>CM064340.1:16702500-17952500 GCA_032595735.1 Pelochelys cantorii
GGGGGAAAATGGATCCCGCCCAGGTGTTCGAGTGGTTGGGAGAACACCAGAAGCAGCAGCAGCAGCAGCAAGCACAGCTGTTGCAGCAATTGGCCGCTCAAAGCCAAGAGCAACAGCAGCAGTTGGTGCGGGAGGTGTTGGAGCAACACCAACCACAACAAGAAAGATGGCTCCAGCAACGGGCCTCGCTGGGTCAGGTTAACGCAGGGGGTCCGCTGGGGATAGGTGAGGGGATGACGACACCAGCACAGTTGCCGATCCGGTTAACAAAGATGGGGCCTCTAGATGACCCCGAAGCCTATCTGGTGACTTTTGAAAGGTTGGCCTCGGCGGCCTGTTGGCCAGAGGAACACTGGGCCATCCTCCTAGCGCCTTATTTAATGGGGCCAGCCCAACTGGCCTACTGCGGGTTAGCCACCTCAGACGCCCTACACTATTTTAAAGTTAAAGAGGCAATTCTAGATCAAGCCGGAGTCACGCCGGAGACATACCGGCAAAAGTTCAGGTAGGAACACTACCTGGTGGGGGCACGACCTAGAGTAGTGGCGCAAAAACTCCTCGAGTTGGGAAGGAGGTGGTTGGAGCCAGAAAGATGGGATAGTGCTCAGCTGATGGACTCAATAGTATTAGAACAGTTCCTACAAATCTTACCCTACGGGGCTCAACAGTGGGTACGCTGTCACCGATCCCCTACCTTAACGGATGCGGTTGCCCTGATGGAAAATTATTTAGTGGGAGAAACCCCATCAGGGACGGGACGGGAAGCCTGGGAGGTACAACCGGAGCGGGCGGCCCTCGGCAGGGCCCATCAGCCTTGAGGAGGGAAGGATTCTGAACCCCAAAGGAGTTTAGGTAGGGGAATGGGACGTAGGTACTCCGAAGAGGGGAGAGAGAAGGTAGGCGAAGGGCCTCGCCCCATAGAAGGGGGAACGTCACCTAGGGGTGAGATGATCCCAAAGAACCGCTGCTTCGCATGTGTCCAGGAGGGGCATTTTAGGACGGACTGTCCCTTCATGGACTGTTCCTGCGGGCAGGTGGTATCCATAGCTCAAGGTGCTCGCCCACAGGACTAAGCAAGAGTAATCATTCAGATGAAAATCGAAGGGGTACTTGTGCTGGCCCTAGTGGACTCCGAGTGCGGACAGACCATGGTCCAAGCGGATTTAGTCCCAAATCCCGAGCCGGCGGGTACTACAGTGTGGGTGAAGTGCGTCCATTCGGAGGTGCAGCCCTACCCCACGGCGTGGGGTGCAGATACAGGATGAGAGGGAGGAGGTAGCGTGTCAAGTCGCTTTAGCCCCGAAGCTGGCATAACCTGTGGTGTTGGGGCGGGATTGGCCTGGGTTCGCAGACTTCCTGAGGGCATGGGGCAGGCGAGATCCCCAGAGAACCCTGGGCAAGGAGCCAAAGGAAGCCCTAGCCGCCCCGAGGGGAGAGCCCGAGGATACCCAGGAAACGGAAGGAGTCACTGAGCCAGATTGGGTCACCGGTCGAGACTTCCTCCAAGAACAACGTGACGACCCTTCCCTGACGCGAGCCTGGGAGCAGGCAGGGAAAGAAAGGGACTCGACCCGACCTGAAGGACAAGGACCTTACTTTGAAGTACTGGGGGGATAGCTTGTATCGGGTAACCCGAGAAACGGAGGATAGGGGGTATACCTGCCAGTTACTGGTGCCAGCCTACTATAAGAATAAGCTTCTAGAGTTGGCTCATGCTAACTTATGGGCCGGCCACCTGGGGAGGAAGAAGACCCTCCAGCACCTCACGCAACGGTTTTTTTGGCCCGGGGGTGCATCGGGCGGTACAAGACTTTTGTGAGTCATGCCCCAAATGCCAGCGGATGCAAATGCAATTAGGTCCGAAGGCCTCCTTAGTATCCATGCCCGTGGTAGGGGTCCCATTTGATAGGGTGACCATCAATTTGGTGGGGCCCTTAAGACGCTCGAAGGCAGGCTTCCAATACATATTAGTTATGCTCAACTATGCCACACGCTACCCGGAAGCCGTCCTGCTAAAGAACATCACGGCCCCAGTGATAGCAGGCGAACTGATTAAGATTTTTGCGAGGGTGGGGATCCTGAGGGAGATCCTAACAGATCAGGGGACCAATTTCTCTGCCCAGCTAATGAAGGAGTTATGCAAGCTGTTAGACATCAGGACACTGCAAACGTCTGTGTACCACCCACAGACAGATGGACTAGTGGAGAGATTTAACAGGACCCTTAAGAGCATGCTCCGTAAGTTTGCCGAGAAGGACCCCCAGGAGTGGGATAAATTACTACCAGCCCTCCTGTTCGTGGTCCAAGAGGTGCCACAGTCCTCCACAGGTTCTCCCTGTTCGAGCTACTGTACGGGTGGCAACCACGGGGGATTCTGGACCTGTTAAAGGAAACATGGGAAGACCAGGAGACCTGGGTGCAGGGGTCGGTAGCCTATGTGCTACACTTAAGGGAAAAATTGCGGAAATTAGGGGCGTTTGCAAAGGCTAATATATTGCAAACCCAGGACCGACAATCCCAATATTATAATCGGGACGCGAAATTGAGGGAGTTCAAACCGGGGGACAAGGTCCTCCTATTGTTACCCTTGAGGGAGTCAAAGCTATTAGCAAAATGGCAGGAGCCCTTCAAAATAATACGGAGGGTGGGCAACGTAGACTATGAGGTCCGGTTAACAGGAAAGAGGAGGAGCTCACAGGTGTATCATGTAAACTTATTGAAAAAGTGGAAACCCCGGGAGGCCCTTATGATAGCCCCGATGGGAGACGAAGATGAGGTGGGGCCATGGGCAGGAGATCTAGGGCAGGACGGGCCGGTCTAGGCAGGAGAGGAATTAACACCCGCCCAGCAGGAAGACGTAGCACGGATAACCCAGGCCTATGGGACGGTGTTGTCCTCAGTACTGGGACGGACTAGGGCAGTGAGTCACCACATAGCCACCATCCCTGGGAGAAAGGTATGTGATCCGGTACGGCCCCTACCCCAGAAGATGTGGGAGGCAGTACGGGTAGAAGTGCAGGATATGTTACGCTTAGACATAACTGAGGAATCCCACAGTACCTGGAGAAGCTCAATCGCCTTGGTGCCTAAGATAGACGGAACCATACGGTTTTGCGTGGACTTTAGGAAAGTTAACGCGGTGTCCCGTTTCGATGCATACCTGATGCCGTGGGTAGACGAGCTTCTGGAGAGATTAGGGCAGGCCCAATATATATCGACCCTGGACCTAACAAAGGGGTACTGGCAGATTCCCTTGACACCCGCCTCCAAGGAGAAGACTGCTTTCTCTACCCCCTTTGGGCTGTTCCAGTTTAAAACCATGCCCTTCGGGCTACATGGAGCAGCCACGACGTTCCAGCGGTTAATGTATCAGGTACTCCGAGAACACTGGTGTTATGCAGCGGCATACATTGATGATATCATAATATATTGTAGTAACTGGAAAGAGCATGTGCAGCATCTACGGGCAGTCCTACAGGCATTGGGGGAGGCCGGGCTGACCGCGAACCCCGCGAAGTGCCATATAGGCTGACGGGAAGGTACGTACCTGGGGTACACGGTAGGAAGGGGGAAATTGAAACCTTTGATTAGTAAGGTACAGGCCTTAGCGGAATATAAAGCGCCAACGACAAAGAAACAAGTCAGGCAGTTCCTAGGGTTAGTCGGGTACTACCGCAGATTCATACCTGGATTCACAACCATAGCCGCCCCCCTTTCAGACTTGACAAAGGGGGCACAACCCAAGAGGTGGTTGGCGGCGTGTGAGGGGGGTATTCCAGACGTTAAAGACATGCTTAATGCGGACACCAGTGTTGACACAACCTGATTTCTCGAAAGATTTTATTGTGCAGACAGACGCCTGGGCGGTGGGACTGGGGGCCGTCCTGGCGCAGGCTATAAAGGGAGAAGACATCCCATATTGTATCTAAGCAGGAAATTATTCCCGAGGGAACAGGCATACACCATAGTGGAGAAGGAGGCCCTGACTGTGAAATGGGCAATAG
The DNA here is from genome assembly GCA_032595735.1 of Pelochelys cantorii. Taxonomy (NCBI): domain Eukaryota; kingdom Metazoa; phylum Chordata; order Testudines; family Trionychidae; genus Pelochelys; species Pelochelys cantorii. The sequence goes on from CM064340.1 coordinate 16,706,505, forward strand.
AATCGCTACGGTATTATTTACTAGGAAATTCGTTCAAACTGGTGACTGACCACGCCCCCCCTGAAGTGGCTACAATTGATGAAGGACACAAACGCGCGGATCATGCGATGGTACCTAGCGTTGCAGCCTTACAAGTTTGAAGTGGTACACCGACCTGGGGGGAAACACGGGAATGCCGACTTCCTATCGAGACTGGGGGAGATGGACAAGGACACAGGTGAGGAAGCGGCCAAGAACTTAAGGGGGTGGGGGGTGTGACGGGGTGGTGGGGACCCGCGAGGAGAGTCCCGCACCCTGCACTACCGTGGCGCTTTGTACGGGTGCCACAGCAGGCACCCGATGGTGCCCGGAGTATTCGGCAGCTGCCACGGGCACCTGTGCAGTAGCGCCCGCCGCAGCAGAGAGGAGAGCGCAGGCGCCAGCGTGCTGGAGTGTCGGCGCCACCTTTAAAAAGGCCAGCCAGCAGAAGGACAGAGGAAGCCCGCAGGGAGGGGCAAGGAACCACGAGGGCCGTGGAAGAGGGGAGAACCCCAGCCACTGCAAACCCACCGGTAGAGGAGCAGTCTCGGGAGCTGGACGGAGCAAGGGTATGGCTGCAGGACGTGGCAGGAGGGTAGGAAGCAGCCCGGGACAGGGCAGCGTTGGCGCCTGCAGGCCGGTGAGTTGCGGCACTCCCACCGGCTGGACAGGAAGGTAGGCTTCCTGTCCTCAGGGTCCTGGGCTTAGGCCTGGAGAGAGGGCAGGCCCAGGCCCCCCCCCCCCCCCCCCCCCCCCCCCCCCCCCCCCGCCGATGAGCCTTAGTTCCCCGGGACCTAAAAGACTGGTGAGACCGGACTGACCAGGAACTTATGGGACAATGGGTGCCTCCGAGGTCCCGGAGGCGTGAAACTGTAACAATCCTATAGAAGATATTACTTCACCCAGCTTCTCTCTCTGATATCCTGGGACTAACCTGGCTCCAACAACACTCCAAAAAAAGAATAATCAGGCCAGCTTTCTTATGGAATTATCTTAATTTAACTCTTTAGACTAATGATGTGAACCTGAGGCTAGTTAGTGGGCCACCACATGAATGGCCCTTCTTCATCTCAGTGGGCCGCAAGATTGTGGTAACCAAGAAGGTCTCCTGGGATAGTGTAGTTTTGCTAATGGCACTTGTGTACCTAGAATTTGTGAGGTGAGCCAATTGAACCATAGCAGCGCTTTGACTGGATGCAATGGGAGCACACAGCTCTCACAGTCAAGGTTGGGTGCAATCAGCATGTACCTCACTTCATGTGCCCTTGCTCTACAAGCCTGTCACTTTAGTAATACCAGCAGGAAAAAGAAAATATGTGGACGGAAACCAATGGAATCTGGCAATTCACACATAGAACTCCGATAGGCTGCACATGGCCCACAGGCTTTAGACTGATGAATACAAATTAAGGCCAACATTTTAAAACTTGCATACATAACATTAGACACCTAAATACAAATCAGGCATGGAACTAAGGGTATGTCTACACTACAGCGTTATTTTGAAATATCTTATTTCGAAATAATTTGAAATAAGTTACTTTGAAATAATGCTTTTACACACAAAATGCATTTCGAAATAGCATTTTGCTATTTCGAAATAGCACATCCACACTGAGTGGACGCTGAATCGCATTTAAGGCTGGCCGGAACCAGGTCCGTCAGGGCATCAGGTCAGGAGTTACTTTGTGTGGCTGCTGCCTGAGGCTATCTGAGGCCTGTGCTTAAAGGGACCCCCCCTGGACAGCCGGTTCTCAGCTTTCCCTGCTTGCTTGCCTACCTCGATGCGGGACAGCAAAGCATTTTGTCTCTGCGTGCTCTGGTTCCCCTCAGTAGGGACACCACAGCACTCGGCAACATGGAGCCGGAGCTGCCCCTGGGCACGCTGGTGCTTCTCGTGGACGCGTTGCTGCGAGCCTGGCTGCACTTTCTGCAGGCTGCCATCCGGGACGTCCATCGGGGAGCTGTCAGTATCCAGGAGGCCCTGCTGGAGAGCTTCCACCCTGAGGAGCACTAAGAGCCTCCCTGGTCTGCCCCGCTGGGGGCTTGTGCCTCATTCCTCCCTCACGTCCTTCCACTTACCCCTCCCTAACCCCCCTTCCTGATGTCAAATAAAATACATGTATTTTCATGAACACAAACTCTCTTTATTTAACAAAACGGGGGAGGGGAGGATGAAACTCTGGTAAGATTGGGGAAAGGAGGCAGGAGAGGGGAGAAGAGAGGGTGAGAGACGGGAGGGGGAAACCTGGGGGGAGGGAACTGGAAGGGGGAAGCAAGGGCAAGAAGGGGAAGCTCAGGGCTCAGGGTTGGGGGGTCTTGCCGGACCAACTTGATTTTCATGCAAACCTGCTCCTGGGTTAGACAGCTGCGTTCCTCCGTCTAGTGCGGAGATCATGGACGTTGGGGGGCATCCCCCTCAAATCTGAATAAGGTCCATGATCTCCACCCTGGACAAGGAAGGCGCTCGCCTTCTCCAGGCCGTGGCAGGCTCCTGGGAGCTGGCAGACTGCTCCTGGGGAGTGGTGGAGGGCTGGCTGCCAGTGGCTTGCTGGCTCATGTGTTGGGGCCACTGCGTCAGGGGCAGTGACTGCTGGCTCTGGGCTGGCAGGCTTGGAGCTGGCACAGGCACTGTGGCCAGAGTCAATCCCTTTAAGGGCTCTGGGGAGGGAGAGGAGTATTCTTGGTTGAGGCTGGAGTGGCCACCAGGGCACCCTGGGAAGGCTGGAGGCCCCCTATTCCGACATAAGTGTCTACACAGCACTTATTTCGAAATAGCTATTTTGAATTTGGCATTATTCCTTGTGGAATGAGGTTTACCAAATTTGAAATAAGTGCTCTGCTATTTCAAATTAATTTCGAAATAGCAGTTTGGCTGTTTAGACGCTAGTAAAGTTATTTTGAAATAACGGCTGTTATTTCGAAATAACTTTGCTGTGTAGACATATCCTAAGTGTTCTTCCCACCTCTGATAATCATCACATTTAATTAGGTGCCAAAGAAGGGATTTCAGGTATCTGATATCAGGCACCCAAGTTTCAAACCTGTGGTCAATGGGATTTGTATTTTCATCCCCACAAGTAAAAAACGACACAAACAAAAGAGTTCCACAAGCAAGTAAACTGAAATATTGTATTTATTGCACAAATTTCCCCTAAAATTGGGAATGGTTATTATAATACAAGTGCACATCTTGGGAAATATATACAAAAAAGAGGTAACAAATATGTACATTTTACCCAGCATTTTACACATACCACCATCTAAATAATTTAGAGAAAGCAAAAAAATTGTCATAAAACATCTGTTATAACAGGGAAAATGTATGCAAGATATAAAATTCTTATCTGCTTTATTATTATTATTGTTGTTTTTTTTCCCAGCAGGACAGTGTTTGCCAATTGCAACAAAATAAATTTGCTCGTATATATGTTTAGTACACTTAATGCTTTTAACTTAAAAATTAAGACATATTAATAGATGATAGGAATACTGAAGAAAAATATCAAACAGATTAGTTTTCTGTACACAAAAAGGTGTGATACATTTTTAAAAGTCAACACTATAGTGTTGTTAAAGATCCCTTTTTAAAAATTATTCAACAGAGAGGCAAATGTACCACATTTTTCATGTACCATAAAAGATAAATTATAGAAATACTCCCCATCATCCTAAAGTTGAATTTGCATATTTATCACAATGCCAATATGGTTAGGAAGAGTGTCCTTACATTTTAGACCTAGAGCTCAGGCATTCTTCTCATAGGGGGAGTTAGCTTTAATGACCTATATCCACAGTGCTGGCAGGGTGGCCAGTTTGTCTAGGATTGACTGAACAAATTATAGCATTAAAACAATCTGACGGAGTTGTGTTAGGCAAAAGAAAACTGAAAATGACTCATCTTAATGACAATTTTTTCTCTCTCAATTTCATGTTGGCAGAGGCCATGTGTTTCTTAGGCTACGTCTACACTGCAATGCTATTTTGAGATACCAGAGTATCCCGAAATAGCTATCCTGCGTCTTCAAAGCAAGCCCGGTATTTCAAAATATAACGGGCTCGCTATTCTGACATCCCTGTAAACCTAATTCCATGAGGAGTAAGGGACATTTTGGAACAGTGGGTTATTTCAAAATTACGGAATAAGCTATTTCAAAATAAGATGGAAATAAGATACTCAATTTGCGTAGCTCAAGTTGCGTATCTTATTTCGAGCTGTGCAGTATAGACTCTCCCCTTAGCGTCAACCCCAATTTCAAAATAAAGCCCAGAGTTTTCTTAGTGATGAGTGACCAGAAGAGAACATAGTATTTTCCTGTAATAATTCATTAGGGACTCAATCCTACAAGGTGCTGAGCATGGTGTTGATTCTGCAAATCACTGAAGTCCATGGGACTAGCACATGCTTAAAAGTTAAGTATGTGTTTAAATGCTGTGATGGATTAGGACCAGAGAGCTCAATACATTGTAGTACCAAGTCTTGTAGCACTAATGCAATCACGTTATAGTAACCGCAAAATATGTACAATGTTCAGAACTGTAATGATAATTACGTAATGCATACTGTATTCTAGCAAAAATAGTTTAAAATTCATATTTTAGAGCCCAATCCTATATTACTGATGTGTATTTGTAGAATCAGGCCCTTAAACATTTGGACTACATCTACACTGGCAGCTTCTTGCGCAAGAACTCTTTTGTGGAAGAGTTCTTGCGCAAAAAGTCTTCCACAAGAGCGCATCTACACTGGCATGTGCTTTTGCACAAGAGCATCCATGGCAGTGCGGATGTTCTCTTGCGCAAGAAAGCTCTGATGGCCATTTTAGCCATAGGGGCTTCTTGCGCAAGAAATTCATGTTGCCTGTCTACACTGCCCTCTTGTGGAAGAGCTCTTGTGCAAGAGGGTTTATTCCTCGTGGGAAGAGGAATAACTCTTCTGGAAGAAGCCCTGTTTTACAAAGCTATACTGTAAATTTACTCGTGCAAGAACGCGCGTGCAGTGTAGACAGCAGGCAAGTTTTTGCGCAAGAACAGCTGTTCCTGCACAAGAAGCTGCCAGTGTAGACATAGCCTTGTTGTCTTTGTTTCAAAACCAGATGAAATATAATCATGTGCTAAAAAGAGGTCATTTAAACAGCAAACAGTGACAAATTAAAAATCTTCAGACTACATATTAAATAGGAAAGTGTTCCCTGCAGCAGTCAGCATTGGATTTTGTAAGCAGACAGTTTCAGAACACACTGCCCATGTTAAAGTGGGGCTTACTTACCAAGTTAGACCTCAGTCCTACAAAGATGATGATGCAGGTGCAAGTCTGTTCATAAGGATTCTTGTGGCAATCGAGTTATTATTTTTAATATTACTACCAAAACACACTGGATGAAATCCTGGCCCCCCTGAAGCCAGTGAAAGTTTTGCTCTTAATGTCAGTAGGGTTGGGCTTTCACCCACTATTTTCAAGTTTGATAGATTGGGGAAATCTGTTTTTAAAACGTCTGCAAGCCACAACAAAAAGCATGCTTCATTCTTTCTGTAAGCCTCTTTTCAATAATGTGATACTGTAGAAAGGTAAATATAATTTAGTGAACGAGTATCTTTCATTATTATTATGGATAGTCTGAACTTCAGTATTCTGAAAATGATCAATGAAAACAACTATAATTAGCTACATGAATTGGCCACTAAGACAAGTAAGCAAAGAGAAGCATATAATGCAGTGTCCAGTTAAACTGAGGTAGTAGAGCCTTCTGAATCATAATCACCCACCTACTGTACATTTACATTACTTACAGCAGATTGGTTCCACATCAGCTATTTTTACCACAACTGTATACACGATGGCAAAACAATGATGAGTGAATAATTCTGAGAATGGAATAAACAGCATTTCCTGCTGGTAGCTACACAAATCGGAAGAAAAGGGATTACAGCAACTTGCATCATGGGAATATTTTGTCTAAAAATAATTTTGATATTTCTATGCAAGGGCATAATCACGCATCCACGTTTGTAGAACTAATTTTTTTTTAAATATAGCAATTAGTTACCTGAGCAATTAAGGTTGTCTTTTTTTCTCCCCCAGTGCTTTGGTACAAGTAATTTCTAGATCACTCACTGACTGAAAAACAATGTACTGCCAGAATATTATAGTCTGTAAAAATATTAGAGGTATTAGTCATGGCATTTTTGGGACATTATAGGGAAATTTAAATCAACATTCTCTCTTTAGCCTTTGTTTCAAAATTGCATTTCTTCTATTTTTGTAAGTCATAAAACAAAAGTATCATTTACTATAAAGAGACATTTAAACATTGTAACAAATGAATACCTGTTACAACACCAACCCAAGAAAGGGAAACACAGTCACGTTTGCCAATTTGTTTGCTGGCTCCACCTCCCTCCACCCCACTCCCTTGGAAAAAGATTATAAATACATTTTTTAGCTGTGTGTCATTAGTAAGCTGTTTACAAAAATCCTTCGTCCTTTGAGAAATATCCACAATTTGACTATTTAGTGAAAAAGTAGAAGTTGTTACAAATCACTGCAGTTTGAGAGTTAAGATCTTAACACACTCCAAATAGGTATAAGCCAGTCTCAAGACAGCCGCTTCCTTCTCCTGTTAAATTTTACAAAATCAGCAAAAGCACTGTACAGTATTACAAAGCAGTTCTTCCTTGCATTCCCTGGTTTTCATTGTACATAATTAGCCTCCTTGCAGAAATGGCCAAACACATTTGCAATCCTTCCGCTTTTTCCAAAATCTTGGATTTTCTTCAGCAGCCTCAAACTCTAGGCTTTTCAATTACCATTGGCGTTTAAATTCTTTTTTTATGAATGGCCAAATGGGAGAGAGAGAAAAAATAAAAGAGTTCTCCAATTGTTTGTATTATATGCAGTCAGTGATGGAGACCCAGTCAACTCAGCAAGCTGTGCAGTTCAGCTGCCTCCAGCGAAAAGGAACCAGGACAAGCGTGTTTCATGTCTGTCTCCTTGTCTTCCATTTTCATTGCCAGGAAAAAAAAATTAATCTCTTTGCCCTTCAGCGTTTTAAAGTAATATCTGGGCAACATATGGAGAGTGAGTGCTTGCTACAGCCGCCAGTAAAGGGAGGTCACTGGATTCAATCCTAAAAGGAAAAAAGGAGAAACACTAAATTTAACCCAAAATGTAGCTGTGCGGTATGTGTGTATCAACTGCTATATTATCCATGCCACGCTAAGGTAGTTGCACTTGGATTATTCAAGAAGAGCAGTATATTTTAATTGATAAAGCTTTCAACTTCAAGTCATTCTTAATGTAAAATTCGAACAGTTGCATTTCTGAAGTAAAGGCAACACCATTTCTATGATTATAAACAATCAGTTCTTTTTTAAACAGCAAAATTTACTCCTGATCCGCCTGGTGAGTCACTGACAGATCTTCATTGTCATGCAGGAGACTGGGGATCCATTCCTGTCTGCTCTCTCCGTCACTGAACTAGCAGCTCTGGCAACGGAATACACCGGGGGGAATTCATTCTACCCACTGTGCACAGACAGCCTGAGTAAAGGAGTTTTATGTGGGCAACTCAGCACAAGTTGGGAGCAAAGGAGGGAGTGGAATTCATTCTACGGATATAAAACCCTAGCTAATCAGTTAACTGGTTAGCTGATTAAGTGAGATCCTGGGGGGACCGTTTCAGCCTGTGGGGCTGTTGGCTACTGCTTCTCCCCCACCCCCCACATGCAGGGTGGCCAGCATCTGCTGTCTCTCCCCCTGCCAACAACCCACCCACACTCACTCTCCACCCCCCTTCAATGCTGGTGAGGTGACTGCCTTCCTAGGATTTCTGAAATGGCCTTTCTGCTTGTGCCCCATTCCCACTGAGGGGTGCTATGTGGCTTATGGTGAGTCTCCTCTGGGCCCTCTGCCATGTGGGGAACGTCACCCTGGAGGAATCAGATATTTTGTGTTGTTAAACAAGGAGTGGCTGCCTAAAGAATGGTTCTGATGAACTGTGGAGTGGTGAGTCCAGTGGGGCAGGAGATGGGAGGATGGAGAGAGATCTGAAGAGGATATGGAGACAGCCCCAGATCTGGGAAATTCATGTCAAACTAAAGGATACACATGTGCATGTGTCTCAGTGCACACGAAAAAATTTATTCCGCACAAGGATGGAAAAGATTAAAGGGAATGTTGGTGCTGATCCTGTATGAGGATCCACTAGTGCAGATCCTGAGGCCGTGACAACCCTGCTAGGTGTGGAGAGGATTTGGGTGGAGGAAACACATGTGGAAACTTTATTCAATAACGCTGTGATCATACCCCAACACTATGCCCAGCTCCTTGACATGAACTCGCATCTGGCCCTTGAGGTATTCAGACAGCATCTTGCTTTTGAAATACAGCTCTTGCAGCCGATCTTCCAGATGCATAACACACTAGAAGAAGAAGAAAACAATCACATCAGAAACAAAACACCTTGCAGTCTTGTATTGTAGTGGTTCCCAACCGCCGGTCCGCAGACCGCTGCCGGTCCACGACCGGCTGGCTGCCGGGCTGCAGCGGCTGCTGGAGCTCAAGCCAGCTCTTCGCAACAGCTCGGCTCTGAGCTCTGGCAGCCATGGTGGCTGAGACGTGGCAGGAGGAGGCGGAGCAGGAGGTGCCTCCCTTCCTCCTCTGTGCTTGGGGAGGGAGATGGCGCAAAGGAGTAGGGAGTGCATGCTGCCAACAGCCACTCCCCCTCCCTACGCGACCGCTTTCACCAGTGGCAACACTGGGGCTGAGGCGAGGGCAAGAGGAGGTGGAGCAGGAGGCGTCTCCCTCCCTCATTCCATTCCCCCTCGATAATAGCGGCCCGGCTGGGGCGAAGTGCTCCCCCCACCCATGGGGCCATAAGACACACTTGGGGAGGAAGGGAGTGTGAAGGAGGAGGGAGCGCACACTTTGCCAATGGCTACTCCCCCTGCCCACGTGGCAGTAACAACCAAGCTCCCTCGGGGGGCAGCCTCGCTCTGGGGAGTGCGGGGGTGGGGTGGGGACAAAGGGGTGTTGGGTGAGGGTGTGGTGGGGTCACAGGGCAAGAGAGTGTTGGCATGGGCTATAGGGGGTCAGAGGTTAAAAGGTCAAAGGGCATGGGGCGTAGGGGTGGGGTTCAAAGGGTGTTAGGCACTGGGGAGCAAGGGGCTCGGTTGGGGCTAGGCGGTCAGGCAACACTTTGATTTGCATATCTGCAAATTCATTATTTGCAAATATGAAAACAAAAATGATACTAGTCTGCCAAAAGTTTGTGAATGGGTTTGCTGGCATAAAAAAGGTTGGGAACCACTGCTTTCTGCAGCCAAATTCCAAAGAGGAACAGCTCAGTCCCCATAATGCCATTTTCTTTAGTGAACCATGACAAGGTAAATCTTTATTTGAAAGCACCTGGCAACAGCTGGGGAAGACATGCAGCTAGAATGACAATGCCAACTTTTGTTTAGATTTCTATTCTGAAAAGTATTTTTTACTTAGAGGATGGATCTCCCGGGCTTACTCTAGCAAGACTCTCATCTATTTTAGTGGAAATGTGGGTTACACTCCAAATCAGGACCAAAGAGAGCTATTTTGATTACAAAACAAAATTTAACTGAATGTCCCAAGTGGGCACAAATGTAAGTTAGACAATGCACAATATGATCTATTGTGGCTATGTGGAAGCATGCAAAATACCAACTTACAGCATCTTCTTTAACACATTAATTCAAATGATATTCTCAGAACACATTTAGCCCTGTAGCTAGATCTTCACCCATACTTACAAAATTTGGAGATAAATTATGCTTATAAAGCTGAAGAGTGGAATGAAGCAGGTTGGAGACAAGGCTAGAGACTAAAACCTCTTTTCCTAGTTTATTATCAATAGTTCGCCTTTGGCTACTGGCCACTTGCACTGTCCATTTATCCATGTCTGCGATAATGCAAACAGCCTCTGCAATTGGTTCATCCAAAACAGGATGCTTTAAAAAAAAAAAAGAGAAAAGAAAAAGGAAAGACAGAATAAATATTTTGAGTCTGAAAATAACAAAAGACAACTCAATTTTTCCAAAAATCTCTTCCCGAATAGTGACGGTGTTTTTACATATACTGCAATTCCTTAAAAATGTGTCTTTATAATAGAAAAACTACCTCAGTCTTAAAAGGATAAAATCCTACATTTTCCAAGGTAGTTTTCTTTTTATTATCCTCTAATGCATCGAATATCTTCTTCCAAGCATGAATATGTTTCAGTGCCTACAAATTTTCCCCTTTGACATTCAATAAATATTGATGTATCCTGTTTGAATGGAGCTGAAGTTAAATGGACGTAGGTTAAAATCATACTTTAGAAAAAACAAGCCTGAATAGCTTTGACCATTAATAATAGCACGTTAGGTTATTAAAACTAAAAGCATCCCAAATCAGATTTCCTTATCACCATGTATGCTGTGGTTATTTGTTTTTTTGTATTTCACTGGGTTTGGACACTTTAAATAGTCTGGTCAATTTCACTCCTGTTACTAATCAGTTTTCCTTTAATGTCAGCAACAGCTCTGCGAGTAAGGTTTGTTAAGTGTTGCTGCAAAACCAGCAGAGGGAGCAAACAACAAAGTGTACAATGACTTTTCTAGTGCCTTCAATTGGTGTCTTTATAAAATATTTCTTTCCAACAGATTTTTTAAAAAGGGGATATTTAGAACTTTGTTGATCCTTTTCCTATTAGACTTGTTGCTTAATTGCTTGAAAAAAGCATCCCTTTTCTCAGAGTAACACCAACATGGTCCATAGTTTTATTTGAAAGTCAGTGTGTAAAATCTTGCCTAATCTTGTCCTGGCAGTTTTTGATATTCTTGATTCAGTGGCTGTTTGTCAGGGGGGGAAAAAATCTCTCTTTTGTAGAATGTAAGAATGAAGCATTTGTTTCATACCCGTAGACACTTTGAGATACTGAACTGGTTTCTCAAAGTTCAGCTGGGCTTTATTTATAAATGGGTGAAATCTACCCAGATGTGTAGGTCAGCTCAGTGGGTGACATGAACTTGATAGGGATATGTGCAGGGGAAGGGGAAGAAAACTATGGGAAATGGCCACAGATATGGGTAGCCAAACTGCTGCATATAAAATGGTGCTAACTATACTTGGGCTTTGTGGCAGAAGGCCTATTAACTTCTCTCAGAAAAAGTTTTATTTTATCTTCACTAGGGTCTCATCCTGCTCCCACCGAAATAAACTATTGGCATAGAGAAACAAGATCATGTCCTTCAATGGCAACTGGCAGTCTTTGCCTGGAACGTCTTTTCCCTTAATTTTCACAGAGCCAGAGGGGGGAGGAAATGACCCCATCCATTGCACCCTCCAACCTGCCCCATCTCCAGCCTCCCCCCAGTATAGACCCTGAGTCACGTGGATAGGAATTATTGGGGAAGAAACAGTTCCACAGAGTGCCCATGCTAGAGGAAGAACAGAAAAAGAAAGGGAGATTGGAGTGCAGAGAGTCCTGCTCCACAGGTGCCTTGAGTGTGTATGGGGGAAAAGCGGTGTCTCTCTTTTCCCCCACTAAGCCTGCACCCTTGAGCCATTACCTCATCCCCCCCATCCACAGGGGGACAGAGATCAATTTAGAGGGTCTGGTGAAGATCCGCTAAATCAACTGCCGAAGGTGCTCCCATTGACTCCAGTGCTACACTGGAATGAGAAGCTAAAGGTAAGTAGATGGGAGAGTTTTCCCATCAGTCCAGCACAGTGCAGACACCACATAAAGTCGACCTAAGGCACCTCGACCCCAGCTATGTTATTCACATAACGTAACTTAGGCTGCCTTTACCCCATAGTGTAGGCCTGCCCTAAGGAAAAAAATAACAGTACTGAGAGATCCCAGTGCTAAATATTAATTTCCCCACTATAAGTTCTGCTCTGCAGACACTCAAGACACCAGCAGTTTGTTGGGAAGATAGGAATGGGAAAGGCTCTATGTCAGTTCGGACTCCATAACCACTCTATTCGTGGTTGCTGCACCTAAAAGAAGAGAGACTTCATGATTTCTGTGCCCTTTAACATGGATGTCTCTTTTCTCTTAAGGCATGATCCTTCTTCACTGGCTTCACAGGATCTCACAGTGAAAATCTGGAGCAGATAACTATTACTCAGGAGGAGATAATCATATTACTCAGGAGTACCAACAGGTAGATCAGAGCATTGAGAATGAACTAGCGAAATGGGACTGGGGGTACTCAAATGGAGCTGTGACAATAAATATTTCCAGTTCCAGCAGATTGCCAGTTCAGAAATATTTGCCTCTTTTTATTGAGAAAAATACATTTCATTGCATATGGTTTAATTACCTGCACAGCATGCGACAAATCCGACACCAAACAGTGTCTCAGTTTTTCATCATTTCCTACTCCTTGCAAAACAAAGTCAGGTACGTAAGATGAACAGTAGCCACCTAGCAAGGACCTTCCAAAATTGGCAATACTGGGCTGGATAGAGGTCACTTCAACTAATTTTGACCTGCAAGAAAGGTATATCATGGACATGTACTAAAACTAACACTGATTTCTACTCATTTCAGCTTGAGCAAGTGTGACATTTTAGTTCCAATCATCTCTCCTCTTAATGTGATCAGCTGTACAACCATATTTTAAAAAGAAACTTTACACTTCAAAGACAGTTTACAATATTCAGCCCTGTGCATAAAATACTGCAGAGGAACAAGATTATGAGCCAGGGTTGCAATTCATAATTAATATTGTTAATATCCAGATCATGACTCTTTTAACATTCATTTTACAACCACCAAGCCCAAGAGAATCTTTCCAATCATTGTTGCAAAATTAGGCTACAGCATCTCAAGCCGTGCATGTGGATAAGAGATTATATTTGTCAGTGTGTCTGTTATTGTTGAAATTACTTACCCAGGGAAGGGGATCTCCTCTTCTTCTGCCCAGTCCTCATGCTCGCCTACGTAGTAGTTACTGTTCTGCCGAGTTAAATCATGACCTGTGTCTTCACTTTCACTGTCACCCAGGGCACTATCTGAGCTCTCATTTCTTGGAATGTCCCAATCAGATCCTGGGGCAACTTTTTTCTCTGAGTTCTCTTTATCCCCATGGGGGACACAAATAGAGATTTTGCCTCTTTGGTCCTGCTCAGCAAAGCAGTTTTTGCATGTCTCCTGGCGAACAGATTCCATAAACTTACAAAATTCACTGGGTAGTTTGCTGCTCTTGGTACCTAATTTTTTGGAAAATTCTAAACTACCACCATCATCTAGGACCTCTATTGGGGCTTGCACTGGAATATCATCAATAGTCCTGGTTTCAATTGAACCATCATCCGTAAAATACTCATCAAACAGACTCATGCTTTCTGCATTGTAAGGATGCGGGTTCCAATTCGGACGTTCGCTGATGACTTGAGGAAACGGTTCAGCTGTCCCCCAGTTTCTATTTTGGTCCTCAACCATTTGTTTTGCTTCACAGTTGTGATCAGCACTCACTCCTTCCTCCCTTGCTGCTTGGTTGTGATGCCTAGCAATTTGTTCCACTACGGCTTGACTTCTAAGTTCAATGTCTGAATCAGGAGACATGGAATCTCCAATCAGGAAAGTCACCTTTGTCTGAGCCTCAGTGGTACCACAAGGAAACACATCAGACAAGAGTTTATCTGGAGGCTTCTTTTCCACAGCTATACCTGTTGATCTTGTTACTCTGATGGGCTGGTTACCAGATTCCAGTGACTCCTCAGTCCTCCATGTTCCTGCTGCTGGCTCTAATCCCGACTCTGCTATTGCACATTTGTCCACTGAAGATGACCCTGTGCAGATTACGGTCTCCAGTTTGGCATCCAGACAAGGTGTCAATTTATCCTTGCACTGCTTAATGTCAGCAGCATTTTCTTGGCAGTCAGGAGCAGAAGTTGTTCTGCTCTCATCTGGAGAAGTCTCCAGCTCCACCTTAGAGGCATTTGGGGCATATTCTCTCTCTTGTTGAGAAACGCCCTCTGTATTTTGCCCAAGAACAAGCGGGCACTTGCAATATTTGCAGCTACAGCTAGGAGTTCTCATTTCTTCAGACTCTCTAGTGAGCAAATTGCTTCTGTTCCTGTGGATTGTTATGAGCACATATTCAGATTCCTCCACCTCTCCTTTCTCCAGCGTGGTAGTAATAACTGTTCCAGGCATTACAATGGCTTCATCTTCCCCGTTTTCTAGCAGATGAGTCTCTTGTAGTTCAGAGCATCTTATGAAGTAAGTGAGGAAATAAAGCAATCTCTGAACTAAATCTTGTCTTTTACCAACCACCACTGTTTTTGCTAATCTCACAGGTGAGCCAATTGCCCCATACAAGTCTCCTGCAACAGAAAACAAAGCATAAATATTTTTCAGCTTTAAAATAGTCATGCTGTTATTATACAGATGCTGGTTTTCTAAGGCCAGGTCAACAATAGATGAGATTTGTGGGTAAAGCTGCACTAGCAAACTTCCCTAGTGCAGATACAGATTATACTGGCAAAAAAGTGTTTTTGCTGGTACAACTGTGTCTAACCTAGTGCTTTAGTTGTATAGAAATGTTGCCCAACAAAACCAAACCCATACTTCTAACCAATGTTTTTACACTAGCAAAAGTTTCTAGTGTTGATGTCACCTAAATCAGCGTGGGAGTCTCAGAGGGGTAACCGTGTTAGCCTGTTTTAGCCAAAACAATGAGGCGTCTGGTGGTACCTTAAGACTAACAAATTTAGCCATCTTAGCTTTCATGGATGTATCTGACAAAGCGGGCTCCAGACCATGAAAGCGGATGCCCAAATAAATTTGTTAATCTTTAAGGTGCCACAGGACTCCTTATTGTTTCTGCATTTAAGCTCGACAGGATTGGCTTTAAATAGTTAGTCATCAATAGATGCTGATTTCATATGACAGAAATTGGTGAAAATAAATCAATAACAGTTGGCAAGCACAGCCTCCCCCACACCTAACGCTAACAAGGTTCTAGTGTCACTGGCCCTGCTGTCATGGCCCCTTCCGCTGGCAGGAGTCCTCCTTCTCTGGGGGCCCTGATCAGGGATCTCTTCTCCACTGGACTATGACTGCCTTCCTCAGAGGTTGTGCCCAGGTGCCCTAGTCCCCTCTGCTGCACAGGGAATACCCTGCAGCCCAGATGTCTGTTATGGGAACCCCTTGCGGCTGCACTGTCAGTGCTGCCCTTCCCCCGAACAAGACCCCCCCCCCCTTAATTTCCCACAACTATGAAAATTAAAATAGTTTAAAACATGCTAAAAATAAAAATGGATATTTATTGCCAAAATTACAAAAAAATCAAGTTCAGCCAAGTTTGACTCATACGGGGATGATGCACAGACCAGAGGAACATCTAAGCTGCCTTATGTAGGCCCCAGGGGTTGAGTTCAGGGGAAAGACGCATGTTTTCTTTTCAAGTGTAATTATTTTTAGAGAGATCCTGACAACAACCTTAACAGCAACTATACACCAGAAAGGGGTTGCTACGTCTGTCTCATCATTACAGTCCAAAAACAATGGAACCTTTTACTTCAATGTAACCAGTTCAACTATGCCCCAGATTGACAGTCACTGAAATTTATCCTCTCCTGTCACTTCAATGGTGATGAGAGGGGTCCCTCTTCAGTTTCTGGTGAGCAGGTGTTTATAAACACAAAAGCCAACAGGCAAGCTCAGCAGAGACGCCAAGTATTCAATGATCATGGAAACTGAGCCAAACTTTTTCATGTAAACTTTTCCTCTCCCGGATCAGCATTTGGGATCACTGGGAGGGCGGCACTGGGACACTTGTGCTGCCATAGCCTGTGCTGTGCCTGACACAGAAAGTTTTGGTCGCCACAGGGCTTTCTCTCACACGCCTTTCATGAGCACTAAATTACTTTGAGGGTGTCTTCAGTGCAGTTCTGCTCAGGGCTGTCACCTGTTGTGAAAGTGAGGATCAAGGAGAGGAAATGGCCAGGGATGGTTTATTTGATCTTTATGGTCATTTTGGAGGCAAAGGGGCCCCAGACCTATCCTCTCCTTTCCCCTTGCTTAGGCAGTACACCCAAGGCAGTGGGTGGAGACAGGTGCAGGAGCACCTAGGACAGCCGCCCCTGCCCGAGAGGAAGCGATCGCTTCTGATACTCATGTAAAGAGCCACATCCCAAGAAGATGCGAAGAAACCTTCTCTCAGCTGCAGGGGAGAGGGAAAGTAAATCTGTGCCAACAATGTGTCAGTGCTGGGGAGAAACGCTACACAGCTGCAGCTCTCCCTTACCTTCTTCTCTTCCCTCTTTGCCATTTTCGGGGGGAGATAATAGAGTTCTACCCGGCCCCTGGGCTGGCAGAGCTGCTCTGGTTTCTCTGTTTGTGCAGGCTAATGGGTGCTTGGCTGTTTTAGGGGTGTGAGGTGGTGGTGAAGTCTCACAGGGAGCCAGAGGGCATAGAGGAGGTACAACACCTCCCTAATACTGGCTCTGCCTGCCAGCGGACTCTTTGAGTTCCACAAGTTCCAGTATGTGATCCTCTTGCCCACCTTGCAGGTCACCACGGCCTGCACCAATGTGGGAGAAATTCTATGAAGGGAACCCAACAGGTTTCTTTCCCTCTGTGTGACCCCCTCCATAGGGCTTGCTGCCGGAGGGGGCAATGTGACTGCACAGTGGGCGTCTGAAATTCTCATCTCTATTGACCAGCCATGAGAGGGTGACCTGAATCACCATGCGCTGGGTCTGATCCATTGAAGCCTTTCCTTTCTCAGCCAGAGTATTACCGATGGATTTGTGCATTAATCATCCACGGAGCCTTACCATTCATGGTCTCTCTAACTGACCACACAGATGTTTCTTATTCAAATTAATCTTTCAACTAAGTTTTTAAGTGAGTAATTTTCCTGTTCCTCCACACCCTCCTCCCCACAACTTGCCTTGTCAAGATAGCATCACAGCAGCTAGAAAATGCAGTTTCCGTATAAAGACCCATAAGGGGAACAAAATCCCCTGTAAGACCTGTCCTGAAAAACTTAAAAGGGATTTTGTACTCTTCTGCTGTGGCTTTATTACTGATAGTGCTTAAAAAATAATTACAAAGTACATAGTAAACACAGTGTCACTCTGTAAGCTTGATCTATAAAGCTGCATCTTGGTTAGAGGGCCCACATTTTTTACTTGTAACACGTCAGTGGGGCTGGTCAGCAGAAGTCACAGCACTCGCACATGTTTATGTGGTGTACCAACAGACAGTTTGGTGAGGTTTAAGACATACCCAATTGTGCCCACAGTGGGTTGTATGGATGGGTCTTGGCCAACATGTCCACACTCTGGGAGGAATGCTTTTCCAGGAAGATTTTTATAGGTGGCTGTCCATTTGGCATGACTGTTGGGACCCAGGCCAGGTGGTTAGTCAGAATTGCAGTCAGAAGGGCTGGTAAAAATCTGAAAATGAAACACTCAGTGTCACTTTTTCCAATCCGGCATTTATTGCATTAGAGCAACAGCAATTCTATCAACAACAAAAAGCAAGAATGCTCCTAATAAGAACACAGAGACTGTAAAGGCCGCTCAGCCTGCTTTGATTTCTTTATGCAACAGACTGGAGAAAGAAAATGTACTGTCCCAAGATGAGAAACATTTCTTGAAAGGGATAAAAATTAAAACCATAAAACATTTCCATATTATGGACATCTTGATTCTTCTGTTTAGCAATATTATAAGACTTCTATTCACCAGTGATTGAATGCATAGCAAGCTGTTTACTGTAGCCATAGAGTGTGCTAAAATATGTGAAACCAAAAGATCTGGGGAATATATTTACTAATTGTACACGGAGTACCATACTGCCAATAAAACTAATTGTAAGCAAAGTTTATTATTAGAGAACACTAAACATAACAGAATTTTTATCTAAGGCTATGTCTAGACTTCTTTCTTCTGCTGAAAGAAGATATGCAAATTCAGAGCTAATTTGCATATCTTCTTCCACTCACGTTATTTGAACTTGCACCCCACATTTTTTTAGGAAGAAAGGTTCTTTCGAAAAAGGCTTTCTTTCCCCGAAAGAACCACATCTAAACTGCTTTCTTTTTTGACAAAACCACTTCCGATAACGCGATCGGAAGAAGATATGCAAATTAGCTCTGAATTTGCATATCTTCTTTCGGCAGAAGAAAGCAGTCTAGACGTAGCCTAAAGGACAGGGTGGGTTTTCATTACTTTAATATTCTATTTTAGTAAATCTTCTACAACCTAGTAGTTCTTAAGTATGAAAAAACATCTTCTCAAAACACAAGTTACTGGGCTTCATTACAGCTGTAAGTTGGATGAAATTCTATGGCATGTGTTATATAAGAAATTAGATGACAATAAGATCTAAAGAAATTATCCTTTTTGGTTTCAAATCTGTGAATCTATGAAAAAGAACATCTCAGGAAAGAAGGATCCTTTATACTTGCTACCAAACCTTGAAAACAGATAGATATTGTGCTCTGTGCATAACAATAATGCAATTTAGAAATGATACGGTTACTTGATTTTAAAATATGCTCCAAGTTCCGTGGCATCAACACATTGCTCTGTGATAATCATCCAGGAAAGGTGCATCTCTAACAGGCAAAATAGTTTTAATTTGCCAAGTTAAGAAGTTGGGTGAAACAGCTTTTAGAAAAACCTGAACAACATGATTTAATGTATATAACAGTTATTGACATTGAATGGATACCAATTTCACATTTGAATATAAATGGAGTAACAACTTGCTGGAAAGACTTTAAATAATCTTTTTGAAATATGAGCTCAAAATAATTCTTCATTTGAAATAAGTTTTTTATTATAGCCAATCTGAACGTAACATACTTTCTCTCCCATCAATGCATGGTACAGAGCAACATGCTTTATACTATAACCAAATTTTACATTTGCATTCTACATAAAGACTAAATTAAAATGTTTTAAAAGTCATAAAGGTGACAACTTGTTGTGTCTAAATATGGAAAGGCAAAATTACATGCTTCCCTTATAATCATTTTCTTTGGTTTTGTCCATTTCTATGGCAATAAGATTGTGTTTTCCATAGGCCTTTGTTCTGCAGAGATATTAGAGATAAACTGTGAGTTGTTCAGGATAGAAAGAGATCTTGTATCTTGCAAGTGTTTGAAGTGCTTTGTAAGCTTATGGCACTTTAAAACAACAACAACAATACATCTATAGCTAATGAAATCAGATGGGAAAGTTAAAGTGTTAAGTGGGTTACAGACTCTCTCTCTATCTCTTTCCCCAAATATTTCTATTTTCTCAGTAAGGTTAAATTGAGGTCAGTGGAGCAGAACTCCTTGGTCTATGATAGCATTATGAAAAGGTAAATTACTTTTGTTGAAATTATTTTCTGTAGGCAATACTCTGTACAGATCCCCGCTGTGAACTGAAAGTAATTTCTTATGCTGAGAACTGTACACTGAGGGGACATTTTACATTTTAAAAAGTCCCATTTGCTGGGAGAGAGAAAGCGTACGCAGGAAAAGACACAAATATGACTGGATCCGGGGAGGTTCTGACCTGCAAAATGCCATCATGTTCCTGCAGTCAGCGTTAGACAGTCAACCACTGGCAAATCTTAAAGGGGAAGTAGCACCCCAGAGTGCTTCTGAGTTTTAACTGCATTTTAGTTTGGACATTATTTTTCCACACCTTCTCTCCCTCCCCGCCCTGCAATGCTAATCAAAGGAGTGGCAGGAGACCAGTGAGCTGGAGAAAGGGTAAATAACTCCAGTCCCCCCTAAGGATATTTGCAGAGAGTTGACCAAGGATTTGGCATCCCAAGATTCCTCTTCAGACCAACAGGTGGTGCTGGTTGGCCTAACTACAATTTCAGGTTCCCCTGAAGAAAAAAAAAAAAACCCAACAGACACCCCTCTGGGCATGAGTAGAACAGTGTCTATTTAAATACAGTTTTGTAGATCTTAAAAACTCAAAGGCTTTAGTCCTCTGGTTCTCGACTGCTGGCTAGAGAGAGTACATGGAATAAATGAATGGAGATTTGGAACTAAACTAGAAACCTACAGGTGTTGGGTTTGATTCTCCTCCCACACCAATGTATACTAGGAGCTTTTCTACTGAAAATAACTGAGTTACAGCAGTGTAAAGCTGGTGTGACAGAGTGGAGAACTAGGCCCACAGAATTTGATGCTCCTAATACCCTCACTGGAGCAATGCTGGTCTGTTTAAAACAAAACCAAACAGAACCACATCAGAAAATATATTTGAGGTTAAGTCTACACCGGTACTTTACAGCGCTGTAACTATCTGGCTCAGGGGTGTGTCAGTGCTTAAAGTGCCAGTGTGAACCAGGCTCCCAGAGCAGTTAGCTACTCCTCTCATGGAAGTGGTTTACATAGTGTGCTGGGAGAGACTTTCAGTTGCTGTGGCTGTGCTTTAAACTTTTAAATGTAGACAAAACCTAAGTGTGTACAGTTTAGAATGACTGGAGGCTGAAGAAGTTAAGCTTGGCCACATTCTTCCACCTCTCTTGGAAGTTATTTTGGGAAAAACATTTCAGCTCCCTCTACAAATCATCAAGACCTTCCACATTCCCCCAAAGTCTGATGGCACTCATACTGCTGCAAGAAATCTCTTACTGAAAGGAGATGGATCATGCCGCATGCTAATAGTGACCTTCCTGTAGGGGGAGAAGGATTGCAAAATTAACACTTTGGGGCAAAAGTAAAAGGCTCTGAGGCACAACAGAGTCATGTTTTCCCTTGAGGACATCTGAGCAACATTGGCCAGCAGCTGGCTCTTCTGCTTCCATTTCTTTGAGGTCTATTTTCACTCAGTCTTCACATATTTGTGCTTGTTTTAGGATGTCAGTGCAGCCAAACACTTTTTTAATCTCCCATATTTATGCCTTGGAGGAAGAGGATGAAGAGAAGACAAAAGCATGAATCTATTAGGGCATGTCTGCACAGCAGGACTAAAGCTGAAATAAGCTAAACAACTTGAGCTACATCAATTGTGTAGCTTAGGTTGAAATAGCTTATTTTGGCTTTTGGCGCTGTCTACACAGCAGGAAGTCTGAGGAAGAGCACTCTTCCTCCGACTTCCCTCACTCCTTGTAAACTCCTACAAGCCCTGCAGGTCTGCTTTTGCAGCACAGACGTACCCATAGCTCCTGCTAGTTCTTTCATCAGTTTTTGTCAATGTTAAACTCTGACATCACTGACCCTCCTCCTCCCCCCAAAAGCCCTAAACTAAACAACTTACTGATTTTTTGAGGCATTTTCCATTAAGAAAGTGAACTCCTTCATGAAACGATAGCACAACTGATTCTTTTCTGGAGTCCCCGACATCATGGTAAGCCAGACAGGTTCACCAATACGTGGCATGGTATAGAGATTGCAAATAGTTGTTCTAAAATAAATTCAAGAAGGAAAGGTCATATGGGTAAAGAATGTATTTCAACATTTAATTCCAGTTGCTATTTATGTCAAACTTAATTTTTTAATCAGTTATTAGGCAAACTCCACAGAAACTAAGAACCTTTCACTTAATACACCGAATTCACCTTTCCACCTTTGTGACCTAAACACTAGAAACACCATCTCAAACTGAAATGATCTCAAACACAATAATGTTCAATGATTCAATAGCTTCCGTTTAGAATGCAAAGGAAATGAAGGGTTCCATAATTAATTGGTTTAGCATTCTTTCATTTGTTTCATATATATCCTGCTCTTTATATGTGACATTCAAGCCACATAAATCCTTCCCTAGTCTGATTTATTTGGTGAATATGGCACTTTATGGATATACAACTTGTGTTTTAATTGGCCGCTTAGTTTAAAAATTCACAAATATTTCCACCAAATGCATAGGGGAATGCATGTGCAGAAAGACAGATCAGTCAATTCTTTGCATGTAAATTAGGGTTACTGCACCTGTCCATACGTTTTCCGTTTCACAGAGGACCATAAATATCCAATTAGAATTCTGGCTGTTTGCTAAAGCATCCCATTAAAATCTCTCCAGCAATTCCCCAGCTTTCCTCCTCCATCCTAATGAGTTTTGTTTTAAGTACAGCACCATTAAACAAACAATTAAACCAACCAGTGATATCAGCAACTTTGAAGTCGTCAAAGGAAATACCTGATCGCTTCCACTGGTTTCCCCCAGCTATTTTTTTTTATTTTTTAGAAGAATGCTGATAAGTATCTTTCATCTAACAAGACATGCAAGTCTCAGTCCCTGTAAATCGTGCCTAGTCAAATCTCTTGCTTATAATGACGTTCTCCAAATGCTCAGTGTATTGGTCCCAAAATTATCTTCTGCTCAGAACAGATACTTCTAGACTGACAGTTATGCATGCCAGGAAGGTGAATGCACTCAAGAAGCAGCTGCCAAAAAACCTGAACCAATGAAGATTTAGGTGAAGTTCTCTCAAAAATGAAGAAGCTTTGGATGAAAACAGCTGTGGTTCAAGCCATGGAAACAGTCTCATATGACAGAAGAATTCAAAAGCAGAAACTGTCCCTAGACAATTGGGCTTCACGGAAAGCAAAAAACCACACAAGGCTAGGAACTCCAGTGAAGATGGAAAGTCTCTGCCTAAACTGAACACAAATGACCTATCAAAACTTTCAACATATCGGTACAATGTTCAGCAAAGCAATGTGAGAAAGGGGTGGGATGGGGCCTTTCTTTTTCTTTTTAAAAATGATTCACTCTATTGATTTCCATTTTTAAAAGAAAATTTCACCACTTTAGCAACAGTCATAACTGTCTCTCAAGTTCTTACTTTAGATTTTGTTGAGGACGAGTCTCAGTTACTCCCTTCTTGCACTTGTGCCAGGAGAGAAGTGGGATGGGAGGTAAAGGAGAAGAACAAATGTAGCTTTAAAGCCACCTTTGTGCTCACCATATTCTCAGACAGCTTATGTGGCCCTTAGGCCAAATCTATACTTACCGCGCTGGTGATCGAGCTTCTGGTGTTCAATTTAGTGAGTCTGGTAAAGACCTGCTAAATGAGGGCTACTCAACTTGGAATCCCCAGGGGCCATGATGATACTCACAGCACATGCCAAGGGCTGCAACTTAAGTGTGGTTGCATATACATGCAAATATATATGCAAATATATACAAATAGCTTTTTTCACACAATGTTCTGGCGCTCCTGACACCTCTTCCCTGGGGACTAGAAAAGGGGGCCGTCTGTTCCAGCCAGCCCATCTGCTTGCATCTTTCAATGCTCACCAGGCCTGGGAGACGCCTCGCCATTGTGGAGCATGTTCCCAGTGGAGGCCATGTTGAAAGGATCCCACCTGAGGGCCATGTGTTGAGCCCTATGTAAACCCAAACCGCACCGCAGGCCACAAGTTGAGTAGCCCTGCGCTAAATCAAATGATTGAGGGCAGCCCCAGTCAGCATCAGTACTCCTCAGAGTTGCAAGGAGTCATGGACACCGATGGGAGCCATGGCGCAAAACTGTGAAGGTGGCACCAAGCTTGGCTTAAGGTATGTCGACTCCACCGCTTTATTTGTGGAGCTGGAGTTGTGTACCTTAAGCCAACCTTCTGGGTCTAGTATAGACCTAGCCTCAGAGGTAAGCTGCTGCCTTGAAGCTACTCTAGTTTATACTCTACTTCTCATGGTGCTGCGTGAGCTCTGGCTAGCAGACGACAGTATGACAGTGTGCTGTGGCCATGGCAGGGTGGGGGATCAGGCTGTGAGCATAGCCTGGGGTGGTAGGAAGCAGTGTGTGTTTGTGCTGAGGCATCAGAGCTTGAAGGTCTCAGACACAGTGCTGCTGCTTCATTGTGCACAGGGGATGCCTCTAGGGTAAATCTCCACGCTTACGAGTTAGGGCTAGAAACAGGAGTAGCACAAGAAAGCCTCCCACCAGCCCTGATTCACAGCCCCTTCTCTTCAGTGGTCCTTCCATCTGGTTCATTGAGTGGGAGAGATCCGGAGCATAAGAATGCATATTACACATATTTTAAACTGGGGGGCCAGCTTAAAACTGGTGTCAGAATCCACACCATGAGGCAGGGCAGCCCTTAAAAAGCCAGAGGTAATACCATGTAATAACCCTTCTGTCCTGTATTAGTGCAGGCTAACACCGACAAGCCCTGTGCAGCTGTTCAGTTGTTTTCAAAGGAAAAAGAAACTATTTCTACACTAAAACCAAGATATTAAAATATTTGTTTTTGTTGAAAGGAGAGCTTGAGTCTTGTGACTTGTTATTTACTATTCTGGTAACCGAGGCTGCATCTGCAACTGATAGTGTTTCCTCAGAGACAGATCAGATTCCACTGGCCACCTGCCAGCAGGCATGTGACTGCAGTAAAGGGAACCTTCAATACCAGACATGTAAGTAATGGCACAGAAACCAAGGGCAAGGATTAACTGCTTTGCAGCTCTGCAGACAGAGGGGGGAGGAGGGGAATCCCTCCTTTAACTTCTAAGCAATATTTTCTCAAACAAATATTCCTGCTTTCATCGATCATCATCTGTGATCTGCAGCAAACACCGCATTTAACAGCACAACACCCTCCCCCCCTTTGCTATTCAGACCCTAACTTCCCCAATTCTGCACACACATCAGCCCCTTAAAGTGACAAGTCAGGGGAATTTCACTTTGTAGGAGACTCTTTTTCTCGTGAAGATTCCAGTACAATAAAAATGGTTTACATTTAGAAATTCTTAAGGGAGTCTGAACTTTTGCCTACAATTTGCAGACATTCATGCTCTGCAGAGGGGCATGGGGGGGAGGAAGCAGCCATGTCCCTGGCAGCACAGGGAGCACTCAAAAGAAAATACGAAAATATCACCTCTCATAACAGATATCTCAGCTTTAAAAAAACATTCACAAATACACACACAAAGCCATTGGAGTGCTGGGGTGGGGCTGTACTGCGTATTCCTATGGGTGCAAAGAGCACCTAGCATGCCATGGCAGCTACCAGAGGACAAATAACCGTAATGCTCATTAAGAATCCAATTGTACTGCTTTGGAATAGTGCTGCCTACTAGTTAGAGCACAAGACTATGACTCTGTTCCCTGCCCTACATTCACCATTACATCATGAGCAAATTCTTTCCCTTTTATTCCCTTTTATTATTTGAACTACAGTAGAAATATAGGACCCACCCCGCCACTGGGAGAGGCACTGCACAAAATCATTTTAAAAAGATGGTCCATGCCCCAAAGCACTGCTCTTTGTGCCTTGGATTCTCAGTACATGCAATGGGGATCAGAATCCTTCCCAGCCTCAGAAAGCAGCTGCAAGGTTTACTTCACTGATGTACGTAAAGCATTTTGTGGTTCTTGAAGGCAAAGTGTTATTAAAATAAATCTTAAAACAGCGGTGGGGAACCTCCAGCCCAGAGGCCGGATGCAGCCCCCAGCTTGCTTCAATCCAGCCCTTGAGGCTCAGGAATTCCCCCTTCATGGGGAGCTCGCGCTGGCACTCCAGCTCTCCGGCCACCCACCCACAGGGCTGGAGCACAAAGAATCTACTAGCCTGGGCCCCCCAGGCTCTGGTGTGTGAAGGGAATGTAAGGAGTGTCTTTTTCCTTCTCAGTCAGGGGCTTTTCACTTGGCTTTTCACTTGTGTGCAGCCACCAACTTATTTTTCTGTGGGTCAGCATCCACCAACAAAAAAAAAACTGTTCCTCACTCCGTCTTAAGAGATTCTTAAGGTATTTTTCTTTTCTGTTAAAATAATTTTGCTGCCTTGCAAAATTCATCTAACATACTTGCCCTCCCCAACTCTATTTTCCTCTATAAAATGGGCAATTTTCTATATTGGACTAGGAGCATGTCTGTTCTCTTTTGTCCCCATGCCCATTGCTCCTGTGGGAGAGCCCATGCGATAGGCAAGATTCATGCACTTTGCTGAGTTAGGCATCATGCAAAGGGCCATAAGGCACCATCAATTTTTAAGCAGAACCCTCTGTTGAAGTAAGAAATGTAAGCTGCTTAACATTCATGGGTATGAAATAGGCGCAAGCATGTTACAGGAGTCCTAATTGTAGACCAGGACCCCATGTGCTACAATAGAACAAATCATACATAAGAACATGTGCAGCTAGGTAAATAGAAAACCCAGAGAGCCAGATCCTCTCCTGCATTAGGGCAGCTTGACATTGCTATACCTGCAAAAAGCTGATCTAAAGCCATCTTTTTCAGGCACAAGAGGATCTTGCCTATATAGATGAGTCATTGGGAGATAGCAGCTCCTACCATTCTGCTCGACCAGTGCAGAAGTGTCTGGCCACAATAAAGGTTGTGACTGGGACAGTCACACGTCCGAGTGATTCGTGGGCTGCTAAAAGAATCATACGGGGCCAGAGGCAGTTGTTGTTCATTAGATTTAAAGTCTAGCATGGTCTGCATCTTCAATATACAACACATAAAAACCTGACCATTACTTGGCAAGAAGAACAGAACCAGACAAATTTCACGGTCAATTTTTGTACCTTGGAAAGTCACAAGGCAGTGCCTCCATTCAAAATGTCCCTTGGGAAAACCCATTTGCATGGCCAAGGGTTATCAAGGATGTTGCAGATGACAGACTAGATGTCCCATGGGAAGGGAGGAAAGACAGGCTGCGAGATGCAGCACTGTGCTACTTACTGCAGAATTAAGCTCCTATAAAAAGCCAAAGGGAGGATGTGGGGGAGGGGAGGAGGAGGAAATCAGGAAACACGAGGCAGGTCCCAGAATGTAACAATGGATGCTGTCTGTGCACATGGTAAGAAGAGTAATTCCCTTGGGATTAGGGATGTAAATGCACCTTAAGAATTTTAACTGGGTTCAATGATATAATTTTAATCATTTAATAATTTAACCAGGGTCTGGATAGCCTGCAGTAGGCAGCGGGCTCCTTCAGCACAGCCCTCCATAGGCAGTGGGGGCTGCTGCGAGCTCCAGCCCAGTTGCTGGTTAACCGGTTATCCGGTAAGCATCAGCTGGTAAGTATCATCCAAAAAGGCAACCGGTTAATCCTTTACATCCCTATCCAGTCTCCCCTTCTCACCGACTGCCCCAAACTGATTTTTGTGGTGGGCAACAAGAGGGCCATATATGGACCATCCTCATTTTCACTTTACCTCAGAGAAGTACATCTTTTAGCTCCTGGATAGTAAAGCAGGGAGCCATACTCTCAGCAGGTATAAATTAACCTTGCACCATGAACTTTAGTGAAGCTGTGCTAATTTATACCAGCCAAAGACTGAGTAAAAAATGTTGTATTTTCATTGTTAGAAATGAGGCTAATGGGGGGGCTTCACATCTTCCCCCAACACATGCACGTACAACCGAATTTGCTGAATAATGCAGAAGTCAAGTGTCTATCTAAAAGATATTCCATTTAACCCCAAATGGATTTTTTAACTCATTCATCCAGATGTTGACATTTAGATGTACCTCTTTTGTTATACTTTTAGTTTAAAAAAGGCAAATGTTTTTCTGTTCCGTAAAAAACACTTTTCATAATAATCAAGCTACAGTATGGCATTACGTGTCTACACACCCCAGAGGAATATGGTTCTAGAAAGCTGCCAAAAGCTGCAAGAGCATTTGTGCATTCCTACCTATTAACACGCTCAGTTAAAAAATAAAATAATCCAAATGAAGGCTGAGACCCCAGGTAAGTCCATACTGGATTTAATTCACCTACTTTCATTGCAATGTATTTGCACCACCATGGAAACACTGCATAAAACTGGTAGTGCACATCTGCTTCCATTGGGGGTTACCCAATCAATGTGTCACGTGAATGAATGATCACTTAAAAACTTCAGCAAACAAACTTGCCAATCCTGCTCTACAAAGTGAGGTGTTTTATTTTACTGTTCCACTTGCATTTTCACCTGACAAGTACAAAGACGAGAACCCTGAACTTCTCTTTCACTCTCTGCACGTCATCTACACTTCAGCTGGAGCACAACCAAATGGAACTTATTTAGAGGGGAAGAACCCATGGGTGAGTTTTCCCAGTGCTGTGCCTTGCAGAAGCAAAGCACAGAACTTGCATCCTCAGGGAGAACGCCTAAGGGCGCTTCAAGTCACCTTTGAGTTTGCCAAATTTCCCGATGCCAGCCAGCTCCTAGAAATAGCCTCCAGGATTGCATATGCAGCCCAGGTGGTGCTGAAAAGTCTCACAGCATGATGCATTACAGGCCTATCCCTCCAGCCCAGACAGACAACTGACAGCATAAAGCAGCTGCTTGAAGAACTGAGGATCTGGCTCATTATGAGATGAGAGATGTTTGGAAAATACCACAACTGTGCTGTTTGCCCCTAAAGAGCACATAATCCAGGGATATTCAGTCACACCACTGTAATTCTATTAACTGCAACTAAACTGAAACACTTTTTTTCCCCTCAGATGAAAGGTCCCACAGAATCTTTCATTGCTAAGAAAAACACCCAGTGAGTTAAATGTCAGGGAAAAAAGGTTAACTATCTTTTTACAATATAATGTTGCTTTCTCCAGGGCTTGTTAAATGTAGTTCTAGTCTTTTAGGGGCATCCTGCCACTCCTACCTAATCATTAGAAACAGACTGGTTTCATTTTTCTTTTCCCATGCTACCTGAATTACTCAAGGAAAATGCCAGCAACATACTCATCTGTGTTACTGCTTAAGAGAACTAGGTTGTGACACTGCCCCTCTCCACTATACAAGTGTCAAGAGGAAAAGCTTAGATTTTTTTTTTGAAAGATGCTCCACAATTACCTGTTGGAAATATTTGTAGAGCAACATCTATAGTTCCTCTCAGAGATCTGAGAGGGGAAAAGCTTTGTCTTATTCACAGATTAGGAAAAGATATACTAGAAAAGTGTTTCTCAACTCGTAGCTTACGACCGGCAGGGTGGACCATGAAAGGGAATCAGAGGGATGTGAGGCATTGAAAACTTTATTACAATATGAAGCAAAGAAAATCTTGCTCACCTGCTTCCCACATCGCCATGCCCTTTCACAGTCAAGTACTCTCTCATAGATTCTCAAAACACACACCCAGGTAAATCATATAGGTTTTGCAATGGTAGTTTTAATGCCATTACAGTTAAGGTAAGTGGGTCACAAATCATTTCTTACCTTGAATAAGAGGTGGCCAATCTGAAAGGGTTGAGAAACACTGCACTACAAAGGATCTCAAGAACTTTCAAAGAAACAGCAATAAAAGATTTAAGACTAAACACTCACCTGAATTCATTTAGGGCATCTACAATTCTGTTATATGCCAAACTCCGTTGACTGGCATCAGCTGATCTACGGCTCATTTTCATAGCCTTGAAAACAATCATTAAACAGATAACAAACACCATACATGGCAACAGAAGTAAAGAAAATGGAAAACAAAGTCATGTGTTTGGCTTTATCTTTTATGCAACCAGTCAGGCAAATAACATTTTTTTCAAACATGATAAATGACGGTACATTGCCAACTTTCATATATAAGGAGAGTTATACAAGGGATGTGTATTTGCAGTCTCTTTCTCTTCTGCACTTTTAGACATTCAAGCTAAAAAAGAGTTCAGAGTTTTCATACTTTAACTCTTTCATTGCAGCAGCACATTCACAGAGAAAACATTTCCTAGAAGAGGGGTTTTAGATGAAACAATCAATTCACCCCTTATATGTAAAACTATTCAGCAAAAAACCAAAATAGTAGAGTTGTTTAAAGCCCATAGGAGTGCACTGAAGGATCCTGAATCTGCAATGTAATCAGCTGGAGTGGATCCTGTATAGTTGAGAGAAGGAGACAAAGGAGGTTCTAAGCCACCTTTCAACCAGTGCAAGTCTAAGGACTGTTCTAACTTCCAATGATCCTTTCAGCATTCTGCAGCATGCGTTGTCTCCTCCCCAACACAGTCTCTCTGCTGTTAGTAGGAAGCAGGGGCAAAGACCTGGCTCGTTGAGCACAAATCTGCTATAACTCCATTAGCGGAGAGGAATCTGGCCCACTGTATTACAGATACTTCAGTAAGATGCAAGAAAAAAATAAACAAAAATACAGAAAGTGCAAGAATCTCAAGAGACTGTGTTTACCTGTTCTATTGCACTCTTCAGTTTGTTCATGTGACTCTCAAAAAGAGGGAAATGTGAGAAAAAGAACTCATGAAATTTATTATTTTCCTCCTCATCCTTTGAGAGTGAAAATATCACACCAATCGCTATCTTCTTTTTCCTAACAATTCCAGGGCTGGGGCCAGAGCTGTCATCTGACAAATTAAAGCTTTCCTCTACGGACCTTGAAGGGGGGGGAAAAAAGTGAGGAATTATTGCTTTAAATGGCAGTTTGAGTTCTTATATGTTTAAATATCAGAACATTTAACTTAAGCAAACTCCTTTTGTTTGCATTTGCTGTTATATCATCTTCCTTGGTGACATCAGTGTTGTCACTCTTAAAAGCACAACACATGATTCAAAGATGGGCCTTAAATCTCAAAGACCAGATCTGAAGTTTGTGGAGTTCGGATCTGGTATTTCAATTCACACCCATCTTTGCCAATCATTTATTTTTTTTACTAGGATCTCAGGGCTCCTTCTCTTAAGAATTTCAAACCACATTTTTATCTGCAATTTGTAGTCAGGTTTTATTGTGTGGAAAAAAAACAGTAAACACTATAGAGAAATAAATCAGTAAAAGCACCAGAGATCCAATTTTGATTTCTCTTACACCAATATAAATATGCCATAGCATGTAATAGCGTTACTCTGGGGTATACCAGAGCAGAATCAGACTAGAGGAATTTGCAAGAATGAGAAGTAAAGCCAGCTATGTCATCAGCTCACCATCTAGGGAAGACCCCATTCTCCAAGCTTGTGGTCTGACTGCGACGCCAGCGTCTTTGGTAACTGCTGGCACAACTTCTGGTAAGTGAAGAGCCCGGGGAGGGAAATGGAGTGATAAGCAGGCTGCTCAGAGATGCTGTAAGAATTGGGAAAAAAGGAAAAAACAAAACAAAACAAGTGAAACTCTTTCTACGTTGCTAAGAGAAAAGAAAAGAATATTTGGGTAATTAGGTTAGCAGTTACAGGGACCCCACTAAAGGCATCTGACTAATCAAACATCTGGCTCATCCCTCTGATCTATACACATTTCTTATTTTAAGATTTATAAACAGTGTAGGCACTGCGTATATGCAGATACCTCGCACTGTGCCTCCAGCCCCACAAGGCGGAGAGAGAACAATCTTCTTTAATGGATAAGAAACTTGGTAGTTTCAATCCCTTAACAGCTCTCCAAAGGTTGAAGGAAAAACAGACAGGAAGGATGGCATGTTAGATGCAAGTCCCATCAACCTGAGTTTATTGAGGGACACCACCCAGATTAGAAAATGGAGATTATTAATCCCCTCAATAATAATGGAATACAATATTTTTGAATGTGTTATGAGTTAGATTTGAGTCTTTAACTTGCCTGGCTCATTGGGGGTGCATTATATTCAACTGCACTGCTGAATGCAGAGTATTTCTGTGAGACAATTTTACATATATCAAGGATACCCGAAGTATGTGGATAGATGCTCATCTCTAGCATTTGCATAAATATAAATAAATTAACATGTACATTTTAAAACAGATCGTTATAGTAGGGAAAGTCAGATTTCTGGGATTCTGGTTTTAGGGAGGTCACCAAGTAATAGAGAAGGTGGCTTAGATAACAGGATAGATGAACTTCTAACGGCAATTATTCGTAGTGCGCTGGATTTTACCAGATCTTGCTATGCCGCTGTCTCTATCCTCATTCTGCTCCCTCCCCGGCATGTCCATAGGGTTGCTGTGAACTGTAAAATAAGGCACCAATCAGCAAGAGAATATACATTTTCTGCCCCTGTTTGTAGTGTTCCACTTAATTAACAAAACCAAATCATGCTCATGTCAATGCATTAATTTAGATCTTTTTCAACACACTCTAACAAGCCCATCACCAAAAGATGTTGCTAAGCTGAACAAGCCAAAATTTTTATTTGAAAAAGCTCTTACATATTTTGTTTCTGAAATCTGCCTCTTTATTTTAAGAACAAAAAGTTTCAGGCCAACATTCACTCTCTCTCTTATAAACAAATTTATGGAGTAAAATCATAATGTACCAAAAGGGTATTAGCCAAGCTGCTAAAGCACTAAGTAAAAGACAAAAAGAGAAACTTAGATCATAGATGTGTACAAATCAGCAACATTCAATAAAAGCTGGGTTTTCAAGTCTGGACCATGTAATAAACAATTCTTCCAGAATATCTTATAATAGTAAACAGGAAGGAAAAGAGTTACTATTAAAACTTTATATAGTGAATTGCTTGTTCAACTAAGCTTTGAGCAGTATATTAATTCACAGCCAGTCCTTATGTGTATAGAAGATCAAAAAAAAGTGTCAATCATAATAATCTTAAATGTGATATATTTTACAGATCTGTGAAACAAAAGCTACTCAGCCATGGAAATAAGACTAAGCCACTGAAAACAAGACTGGTTCATTTTATATGAACCAAAAGTGACTACATTTCTTGAAATTTGGATAAAACAAGTCCAGATTTAAATTAGTTTGTAAAGCAAATACTGCCTCCAAAAATAAATATGCACCATGCAAATGGGCATCTATAAAAACAAAACTCTTTAAGAGAACAGAACTTTTAAAACATCTGCTACTGTCTAGAATGTGTGCTTAAAATTCCCACCAATGATAAAAAGCTAAAAAAGCAGACTCACTTTACGTTTTCCCCTCCAATTTCACAACTGTATTTTAAAAACATATCTTATTTCCATGGCTACACTACAAACCCACACATCTTTGTTACATCAACTAGACTATCCACACAGCACACTGCAAACCTGCAAAGAAAGAGGCGCTCCGGATCAGGCGGAGCGGACCTTGTTCAGAGAACGCTCGCCTAGGACTGCAAAGCTGTGAAAGACCTACATGGCAAAATGTAAAATACATATGAAAGAATGAAGTTAGTAAAGCAGAGCAGAGTCTGTAGGAGAGGAAAAGATATAAGCCAGCACAAATGCAGACCAACAGATATAGGGGAATACAGCTCTTATACTTAGCAGGAGTAACAATCCAAGCTGAAGTACCTACAGTTAAAATATTGTATTTCCAAGATTTTTTTAAAAACCCGGGATCCAATTTTACATTATCTCCAATAAAAGGGACTTTTTAAAAACGAATAAATAATTTATGCTGGAAGTTAGGAACACCTACTTGCTTAAAACTTTAACAAAGATATTAGATATAGGCTGGTGTCAAACATTTATTTGTACATCTCCATTGAGAGGTATGGCTAGGATACTCCATCTTCGAAGAAGATGAAAGAAAGCATGAGTAAATTAAATTTAATAGCATGACAAGAAAAATTATAGGTTAGAATTAAATTGCAAATTAAGAGTAAATACATGACATTAGTCCTAAAATGGTGGATAGAAAATAAACATTAACAACGTTAAAATCATAGAAAAATTCCTTACTGATACGTAAGTTGCATTCGGGAACTAGGTTATGCTTGTTTTACATATATCACAAAAAAAAATACAACACTGACATTTTTAATTAGTTAATTGCAAGCTGCACCAAAAAGCTGAATTTGGGAAACTATTGAGCACTCAAGGTTTTCTATGCAAATGTATTTAAAAATTCAGAAGACTGCACTTTAACTAAAGCGCCTCTTCATAGGGCTGGAAAAGACATCAGGAGGTCATCAAGTCCAGCCCCCTGCCCAAAGCAGGACCAATTCCAACTAAATCAACCCACCCAGGGCTGTGTCAAGCCGAAACTTAAAAACCTTTAGGGATGGAGATTCTACCACCTCCCTAGGTAACCCTAGGTAATCTTAGGGCCCTACCCAATTCATGGTCCACTTTGGTCAATTTCATGGTCATATGATGTTAAACGTTTAAAATATCAGTTATTTAAATCTGAAATGTCACAGTGTTGTAATTGTAGGGGTCCTGATCCAAAAAAGAGTTGGTGAGGGGTCAGAAGGTTATTGTAGGGGGGTTGCAGTGTTGCTACCTTTACTTCTACGCTGCTGCAGATGGCAGTGCTGCCTTCCAAACTTGACAGGTGGAAAGCGGCAGCTACTGATCAGAAGTCCAGCTCTGAAGGCACAGCCAGCACCAGCAGCGCAGAAGGATGCCATGGCATGGTATTGGTATGGTATTGCCATCCTTATGTCAGTCAGCAGCTGTCACTCTCTGGCCGTCCAGTTCTGAAGGCAGCAGCACAGCAGCACAGAAGTGGCATCACTACTATTGGTGGGGTTCTGCCTTCAGAGCTGGGTGCCCAGCCAACAGCTACCACTCTCCTGCCAGCACTGAAAGCAGCACAGAAGTAAAGGTGGCAATATCACGATCCCTCCCTAAAATAACCTTCTGACTCCTTCCCCCTGCCCCAGTAACTCTCTTTTGGGTCAGGATTCGAATCTGAAACACTGATCTCCCCTGTGAAAGCAGTATAATGCAGGGTAAAAGCACACAAAAGGCCAGATTTCACAGGTGAAGACCAGATTGCATGATCAATGACACATCTTTCATGGCGATGAATTTGGTCGGACCCTACTAAGGAAGAAGATGGCAGGGACTAATTGAAAACCAGAGCAGGTATGTATGAAAAGAGTAGTGTGTAAACAGTCTCCAACCAAAACACACAGAAACATTTTTATATCATGCACTGGCAAGAGCCCTTGGGTTAGAACCTTTTTTTTTTAATTTAAATTTAGTTATTACAAATGCTCCAGTTACAGATTAACTTCTTGGCCTTATCTTACCCATTGTTCTCTCTGCCATGAAGTGAGAACTGTAAACAAATACTGAGGAAAGGACTGAAAGTTTATGCAGTTTCATTGCAGTTTCAGTATTTCTGTTCTTTTTCTCTGTGACTTTCCACCAACCAATCAACCAAAGTTCTGGCCCGTCCTACCACAGCACAGCAGGAGAATTCTCTTCTTTTTGTGGCTGCAGAAGACCACCAGCATTATGGTGCTTTGCAGCACTTAAATCACTGGATCATATAGTGACAATTCCCAAGTTTTAATTTTCCCTGTGGATTTCTTTTTTTTTCTGCGGGGTGGAGGGAAGTGGGGGTTGGCACATCAGCAGTTTTGCCAGACAAATGCCAATGTCATACAAATTGCAGAGGAAAGTGCCTGATAAAGAACATCTTTACTATGGTTCCTAAGTCAGTTGGACACTTTTAAAAATCTCACACAATGCCAAAAGGAAACACTGAATAATGAGAGGTTGTACAACATTGACTTTCCACATTTTGTAAAGTTGGATGCATGTAAAGAATCAGAATCTCAAACTCCTTTACAAGGTTTCTCTTGTAAATGAATTATTGGCAAGAAAAGTAGCGCAAGTGTATTATCATTATTATACCTCAATTAGCTTGGAAGTGATGGTGCAAGTTTTAAACAAGTGTGTGCCGCAACAAAGAGGAAAAACCATGTGTGAACCTTCTCTGCCTTTTTAAAGCTGGTTCATGTCTGCAGTTCCAGCCCATGTTTAACTTGAAGCACAAATGTAGTCCCATTCAGACTTATGAGGACATGGGTGGATCCTTGTTCCCAAGAACTGATGCCATTATTGAAGCCAAAACCCCATTTGGGGGCACAACATTCAATTCACCTCAGGGGTCTGGATACTAGAGCAGAGCAGTATGCATGTCCACAGATAATCTTGGATGTCGATCACTTAAAATTTTAAAATTAACTTTTTCCAGACAACTGTATTCTAACTACAAAAGAACCTCAGCTTGAACATTAAATTAACTAACAAGAATTGGAGAATAAAGCTAGATAGAATCAACCCTGTCTGATCAAGAAAAGTGGTGTTTCCCCATACAGGCAGTATTTAAACCACTAATGAAGATGGAAAAAAAGCTTTGCGTCCCAATACCAAAACCTAAGATGTATCGTTTATCCTTTCTCAATTCTATGCCAAGGTTTCTTTTTATAAAATCCCTTGCTACTGTTTCAGTGTGTTTTATGAGCTGGATAATAAATGTTCATATATGGAATTGTTCGCAACAGTCTAAAAATCTAGTGATTATTCAATTAACAAAGATACCAAGAAAGAAAATCAGCTTTAAATTACCTATGTTTCCAAGAAGTCCATTCATAATTGTACTATGGTCTGGCTTTAATGTATTACTATCCTGATTAATGAACTCAAGACTGTCCTGCAACCTAGAAAAGCAAAAACCCAACAAAAAAAAATCAGTAATTCACATTTTGGTACAGTGCTGTTTGATTTCATTGATAACCTGAATGGAACACACTAGCAACTAGTGCAGGCTTTCACAACAGTTGTAACCTAACAGTGCTCACAAAGCCAAGACAGTTGTACAGTTAGCACTAGGGATGTAAAGGATTAACCAGTAACCTGGTAAACATGAGCCTTACCAGCTGCCAACCCGGCTGGAACAGTTCTCCACCCCCACCCCATGGTACGGTACGGTAGGCCCAATGCGCTGCACTGTGATGGGTTCAGCCTGTCCTGTCCAGAACAGACTGTGGTAAGGCGGGCCCAGACGCGCTGGAGCAGCCCCCCGCCCACAGCAAAACGTGAGCGGGGGGCTGCTCCTGGGTTAACCAGTTCAATATAGCGTTCAATGGGTTAACATGGTAAAGGGTAATTAACATCTCTTGTTAGCACATGCAAACTCAGCAGCAAGTAGCTCAAAGACAAAGCCGCTGTGTAACACCTCAGTCCCAAGAGAGACTGAGTGCCCTCAACTGTCACTGATTTCTGCAGGACTCAAAACCAAAAACCCTTGCAGGATCAGTTTTCCTGAAGTGCCAGCAACTACTCTGAACGACAGTCCATCCCTTTCCTTACGGCCAGGTGAGGTGGAGATGATCATAAGCAAATAACGGGGAGGCAAGCTACAGGAAACAATACAAAGTTCCTTGTGATATGGATAAAAAATTCTAAGGCTCCTGACATGATCAGAATTCTCTTCCAAGCAGTGGTTAGGTTCAGCTACTCAGACTGAGAATACTATTTCTAATGTACTCACGTGTTTAGACTTCCATAGATGCTACTTCCAGTTCGAGCTGTAAAAACCTTGCTAAGCATGAGCTGAGGAGGGGAGCTGTGAGACAAAAAAAGGAAAAGGTCAGTACAGAACAACTGTCTCAAGACTTCCTTCTTGTCCTCTATTCACATCCCTCCAGATTTTAAAGGCTTACATTTATAACATGACAATTAGACTAGCATTATTGTATGTCTAAATGAGTATCAGGATAAATACTATTTGTACCTGAATTTAGAAACTGCCTCTGTTCTGCACTGGGAACATTCAGAAGAACAACACTTTTACTCCAATACGGAATCTTGTGAAGAGGACATTAGTTAAAAAAACCCCTCAAAAACACAAAAACCCCAACAGAATGAGTCTCACCGGATCTGATGAATTTTCAGTGTAGAACCCTTGTAGCTCATGGCCACAGAGCCAAACATCATCTCCCCAAGCATATTGGCATCTGAAGAGCATCGAGAACCCTGTAGGACAGATCACTTTGTTACGCACTTGAACCTTTTAAAAGCACATTTTTGATTAAGGCAACACAGAAACAAGGACAAATATTTAAAAATGCTTTGTTCTGGTGGAGGCAAATATCAGGTACATTTGAAACACAACATGGTGCAGTCCCTTAAAAGCACAGTACAGTTGGCTGAGATACTTTCTACTCCAGGAAACAATCTTAAGGTGGGCTTGTGGATTAAGTAGGTCAGTACAATTAACAGAACAAACCTATCTCTACGGGAGGGGCTGCTGGCAGTTGTTACTGGAAGACAAAACTGAGTCGTAACGGGTGGAGTAGAGTGTGATACATTCTCAGGAATTGATAAGGGATCAGTTCCCAATTTCAAGGGCCACATTAATGCTTATTGTTCTACAGCCTTAGGCAGGTTTGAATGAACATGCAGCACCAACAGACTGCTATATAACCCATCTTCCCAATTAAGATTTCTCCTGTTTGCAATATAGGTAATTATAAAGAAAATTAGAAGACTTAAGTATTCTGTGTAATACTACACAGAATAGTACAGGAAGCACTTCTATGGAGGTGACTGAGTGATGCAAAAGGGGTTTGTAATTATGTTCAGAAATAATATATTGGTGAGTTTAATTCACTGTTATTTGTACAATCCTACAAAGTGTTGTTCATGAGTATTCAGAAAGTTGCTCTGGTATTTGAGAAACAGTTCACAAATATTGAAAGTCTCACAATTTTTAGTATCAATAATTTTCCATCTGAATTCTTTTACCAGCAGTAAGTTGTCATTCATTATTCCCCTCCACAAAAAGTTTCAACTATCCAGGCAAGAAGCAGAAAGAAAATACCAGGTGACTTGAAGTGACCACTGAGTAATGAATAGCAGATTGCTGAAAACCAGTTCACAATTGGTTGAAATGTAGTCACAAACTAGTCCCTCCCCTTGTTCTCCCTCTTCCACTGCAAACAAAAACTTTACTTTTAAGAACTTAAAAAACAACTAATAGTCTAGCAGCACCTTAAAGACTAACAAAACATATAGATGGTATCATGAGCTTTCGTGGGCACAGCCAACTTCTTCAGGTGAAGTTTTTTCAGTTACAGACTAATATGGCTACCCCTCTGAAGCTTTACATTTAAGGCCATTTAAGCCTTCAACCCTCCATCCTTGCCTTGCCAATGATGCCAGCCTTTATCACCCATTAGTCCAATCATCTCTCAAACATCTTAGTGCTTTTGCCCAGGCCACCCTTTATGCATAGGGGTATAAACCCAGACACTATATTGTCCTCCTTCAAAGCTCTCCTTAAATCTTGCTCTGCCATTTACCAGACATTTGACAAAGGCTAGACAGTGGCTGTGCTGTGCCTGCTACTTATTACACTAACAAGGCCACTTTTTTTCAGAGTGGTAGCCATGTTAGTCTGTTTTAGCAAAAATGAGGAGTCCTGTGGCACCTTAAAGACTAACAACTTTATGTGGGCATAGGCTTTCGTGGGCTTCATCAGATGCAATTACGTCACCGTTACCTTGTGTTCCTCCCACATCTGTTGTATTCACCTGTTGTCTCTTGTCCTATATTCAGGTTGTAAGCTCTCAGTTTCACCACAGATTACTGTCACTCACGAGTTGTGGTACTTTTACCATGCACTGAATAAGATTACCAGTTTTCATAATGCCTAATACTGTCTTTTCAGCCCCATGGTTCTTGGTTTTTCACCCATATGTCGTTATAGAGTTTTATGAACCACTCAGTCAGAATTTTCCCTTCTGCCTTCAGTACACCTCCTTGAATTGTGTGAAAATCAGGCATTGATAGCTGCTTCAATTTCATAGGCTTTTAAAGGTCTTTCTTCTATTTCTAACTTAACACTGGCATTTCTCTCATCTTGTGCATGACTGTTGGCTCTGGACAGTTTAATGTGGAAAGGAAATGTTCTTTCCAGGCTTGTTCTTCTTTCAGTATTTGTCCATGACAGTCATTGATGGGCATGATCTAGTCTTTCTGAGAGGTTCTTCACTATTCTATAGAGCTGCTTGATACTTCCTTTCTCGTGTTGCTGCTTCTGCCTCTGGAGACTTCTTCTGAACCCTGGGTATGTCTACACTAGCCCCCTAGTTCGAACTAGGGAGGCTAATGTAGGCATTCGAACTTGCAAATGAAGCCCGGGATTTAAATATCCCAGGCTTTATTTGCATGTTCCCGTCCGGTCGCCATTTTTAAATCCCACTAGTCTGAACTAACTGCCCGCGGCTACACGCGGCAGTCAAACGGCAATTCAAACTAAGTCCTTAGTTCGAATTAACTGTTACTCCTTGTGGAATGAGGTGTAACAGTTAATTCGAACTAAGGACTTAGTTCGAATTGCCGTTTGAGTACCGCGTGTAGCCGCAGGCAGTTAGTTCGGACTAGTGGGATTTAAAAATGGCGACCGGATGGGAACATGCAAATAAAGCCCGGGATATTTAAATCCCGGGCTTCATTTGCAAGTTCGAATGCCTACATTAGCCTCCCTAGTTCGAACTAGAGGGCTAGTGTACACATACCCCCAGACAGCTCTATCTTACCTGAATGTTTTTCTTTATTTCTTTGTCTCTTGCATCTATTTCTAAGATTTCTGCCTGTGTCTTGCACTGTTCCTTTTTTTGCCTTCAGAGCTTTCTGTTTGTCAGTCACGGCCTGTGTTCCAGATGTAATAATCTATGCATTTTACTTTTGTCCTCTTTGGGGGCCCACTACTTCCTCTGCTGTCTCATCTACTGGTTCTGTAAAATACTGGAACAGTTGCAAAATCCAATCTGGAATCTGATCTGCATTTCTTTGTCCCAGAATTTCTCAACTGCT
Source organism: Pelochelys cantorii (assembly GCA_032595735.1). Taxonomy (NCBI): domain Eukaryota; kingdom Metazoa; phylum Chordata; order Testudines; family Trionychidae; genus Pelochelys; species Pelochelys cantorii. The sequence continues at coordinate 16,746,865 of CM064340.1, forward strand.
ATAACATTCTTTTTGTGCATCTTTGTGATCTTTTTGAGTTTAAGTTGGAGTGTGGCCCCTCACAGATAACAATCTGAGCCAACATCTGCTTCTCAGCTGACTTCGACACCCCTCAAAAAACATGCTCACCTCTTAGATATACACATGTGACCTATCTAGTCAACAGCTGCATTATCTGGTGATCTCCATGTGAACTTGTGAATCTTCTTGTGCTAGCAGAGACTGCCTCCTATCTGTACGGTGTTTTAGCCAGAGAGATTCAAGAGCTATTCATCACTGTAAGATTGGATGCCTTCCGCTGCTGTGCCCAGGACATCTTCCCAGTCTATAGAGCTGTTGCCAATGTGTGTATTTAAGTCATCTATCAAACTGATGTCTTGATTACGCATGCCATCCAATAGTGCTGCACCTGTTTTTGGAATCTATTCTTTTCACTGTTGCCTGATACATTTGTTGGTCATATACTTGTGCTTCATTTACACGACAGAGCTTACAACTCTAGTGCTGCTAGTACAAATGCTCTAAAATGATGGGAGAGAGCTCTCCCTTTGAATTAACTAATCCCCCTTTCAACGAGTGGCAATGAAGCTCTCCTCCCAACAAAGCACTGTTTACACCTGCACTTAGGTCAATGTAACTTCTTTTGCTCAGGGAGGTGACTTATTCACACCCCTACACAACGCAAGTTATACTGATGTAAATTCTAGTATAGATTCTTGTACACATGACGTCTCTTGTTTGCAGCCTGGCTTTTGTTATTCTGTAATTTGCTGGCTCCCAAGACAGCAGGATATTTCACTTTGATGTTATCCAGCATAATTCCTAAATCTCTTTCATGCGTTCTTACTCCTAAGCGCAAGATGGTAGCAGCATCAAACACCATCTTGCCACTCCATGCCCACCTCATTTCACTGCACGATGTTTGTTCAGATGGATTGTTTTCATTTCTTGGATGACTTTTGACAGCTTCCCCATAATACACATAGTGCGTGCATTCAACGTGCCTACTCTTGTTCCAGATTAAAATGTTAGGATCCACTGTCTCCAGCTTCCTTTTGGGCTTCCCTGTGATCTGTCATACTTGTGTTTTGATCTCTATGTGCATGCTACCATCCTCAAGTTATGGCTTAAAAGAACTGCTTCTCTTGCAGTAAGGTTAACTCTTCCACTGTTGGCAATAGTGCCGGACCCATGCTCAGATTAAAAAAAAGTAGTGTTCTGCAGCTGGATTTGCAACCCACTCTGGTAAAGCCTTACTACAACACAAACTGGTCAGTTAATAATTATTAATCCTATTTATTATGTTGTACCAAAGGGACAACCAAGAATGGAACCCTATTGTGCTATGCACTGTACATACACAGAGCAGTAGACTTCCCTTCATCATCTTCCTTGTCCTGAAGAGCTTGTATGCTAATAATAAACTACAATAATATACAGTGCCTAGCACAACAAGTTCTTGATTGGGACTATTTGGCTCTACTGCAATAGAAATTGTTTTTATTGTTTACAACAATACGAGCACTTATAAATAATGATTATATTTTCTAAATTAGTAAGTTTGTGAAGGATTCTTGAAGAGAAAATAGGGCTTAATGTGCAAGAAATAATTTGAGTGGCTCTAATTTGTTTTATTTGGCGACTTCTGCATTAAAATACCACCATTCAGAATTTCACACATATTTAACATCTGGATAAGCAGTCAATGGCCTTCACTAACATTAATCTATGCAAGTTCTCAGCCAGCAGAGTTGTCCGTCTGGGTTAAGCTTAACCCAATTAGACTGTTCTAAATGTGTGTGTGTGTGTGTGTGTGTGTGTGTGTGTGTGTGTGTGTGTGTGTGTGTGTGTGTGTGTGTGTGTGTGTGTGTTTCTTTTACAGAAATTATTTCCTCTAATTATTTTTAGTAAATACAAAGTTCATATTACATACAAATCTCAAACACTTAACTAATATCTGACAGGCCTACACGATAGTCATACCAGATATAATGCCTATCGAAGCCTGGGGAAAAAAATCAAGACTCAATTACAGAATATAATAAAGAAACAATGGACTATCACACACAGAAAGTGCAATAGCAACCCAGTTTATACATACAGTAGACTTCCGATAATCCAGAACCTTTGCAACCTAGGTGGTGCCGGATTATCGGATATGTCGGACTATCAGGAGGTACTATAAACTGGTTATATATATACTGTATACAATATATACTGTATATAAAGTGCTTTTAACCCTTTTTATTGTACATACTATATACAGTATACTGTAATGTTTTAGTTTTTTTTAACCCTTTTCGCTCAGTTCAGCTGCTGCCACTGCTGCCTTATGACTCATTTTTTGCCGAAGCTCACTCACTAGGCTCTTGCCATTTTGATGTCAGACTATCGGGAGTGCTGTACAATTGGATGCCGGACTATTGGAGTTTTACTGTACTTACTGAAAAACATATGGTTTGGAAAATCTTTTTAAGCAGAAGATGAAGACTGAACAGACAAAGCAGTTCTTGCAATGTAATAGGAGTAGAAATGTTTACTTATCTTCTTTGGGTCTTAGAGAAATCAAAGCATGTTCATTCTTGTTTCTCAAATAATCCAAATATCAAAGTGAAGGCTCCCTAAGTTTGTTTGATTTCTTCCTTAGGGCCTGATCCATGGTTCACTGAAGATCATGTGAGGTCTTTCCTTTGACTTCAAGGGTCTTTAGATTAGGCTCACAATGTACAGTAGAACCTCAGAGTCATAGGTGCCAATTTCCTTTCTAGCCAGGGGGTACTCGACCTCTCCTCACTCATTGTCCCCAACCCTCACCTCTTCCCGCACCTGCTCCACCTCTTCCCTCAAGTCCCCGCCCTGCCTCTTCCCACACCTGGTCCACCCTTTCCCCAAGTCCCCATGCTGCTTCTTCCCACCCTTGTTCCATACCACCAACATTCCATCCCTTTCCTTCAAGTTCCTCCCCATCCCTACCCCACCTCTTCCCCTGTATGCACCACGTCCCCTTTCTTCCTTCTCCCTCTCAGAGTGTCCCCAATGCTGTGAAACAGCTATTTGCAGTGGGCAGGAGGTACTGGGAGGGAAGGACAGGAATCGGTGTGGGGTCACTGGAGGGGAAGAGGTGCCATGAGGTGGAGGAGCTTGGCTGCCGGTGAGTGCTGAGCACCCGTTAATATTTCTCTGTGGGTGCTTCAGGCCTGAAGCACCCACAGAATCAGTGCCTATGCTCAGAGTTACGAACACGTCAGAGTTACAACCAACCTCCATTCCCAAGCTGTTTGTTACTCTAAGATTCTACTACATATGTGATGTTTGGGAGTTGGAGGAACTGCTTTTTTCTAAGCTCCAGCAACTGGGCGTTCAGAGGGCAAATGTGGTTTCCCTAATATGGCGCGTACTGAGGAAATAAGATTTTTAAAATTAAATAGCAATTCTAACAGGGGACCTGAAAGGGTTTTTCTGTACGTTAAAATATATTTGTAAATATTCCAAAAAACGAAGTATATGGGCGTTTAAAAGTCCAATTAATTCTGAGTACCTGAAAATAATAATTGTTTCTGGAATACATTCTTTTTCATCCACTGATACAAATAAAAGTCTGTTTTCTTAAATGAGAGCCTTAGAAACCAAACTTAACTTTCATTTGATCAAAAGAGTGAGAAGAGCTGTGTTTACTAGCGATCGCTTTATGGAGATCATGGATTTGGGGTGGACTGGACCAGTGGCTTTTTGACAAGTTAAGGGTTGACTCATTATCACCTGTGCATAATATTTTGCATTTGACACACTTCTGTCTATAGCTGTTGTGCTGATCATCTCCTTCAGCGCAAGGAAAGCACATACACTGCCACAAGTAATCATGCATTTCCTGTTACTTGACTGGTGAGAGTTTACCCTAAGAGATACTGATTAAGCACAAAGGAGGAATGTCATTATATAGCATCATATGCTAGATAAAAGTCCTGCACACAACAAGCAAAGATCTTCAGACTAAAATTAAAAAGTTACCAAGGCTTATCAACCAGAGATGCCCTTGCAGCTGACAAAAAGCTCATGCCACTCCTTCCTCCCATCTATGTGCTGTCTTTCTAAACATATTCATGAGTGAGCAGGGTCACTTTTTGTAGTCATGTGCTTTTTCAGGTGGCAGTTCCTCCACCCTACCCCAATGACTTTCCAGAATCCCAGCACTGGCTCCACCCTTGCTGTGCCTGACCCTGCCTAAATTAAATGCCATAAGGACTCCCAAAGGTCAGGTAGTTCCAAGCTGCTGCACTTGGGCACTGGGCAAAACAACAACAAGCCACATCCTCGGAATCTGTCAACTCCAGATGGTGGAACAAAGAACTTGGAACAACATTTGCCTAAAATTAGATCCTACGTGTGCTGATAGTTGCAAGGTGCAAAGCACACAACAGCGCCTGTGGAAATCTATAGGAGCTGGGTTTGTGCACCCTCTGGGAAAAGCTGGACTGATTATTTAGGTGACTACAATCTCACAGAGTGAGCCAGGACAAAATCAGAAATAGAATCCAGGCTTCCGAATCCCCACCAGAAATAATGAATATGTAAAAAAGAGTGACAAGATCAGGCCAGAGGGCTGCTAGAAAGTGGGGAAAAGGCAGCCCAAAAAGGCTGAAAGGCCTGCTAATTAGAAGTGGAGGGCTGCAGGACAATTAGGAGCAGCTGGCAGGGAGCTGGCCCAGGAAGACTGAGGCCAGCTGACTCAACTTCAGGCTTGCCAAAGGCCTGCTGGAGGCCTTTAAAAGCCTCCCAGTTAGAAGGTGGTAGTGGAGAGCCCCACCGCCACCCCCACCCCCACCAACAGTTATAGAGCTAGAGACAGCAGGGGAGGGAGTTCCAGAAGGAGTGGCTTGGCTTCCTACCCCAGAAACGGGCTGCAAGGCCAGCCCCTGGCAAAGGAAAAGCTGCCAGCCCAAACCCCGGCTAGGGAAAGAGGGGCCCTTGCCACGAAGGTCACTGGATTCTTCTACTTGCTCCATCCACCAAATTAAAAACACGGAGATATTCTGAAACTCGAAGAAAACTCATTGAAAACATAACACTTTTCACTACTTAGCTCTTTGAATCTTCAAAGCAGTTTACAAGAAGGATCCATTACTAAGGTCATCATATTTTAACTGAATACCCATCTAACTTCTGCAACTCACTACCACTCCAGGAGCCCAAAAAAGATGGGGGCATGAATAAAAATAGCAACAGCCACTATAAAAATGAAGATATAATTACAGGGACTATTAATCTTCATGTGTCAGGGCAAAAACTGATCACAACCAGGCTCATGGATGAATTCCCATCTTCAACTCTCCTGGTCTCATATTGCGTAATTGGCAAGGTGCACTGTAGGTTGTCTTAGAAAGATTAGATTGTAATCAGTAAATATCGCCACAAGCTTAAAAAAATGAGCGTGGCTCTAGCAAAGTACTTTTGTACTTGGAGCACTGAATAACTATTATTGCAAATTATTAGGTGGAAAATATGATGATTTTTCATCTACGAATACAAGTTGCAGGAGTTATGTTTTGAATAAGTACAAAACATTTGAGGGTTGTTTGGTTTTAATTTTGTGACAGTGTGACAATTTAAGTTAATAAAACTGGGGGGGAAATACTTAGACATAAATTATTGAGCCTATCTGGGAAACTTCATGAGAAATGAAAATCTGCTCATTTCACACCTAATTATAGCATTTCATCTTTCTACTGAAAGACCAAAAAGAGGCTCCGCTGAAGCCAAAGGTACCGATGAGATGCATCGCTGTCCTGCTTTTGGTTTGGCCTTCATATGTGTCTAATGCGGATGACTCTACCATGTATTACTACGGATGCCTAAATTTATTGTGGGAACTCTGCTGCTGTCCAACCACCTGGGCCTTCAAGCTCTAGAAAACAGGTTACCAAAGACTAAAGTGAAGTGCCATCAGACAAGAAAAGGGGTTAAAAATTTAAAAACTCATATGAGTAATAACTGAAGAGTGTATGGCAAAAGGGCTCCCTGCAAGGGAAGGATGACTTGGAAACAAACCAATTCCGTCAGTCAAATTTATGAGCTCACAAAAACAGATCATAAAAAGTGTTATGACTATACATTAGCATATTAGAGTCAGTAACATTGCATGATTCGGAAATCACATTTCTAGCTTATACATTTATAGCATTTTACATTTCTACTTGCACATATAACTAGAATAAGAAAAAAAATACTAGGGCAAGAACTTGCAAACACTACCAGGTACAAGTGCATCGCACTCTGGGAAGTCATCTGCAAGTAACCATTAGCTGTATCAGATCTTATTTAGGAACATCTTAATGTATTCTAGTGACATTTATGAGGGCTTTAAAGGGGACATAATTAAAATACCACACAGCAACCTGGGACAAAGCACTGTATTTCATCCTCCTTAGAACGAAGAACAAGTTAAATCACCTACATCATGGTCACATATATTTGAATAAAAGTATTAAAAAATGTTATATTAGCATTAAGTTATTGTGGCTTCCACTTTGCAATTGCAAAGGTTGCAATATAAACACCTTTATTCTCCAGATAATGCTAATCGGTGTCTGTACATAGCCTGCCCAATTGACAAGAGAATAAGTAGCTGTAGGTCTAGACATTGGGGAGCATAATGTTATTTTGGTTACACAGGATGTTGTGGAAGCACATCAGAAGAAATGGAATAGCTTTTCCTTTCAAAACCAGACAAAATGCCCTTCCGAGGAAACGTAAAAGGGCACACAGGACTTCAGTCACCTTATTGAAACTATTGAGAGGAGCGGTATGTGAAAGATAAGACAAAGGGAACACATTTCTGGTCAAATATAGCAACAGCTAATGTGATCTTGGATAAAATCAGTGCAGAAAGGTTGTTCATTTATATCTCTGGTAGGTTAAGACATCAGTAGTACTGTACCTCAGAATAGGTTGTGTAAGGGGCTGTGTCCCTCAAACACGCAATTAATTCATTACAAAGAATATAAAGGCTCAGTTCTATTTTAGAATGGCTTAATATAAAATGCTTGTGATCCGTGGAAGCTGAGATGACAGAAATATATCCATGTCAGATGACTCTGGCTACTCTTGTAACAAAAACCTTCACTCTTTTGTAAAGTTTAACTCAAGTTATACATAGTCTTCATCTACAGGCTGCTATATTTTGACACACATTACTTTTTAAAAAAAAGTTTCCCCCAACATAGAACATTTGACTTTAAATCACAGAATCATAGAATCCTAGGCTGGAAAAGACCTCAGAAGGTCGAGTCCAACCGCCTGCTCAAAGCAGGACCAACCCCAACAAATGTATTTTTAATTCAGAATATTTAAATGTACCATGAAGCCTAGGGTCCATCACTAGAGAAGGGCCCATACTATCTATCAGTGCAAGTTCAAATAGACTTGCCAGATGCTTTCCCAAAAATCCTGAACATGGCAGAAAAAAAACTTGGTTGAGCAAAAAAACGGGAGACCAAACTTGTTGACCAAAAACACCCAACCAACCAACCAAAAAAAACGGGAGCACCTTTAAGAATGTCCTCGCCAGCCTTCCATCCATTTTACATGTCCGGTATTTTCTGTTTTTTTTACCGGATGGGGGCCAGAAATAATGGACTGTCTGGGTGAAAACTGGACACCTGGTAACCCTATGTTCAAATACTCCAAGGGACAAAATGTGTCAACCTACAATTATGGCTCTAGTCCAAAGTTTCATTCCACGGAAGGGGCTTAATGTCTAGGCCCCATTCAATCAAATATGACACAAAACAGCAGAACTCTCACACTCTGGAAATACTTCCGCCATTCAAGGCAGAGCTCTTGAGAGAACAGTTTACCATGTTTTAGAGCCCTTGAACCCCAAATCCTGGTTTCAATTTGGGATGTAAAATCACATTTAATTAATTAAATAGGTGAATGTTAAGTTGAACCAGTTAACTGATTAAACAGGGGCAGGGGCTACTCCAACCCAATTGCTTGCAGCCCGGCATGGTCTACTGGGTTCCTAGTCCATGCAGTGTCAGAAGCAGCAGTCCTGTGAAGGGTCAGCAGAGCTGCTGCTGCTTGTGAGGCCATTTCTGTCTGGGGATGCCACTTCCAGCTCTGTGCAGGGGTCTGGTGAGGGGGGTGCTCCCCACACACTGATTAACCATTACCCGGTAAGCATCACTCCTTAAGGTGCTTACCAGATAACTGGTTAACTAGTTAACTGTTAACATCCCTAGTCTCAATTCACAATTGAACCTTAACCCAAACCTTAAAGAAAAACTCCTGCCCTTGGCTGTCTCTCATTGTAAGCATTTTAAAACCTTCGATACATCCGCTGCGAAATTTGGTAAGATTGAAGTCACGTAAAAGAATTCTCACCTGATATTTTGGGCACTGTTCTTTCGTATCAGACGAGGAGGAGGATGAATTGATGGAGCTGTCCAATGAAGAGGAGCTGTCTCCTCCAGGCTTCAAGTGGCAACATTTCCCAAAGACTCTCACCTGAGCATCGCTACAGAGTTTCTGAAACACAGACCACAAGCTTGTCACAGACCAGCTCACACTGCCAGCAACATTGCTGAATGGCACCGGAACGATCTGGCCTTGTATTCCCAGAGCGAGGATTTACTTCTCCTACAGACTGGCTATGGGGAAGGAGGCTGGCCTACTTTATTTAGATAACCATCCTTGTTCATTACCTTAAGAAATTGCAGGCAGCCCAACTGCTTTGAAGTTTTACAAAGAACGAATTATGGGGAGTCGGAGAATGGGTGGCATGAAAAGGGGTGAATACAAGACAAGGAACAACAGATTTCACCTGCTTTCTCCCCGCCTTACATGCATACTAAGTGTTCATATAGTCCCGCGATCGGCACAGCACTTTGTACGGGCAAATTCAGGTTTTTAACCCTACTGACAAGGAAGAAAAGCCTGGAAATGCAACCCAAGTGTAACTGATGCAAAGTCTGCAAAGGGCCAGAAACAATGGTTCTAAGAGGTGCAAATTGTCCTAGACATCTCAATGGGACTTGAATGCCAAACCCCTGCTTTGGGCATCCCTCCAATTCCACCCCAGCAGGACGCTCTGTGCGTGCGTCAGTTGGCAAAAGGAGAAAAGTGCAAGGGGACTCCGCCCATTCCTCCAAGCTGATAATGCCAGCTGCCAGGATAAGTACTAGATCCCTGCCACTTCCATTGGTCCGGCGCAGGGAAAAGATGGCCCCCTGCTGCTTTAGCAGCAGTGGTGGTGGAGAGGCAGAGGGAGAAAGGAGCATCATGTTTCTGCCCCTCCCAGGTGGAGGCCAGTGCAAATGGGGTGTGGAGCCCCATGTGTCATGGTGCACATAGGCTACCAGATTGCTATAATCTGTCCCCAACTGTAAACAGGGCACACACGCTCACTGACATTTTTCCAGCATGTTGCCCGCACTAGTGTTTGCAGTAGTGCTGTCACTTGTGAAGCTGCTCCCATGGGAAAGAGGTTAAGGAAAAACATACTGACAAACTCGTGAGTTTGTGGCAGATCTGGGACTGGAAAAGCATTCTCCTGACCCCGAGGCCTGTGCTTTAGCCACTAGCACAAGCTCCCTCTGAGTAACCACCTCGCATTATGACACACTAATCCTCATGGGGAGCACGCTGATCTCATGCAACGTGTAGATTTGCTAATGTCTCATATTTCTTGCACCGTGCATACAATGGCTGGAACATGTGAACAATAATCATATGACTTTAGTAGGAACTCGTGAACCAGAATTGCATTTTATCTCTGACACAAACAACAATGTCCCAAGCTAGGCAAGGCATCATGTGATAAAAAACCACATTGAATCCACAGGGTTACAGAAGCTTTTGCAGGCAAACCACATTTCAGCTTTATATTTTCCATCAGATGTTGCAAGTTCCCATAAGAAGATGTAGCAATAGCTAGGCTTACTTCAGGTTATAAGTATATTAAATGCATTTTATGTAAAAGAAAAAATTTCTATGCATTAAATGAGAGGCTAAAAAGTGAGCATTTTGCAAACCCTAATCATTTCTCTTCATTAGTAGGGATGTGAAAGGTTAACCGGTTAGCCAATTACCAGTTCCAGTTAACCATTAACCAACGGCGGTTGGAGCACCTCCCCAACTGCCGCGGGCAGAGGACTGCTCCAGCCCTGGGGGGGACTCGCTGTGGACAGGGGCTGTTCAAGTCATCCTGCCTCCAGCCCAGCGGCAGGTTGTGGGTCTGCTCCAGCTGGCCCATCCACTCACCCCCCTTTAACTGGTTAACCGGGGGCCCATCTGAGTGGGCCCAACTGAGTGGCCCATCCACTCACCCCCCTTTAACTGGTTAACCGATTAAACAGTATGTTTAACTGGTTAGCCAATTAAACAGGATTTTACATGCCTACCCCGCATACAGGGGCCTTACTCCCCTTATCTATGCCCCCCTTTAATCGGTTAACCAATTAAACATAATGTTTAACTAGTTAACCAATAAAATGGGATTTTACATTCCTATTCACTAGCACGTTAACATTTTCAGAGTGGTAGCTTTTCCCAATCCACTGATGAACAAGAAATCTCGAAATTACAGTTTAATAATTTAAATACTAGAGGAGAACAGACATTTGATCTTTGCAGTGGAACGCAAAATGAACTAAGGACCCTCTGAAGTGAAAGAGGTCAAATGTTCAAGATATTTGAGATACCATCTGTCAGCAGCTTACAAGTAGCAAATCATCTCTAAAACGCAGAACAGTGACAAATTTTGGGACAGGCAATTTTAGAATCCAGCATGTGCTCGAGTGTAACCTGCTGGACTATGAGATCAAGTATCTATAATGCTCCTCCTCTCTGTAGTTACTGGATTTGAATGTCAATGAAATATTAGATGCTACAAACTGCCAGATATTATGCAACAAGGGAATGGGCCAACTTGTGTTCCAATATAATATTTCAAGTATTTTCAAGTCATATTTCCCCAAATAAAGAGATAACTATAGCATGCAATAAGCTGCACCAACCAAAGTTTCAAACCTAACCTCTTTCTTCCCATATATATATAGTGCAGCAAATGGAATCTCTAGATAAAATGCTACAGTACTGGCAATTCTCTGCCATGCACGCAATTGCCAGAAAGGAAAGCTGTGGAAAGGGGTCTTTGCATCCTCTGGCCAGAGTTCTTATGCATACATTGCTGTTGCTGACAGACTCGGCTGCAGATGGGAACGCACTGAAGACACACTATGAAGCAGCTCTCCAGTAGACTTGCTTCTGAACTTCTATCAGATACATCTGCAGCAGCTGTTTCCTCAGTCATCTTCCCCAGCCTGCACCAGCAATGTGTGGTCCTTCTAAACCTCTCGATGGCATCACCATGGGTTTCTCACTGGGAGCACAAACTCTTTATTGTACGGGCAAGGCACAAGCAGCACTTCTGCTTCTTCCCCTAGCACCACGAGTTACACAGGACAAGAGTCAAATGAAAATAAATGAATCTTTAAGGTTATGGGAAGCCAGAATCAATGGGATGACTCCTTTGCAAACACATGTGGCTAGATCAGAGTAAATGTACCATAGGTGTAGAGGAAAAGATGTCTTCCCCTGCATGTACAGGGACTGATCTCTGAGCTACTGATCCCCACTTGGATAAAATGCCGCACCAATTCCCAAAGGAGAGTTCCAATAGAAGTTAGGTATTTGGGAGGGGGGGACCCCAGGGAGAAGGCTCTGGAAGGCTGCATGACTCCAAAAGTCAGACTCTCAGAAGATGCAGGAAGTGTTTCCTAAGGTAGGCAATGGAAGTACCAAAACCAGAGAGTAGGGTAGAAAAATCCCATTTGAAGAGAACCTAGGATATCGCGCAGATGCCAAACAGTTTGATAGGATGGGTGTGCATACGAGCGAGAACATTCATCATGCATTTTTTATCCTTTTGTACCTGTCTGCCATAGTAGGTCTCACCTTCCATTTTGATGGGAATGAGGAAAGAACTCAAACCATCCAAAAAGAACTCTAAGCCTGAAAACTATCCATCCAATCTCTAGGCTACTCTAATCCTCAGAAAGAAAGGGACCATCACGCTGATGGACAATGAATCTAGTGAAATTAACTCTCAAGAGTTTATGGACATCAGCCTGAATTGCAACAGGTGCTATAAAAATAATTTGTGCATCTGCCTAGAATACTAGATTGTTGCACATTTTTTCAATTGTCAATAAATGTAGGGTTTTGTTGTTGCTGTTTTAAAAAAAGAGACTGTAGCATTCCTGAAAGTTGTCAGCTTTATTCTCAGCATTCACAGGTCAAGTGGGAGCAGTGATCAGGGAAAAAAAATCCCCTTGCTGCCCCATCAATATAACTTCAGTTTTGATTGACAGCAGTGCTGAGAGTGGAGAGGGCAGGATTCATTCTCTGGGCTGTTTGAGCAGACAGAAATTGAAGATGCCAACTGTAACAGTAGTCTCTTGCTCCCTGAAAACTTGTCCACGAGGAAACAGTTTGAGACCATCGTCTCAGTTTCACAGGTCACCTCCAGGCAAACGGCTCAATATTCTATTACTAATCCCTTGAGCAATGTAGTGCCCAGCACTTGCCCTGTGCTTCAGCATAATCAAATGAGTGGGTAATCCTGGCATGGTTAACATTATGGGCTGCTTTTATATGTTTTAACCAGTGTGGTAGCTGGAGTCAGAGATTCCAAATGAGACCACGTGCGCACTGCACTCGCATTTGGTTAAGAGTTACTGCATCAGAAACAGTGGCCTATGCAGCACGGTAGAAATGAAACTCAGCTGCTGCTCCCCAAGCCCTCTTCCTCTTGCCAGCTCTGTGAGTAACTCTATGGCAGATAACGCAACTCCATGAGGTATCTTTGGGGATCACTGAATTTAAATGTATGAATGGTTTAGGGATGAATGTGATTAGCTCCTCCAGGTACTAAAAACAGTGGCGAGGTGACTAACACACATCACTGAAACTGTAAACAACCCCAGAGAGGTTCCACCCCAGGGGCAGTGTGCACGTATGTGTTCCAACTGGGTTTCCCAGAGACCAAAGACAAAGAGAAAACATGGGCTATATAAAGGCTGAGTATAAACAAGCACAGGGTCTTCCTTTAGATTCAGCAGACATGATCCTTAGTGATAGGGAACCCTAACCCTGAAAGGAGGGGCTGGATGGGCATTGATCTATCAGGACCCCATAACATTGATGAGCGATTTCTGGTACATATATTAGTAAGCATGTAGGGACCTATCTTGTGTGTGTATTTTTCTTCTGTGATGCTTTTATCCTAACAATATATATACGTTGCTTAGAAAGAACTGTGTGATTACAAGCAATGCCTGGCAAAACACTGATCACAGCCCTTGGAAAGAAAGCAAAATGCAGGCACTGGCCTTTAGGTGGACTAGCTTGCTGGGAATATCTCAGTGTATGGCACCAGTCAGAAGGGGGTGGCTTGGATCCCTACCCAAAGCCCAGGGATGGCTGGGAGTCTGGTATCTGACTGGGCATTCCTGAAGCAGATCGCAGAATGGGTGTGCTGGTGAGGGAGAGGGGGGAATACTGATGTACCCTGAAACTGTGACAAACTCCACTGTTCTCCATAATCCAAACTCCTAATGCTAGTTTCACATTAGGCTCTCATTTACTCCTCCCCACTGCCTAGCCAACTGTTATTACCTCTTGCTCCTCTATAGCATCTTTAAGATCCACCCTTTCCTTTCCATCACAGTTGCCAAATTCATTGGTTCCTTTTCACCTGATCTACTGCAGCCTTCTTTACTTAGGCCTCTCCTTGATGCTCACCTGCTGCTAAATCTCTCTTTCCATCCCCAGCCTCTGTCACTTCCCTTTTCAAGTTTTGTCTCTGGTTCCCCTCTACCTTCTGTGTTGAGCTCATACTTCTGACCCACAATCAGGGTTCTGCTTAGTTCGGGCTCCTGTTGCTACCTTTTCCTTCAATCCTTCCAACTCTTCCTCCTTGTTCCCTCTGTCATCATTTTTTAGCCTTCTTTACTCCACGTATCTTTGCAAATTTCCCCTTGCACTTATGAAATTCTCCCACTTCTCATGTGCCTGTCAGCAACCATCTCCAGTCAAATCCCTTTTTGAAAATGCCTTTCCCCCACTAACATTTGGGCCACAAACAAAAGGACAACACGATGCAAAAATGTAACTAATAAAATATATAGGCAAAGCACATGCACTCTGCTCTCTGGGCCAAGCACTGATGCAGGATTCTCTTCTAGTGTGTACTCTGACCTCCGACCTCACCACTATTTTATGGCATCCTTTCTGTTGTGTCCTTGTCACATTTGATTGTAAGTACTTAGGGCAGACACCTTTTGTTGCTGCTTGTTTTTACATATCATACACATTTACAGTGCTATGTAATTAATTAACAACAACAAAGCAGAGTACAGAACTGTGTGGTGCTGCAAATGGCCAATGCAATGCACTGTCAAGGTTGGGAAGTCAAGCACTCAATTCAAACATCAGAAAATTCAGAGGAAAGACTGAGGGTTCAGCTCTGGTTCTGCTTTCTTATGCTTATACAGGTGGAACCTCTCTAGTCCAGCACACTCGGGACCTGACCGGTGCCGAACCAAAGAATTTGCTGAACCACGGGAAGACAATATTGTCTAGCAGCATTACCAACACTTCCACTGCTTGCTGGGGTCTTAGAAGACATTTAGGGGTAAATTAGAGCTAAATAACAGCACAGAACACTGAGCACCAGGACTGGGTACTGTAAACAATCCTTATGGGAATGCGGGAAACTTGGCCACACCCATGATAAGTGGACATCTGGCTAAATAAAATCATGCTGGACCCCAGATGTTGCTGGACCAGAGAGTGCCGGACTACACTTATTGTACCTTAAAATAGGGGTGAAAATCTGTCTTTCCACTGCATATTTGCATCCAAATTCAAACCAGGTTTGATATCAGGTTTTCAAGGATTTCTAAGGAGCATTCTTCCTGCTTCTGCAAAATGGATTTTCACTGGGACCCAGTGAGGAAGCACATTTCTCACTCATCTCTGTGACTGGGTTTTGCAGATAGAAGGAAACAGGAAGAAGGGAAAGGATGCTAGAGGAAAAGGAGCAGGTGCAGATGTGCAGCTACCAAGAGACATCAAAATCATAGACAAACATGATCACCTAAAAACAAATTAGTCAGCTGCCATTACAAACAAGTCTCATAGTTGTATGAGGTACAAACACTGAAATCTCTATGAAGGCAAGTAGATCAGACTTGCAAAGCTGCCGGGGAGGAGCATTGTGGCTGTTTCCAACACCTTACTGACTGATAACATCTGAAAGATGTAGGTGTTGTGTGTGACTATTTGGATACAGCATTGGTAAAGTCTGCTCTTTCCATTACACACTGCCCTCATGTACTCAGTATGCAAACGATTCCTGTTCTGATACATCTTCTCGTGATCTGATGCCACAATGCTGACAAGTGCAGTCTCTTTCTCCTGAGATACTGGCAAAACCAAAGTGGAAGAAGCCTTGATGAATATTCTGCTGCTCCGGGGAAAGGAGAACTGACACCAACTAATTCTAGTACCGTGCCTAAGAACTGTGTAAGACCCCTGGATACAGAAGGCAGACTAATCAGTAGAGGAATAAAGTTGGGAAAGAACCTGCTGAGCCGACTACCAAAAAAAGGCACAGGATACACAAAAGGAAGTCACTTTGCCCTGTCCTATCCGCCAAGTGCCCAAGAGTCACAGCTGTCTAACATGGATCTCACATCTAAGTGACAATGCCTGGCACGCAGCTTGGCCAACATTCTCAAGTTCCTGCAACTTGCAGCCCTTGCCACACGGCCCCATTTGCAGCCTAACCAAACAATTTTAACCCTCAAGGGGGATGATGTCTACCTAGCATAAAACCAGCAGCAGTGAGTCTCGGAGCCTGGATCAGACTCAGGCTTGCGCTGCAGGAATAAAAATTGCAGTGTCGACATTCCAGCTCAGGTGGGGGCTCCGCCTCTGAAAATCCCCTCCTTTGACAGGTTTCAGATCCCAGCCAGAGAGTTAACATCTCAATGGCTATTTTTAGTTCTGCAGCATGAGCCCCAGTCAGTTGATCTGGGCTTTGAGACCCATGGCCACAGGTATTTTTTTGCTGTGACATTGGACCCAATCAGACCCCGAAAAAGTCACAACTTGTCCTTCAAATTGAACTAGAGAGAATTTTCACCATAGCCAACCATCACACTATGATCCCAAAGTAATAACACACACAGAGTTAGTTATTAGGGAGAGCATCTATTTGTCCCTTTCTTTGTATGTCCTTTTGTTTCTTTCAACAGTCTTAATTGTCCTCAATCCTGTAATGCCAGGAATGACAGATTTTTGCATTGTGTGGTGATAGCAGACCGTTACGCAGACCTCAGAATTACATTGATGGCAAAGGCAAATCTCTGCAATTAACTAATTCCTCAGTCTAGCACAAATTTTAACATACATTTACATATTTCCTCCCCTCAAGTCATTAACTATAGAGGCAATCATATGGTCCCTCAGATGGAAGGTTATCATCCATTAGCCTTCACTGTAACTCTGCTGTAAGCATTCTAAAATCTCATTTACTTGGCTTTTTGGATTATCAGAAGGCAAAGAGGCAAAAAAGAGAATTATTTAAGGATTTCATCAGACATTCTTTCTGCCATATAAAAATCTCCCCTCGCACACATACAAATGTTACTAGAATGTCTAGTAATGTTAGAATAAACCCCACTGAAGGTAGATTCTGCTTTGCTGGACAATTTAGGAACATCAGGGTCAACTTTTAAATTCTTCACTTATCCAAAATTTCAAGCTGAGTACCCATCCAACGAGCTGATTTACACCAAATGCTCCTGTTTGGAACATGTGCCTCTCTGGAAAAATAGGCAAGAGGTGTGCTTTAAATTTCATAACCATAATACCCTTAATAGGGTTTAAGATGACTGAAATACATTCACCTTTGGTTCATCAGCTGCAATTCTAATATATGCAGGGGATTATGCATCAAAAAAAGACATTGAGTACTTGGATTGCTGCAAGTACACTACTACTAAATTATCATTCAGTTGTATTACAATTTTTATTCACACAACAGGAAACCAGGAATATACAATTTTTACACAGCTAGCTGAATATTAAAAAGGAGCATTCTATGATAACATGCTGCTTGAAGGTGTAGTTTTCAAAAAAAATCACTCAATAATAGCTTAACTTAGGCTAAATCTATATTGCCACAGGCTCAGGGGTGTGAAGAAACATCCCTCTCTCCCGAGCAGGAATGTTAACATGTAGTCGACTATATGATTAACCAATAAGCCTAGGCTTAATCTTGTCAACTACACGCATTTCCCCCCACTTGCTGCCTCTGTATCAGAGGCAGCAGCGTGGAACAGGAGGGAGTCAAGCAGCAGCTGATGCTGGGGGGAGCCCCCCCCCCCCAGCACTGGCTCCGTTGTGCCACCTGCCCTCTCCCTGCGGAGAAGCTTCTGTCCACAAGAAGCTCAGACTCCTGCACAGACAGTGGCTGCTGCCAGAGCAGCTTCTGTCCATGGCCAGCCTAAGCTGCTGCAGACGGAGGCTGCTTCGTGGCAGCCTACCCACCTCCTGCCCCCTCCCATAGCAGCCTCTGTCTGTGGGGAGTGGCAGACAGCCATTCTGCATAGGGAGCTGCTTTTTAAACTGGCTCCCCTTGTGGACCAGCTCCCTCCTGGGACCCCATGCTGCTGCCTGGGACCCCCCCCTCGGTGCTGGGCCCCGATGCGAGGCAGCAGCGCGAGGTGGCAGGGGCTCTCTGGGAGTAGGACTGGAGTGCACTGGCTTCTGGCCCCTCCCCCGGGGACTGCAGAATAGTTGAGTAGTGGATAAGAATTCATATGGTTACTCAACTATTCAATTACCCGCTAGCTAATATCCCTACTCCCGAGCGCAGCAAGCTACAGGGCTGCAAAGCACCAGTGTGAACCAGGCTACAGTGCTGGGAGCAGCACTCCAAAGCACAGTTAGTTACTCCCCTGGTGGAAGTAGTTTACCTAGAGAGCTGGGACAGCAAGCTCTCCCAGCGTTACTACCATGACCACACTGTCATTTTCAAGCACTGCCAGGGCTGAGCTTTTATTTGAGAAGTGTAGAGAAAGCCTCAGTTAACTTGAATAGGAGCAGCTGGGCCAGTGCTGAGTGCTTTTCACATCTTCCCCTGACTGTATTTACAAATGCCCAGAGGTATTAATCGCATTAGGAAACCCAGGAAAAAAGCCACAGGATGGCGCCTTTGGAAAAGCAGTTACTAGATACTCTTTCACGGTGGAGAGTGCCCACCGAGCAAAAATGTCTCACTGCAAAAGGGCAAGAGTGCCTTGCAATGTGCTTAGAGCCAAGATCTAACTTTATATATGCAGGGAGTGGCCTCATTAAAATCAAAATAAATGGGGGAGAAAAATAAAACCAGTACAATTCTTTGAAAATTTCCAATACGCCCTAACAACAACAATACAAGTTTGTGCTGAACAAGCAACAAGTTGAGTTCAAGGTGGTTGTGCATATTTTACCAAGGGTGTAAAATCCTATTTAATTAGTTAACCGGTTAAACATTATGTTTAACCGGTTAACTGATTAAATGGGGAAGGGTGGGCCAGAGCGTCCATGCCCGCAATGTGCTGGGACGCTGCGGGGGGGGCGGGGGGGGGGAGGGGAGGGGAGGGGAGAGGAGAGGAGAGAGGAGGGTACGCTGCCCTAGCCAGTTTGTAGCAATCTCAGGTCCTGCCTTCTCCAGCCCTCGTTGGTTAACCATAACCGGTAAGCATCACTCAGCAAAGG
This sequence comes from Pelochelys cantorii, assembly GCA_032595735.1. Classification (NCBI taxonomy): domain Eukaryota; kingdom Metazoa; phylum Chordata; order Testudines; family Trionychidae; genus Pelochelys; species Pelochelys cantorii. Next base: position 16,765,696 of record CM064340.1, read on the forward strand.
GTGATGCTTACCAGTTAAGGATTAACCATTCACATCCCTAATATTTACCTGCAAAATGCTCTTGAAAGACGAAAGATTGCATGAGATGACAGTATCAGAATAATTTCATTAAAGTAAGACAGTAAGCTGAGGAATGTAGGACCTCTATCATCATAAACTTCCTGCTCTTGAAAGATGAAAGATTGCATGAGATGACAGTATCAGAATAATTTCATTAAAGTAAGACAGTAAGCTGAGGAATGTAGGACCTCTATCATCATAAACTTCCTTTCAAATACCAAGAAAGTGACCAACAATAAAATAAATGAAGTCACTAGTGGCTAGCACTGGGCATTCCAAATTTGCAGCCAGAGAACAATTTTTTCCCTCCATCCTTATCTTCTAATTCTTTCCCTCTGAAGAAATGGCATAAAAAGAAGAGATTGTGGTGGCGCAATTTCAGATTATTATCACCCTAGCGAAACAGGTCTATTTTTAATGCAACTCTGTAGCTACCAAGCCATCATGCTGAACTATGTATCAGTAATAAAGCAATGGAAAATTGACTGTGTAAATACAGACACTTTTTAGGATCTGTTTTGAGGACTCCAGTAAATCAACAGGAAAAGGACAAGTAGGTCCCTATTATGGACTGCCACAAAGCCTTGCTTAATTAGCATAGCACATGCAGATCCAATATATATTTGCTCATATGCTTTTGGATTAATAAAACTATATTAACAAATTAGATTTTCAGAGCAAGGTGACATTTAAATTGCTCTGCTTTGCAGTGACACTTGCTACTGTTACTGCAATTAAGTTTGTGCTGAGTATGTAACACCTAAAATAAAACTGATATATTCAACTATGGAAGTCATGAGAGTTCATGCCCAAAGTCACACAAATTACTGTCCAGAGTTAGAGTGAGGTATTTGGAGGAAGCAGGCAATCAGAACCCCAGGTGAGAAACAGCAGGGTTCATTAAGTGCAACCATCTTCAAACCTGAAGTGAAGACAGGGGTTTTGTGCTAATGTGCTAAACTGCTTTACTTATCAGTACTTAGTCATATGCAAAATCCTAATGAAAAACTAACGATGACCACCAATTTGCACTCAGAGAAATTTCAAATAGAAACAATTTCTATTTGAAACTCTTAATGGGCTTGCAGGCATTTTACATTTTACAAATGGAGAAAATGAGGTTCAGAGACAATAAATGACTTTCCCAAGATCACACAGACAGTCATTGGCAATTAGGGATGTTAAAATTAGATTAATCAACTAATAGAATACTCGATGGAATTTCCATCGACTATTCGATTAATCGATAAGGGCGCTTCCACTTTGAAATGTAGCAAGAGCCCGCTTGACTGTTGCTACATTTCAAAGGCAGAAGTGCTGCACAGCATCCCGCCTTTGAAATGTACAAGAGCCTCAGTAAGGCTGAAATGCCACATGGAACCTCTGAGTCCCCCCCTAGCCCAGACTCCATGCGGTGCTTCCGCTTTGAAATGTGCAAGAGCCCCAGTGGGGACTCTTGTACATTTCAGAGATTGAAATGCCCTTGCTGCGCCCTGCCCAGTCCCATGGAGTTTGAGCAGGGGGGAACCAGCTTTTAAGATGGCTCCCCTCAGTACCCGCACCTTACTCCCCACCCCACTGCCTCTCTCTGATAAAGGCAGCAAGTGGGGGGAAGCAACTAGTAGACTAGTGTGTCGACTATCTGATAAGCTTTTGCTTATTGGCTAGTCAGCTAGTTGCTTACATCCCTATTGGCAATACTGGCCTAGAACTTGCTTTTCTGTGCCTACCCAAAGAACACCCTCATTCATTCTCCTCCAGCAATTACATTGCAAATTCACAGATCAATAAATAGCAGTTCATTCTCTGACAAAAGAAAAAACCAAAAAGCCAAAGTTTTCAAGTGACTTTCTGCCAAACAGCTGGTACAATAATTAGAAGTAGAAATCTTCTACTGCCTCTCCATCACCCATACATGGCACTGCTCAGGCCAAAGAAAGCAAGACATGGTTTTGAAAGAAAAGTCCAGAAATAAAAATATCACTGTTGGAGAGAATCACTGACTCTCAAATACTTTGCAACGCAGTAAGTATAGGGCAACGTGGATCTGGACATTTGAAACGTGAACAAAAATACAAGGCATTTTACATATTAATCTTGTGCTACTTTGAAAAGATATACAATCTACTGTAACCAAGTTTCAATTATATGATTAGCAATGCTCACCGACACTGATACATCCTCAGTTCTTCTTTTAGAGCTGGAGTCAAATAAGACATTTCGCCCTCTTCTTTCGCAGTCTTGGTACACAATCAGTCGGATTTGACTTGGGTCAAACTCCGGTAAAGGCCAGCTTGAATGGAAAACAAAGGGACAGAGGTGTCTGTTACTACAATGAGTTATTACACTGTTGCTTTTACCATTTTTGTATGCCTGACTTTATTAAAATATAAAACTCAAGACATTCAATGGCAATTTATTAAACATTTTGACCCTATGGCAAGCATCATGCCTACGTAGCAAGAGGGTTAAATCACACACTGCTGTAAATTGGTGTTACTCGGATGATATCAGTATTCATCATAGTGCCTATTAGCATTTAACTGCACTACTGAAAAAAAAAATCCATAGAAAAACCACCCACCCTTCCATAAAGGCCCAAAACGTTTGTGTTAAAAATGTGCCATGATTAGGCTGGCGTCATTATAGATGGGTTCAAACCAAAACCCTAGATTAGAATCATCCCAGGCTTAGGGTTACCAGGTAGACCCCCCCCCAAAAAAACCGGACACACTTGATCGTGGGCGGGGGGGGGGAGGGACCAGCCGGGAGGGGGGCAGGGTTGGCCGGGAAGAAGGGGGGCGGGAGGCAGGGCTGGCGGGGGGGTGGTGGTCGGGGGCCGTGGGGCTGGCCAGAAGGAAGGGGGGCGGGAGGCGCAGCTAGCGGGGGGGGGGTGTCAGGGGCTGCGGGGCTGACTGGGAGGAAGGGGGGTGGGAGGCAGGACTGGCGGGGGGGGGGGGTCGGGGGCTGTGGGGCTGGCCGGGAGGAAGGGGGAGCAGGAAGCAGAGCTGGGGGGGATCAGGGGCCGGGGGGGGCTGGATAGAAGGAAGGGGGGGACAGAGGAAGGGGGGCAGGAAGCAGAGCTGGCGGGGGGGATGGGTGCAGCCACTGGCCGCAGCCGGAGTCCAACAGGCTGCGACCCCGGCAGGCACTCCCTCTAGTTGCTAGTAGAAGCCGGGCAGGGGCGGCGGGAATGGCTGGGAGCCACGCCCCCCGCCCAGCTTCTGCACGCAACCAGATGCTCCCAGCTGGGAGGCAGGGCCGCTATTGGCGCTGGGAGCCTCTGGTTCTGTGCAGAAGCCAGGTGGGGGGAGTGGCTGGGAGGCCTAGCCACTGCCCCTGCCCCGCCCGGCTTTTGCACGCGACCACAGGGCTCCCAGTGCCAATTGCAGCCCCACCTCCCAGTCGCTCCTCCGCCCCTGCCAGGCTTCTGTCCGGCGTGCAGCCGGAAATTCAGAAAATACCGGATATTGCACATGTCCGGTATTGTCTGAATTTTTCTACCGGACAGAGGGCGCAAATACCGGACTGTGCAGTAGAAAACCAGACACCTGGCAACCCTACCCAGGTTCCAGGAGAGCGTACTACATCTGCATGTGGCTGGGGCCTACCTCCAATTACTGTAATTGCTGCATTCAGACACAGAGAGAATGATAGTTCAGGCCACCACCATCATCATTATAAGCTCTTGTGTTACTAGACTGGGCCTTTATTGAGATTGTGCTTTTTGGTCTCTTCTGATACAGAGGCAGCAGTGGAAGGCTGCAGGCAGTTCCCCAGGAGCGCGGGAGCCAGTGTGCCCAGGAGCCAGACCCTGAGCCGTGTGTAGCCATGTAGCAGTTACCCGTTCACATGGCTACACTCTTACATCCCTAGATAGATTAGAAACAGCCTGGAGGAATTTAAGCAGCAGTAAATACAGTTCCCTGGGTCTTTTTGGGGAGGAAGTCCATTTCCTAATCAGCTTAACCCCACAATTTAGCAAGGGAGGAGAAAAAGAGAAGCTACAAAGAGGATACTATGTAACAAACGGTAAATGGGCAGGAGGAGGGAAAGAAATACAGGAGAAAACTTGAGCAATTTACAACTGAAATATATTGCTGTCCAGAGTTTGAGTGTAAGAGCCTGTTCTTGTCTTGGTATACACTAGGGATGAAAGCAACTAGTCAACTACCTGATAAGTCTAGGCTTATTGGGTAGTCAAGTCACTAGTCAACTATTTGCTCCCCCCCTCCCGCCTTTGCTGCCTCTGTATCAGAGGCAGCATGGAGGGGGAACAGGAGCCGTGCTGGGGGGAGCTGGCTTAAAAGTTGGTTCCCCCCCCCAGCACCACCTCCGCAGGGGGGGGCAGAGGCGCAATGGGAGAAACAGTGCGAGTGGGGACTGAAGCTCGCGCTGGGTCCCAACTGCTGCGCCTCTGCCTTTTAAATGTAGTAAGGGGGCTCTTACTACATTTAAAAAGCAGAGGTGCAGCAATGGGGACCCCATGTGAGCGGGAACTGCTTGAGTTCCCGTTCGCCCCGGGTTCCCCGCTATGCCTCAGCCTTTTAAGTGGAGTAAGAGCCGCCTGCAGCTGGTATAGGGAGCGCCGCCCCTTATCGACTAATCAAGTAGTCAATGGAAATTCCATCGACTACTCAATTAGCTGATTAATTGAAATTTAACATCCTTAGTGTACACATATCAAGCTAGTTACCCTCAATGAAAACTGCATACCTCAGAAGGAGATCCGATGGCTAAGTAACTAAATTCTAGACCAAAAAATTCTACCATTAGTTACCATGACTATTAAAACAGGAGGTGGACAACAGAATTGGAGTACAGTGCTTGCAAACAACACTGGTCCTCTGCCCTTCTCCTACGTCTCCTGCCAGCAGTCCCAGTATGCCTCGGGCCTGTAGTCAACCGGAATTTAGCCATTTATTTCAGTAACAGCAGATTCTGGCCCAGTAATAGTGTAGGCAAGTTCTGATTGACAGCTGCCATGAGAATCCATTCAAGATCTGGTGATATCCTCTCCCATGAAGCAGAGCAAATGTCACTTACTGTGAAACACAAACACACAACTATTAGTTGAGACTGCACCAGAAAAGAGCCATTTGAGAGAGACACTAAGCCACTATATTTAGAGCAGTTTGGCCCAACTAAACTCCCTGCACCCAATCTCTAGTTACTGAAGCAAGTCCAGTAGATAATCTCACACTCACAGCCTCAGTAGGAACAATATGGTTGAGGCATCTCCTACCCTTAGAGTGGAAAGTTCAGAAATCATTCTCATAAGCTATGCCATTGACACTATTATAAACAAGTCATAATAATCCATTGCTTTCAAAATCATTATTTTTGCTTGTCCCACTCCTGCAATGCATTTGAATTTGCCTCTCTCTTAAATAAAAGCATGACTTCTATTAGTACTTCAGCCATTCGACTTTGAAATCTTTTCACTATCCTGGAAAAGGAAGGCAGGAACCCTTCCAGCTGTTTAGGAAAGTCTGCTTATAACAAGCCCCAAGAGCAAATTACACACAAAGAGGAAAGCAAGCTAAATATAAAACCTTTGCTGCATTCGGCAATGTATTGGGTCAAGATAACAAGAGCCTGTTTACTTCTCCATTCCTGTACATGTCGTTTTAACTTTCTTGATACAAGTATTCAACGTGTGCTATAAATCATATTCATGATAGTCCCAGATAAGTGTGATCTCTGTTACATAATATAGCTTTAATGCTCTTTAGCCTTGCAAAATATTCTCTGGCAGTGCTGGAGTGTTCCCTGAATCAAGAACACTAGCCGAGGAGTCAATAAATAGATGCAGGCTGGCACCTCAAACTAACACCTTGTCCATTCAGCATTTAGGGCATGTCTATACTGCAGTTCAACACCCATGGCTAACCTGTGCCCACTCACTAGGGCTTGCACAGCTGTTTAATTGCCATTTAGATGTCTGGACTTGGGCTGGATCCCAGGCTTTCAGACCCTGTGAGGTGGGAGGGTCCCAGAGCTCAGGCTGCAAACATCTATACAGCAATTAAACAGCCCCGCAATGCGGGCCCCTCAAGCCTGAATCAGTTGGCCTGGGCCAAGCATAGTGCCTTATAGCAGCATTGACATATGCTTAGACACACACTTTAGCAGGAAAGACACACAGATCAGTTTTGCTCTCCTGTTTAACAGCTATACAGGCTGACATCTTAAAAGAGCATCTGGAGAAAACGTACAAACCTTTACCATATGCAATACACATTCCCAGAATAAATACTGCAGGGCAATACTCTGGGACAGATATTCATTGGTGTAAAACAACAACGTGCACAACTAAGGATCTGTGCATCTTTATTCCCAAAGGATGGGGAATTTTTCAGAGACTTACTGTTTAACCACGGGCAAGTCACTTTGTTGCTCTGTGCCTCTGTTCCCCGTCTGTAAAATGGGCATAATATACTTCTCTACCACACATGGGGATGTTAAGAGGATTAATATATTAAAGATTAAAAGGTACTTGGATACTACCATATTGGGGGCTACCTAAGATAGAGGATCCAAGCAAAACTGTGAAACCCATTTAGCTCTTAACCTGAGATCCAAGGAGGTAAAAGGATTGCTTTGTATAATACCCCTCTGTTGCTGGCAATTTTACCTGCGTGGCATAACAACCTTGTGGGAAATAATGGCAACATGCAGAGAACACTTTTTCTTTCGGGAGAAGGAGAGTAAGAGGAAAGGTTCATGGAAAAATACATTCCTTTGACTAAAATCATTCTGTGCCTCCCTTGGTATTAAAGGTAGTTAAATCAGATATCATATTAAGAGTTCCTTTTATCAAGTACTAACAAATGATTAATAGATGTTTTAATAAACTGTTAATCAATTTTTACACTCTTCAAAAGTCCAATGACCTGTATAATTGGTACACTCCAGCTGATGTGATTATAGCCATCTATAGCTATTCACGAAACAGACGTTAAATATCTATTACTCATTTATTGATTTCTATGCATGTTTATCCATATAGCCAGTGGGACTGATCCTCTTGCCAGGCTTCTGGGCAAGGCAGACGGAGGGCGGGGGGCTAGCCAGATGGGACAGGGCCTCATGTGGAAGTGGCGGAGCTGGTGCTAGCTTCTCCCAGGCAGGCTCACCATGGGGCTCCAGCAATGATTTAAAGGATTTGAGGCTCCGGCCACCACCATAATAGCAGTAACTGGGAGCCTCGTGCCCTTTTGAATTGCAAGTCCCTGGGGCAGTTGACCTCTTTGTCCTCCGCCCTTTCCCCATCAGTGGGACTGTATACAGCTATATATAAATGGTACCTTACCATGAAGTGTAACTGATATTTATCTGAGATTTTTCCCAGAACTCTGGGGATTTAGATTCACATATTCTGCTCATGGTAACGAAAGCTGTGTCTAAGCCTCCCAACACTGCTGTGAAAATCTTGACTAGTTTTGTTAATGAGATGTTTCTCCTGCATAATTCAATTGCTGCTACTTGATCTTCCTATGGAGATGGTTTTAAGAAAGCTCAGTCTGTTGTCATGGTAGACGACTGTGATGTTACAAATTTCATATTCTGACCTCACTGAAGGACCAAGAGAGGAAGATGGTACCCGTCCTGATTGTATAATTGTAGTTCCTATAAGCCTTCAATAAATAATAATTATAATTCATAGAGGGTGAGATTTTCACATGCACCTACATGATTTAGGAGTTTTTGAAAACCCCATCCATGATTAGCACATCATGTAAAGGATGCAGCAGTTCAAAGATGGGAAATATGGTGGGAAGCCTCTTTAAAGGTTATATAAGTAAACAGACTCTTTAAAACGCAACTCCAAAATTAAGTAATTTTCTTTAGATCTTAGCAAGGAAAGGCTGGCACCTTGGTCCTACATGGTGACGAATAGCTTGGTTCTTCAATATATCACATAGTAAGTCTTCAACCTAATTGCAACAGGTTCTAAAGATGAATTTCCTGCCAAAGGCTAATATTACTATGCAACTGAGTGCATTTTCTCTCTCTCTCTCTCTCTCTCTCTCTCTCTCTCTCTCTCTATATATATATATATATATATAAAAAAAAATTCTGTCATGTGGCAGAATGATGTCATCAGGCTCTCTGACCATGAAAGTGGCCAGAGAGAGGTGGGTTGGTGAGTGTAGTGAGCAGGGACTGCAGCCCCCTACTAGCCTTATGAGTTCAAATTCCAAGGTCATATTTGCTCCGGCATGGAATGTGGAAGAAGGGGGAGCGTAAGCAAACCTCAGAATACAACCTAACTGAACCAAATTAATAAAGTAATTTTCCAAAAGTCACAAATATTTGCAAATCTTTTGAAATGTAATATTCCTAAAATATGTACTCATGGAAATTAAATGGTCAGACATGCTACAGCAGAGTTCTTTTCTTTTACTATATGCTCTTTGAATCCCTCTGAATGTAGCTTGTTTAAAAAAACCTTTTAAAATACCAGTGATGAGATTTATTCAGCAGTATACAAGTCACCATTCTGAGTTCTCTCTGACAAAGGATTTTCTCACGCATCTCTAAAGCACAGCATTTGTTGCTACTATAACAGTTTTTCTTGGAGGTTGAGTGATCCGAAGATGATGGTACATTGCAGCACTATGGTTTAATACATGAGACACCACACATACCAATACTCCCTCCAGCCCATTAAAGTTCAATTTTTTTCTGTAACTAGAGACCCAAAGATCCTTGTACTTATTTGTAAGACCAACAGAACCTTTTTTGACACCTAAGAAATTACCTTAATGAAGTTCTCTCTCTCGGCAAAGATTTTATCTCTAATAAGATTTCATTTCTAAATGACATGGGATCCTGCTGGTTTACTCTTTAATAACTAACAAAACATTTTTTGAAATCTAAATAAAGTACAAATGAAATCAAAGCAAGGAGTGATCCTAATCAAGACACCAAATCAAGACACCAAATAAACAGAAACTTACAACTTAAACTACTTAAAAGTAAAACCTCTCTAAAAAAGGATATGGCCAGTTATCCAAACAGCAAGCTAGAACTATCAGCCAATTTATTGTTTTCAACATCATGTTACCCATAGGTATGAAAACTGCCCAGTGATGAATCACTTCAAACTATTTTTAAAAGCATCTACGCAAATGATATTTATAGTTTACAGCAGCTTATCTGTTCTGCATGTTTTTCATGTTAGCACCTTTTTAGAATGTTGATAGGAACAGCCAGACTGGAATAGAACTCTGGTCCATCTTGACTGCTGCCCTCACTCTGATGGTGACCAATGTCGGGTGCTTCATAATGCAGCTAGCAGTACAAAGCTACATACTGGGGATAACGTTTTTTCTTGTCCCAGCTGGTGATCAGTAGCACCCTGAAGCACAGGGATTCACAGTCCTTGTAGTTTTAACTAATTTCCTAAATATATTTATTATTAATTATTATTATTATTATTTATTGTGTATGGTAGTTGTGATGAGAGCCTCCAGTCCAGGTTTGGGATCCCCTTGTGTTAAGTCTTGAATGAGCATACATCATTAGCAACAACATTCGTTTGACCCTGTTCTAAAGAGCATAGCGCCTAAGTCTAAAGGTGTAATCCACTTCTGAAATCTTTCTAAGCAGTATGCATTTAAAATACCGTGCTGCAGAGTGTTACAGCTTATCTTCAAGTTGCATAAAATATATATTCTTCTATTAGGTGTACATGCTGTCTATTGATATTGAGAACCCTTCAGTTATTTAATTACAGGGGGAAAGTAAAGAGGAGCACCTTACTGGCCTTCTATGTACCATTCATTATATTACCTCTCTTACCTCTGGTCATGCTCCATCCCCTTTGCAGCTTAAGTACTTCCTTCCTTTTACCACTCCCTTTTCCACAATACTCTAGACAGATGTGCTGTGTACTCCTGGATCTTTTCCATTCCTATGCCTTTCAGAAGACGTGACCAAAAAACAAAATGGAATGCAGGACTTGCAGTGAGGACATACCATGTTCTCCAACATTTTCTCACCATGGTTGAGAACTCACTCACTGTTTTGATGATTGCTACATAAGGATGTTAAATATTGGTTAACTGAATAGTCGAGTAACCTCATGAATTCTTATTGGTTAGTCGACTATTCTATAGCCTCTGGGGGGCGGGGCCGGCAGCCAGCATGCTCTGGCTTCACTCCTGAGGAGCCCCCTGCCACTCTGCGCTGCTGCCTCTCTATCAGAGGCAGCAGCATGGGGTGCCAGGCGGGAGCTTGTCTGCGAGGGAAGCCACTTTAAAAACCAGCTCCCCGCACAGACCGACTGCCTGTCGCCCTGTGCTGCTGCCTCTGATACAGAGGCAGCAGCGGGGGGTGGCAGCAGCCCCTTTCTAGGGCAGGTCTGAGCTCCCAGACCTTGTGCAAGCCAGAACTGAGCCAGGCTGCCTGCTTGCCTGCCTCCTAATACACTTTAAATGCAGAGCCACAGCAGGGGTAGGTCCTGAACCCACAGTAAGCCAGGTCTGAGCCAGGCTGCTGGCCAGCCTGCTAAAAATTTACTGGCAACAGGGAGGGGAAGAGGGAGGGAAATATGTGTAGTCTATAACATTAAACTATAAACTTTTGCTTATCGGTTAATCAACTACACTATTAAATCCCTGCTGCTATATAGATGTGTTATGGACAGTTCAACATACATAGATCTTTTTCTTGAAAAAGGATAACTAATTTGGAAATCATCAGGTATTTAATGGGTGGTTATGTTAATAGTGTTTCAAGTTTTAATGCAACCATTTTTGCAAGGGGCACCAGAAATTCAAACGAAACTAATTATCCAGAAATGGGGAATCCAGTTCATACCACGGATTTGCATGCGTGGTATTTTCAGCAGGAAGTTCGACTTAGATTTTTGTAAAATAATATAGTCTTATGGTTGCACATGAAGGAAGGAGAAGAGGAGATTCCATTGCTAGTGCAATCACAGGACCAATACTTAGAAAAGTTGTGCAAGGTGCAGTTATCCTTAAAAGTCTAAGTCCACTGGAAGGCTGTATGTTCATTTTGGTGAATTGTAGGATGTACGACCCAATTGCACAGAGAAAATTCTGACCTATGTGATTTGACAAGACCATAGTCAGTGTCAGCTGATTGGGAGGGAGCTTATTCTAGTGCCCTGGTTGACACTGCCTCCTACAGCTATGAACTCAGCCTGGGATCTTCCCACAATCAAGGGGTCGGTCATCGCTGGAGATGGATGGCTGTCAGGGAATAACCTATGATCTTTAAGGCTGGATCATTGACAAGCTTGCATCCCTAGCCATTGGATCGAAGAGCTTACAGTTTCAAGGCTTGCCACATGGAATAGAACTAGAAGCTGACTTTTCTTTTAACACTAAAGCTGAGTCTTGCTCTTCTACATTTCTTAGTTTGCCAAACCCTCAAGGAAGAAGGGCACAGCTGCAGGCTGCAAATGCCAGCTTTGTGTCACATCTATAAATCTGTCTCATTGATCTACCAGTTTAGCAGTTCTCACTCTTGAGTAACTGTAATACCTATTCTAGGGGATCCTTGAGTTGCTTGACTGTGCACATTTGGCCACATAGAAAGCAATCAGACATTCTGCACTCTGTACAATAAACCAAGACCTAAACTTCAGCTGGATTCTACCTTTATTAGTCCTGACTCTAAATTCTAATGTGCTGTCGGATTCCCAAACTAAACTAACTTCAGTTTGTTTTCATTTTTAACTCCCACCTGTTAGTCACTTGCCTCTGCTTAGCGATTCAGCTCTCACTTGGATGCCTATTTCACACTTTAAACTCCAATACGCTCCAAATGCCTTTTTAAACAGTTCTTCTTTGCAGGCCCCTGAGCAAAAGTACACAGAATACAAAGACACAATATAGCCATACATAGCCATATTATAATGAACACATAAACTGGAAAGCATTGTGAGACTGTGAAAATAAATATTCTAGAAGGTTTGTAAAAAAGTATTAAATATGTTGACCATCTTTACAACTTAACTTCCAGCAATCAAGACTTTAAAGACAACACTAGCAATTCCTAAAAGTAGATTTGTAGGCATATTTAAGTCATGCCATTCCAGAAAACACCTGTTCAGTTTTTAGAGGATTTACAAATACACACACTTTCCCTAATTTGTTCTTTTGGAAAACACTCTGTTTATATATATATATATATAAACCATACACACACACAAAGCAAGAAGAGTCCCTTCAGATTAAATTCAATAGCACTGAACACAACCGTTCACATTATTTTAGCACATCAGCATTAGCCTTTGCAAACTTACAGCAGATGGAATTATTTTAGGGTGTTTTAAAAATGCAGAATAGTGCCACTCCATGTACAGCTATAGGTATTATCAACTATATGCCTATATATATTTTAGAAAGCATGACATTTCTACAAAAAAGTCTTATGGAAGCAAATCTATTGTTAAGATATTTAATAACCAAATTGTAAAAATAATGTCAATAATGTATTGATCATACCTGAGAAGCATCTTTGTCTCCCCAAGCAGATCCACTTTTCAAAATCCCTATAAACTCCTATTACGCCCGCTGCCAGCCTAGGTTAATAATAGCAATGAGCCATATTCATCCAAAACCACACGACTGTCAGGTGACATATTGAGAGGTCTGAATTTAACTCAAACAAAAGACTCTCCATGCTGCAATGCAAAAAGCTTAATCCTAGCAACTGGATCATTAATACAGCCTTTAAGAAAGCAGAGCCCAGAAGCAAAATATGGATTTCTGTATAAGGATCCATCTACACTGTCCTAGAGTTTCATAACCAATCTCCCGTCCTTCCATTCTGCTGCCCAGTCCGAGAGCTTTACTAAAGTAAACGTTGCCTGTTTTCCCTGCTCCTTTGTCTCCTCAAGTGTATTACTGCGGAGGAGAGAAGATCAGTCTAATTCATTTGATAGCTAAGTGCTGCTTTGGCAGTCAATGTAGGCTGTCCACGCCAGTTTCAATCTATCCTTCTTCTTTAGTGAATCCAATATGGGTTGAGCCTCATGACCAGAATCCCCTGGCAACTATGGCTGCAGTTCTAAGCCCCTATGATCCACATGTGTCAGGAATTCAGGCTGATCGAAGAAGAGGGGAGAAAAACAAAGCAGCCTGCTCTCAGACTCCTCCCCCTCCACATTCTTGGAAGCTGCAGGATGCTCCAGTCCAACCCTGGCTGACAGGCTGAGCCAGGCGAGTGGAAAAGCAAGCACTAATAGCCATCATGTGACCCAGAGCTGTCAGTATATGCCACCTGGGTCTGCAATGAGCCTGCCAGCCAATCCCAGCTCTGCCTTAGATTCAGACACACCGATTTCACCGCTAAAATAAGGCCTTTAAAGGTTTAACAGTATAGAATGCCTGCTTTATACTGGACATCAAGAAGGGATGCCTACAATTATTCACATTTATTGCAAAAGGTTGAACTGCTGATACACAGTTATAGTGCAGAATTGAAGTATGTTTCATGCTCAGTGAAAACAGAAACATTTTCTGTTTTCAGCAACTTCCATCCTTCCCCACCACCAGTCTCCTATAGGAACAAAGACAGCACTGTATTTTCTGTACAGGCTCATTAAGATTACAAGTAACCAGGAACAGTCAAGACAATTAGATGGCAATATGGAGTTTAGAAACAGGAGATGTGTAATAAGACCCACTAAGAAATCCTAACCAGCTACAGAGCTGTAAACATGGTTTCATAACTACTCTTGGGATAACCCCTGGCCTTAGAAGGAAGCTGTCGGTAATATCATCACAAGAGCAAAAGGCTCAATGTTTACAGGGGTTGTCCCAAAATCTTTGGAAGCGGGTAGACAGTGAAACATCCAGAAAGGTTCATCATGTGACAAAAGGTGTTAAATATTATGAGTGTGTATGTAGAAATAGCTCATATGATTAATTTACTTATTACTTGCACTATGAAAAAGTAGGAAATACGCAAAGGTAGAACATTAACACACAGTGGGGACCATCTCCCTTAAAAATCTGAGCAGATCCCCACTTTAATTTTACTCTGTGGCTGGTGACTTCAGGTTATTGCTAGCACCTATGATACACAGGGGTTATCAGAATAAATTTTCCAACATTAGAATTTTCTGCAGCATCCCCTCATTGCAAAGTTCACTGCTATTGTTAACCCATTAATTTCACAGAAGCTAGCTGAGCTAATGCATAGCTTCATAAACTTCATTCCTGGAGACTATCCTACAGAGGAGTTCCCACCTGCCTGGGTGAATTCCACTGAAGAACATAGAGCTCCTGTACACGCACATATCTCTAGTGGAAACATGCAGAATGTTAGGAATCTAGGGATGAAAACCTGAAGTCAATTGCAAAAACAAACAAACAAACAAACAAAAAATCTCATTGGCTTCAGGGAAGCCAAGATTTCACTTGAAATTCTTCTACCTGAGTGGTGTCTTTTTGGTCCCTTATAATGGGAGCAGGAGATAAAACCAGAAATAGCAATGCAGTATAGCATCCAGAACTACAAACTCCTGTGCTCACTAGAGTGTCCAAAATTAAAGACCAAAAGGCCTGGCCCTTTAGTTATGCATATGTTCCACTTTACAGAAGTGAGTCAGCCCAATGGAATCAGCAGAACTACTCAAATAAATAAAGCTAATCAAGTGAGAAACTGCAGGAAGCACTGGTGTCTTAAATCCAGATCCTGCCTTTTATATTCGCAGCTCCCTTCCAATGGGAATTGTAAGTGATAACATTTGACCTTGAAGACTAACAAGATGGTTTAATAGGTGATGAACTTTCGTGGGTCTGGCCCACAAAAGCTCATCACCTATTAAACCATCTTGTTAGTCTTTAAAGTGCTACATAGTTTTTCCTTTTGCTTTAGCAAGATCAGACTAACATGGCTACCTCTCTATTACTATTTGACCCTGAGTTATCTTCTTGTTTATCAAGGGGCACAGCCAGGAATACAGTAACTTGCTCTTGCCAGAATGAAATTACTTGAAAACCATCTATGTCATGTGCCGCGTATGCACTGCTCTCTAAAAAAGTCAATGATGTCAAAAGTGACCTTTTTTCAAGGGATGCAGCATTGAGGAGTGGAGCCTAATGTATTATGTAAACATTTATTTACAGGCGTAACAACTGAAGTTTCCATATTACCTCACAGTAACTTGATGCACATTAAAGAGAAGAGCTTTGAAAGAGGACACAGCCACAGCCTAACAAGTGACAGGAAAAAATCTGAATGGATAGCACTTAAGATGCATTAAGTGAAGTCAAGCTTCATAACTGTAGACAGATAGCAACAACTGCAGCATCTTATATTGACCATGCACTGTTTCACAAAGGCCCTAGATACATTAGAATCATCACCACCATCCTGCATGCATACAAAATAAGCAACCATTTCCTGTACGGTTACGTGAGACACATCCTATTCCATAGAGATAAATGAGTGGCAACAGAGCCCCACTTCACCTGAGGACCATGGGAGTTTCTGGTCCCATAAGGAACATACGATTGGGTCCTGAGCTAGTAACAAAGATATAAATTATACTATTAGTTATTTTCTACAATCTACATTGAAATAGTGTCCTCTTCCCTGTGCTATTAACATGTAATTAATTTTGATAGAGTTACAGCTTCTGTTATTGAAAGGCGCTTCCATAAAAAAATTTGTAACTCAGAGAAAGTTGCATTTGTTCCCCATTTAGGCCAATGTTTACCCACTGACTTCAACAGTGGACACAGATGCTCAACACATCTGAGAACTCAAACTATGCATTTAAGGGCTTAAACATCAATTTAAGCAACCCAGCTGGTAAATACTTTAAAAGTTAAAAATATTAAATAGTTCAAAAGCAAAAATTTGCCAAAATATCCTTCCTGAGGTCCAAGTCCCACAATGAGCTCTATGCTAGAGGATAACTAGGTCTCAACACAGTCCCACTGAAGACCTGCCTCAATGCAGGGGTCTCTATTGTGTGGAGCAGCTTCTGGGCTTGAAGCCAGAAGCCTCATCCTTAAATCAGAGGGCCTCAACACATTCACAGCAGTCTGCCTGCACAATTCACAATGCCAGATTGTTACAAACTAAGTCCACAAAATAAAACCAGAATAAAATAACCTGTCAACAGAAAAGGATTTATTGCCTTTACTATATATTGACTCTTTCTAACTATTAAAAACTGCAGTCAAAGCATAAATGCAATTTTGGGGGACAAATCACCTGGTGCTAAACTCTTGAGGCAAAAATGGATTAAAATCCCAAATTCAGGCTAAATAAAGGAGTTGCAGCCATTTTGCTCTAATAGTATAGAGACAGCACAATGAATTATTTTTTGCTTAGAATGAGTCTAACATAAGTAAAGTTCCCTCACATGTTTGGTGGCTTGACCCCAAAAACCAAAGCCAAGAAATGGTCCTATTTATTGGTTAGCACTGTAAGATGACAGAAGTTTGTATTTATGACCCAGCTTCAAAGTGAGAATCAATGGTGATTTGATTTGAAACGTGATTAAAAATATTTTGATCCCAATTTATCTACATGATACAGGTATTTGCCTTTCTGGAACTACTACTGAGTTAGACTTTTTAAAAAATTACTTTTTGTAATTTTTGGATTTTTGTGATAAAAAGCTACTAAATTCCTAGCTGGCTAGGAAAAGAAATGGACAGTATCTAATATAGAACAGTAAAGATGTGGAATTGGAGCACGTGAATGCTGTGAGAATCCAGGCTTTCCCAGCAACTTAAAGTTTGCCGCAACCAAGATGCTTAGAAAGAATATAGGTAACCTTATATTTCATCAGCAAGATAACTGAAAGATCTGCATTTTCTACCAATCTCGAGAAATTTTAAGATGATCCTGTCCACCTGCTTAGGCTCCCAATTTTATCTTCCTTAAAGAAAACTAGACCCTGTGGGTTTCTGATAAGAAATGTTATCTATACCTATCTATCTATATATTAGAGTGCATCTGTCTGTCTGTGTCTATGTGCGAGTCCGTTTGTTCCACAACTCCTCCTAATAGGAAGAGCTAGGGTCACCAAAATTGGCATGCAGATTCCTCTTCTCCTAACTTAAAGCAAGGTCAGGGTTTGGTTGTGACAGTACAACCAGAAGCCCTGGGAAAAGGACTGTTTTCCATAACATGAAAAGGGAGGGGCTGTTGTTCGGAGGGATGTGATATGAGAGTGCCCACTAGGGGCAGCGAGCCTGCAGGGGAGAGCTATCCTGCAGAGTGTCCACTGGGGACAGCCTCACCGCCAAAGGAGTGACCAGCAGGGTTGGGGGCTCCATCATCTTGCCTGCCAGCACACCGAGTACGTAGCCCTCCACCCCAAACCTTTTCCCTCCTAGCAGCCAGGGGGAAGAAGAAACCACCCTGACAGCTAGAGGGCATCTGGGGAGAGAGAAAAGGCCCATGCCAGATGTGACCCCCAAGCCTTACTCTTACACACCCCTAACCTCCAGCCTCCTGAACACCCACACACACATCCCCAAAGCCCTGCGCTGAGTCCTCCACCTCCCACACCGCCAGCCTCCTGCCCTGAAGGACCTTTACAAATCCTTTACATGGGATGCTTGCACTAGATCAAGAAGACTTCAAATCGCAGTAGATTACTTTTATTGACAGTGAAAAGGGGCTTGATCCTAAACGAGAATCTAATAAAAAGAGTCCTTTGGCAATGCCATCTGAAATTTATTTTCCTTTTCACAAGGTAAATGTTTGCGCTTGAGCAGGAGGACGTCCCCCTTTAAAAACTACATGAAAAGTTAAGAAAGTAAAGATGCCTAAAGTAAAAATAAACTATCAGAGAAAGAATCTGATACATGGTTAAGCTAAACTGGAACACTGGTGTTTGTTTTATATCCAGTTTCCAACTGCCATCTCCTATAAATAAGACATGAGACACCAAACAAACCTACATAATACCAACTGGTACTGCAAGACAACAGGGCATTTTTCCCCTTGCCAAACAGTTATTTTATTGTGTACTCCGGGTAGTCAGAGAGCTGAATAATCTTACCCTGTAGCTATTAAAAATAAAGATTAAATAGTTTAGTGGTGTGTGTATTTAATGGAAAGTTTTTTGGGGAAAATCCCAATACAAATTATTCCCAATACAGTTATTATAATAGAGAAGGGAACTTGTCTTCACTTAGGTCATATTTTTAAAAAAGCAAATAAAATTCCCTTGTCTGGAAAGGAAGCCTTTTTTAATGTATTGATTTTTTCCTGGGTAATTCTGGCAGTGTTTTCTTTGATCCTTAAACCCACATACAAAACTTTTGTCTCTCTCTTCCTGCCCTTCTTCATAGTCCCAAAGACAACCTAACATTCAGTGCAGCATCTTCATTTACCTTCTACACAAAATTACCTTGCACACATTTTCCCCATTAAAACTAGCATTAATCCTTCCTGCAAATTCCCAACACTGTGAATTATTAATGTGAAAAACTAATTTTAGCTATTTAAGATTGCAGGACACAAAGCAATCTCAATGCAACTCTAGGTACTTGAGCAAAAGCAAGGTTACTAGTTTAAGTTTATAAGTTGCTAAGCCTACTTTCTTACAGGAATAAATGGTGAATTAGTATTTTAAATTTTGGATGTCATATATATGTCTAACAGAACTCAAAAAGGGCACACTGAAGATATGGAAACATTCACTGTTGATAGAGTTGGTATACAAGATCTTTGCTGCTACTGAATCTGAAGGTGCATGGGCCTGCATCTCAACAGATGTTAATCAGCAAAATTCCATCACACAATTATCAATGCCCAACATTCAAAAATCACAAATCAGGCTCCCAAAATAACAAGATTACCTAAAGACTTTAAAAGATATTAAAAACAGTAATATATTTTGAGTTCTTATTATTTCCGTTCTGGTTTTTGAGCCTTTAGGAGTCATGCTCTTAAACTTTTCTCTGCAATCATGAAGGCCAGAAAGGGGTATTTTTTAAAAATAAATTAGATTGGGCACTCTCAGAATAGGACTCCGGGAGCTGGAGCTTTTAAGAAAAATAAGTAAGATTTGATAAAAATTGTGAGAGCTGGCAACACTGCCATTACTACCATGAAGCTATGTTGATTTACACCAGTTTAGGATCCTGATGGCCTATCATATGTGTTTATATAAAGAAAAAGTAAATATTTTATTAAACAGTCATGTAACTTCCTAACAAAAAGACCAATTATACAAGATTATGGATAGAACTATCCATAACCTATAAATCAGTGGTGTCCAACCAGTTCTGAAGCAGTAGCCACTGCTACAGCAAACTAGCCACACTCAATAGGCCAAATAGCCACGTGTGGGTAGCATGTTTTACACCATGGCTATAAACACTAATATACTCATACAGGATATATACACACACTTAATATCAAAACACCTCTCTGGCCTGTCATGTTGGCAGCAAGAAATCAACCACAATATGGGATCCTTTTCCATCTCAACTGATTAAATAAAGTGCATTAAATAAAACCATCTGTTTTCTCCTGTAAGGGTGCATGTGTCCAATGTTTCCTCTATTTTTTTCACCCATGTGCAGAATAAATTGTGTTATGTGCACCGAGGCATGTGTGAATGTGCACCACCAATAGAAACACATGCTGCAGGCTGTGGATGCTCTGGTCATCAGTTGAGCAGTATCTGAATTAGCAATGTAAGCGACTAGTCAACTAACCAATAAGCCTCGAGTCACTACTCAGCTAGTTGCTTCCTCCTCCTTGAGAGGCAGCAAGGAGAGGAGAACAGGAGCTGGTGCAGGGGGAGCCGGCTTAAAAGCCAGTTCCCCCCAGGACTGTCTCTGTTGGGGGAGGGAAGGCAGATGTGCAGCGGGGAAAACGGCGCGAGCTGCGGTTGAGCAGTCCCGGCTCCCGCCCGGTCCTAGACGCTGCACCTCTGTTTTTTAAATGTAGTAAGATCCGCCAGGGTTAGGTTTAGGGTTAGGTGGCTCTTACTACATTTAAAAAGCAGAGCCACAGCACCTGGGACCCGGCCTGGCTGCCAGACTCTTTCTACATTTAAAAAGCAGAGCTGCAGTGAACTCCCTTATCAACTAATTGAGTAGTCAATGGAAATGCCATTGACTACTCATTTAGCTTCCTAACCGCTATTTAACATCCCTAATTTGAATCTCTCCCGAGTGACCACCCAAGCGCACAGCTTACAGGGAACACTGTAAATGTGTCCATTCCCAGAATTCAAGGGCTCTGGAAATGAGAGAAGAATGTCTGAGAAACTGTCTGGTCTGCCTGGAGAATTTCCCGTTTCAGCAAACCATGCTGAGTGCGTTTTTTCCATTCTTGCCAGTCTCCAGCTAGAGCTCAGCCAGTCCACCCTGGAATGTAAGAACTCATCTCAGAAACATGGACACAGAGAGGGACAGAACTCCCTCCTCACAAAGGGACCTTCTCTGCCATTCATCTGATGACTACCCACCTCAAATCTGTACTGCCAACTCTCAATTTCATTGGGGCGCTGCAAAAAGCCACCAAGCATTTTTTGAAACCCCCAGGTCCAGTAGTCAGGGGGTCATGGGACAAACTCGGCTTTCATTAAGAAAGGGAAAGTATCTTGCCCTCCTGTTTGCAGAGAAAAGCTTGACAAAGGCTCAAAAACCAGAAGGCAAAAAAGTGTGGGCTGTTTTTTTTAAAATCTCATGATTGCTGAATGCATGGAGTTGCCAATACTGTGGATCCTACAATACAATGTTTGAAGCATCCCTGGACTGTAGCTGGCTGACCATTAGAGGGTTTCATTGCTTTCTAACCCAAACAGACCATAGCCAATAAACCCATGTTCAACAGCACTACTGTCTTGTTCAGGGTATACACAGATGACCCCTGGTGGACATCTGCATCCTGCAACCACTGTGTGAGAAAAGACTCTAGCTGAGTCTAGGGGACCAGGACAAGCAAGCTAGTCTCATGCAGACAGAGGCCCCTCAGTGACTACCCCAGAAGGTTCGCACATGCTACCTTGGAGCCCAGCACATGACAGCAGTTACCAGCATCAACGAGGCAACCTGTTTATATATTTTAAAAACCCACTTCAGAGCTTGTTTCCCAAATCTTATAAGGGAAAACTACTGCCTTGCTTGTGAAATTGATATGGCCTGAAAATGCAGCGTAGGGATTTGAGCATTCTTTGGCCATCATCCACATCCACAGAATTGATTAAGGTGGCTGCTCTTGTGACTAGGCGATAATTGAGAACCCAGTAAATCTCCAGACAAGTATGTGCCAGCTGGACTTGGAAAATGATTGCTACAGAGCCTCTGTAACTTGATGCAACTAAAAAAAAAATCAAAATTAAAATAGGCTATTAGTTATTTTTCACCCACCAATGCCAAATAAGCCTGCTTGAGCCACGCAGTGGGCCTCATCCTGCATTCCTTGTCCACCAACTGCATCTGCAGCTGGAATCAAAGACGCTTGGGGGGCAGGAGTGGCACATGGACTGATTTTTTTTAGAGTCTTCTGGTGTCATCCAGTGTCTTGACAACACACGTGTAAACTCAACCACTGGGATTTTTTCCAGCAGCTCCATTCCCCTCTGCCTCTCCACCCTATGTATCATTCTTAGTATAGATTCTCTTAAAGTTTAGGCACTCCACTATCCTGGAGGGGGGGGAACATTTTGCTGTGATTCAGGGTTTCTCACACAAGGAAGAAGACAGACGTCAGCAGTGATCCTCCCAAGATTCACAATGATCAGGCTATGAGCAACATTGTACCTCAGCCCTCATGTGACCACTTAATTATGTGTTGATTCATTCAGTCATGAGATACGAATGAGACACAAGCAAATAAGGATGCAAGCCCTAATGCCAATGAAATAGCCGTGCCTGTTCTGCCAGTTTCTATATTAGCAAAGCGCAGAGGGAACATCCAGTTCTGAAAGGCAAAATGAACATTTCTTTACATAAAAAATCAACCTCCTGATCACTTTAGCCTCTTGCTAAGAAACAAACATTTGAATGGTCTGGGAGCTGAATGCAATAGAGACTCCTACTCATTTTATCCTCCCTCACAGAAGTTAAGGCCACCTGGAATATTCTTAAATTCTTTGGACTAAAACTTACAATGAATGTAGGTAGAGGTCTCAGAGCAGACCCTGTCCTCTGGTGACTCGTGTCTGAGCTGTTTCAGGATATGATGCATTTATTATTTTATTTTAAGCTGACCAACTTTCCTAGGATACGACCCTGGCCACAGCAGAATTTCTCAGGCTTCCTTTTGCCAAACAGCTTTTTTGTACTAGGCCCGGCTGCTATAGCCACAGACTCTTTTTTTAAAAAATTACAAACTGTGTGGATATTTACAATGGAAAAAAGGTGGAGGAAATAATCTACTTATATTTAGTTCAACTAAAGCCTACGTATTGACACTTTTAAAATATTTTATCTCTTTTAATGTAAAAATCTGGTTTCACACAATTATTTGACAAAATAACTCACTGTTTATTCAGTGTACATTAACTCATTATATTATTGATCTGTGATACAAATATTCATATAAAACTGACATTAATTAATGGTGAATTCATGGTTTTTCCAAAGACTATATTTTATTTCAGTTTGATATATTCGATATCTACAGCTTATTTCCATGGGAAAATATTGCATGGGATCTTTATGTACAACCACAAATCTTTACTCGATAATTTATTCTAAAAGTAATATTTTTAGACACTTGTAGCCTTATGCTTACTCGCATGCTCTCTAATCATAAAGGTTTCTTTACACACACAGTAGGCCCTAATTCGGCAAGCTATTTAAGCATGTGCCTAACTCTAAGCATGTGAGTAATCTCATTGAAATCAATGGAAATACTCAGGAGCTGAAAGCAAGGCATACAGTTAAACACTTTGCTGATACAATGTCTTTAGAACGCACTAAACATTTAGTCTCAGTTACACAAGTGCAAGCTACAGCAGGTGTTGATGAGTTAAACAAGCATAGCACTCTAAAACATATTTAAAAAAATGAAATACAGTGCAGTTATAACCTATTTAGGGTGATGTTCCTATCTACTCAGATTGCTTATTAGCCAATGAACTTCCAACACTACTGAAAATAAATTATGGCCAACACTATCATCCCGTCACTTTGTTCATTTGTTAAGAACTAACAGGTCGAGCCCTGCAAATTCACAGATATCCGCTTTAGATCCACGGGTATCTGCATCCATGGATGTCAGTGCAGATCTCCGTGGATGTCAATGCGGATATCTGTGGCTCATTTTAGAGGCTGCGGATACATACTGTGTATCCGTGCAGGGCTCTGCTAACAGGCTCGTAGCTTTGCACAATACAAGTAGGGTACGTCTGCAGAGCAACTGAATATCCACAGTTGGTCCATGTGACCTGGTTTAGGCTATGGGGCTGTATCACTATAGAGAACACATTCAGGCTCAGGCTGAAGCCTGGGTCCTGGGACCCTCCTTTCTCATGGGATCCCAGAACTCATGTTCCTGCCCAACCCTAAACATCTACAACATAATTTTACAGTGCCATAGCCCAAGCCCTGAAATCCTGAGTCAGCTGACCTGGGCTAGCTGTGGCTGTTTAATTAAGTCCCTGCACACCTTAAAAATTCATGGGCCTGATCCTGCAAACACATTACTGAACATGGTAGTCAACACTTGGGTCGGGATATAAACTGAAGATGCAAATGACACAAGACCCACTGGGAAACAGTGAATTGATAAGATTTGGAGGTTCCCCCTCCCCTTTCAGACAACACTGGGATGGAAAAGACCTGAGTGGTTAACGTTCGTGGGCATTGCTCTCTATCTTTTCTACATAGATCAGTGGTGGGCAACATGTGGCCCATGTTCCACATGCAGCTCACTGGGGCTCCACCTGAAGCCTGCAAAGCCTCTGGCTGCCTCCCTTCCCTATGTGCCTCTCACTTATTGGGACACTGGAGCCCCACATTTCCTGCTCCTCCCTCCCAGCACTTTTAGAGGAGTCGCAAATTGCCTGATTCACACTCCGTCCTGCTCTTCCTCCTCCCTCCCAGAGCTAGAACACAGCAAGCAGCTGATTGTCAGTGTTCCAGCTCTGCAAGGGAGGAGGGAGGGGAAGGAGCGGGACAGAGTGCAAATCAGGCAATTCGCGGCTCCTCCAAAAATGCTGGGAGGGAAGGGAAGCAGCAGGAAATGCAGGGCTCTGGTGCACAAGAGGTGTGTGGGGGAGGAGGAATAGATATGGGGCTCTAAGGCCACAGATGAACCCCAGTGGGTTGTGGGCTGCTGCGGTACAGTGAAGTGAAGGAGGGTAACTCATGTGGCCCACCATTCCTGGTTGCCAATCCCTGACTTAGATGGCCCCATAACCATAGGGTCTGAATACCTCCCACTCTGTAAGGCAGTTATCTTCACCACACTGCGATGAGGATGGGAGGTGCTTTCCCCCTTTATTACAGATAGGAAACCAAGGCACAGAGACACCAATTCGCCTAAGGTCTTCCTGAAAGTCTGTGGTCAAGCAGGAAACAGAAAAGAACCAAAGTTTCCTCCAAGTTCTAAACTATATTTCTTCTGTAGTCAGTTTTTTCTTGCCCAATCATTGTAATTAACTTCAGCAAAGGGAAACTAGGCCACCCATATCTGGGAATACATCTTCCTTACTTGGTATAACAAAAGGCAGTGTCATACGCAGTATATGATTCTTATGAAAGACACCAAACTGTTCATATTGATTAAAAATAGTTCTGATACATACCGTAAAAAATCAAAAGCATAAAGGAATAGCACTGAACTAGAGATTAACGAATTAATTTTATTATAGTGATGAAGCCAGCACTTGCTATCACAAATGAGGATATGACTGATCCAAGACGGTGCTTTCAGAACATCCTTTGCACAATCCAAAGTGAACATGTCTCACACAACTAACCTGTTGAACCTAAAGCTTTTATGTAGTTATCTAAGAAGTACTGTTGCTTAGACCTAAAACTATCCAGACTCTGTTGCTGAGCCGATGCTTCAGTGACAGGAACTCTGAAAGAGATCAGTCAGGATGGGGGGAGGGTGAAATGAGTAACTGCTGTTTGAGAACCAACTGTGCTACCAACCCTTTGGAGACTGTTGAAGCATTCTATAGTCCGGCCTTAATGGGGATGTAGAGATAGACAATTGCCCTGAACAACTGGTTATCCTTGACAATTTAACTTCAGTGACTTCAGATGTCTTCAAAAGGTACTGTCTCCCTCTCATTTTTGCCCAATTTTGCAAACCCCTGTGTTTGCAGAACCCCCATTTGATTCAGTTCTGTGACTGGACAATCTGACTATCACCTTCTCAGCTCAGAACAACAGCCTGTCTATGAACCTGGGCTAAGCAGCTGCACATCCTTTAACAGATGCATGTAATCATACTGATGCCTCCAAAGGATAGTAACTGGTAAAGTGGGACTGTACTGTAGTTTGCCTACAAGGAGAGTAGTTCTCTGCAACTTAGCTCAAACTCAAGCACTCAATATTCCCACTCAAATTCTACCTTGCTGGGTCTAGAAAGTGGAAAGGCCCCTTCACAATTAACCTGCAGAAGAGAAAAGAGAATCAGTTCCTTCTGTTTATTACTACAGCAGTCATTTGGATGCTAAGAAGAAAGATTATTTGACTGCTCAATTCTCCATAGCAAAAAGTGATGCGGCTCAATGCTTTTCCAATTTAATAACTCTAAAGCAGTGTTTCTTAAACTGTGTTCCGTGGCACGCAAGGCAGTTGGAGGTGTGCCGTGGAGAACAACAGAGTTCAAAATGGCCGCCCTTAAAGGGCAGGTGACTTTTTTTTTTTTTTTTTTGCTCAATAACTTTCCCTCCAACCCCCCCCTCTTTTTTTTTTGCCCAACAAAAAATCCTTGGTGTTCCTCATAAAAAAAAAATTATTGTTTGGTGTTCCTTGGTCTTAAAAAGTTTAAGAAACACTGCTCTAAAATGACTAGAAACTATTTCTGGTAGGCTTGTATAGAGTAGACCCTAAAAGAAATTACTTAACTTGACTTTACCTTTCTATAACTGCAAAGAGATCAAGACAAAGAATGGACTGAACAAACTGCACAGAACAGCAGCTCCAACTGAGGTGTGCAAAAGTAGTTAACCTCTGAGAAAAATGGGGTAGCCTGGCAGCTAAGGAAAAAAAAGTGAACCACAAACTAGATCCTGCAAATGCAGAGCACGTTCTGATCCCTCGATCCAGCAGAACACTTCTGCATATGGTTAGCTGTTAGCTCTGTGTCATTCTATTGACATTAACAGGATTATTAACAGGCTTAAAATTGAGTATAAGGAGAAAAAATAGCAGGCTAGTATGAGGGTATATAGGTTAATGCCCAGAGACTTTGTGGATGAGGCCTTACACCATTATTCTCTTGTTATGCGTATATAGACCAGGAATGAGATGGTGTGTTATCACATCACCAGTGCTTAGCTGCATAGAACTGCCTACTCAAACCCAAACTATTGAAAAAATAACCTATTACCAAAGCAAAGACAGGCCAAATCCAGGCCCTCGGATCCCTTCACACTGCTGGTTGAAGGGATTTACGGAAGGTGGATTGCATTTGAAATCCATCTCTGTAATGTTGGTCAATCAAATCAGACCCTAAACTGGAACTTAAAACTTATAAAACTGAATCTGTTTTATAGTTCAGGTACAGCTGAAATTTCTGTTCCAAAAAGTCAGTTTGGGCCAGCATCTCAACAGAAAAAAATTACAAGGTATTTCAGCATGATTACACCCAGACACATCTAGACTCAGTCTTCTCAGGTCTGCTTTATATAGAGTTGCCTTGAATGTCAAGCACAAGAAGAAGGACAAAAAGTTTTTATGAATGAGGATTTTAAAGAATCATGTTATTATTCCAATCTACTTTTGAGTGGCACTCAACTGATCATTTTTTTGTCTCTCTCATATGCTCCTTTCATTGAACTCAGCCGACCATGAACAGCATGATGGAGAAAAGGAGAGTTTATAGACTGTTGCAAAAGGAGAATTTATAGTTAGATTGGTTTTTTTTCCTTGGGTAGCATGAATTATGCTAGACATAGCAGTTCAACAAGGAGGACACAAAGTTGAAAATAATATATCTTCAGTGCATGAAAAACATATACACAGCCAAGATTTTCAAAAGTGACAGATGATTTTGGGTGCTCCAACTGAGCCATCTAAATGGGGATAGGATTTTCAGAAAAAGCAGAACACCCAGCTTCTGAAAATAAAGCTTTTTTAAGGTGTCTTAAGCAGTGTTCCCTGTAAGCAGTGCACTTGTGCAGCCATTCAGAAGAGATTCAGATGCTACCACCTGATTAACAGGAGTGCCTACAGCTAGGTTTTGTTTATATTGGTGGTGCACATTAGCACATGCCTCAGTGCACATAAAATTCATTCTGCACATAGGTGGAAAAAATCTGCACATGGATAGAAAAGACTAGAGGGAACATTGGTCTAAAGTAGGATGTCCAGAATCACTAGTCATTTTAAAGAACATATCCTGTATGGAGATTCTGGGTAAAGTTTTCAGAAATGCCATAGTGTTTTAGGATCTTAAGTCCAGCTGACTATCAGTGAGACTTAGGCTCCTAAGCATTTAAGTCACTTTTGAAAATGGGACGTAATCTCCTGCATTCAAGGCCACACATCTAAAAGGTGTATAGGTGCTTAAAGAAACAGATAGGCACCTACTGGCATTTTCAATGGCAGCTAGGCTCCTAGTCTACTTCGGCACTTTTGAAAATCCCACTAGGCCTCTATCTTAATCTTTATGTGCCTAAATAACTTTGAAAATCTGGCTGTAAGGGCCTATGTCACTTTGGTTCATAGATCAAACGTAACAAAAAAGTTCAAAACAGAGAAATTTAAAATTAAGGAAGAAACAGCCACCTTGTCTCCCCTTACTCCATGTAGGCAATGAAATGCACCCAACTGTACACATTAGAATAAGCACTGTCTGTACCACTGGATTCAGGCAGCACACACAAAACCAATCAAGTTTTGCCTTCACAATTTATACAGTCAACAGAAATAGCTGATAAAAACGACGTTATGCAGTTAGTTACAGAAACACTAAAAATATTTGTTAAAATCCACCCCTTTTCTTGCCAACGCTAAGGAACTAGTTCACCGCTGGTCAGCAGCTCTTCTGGCATGGCTAGAGCGACTCCTGTCTGCCTCTTGGTGAGGCGACAATGTTGCAGCAGAACAACCTGGTGCAGCGCTGATTTGATCCCTGCAGGATACCAGCAGTGTCAGCAAGCACATTGTGTGGCATTCATGTAAAAGGTTTTTTGGGGTTTTTTTTCAAACAAGCTTGAACAAAAACCTAGTGTTCCCCCTATTCCTTGGGGAGGGACAGATTTGGCTGGACTCTCACTCTAGCGCAGAAAGGAACACTAGCATTTTTTGTCCAGCTTTTTTCCTCTATTAAATCAGCTCACATGATCTGCGAAGGGAACCCTATGAAAGCGGGTGCTATGGATATCCTGTTGTGAACCACTGACAGCATGACAAGAAGCCATTTATTCTGCTGTATCAATTAGAAAGAAAGGTTCACAAGTGGGCTGGCGTGAGCTGTCAGTATCGCCAGGCTGCGTTCAGGCTGGTGTCTCTAAAGGCGCTGCTGGCAATAAAATTGCTCGCTCTGCTCCTGTCCTCTGCTCCCCTCTTTGGCATAGGGCATGTCAAAGTTATCAGAGTAAAGGTCCGAGCAGCCTTTGCTCTGCAACCTGTGGTGCAAAACCAAGATGGTGTGGCAGCCAGACGCGACATGAAAGAGGGGGAGGCTGAGACAGCAGGCCTCCAGAAAAGGGGTAATTTGGAAAAGGACAAAGAACATGGAGGGGGAGGGGAAGAAATGACCTGGCTTCACTTGTTTCTTTAAAAGAAAGAGGGAGAGAGAGAATGTGAATTTCTTTTCCAAAACAGGAAAATTGATTGCACCAGCAGGGAGAACAACAGAGAAGATTCAAGGAAAAGAGAAGAAAGAGGCACATGCAGCATTAGGTAAATTAATGCTTTTGTGTGTATGTCTCTCCTCCTTCCCCTTTACTGCTGCCACTAGGTTTCACTGTAGAGCCCCTGAAGGCTGCCAAAGACAGAAGCAGGTGTACTGGGGGCTGAGAGATTAGTGGCAGAATGTTACCACTGTACAACCAGCTAGAGTGATCAGACAGTGCGTGTGAAAAATGGGGACACTTATTTTTTTGGGGGGGGGATATAAAGTTTCATATATAAGATTAAAAGCCCCTTATATCAGGATATCTGACCACCCTATGTCCAACATTCATGGCAACTTTAGTTTTTAATTAGGTGCCATTTTTAATGTTATTTCCTTCAAACATGGATTTCAAAATAATGCTGGTTTCCTGCACGCAACATGTTGAAGGTGGAGCCAGCACAGGCGTCTGTTGATAAAGAGTAAAGGGGCCCAAGCCAGGGCACCACTACACCATAGCTGGGAGCCAGCCTCCCAGCCCAGGCAGCCAGACTCCTGCTAGTAGGGCTGGAGGCAGCATGCTAAAAATAGTTGTGTAGATATTGCCACTCTGACTGGAGCTTGCACTCTCAAGCCTGGGGGGTCAGATGGGCTAGCTCAGGTCTGCCTCCTTTGACTGGGGCCATTGCTTCCGGCTGCAGTGTGGACATGCCCCTATGGGAGCAGTCTCTGGCCAGGGCATTGACAGTAAAAGCAGGGAAGGAACAAAAGAGGGAAAAAAGTGATAACAGCAAGACAGAGAGATAACTAAAATACCAACAAGTAAGAGAGGAAAAGGGTAGAAAGGAGAAAAGAGGCAAAGCTATTTTAAATATCCTGGTATTATCACTTATTTATGTAGCACCAAAGCACACTAAAAACTATGGTCCTGATCAAGGAAACAGGTTGCCTTTTGTACCCACAGGGTCCATTTACAGGATCAGGGCCTGTGAATGTATATAAATACAGAATTCATATTGCTAACTCACACTGCTTCATAATACAGGTTGGACCTCCCTGGTCTGGCATCCCCAAGATCCCCAGGCATCTGCCCCGGACAAGGGATTTTGCCATTCTATGGGAGGTCAGGCCCCCAGGATCTCGAGGTTGATGGGGGATGGGAGAAGTCAGCCTCCCTTCCCTGGCCACTAGGCGCCACTGCCCGCCGCCTCTGCCAGGCTGCAAGCTCCGCCAATCAGCTCCGCTCCCTGCCACCAGCAACCTCTGCCATTGGAGCTTTCTGGTCTGGGGGCTCTCTGGTCCAGCAACATCCATAGTCCTGCTGGACCACATATGTTGCCAGACCAGTGAATCCTGGACCAGAGAGGTTCAACCTGTATGCAACTTGACTCAGACAACAATCAACGGCCGCGATTCAGTGACATACGTAAGTATTTCCTTAGTGTTTTGCTGATTAGGGATGGACTTAAGCATGTGCTCACACACATCAAGACGTAAAAAAGCAAATGTACCTAATTAAAGCAAATACACACAATTAAAATTCAGAGAAGCGGGAATCTGGGGAAATAGGATCTTGTTTCTTACTCCAGCTGGTCTCTTTCTTCCTGTTTCATTCTGTCCTCACACTTCTGTCTCTCTCACTTCTTCACCCTGATGTGTTCTCCATAAATGGCCAAAGCTTTCATGGTATTGAGTGGCTTTGATTCCCACTGCCTTACATTGGAGTTGAGGACACTAAGCACCTTCACTAAATTGGGCCCTTTATATGTTTACTTTTGTTTTACATTTTCTTCTGTGCTATGTAGAGATGGGTTGCAGTTACATTCCCTGTACTCTGTGCTGGTTTCCTGTCCCTTCAATAACAAATACAGTTCCTGAGTTTTACTTTGTTTTACTGTCCAATTTGACTGTAGACTATCCTCTCATGAACGCAATTTATCAGACGTGTTCAGCAAGTTAATAAAGAAAAACAAAAATTAAGGGCAATCTTAAAATGAAAAATTCTAAAGGAAGGTGGGAAAATGTCTCCTTATGACAATGGGAAATGACATGTATACTAATTCTCAGAACCAGAATTCACAGCTTCTGTCCCCAAAGTTTGAAAGAATCAGTCTTGTGTGTCTGAGAAACACCCCGTTCCCCCGCACACACACCACTTATATTAGTTTAATGGAATTATGGCACTTCATTAATCAGGATGTAGTTCAATGCATTGATCTTTAAACTAACTGCATTCATCTGAAATGTAACCAATGCACCTAATTTATCTTCCTTTTCTAAGACTGTGGTGCCTTTGTTCACTTAATTTGTCTAGGCGTGAGGAAAAAAATCTTAACATATAAAGCAAGCTAGCTTTATAACAAAATTTTATTTTGGCTCATCTGGAAAAGAAGTTTTTGTTTTTTTAATGCAACGATTATGTTATCCATCACCCCATAAGAATCTGCTTTAGCCTATTCTGATCTTTGCCTCTTTTAATATGATGTTTTATGTGGTGTATCAAAAATGTGGATTTTATTCTTGCCTGATAAAGATCAGTGCTTTGTACATGATCTGGATTCCAAAGATGTGAGTAATAAAATACTAAGTTTATTCAAGTCTTTTTCAGCTTCTTCATAACCATCTAATTTG
Source organism: Pelochelys cantorii (assembly GCA_032595735.1). Taxonomy (NCBI): domain Eukaryota; kingdom Metazoa; phylum Chordata; order Testudines; family Trionychidae; genus Pelochelys; species Pelochelys cantorii. The sequence continues at coordinate 16,797,331 of CM064340.1, forward strand.
TCGGTAGGAGGACTTCCTTTTCTACTAAGAAAGTAGAGTAATTTCCAGTAACTTGAGTCAATTGAATTTGTTTAAGTAATGAAAAACCTTTTTCTGTCTGACTATTTTAGTCACCTATCAGAGATCAGTCTACCTTTAAACAACCAGCTATGTAATCCAATTCACTGGCTTAACATTACAGACATTTCATTTAACTTTACCTAATAGATGCATAGATTTAGAACAAAACAGCAACATGTCCCTAATATAAGGAGAACTCCAGCACATATATTTGAGGACATATTTTTGGATGTTCACACAATATCCTTCTACTAAAAAATGCTCTGATCAAGAGGACAAAACACCCTCAATTTGTATTTACACACCAGCCCAGCCCAACCCCTAAGCACATGCATTTTCCTATCTGCTGCTGAGCTTCATTAACATCTAACCTGGTAGCAACAGAGAGAGAGCCGTGTTAGTTTTTCCTTTTGTTTTAGCAAGATCAGACTCTGTAGCACTTTAAAGACTAACAAGATGATTTAATAGGTGATTAAACCATGAAAGCTCATCACCTATTAAACCATCTTGTTAGTCTTTAAAGTGCTACATAGTTTTTCCTTTTGTTTTAACCTGGTAGCAAGCATCACACTATTTACCTTGGAAAGAAATGGACCAACCCTTCAGCGGTGTAACAGAAGCATGGAAAAGCATACTAGAGGCAATATGGAGATGACATGGATGGATAATTTTCCTGTTCCAAGAAGGTTAATTCTGATGAGGATTCCTCCTTGGCGTAATGGATATGAGACAGCATTCCATACAGATATTAGGGATGTAAAAGCTGAACTGGTATCCAGTGGGAGCTGGAGCAGCTCCCAGCCCCGCAGTGGGCTGCTCTAGCCCCTCACAGACAGGGGCTGCACTTGTCTGGATCAGCCTCTGGGCTTTCCACAGGCAGGGGATGCTCCAACATCCGGATTAGCCTCTGTCTGTGGGAAGCCTGGCCGGTTGAGGACAAAGGCTGCTCTGGTGGGGGGCTGGGGCCAGGAATCCTGCAGGCTGGAGGCTGCACCAGACAGGCTGCAGTAGTCCCTCACCAGGATCCCGCTTAGTTAACCAATTAAACTTTAGGTTGACCTAATGTTTAACCAGTTAACTGATTAACCAGGATTTTGCATCCCTAACGGATATATCTAACTCTATCAGCTTCTTATGCCATTAATCACAAGGTGTTGCTGATTTTTCTTCAGGAATTAGGTGGAGTTTATGGGCTCACTATAGCCGATCTGTTCATTACTGAGTGGCATGGGGCACTCAATCCAGAAAGCCTTCTAATCAGAGGCAAACAGGTGGTCTCTTATCAGCACAGTTTCAAGCTATATACAAAAGTCACTTAGAGTGACTATCTAAATTATGATTTTAGGATTTAGGTTTGTTTTGAACAGCTAGAGGTCACCAGTCATAAGCATCTCAAAATGAACATTAAAGGCGATTGCATGCTTACAGTACTGTGAACGGAAGGAAGAAAATAATTTTGATGGTACTTGTATATTTACTAACTCACGTGTTTATGAGACAGCTAAAGCCAAGGAAGGAGGAACCAACTTCCTGTAGTGAGAACTATTCTGAGCTTGTATTATAAAATAATACACACACTGCAGACTTATGCATGACTTTGAATACTACTTCCTCCTGTAATTCACATGTTCCAACAATGAATGTATTTTGCTTTTAATTACAACGGGAATTATTCCTAAACCTCTGAAAAGTACATCATTGTATTTTGAATAATATTATCTACACAACCTATTGGTTTCATGATTCTGAGAGGGAGAGGTTGCCAGGTAATTGTTCTTCTACATAGCTGCAAATTACCTTACATAGATGTCTCACTTGCACATTAAAACCAAAATGCATCATTAAAAAATCCTCTTTGAAACTGAGATACTACATGATGACTATGGAACACACTTCTACATTTATTTTTAGAAATAAATGATTAATCCTTCTAAGGGACTGCCCCTTCTGAAAGAAATTTCTATGGCTGAATCCTTTAAGCAGTCAGTCTCACATATTCAGTGTAAAGTGGAGTAAGTGATGCATTAGCAAGGGATTTATAAATGACTGAAATTTATTTTCTGTTTTTAATTGATGGAATTTAGTTGATGTAATTTCTCTCCCTCCCTCTCCTGCCCCAAGCAACAGTTCCATAAAATCACCCTCCCACACCAACTTTGATCTTTACAGAAGACTTAGGGTCAAATTCTGGTCTCAGTTACACTAGCATAAGTCCACTGTAACTAAATGGTGGATTAACACAGGTGTAATCAAGCACTGGATTTTTCTGGGAATTACACAATCACGTGATCTTGCAGACTCTGTTACAGGTGCAGAAACAGGAGAGAAAGTACCCTGCGAGCATGAAACTGTCATGCACGTTATTTTCCACTTGTAAAATATACTATAAAGTAATCATTTTTAGAACCAAGACAGAATTACAGCAAAATAAAATCAAGTTTCAGCCTCTATCTTATTTGAGCCAGTGTATCCAATAATGAACTCTGAAAGAAAGAAAAAATTGACTCTAGGATGCCACACTAACTGTGTGTTAGCTCAGCAGAATATGAACACCAAGGACCAAATCCCCTGGAGAAAAACACTGAAGGCACCAAAAACCCCAGAAGCGCCAACTCAAATAATTCCTGACTCCGCACTCCAACGGTGGTGGTGGGGTGGAAAGGGATTTTCCTCCCCAGGGTACACATGGGAGAGAGACTTTCAGGGGCTACTGTACACTCCATGCCCCCTGAGCTCCTCCACCTAAGCTCAAACATGGAAGAGGAACCGAAGGATGCTGTCCAGAGCACCTCAAATTCCTCTAAGAGCCCGTCCTACTTCAGTCACCAAAACCATGCGCCCTTTACAATGGGGAGGGGTGTTTGTGCTCCATTATGTGGAGGTAGTTTTCACATAAGGGAACAGGGACACCTTACCTGCTGGCTCTGAGGGCTGCTCTATCACCATGGAAACAGTACCCAACCCATGCCTCCTCTCCCATGCCCGCTGAACCTCAGCCTCCCCCATGTCACAGCATCTGGTTCACGTGCCACCACGACAACCCAATGGAGGAAAGGGCAGCCAGAAATCCATGTAACACTTTCTTCAAAGAATGTCTAGACAAAACGGATCCAAGGCTAACCAGAGCAATGCATGAAAAGATGACAATTAGCCATAGGAAGCATCTCTAATCAGATGGCAAGAGGATTAGGAGATGTAGGCCATCTAAGCAGGTACTGAAATGGCTTCCTCCATATATTGGTTAGCTCAGAGATCAGACTACATAGGTCTAACCCCTTAAGACTCCAGAGTTGGAAAGGAAGCAATATAATTAATTTGCTCCAGTTTTCTTTCAAATAACATTATCCTAATGAAGAGTGAAGACACTGGGAATGGAACACAGCAACACGCCGCTTCAGAGGCAGCCTAGAGCAGGTCAGCGACCACAGCCCTTCTTCATAAAACTCGTGCTCTCCTCGCATGAGGAAGTGATAATGCAGAGAATACAGGGGGCTGAAACCCGTATCACAACAAGGGCATGATCTTTACTACTGCCTAGACAATCTTGTCTTACACGACATCAAAGAAGTGCTTGACCACTGAAAGGGCCCAGCCAAGAGAGAGGTAACATTACTAAGAGCAACACAGGGGGATTTCAGTGTTTTGAAGTTGGCTGATTTCATGTTTTAATTCCCTTAAAAAAAAAAAGCTTAAAGGGATGTTCTTCTCCTCTGCTGATGCTTAGAAGGGTCTTTTCACCTCCTCAGTTTCTCCTTGAAAAAAGGGCCAGATTGTGGCTATCCTGCACACCTACAAAGGAGAGTGTAAGGTGCTACCTGTATCACTGGACAACACCCTCTCTCCTCCCCTCTCCCCCCGAACCACCACAACCTCTCCCATACATTCAGGGAAGGAGGGAGTAGTAGAGCATGCACTGGGTATCAGGCTGGTTCAGGGGACATTCCCCCTGGAGTAAGGGGAGATTTTCAAAGGCATTAAAGCAGCTAGGCACCTAAGTCCTCCTGACTTGCCAAACTACTCTCTGTGCCTTTGAAAATCTTCTCCCATGACTTGCTGTATCACAGTCCGCTTTCTGGAGCAGCACAACTATGCACGGCCCCTACATGGTGCTTGCAGCACAGCCCAAATTTAGGGACCTTACATGGACACTGTGAAACTGATTATACACAAAGTGCCATCAATACATAAAATAAAGTGAGAAAAGTAGAGGAGGCCTCCACACACACAACTTAATCTCCTTTAGTTTTCATAATCTTACTTGCTAGCTTGTCACTATATTAGGTATACAGTTTTCTGACAGAAATGTGATTTTCAAGTTGACATTGTGCCCTAAGCCATGATTGTACATTTTTGCCTGCCTGCAGAGGAATCTGGACTTCTAGACCCGTAGGGAATTCAGCCTGTCACAGGCCTGGTGTAAAGCAAGACCTGGATAGTGGCCATCTTAATCAAAAGTGTAAGCACTTCTGCAACCCTGCAGGGATGCTCACCTGAACCTATTATGCTTTTTTGTTTCTGAGCTCAAGGGTGCATCCTGCCGTAAACAATGAAAGGATACACAACGGATCAATGATAGAAAATGTCTCAGCAAAGTAAAGAAAGACTATCTGAAATAAGTGTTCTAGAAACAGAAATGTAGTTAAGGCACATTAATAATATTTTTCATAATGCTAGCCAAAATGATCATAGCTGGAGGGCAACTTCAGTACAATTTGTAGTGAGAGAACTGGATACATAATAAACTTTGCAAAACTCAAGCTAATTAGTTAGCCCAGAAGTCAGAGACTTTCCCACTGATATAACAAAGAGGGTTTGGGGAAAGACTGAGAGAATTAATGAGAAAAAGCAGGATTTAAATACAAAAATCCTAGATACGTAAACTTAATAAAATACAAGATCTTTTTTTTTTTTTTTAAATCAGAACCTGCTTTGACAAGAGGTTATAAAATGCTTTTTGGTAGAGCAAAAACCTTCTAAATTCAGGAAGGCTAAACTGTATTTAACTAAAGGTTCACCTGACACTGTTGGAAAGACTAGAAGGTATTGCCAAATTAAAACCAGATAAGGTTCCTGACCAATATGGGTTTTGAACAAATCAGCTTTAATAAGACTCTGCTGAAAAGACTTGAAAAAGTTTTATAAGTGGCTAAGTTTTTTGATACAATATCCTTGACTGCACAAGCTTCAATTTCTAAAGAGGGTACATCAGCTTGACTGGCTAATGGCCTACCTGAGGAGTCTTTTGAATTCTTATTAAAGACTTTTGTTAACTATATTTATCTAATAGAACTAGAATGGCTTTCTAAAGTGATGGAATGATAAGTTTGATTCTCTGGACCCAGGCTGAGCAGACACAAAACAACCCATTTTTGATGGATGCACAAAAGACCTTTGACTGGGTGGAGTGAGGCTTTTTGTGTGCTGTAGATAGTAACTTCATTAAAGGGGTTTTGGCAATAACTATATCAGTTGGGTTGAATTACACTGGACGCTCAAGCCCAAAGCTTGATAACACAACACCTCCACCCTGTCTGACTCCCACAGACTATAAGCTTTCTTAGGCATCTCATAAATCCTTCTGTTAAGGAAGGGCATACAGAAGAGCCCTTCCTGCCACCATCTTGAATTTACGCAAAGGAGGGGAAACCAAAGTAAAGTGGCTTTGTACAACAACATCCTGTTGTTTGTGTTTTTATCAATCAGTGCCTTCTATTTGGTTATAAGACGAGCCTTTCACATTCTTCATTAACCTTATTCCAGCACTCCTTTTTTTAAAAAAATCACCTGTATCCAGTCCCAAGGTGTAACCCCTCATGATTAGAAATTTATTTCAGACTAATTCCTTTCCATTAATTTTAAAGTTCAAAAAAGGAGCTGAAGAAGCATACAATCAGTTATTAAAGGAGAGGGATGGCTATGCAAAATGAATTGCCTCCTCTGGATTTTAGAGCATTTTTTGTCATTCTCATAAATTCATGATATGTACAAGGTAAATAAATAAAATTAAAAAAATGTCAAGATACACGTTAAAGCTACTGCAAGAGAAGATGGCAGAAGTCAGAGCTGAAACTAGATACTTGCCTCATCTGCTTTCAGGAAATACTACTCTATAGCCAATCTCGGATCTTATAGAGTACTGGAAACCTGACAGATCATTAATCGATCAAGCAGTCTACACTCCAGAAAGACCCTGGAAGAAAGTATGTTTACAGAGTTGCTGCAAGTGGTCTTGTCCCTATACAAGCAGGGGACACCAAAGTAATGAATTCCTGTTTTTATTTGGGAAATTGTGTTCTCCCTCAGATATATAAACACCCACAAAGAGCATCCGTGAGAAAATGTCTGAAGAGATACTCCCTGCTGTTTAGTAGGAGAAGGAATGTGTATGGTTTATTTTTAAGTTGGAACAACTCCCACATATTTGTACCCCTATAATAGTTGCTTTTACAAGAGCAAAATACAGCTGACGGGCATTCATGGAACAACACCCAACACTGGAAAATTATTCTTTAGAGCTTCTGAGATCAAACAACACACTGAGAGGGTCTATTGCACCCAGGCCTGAAGGAACTCTCATGTTCAGTCTATCCTCCTACTAACGGGAAGAAATGGCTAGATGCACAGGAGAACTCAAATGCACCAAACTGTTCTGTAGCATAATGAAGCTCAATGGCTCTGTCGTACACAGAACACAAGCATGCATCAAACCATATTAACTATTATAGGCCTATATTTGTTCACATTAGTGGGGTGAGTCTATAATGAGGTTGAGGACCCATCTCTTAAAAGGTTCAAAGTGAGCAACACACTTGAACTATGTAGACAGATGTAGCCTGCTATTAAATCATGAATATCCCTTCTGAGTTTTTGACTTGTGATAAAAGAATATTTCATTTTCAGAAAAAGTAAACATAAACTGAATGTTGAGGCAACTGATGACAATCAATGCAGCACTGTAATTAGAAAATCCACAAAATAAATGTAAATGTACACTTTCTGACTCTGCCTCCAGCATTCAGTAATATAAACAGTGCAACTCAGGATTTATTGTGAAGATGACAGTTTAGCAAGATGAAAAACAGATTTTCATCTGCTTGCTAAGATTTTAATTTTTTGTTTTATTTTTGTACATAGATTGGAGAATTTAGATTGCATAGGATTAATCTACTCGCTTTTATATATCTGAACATCCTCAATTTTAAATCTAGATGGACTCCAAAAATCTGTCATACTTGTTTCTAATAACAGGAACACAGAAATATAGGAATTGCCAAATTACCAGACCAGCAGTCAACCTAATCCAGCATTCTGTCATCAGCAGTGACCAGTAACAGATGCTTCAGAACAAGATTCAAGAAACCCTGCAGCAATTAGTTTATGGTAGAAAGTGCCCCAAGAAAAGTTTACTCCTATAGTATAGATTATTTTATGCCTCCAGCATATTAAGGTTTTATATCCCCTCCAGAATTCCTAGGGGTATTTTTTAATGCACAATTACTATTATAATGTGGATATTCTTGATGTCTAATCATTTTTTGACTCCTCAGCTTCTGGCCTCAATGAGATCATAGAGAGTTTCACAAGTTAGTTTTGCATTGTGTGAAAATACAATTCCTTTTCTAAGAATTTGAATTTGCCTTTCAACCGGCAAGCATGAGCCTTATTGGCATGCTTCCTGTGTAACCAGTTAACTGGAAGAACAGCCCCCCCCAGCCCACAGTGCAGCACAGCAAACTTGGCTTGGCCTGGCCTGACTGGAGCAGCCCGTGGCAAGGCGTACCCAGGGCATGATGCTGGGCTGGTCCAGGGTTAACCTGTTAAATCTAGCATTTCATCAGTTAACATTTTAAACATTCAGTAGCATCCCTATTTTCTAGACATTTATCAGATCCCCTCATTATCTCAGCTAGGATTTTCAAAAGGAGCCAAGATAACATTTGTACATGCATGGAAATATTTGAAGGATTGGGCCCTGATCTACTAAATTAGGTAGTGCCACATTACTACTCACAAAACTCTGCAACTGCTAACTTAATCAGCACTCATTCCTGAAGCATTTCCCATAGTTGGACTTGATTTTGCCTTGCAAAACTCCACGTACACATGGGATTTTTTTTTTTGAGAGGGGGAAAAAGCAAGTAAAATTTGCTTTCATTAAAATGTTTTAAATTCAGGATACCAGAATGTGTGCCTCCACTGGTAAAATTTCATTACAATTTTGTAAGCATGACTCAAATGCAAAATGTATTCATAGTGAAGGAAAAATGAGTAACTTGCACCTTGTTACCTTAATATCACTCACATGTCAGTTACTCAGTTCCACAGCCCTGCATGACAGGTGCACGCCAATGTTCTAGTCAATGTTCTATTTAACTGTTGGTCTCAGATTTTGTTTAAATGCCCGAAGAGCAATACTTGTTGCCTCAAGAAGGAAACAACCTCCAGATACACACACCAAGACTTATTTTCCCTTTAAATATATGTCCCAGTTAGGCTCTGAAATACGTGACCCAATTTTTCAAAAATAAAACTGAAGGGTGCTTTGAAAAACTGAGCCACTTACTCTAGGAACCTCAATAAGGATTTAGGGCTCTAATCCTGTTCCCATTGAGATCAACAGCAATTGTATGTTTGAGTTTAGTGATGCAAGATAATGCCATATATGCCTAACATATGCACCCATTCTTTGAAGTCTCATCCCTAATATTCTAATAAATATTTTGTCCTTCTATAGCACATTCCTCCAAACCTTCACATACCATGTTCATCATCCCGTGCCTTTCTTAGCTAAGAATTATCTCCATTTTACAGATAGAGAAACTAAGGCAGAGAGAAATTAAGCAACTTGCATAAAGGAAGCCTGTGACAAAATAATATTTAGGTCTTATAAAGAGAAGCTAGTATTTTAACCACATGACCATCCTCGGCCCCCATCTGAACTTCTCACCAAGACACAACAAATATTTTGAGGATGCACTGGAGATTTAAGTGCTCACCAGCAACTAGTGGGCTATCCAGATCATATGCGAAATTTGGTTTCTTTTTCATGAAGTATGAGTCTGATTCTACTCTCATACAATATTTGGAATTCAGGCAGGGTCTTATTTAAAGTAAAATACCTGTTTTGTAACTTTATAGCTTTAAAGGAATCCTGTGCATTATCCAAGGATTTCACTGTCTTTTATAAGAATACAACTATTATGCTTTTCATTGATTTTTAGCACGGCGCTTAACAAAGACCCATTTTTCAGAATTTTAACATTGGAAAATTCAGTTTGGCAAAATATAATAGTAACAGAAGGTTAGAAAGACACTTTTTATTAACATTTCATAGTATATTTCCCCATTTACATTTATATTGAAAATATAAAACTTAATCTGAATATGTCCACTAACAGATTCAGTGTATAAAAATATCTTAAATGTACTAGGGGGGAGGTAATTTTAAATATATGCATCCTGTCCTGGCACACACTGTTCTGTATTAAAGAAAGGGGAGGGGAAAGACATCAGAAGATGATATAGTAATATTTTCTTCCTTACAACACACAATCCTAAATATCCCTAGTGTATGGAACACAGCTGTTGAGTTATACACTAAATCCTCAGTAGAAGTTTATCATTAAGAAGTGTGTGGGCAGCATAAAAATCAGGTAAAATATAATTGACTACAACAGTCCTTGAGCATTTCCCAGTCTAGTGTGATCTAAAACACACGCACTTGTTAAAGAGGAATTCTCACACACACACACATTTGTTAAAGAAGAATTTTGGCACACACACATACACACACACACGTGTTAAAGAGGAATTTTGGTCCAGTATGGTCCAGTATGTCAGTAAAATAAAATAAATCACTCAGCTGGAAAACGAAATGGAGGTGTTTGAGAAGCTATAAACCAATTTTGCTACAGGTGTATTCCAACATTTATGGCACTGGATTCTAGGTTATTTCCAAAAGTTTTTCACTGATTTCATAAGAACATGGAAGATCAATCAGTATGCTGTGAAAATGGTTTTCTTGAGAGAATAAATGGGTATGTTTAGTATTTACCATCCCTGATGTTTGCAGTGACTGGGTCTCAGGAACTACAGAAAGATGGTCCTGTACAAATCCAGTACAGATCCAGAGGGCAGCCCTCAGGGCTACATGTTACCCATCACATTGTGTAATGTAACTTACAAAGATATTTAAAATATTAAATGAAGAGCTGTTCCAAGTAGTCAATTTAAAATATAAATATTCACACCCCGCAATTCACTCCAACAAATGCAAAGTGTTATTTACATTTCAGTTACAAAATCATGATAGTGGTTTAAATTAATAGTTTGCAACTAGACCAGATTTTTGCTACAGAAATCTACTAGATGGTTATTGCTCTGTATATCCACTACTACTGTTATTTTATAGACCCTAAAATACCTTTGGCTAGGTCAACCTTTAATCTAATTTTTAGAATTTTGATAAGTTACAATAGGGACAAACTGCCAAAAGTGTAGTTCTGGTCCTGATTTTTAACTTTACACTGGAGTCCTCATAAAAAACTGCAAATTCAAGTCCTTATACCACACAGGCGTCCCTGGATCTCTAGGGATCTGCTTTCTCCAGACAACAAAAAACCATATGCTGTTAGCATTTTAGAAATACAGGGAATTACACATTCAATCAGCTTAAATTGAAACGTTTAATTTTAAGAGGTAAAGGGGGAGACGCATTTGTGGGGAGGGTGCAAGCATTTTTCTTGCAGTCTTGTGTTTGGAACCTTGGTGGATTCAGTTTTGTTGTGGTTAGATCATGACAGATTTTAAGAGTAACCCTACACTTCTGTTGGCAGCCTGCATTTCGTATTTGCTCTTCCCTCTTACTATTTATTAAGGTGGCTCCTTCCAGATAGCAACCACCTCGCCACTTCAAGAAAGTCAAAAGAATGGCGTCTTTTTTTAGAGGGCTTGTTAAATCTGTATCATCAAAAGTGCGTCGAAAACATCAAAAGCAAAAAATAAAATAAAATAAAGTTAACAAAGGAATTGAAGGACGGGGGAAGGGAAGCGAGAAATCCCAACCCACGCCAAAAGGAAGACTCACAACCTGATCAGAGGAAGCAACCCATCTTGGGAAGCGCTAACTAAGAGGCTACTTCTGCTTTGCAACTTTTTTACAAAGAAAGACGGCAATGAAAATAAGACTTGTTGCAGAGCGAAGGGCTCGGGGGGCCGGGATCCCCAAGGGGTTCCGTTGGAGAAGAACAGACGGAGGGCACCTTTAGGAAACACTCGGGAGAAACAATGTTGCATGCGTCCCAGTGCATTGCAAAAAGCGCATCAGGGATTTCCGTCCAGCTTCTTGTGTAGCGGGAGGAACCCAGGCCAAGAAGCCTCTCCACTCCCAGGGCTCTCCCGGGAAAGGGGCTGGGAAGAAGGGAAAGGAGGCAACACACCAAATGTGTGTGTCAAACAGGGGAGGGGAGGATTGCAGGGGGCCAGCTCAGTCAGTGTATCCAATCCTACACACCAGAGCCCTCCAGAGAGAGCGCAAAATCAGACACCCTCTCCCCGACCCTCTCTTCTCTGGCCTCTACCATGGCAGGGGCGAGGAGTGGTTTGCATCAGACAAACAGGCTAGAAAGTAACGAACTGGTCCAAGTTTGTGAGCACTGGCGAGAGAGAGGGGAGGGCTGCCCAGGGCTCCCCCCGCGTTACCTGAAGACACACTCCTCCCTGGAGTCCCTGGCAGGGGAAATCAGCCCGGGCTTCTTGTTGAAGAGCTTCTGGAACAAGGTGGGTGGCATTTTGGAGTGCGCTGCTCCCCGCTGCCCTCCAGCCTCCTTCTCTCCCCGCTGCACCCAGCGGAGGCGCTGGGGCTGGAGCAGCGAACTCCTCCGGCAGGCAGCTAGTTCCGCGAACCCGACTCCATTTGGTGTCACAGTCATATGACAAAAATTAGTCACTTGGAGCTGCCAGAAGAGGAGGATCGCAGGGAGGCGGGCCCGGGAGGGGTTTCTCCGGGGCCGTGCACCGCTGAGTGGCTGAGGCCCCAGCACCACGTGGGGGGCTTTTCTGCTCAAGCAGGCCCGCTAGGTTTTGGTAGGGCCGGGGGAAAACTGGACGGATCCAGCTATTTTCTGGCCGCAGCAGCAACCCCCTCCCATTCCACTGTTAAATGGAGAGCAAATCGAAGCTCTCCTAGGGTACCGAATCTAACGCCGGGGCTGCCAGGATCCCATTGCAACAGCCTTGATCCTGCACGTAGCTCCTGTTGGATCCAACTAGGATTCCCCCGATCCGCCCACGAAAATACAGAACGAGTGTGCAGAGACCTCCTTCTCTCAGCAAAGCCCCCATAGAGCCTGGTGCACCTCGGAGCAACAGTGGTTCAAACCGCTAGGACAGGGTACAGGCGGCTGAACAGATCCGAATTTTTGCTCCTCAGGGGGTAAAACAGTCCCTGCCTAAATAGAGAATACACTCCAGATGCAACAGTCGAACCTCATAGGCCCCAGCTCAGCAAGGAGGGAAAAAACTGGGATCTAGCGTCTGAACTGGTAACTCAGAAATTGTTTCGGCATCTTAGGAAACATTTCCATTTTCCAGTATGGTCTGGATTATTCTGGTAGAAACTGTATCTGACTGTACTGCATTAATTGGTAAAACTGGGGAAGAGGGGCCGCAGTCACAAATATCCAAATGTAGTGGGATGCAGGTGAGTCTTTGCAGCTTTCTTTTACCAGGATTTACTAGAGGCCAGAATTTCTTCCTCTAGTGCTAGAAGTGCCACTTGTTCTCTATTTTGATGCAACAATTCCTGAGTTCTCAGGTGCAACAAGAGTGACAAAAGAGGATTTCTATTTAGGCAGTGGAATCTGTGGAGAGCCAGATCCTGGCAGGATCCAGGTGCCAAATTGACCTATTTCCAGCATTGCTGGATCCTGCTGTATTAGGGACCAGGTGTTTTTTTGGTGTAAGAAGATCATATAGCTGTTTTCTCTTCATATGGCAGAATTAGGCTGGTTAGAGCCAAAGACTGGCCAGATTTAACAGAATTTAAGTGCTGAATCCAAAATTTGTGTGTATATATATATATATGCGCACTAGAAGCAGGAACCAGACTTGTTCTTTATTTAGGCAATGGGAATTGAGGACTCTGGTATTAAAAATAGGAGGCTCCCCCCATTGATCCAGCTTTTTACTTTCTTTCCTTCATAAAGGGTTGCCAGTTACAGATTTAAGAGACTGTCCCACAGTGCAGTATCTGAATGAAAGCAAAAGTGACTCACGTGGGCGGTTCAGACTATACAATACCCAGAGAAGGAAGGTGAAGATTTGCATGAAGAGGAAGCTTCACATTATAAACAAACCAAATGTTACAAACTAGCTTTAAAGTGGTAACAACAAAATAACGTACCAGGAAGAAAACAGACAAGCTGGATGAGGTAGTAACTTTTATTGGACCAACTTCTGTTTTCTCTTTCACCACCACCAACAAAAAATAGTCCAGTAAGAGATTTTCATTCATCTCCCCTCTAATATTTTGGGACCCACACAGTTATAACATTACTACAAGCAGGAAAACAAATTACAGTTTAAGCAAGTATCCCTCTTTAGCCTAAAATTGGGTTTTACAAGAATCAGAGGGAGCTAGAGGTTGTGCAGAAACTTATTAAATACTTTGGGAAAGCATCTTTAAATAATGTATTTAAAGGACAATTTTTTGTTGGAGTTTAGGATTCCTCATCAGTGCCTACAATGCACACATTTTAGCATTGTTTTCTAGTTCTGCATTTGTACAAAGTTAACTAAAAGCTAACTAATGAAGGTTAATGAGTTTCCATTTATCTAAATGGAGTAAAGTAAAACTGCATGCTGTCAGATTAATTCAGATAAACACACTCTCAATAATCTAAGTAATTTCTTTTAGTAACTCAGAATGAGTTTTTAAAATATTACTAGCACATTTACCTGGCATTGCTTGGGTCTTTAAGGAGGGGCTCAGGGCAGAGAGAGTGCAGGAGCTCAGGACAGGGGAGTAGGGGACACAGGGACACCTCCCTCCAAGATTCATATCAGGGCTTCTTTGCTCTCCCTCCCTGACAGGAATAGGAAGGGGAAGAGCAAGTGCACAGCTCATCTGCCCTCTGTGCTCCCCAACCAGAGTAAGGGGCAGAAAACTGTGAACTTTCCCCTTGCTCCCTGATGAAGGGGAACAGCCAGCAATGTCCCGTACAAATCTGGGAAGGGAGAGCTTCAGCCATCTTGCCCTCATTAAAGTGTCTGGTGGATGGGAGGCTCAGGGCTGGGACAGTTCCAGATAGGTGAAGGGGCTAAATGAGGGCACCCCCCCAATCTCCTTTCTATATGGTTTTCTGAGAAGCAATCCCATTCCAGTCACATCCTATTTTTCTGCACAACCAAACCCTTACCTTGCTTTAATTTACGATCAGAGGAAGCTGTATAGGGAATTTGGTGGTCCTTGCTCTTACTGTTTAGTTCTTGAGCAGACAAAATCTCTCAACTATATAGTAGATTATTGAGACAGGAAGTTACCCTTCACTATGCACTTTTATAACCTCTTAAGGTAACTGTAGTGGAAAGCACTGAGAGAAACTTTCTTGTTGCTAGTTTGTGTATAGTCAGAGGTCCTCTTCCTGAACTTGGGTTTTTACAGACTGCATGCATGAGTGAATCACAAAGAGTACACAATCCTATTATACACACAAAAAAATATACAGGCGGCATTAAGTAGTTTTCCCCTTAAGCTGGAAACACTTGAAATCAAAAGCAACCAACTATAATTTACTTTTAAACTTAATAAAAGTCTTCTTTGCAAATTGTATTTAAAATCTAATTGTTAAGTCAAATCTCTACTAAATATGTATCCATATTATATATTTCAGTGATTAAAATAAATAATTCCAGGATAGTTCTTACATAGGCTGTGATTCATCTGAAATTACAGTTACAATCCTTCAAAGAGATATTTTGGCCTAAATTTCTCCTGGGGAAGTCTCCTCGACTTCAGCAAACAAGGACTGCTCCTATGAAAGCTGCCTGCACAATTAGGCCCTTAAGTATTATACAAGCAACTGACTGTGACCTGTAACCTTTCCCCACTAATACTGAAGAGCCATTTTCCACTTCCAGTTTTTTTTGTTTTGTTTTTGTTTTTTTGGTCCGGACTCAAAACATGGGAAAATGCCTAACTGGTATAAAAAACAGACTAGAAGTGGTTGCTGTTGAAGCTTCAACATAGAATTTCTTCCTGGAGCTTAAGAGGAGATAAAATGGTAACTTCTTATACTATATAACACACCTAGGCTACATCTACACTACAAGGTTTTTGCACAAAAACCAACGGAGCGTCCACACCTCAAGCACGCTTTTGCACAAGAAAAATCGACAGAACAGAGAGCTTTTGCCAGTAGAGTTATTTCTTTTCCCACGAAGAATAACTCCTTTTTGCACTACAGCTCTTGCACAAAAAGGCAGGTGTGGAGACACTGCAGGGGTTTCTTGTGCAATAAACCCCTATCAGAAAAAGCACAGGTGCTCAGAGCTTTCTTGTGCAAGAGCATCCATGCAGTGTGGACACACACTTGCGCAAAAGCACATCACTTTTGTGATGCACTTTGAGATCTGGATGCGCTTTTGCGCAAAAACCCTGCAGTGTAGACGAAGCCTTAGTAGCTTTTGTCAGGGTCAAAGACATGAAAATTATTTTAAAAGTACAGCTGTGCGGAGGGCAAGATGTTAGCACCTTATCCTACAAAATTTAGGAGTGAATAATTTTACTCGTGTAAATATTCAGGCACTTAGCATAAAACTTCTAATAATTACAATAATATTTCTAGACAGAGTTATTCCAACACTGTCTCACTTCCTCCCCCTGCCCACACATACTTTTAATGTGATTGATATAGAGGTTATCACATGGCATGAAAATTAAATTTAAAGGTGATGCAGATGTAACCCAGAGGCATGGGGACCTGGTCTACTCCAGAACTTTACATCAAATTTAGCCACCTATGGTCAATTTTCTAAGTGATGGTCTACACTGCTGAGCCTGTTGAGATACCCTTAGGAGCCACCAAAGTGGATTTCAATAGTCCTGCTTTCCACGAGGAGTAACGCTACTCCCGACCTTGCATGGTCGAATTTATGGTGGCATAGATACAGAATTGGCTGAAAGTCGAGACTATTGGCCTCGAGGAGCCCTCCTGCACTGTGACTGCTCTGGCCAGCACTTGCACCTCTACTACTCTCCTGGAGAGGTCAAAAAGCCCCAGGGAAATCAGAGTGGCATTTCCTGTGTGGCCAGCATTGTGAGCCCATGCCGAAGGAGCAGCACACCACAGCACACGTGAAGATGAGTTTGAACATTCCAACAAACACCGCAACGACTTCCAATACTCCTGCTCCCACAGGCACCAGATCCCAGGGGCACAGAAAAGCACCAGCATGGAGTGTCCAGGAGATCTTGGACGTCATCCAGGCATGGGGAGAGGAGTCCATCCCCTCAGAACTCTGAACCAGCAAGAGGAATGCTGACATATACGGAAAGATCGTAAGCTGCTTGGCGGCTAAAGGATATTCCAGGGATCAGCACCATAAGTAGGTATTTTTGTGCCCAGGGCAATACAATTAGGCACCCCCCTCTCCTTACTTTTGCAGCTTATTATTTTTACTTATTGCATCTTTGTGCCCCGATTATGCTGTGCCCGGAGCTAGCACCCCGCTTGCCCCACCCTTGTTATGGCCCTGCCAGGAATGCCCAGCTATACTGAGTAAAGATCAAAGTGCTCAGGCAGTCCTACCATAAGGCAAAGGAGGTGAGCGGATGTCCTGGGGCAGCACCTCACACATGCCACTACCATGAGCAGCTGGATGCGATATTGTGGGGGGAGGCCAGTTCCCCTAGTGCGGTCATGGAATCCACCTAAGACACGCCCAGTGTCAGCATGCAGAACAGTTTGGTGATGGAGGGGGAGGGGGAGGGCGAGGAGAGTAGCCAGCATCCAATCCCCAAGAGCTGGGGAAGCTTCCCAGTCTTCCCCCATTTCTGTTTCTCTTTTTTTCCCCTCTCTAATGATAGATAAGAGTAATCTAAACTATTTACAATTCAACTAAAACCTAAGTACAACATTTAACAGGAATTTAAAGGCTGAGCTGATGTAGGGCAACTGTTCTTCTGTGACTGAAGCCGGCAGCGGTCAGAAAAGAACTGAGGAGGCGGTTGGCTGTGTGCGTGAGATGAACCGGGCACTGTTACTAGAAGTCTGCTGACCATGGCACACCTAAGCTGGAGCACCCACGGAGACATTCCTCAAAGAAGAAATGATCCACAAGCAGATGGACTGCATGCACTCCCTTGTGGAGGAGATGTGAGCCGAGTATCTAGACCAGATTGCCAAGTTACAGGAGAGGTGAGCCACCAGGGAGCAGCAGGCCAGACAGGCTGAAACCATGTTAGCCTCCCTGAGCACTGTTATAGAGCACCTGGTAGTGTGCATGGAAAGGGCCTCCTCCCTGCCTGCCCCAATGATACCCCTGGTCTCTCCCCCCCAGCCCTGTAGTTTCCCCTCCCAGGGTTCCCCGGGGCCACCAAGGTCCCAGGAGGCAGTCCCAGCCACATTCCTGAGCACCCGCCCACCTTTGAGTTCTTAATTCTGTCCTTTCCCAGCATTCCCCCTCCCCCCAAATAAAAACTCCTGTTCTTTACACAACGGTCTCTTTAGTGCTAATACTTACAGGGGTTGGGGATTAAAGTTAACACAGGGAATACAGGGGCAACTTATGGGGAGCTATGAGGAAACATCTCAAAACTGGCCTTGCATAAAACTGTCCTTCAAGACATCTCTGATTTGCGCTGCCCCTTGTATGCTCTCCTTATGGCGCTGGTGTCCAGCTGCTCAAACTCTCTGGCTAGGTGCTCTGCTTCAGCCCCCCGCACCCTGCCAAAGTAAGTTTCTCCCTTATTTGTCTCAGATTATGGAGCATATAACAGGTCAACACCTCAAAGGGAATGTTGCATTTGCTGAAGTCTGACCAGGTCAGGAAACTCCTAAATCTACCCTTTAAATGTCCAAATTCACATTCCACCACCCTGCTGCAGCTGCTAGCCTGTAGTTGAACTCCTTCCTGGGGTCCAGGCTACCCATGTATGGCTTCATCAGCCACGGGAGGAAGGGGTAGGTTGGGTCACCCAGGATCACAATGGGCATTTCTATCTCTCCAATTGTCATTTTCCTGTCTGGGAAAAGTCTCCTAGTGTGCATCTTGCAGAAGACGCAGGGAATTCCTAAAGATACAGCTGTCATGCACCTTTCCCAACCATCCCATTGATGTCCATGAAATGGCCCTTGTAATCCACCAGTGTCTGCAACACTATGGAGAAGTACCCCTTGCAGTTGATGTATTCCAAGCCATGGTGGTCTGGGGCCAAAATGAGATGTGCATTCCATCTATGGCCTCACTGCAGTTAGGGAACCCCATCGTGGCTAAGTCATCCCCTATGGTGTCCACGTTCACCAGAGTCACAACCCTCCGTAGCAGAAAGGTATTAATCGTCTTGGCTACTTCTATGTCGACAGCCTCCACTGTAGACTTCCCCACTCGGAATTGATTCCCCACTGACAGGTAGTTGTCTGGCATTGAAAGCTTCCCTAGAACAATTGCCACACACTTTAGGTATCCTGGCACCTAAGCACTGGGGCAAACCATTCTCACAGTTCCTTGAGCATTCTGAAGTTTTGCACTCAGTACTGATCGTCCCATCCCTGCATCACATTGCACTTGTCTCACGCTACCAGGACCCGCATTGCATAGTGTCCAGAGGATTGACTGATAGGTGTGTTAGCATGAGCACCAGGGCTTGCCTGAGCCACGACTGCATGCTGCAAACAGGGCTCCATGCTCACGTTGCTCTGGCATCTGCACAAGTGGTGAGCACACCATATCGCATTTCTCTCACATAAGGGAGGAGGGACTAGACAAGTGTATTACGGGATGCTAGTGACATGAACCCCTAACCAGCCGCTGCCCAGTTTTGGTCCCAGCAGCAATGGAAGTATAGCACAGACTGCAAAGCTACCCATGCTATATTGCTCTGAGTTGACAGCAGGCTCTCTAATGGGGACGAACTACTTCAGACAACGTTCAGTTTTTCCACATAGCGAGGATATAGACCTTTGACTTCTCAAAATCTGGTGCCTAGAAAATTGACCATATTAGATTTGACCTTATCTGATAGTGTAGATGTACCCTGAGAAGGAGAGAGTAAGTCTGCTCTACAGCCTTAGCTTCAGAGCTTGTTGCCTTCTACCTCATTGAGTAGAATCTCATAGCTTTAGTGCCTAGGAACCCAGCTTCAACGTGATCTGCCGACAGCTCTGCTCTGGTGGCTTTATACAGATATTAATGAAAGAAGCTTAGAGCATGTCCAGTATACAGCTTGACGAAAAACGTTGACCATCAAACCAAAGAACTAGTCAGTCTCTAACTAAATCTTCCAGGTTCTCTAAAGTTTAAGTGCAACAGTGACCAAAGCAAGAGCTTATGACGTGGCAATAATGGTACTAGGAACAATTTCTCATTACAGCAATTTACCAAATGTATGTTGATTGGTTTACCAAATATGAATTCACTCAAATACAGCATATAATGGACAAGTATTTTCAGCATGATGCTATAACCTTTATATTACAGTCTTGGTACCTAGCTTTACATATATCCTTTGAAGTCAACGAGCGTTGCAGCGGAAAATGACTTCAACAGGAATAAGATCAGACTCTAATCTTTTACTGACTACAATGACAATTTCTTTTACCTATGCTATGTTTTAAGAAACCGAAGAAATTCTGGTTTCTAAAAATCAATGACAAGTAATATAAGCTAAGAATTAAGAGTCTCAGAGGAGTAGCTGGATTAGTCTGTAACCTTAAAAAAAAAAAAAAACCTTAAAACAATCCTGTAGCACCTTAGAGGCTAACAAAATACTAAGTTCTATATCTAGAGAGAGTACAACCCACTTATTCAGATGAGTGGAGCAAGGCACAGAAAACTCAAAATTTAAAGCTGAAAGAGGGGCTCCAGGAGGAGAAAAGACCCTGTTGATTATAGTGTCCATGCTAAATGAGGCTAGTAGAGTGGGCTGTAAGTGTCCTATGTCAATGTCATCAAAAGCTAAGTATCAGACACTTACAATCCACTTCTTTCAGGATTTAAGGACTTCTTTCAGGATCAAATATAAATCTTTAAACTTTATATTGCATAAAACATAGCAAAGTGAGGAGCTGCCATGGTGCAGATGATTCCTGGATGAAATCAGAAGCATGTCATTTGGAGTATGTTACTGTGTTTGTGTCAACTGTAGAGAACAGTTCCAGGAGATATAGAGGGGAAGCTCATAAAACAGTGACCTTGTTGAGTTTTGGAAAGTGTCAGGGAGGTTGGATGGCCTTTAGAGTGTTAGTAGGGAAACACCATTTTGTATAGAACTTCCTAAAAGGTAGGTTTTATAATGGGGACATAAAAATTGATTCAGGATGGAATATGGTCAAGATATTAATTTCCAGAGCAAGTTTCAGAGGGGGCAGCCCTGTTAGTTTGTAACTTAAAAAAACAAAACAAAACAAAACAAAAAAACACCACACCTCAACAAAAACTTAAAAGGGGTCCTGTAGCACCTGAGAGACTAACCAAAGAATATAAATAGCATCATGAGCTTTCATGAGTACAACCCACTTCTTCAGATGCAGTAGAGTAAGAATTAATTCCAGCACAAGTTTTTACAGTATTTTAAGAGAAACTGATGGTAACACTGCAACAACCATATGTGAATGTTTTACATTAGGGTTTCTAATCTCCTGATTGTGTGCACTAAAGAATGCAATCTAGCTAATTATCTTACATTAAATAGGACTGAAGTGAATGCACAATGGGTTGAATATACCACACCTGTGTTTAAATATGCAGAGCTAAAAGCCAATCCTGGACTAATAGATTCATAAGGGGAAGCTAGTCATATTAAGAATCAATAAGATGTTAAAGACTTAGGCTATATAGGACAACAGGCTAGCCTACCACAAAAAGGTATCTAATGTTTGTCTAAGGAAATTAAAATTAATTATGCTAAGTTGTGTAAATGCTTTGTAGTATAGAAGAGACCACTGCATTAGCATACTTGTGACCTCCCACTGTATGTCCCTCTTTCTTCCTTTAATATTCTTTCCAGCTTTGTAATATGGTTGCAACTTTGGCTGTGGTTCTTTAAGAAACCTAGGCCATACTCCTGTAGGCTAGGAATTTCTAAAGGAGTCTAAAGGTAGCTTGCACTAAAATCAAATTAGAAGTCAGTGAAATGTGGTTACCTAAGTATCTTTGAATCCTTCAGAATTGATCACCCTTACTTTAATTTTAGGCAAATACTCCTCATTGTCAATACAAACTGAGTAATACAGGATCTGGAAACCTATTGCAGAATTAGAACATTTCTTGAAACAAAGGTAAAAAACCTAGTTCCTTAGCTTACAAACATATGCATGTATTAAAATGTAAACATGTGAGTAATTTCACAAAAGTCAGAATATAGTGTTAATAATCCTGCCTAGTCCATATGATTACTTATGCACTCTATGCATAAAGTTTGCAGGATCGTAGCTCTAGAGCAGGGCTACTCAACTTTGGAAGCCCCAGGGGCCACAATGATACTCAACACATGCTGAGAGCTGCAACTTAAGTGTGGTATATGCAAATAACCTTTCACACTGATGGGCATGAATATATATGATAAAGGCAAGACTACACAATATGCAGGTCCCTTTTTAGCAGTTCTGCTGATATTAATAAAAATGCAATATTTATGTGACTTCCACCCATGACAGCACTTTTTATAAGCACTTTTAAGAAGAAAAATCATATACCAGTGTTGTGTGTTCAGCTTGAAGCCTCAGCCTGTGCGTTTCTTGTGATTTTACTCAGAAAAAGTTTCCAAGCCAGAGCACTCCAACATGTGACAGGCAGGAAACTGGGTGAGTCAGGCTGGACACGAGAAGCAAAAGAGGACACATGCCCGGGAGCCCAGTCCTGGATTCCCAGCAGGGCCAACATCCCCACACAGGAGTCCATCACTGTGTGGGACAGAGGCCAGGCTGCCTGGCCGCAGCACTGGACCCAAACATGGCCAGTTTGAGCCAGTCAGCACCTCTCATGCTCTGCCCACAAGGCTAAGCAGCCAGCACTTCCCACAATGCCCGGTGCTCCTGGCACCTCCTCGCTGGAGGCTAGAAACACTGACACCCTGTATTTGTCTGTTCCAGCAAGCCTGTCTACGTCTTTTAATGCTCACCCCACTTGGGAGACGCCTCGCCGTTGTGGAGCACGTACCCAGTGGAGGCAGTGTTCAAAGGATCCCACTCACAGACTGCATGTTGAGCCCTATGTAAACCCAAACTGCACTGCGAGCCACAAACAAATTGGCTGCAGGTCACGTGCGGGCCGTGGCTTGCATGTTGAGTAGCCCTGCTCTAGAGCTGCAACATATGCAAGCCCTTATACCAGTAGCTGTTCCTTAGTCCTATTGATAGACTCCAGTAGGATTTCTTGTGTGAGTAGGGGTTTCTAAGGTCACACTAACCTTATTTCTTCTAGACCTTCAGTATGTATATTTGTCCCTGTGGCAAGAGCCGCATGATCATATCAGGTGCTGCAGAACAGGACTGAGGTACATGTGCAAGCTGTCTACTTAGATCACATCAGTCCTAAATTTCTTACTTTCATGAACATTATTCTTAACTACAAAAATGATCAGACTTTAGCACTACTTAACATTTTCATAATTTAAGTATTAGCAAGTTGGCACATCAGTTCAAATATTTCTATTTAATACAATTTAATCACTCATCCCTCCATGCATATTCTTTCAATTAATTGAATATAGTGCACAGAGAACATTGACCAAGAGTCAAAATATTACTTATCTGTACAATTTTTTGAACAAATACTGTAATTACAAACTTCAAGATATGCACGAACACTATTTCAAATTAGATCTATAGATAATAGGATACTACACAATGCAAGTTACATTTCTGTGAACCTCCTCTCCTATATTTTGATCATACTCTTCTGCTCACTACAGTGGGACCTTTAATTTTCATTTGATTCCATGGTCACTGTAGATCCAGTTTTTGGTACTTGTGATAACATCTGAAAATAATATAAGGGTAAAAATAATTTACTTGTGTGTCTCTATCAAATTCTTTACATAGCCTGTGGTGTAACTGGTATGTGTAATCAGCAATGGTAGCAGGTATCAGGGCCTTACAGGTCAGCTTCCTGTTAGGACAAATCAGTGATGCAAGGAATGGTTAAATACTTAATACAACTAGTTAATTTTACATTATATGCACCAGCCCTTGACAGAGGTGGTCACAAAATTCCAACCAAAACATTGATTCCCAGGAAGCAACTATTTCAATAGCTGACTAGTTAAAAAATTAAGGACTAGAACAAACTTCCTTTTACCTCTTGCCACAGGAAGTGTCAAAATATTTCTTCAAAGAAAGTGAACTACTCATACCAATAATGAGATCTTGTAAGACTACATGCAACTGTGCCATCTGGTGACAACAGGATTTAAAATTTGTACAGCTATTTTTTCTGCACCTGCAGATATTTTCCCTGAAAGTGAGATCAAGAGTAGGATCAGGACAGAACTCCTATTAGTTAGTGGCTACTGTCTGCAGACAGTAAGTCTCTCAGGGTACGTCTCCACTGTGGCACTATTTCAGGATCCTTTTGGTATCCCAAAATAGTTATTCCGCGTCTTTGAAACAAACCCATTATTTCAAAATATAACAGGCTCGCTATTCCAATGTCCCTGTAAATCTCGTTCCACGAGAATTAAGGGACATTTCGGAACAGCAGTATATTTTGAAATTTGGTACTGTGTAGACAGCTTATTTTGTAACTTGGTACTATTTCAAAATTAACTTGAAATAAGCTACACAATTTGCATAGCTCAAATGTATATGCATGCCAGTTACATGGAAATGCATTTCAGGATATGGTCCTAGGAATTCTTTTGGTGTATTCATGTTTGATAGCTTAACAAGACAAATACATGAAAAGATGTGCTTATAGCAGTGGTTCTCAACTCGTTTCAGTCCAGGGACCACCAGGCCAAATCAAAAAATTTTGTGGACCACCTCCTTTCAGACATGATAAAAAAGAGCAGACAACGAACATTTTGGTTTGAAATTGGTTTCTTACTAACAGATTTTTGGATTCTCTTCTCACTGACAAGCTTTTCAATGTTTGGAATAGTACTTGATAATGCACAACAAATATCACTTTCCACTGCAAGCCAATTCCTCTGTTTTGACTTAATGTGCAACAAACACAAAAATCCAGTCTCACACGTAAGTTGATACAGATGGCAAAAGAAATCTGACTGTATGTGCTGACAGATTTGGGTAACTCCTGGTCACGCTGGCCCAAAATTTCTCTATGGTAGACTGCTGGTACACGTCTTAAGCCGCAAAAATCATTTTTCAGATCCAAGAATTCCTCCTGCAGATCCTCTGGAACACTATTAACATCGGTTGTAAATGGATTCCTAATGAAAGATAATCCATCCCTTATCCTGTCCACTTCCGGAAAGTATCGTTGGAATTCGTCTCGTAGCTTCCGTAAATGATCGAGAATTTGCATCCGAATGGCTTCTTTCCCTCTCCCCCCCCGCCCAAGCACGGCATCGACATATGGAAATTGAACCAAATTATTGCCTTTGACTCTTACGATCCAGAGTTCCAATTTGTCAAGAAAAGCCTTGATGCTTTGGTGAGAACAGATTTGCACCTTTCCCTTGCAGCTGAAGATTCAGTTTGTTGCAGATTCCAAAAATATCGACAAGATACGCAAGTTCTAAATTTGACTGCATCAGCACATTTCAGAATTCCTCTTTCCCTTGAGCCTGGAGAAATAAATCCAACTCCTCTCTCAATTGAAAAACTCTGTTGAGTATGTTCCCTGCCGACAACCACCGTACAGAAGTGTAGAACAGCAATACATCAAAGTCGGAACCCATGTCCAGGCAAAAATCTTTTGAACAGCCTGGTGTTCAGAGCCGGTGATTTGATGTGGTTCACCACTTTCACCAACCCTTTGAAAACGGCGTGCAGTTGATCAGGCAATGTTTTTTTACGCCAAAGCTTCCCTATGAATGAATCAATGAACTCCGGTTACCATTAGAGCACTGTTTCACCAGCGTTTGGAAGCCCGATCTTGAGCCCAGCATGGCAGGTGCACCATCAGTGGTGACACCCATAAGATTTACCCAATCCAGACCATGTACTTCAAAGAAATTGTTAATTTCCATCACATCCTGAGCCTTTGTGGTGTTATCAAGAGTCTTACAAAAAAGAAACTCGTCTTTGAAGTCTCCCTCAACCACGTATCGTGCGAACACCAATAGCTGAGAGCACAATGCGACGTCAGTCAATTCATCCAGTTGTATGGCAAACAATGGAGACTTCTTTATTTCATCCACAACTTGTTCACTGATGTTCTGTGATCTCATTTATCTGTCTCAATACTGTGTCGTTAGAGACAGATATATCATTCAGCTTCCTTGCTGCTTCCTCGCCAAGAACAAGCCGCACTCTCTTTTGCACAGGGGAGCACAAGTTGCTCTACAATGGTATGAGGCTTCTTGGCCTATGCAACTTTGTATGCAACAATGTAGGGAGCACGCACTGCATTGCTTGTCTTATTGTAGAATGCACTTGCTGAGTCAAGGTGCTGCCGTTTCAGACCTGATAACTGCCCCTCAAAATAATCTTCATCCTTTTGCAACAAGTTGGGGTGACACTTTTTGAGATGGAGTTTCAGCTTAGCTGGCTTCATTGAGTCATTCCCCAAGACTTTGGGATGAATAACTTTGTGGCAAATCCACGCCTTCTTTTTCTTGACAACTGAAGCCGAACTTGATGTAGTCCTCCGAATACTTGCGCTTGACATTTCTTCCTGTTGTTGCCATTATAAACAAACTACACCACACCTGTAAAACAGCATATGTAGCACAGGACGAATGACACAGCAACCGCTCAGCACAACAGCAGCAGCTACACTGACGCTCAGAGCCTCAGACGGAAGTTACTGGCAACAACGCGGTTGCGTCCTAGGTGATGCTATGGATGACGTGCCACGTGCTTGTGAACACAGCGTAAAACAGCCTAATGGTGGCGCCTGCTCACGCCGTGTGACTTTGGACGATGTGCCTGTAGACCACTGAAAAAGTGACCATAGACCACCCAGTGGTCCACAGACCACCAGTTGAGAACCAAAGGCTTATAGCATCTTGAATACCTCAGGCCAGCCTTTTACATACTTGCCAGAGGACTGAACCTAGAGCCATTCTGCACACAGAATACCCCAAACTAATTGACATCTACTCTATAGAACTAAAATGAGATCCTCCTCAAGTGAAATTTAAAGGAGTGAGGGAGGATCAGGGAAACAGATGAAATGGAAGCACAGTATACAGCATGGAGAAGTGGAAAATGTATGCAGAAAGAGGAACACATGGCATTTAAGCCTTTTGTACAGCTATTAGTTTTGAATCTGTCAAATTTCTAACAGCATAAGCTTTTAGTAAATATTTGTGTTATACTCAAGCATTAAGTGAAACTATTACTTGAAGCTAAATATCAGTCTAATACTTTTAACATTCTAAAAGTACAAGAAGAAAGAATGTGATAATCCATTCATGGAGAGTAAGGTATTATGGGAAATAAACATGAGATCAATTCTACAAGATACTGAACATACTGAGCCCAATCCAGGAGTACTTAGGCACATACTTAATTTTAAACATAAGCAGATTCCATTGAAATCAGTGCATTTAGTTACAGGTGCTTAATTTTAAGATGCTTAATTTTAAGCATGCACTTAATGTCTTGATTTCAGTGGGAATATGCTTGTGCTTAAAGTTTAGTGTGTTTTGCTGGGCTAGGGGGCCAGAGTGCTCAATCCACTGCAGGACCAAGCCCACTTAAGCCAAGCACCACTAATTTCTACCATCTCCCCCGAGGAAGTGTTTGTCAAGTGAGTTTAACAATGGAGAGTGGATATTTTATTGAAGATATCACAAGTCTACTTGTGACCTGATCAAAATTTGATTTCAGCTTTCATGATAAAAGCTATAGTGCAATCCTAGCCTACCATCTTGCTAATGTTTCCTTTATGAGAAAGTGCTCAAGCTCAGAAGCCCCCTTCTGCTCATGTGACTAAGCAGTTTTCAATGCTTTATAAATACGTGTACATCTCTATTTAAAACTAGATCACACTGGGTGCATCTACACTGCACCGTAACTCAAAATAAAGATACACAATTTGAGCTATGCAAATCGCATATCTTATTGTGATGCTATTTCGAAATAGCTTATTTTGTCATTTGGCACTGTCTACACCATGCCAAATTTTGAAATAAAGTGCTATTTTGAAACGTCCTTTATTCCTCATAGAATGAGGTTTACAGGGATGTCGGAATAGTGAGCTCAAAATAACAGGCTTGCTGTGAAGACGCGAGATAGCTATTTCGGGATACTCCGGTATCCCAAAATAGCGTTGCAGTACAGACATACCCATTATGTTTCACAAATGCCCCACTGTTTTTGATCCAATGTTTATTTTAGTTATAGGTCGTTCTTGCTACAAGTCCAAGATATGATCCAAAAGACTTGGACTTAGTGAAGCAACTTAAAATGGGGAATTCCCCCCCCCCGCACAGCTGACTTCCATTTGCACAATTTTTTTTGGTGCAACTGAAGAGCAGAGTGAGGTGGGGGAAGACTTATAATGCATCAGTTCCTACAGTCAGAGACTTTAGTATGGAACGGATGTATACCAGGGTGACTTATAGCAGGGACACCCTGTACTTATTACCAGATATTTTGGGATAGATAAGAGAATTACTCACCCTGTGCAGTAACATCTGTTCTTCGAGATGCGTCCCCCCGTGGGTGCTCCACTCGAGGTGCTGGGCTCGTCCCGGCACCGCAAACTGGTGGAATTTTCATTAGCAGTAGCCCCCCTACCGGACCGCACATGCGCAACTGCCTCTTCGCACCTCTCAGCTGAGCGCGGTCCGGTCCTGTCAGTTTTCTCCCAACTGGAAGCATCTGAAAGATATGAACAGGAGCTCCGAAGCAGGGAGGGGGGTGGGACGTGGAGCACCCATGGGGACACACATCTCGAAGAACAGATGTTACTGCACAGGGTGAGTAACTCTTTTCTTCATCGAGTAGTGTCCCCGAGGGTGCTCCACTCGAGGTGAGTACACAGCAGTAGTCCAACATTACATGAGTGCTACGGACCTATCGCCCCCGAGCTGTAGACAAGACAGCCTGGGCCACCCTTGAATCAGAGGTAAGTATGTTCCCGAGGGCATAGTGTCTAGTGAATGTGAGGGTAGACGACCAGGTTGCCGCACGGCATATGTCCTGCAACGGTACTCCGCGAAGATAGGCAATAGATGTTGCTATGCCCCGGGTGGAATGAGCATGAAGTCTACTTGGAAGAGATTTGTTGCGCAAGGCATAACATGATGTGATGCAAGTGACAACCAAGCGGGAAATACGCTGCGCAGAGAGAGTTGCTTGCCCTTGGAGCGTTCGGCTGTGGAAAGGAAAAGCCGCTGAGACTTCCTAAAGACCCGAGTTCTGTCGAGGTAAAAGGCGAGTGCTCGCCTGGCATCGAGTGTGCAGACGTGCATCTTCCAATGAGGAGTGAGGCTTTGGGTGGAAAGTCGGTAGGGTTATGGGCTCATTTATGCGGAAAGCAGAGTTGATCTTTAGCAAAAATGCTGGTTGGACATGCAGTACTGCCGCATGACTGAAGAATTGCGTGTACGGTGGATCAGCTGAAAGAGCTGCTAATTCACTTGCCATTACGTTGGCACGTTGAGTAAGTAAAAACACCGTCTTCATGGTGAGCATTCGTAGATCACATGTTGCCATCGGCTCAAATGGCGAGCGAGTTAGAGTGTCCAATACCAAAGGCAAGTCCCAAGGCTCCGGCGGGATCCTGTGTGCTGGATATAGATTGCCCAGTCCCTTCAGAAATCTTTTGGTGATAGGATGGGCGAACACCGAATGGCCGTCAACCGGAAGACAGAAGGCTGAAACTGCTGCTAAATGCACTCTTAGGGAAGAAATAGCCATTCCCGTTGCCTTTAGATGCATCACAATCTAGGATCTGCTGTATAGACAGCGAAAGAGGGTCAAGATCTTTTGCCAAGCACCATGAGTGAAAACGACGCCACTTGTGGAGCTAGTATTTGCGCGTTGTATATCTCCTACTGTTAATCAACACGTGCCTCACGTCCCTAGGAGCCACGCTGTCAGGTGCATGCAGTCGATGGCTGGGTGAAGCATTGTGCCGTGTTGCTAAGAGTAAACTGAACTGCTCCCGTAGTCGTTGTGGTTTGGCAACTGACATTTTCGACAGCTGTGTTAGCCAGAAAGGCGTTATCAGAATTACTGTTGTGCCGTCCGACGTTATCTTCTCCAAAACTCTCAGGATGAGTAGAAGAGGAGGAAAGGCGTACAGCAATTGGTGATGACTCCAGTCCAGCAGGAAGGCATCCCCCAGAGAGTCTGTGCTGAGGCCTGCTTGTGAGCAATACTGATGACATTTCCTGCTGTGTCGAGTGGCGAACAAGTCCACACTGGGGAAGCCCCAGAGTTGGAAGAGATTGCGGAGCACCTCGGTGTGTAACTCCCACTCGTGTTGAGAGAGGAAATGCCTGCTCAGAGTATTGGCGATCACATTGTCCTTGCCGGGAAGGTATGCTGCTGTTATGGCAATACCTTGCCGAATTGCCCAATTTCACAGGCGTACAGCCTCTGAGCAAAGAGAGTGGGAACGTGCCCCTCCTTGTCTGTTGACGTAACACACCATGCATATGTTGTCGGTGAGAATCTGTATGGAGTGGCCTCGAATAATGGGTAGGAAGTGTTTGCAAGCATTGAAGACTGCTCTTAGCTCAAGAAAATTTATATGTTGTAGGGACTCCTGGGGCGTCTAGAGACCCTGCACCCGGTGCTCCTGTAGGTGAGCACCCCAGCTGAGCAGGGAGGCATCTGTAGTGATTTGTAGCGATGGCTTGAGGGCATGAAAGGGGACCCGTTAGCATATTGTTGGGACTGTCCCACCATGCCAAGGAAGCTCGGACCTGATTGAGCATAGAAACCACCCTGTTTGTACTGTGCACGCGGGGCGTGTACATGGTGAACAACCAATGCTGAAGACTGCATAGATGGAGCCTGGCATGTGGAACCACATACAGGCAAGTATGCCCTTGCTGCCCGGGAGTCGAGTCTTGCTCCGATAAACTCCAGATCGCGAGTAGGCACCAGGAAGGACTTCGAGATTGATTATGAGTCCGAGGGCTGTAAATAGAGAGGTAGTTGTGGACACTGCCCTCATGGCCTCGTTGACAGTGGAAGCCTTCAGCAGGCAATTGTCCAGGTACGGAAAAGTTGTAATGTCAAGGCGCCGCAGATAGGCCGCCACTACCGCAAGGGTCTTGGGGGAGGGGAAAAAAAAAAAAAAAAAAAACCCACACACCTCGTGGGGCCGCCGACAGTCCGAAAGGTAGTACGCAGTACTGGTAGTGGTCGGACCCCACTACGAACTGAAGGAACCTTCTGTGAGCCGGATGTATTGTTATGTGAAAGTAAGCGTCCTGAAGATCGAGGGATGCGAACCAATCCCCTTTGTCGAGAGCAGGAATGATCGAAGATAACGTGGCCATCTTGAATTTTTGCCTTCTCAGATGACGGTTGAGCCGACGTAGGTCCAGGATAGGCCTCCAACCCCCCGACTTTTTCTGGGTGAGGAAGTAGTGAGAATAGAATCCTCTCCCCAAAAAGTGTGTCGGCACCCTCTCCACTGCCCCTAATGTGAGTAGGCGAGAGACCTCTTGATGGAGAAGAGTCTCATGAGAGGGGTCCCTGAAGAGGGACGGGGAAAGGGGGGGAGGGGGGAGAAGAGAAGAAAGGGAAGTGAAGGGAATGACATATCCTGAAGTGATTACGTCGTGAACCCACCGGTCGGTGGATATGAGAGCCCAACGATGCTGATTAGGCCCGAGACGATGATGGAATACACCTTCTGTGATGCCTGGAGTCTGTCAACGGGGTGGTCCAAAGTCCCTCGATCAACACATCAAACCTGCTGCCGGCCCTGCTACTGGACGGACGCCTTGTTAGGCTGTTGGCTCCGCTTTTGGGGACATTGCTTTGGTCTCTGTTGATCATATGGCTTGGCCCGAGGTGTCGCATAAGAGAATGGCCTTTGCCTGTTGTAGGGTACGTATCTTCTACGCTTGTAGGGAGATGTGTACATCCCCAGTGTCTTCAAGATTGTATGTGTATCCTTGCCCGAGTGGAAGACCTGATCGGTTGACTGGGCGAAGAGTGACTGACGATCAAAGGGCAAATCTTCCACCTTGGCCTGCAACTCCTTTGGGACAGTGGCCTGGTGTAGCCAAGACGCCCGATGCATGACTATGGCCGAAGCTGTGGATCTAGCGGCTGCATCAGCCATGTGGAGCGCAATCTGCAAGGCTGTTCGGGAGACTGTATAGCCCTCTTTATCACCGCCTTGAGAATCTGACGTTTGGAATCCGGCAAGTGTTCAAATAGAGGGACTAGTTTCGAATAGTTGTCAAAATCGTGATTTGCTGGTTGTGCCGCAAAGTTACACATCCTCAGAGCAGAAGTGGTGGAGGAATATATTTTCCTGCCCAAGATATCCAGGCGTTTAGCTTCCTTGTCATTTGAGGAATTTTTGGTCTGAGATGTTTTTACTCTGTTGTGCAGCATCCACAACAAGGAAGTTAGGTTGAGGATGTGTAAACAGAAACTCCATACCCTTCTGGCTTATGAAGTATTTCTTGTCCGACCTCTTATTAGTTGGTAGCGATGTGGCCGGAGTCTGCCAGATGTCATCGGCAACCTCTAGGATAGCGTCAAAGGGAAAGGCGAGCTTCGACTGTTGAGAAGGCTGTAAATTCTTTAGCAGCCGATGCTGTTTCTGCTGCACATCTGTGGTCTGGATATCCTGGGATCGAGCAACCCTTTTGAAGAGTTCCTGGAATTGCTTGTGGTTCTCCATAGGAGACAAGTCCCCGGGTACCACCGCTTCATCCGGCGAGGAAGAGGAACGTTGCACCGGAGAATCAGGGCTCTGTTGCCCCTGACGAGGAGTGTGGTCCTGCTTATCTTCCTGATTGTTGGAGATGTGGATTCAAGCTGAGGATGGTGGGGCAACATAAGGCGTAGACTCGTCTGGACCGTGTGGAGACTGAGGCAGAGAAAATTGCGGTGACTGTGACCGCGACCGCGAAAATCTTCTGCGGTGAGATGAACAAGAAGAGCACTCGTGATAACATCGGTCATACTGCCGGCTGTGGCAAGGAGAATGGCTGTGTCTTCTCAATGTGTCATATCGACGAGAACATGCTGTAACTCTTGGAGACCATGATGAGAAGGATCTCCTGGAGTAGCGAGAAGGAGACTGCAAGCAGTGGTCCCGATAGTATCGACATGGTGGTGAGCGACGAGGTGACCTATAGTAGCGTTCTCCAGGGGCCGTGTAACGATGAACATGATGGCTACCAGAATGGAACGAGGTAGGTGAATCAGGTCCAGGAGAGAAGGTCACACGGTCTGGTGTCAGCGATGGTGTCCAGACCCGTGCAGATTTGTGCTGCGCTTTGGTTGGCACTGAGGAGTTGAGGGAAGGCTGAGGAGCTGCTTGTGGCAGAATGGTAGGCAGCAAAGGAGCCTCTGTAGTGTGATCACTGGCAGAGTGCAGGCTTGGTGCTGCTGGATCAGCTGCTTGCAAAGGCGGGGATGATGTCAAAGCCGAGGGCTGGGCCAGCAGAGTCTCCCGCTGCGGTGCTGAATCCGTTGCTGGTGTCTCTGGCACCGGGGAGCATGGAACAGCACTCAGGGAAGGCGCTGCGGGTGCCAGCACAGCTGAGCTCCGCCGTGCATGCACAGGAACTCTCGGTGCCACGGCTTCCCTTGCCGGCTTCACAACGGCCGTTGGAGCCATTGCCAGCACCGACTCCGCTTGCAAGCCCTTTGCAGGTGCTGAAGCGGAGTCCTTGTGGCGGGCTAAGGTTGGGGCCGCGGAACTATGGCCCTTGCCTGACTTGTCCACGGGGAACCTCGGCGAATAGCCAGAGGTCCCTGGTTTGTCCGTGCTGCCGCCTGGCGTCTTCTGGATCCCTTGCCCAGAACGATCCCTTGCCCAGGATGATCTCCACTTGCAGAGCACGGCTCGGAGACTTCTGGAGCCTGGAGAGCCTTATTAAATAGAAGGACTCTCAATCTCAGCTCCCGATCTCTTCTGGCACGAGCTGTCAGCTTCGCGCAATGGCTGCACTTCGCCGGGACATGGGTGTCTGAGGCACCTGATGCAGCAGGAGTGCCCATCAGAGACCGGCATAGCCTCCTGGCACTGAAGACACTTTTTGAATCCAGGTGATCCTGACATGGTCGTTTCTTGTGTCCTCTTTTTTTTGGTCAATTTCAGTCAGGTAAATGCCAGGTAGGCACTGACTGACCGCCAGAAGAAAAATGGCTTTTTTTTTTTTTATAAAAACAAAAAACAAAGGTAAAAGGGAACTACATCTAACTAATCAGAAAACAAACTAAGATCTCCCTTTCTCCTCAGAGAGGAGAAGGGAGCCTAATCTAACTCCGTCTGCAGCTGCGGACGGTTGGAGAGAAACTGACAGGACCGGACCGCGCTCAGCTGAGAGGCGCGAAGAGGCAGTTGCACATGCGCGGTCCGGTAGGGGGGCTACTGCTAATGAAGATTCCTCCGGTTTGCGGTGCCGGGACAAGCCCAGCACCTCGAGTGGAGCATCCTCGGGGACACTGCTTGAAGAATCTGCATTTTCCTAATGCCACTGTGCACAGATGAAAAGAGCACTTTTCTATCCTTATCTCTGCAGATAAGGTTGATAGTTGACATTTTTTAAAAGCACTCAGCCTCTGTTCTAGATGTCTATATTCTTTTAATGTGGTAAAACAATATAATCTTTTGCATTACAAACTTCAATAAACCATTTTATGCTAGTTTCTTGTCTCTGGATTGAAGTTAAATAATGCCAGTCTGAATGGCCATATAGCTATAAATTGGGGGGGGGAGGGGGTTCTGAAAGTGTGTTTGAAAGAAAATATTTTAAAAACTAACTACTAAATAGACATGTCAAGTAACTTGCAAATGAAGTTTACAATTATTAGGGAGACCAATACTGGAATAATACTTCCAGTTCGTGTTCATGTTGAAAAATTGGGAACCACAGAAATTGTTTGAGAGCCGAACAAAATGCCATAGAGCATTGGCCCAAAGCATGGAAGTACTTGAAGCATCAGAAAAGTGGGCAAGTGAAACAGGAACAGGTGTGGTAGCGGACTAATGCCTTGAAAAATTGTACAGGTCCAATGTTAATGCCTCCTTCCTATCTGTTTTGGGTGAAAATTATCCATGAGGACACATGTTTTCCTTGTGGGCAAGGAAATGCAGAAACTGCAACTATCTGTGGCCCTTGCATTGTGGGCTGGATGCAGTTGTGGACCTAGAATGCACAGTAATTTAACTCTACAGTTTTGAAAGTTTTTTCAAAGAGGAAAGCTCTGTCATTTTATTGAGTTTCCCAAATGAACCTTACTGAGAATTAATGCTTTGCTGTTGTACTATTTTACTAAAATAGTTCCATCTCAGAGGCAGGAGAGGAGTTCTTTAAAAAACAAAAACCTACAACTCGCAAGTTCAAGCATATGAAACAATTTTCTGTATTGTTACCTTCAGGTATTCCTTCAGGGGGATTCAATGTATTTCTGTTCACTGGAATTCGGTGACCCATTGAGATGACAAGCCCTGGTGAAGTTTTAACAATAGAGCAGATTTCTTTGTTTTTTCTATTCAATTTCTTGTTTTGTCTTTCTTCGTGGTGCACAGACTGAAAAGAGTGAGGTGACTCCAGTTATATAATAGCTATTGACATGTAAGGGATCTTCTCAAACCTTCTTTAGGGGAAGCTCTTGAAGTAGGAGGATGGAATAAGGCCATTGGAGATCAGATATCAAAAAGCATTGCTACAGAATATTAAACTAAGATTATTCTTGTGCGTTGAATGAATTACTATAGTAACAATTATGAAAAAAACCAAGATTCTTTAAGTCAATCATTGAAATATTTCTATGACAAAGTTCTAGTAAACTGTGTATAATATTGTAATACTTGAATGCATTTTTATCATGAAACTATTAGACCAGGGCTAAAAAAAATAAAAAAATAAAAAAACCAAACAACAACCTGATTAACAGTTTTTTCTTCTAAACTCAAAGATGCAGGAGCAATTTCTTCTGAGTTTACATATGGACCCGATGAATTTAGGAATAAGTCTTCACCAAAAGAGGTCTTGTGCACTGGTGACAAGTTAAACTACACCTCAACCAAAATAGAAGCAATATCATTAATGTGTATTTAAAATTAAACATTTACTGGTAAGGTAATAAACAAAACTGAATTCAAATTGGCTAGCTCATAAAGGCACGTTTTCACTTGCCACACTGGAGATTGATTTACTCGCTAAATCGAATGCTAGAATGTCGAAGACCTGTAAATCAAACGCTATACTCTTCGCAGTCACAAGGAGTAAGAAAAGCCGACAGGAGCATTTGTTCCCGTTGGCCTCCCACTGTGGGAACGCCACCAAGCTTGGCTTAAGGTAAGCCGACTCCAGCTACATATTTTATGTAGCTGGAGTTGCGTACCTTAGACGGCCTTGCAGGTCTAGTGTAGACCTAGCCTAAAGAATATATGGCCTCTGCTGAGAGGACAGGATTAGGAATGACAAACACCAAATCACTGAAGAGTCATCTACAATATTGGACAAATCATAGGTATGTCTATACCACAGCTGGGAGTGAGTCACCCAGCCCAGATAGACAGACTTGAAATAGGGGGGGCTTATGGTATCACACTAAAAGCAGAGTGGATGTTGCAGCTGGTGGAAGCTCAGGCTAGTGTTCTGAGCTCAAAACCATCCAATCTTCTCTGTCTGAGCACTGGTGGGTAGCCCAAGGCTCAGCCAGAGCCACTACATGCAATATGCTATTTTTAGCATTCTAGTGCAAGCTCTACTGGCATAAAAGTCTGTATTGGGGCTGGTAATCTTCCTCTCAGCTGCAATATAAACATTTGTGTTCTTATTTAATATCCTCATGTATAAAATCTGACATGGTTAATACTTCTCACATGGTTTGTTAGGGTCAATAAATTTGAGTTTAAAAAAGCAGGTTCTGCAGAAAGAGCTTGATGTATTATTATAGCAACACACAATACTGGAAAAAGTCAGTACAACTTCCATAAGAATAATTTGATTCCAATAGGAAGACTCCATAATATGAAGGAGCCTCTCTAAAACTATGTGGTTCATTTTGTCTGAATCCATCTCATGTATCCTGTACAAAGATTAAAAACTAATGCATTAAATAATTTAAAGGTTTTTTACCATGCAATTTACATGTATGTGAGTGGCATTTGTTTTCCACAAACGTGTTTAAAATAAAAGCCATTAGGTGTTCATTTAACTACATGAAACATTCAACTTTAACAAGAAGGTATTCTAAGAAACATCCTGTTAATTAGATTTGCTGCACAACTGTTTATAACTTAAGTGTGTAAAAAGTCAGGCAATTGCTTGTTTAAGTTAGGTGTTTACAAACTGTATGTATGTATGGAATGGCTACCATGAGGAGAGTTTAAAACAAGAATGGGACTTTCCAACTTGTAAAGAGACAACTCAGGGGGAAAGGATGTGACAGATGTATAAAATCATGACTGATGTGGAGAATGTGAAGTAAAAGGTCACCAAATGAAATTAACAGGCATCAGGTTTAAAAACAAACAAAAGGAAGTACTTCTTCACACAACACACAGTCAACCTATGAAACTTTGCCACAGGATATTGTGAAGCCCAAGACTATAACAGGGTTTAAAAAAAAACAAAAAAACCAACACACACACACACCTAGATAAAGTCATGGAGGATAGGTGCATCAATGGCTATTAGCCAGAATGGGCAGGGATGATGTCCCTAGACTCTGTCAGAAGCTTGGAATGGATGACAGGGGATAGGTAACTTCATGATTACCTGTTCTGTTCATTCCCTCTATCACCTGGCATTGGCTGTTGCCAAAAGACAGAATACTGAGCTAGAGACACCTTTGGTCTGATCCAGTATAGCCATTCTTACGGACACTTTATTCCTAAACATTCTCAATTTATAAAAAAGTTTAACCATGAATGTTAACTCTTTCAACTGTTTTACCATATTAAAGAAAAGACGACGACAGTACCCACCAGTGTTTTGTACCTCACCTCCATTTCTTCTGGCTGAAAGTATGCTGTGCTTGTTAGCAGTTGTCTATGTTTTTCTGTGACCAATACTTCAGAATTCACTTCCTATTTAGAAATACAGGAGAGCATGTAAACATCAAAAATACTCTTGCAATTTCCTTCTTTTGTAATATGGCATCCTATTCTATTCCCTTTTTATATGGCATCCTATTCTATTCCCTTTTTATAAAGTGGCACATCCTGTGATTCTATTAAAATTCTAAGAAACTGATTTAAAAGGTAAAGTTACGGTTCATCCTACATTCATGTTACTTTTGTTCTTGGGACAAGAATTTACTCTCCAACCCCACCCTAATGCATAGATTAGTCACTTCTTCTCTGTCTAGTGACCTGATAACAGTTATATCTTTTCCCTGATTCTCCAAATCATTCTAAATTAGGAAACAAGTTAGAAGGTACTAGCTGCTAGTGACTAACTAGTGTTGTCTCCAAAACACTTCACCACATAGCCACCCACAACTTTCAGAATTTCATTAAAACTAAATTATTTGCCCTTTAAGGGAATCTTGTCATTTTTACAAAAATCCAGACATGTGACTTATTTTTATTTTCTGCATCCCCACATGAATTCTGTTACTCTGCCCACTTACTGGGGAGAGTCAACAGTCCTCTGAACATTTATTATTTAGGCTTTCAGATTTATTTTGGAATTTAGTATTGGAAAAGCCTAAGCATACTGAAAAAGCAGAAGTGTACAATATCCAAAGTGATCTAGAAACCTGCATTTGGAAGCCCCAGGCTGATATGCGAAGTCATTTTAGGGTCTCCCTCCCTACCACACGCACGTTTACTGTTTTTGCGAATCGTACTCAGAGAGGAAGACAATCACTGGAAATGGTAGAAGTGCTAACAACTTTTTTTGTTTCACTTTTCACCAAAAAGGTTAGTAGTGATCAAATGTTTAACATATTGAAAGCCAGTGAAAATGAGGTAGGAACTGAGGCTAAAACAGAGAAAGAACAAGTTAAAAAAAATCTGTTAGAATGTGTAGACAATTTAGGTGTCTTCAGGTCTGCAAGGCTTGAAGACATAGCTCCTCAGTCAGTTATTGAGTATTTTAAGATTTTTCTGAGTCATCATTGATTGTCTTTGAAAATTCATGGAAGATGGGAGAGATTGCAGATGATTGGAAGAGGGCAACTATAGTGCCAGTCTATAAAAAGTGAAATAAGGACAACTTGGGGAATTACTAACCCATCAGCATAAATTTCAGTACTTAGAGAACAGAGCAAATAATCAAGCAGTCAATGTGAACATCTAGAAGATAATGGGATAAGTAGCAATCAACATGGATTTGTCAAGAACAAATCATGTCAAATTAACCTAATAGCTTTGTGGATAAAGGAGTCGTAGATGATCGGTTTTGACTTTCGTGCCAATTTCAAAAGTCTTACTAATAACCTTCTTATAAACTAGGGAATATAGCTTAACTTTCAGCTGAAACTCATGTGAGTTGGACTTATGGAATCACATAACAGATGTGTTAGTCTAAATATTTGTAAATATTTGTAAATATTATTACAGATTTTCTCTAGATAGGGCTAGGAAGATGTGTTAGAATTCCCTATGGTTGCACTACTAACGATCACAGTACTATTATAGATCTGTTTTGGCTGCTTTAATAGGTACGCTAATGCTACTTGAAGCAAGTAGTGAAGATAACACATGACATTCTACACTAGCACTCCATTCAATGGTAATGAAAGGATGAAGATGTTAACCAAAAGTTTCATATATATACACACACACACACACACACACACACACACACACACGAGAAATGAGCATGACCTACTCTAACCAGAATCATGTTCAACACCATAGGGCCTGATCCTACATGGCTTGTGCTCTCAGGACACTTGTATGCTTGAATGAGAGTTCTGAATACACAAGGAATGCTGAAAAATGGATCTATTGTCTATGTAAAAGTAAGCTTAAATTTCATACTTCCAAGTGAATATATACTCAGTTTGCCTGATGATACTTTTCATTTTCAGATTTCAGCTTTGTATTAACCTTCACAGCTTCCATCATTGTCGAGTGGAATTCTCACTTTTATCTATGGGAGCTCTCCCCCTTTTATGCCTCCACAGGCTAACAGTGCAGTGGAAATGCTTACCATCTCCATGTCTGATTGTTTGGATGGCAGCATTTCTGCCAACAACTCTTGTGATTTAGTTGAAGTGCATTCTGCAGGAAGTACAAAGTGATGGCATGAAGAGGTCTCACACTTCAACAGACTGCTGAATTTTACTTTTTTCCGGCACTTCATGGTTTTAGAAATAATTTGATTATCAAGCTATAATGAGATGAAAAATTTATACTTCATATTATAAAATGGACAAAATGATAGAATACATTGATTCTCAAGAGTCAAATCATTGTCTTAAACCACATTTCTACTTCTAGTTATTAGGTACAGTTGAACTGATATAAGTTACACAGTAATACCTGCCCACTCAGTCAGGGACTTATAGGGCTAGCCAACTCTCCCCCTAACCCCAGCCCCCATTCACTCCCTGGTTTACATGGTACAGAAAAGAGGTATTACTGCCATGATTCCAGAGTGACCCTTCATTCAGTCTGTCCATGGGTACCCCTTTCAAGTGATAGGTCCAGCCCTTTCTCTACTCATGGCCATGTTGCTAAAAGTTGTGCAGTGTAAATTCCATTTGTCAGCACTTTTAGGCTACATCTAGACAGCACTGCTATTTCAGGATACCTTAAGTATCCCAAAATAGCAATTCTACATCTTTAAATGCACCCATTATTTTGAAATAATGGGTGTACTATTCTGGCGTCACTGAACCCTCATTCCAGAGACGTTAAGGGACTTGTCAGAATAGAGCTTTATTTTGAGATAAGGGTGCTGTGTAGACATACCATTACTGACAAAATACTTCCACCCCCTGTGAGTGGGGTTCACACTGTCAACAGGAGAGCGCTCCCTGCTGACAATACTTTTTACATCACCACTTGTGGCAGCAACACAAAAATAGTGTCACTCAATTGCCAATGCAGACAACTGGTCAGAGTGGAGCCCCATGACTTTTAGGTTGAATAATCTACTTACAAATCCCTGTTCACCAACCATCTTTCCTCAGCAGGTGCATCTGAGCTCAGACCCTACTATAGATTTCCCTTTAGGAAGCGTGAGCAGTTGGTAAATAAGGAAATGGAACAATTTCTTCAAAACCAAGCATAATTTATCCATAGGAACATAGCAATTATAATGAGAGGGTTGAAACAAGATACCTGCAGCATTCCTTATTGCCTTACCCAAGAGTTTATCTACACTATAAAGTAGACACCTAAAAGTCAACAAAAGTCCCTACAGCCTCCTCAGCTGCTGGGAGTGGTATCATGAGTAGCTCTGACCTACTCTACAGTAACCCCAGCCACTACTCTACTTCAGATGCATTGCTGAAGTAGACATACTTACCACAGTGTCTTGTCTATATGAGGTAAGTTGGAGTTTCTCCTGTTGACACCAGCTACTTTTCTCATCCTGGTGGAGTACCAGCATTGACAGGAGAGCAGCTTGGAAATAGTTTTATCAAGTCTAAGCAGATGTGGTAAGTTGACATCTGATAGATTGATTTTTGCAACATCATGAGGCTTTCGGGGGGCCCACCTCGCTGCCCTCCACCCCCAAAGATGAACGCTGCACTGATACTACCTCCAGGGACAACGGAGGTAGTGCAGGCTTCCGGCGGGGTGGGAGGGAGTTCTGCAACTGCGTGCCAGGTCCCGGAAGTGCACAGGCTGCTCTTCCTCCCCCCCCCCAAAACAGCTAGCGCAGTATCTAAAACTCCGGTCCATCACACGCTGGGGACTTCGTTTCCCTGCTGCCTTCCTGCGTGCGGGGAAGGGGGTGGGGATCTG
Source organism: Pelochelys cantorii (assembly GCA_032595735.1). Lineage (NCBI taxonomy): Eukaryota > Metazoa > Chordata > Testudines > Trionychidae > Pelochelys > Pelochelys cantorii. Next base: position 16,838,779 of record CM064340.1, read on the forward strand.
GGACTGCGCTCCAGCTGCTCAGGCAGTGCATGCTGCTGTGGGGAATGGAGGAGCAAGGCACGCACTGCCCGAGTGGTTGGGGCTGGCGTGGTCTGGGACTCTCCCTCCCCCCTGCACAGGAAGGCATCAGGGGAATAAAGTCTCCGGCACGCCGGCTCCAGCTGGTGCCGTCCAGGACTCCCCCTCCCCTTATTCCCACCCCATGCAGGAAGGCATCAGGCACATGACAGGCCAGCGTTTCAGGTACCATGCCGCTGTTTGGGGGACGGGGGAGCAGCCCACACATTTCCTGGGCTTTAGCATGCAGCTGCAGGATCCCCAGGTACCGGTCCCTGTCCCCACCCAGACCCCCACAAGTACCCTGCCCCAGCACCCCCTGGCACCCTGTCCCCTGCCCTGGCACCCACAAGCACTCTGTCCCCTGCCACAGCACCCTGTCCCCTGCCCCCACCAGCACAGTTGGGGCCACATGAGTGAGGCTTGAAGGGCTGTGTTTTTGTATCACTTGTGTGGCCCTGACTGACTTTTCTGTGGGTCAGTGACCCCTGACTCAAAACAGGTTCCCTGCCCCTCTCATAAATAAAGGCAATGCTGAAATCTTGTGTGTTTGACATAATATTTTATTTAAAAATGAGGGCTTGGCCTCAATTGGGGGCTTGTTGGCCAGGCTTCATCTGGCCATAGCATCATAACATTCCTGTACCCCCACCCCAACCCCACATCTGAGCCTATCATACACTGGAGCCCTGTCCTGAGCCTCTCATCCCCAAACTCCTGCACCCCCACATCCTCAGTCTTCTGCCACAACACACTTGCACCACTCACACACTGCAAATCTGTGACCTGAGCCCATCATACTCCCAACCTCCCTGCCCTGAGCCCCTCACACATCCCAACCCAAACTCCTGCACCCTCACAACCACAAACCTGTGGCTTGCTCAGCACCCCAACAGTCCCCAGCCTGGAGCTCCCTCCCTGACCCAGCAGCCCCTTCACCTCCTCCTGCATCCAAATTCCCTCCCAGAGCTTGCATTTCTCACCCTTTCCCACACCTAAATCCCTCATTCCCACCCCAGAGCCCGCACCTCCTGTCTCAATCCAGTGAGGCTAGACCGCAGGAGTTTTTCCAGCAAACACTCTTTTTGCAGCCCCTGTATTCCTCGTTCCACAAGGAATGAGGGGGCTTCCCAAAGAAAGGGGTTTTGACATTTGGCCCAGCCTAGACGGGCCAAATGTCAGAAAAATTTCTTCCAACAAAAGGATTTAAAACACACCCACACACAGCAGTGTAGCCATACCCCGAGAGCGTATAAGGGCCGGGGATAGCAAGTGATGGAGAGAAGGAACAGAGAGGGCGGGGCCTCAAGGAAGGGGTGGGGTCTTGGGGAAGGGATGGGGTAGATCTTGGCTTGTGCTGACATTTAAAAAAAAAAAAAAAGTGATCTTGGGTGTAAGAAGGTTGGATACTACTGCTGTACACTGTCTTTGCCCCTCAGCTTCAGGGCAGAGGCTTTTAAACACAGTGTTCACTTTTGTAAGATTTCTTGCCTGAAAAATTCCTCTGTCCCAAGAGAAGGATGGTTTTGTCTCCCTTGGACAGAGACAAAGAACAACAAAAGGTTTTTATGCCTGTATTGTCAGTTAAATCAGTTTCAGGGTTGTCTAAAGCCATGGTCTTTGGATTCTTGTAGATGTGCTAGATCAATCAGCCCTGGATGATTATATAACTCTTTGCACCCATGTAACAGTCAGCAATCTAACACACCTAAAAGATACAGATCTCCTCCAGGTTCTACACACTTACCATTACCAAGGACCTGCTTACATAAATTGACTTCAAACATTTCTGAAACAAGGCTTCTGTCAAGATATATATATATATATATATATATATATATATATATATTTTAAAGTTCCATGGTGATATCTGGCTGCTCAAATTACAACAAAGAATATTAATTGTTAAATCCTCACCTGTCTCTTTTGTCTTGCAGATACTGAAGAGAACAAACTGATTTTTGCATCAGGAGTTTTTTCAGTAGTAGACATAATTTTGCACACTTGTTTTCCTGTGATGAAAACAATTTTTTTTAAATTGGACAAAGGTAGTATAGTTGTTCTCTATCCCATATACTGAGAATTCTCTTAAAATTGAAAATCATAGATCACACTACAAAATCCATATGCAGGGCTAGCTTCTTTTGCTCTATTCCTGGTTCAATCCTTGGTAGCAGTTTGGACATGCTTTTCCTGCTCATTTGGCTCCCTACTGCTCCCCCTGATGCTGTCCAGCTCTGTATGCAAACCACTGTACAAGTCAGGAAGCAGTCTCTGATAGTGTTGGTCTTTGCTGTTATTTTCAGCCCAAATTCACCAGAAAACATTAAGCAGTTTTTTGACCATAAACAGAACTGCAAATTTAGCTCAAATTCTGAATGAATTCCAACTATCAGGAGCCACTGATGGAAGCCTTCATCTTCAAATACCTCCAAAACCCCCAGAAAACACACAAAACTAAGGGTCAAGAAACAAACAAAAAACCCCCCCACAAGTATTAGTGGTCCTGCACTTGATTAATTTAAAAACTTATTTTTTATCGCAAAGGGAAAGGCAAGAAATTGCCCTTTTTTATTGGACACTGTATGTAATTAACTGGCATACAGAGGGGAGTTTGTTTCCCATAACATTTGGCTAGGTGTTTTGAATTAAACCTAGTTTACTTTACAGAAGAGGTTTTAATAAACAGGTTCCTTCCCCCTCCCTTCTCGTGCTCCTAGCAAAGCTCATCCTTATGAGAGATAAAGGGTCAAGAATGAGCCTGCTTCCAATAGGGAGACCAGAGCTTCATATGAAAGATAATGGAAATGTCTATGGTTTTGCATATAGATACCAAGAGATTTGCTAGCAGCAAGTATTGCCAATGGCCAGTGATGAGGCACTAGATGGGAGGGCTCTGAGTTACTACAGAAAATTCTTTCCTAAGATCTCGTTGGTGGGTCTTGCCCATGTGCTCAAGGTCTAACTGACCACCATATCTGGGGTCAGAAAGGAATTTTCTCCTGGGTCAGATTAGCAGAGACTCTGAGCAAGGGATGGGGGGATGCAGTGTTCACTTTCCTGTGTCATATGGGGGCCCACTGGTCACTTGCAGATCTAATGTAGTGTAAGGTGACAGATTTTCTACAATTCAAAGTCTTTAATCATGCTTTGAGGACTTCAGTAATTCAATCCAAGGTTTTGGGTCTATTACAGGAGCAGATGAGCAAGGTTCTGCAGTCTGTGATCCCTTCTAATCTTAAAGTCTAATCTATTAGAAAGTAATACTTTTAGTAGAACGTCTCAGCTTCTTCTGAGATTTTCCAACCTGCCAGTGGAGTACACCTTTCTAGCCTTCATATAATTTCAATTATTCTTCAATTGATTTAAGAACTATATAGTTATTTTAGATTTTTTTTAAAAAAAGCTCATAACCTCAGTGCTACTCACCTCTATCAAAAATAAAAACAAGGAACTGATTCTCACATACCCTCTCCAATAAGACCGAGTCAAACCCCTTTTCCCACCAATGTTAGCTCTTATGAGCCCTTTCCTTCAGTACACTCAGTCTTCATATTCCCTAAATTAATGCCTCCTGCATGCTGAGATCTCGAACCACACGGAAATCATTCAAAGAAATTAGGTGGCAAATTAACGTAAGGAGTTTTCCAATTAACTGCTGCCAAGACTTACTCTCTTGAATAGCAATGTTCTTTACTGGTTTTCTACAAGGTAGAAGGCTAGGCTGTCACTAGGTTAGAGATGATCTAGCACAACAGAATTTGGTGGGAATCAGCATAATTGGCAGCAGAATCCAAATAAGTTTAAAGTGGAATTTAAAAAAAAAGTGCAAGTAGTACAGCTATTTTAGACTGTTTTACCTGCCACAATTGTTGAAACATTCATCAACTTAGAAGAATCTTTATTGCATTTTGAGGGTGACTCTCTAATAATAAATGAAAAAAATCTGTTTTAAGTATCTTTAGACAGCAAAATATTTACAGAAAACTAATCATATAGATAGCTCTAAACTTTCCTCTTCATTTTCATAGAAAAAGTAATTGAATTTCTAAGATTTTTAACTAGCCAGTCACACAAAACAGCTGATCAAATTATTCAAATATCTACAGTTTATCAAATAAAGTAGCATAAGAATTTATAATCCAAAGATTGCAGAATGAAAAGAGAAGTCACTGAACTCAAGTACAGGCTATATTTCACTATAGAGAAAACCACAAAAAAAAATATTTAAAGTAGCATGTAATGCAGGGGTGAGAAACCTTTTTTGGGCTGGGGCTGCTGATCCACAGGAAAAAAAAAAAAAAAAAAAAAAAAAAAAATCTGTCGGGGGCCTCACAAGTGAGAAGCAAAAAACAAACCCTAACTGCTGTGGCCCCCAACTGAGGAGAAAGACATTCCCACATCATATACCAGAGACTTGGGGGGCCCCAGACTAGTAGGTTGTGTGCTCCAGCACCAAGGGGGACAGCCAGGGGCTGGAGCACAAGAGCGGGCTCCCCAATGCTGGGGGAGGAGAGAGGAGGAGAGGAGAGCCCTGAGCCTCAGGGGCCAGATCCAGGCATGCCCTAGGTTCCCCACCCCTGGTGTAATGGAACCAATTTAAAAGGTAGCTTGTTTTAGTAGATCTTTATTTCAACCCTTCAAACATTTAATCACATTGATCGATCCCACTTAAGCCACTGGGGCTGATCACAGAGTGAATTAAGCAGGAACACAAGCATATTTGCAAGTCAGGGCAATAATTTGCATGTACAGGACAAAGTAAAGATACATGTATTTTGTAGGTTTACTAAAAATTAAGTAAAATTCTCTGCTTTACAGATTACCTCCCAACGTATTGATCTTGATGACCCTCATATATGGGCTCTACAAGACAAGAAAGTTTACATTTAAAATATAGTTATGAAAGGGAGAGTTATCCTACTGCATATTAAGTGCTATAAACATGAATATTATCTTGAGGTACTATTCACCATAAGGCAGAAAGGTCTTTACAATGAATTAAAGTATAGGGACTTCCATGGTCTTTACAGTAGTGTGAACTCCATATCTAGTTTTAAATTTAGCGAAATAAGCATTTGAAATGATTTAATATAAAAAAGGTACCCAATATTTCTGAAAGATTTGAAAGCTGTGGCATCTTATCTATGGTCACTGCTTTGCTGGTGTCCAGGAGAGTAGAATTCTTATATTTGAGACACTCCTCAGGATTGGAATTACTTCTGTCTGCACACAGAAGATACAGTTGGAAGTTGCCTTTCATTCTGTAGTTAATTCCATTTCCAAATTTAGTCTATAATGTAGATCTGTGATATTTGTAAGATAAAGGCCCTCCCTCTGAAGTAGATAAGGAGCCTTGTGGAAGGTCCTCTGTCATGGTGGTTCCCAACCTTTTTTATACCACAGACCAGCACACCTATTCACAAACTTTTGGACCAGTACAATTTTATTTGCATATTCATTATGCAAATATGAAAATAAAATGTTACTAGTCCACCAAAAGCCCTGGCCCCCTGAGCTACTGTGAACAGCCAGCTTCTGCTCCAGCAGTTGCCACGTGGCAGGTGGCTGCTGCAGCTTAAGCTGGCTGTTCATGGTGGCTCTGGGCTGGGTACACCCAAGCCCAAGAGCTCCCCAGTGCCAGCCCCAACCCCTAGAGCCCTCCACTACTTCCATCGCCAGCCACTGAAACCTGAGTCCCCTGCACCCAACTCCACTGTGCCAGCCTCCCACCCATAGAGCCCCTCAGTTCCAGACCTCCATCACCCGACACTCCTAGTGCCGGCCTTCTGTTTCCAGAGCCCCACTGCCTCCAACTCCCCCCAGTGCCAGCCCCCAATATATAGCCCCATCCCCAGAGCCCCCCAGCACTAGCCCCGCCCCCCCCCTTACCTAGCCCTGCGCTGCCTCCCAGCCACCAGGTGAGCTCTGTTGCCCGGGTTGCGGCTTCTCTAAGGCTGCCTCAGAGGCCCCCCCACCCTCAGAGCCCCCCCCAACACTAGCCCCGCCCCCAGTGCCTCCCCCCCCCCCTTACCTACCCCTGCACTGCCTCCCAACTGAGCTCTGCTGCCTGGGTCGCAGCTGCTCTAAGGCCGCCCTGCTGGGCTCCACACGGCCCTCCCTCTGTGCAGCAAACTGCTCCTCCATGTCCGGGAGAAGACCCCATCCCTGCCTGGTGCTGGTTGGCTGAGAAATGGGGTAGGACATGCCTCTCCCAACAGCTGAGGTGGGAGGGGAGGTGCTGGGCCTGGCCAGGTGCTGGGTTAAGAACTGCTGCTCTATCAGCTGTTATAGCCAACCTCATTGCTACATACTGTAGAGAAGCAAAATACTATTCTTTCTCTGTATAATCACAGCTGAAATCTGATGCAGTATATTGTTCTGCTACCCAAATGCTAACACCGGCCAGAGTGTACATCCTTAAAGGTGTACAAAAATAAAATACCATGCACACACATCCACCCACCCACCCCCCCTTTAAGTGTTTTTTCTATTGTATAGAAAAGATTAAGCTTGACCTCTATGCTGTAGTTAGTCTTCCATAGTCCATCACCATCTGTGGCCAGGCATCCCTGTGAGTGCTTCTGGGCCAGAGCACTCGTGCGGAAAAGCCAGACCCTGTGCTTAGCAACTCCTTCCCTGCCCCCCTAGAATGCCACAAATAGAGAAGTGGGGATGGGGACGCTCAGGGGAAGAGGCAGGGTGGCTGCAGAGCCCCGGGAGTGCAGCCCCACAGTTAGTTGGCAGCGGGGGCCAGCAGCACAGACCAGCTGCCACAGAGCTTGGTGTGTTCCCAGTGTGTTGCACTCCTGGCCCCCCGGAGCTACCTTGTCTCTTCCCCCCCCCCCCCAGCCAGTTCTAGCTCAGTCAGTGCAGCCCCCCTGCTACAACTGGAACGGAGCCCCACAACTGATGGCAGCAGAAGGGCCAGAATTGAACTCCTATGGTCTGGCAGATTCTCTGGTTTGGGACAGGTCAAGTCCCCAGGGTGCCAGACCAGGGAGGTACAAGTTGTAGTGCTGAAGTACCTAAGGAACTATTTCTGTTCATTTAAATCTGCTCCAAATTATGCATTATGGCCAGTTAACCCCTAGATTGGATGGTCAAGCCCTCTTAGGTCTGCAATGAGCATAGCTTGGCTCAATCCAGAGATCTAACCCAATGAATGAATTATATGAATACAGTATTTGCAATTGTATCATATCTTAATGTGAAAGTTAGTTTTTACCTAAACTATCTTCATTCCTGAATATTTCAGGTGATGGGCAACTATTCATGCTATCAATAGATTCTGTACTGGAATCCATGTCCAAGCAGTCCAGTAGAAAGGTAGAGACCCCTGTAGGCAGAGTCATTCCTGCAATTTAAAAGGAAAAAAAATGGTTTAAATATTGTCTTTTGCAAATCATGACTTCTTTATCAATGGACCACCAGGTAAGGGCACAAGTTCTGATCCTGTAATGAGCTAAATATCTTCAATTATGGATGGTTTTAAAAACCAACATTTTAACAGAAGGTGCAAATTGAAACTTGGCTTATGTTGTAAGCCTAGAAACAATCTTTATTCTTTAAAGGAGGTAAATGTCTTAAAAAATAATATTGGCTAAAAAGAGTTTAAAATTTGACAAGACTTGTCCTGCAATATTCAAGCAGATTTGTTCTAAATGTTAAAATCTATTAGAAATGTGACCATTTGGTATGCCTAGCAGTACATCATAAAATGGTATTTGGAGAAACTCTTGATGTATGCTTAAAGTTATCCAGCCCTCTTCTCTAGAGAAAAAAGCCTGTCGGTTAGTGTCAGCTTGAAGGGGGCAAGCTCACAGTGCAGCTGAGCTCCCTGTGAAGCCATACATACTGACTTTTAAATGAGATATTAAATCTATAGTAGATCCCTGTGGTAGGGATCAAGTGGAGGTCTAGGTAGAATCTGAGTATCCTATGGCACTTTTCAATAGAGCAGGAATAACCCTGATTAACAGGTTATCACTCAAAAATATTCTTCTCGCCAAAGGATACAGATCTAGTAGAATAGCTAGGTAATCCTCCCAATGACATCTGGGAGACTGGCAATCCATAACCATCAGGACTACATTCCTATATAGCCCTGAAAAGTTAAGAAGAGAGAGAGAGAGGGGGGGGGGCTTTTCTGAGAAGTGTTAATTATTTTGTAAGGAGCAGAGTCCTGTTCGTAAATGAAGGTAAAATACATTAGCCACTGAGAGGCACTTTATCAAAAATTGACCAAACATGCTGGAATCAACAGAAGCAGACGTCCAACCTTGATTCAAAAAGTGTGTACTTTCTGAACATAATATGCAATGTTATTGTAGGTATGTCAGTCTCTGGATTGAGAAGAGACAAGGTGGGTGAGGGTAATATCTTTTATTGGACCTCTGTTGGTGAATGAAACAAGCTTTCAAGATCACACAGAGCTCATCAGGTCTGGAAAAGGTTCTAACACTGTAACGGCTAAATACAAGAGCAAACAGACAGAAGTTTAACGTAAGTAGTTAGTGCATTATTTGTTTGCTCTTGTATACATTAATAGCTTAAAATGTACTCCCCTGAAGTAGTCTCACTGTTTCTCCAACTTTCGTTACTGTCACAGTTGATTTGAAGAGATTCCTAAAATTAACAAAGGAAGATTCAGATGCAAATAACAAAACTAGATCACGAGATGTAATCAGATTTATTCTTACATCAAAGATTAACAACAAAAGCTTGGAGAATGACTTTCTTGCAATAAATTTGTCACTTAGGCTTACTGACAAGTGAACTTGCCAGCACCACATAGCAAATACAGTTAATTTTTACTGTTTTTCATGCATCATTAGCAAAACTGCCATTTGACTTATTGTTCTGACTCTACTGTTAGTAACAGCTGGCTTTATCATAATTTTTTTGCTTGGGTAAAGCTTCCATTGAAGGCCTACTGCAATCAAGCAAAGTTCTACATTAAGTAACAAATACAAGGCCCGTTCAAATATATCAAGCAAGAGAACAAACAACACACAAACCTTCGAGTTGATATTTGCATATTGAGTCTACAGTGCTGTTGCTTAAAAGAAACTGATTTGCACAAATATGACACTGTACACCCATAAATAACTATATACCTAAGTAGGCTTGTAGAACTCAGGGGACGACTCACATCCAGAAAGCTGAATGTTTGCATGATCAGGGCCTAGGTATTGAAGTAACTAAGGAGGATAAAGAAGGAACACCAAAACATTTTTTTTTACAATAATAACTGAGGATAATCATTTACATTGAGAAGTGATAGGACTTAGTTTGTAAGATGTGTTTGAACTAAAAGGGATTTTACAGAAATGAAGTGAGTTTCCATTGATTGACATTATCTAGCTATTGTCTAGTACTTCTGATTTGTTAACACTGTTGAGAAGTCTTTTGAGATAAGTACTCTCTGTTTTGCAAATGGGGAAACAGAGGCAGGGTCAATACATGATTTGCCCAAGATCAGACAGCAGCTAGTTAGTATTTCTGTATGTTTACAAGTTATACACCAGCTTTTGTTCTGGCAACCCAAAGTGCAAAAAAAGCCAAACCAACCAACCAACCACACACAACAACCACCACCCCATAAAGTTCAGTCCTAAACAAATGCATTTGACTTGCAGTAATGCTTGTGTACAAAAAAGTGGAGAATTAACCCACAGAAAGCTACTATTCCCTTCCCCGTTCCCAGTATCTTGCCCTCCACCAAAGCGTACCAACCAATAAAAATTAAAATTTAGTAACAGGTAGTGGAGTAAAAATGGATGTACATACCTTTAACTGTGTAGTAGTTTTTCCTCTGGTGTCCGTGTCTGTGATTTTCTTGTTTAATTGAACACTATATTTGGAAAAAACACAACAAAATGAAGCTTGCATGTGCATCATGCTTATTAAAATTTAGCTCATTTTACAGTTTTTAAATTTAAAAAAGTGTCCTTAAAAAGCCATCCCTCTTAGATGGTGGTCAAATATTAAATAGGTAACAGCTATCAGAATTTGGTAGACATCTATCCAAACATTTATCAGATAGTTATGAATTTAGTATAAGTAGCTTTGAAGTTAAGTAATGTAATTGATAGTGGTATATTTTGAATGTGTATTACTACAGACCTCTGATCAGCTGAATTGTTCGTTTTGGTCACTTCAAAGTTTTCGTTGATTTTTGATAAGGCTTTCACATTGGGATTTCCCTTCATACCTACAGAAGAGTGAATATTTAAATTTAGAACCAAAAATACCATTAACAAAACTATAAAATTAATCTATAATGGACAAGGTCATAGAAGAAATTAAAAATCTTTAGAGACAAATTTTTAGTATGTTTTCAATACTGAAGTCAAAGTCTGAATGAAGAACCTGCCTTGCAACTTCTTCATTGCTCACATACTAATATAATGAAACAAATCACACAATCTAGCTTATGGAAATATAGCAAGCTGTTCAGAGTAAGATCACACACACTGTAAGACCTGTCATTTCACAGGAAAAGAGAATAAAAGTTCTTGAAAGATAATTGTGGGGTTTGCAGAAGTTTGAGTCCAACTAGATATTCTAATAACTAGTCCATTTTAAATGTTGAATTTATAAGTCTTGTAAGTCTTAACATGCATTGGTTACCATCGATACTGTTATATACATCCTGGATCATATAAAAACTTAGAAAAATCAACACCACTCTCCATTGCTTGCATCCCAAACATCACAGTACTAACTGACAATAAGTCTGAAAAATCAGATACTATAGTTTCAGCATTAATAAGACAAGATATTATTTTGAGATAGGTAAGGACTTTTCTTTATGAATCCATAATTTTAAAATGGGGTCTGAAGTTTCATCTCCATGTACATTTATTTCTATTCACAAAGGGGAAAGGAGATCTGAGACCAACCACTGCATAGCACTCTGCAGCAGCCCCTGGCTGGGATTCCCTGGACTTTGGGATTGGATCAGCCAAGAATCATCCCCCACTAATGGATTTTTGTAAATATTTACAAAGTTGATAGGCATGGTTTTTCCTCCATGACTGCTATTAGCACCCACTTCCTAGTGCAAGGTGGCTCAACCAATGGAAATAGCTCCTGCAAATAAGAGTGGAAACCAGCAGAATAGGAACCAATCACAGGGTTATTTTAAAAGCTGCCTTTTAAAGAAGGTGTGTGCTTCTTCTCAACTGAGTGAAAGACGACAGTTTTTTTTGTGTGGGAAATGAAATAGCTGATCTTGATAAATCATGATTGCCCTCCATTTAAGAACTTAAACTGGAGTCCTCAAGTGAGTTGCTATCTGCGGTTAGTGTTTATATACACAAATTTATGAAGTCTCTGGACCATCCTTCCAGCTGTTCCAGATATGCCAAGTCTCCAGGGATACTCTCTTTGAGTATTAGTACGAATTCAGTTTTTGAAGTGCCTCTCCTTGGTGATTAAAGATTCTCTCATGTGTTTCAAGAAGAGCCACATCTTGGGTGGCACAGAAAACAAATGAGGCCTTCTATGGGAAATGTGTATGAATAGCAAACTACTATTTTAATCAGTCTAGACTCAAGAAGAGTGGACTATTGAATAACGGAGAGCAAATCAAGACTGCTGGTTTCTATTCCCTCCACCAGTTTGTGACAAAGCCATTATATCTCCAGTTTCTTACAGTTTAATTAACTGTTTTCTTACCTGCCAGATGACCCTCCCACAAAACACACACTTGAATGCACTGCTTCTTGTGGCTAGGGTTGCCAGATGGTATCAACAAAAATACCAGATGCACTTGACATTATATCACAATCTACATTACATCCTATTTAGAAAATGACAGACATTTATATTTTCTCAATTGGTTTCCCAAACAGAAAGCTCAAATACTGGACTGTCCAGTTCAAAACTGGACACCTGGCAACCCTACTTGTGGCTTGGAATACTCAAACTCAAAGACACCCTCTCCTCTCCAGAGCCTACATTGATGTTACATACATCAGGACATTACCAGCAAGTGGATTTTCCTTTTTAAATCCCCAGTAAAATCAACTTCTGTTTACATCAAAACAATTTAACATTTGGAATGTCTTAGGGGGAAGATAAGAATGAGCCATTTTTAATTCAACATATCACTTTTTTTTCCCTTTTGTTGAACACAATACCTAATGCACCTCTATATTTTGACATGACTCAGGTCTACAGTTTCCCTTTTCTTATTAGCAATAGAGTCATAACATAAAAGTTATGACAGATGCTGATAGCCAGGGAACATACATATCTGATATCCAGGCCACTTGCATCTCTCAGAGCCTAAAACCCAGGGACCCAACATAGAACCAAGACTCAGAATAGAGAGAGATGAGAAGTATGCCCTTAAATTCCACCTGTCAAGCAGGAGGGAGAATCGGCTCTTGGCACCTAATGTTCTGTGACGGAATGCAAACTGAACACCAAGCTACCCATTCTAGTACAGAGGGGGATGTTAAGGTTCCAGGACACTAAGAGTACTCACTGTCTCGGTTTAGCCAGCATTCATTGTGGATTTAAACTGTCTGAATTTAAACCAGAACTCCAAAACGCACATGAAGTCAAAAGGGTGAGAGGCATTTTCCCTAATTAAGGAGGAGGAATGGATGAAAGGTAGCAGGTGATGCCGCCTCCCCAAGTTACATTGAAAGAAAGGGGCCTGCTGTAGCTCTGGTGAAGACACAAACAATCCCCTCTCCACCCAGGACGTGGCATGTAAACATTTCTTAGTAGGTTTATCACACAGCAGCTTGCTGATTGCATCCAGCCTCAGGCTAGATTTTTGCCTCATACAATTTAGTGGCAGTGACGTCTCTAGAATGCCCATGAGAATATTGAAGGAAACTCAGTAAGGTGATGTCGAGACAAGTAACTTACTTTGGGCATTGGACTCCCTCAAGGGTGGGGCAAAGAGGCGTCGGCAGGGCTGGAAGGTGCTGACTTTGCTGCTGCCTCTGGGGATTGATCCAGCCACCCCCGGTAGGGGGGAGGAGCAGTGCACCTGCTTCTGTCTCCGCCGGGTGTAGGCGCGCAGTTTGAATGCCTCCATCTTCTCTTCTTTCGCCTCCCAGCCCCGGCACTGCCTGAGGGGGGGGGGGGGAAGAGAATCAGGTCAGGAGGAGTTTTGTCTCATCTCCCCAACAAGCCTCCCAAGTCAGCTTCTTACCCACCTCATGGACACCCCCTCCCCCTTCATCCTCCCCACCCCCTCGAGACGAGGCACCCCCTCAGCTACTGCAAGGACAGGGGCAGCCCCTTCCGCCCTCAGACTTCCCTTCCCCAGAGGCACGGCAGCCCGCCCCCGCCCTGTCAGCCGCAGGAGACGGGGCTCCCACCCCAGCAACCGCCCGCCTGCACACAAGGCAAACCGCCCTCCAGCGGCAGTTGGCGAAAGTGAAGCCGCAGCTCTCTAATAAGCAACGGTCGCCGCCCAATAGGCGAACTAGATCCCTCAGTCCCGCCCTCCATGCCCCTCCCCACCGCTGCCGAGCCGCGTCTGACAGCCGGCAAGCAGGCCGTGATCCGCCCCAGTAATCTGTCCTTCCTAGATCCAGCCCCCCTAACGACCCACCTCTCCTAGATCAGTCCCCCAAAAACCTGAATTCCAACCCCCAACCACCACCTCTCCTAGATCAGTCCCCCAAAAACCTGAATTCCAGCCCCCAACCACCACCTGTCCTACATCAGCTGCCCCAAAAAAACCTGAATTCCAACCCCCAACCACCACCTCTCCTAGATCAGTCCCCCAAAAAACCTTAATTCCAGCCCCCAACCACCACCTGTCCTACATCAGCCACCCCAGAAAACCTTAATTCCAGCCCCCAGCAACCCACTTCTCCTAGATCCAGCGCTCTCCTTCCAAGATATCTTAAATCCAACCCACACCTCTAAAAACCACCTCTGCTAGAGCAAGCCCCCAACAACCCACTTCACCTACATCCAGCCCTCACCCCACCCACTTAGGATTCCCATTAAATCCTACTCCCACCCAGCCTCCTAACAAATCACCTGACCTAGACCCATCCACCCCCTCACTCCTCTCAACAGCCCTGTTTCCAACCCACCTGTCTCTTATTGATTTTCAATAGTGGTGAGTAATTAATTTTGTTACTGCATTAATTAAGCACCTATTGCAATGTTACTGGACTTAGGGCTATGAAAATCACTATAGCCAAACAATGGATCACAATAGTTAAGATAGAGGTACCCTACAATACTTTCGAAACTCTGTATTGTTTTTGTTGTTTTGGTTTTGGGCAGAAGATGGCACTGTTAACTATATGTTCAGTATCTTTTGAGTACTTTAGTGCAGTTGCAGATTGACAAATGGTCTGTGCCAATAAATTCAATGTAATTATTATGGTATCATAAAAATTAGCCAATCCCTTTTCTGGGGATACTGCCTGTATTCTCATATATACCATATATTGGACTGATATCTGTAGGAAAAGATTTTCACTTACTTTAGACTCCTTTCCTCCCTTCTTCCCCACCAACCTGCTCCTGTTCCCTCTTTTGGCAAGAGAGAGGGTGAGGGGAAAAAACAAACCGCTATGCAGTGTGACCCAAAGGTCTGGTATGCCCCCAAAGATCATGGGGTTTTTTTTTTTTGTTTCTTGACCTCAAGAACATCAGCAATTCTTTGAAATGTTTTTGTAGTCACTCAGGATTCTTTCTTTTGTGGTCATTATTGCTTCGAATTCTACTTTTTAAAATATAATTGGGCAATAGTAATAAAAGTGTAATTCTATTTGTGCAGCAGCAGTGATTTGAGAGAAAGCTTGCCAGCCCCAATTCCCCACTCTGCCCCTTCCTGAATGACCAACCCAGAAGAGGCGGTCTTTGTTTCTAATTCACAGCTCATGATACCATCTACATTTTTTGATAGTCTCTAAGATGTTGTTTTTTACGTTTTTCCAGTTACAGACAAACACAGCAACCCCGTTTGAAACTTTGGACCAACATTAGACATTCATGTTAGAATTTTGCATTGTTTGTGAATAACAACAGAATCCCATAGATCTTTTTACTGGTATTGCATTTTGAAACAGTTCAGTATATTTACTTTTTAATGTAAATACATAGGTTAGTTTAATAACACTAACTATAGGGGTGAAGTTAAGTTTCTATTTTCTGCATACAGGAAACCCCTGCCTTACGATGGCCCGAGTTGTGACCCCCCCACACACTTACGACCATTTTTGTAAGTGCAGAAGGGGCTGAAAACCCCCGACTTACGTCCTCGGCCCGCATTTACAATGGCGCACAGCACCTATCGTAAATACGGGTTCAAGTTACGATGCCCCCGACTTGCGATGCTTTCCCAGGAACCGATCGTGTTGCAAGTCGGGGGGCTGCCTGTACTGTATCACTAAATACATGGGTGATGGGTGAACCTAGGGTTCCTAAGCCTCCAGCCCTGCCCTTGCCAACTTAGGCCCCATGGGAACCAAGTGGCCCCCACTGTAGAGGCAGGCCACCCCTCCTCCAGCAGGTGGCAGGCAACCCCAGACTCTACCCCGCACCCCAGCCCGGTAGTACCAAGGGTGGGTGGCACCCAGTCCCCAGCCTTCTCCAGCCCTGGCCAGAGCATGGGTAGAGGGGAGGGAGGTTGGGAGGCGGATGGCCCCAGGCTTCCCCAGAGGTTAGGGAGAGGATGGAATGTAGGTGGGGCCAGACTGTCAGTTTGTGAAGTCATTGCTTTCCCCTGCCTTTTATATCTGCTGCTTATGACTAAATATAATGTCTCCTGCATTATACCGCTGCTGCAGTAGTCCCTTTAAATTGCCGTAAGAGCACTGGATCATGCGCTTTGACAAGTGTGAAAGACTGGGAGGGAGTGGGGAGCACAGCTCTTGGCCTTGCCTCTTCTACCCTTCTGGAAGCATAGAACCACCCCCTGGCTGAGTATAAGTATCCCATTTTATAGTTTAGGAACTGAGACAAAGAAAGATAAAGTGACTTGCTCAAAACCATCGGCAGAGCCAGGAATAGAAACCAGATCGCTTACATGTTAATCTAGTGCTTTATCTGCTGGACCATACTGCTCCATAGAAGCATAAAACTGGCGTAAATTCTACTTGGGTGGTTGTAAATCTGAGGCCATTGAGTTGATAAAGAGTACCCTCGTTATCTTCAGAAATCCAAATGTTGTGCCTGTATGTTAAAATAAAAGTGGGGGCCGGGGGCAAACAGGATGAATCAGGTAAATATAGGCTGCTTATTCTGACATCAATCTTGGGCAAAATCTTGGAAAGGTTAATAGGAGATGTAATCAGCAAAGAAAAGATGGTAGTAAAATTAATCCTAATCTTCTTGGCTCTGTTTGTTTATTAAAATAAATGAAATATAGACTGGAAGTACATGTTGACTTTCTGTGAATGTAAAACATAACACAGAGGAGTGTGCAGTTGATTCAGATGTGGAATTTAAGATGAAAAAGAATATATGGATTGAATGACACAATCTGGCAAATTCCTTGTTTTTTCATAGAGACCTGTATGTTCTTGATTTGATTATCGAAAACAAGGGGTTATTGGAAAGTTGAACTAGTTTATTGTTCTCTCCTAAACAGGATAACTTACATTAGGGATATGAAAGGTTAACTGGTTCACTGGCTAAGCAGTAAGCATCACCCTAAACAGGTAAGGGACTGGAACAGCTCCCTGCACATTCCCCAGCGTTTCTCAAATTGGGAATCCTGAAACAAAAGGGAGTTGTAGAAGGCCACAAGGATATTTAGAGGGGTCACGCTATTGCCACCCTCATTTTGCACGACCTTCAGAGCAGGGATGTTAAAATGTGTGTAATTAAGTAACCATAAAACTTCTGAAAATTTCAGTGGTTACACGATTACATGAAGGATGGCAGTTGGCTTCCCAGGAGCTAGTGCACATGTGGATCCAACTTTAAGCTGGCTCCCAGCTCATACCAGCTCCCACCTGCCTTTCCTGCCTCTGATACAGAGGCAGCAGCACAGGGTGGAAATTGGCTCCCTGGGAGCCGGTGCACACGGGGACCTGGCTTTTAAGCCAGCTTTCTGCACATACCAGGCTCCTGTGTATAACCGTGAATGTTAACCAATGAGCCCAGGCTCATTGGATAACCATTTACACCAGGCGTGGACAAAATATGGCCCATGGTCTGGATTCGGCCCGCCAAGCCACTGGATCCAGCCCGCGGAGGTGGTGGGGAGCCCCAGGCAGGCTCCCCTGCTTGCCCCGCAGCCCCACACACCTTTCAGAAATGCGGCTGCAGGGCACTTTCTCTTTGAGTCCGGGGGTGGAGGGGAGGGGATTCAGACACTGCTCTCACCCCCAGCACAATCCCATTGGCCGGTTTCTGGACAGACACTGGCCAATAGGAGCTGCCTTTTTGACTAACAGGTAGCCCCAAAGCACAACCCTCCTGCTCACTCACTCATGGCCAAGCAGGCAGAAACATTTTAAACTCTGCAAGCCTTTAGCTCTACAGTTAGACAGGTTTGGCTGTAGACTGGTAAGTCTCGTGGCGAGAACCGTCTCTGGCACCTCAGCCTGCCTCTCCCTTCCACAACCCTCTGGCCCACACTCCTGCCCCGCTACTCAACATGCACCCATACCCCCTCCCACATCTGGTACCCCAATCTCCTGCCCAAAATCACAATCCCCTCCTACCCTCAGTCACATCCCATAACCTTCCTTGCCCTAGGTCACAACTACCTCCTTTGCCCAAACTCCCTCCCAGACCCCATTCTCCCTCCTGCACCCCAATCCTTTACCCCAAGCTCCCTTCTGCACCCCGACCTCCATCCCAGACCCCGCACCGCCTCCATTAATACCATGGAAGAGTGCGGCCCTAGACCACTTTCCAAAATCTTGGGAGTGGCCCCCCCATCAAAAATTATTGCCCACCTGATTTACATGGTTACACTTTCACATCCTAACTTCAGAGCTAGATGACCAGAGCGTGGCAGCTGCTGTCTGAAGCTCAGCTCTGCAGGCAGCAATGCAGAAGTAAGAATGGCAATACTATATCATGCCACACTTACTTTTGGATTGCTGCTGATTGTGGCTCTGCCTTCAGAGCTAGGCTCCCAGCCAGTAGTTGCTGCTTTTCAGCTGCCCAGCTGTGAAGAGAGTAGTACTGTCAGCAGGCGCACAGAAGCACTGATATGGGTACTGCAACCCTCCTACAATACACTTGTGACCTCCCACAATCCCATTTTCAGTCAGGACTCCTACAATTACAACACTATGCACTTTCAGATTTAAATAGGTAAAATAATTAAATATATTATTTTTAAAATCCTAGGACTATAAAATTGACAAAAATGGACCATGGATTTAGTAGGACCTTTGTCAAGACCAACAGGTAACATAGCCCAGTACCTTGTTTTCTGATAGTGAGCAGGGCTGGAGGCTTTAGAGCAAATGAACAGAACAGGGTGATTTTGAGTGATTCATCCCCTGCCGTCCAGGCCCTGCGGCTATGTCTAGACTGCAGAGCTCTGCATCCCTACTGGGGATGAAAAGCTCTGCCATATCCAAAGAACGCATCCGCTTTTCTGAAAAAGATGTCAGAAAAGTGGATGTGTTTTTTTGGCATCTCTGTAAACCTCATTTTACAGGGAAGAAGGATATTCCGAAAGAGGGTTTTTTCCCCAAAATTTGGCCCCATGTAGATTGGCCAAATTTCAGAAAAGCCTCTTTCGGAAATAAATCAGAAAAATTGTTTCTTTTTCCAATTTATCTTTGTAGTGTAGACATAGCCAGCTTCTGACTATTGAAGGTTTAGGGACACTTGGATCATGAAGTTGCATCCCTGACCATCTTAACTAACAGCCATTGATGGGCCTACCTCCATGAACATAAAAGGACATTGACAGCCTTTTCTCCCAATGTGCTAGAAACAGGGAAAAGATTTTTACAGCACCAAAGAAAGGCCATGTCTACAGTGAGAGATAAGATTTAATTTATTAAGGTCAGTTTTTTAGTACCCAGTTTTGTAAAGTTGAAGGTGTATGTCCCCACTATGTACAAGAATTCCACATAGTTTGAAGTAGCTCATCCCCAGTAGGGATGCAAGCAAGTAGTCAACTACCCAATAAGCCTAGACTTGACTTCTCGCATTCCCCACCCTTGCAATGAGGAGGGACTGGGAAGCAGGCGACACCATGGAGATGGTGGTAGGAGGAAACAGCTTTTAAACCGGTTCCCCCCAGCACCGGCTCCTGCTTCCCCCCACTTGCTGCCTCTATACCAGAGAAGCGACCCTGCTGCAGTTCTTCAATTTAAAATGCAGTAGGAGCTGGGCAGCCTGCCTGCTGGCTCCTACTGTGTTTTAAATTGCAGAGCTGCAGTGGGGTTTGGTCCTGGACCCGGCGCAAGCAGGGACTGAGCTGGGCTGCCTGCCCATCCAGCTCCTACTAAATTTTAAATGTAGAGCCCGAGCAGAGCTGTCCGGCTCCTACTGTTTTAAATTGCAGAGCTGCAGTGGGGTTTGGTCCCAGCATGAGCTGGGACCAAGCCGGCTGCCCTCCCCTATACACTAATTGAGTAGTCAATAAAAATTCTGTCAACTGGTCAGTTAGTAAAATACCTGCATTTTAACATCCCTGATCCTCAGTAGGTTGGCTATCATTGACTTTCAGAGGGATGCACTGAAGGTAGCTGTCCCACAGTGCCACCACCCCTTTATGTTCTGGGTTATGCTATCCGTGCACATTGGAACCAAAACTATACAGCAGGTGGTCCTGGGTACATGTCATCAGGGGCTCATAATGCACTCATTTCCTCCTCTTCTCTCCCCCCTCCCTGCTTAGGACCAATGGCAAACAAACAGTCTTTTTGGGTCCTTTTTTCTCTTATTGTTTATCCGTGCAGACACCATAGCAGTGTAAGCATGGAATCCATCATGGATCCAACTGAGCATGAAAACGTTATGAAGATGATGTTACCCTTTGTGTGCTTAATGCTGGAGTATGTCCAGAGAATATCCAGGGTCTGCTGGTACAAGGAAGGATTTCAGGAGGCCATGAACATACACTTCTGTGAAGCACTTGAGTTGATGGACTTGCAAGTGCTGCTGGCATTCAATCCTCTGAACATAGTGGAATGCTGGTTCTGGTGCCATCAGACAAGTCCAGACTGGTGAGACTGTATTATTATGTAGGCGTGGGACAATCAGCAGGGGCTACAAAACTTTCACATGCGTAAGACCATTTTTATGGAAGTTTGTTAATTGCTTTTCCCTGCCCTTAAGTACAAGAATACCAGCATGAGACCCGCTTTGACAGTGGAGGAGCAAGTGGCAATTGCAACGCCAGACAGCTACCGGTCAGTTGGGAATCAATTCGGAATGGGGAATTCTACAATGGGAGCCGTTGTGATCCAAGTAGCCATGGCAATCGATACTCTTCTGCTCTGGAGGGTAGTGACTCTGGGAAATGTGGAGAACATAGCGGAGGACTTTGCCACGCTGAGGTTCCCTAACTGTGGTGGGGGTGATAGATTGAATGCACAGCCCCATCTTGGCACCCGACCACCTTGCAAAGGGGTACATAAACTTCAAGGGGTACTTTTTGATGGCGCTGCAGGAGCTAATGGATCACAAGGACCATTTCACTCACATCAACGTAGGAGGATCGGGAAAGGAGCATGATACTTGTATCTTTAGGAACTCCTGCCTCTTCAGTAAGCTGCAAACTGGAACTTTTTTCCCAGTCCAGAAGATTACAACTGGAGATATTGCTATGCCAGTAGTGATCCTTGGTGACCCAGCCTACCCCACACTCCCTCATTAAGCTGTACGCAGACAGCCTGGACCTCAGTAGAGAGCAGTTCAACTACAGGATGAGCAAGTGCATAATGGTGGTAGAATGTGCTTTGGGGCATTTAAAGGGAAGGTTCTGCAGTCTACGAACTAGGTTAGACTTCAGCTAAAGTAACATTCCCATTGTGGTGGCAGCCTGTTGTGTATGCCACAATATTTGGGAGGGTAAGGGGATGGAATGATGAGGCACAACACCTAGCCAAGGATTTTTAGCAGCCAGATACCAGGGAAATAAGGAGTGTACCGTGAGGGGCAGTGGAAATCAGAAAGGCTTTGAAAGACAGTTTCATGAATGGCCAGTTTTGAGAGTCATGAATGTTGCTCTCAGCAAGGTGCCCTGCAGTCAGTGTGCTTGCCCTTCAGCACAAGCAATAAAGAAACTTATTCAGAAATCATGCGTTTTTATTTAGGGAACACAACAGGAACAGACAAGAAGTCCGAGGTGGGAGCTTTGGTGCGAGGTGGTGATCACAATTGCGAGGTCAGCATTTTGCTTCATGACACATCCCTGGGGGTTGAGTGTGAGGCTGCCCTTGACTCCCCCCACCCTCCTGCATCATAGGGCCCCTGGGAGAGGAGGCTAGGGAACTCTGTGAGGAGGGAACATGGGTGTGGAAGGCCTGGAGGAGTGCCTGTTCAGGTAGGCATCCTGGAAAGCTGCCATGCAGTCCATCACAGCCACCACAGATGCCACCACTCTCTCTTGGTGCTTCACTTCCAGTTCCCTGCATGCTCTCCTTTCCTCACGCTCTGCTCACATCTCTCCCAGAAGCATATTTCTCCACTCGCTTACATGCTTCCTGTCCAAGCTGGCAGATTGCATTTGCTCCTTGAACATCTCTTTCCTAGCCCATTTTCACTAGTGGATTTGTGCCAGCCTGACTACTGGCAGGGCTGGGAGAGTGCACCTGGCTACTATTCCTGCAGTAACAGAAAGTGAAGGGCAAACTTTACAGGAGATGCATTGTAGAGAGTAATACCTAATCTGTTAGAATCAAGTGAAGGTCTGTTAAAAATAATAACAATGTGTTATGTACGAGGCCATGGTTATGCTTTTAATCAGCCACTTTGCAGCAGTTACCCCTTAGAGTTCTTCAGGGAGCAGCTGGACCTGGTTTCGTGGAAAGCATGGTAAAGGACAGGCTAGGGCATGAGCCTGCAGGTGGGAAGGAATGGGGAACCTGTGTGTGGTGGCAGTTCATGGCAGGAGCTCACACGACGCCCATGTGTTCAGCACCCAACCCCTCCTTTGCTGTGAGAGGGCAACTTTCCCTTCCCACAGAAGGCGGCAGGCAGGAGGAGGGGGGTACAGGCTTGGCTGCAGGGGAGGGCAAGGAGCTCATGCCATATTTCACTGGGGATGAGCAAACAGAGGTTTACAGCAGAGGCATCAGCTAATAACCTGCTTCATACAAGTTGCCATGCGAGATACCAATCTTCTCCAAATCTCACACCGATAGGCAGCAGCTGCTGACTGAATGTGGCCAGAAACCTGGATCTTATGCATAAATGCTCTGTGTTGTAATGACATCAGATCACTTATTGCTGGCTTGGCATGGAAAGGTGTCTTACCATGGAGGCAGACCACCCTAGAAACCTTGGGAGAAGGATTAAAGGGCTCCTCTGAGAGCTTTATGGAGTTGTACAGAGAGGATTCCTGCTCCGTCTCCAGACACATTAACAAGCTGTTCCAGGACACCCTCCCCTCTGCACTGTGTAGGCACAGTGGCCACTTCAGATCACACCTAGTTTTAGCAAGATAAAAAACTCACCAGAAGTGCCCTCCCTGGGATCAGTGCCTGACTGCGAGATGTCCTGGGAGAGGGGGTTGTCTCCAAGGTTATAAAAAATTCTTGTCTCTCAGTGGCATCGGTGGTATTGGTCACCTGCTGACCATTCCTTCCTCCTCCTCCTCCACACTGCTGTCTCCCACACTGCTGCCCAAGGCTGCCTGAGTGTCTTGGGAGGAATCCGCAGACTGGCTCGGGAAGCTGGTCGGTCCTCCCTAAGGAATGCATGCAGCTGCTCATAGAAGTGCCATGTTTGTGGTGATGCTCCAGACCCATCCATTGGCCTCTTTTGTCTTTTAGTACGGCTGCCTCAGCTCCTCTATTTTCATTTGGCACCGTTGGGATTTTCCTGTTGTATGCTTTCTCCACCATGCACTTTGAGTTTGGCGTAGATATCTGTGTTTCTTTTGCTGATTCATGGTTCTGCGAGAACAGATTCCTCTCCCCACACACCAACGAGGTCCAGGATCTCCTGCACCCTCCATCTTGGTGTTCACCTCTGCTCTTAGGAACTTATGGAGCTCATGGAATCTGAACACATGGAACTCATTCATGCTCAAGTGTGCTGCCTCCTCTGAGGTCTGCTAGCCACACAGAAAATGAAATTCAAATTTTCCCAGTCCTTTTCCTATTCATCTGGAGAGCAGTAGATTTGAAAGTTGTGGCCAGAGCAGTCACTGCAGGGCACTGTGAGACACCTCCCAAAGGCCAAGAACATTGACTTTTATAGCACTGCATTTGCACTACTGTAAAGTCGACCAGGCAAGATCGAATTTAGTAGTTACTCCTCGTGAAAGCAGGAGTGCAGAAATCAACTTTAACGGCCCTTAAAGTTGTGGTAGTGTGGACTCATTGTTTAGAAAAGTGACCTGATGTGGCTAAGTTCAACCTAAACTCCCCGTCTAAACCAGCGTAGAGATTTAGGAAGGATACCCAGCATAGTTGAAAGGCTAAGAGATATAGAAACTCTACTTCAAGCTAACTGCAGGTTGGACCTCCCTCATATGGCACCTGAACAGTCCTGAATGAGCAGATTTGCTTGACCAGGGGAAGGCCCTCCCAACATGGTCGTTCCGCCCCACTGCCCCCAGCTAGGGCTCTAGCCCAGCCCTGCTGCTGCCTGCCCAGCTGTAGCTCCCAAGGCTGGAGCTGTCAGGCTGCTGCTGCTGGCCCCCGAGCTCTGCAGCCAGGGCTGGAGCTCAGGGGCCGGCACCCCCCCCCCCACCATGAGGCTCCCAGCTGAGTCCCCGCCACCACCACCGCCACCCCTGGCCCCCGGCCCGACCTCCTTATACCTGGGCTCTATGGTCCAGGAACATCTGTGGTTCGTTGGCAGACCAGAGAGTCCCAATTAAGGGAGGTACAACCTGTAGCATATTACTTGCAGGATATATACAAGTGCTAGCCAAGAACACAGGGTGATCTTGCCCAGAGCAGCAAAAAGTATGTACATCCCCTTAGCTTGCACTGAGGACTTGTGCTTTGTCCAGCAGGTATCTTTTAGAAGAAAACGGTCTGGACAAGATCACAGTTCCATTTCTCTGTTCTTGGTAGGGATGTTAGATATCAGGTAATTGAATAGTTGTGTAACCACATGAACTCTTATCGGTTACATGACTATTCTATAGTCCCCAGGGGTGGGGCCCAGCAGCCAGTGCACTCTGACCTCACCCCCAGGAATCCCCTGCCACTGCATGCTGCTGCCTCTGTATCAG
The DNA here is from genome assembly GCA_032595735.1 of Pelochelys cantorii. NCBI lineage: Eukaryota > Metazoa > Chordata > Testudines > Trionychidae > Pelochelys > Pelochelys cantorii. Next base: position 16,863,167 of record CM064340.1, read on the forward strand.
AGGCAGCAGTGCGGGGTGTCAGGCAGGAGCCGGTCCGTGAGGGAAGACAGTTTAAAAACCAGCTCCCCACGCAGACCGGCTGGCCACTACCTCATGCTGCTGCCTCTGATGCAGAGGCTGCACGGTGGGGTGGCAGCAGCCCCTGTTCACGGGGGTCTGAGCTCCCTGAAGACAGAGGCTGCTGCAGCGGGGGAGGCTGCTGTGGACAGAGGCTGCTGTGTGGGAGGCAGAGCAGTCTCTGTCCACAGGGAGAGCTGAGACCCTGCCCCCCCCCCCCCGCAGACAGGGGCTGCTTCGTTACAGCCTGCCTAACCGCCCCCCCCCCGCCATAGAGGCAACAGCCAGAGGGGGCAGGCAGCATTTTGGAGCTGGTGCTGGGAGGAACCAGCTTTTAAGATATACAGAGGCAACAAGGGGAGAAGAAATCTTGTCGACTACATGCATTTAACCAATAAGCCTAGGCTTATCGGTTAATCATCTGGTCGACTACACATTGACATCCATAGTTCTTGGTTTATACATTTATATGCATATAGGCTTAGTCTTACAATTTCACTGCTTGGAATTCTTATAAGCCAACTGAGTGCTTCTTGAATCCAAGCTTATATGTTACATTATTTTTCTGGTCAAAATGTGCTAATGTAACAGAGCACTCATTTAGTCATAGTGCAGATACTTTTCATTTTACTAACTTTCATATCATTTTTTTAATTCTTAGAATCTATAATATTAAAAAGAGTGCATACACAAAAGAATTGAATTAAGAGACTCAATTATTTTGAACTTTATTGTTTTACACACAAGTTCTGAAAAAATACTATGCATTCCCCATTGTCAATTCTATTAAACAAGCTTACACATTTGGTTATTTTATTATTGTTTGTTTTAAAACAACAGTGAGCTGAAACCATTACAGAAAGGCTGCTGTATAGCCATTTTCAGAGAAATCTGAAACAATCAGTTCCTTGCAGATTGCTAATATTTATATTGGGTTCCAGTGTTCTTTTGGTCACTGTTTTCCCCCCCGTATGTTTTGTATAGGCACACATTCTGAATGACTAGTTTCTGATCATGTGGATGGAGTGCTGGAATAAGATTTTATAAAAGATTTTATTATAAGTCAATGCACAAGAATATTTTATGAGCAATTTTGAGAAATGTGATAGTTTAGTTCTTTACAAAAGTTTACATAGATTCCTTTTATATTTTTGATATACATGCTAATATATCAAAGATGCCTTTTTACATGTATTTATAAGTCATAGATTTTAATCCCTTCACTTCAGTTGCAAATTAATAAGCAACAATTAGGAAAATGCCAGATGTGTGTGATTGCTGCAGTTATGTTTTTAAAATGCATTATAAAATGGTCTACTAAAAGTGAAGGGGTTAAAGAGGCTCTGATGTCTCATGGAAAACATTCTATTTAGGAACACTTCCACTCATGTACAATTTTCTGGTGTTCTCCCCTCACTGTTGAAAGTTAAAGGTGCTTGGTTAAAGACAGAAATGAATCCCTGGCTTCACTGGAGTCAGTGTTAAAATTCCTATTGATTTCAGTGGGTCCAGAACTTCATCTGGGGTCTTATTCCTTAAAAATTAATCTTCTCTTATTAATTCCTCATTTTAAGATATAATTATGACAGCACTCAGATCATTGTAACAACTAATTGTGAATCACTGACAGTCCCCTGGCCCAAATTACTACTGTTGTAATACATAATTTTACTGGAGTCAGTGTAAGGGAGTAGTCAAATAGTCGACTACCCGATAAGCCTAGGCTTATCAAGTAGTTGAGTCAACTACTCACAGAGGTAGAAGTGTGTGTGTGTGTGTGTGTGTGTGTGTGTGCGCACGCGCGCGCGCGGGGGGGGGGGGGAAATGTATCAGAGGCAGTAAAGCGAGGCGAAGCAGGAGCCTGCAGGTTCTTAATACATTTAAAAGGCTGAAGTGCAGCAGAGGGAACCAGGTGCAAGCTGGGAATCAGCTGTTCTGGCTCGGGCCTGGTCCCCACCACTGCACTTCAGCCTTTTAAATGTATTAAAAGCCTGCCAGCTCTTAATACATTTAAAAGGCAGAGCCACAGTGGGGTTAGCTCCCGAGGCTACTTATCAACTAATCAACGGAAATTCCATCGACTAGTTGATTAAACGCAATTTAACATCCCTAGTCAGAGACCTACCCCCACTGCAGCTCCATAGTTTAAATGTAGTAGGAGCCAGGCTGCCAGCACACCCAGCTGCTACTACATTTAAACTGCAGAGACGCAGCGGGAGTAGCTCCTCGACCCAGCGTGAGCCGAGACTGAGTGCCTTTCCTTAGCAGCTAATCATGTAGTTGATACAAGTTGTATTGACTACATAATTTGCCAATTACCTGCCTCTTAAGGATGTTAAGTCAGTGGAGTTGTACCTGCTTATGCTAGTAATAATTTTTTAAATTAAGGAAAATGGGCCTAATAGTTCTTTACTATCTTCTCCAAAATGAATCCTGAGTGCCCTCAATTTCCAAACAGGAGGAAAGACACTTTAGCAACTGACAGAAGATACTCTACTTACAGGAGTGGAACCCTAGGAAAGGAGGAACAGGAGAATGCCAAAAAAGCAACAACGATCCCAATTTCATCCATCTGTTCCCTTATAACAACAACAAAGAACTCGCAAAATGCAGAACTTAGATATAACTGCCTCAAAATGTTTTTTAAGGTTTTCTTTGAGACATCAACTCATCTTTAGATGGTTTGTTTTCATGCAAAAATAGTATATTCTTTCTGTGTTTACATTTATCTTATAGTCATTTATTTACATATAGATCATACGTTTGTGCTTTTCACACATGAAAAGAAATTACCTCAATTTGTTTCATTCTAGAAGAATTAAAGACAGATTACTTTATTAAATGCAGCAAAATTGTACCCAAGGGCAGAAATGACACTGGACCTTACTATTCCTAAGATTGTAACAATTGCATAATGTACTGTAAAAGCATACTTTAGCAGCAAAGGAATTACCACTTCTCTCTAATGTACAATATAGAATCAAATATTTTACTGTGCTCCATTTGCTTTTCAAGCTCAGCATTACTTAATTACATGTATGGCCAGTCCTGTAGGGTTAGGGCTCCATGCTGATTTTGTCCAAGTTTTATTATGTATCTTTTTTTCTTTGATGGTTGAAGGGTCAGGGAAGGTAAGTTGGCTATGGAATATATTGAATGAAGAACATCAGTTATACATAACTATGCATCATTCTCTCAAGGGGATTGGGCTAGAACAGGAATGGGCAACCAGGAATGGTGGGTGGGCCGTCTGAGTGGCCTTCCTTCATCTCAGTGGGCTGCAGTAGCCACATAGCCCCTCCCTGTTCAAGCTCGTACACAGGAATTTCTGTGGGGGGGGGGGGGAGGTGCTTTTTTTGTAAATGTGGGCCACAAGGGTGTGAATGCACCCCTCATGGTCCCCCAATTAAGGGGGGAAATCAGCCCAAGCCTTCCCCCAGCCAGCCAGAGCATGGGGGAGGGAGACTCAGGCAGTGCATTGCTCCTGCCTTCTCCTGGCTAGCCATGGCATTCTTACTTGGGGGACCATGTGGGGTGCTTTCGCACACATCACCACATATGGGCCTGCTGTTTGTCCCTCCCCTTCTCTCTTCCCCCCACCCCCCGGCCTCTTGTGCACTGGAGCCCTGCATTTACCTGCTCCTCCCCCTCCCTCCCAGCACTTTGGAGCCCCTGAATTTCCTAATTCATGCTCTGTCCCCACTCCTCGCCCTCCCTCCTAGAGCTGTAAATCTGTGAATCAGCTGTTTGCAGTGTTTCAGCTCTGGGAGGGAGGAGGAGGAGCGGGAAGTGTGGGGCTCCGGTTCTCTGGTGTGCCGAGAGGCGCATGGGGGGCAGCCAAAGGGTCTGAAGGCTGCATGTTGGCCACCACTGGGTTAGAAGTTATGTTTGAATCTGGTTTTCTCATATGACCACAGGAGACATTCAGGGGGCATTTTATCAGGCCCAAGGAAACTCTTTTATGACTATATAGTGGGGAAGAGCAAGCGGTAAAAGTAACGTAAAATTTCTTACTGGTACTGTCCTATGGCAAGCCAGGTCCCTGCTAGCTCTTTAAATAGCTCCTTGCTGGCTTTTGCTGCAGCTCAGCCAGCTCTGTGCACCAGGGTGAACCTGCTTACTTTCACCTCTGGAAAGAGTGCCTCATATTGTGAATTGCACACATTATATAATATGGATTGTAGAACTACCTCAGCATATGAGTCTTCTCAAGATGATGCCATCTTTGAGGGAATGGACAACTGGCACAACATAGGGGCCTTATTCTCCTCTCACCCTGATATCACACCAGTGTTGACTTCAGTGGAATTACTATTTTACAACATATTGTGTAAATTATTACCCTGAGATACTATAAAGAGGTCACAGGAACTCACACCTAAATAAGCACTGGGATTTTCCTTGAAATGGAGACAATACATTTTTTTACTTAAGGAAAAACCAAAATGTGCACATGGAAGACAGCTATGCTTCATACTAATTTAAGAAAAGAATGCTACTGCTGGTCATATTAAAGAACATAGGCACATGTTCATTTGAGGTTTTAATCCCTTTGAATGTTTCCAAGGTTAGCAAGTCTGAGAGTGATCCACAGAGGAAGTTCTAATTACGCAAGATAAAGTTACTGGGTGGTACGGGTGTGTGGTTTTAGTTTGTGTAGCGAATGTTTTCTCCGGGATTTTAAAATGTACACACTTTTGGGACATGGATGTAGAACAATGTTCATCAGCGACAATTCTTTCCAAATTTTACATTATCTTAGTGTGGTCATATACATACTTTCTTCTTCCCATTTCTAATCCCATCCCCTTTAATATTAAAATCAAAAAGCATGTGAACCATAAATGAATCATATTAGGGTCCTCAATATCTCTAAACATTTAGAGATCAGTTGTCTGGACAAGTCAAGTCAACTGAATCACTTAAAAGGAAAAAGGCAAGTGAATTAAATTCATGCTATAGAGAAAGGTCTGTGAAAAATAGCTTCTTTACACACATTATTATTTAAGGAACTATTTACTGGTTCTTAAAATAGATCATATTTGATTCCGGATGAAGAAAAGGTGTTGCACTTGATGCCTGGCACTGTGGCTAATCATTTATATCAGTGTAAATCACTACTGTTCCAGATCACAATGGTAGTGTTTTACACCAATTTTGTACAGATGGAAATGACTGCACAAAATGCAGGATAATGAAGAATCAGGATAATAGAATGCAAACCTTTCCACATGCGATAGAATCAAATAAAGATGTTCTGTACAGCAAGATTACAGAACCGCAGCAGACTCGTAGGTATTTTTAGTTATTTGTTCTGAAATGACTTTAATAGAACAGACCCCGCATAAAAGTAGCTCATTAGTTCAATGTATTTCATTTCTTTAAAAGCATGCAGTGCAGTTTCAGAAGGAAAAATATATGACAGTTTAGATTAATAATTTAACTCAGGATCTTTAGTATGAAAACCAATAATGGTTTCCAATCTCAGACAGAAAAATAAGTTTATATTCACTGCCCTAACAAACCATATACTTTAGCAGCCCATGTTAGTGTAGAGACTGGTAGAACAGTGGTTACTAAAAAAAAAAATAATTTAGAGTCTTGATCAGCAGGAAGAAGCCATCAGGGCTATTGGCTCAGAGTTTTCTCAAGTTCCATGAGTTGTGCAGGCTTGCAACTATGTTGTTTGAGCATGTAGTTCCAGATCACTGTGGAGATATTGCCTATCCAGTGACTTCCCCTTTGCCACAGTGAAGGCTAAGGCTTCATCCAGATCAACTGCTTTATATGGTAATGGGGCTCATGGAATTGTATTAGAACTCTGCAAATGTCCAAAATATAGAGAAGGATCCTTCCTCAATACATCTTGATTCAGTTAGTCAAAGAAAAATTTTAAAGTGGTTGTAGCACAAACATCAGTCTCCCTAGCTGAAAGCTCAATTGTGAAGACCCATTAGAGAGAAAAATAAATAAACCTGTGCCCCCCTCCCACTTTTGAAATGCAAAAAGAAAAATAATAAAACCCAGTGCCCCCCCTCCTCAAAGCCTGCTGCAGCCTTAACGGCTAGACAACGCCACAACCCTCCTCTCCATCAAACAGCCACTTACAAGAAGAGAGAAACACAGGTGATGTTATCACTTTTGCAGGATTTAAACCCTGTCTCATATACACGCATGCTATGCTTGCGTGTTGGTGGACAGACAGCTAATGTATTTTTAACACTTTTGATCCATTATTGCTTAGGGTCCATCTACACAGCAGGACTTAACTCGAAATAAGCTACGTTAATTGCATATCTTATTTCGAAATTGGGAGCATCTACACAGCACTTATTTTGAAACAGGGCACTCTTCCTCTGACTTCCCTTACTCCTCGTACAATGAGGGTTACAGGACTTGGAGTAAGCAGTCCTCCAGCTTGATAGTATTTTGAAATAACTGCCTCCTGTGTAGAAGTGGACTAAGTTATTTCGAAATAATGTTGCTGTGTAGACATACCCTTAAACTGCAGAAGTGGGAACACTGCAGCATCTTTAGCTGGACACAAAGACTTTTAACATTAAATATCCAAATATACTGAGACAACGCAAATCTTTATACCCACATTAAAAAAAACCCAGCAGACTAAATTATTTTTTCTGGTAAATCCATAAAGAAAACTGGCCAAGCCAGTCATATATTAGCCAGGTGGTAACCTTACCTCCCACCCCCATCAAGACACCTCACAATGGTGGTGGGAAGGAAAATTGTGGAGGAAGCTCACCCCTCAGCCATATGGACACTCAGGAGTAACACCTCTTCCTACTCTCCAGCAACACAAGGGAGGCCCTCCACCATTGCACTATAGCAATGGGAATTATGATGCCATGCTTTTGTAACCACCACCAGGCAGATTTGAACCTGGGATCTCTGGAGCTAAGTATAGGAACCTCTACCCTCTGAGCTAAAAGCCAGCTGCTTCCCAGCCCATGCTGTAGAGGTCTCTTGATCTTAGCTGTTGCTGTGGTCTAGATCCCACTGCATTGGTCAGTGAACCACACTAGGGCTACATCTACACTGGCAGCTTCTTGTGCAAGAACTCTTTTGGGGAAGAGTTCTTGTGCAAAAACTCTTCCAGAAGAGAGCGTCTGCACTGGCATGTGCATGTGCTTTTGCGCAAGAGCATCCATGCCAGTGTAGACGCTCTCTTGCGCAAGAAAACTCTGATGGCCATTTTAACCATAGGGCTTTCTTGCGCAAGAAATTCATGTTGCCTATTTACACTGGCCTCTTGCACAAGAACAGTTGCACAAGAAGACTTATTCCTGAGTGGGAGCATCATAGTTCTTGCGCAAGAAGCCCTGATTTTATACAGTAGAACGACAGTTTACTTGCGCAAGAACACACGGCCAGTGTAGACAGGCAGCAAGTTTTTGCGCAAGAGTGGCCACTTTGGCGCAAGATCACGCCAGTGTAGACACAGCCTAGGTGTAACAAAAGACAGGACTATGCAGCACTTTAAAGACTAACAAGATGGTTTATTAGGTGATGAGCTTTCGTGGCCCAGACCCACTTCCTCAGATCAAACTGTGGAAGAAAACTGGCATGCCCATATATACCATCATGCCAGTTTTCTTCCACAATTTGATCTGAGGAAGTGGGACTGGCCCACGAAAGCCCATCACCTAATAAACCATCTTGTTAGTCCTGTCTTTTGTTTCAGCAAGACCAGACTAACATGGCTACATCTCTATTACTATTCTACACGCTAGGCATGCGTGTTACACTTTCTCGCAAGTAAATTTGTTTGACTGGATGCTGTTCACAATTATAGTTCATATATTGGGCCAGAGTTCCATTCCTCTACCTGCAGCTGTGCCAGGAAGTTAATCTGATTGGACTGCACAGCATTAGCAGTAGGTGAAGCAATAAACTAAGAAAACAAGGGAGCATAGGATGAGGAGGGCTCATTTACACTAGTTAGCCTCCTCTTGGGACGCTTTTTATTTTGAAGCTCCCACAGGAAGCTGATCCTTCTGAATAGGTCAGTCTGCCACAGAGCCAGCAATGCTTCCACAGCCTTCCCAGCTTGCACATTTATGAACCCAGAGGCATAGCGTGTTGAATCAGCCCCTTAAGGAAGTTCTATCTGCCGTGCTATAAACTAAGTTCAGATGCACTGAAAAAGAAACACAGAGAATTCTATAATTTCCTAAAACATTTTTGCAATTACAAAGTGGTATTAATCTGGCTTTTTCCATTAGGCCTAATAGGCTAATGGGCATATTATGTACAAATGAAATCATGAGATTCATTCATTGTTCTAACTCAGCTACCCCTCTGAAGCTTCTGTTAGGGTACGTCTACACTACAGCGTTATTTCGAAATAGTTATTTTGAAATATCTTATTTTGAAATAACGCGTCTACCCACAAAATGCATTTCAAAATAGCTTTTTGCTATTTCGAAATAGCACGTCCATACTGATTGGACGCTGAATTGCATTTAAGGCCAGTTGGAACTGGTTCCGGCCGGGCATCAGGTCAGAAGTTACCTTGTGGTCAGGGCGGCCAGCAGGGCACCCTGGCAAGGGCTGGAAGCCCCCTATTTCAAAATAAGCATCTACACAGCGCTTATTTCAAAATAGCAATTTCAAAATTGGCACTATTCCTTGTGGAATCAGGTTTACCAATTTTGAAATAAGCCCTCTGTTATTTCAAATTAATTTCGAAATAGCAGTTGGCTTGTGTAGACGCTAGGAAAGTTATTTCGAAATAATGGCTGTTATTTCGAAATAGCTTTGCTGTGTAGACATACCCTGAGTGTGATCATTGATGATTACATAAAGTCAATGGAATTCATGTCCTGCAGCGTATAAAAGCTATCACTTCTTTAAAAAAAACAAAACAACAAAAACCTCTGGCCAGGTAGCTAGCTTGAAGTTCTAGATAGGGAAGACAGATTTAGTTATGATTTTCATGACCAGTCTTCGAATGTTTGAGGTAGACCACATTATTGAATTGTCCAGGATTGTAGTTACTAATCTGTAACATTAAATACAATCATATCAATGGATATATCACATACCTTTTTCCTGATGTGTAATCAGTAAAGTTTTAGGGCATTAACAACAACAACATAATCTTTCATGATATACTTAAGATTTGTTGGAACTTATGCCTGTTTTTATGGATATATTGTGTGATTTTCAGTAGTCTCCTATAGTTTACATACTGTAAAAAGATAAGATACTACAGCTGATGAAAAAGAAAAGTTACTGTTATATCAATGGTGAGGTCTTGGAACAACAAAAAGTTCAGAAACAAAGTCAGATGCTTATTCATTTCAACTCTGTCATTCTGGCTCTGTACTTTTGAGTATGCACTTCAATATTGCTATAAAGTCCATTATTCAGAAGAATTTTCCTGCAGTTTCATATGGAGACACTTGAATAAAGCTCTTCTATTTGTTTTTTGAAGTAATCTCTTAGCTCTCGTCTCTTAGCCTTTAGCGTTGGTGTCAACAAGCCATTTTGTACTGAGAACGTATCAGAATGGATGTAAATGGCTTTGACCTGAAACAGAAAATGCAAATATTTATGGCAAAACTAAACTAACATAATCCATTATTAAGTAGTACTAATCGAAACTACTGAAATTGTAACTATCCTGCTTAGGTCATCAGCAAAAAATGACTTTGTTGGATCCATTTGCAATCCTACTGGTTGTCTGTCCATATCCCAAAGCATCCATACACTCTTCTTTGTTTAACAGAATGCTCAGGACTGATACAAGATTTGAGTTGCAGATAGGGATGTGAAGGTTTAACCAATTAACTGATGAGCCTCACCCTTAAGCCTCACTCCAGCTTTGACCGGGCTGGAATAGCCTTTGCCTGCAGCGGTGGGGGAGGAAGAGAGGTGCTGCAGCCCACTGGCAGGCGGAGAGCCACTCCAACCTGCTTGCCTTCCACTTTAATCAGTTAACTGATTAAACAATATGTTTAACTGATTAGCCAATTAAACAGGATTTTACATCCCTAGTTGCAGGCTGGAATTAAGAAGCACGAACAGAGTGGAGAGGGGAAGTTTGAACACCACCAGTCAGTGCAATGGTTGTCTCTCCCCAGTTCTCAATCAGTCTGTCTTTCTTGCTTTTATTAGCATCATCTTCACCCTGCTCCATAAACCTTGGTTCACACCACTCCCCCACAAAAATATTACCGCCCAGCCTTAAAAGAAATACTGTATGTTTCCAGTCTGCTCTGCTCTCACACTGTCTGGTTGGCAAAGGAACACAGCCACCTTTCCCATCTGCTCGAGCCACTCTGATTTTTTGAGGATATGTGTCACAAAATTTCCACGTAGCTGAAGGGTCACAGAAGATAGGAAGGTGTCAGAGTCAAGAGAAGTAGAAATTATATTCAGGGACACACACTTTCTGAAGCATAGGTTTACATCTACCCAAAATTGCTAACTAGCACTGACACGGCCTTCATGTCGCTTTACTAGCCTAGGCATAAAAGTCTTCGCATCCAAAGTCAACATGATGATGCTCGTGCAAAGAAAAAAAAAAAAGAGCCTTAGTGACCAATTACAGTAATGAAAATCACTCAGTCCCAGGCAAACAGCATTTGACAAGGCTGCCCTTACTAATCCTTGGTGTTTGAGCACAGCAGGAGGCTTCGTGGCACAGATGGCAGGTGGTTGTGTTTCCAATATATTTATGGTGGTGCTGGGTGGTGGGGAACTATAGAATACATCTGTGCATGGCTGCTGGCCACAGTTCACAGGGTTCAGATAGGACTCTTTAGCCATCCACTGCCTTTTTTGCCCATCACCAATCCACTTCATATTTGACAGACTGAAGTTGTAGGAAGCGTGGTGTAAGAACGGCCTTTTTACTCCATAAATATTTGTGGCTTTCTTTTCCCTATGTGCACTTTATTCCAGGGGCAAAATGAAGGGACCACAAATACTTTCTTTACATACCGTGGCCAAGTGACTTTTAAAAGGGACTGGTGATTTTGAGCACTGTAATTTTTGTATGCTTCACTTGAGACATATTAAGGAGGCATGATTTTGAAATACCCATCCTCTCTAAATTGTTTAAGTTGAGCAACTTTTGAAAACATCTTGAATGATATGTAATTAAAAACAAAATGTTTACTTAAATCATCATCATCATAGTGGTATTTAAAATGGTAAACTTTATGGCTTGATGTTATAGCTAGTTAAAAGAGTATGAAAGAGTCTGATACAAATTAGCAATATCCTACCTAGATTCAAGAAAAGATTTAGAGAAAAATTATACCGTCCCACACCAAAGAAAAGAGTTTCTGGTAAATTCACATACCATTTGTAACTTTTAAAAAATCCCTATGACAAACATGCAGAATATATTGAATCTACTACTCTCCAAAATATTTTTATGTATTGGAAATTCAGAACTTTTCTGCTCAGAAGTGCTTTGGCGTTACTGGAGAACTAGTGAAATGGTGATATCACAAGAATTAAGATAATGGAAATGGAGCAATTTGTGAGGGGAAAGGATTTTTAATTGAACTTGTTTAAAAAATTCTTGGGTTTGCTTTATTTAGTTAATGCCAATAGTCATTAGACCAGAGACTCTCTGTAACTTAGGGCACATCTACATAGCAGGGCTAAAGCCAAAATAAACTACGCAACTTGAGCTACATTAATTGCGTAGCTTAAGTCGAAATAGCTTATTTCAGCGTTTGGCGCTGTCTACACAGCAGGAAGTGTGAGTTAGAGCACTCTTCCTCCAACTTTCCTTTCTCCTCGTAAAATGAGGGTTATAAGAGTTTGAGTAAGAAATCCTCCAACTCGATATTAATTTTGACATTATGTCAAAATAACTGCTTACTGTGTAGATGCGGACTAGGTTATTTCAGAACAACATCAGTTATTCCAAAATAATGCTGCTGTGTATACATAGCCTTAGTGATTAGGACATTCACCTGGGAGGTAGAGACCAAGTTCGTGTCTCAACAATAGTTGGGTTGACTGAAACTGCATTTTTAGCAAATAAACTATTTGTGTGAAAAATTTCACCCAACTCTATCCATAGGGAAGCTGAGGGACTCTCTGTATGATTCATACTGGTCAGATAATCAGTGTTAGGTCATAACAATCACATACTGCTTTACACAGGAGACTCTACACAGAAGGCACGTGTTTTCAGACGGCAATAAATTCAAGAATTTCCTTTGCATAGTTTCTCCCTAGATTTTTAGCATTGCAGTGAAGTTCTCATTATAACCTCACTGTTTTTAAATGCATGTCAGTTGAACTGGTGAGTTACGGGTATTCATATTGTGAAGATTAGGCAGGAACAACCCAAGGTAATTATTAGACAGCCAATTTAATATATTATAACCCTCACTCCATGTGGAATGTCTTTAATCAGTTATGGAAATGTTAGGAAAATGGAGACAAGACATATGGTTTCAGGAACTTCTGCAAACTGGATTTTCATTGGACTTCTCAAGTAAAAAATGGACAAACAAATGAAGCTTACTAGTGACGTTTAAATAATTAATGTCTTAGAATCTGATATTCACTTTTATATTAATATTTTAACAGATAGACAATAAAAAATTAACTTAGAGATATTTGATGTTGGCCTTTTTGTGTGTTTTGATCAATATTATCGCTTACACCATGAAATAGTGCGTCAGTTTCAGAATGTTCCTGCTGGAATGTTTGTAGTTCTGTTGCAGAAAATATTTAGGCAAGCGTCAGAAAGGATTAATGCATGCACTGAAAATAAACAGAGCAGTTGTATTTTCTAGGTCAGTACCAGAATTATACTGTAACTGTGGACCTGATCCTACTTTGCAACATTTCAATGAAAATAGGATCAGGCTCCTAAAAATACTGGTCTTGACTTCTGGTGATTATATCAAGGATTATACAGAGCATGCTATTGTATTGCCTATGCACCCATCATTCTCACCAAATCTGCTGCTGTGTGTGGAAATCTAGATCAGGGACTAAAGTCCTTATTTAACCAAAAGAAAAAAGTAATTTGTCAGTGGTATAGTGCTGCTTTCACAAAATTCCTGCATGGAACCACTAAAATACTAATCACAAGGCTTTAATTACTGTGGACCTTTGGGGCAATATTGGTGCATTCTTTAGGGACCAAAGGATTTAAGAAATACACAAATGCAAGCTATAATTACTTACAGACACACTATAATCAGACATTTAGGGTATATATGATGCATACTAACAACTGCCTATTCATCATAAAGGGCACATTATTTGACCATAAGGATTGATGTTCTCATACCTGCTCAAAAGAATAAAGTCCACTCTCCTTCCCTAGCCGTACCATATCATCCATTATTGCTTTTGCCAGTTCCTGCATGAGAACAAATAATTTTCTATTACTTTTCAAAAGACATCTTTACATCCAATGATATTAATCAGTAGGAAAATAAAGTTTACTGATCAAAGCACAAATACACTGTTGATTCTGGCAGTTCATACATCAATTAGCATGCTGCTTTAAAAGAAATGTCTTTATAAATAGAAAACTTGTCTGAATGTCTTATAAATGAGTAATGTAATAATATTTTATGCTCTTTATCTTTTATAGAAAATGTAAAGGCTAACGTTTTCAAACTACGATGGCTGAGGATGGACATTTAAAGCTGTAATCCTTCAAACTCTTATAGACATGCTTACATTTAAGTGCCCAAATAGTCCCATTGCTTTAATGGCATTCATGATTTTAAAGTTAAAGTGTGTGTGCAAACGGACTGTAGCTTAAATCATCTACGTTTGATTATACTAGTTGGTGCTCAGTAGTTCTTAAAAATCAATATGCTTATTAAGGTGCCTACCTATGAATATAAATGCCTAACTTTAGCCACCAAGGCAGAATAGTCTCCCTTAAACTTTGCATCTTGCCATTATTTATAAACTAGTATTAATTTTGCAGCTGAGTTCAACAACAAGAGAGAAAGTGTTACCTTTCATACACGTCTAAAAAAAGACATTGCATAGGTTTACTTATAGAAAAAGATTGTATGATATATATACACAGAAACATTCAGAAGAATGGGCGTAATTGCACAAATGAGCCATCTAGTTCAGTATAGTGTCTGACTGCAGGCAATGCCCAGTGCTTGGGGGAAAAAATGTGGAATATGCAGGTGCAAGACTACGGATGACTGTCTTCTTTCGTATTAGGAAAGTGCCAAGCACATTAGTAGTGCTATTAAATAACAATGATGTTAAGGCGTTTAAAAGCTTGGTTTGCCTATTCTCTTTTATGTGCGCATACCTTTATTTCAGTGCTGGCATTTCCTGCAGGATATTACAGATCAAGATTAATTAAATGCACCTACATATGTATTTTTAAGGACACACCGTATTTTTACAGAGTTCTGCATATGTTCCCTCAAATCCTCTTTTCTTTGCCCAGCCTGGCATCACTTCAGAATCGGGTACAACAATTCCAACCAAAAAGGCCTGTTTCATTTAAAAAAATAAATAAATAAAATCAGCTGAGGAAAGACCCATATTTAACATAAAATATTTCAGTACATAAATAATTTCTCTTAGTTTGCTAGGTTTAATAATTTCAATAAAGCACTAAAATTTAATGAGGAAGTATTTCTGATGAAGATAAAAGAGTCCAAAAATGACAGTTAACATATGTCAGAATTTGGCTCAGATTCTGCAATTTGAATTCAAGTCTGCACTGAAGCTAACAAATTTATTTTGCTTTTATGGTGGTATAAGGGAAAGTGGATCTTGGTCCATTTTGTTTTTCACTGTTCCATTCATGGATCTCTGATCATCTAGAGCAGAGGTGGAAAGCTAAGGCCTGGGAGCCGTATGTGCCCCTCTCCCCACCCTCCCGGCTTGCCTGGATGCAGACCCCAAGGCTCAGGGCTCCCCCCAGCATTGGGGAGCCTGCACTGGCACCCCAGCCCCCCCCAGTCTTCCATGGTGTTGAAGTACACAAAATCTACTAGTCTGGGCCCCCCTAAGCTCTGGGCCATGTCTATGAGGGTTTGGGTTTTTTTTTTTTTTTTTTTTTTTGCTTCTCACCTATGTGCAGCCCCTGACTGATTTTTCTATGGGTCAGCAGCCTCAGACCCAGAAATGGTTTCCCACCCCCGATCTAGAGAAATCATATTGATGTCAGGGAAATGTTTGGCTCAGGGGCATGATCAGTGAGTAAGAGCATCAGAAGAGCCACACTGGGTCAGACCAAAGGTCCATCTAGTTCAGTGTCCGGTCTGCTGACAGTGGCCAATACCAGGTGCCCCAGAGGGATCAAACAGAACAGGGAATCATCACGTGATCCCTCTCCTGTCATCTGTTTCCAGCCTCTGACAAACAGTGGCTAGGGACACTATTCCTGCCCTGGCTAATAGCCATTGATGGACTTATCATCCATGAATTTATCTAGTTCTTTTTTGAACCCTGTTAAAGTCCTGGTCTTTAGTTGTTAGGGTTAGTTGTTATGGTGTATGAAATTGTACCTGGTGGTATGTAAAACACCAGCCACTGATGGGTAAATTGGATGCTTACACATGCAGCTATTTCCACCTTGTACACAAATGCAGATTTTTCACACAGAAAACATTAGTGAGCAGAATTTTGTGGGCAGCATTTCAGAAGCCACTTTCGAAAATATGGGCCCAAGTATTCTGTTGTAATACAGAGACTAGTTCTGCCCATCTACGTAAGCACTTGGTAGACAGACCTCAACTGCAGGTCCAATGAAGAACTTTAGTGATGAATGGTCCTACGCTTGTCCCACACTTGTGAATTAAAGTGCATTCTAGCAGGCACTCTGCTGTTCTCTATTTTTAAAAGTTGATGCCAATGGCTCAGCACACCAGCAGCCTAACCTTTTTCAAGTTTTTTTTTTTTTAATAGGTATCACAGCAAAGGAGAGTTTTAAGAAGAGATTTGAAGGAGGACAATTAAGCTAGATTCTTGCGCATTTGATCTGTGTATAGTCCCTTGAGTGTTTGGGGTCCTAACCAGAGATTGTAGCCAATTCCAGAATTGGGAAGGAGGAAGGTGAAGGGTAGAAAGGTCACCATTACTAACCCGAGTGTCAGGCGCAGGTCCTGTCTAGCACAGGATCTGGCTTTAAAATTAGTTTGAAGTGTTACATTTTACCTGTAAGCTGTCTCCATGCACATATATCTGGGCAATAGGCTCACTGCGGATGTAAATATTCTCAATCTTTTCAGGTGCAATATATTCTCCCTGAGCAAGTTTAAATATATGCTTTTTCCGATCAATAATTTTAAGTGTCCCAACCTGTTGGGAAAGAGAGATGTTGGTTACCAACATTGTTATTTGAATATACAGGCCCCATAAGAATGCATTTTTGAATGAACTCTTCATTTCATTAAAGAGCTAACAGTAAAGCTAGTAGGAGGTGCACAGTCGCCTGCCTACCAGCAAGAATGGACCATCCAGGGAGAAAAAAAGATCAGAGCAAGAGTGTCTGAACCCAGGAAACTGGTCCTTCCCAGGGTTTACTGGGGTTCAGCTGCCCAGCAGAAAATGTTGACTTTAATCAACCTTGTAGCCTTCACTTGGAAAAGAGTTTTTATGGATTAGGAGGACATTTTTGATAAATATAGTCTCTTAAATATAGGATGTATTTTTAGCCTGTCAGCCACGATGGAGTCTCTTTGGGCATGTCTACACTAGGCAATTATTTCAAAATAGTTATTTTGTGAGTTATTATTTTGAAATAAGTTATTTCAAAATAGTGTGTCCACACTACAGGGAAGCATTGAAATTAGTCCGAGGGAGGCTTGCTTAATGTGGACACATTACCTCGACTTAGAGCCCCAGGAGGCACTGTGGAGTAATTACTTTGAATGACTCTGGGGAGTAGTTAATTTCGAAATAGCAGCAGCGAAGTGTCCACACAACTGCTATTTTGAAATACAGTAAAACTCCAATTGTCCGGGATCCAATTGTCCAGCACTCCCAATAGTCCGGCACGAACTGGAACCCAGAATTGCTCCAATCAGCCGCTCTCATGGCTGGGCCACTGTGAGCCACATACGCATTCGCAGCCCCACGCCGTTCCACTCATGGTCCCCAGCGCACACAGCGTTCAGCCTGCACTTGCTAGCAGCCGGCCGCTGAGCACAGCCTTGGGACCCAGACATAAGGTTGGGGGAGAAGGGGGACTGGGTTACAGCAGGGAGAGTAGGTGTTTGGCTCTGGGGGAGGGTAGGGAGGAGGATTGGGTTGGGAGTATGCCCCCTTATAGTACCTCCCAGTACTCTAGCATATCCAATAATCCGGCCCCACCTAGGTCCCAAAGGTGCTGGATTATTGGAAGTCTACTGTAACTATTTTGAAATAAATGTTATTCCTCATGGAAAGCAGGAGTTATTTCAAAATAACCAGCCCCTTATTTTGAAATAATGGGCTTGGTAATGTGGACGTTCTGCTTGTTATTTTGAAATAAGGGGAGTTATTTCGAAATAACTCCCTAGTATAGACCAGGGCTTTGATCCAAACTTCCAAAATAAATTAAACTAAACTGTCATCACACAGGCAAGGAAAGTGCTATTGTAGTAGTCAGAAGAACTGACTTAACCAAAAAATACTTCATGACTATATTTGCCATTTTGTCCCAGCCCATAAGAAACAAAATTTAAAAACTAAAAAAAAATTTAAAAAAGGTCTTTTCTCCTCTCATTTTTTTTCCCAGTCTAAAAAAGTATTCTGTGTGCATGCATTTGCATGTGTAAAACCAGGTCCAGAATAATGTTTAAAAAACTCAGAAGATAAAGAAAATGCTTTATTATTCAGAGGTTTCCCAGTTTTGTTTTGAATTTGTCTTTACACCTCTTGTTCCAGGTAGGATCTTTTTTTTTTAAACCTGATAATTTAAAAATATGTTTCAATGTAGATGTTGATGGTTCCTCAAATATTATTGGAGTTTAAATATGAAAAAAATGATTTTCCTAAGTTCTGAGAACCAGCAGTTCTCATTGACTTGAGTTATATTTGAGGATATTCACTACTCCTAAAAAAAAAAAAAAAAAAAAAGTCAAGTGTTTGGTCTTTAAAACAAGTGAGTTGATTTCAGCATTCCGCCAGAGAGGTGGCTCAATTTCAGTAGTAATTGAACTGATCTCACTCTCCCCAGTGTCATCTCTTTCAAAAATTAATTAAAGTTTGAGTGATTGACTTTAGATATTAAGATAGCCTCTGGGGAGAAGCAAATCTGCTTGATATCTTACATGAACTAATGCGATATCAAAGAAACTTTTCTTTATGCTAAGCATAAAGCTGACCTGTATCTGGTACCCACATGGATGGACTTGACTCTGAGGATACACCAACTCCTGGTGGTTGACATATGGTTATTCCACACACACAAAACAAGTGCACGTGCATGTGCACAGACAGACACAGACTTGTTTGAAAATGTAAGTGTACCACCTTAGAATTTACGTAGGGATATACGTATAATTTACACAAGAACTAAGAAACTGTTCAGTACATACAGGTAACCATTTCCCAATGTCTCCTGTATGAAGCCATCCTTCTTTATCCAGAGCTTCAGCTGTCTTCTCCCCATCTTTTAGATAACCTTTGAAAACATTAGGTCCTTTCACGCATATCTGCAAGAGAGACATGGTTGCTGACAAAATCCAGAGGTTTTGTTATGGAATCATATCAAAATGTTAAAGGAGTGGATTCTTTCCCGCTGAGTGCTCCTACAAAATAAAACATTTTAAATTATGCTACCACTCACTTTATGTCTACATTAGTTTGTGGTTTTTTTAAAGTAGGAAAACAAGGTGATACAAAACTATGGTCAATTTGAGTGTGAATTTTTCTGGACTCCGCCCCCCTCCCCCAATCCCTAAAATTGTCTTTTGACAATATTTCATGAGACTAGAAAAAGGGACTGCTAATGCATATTCTACCACAACCTTCCACATATTTTCATAAAGAAACAATTTTGCTGAAAGATGTGATCATCCCCTGCCCCCAGCAGGCCTAGTGCCCAACCCCTGCTCACCAGGCAGCAGTGAGTGGTGCGAGCGGGGATTGGAGGACTCTGGCAGTCTCAGGGGCTGGCCACATAGCCGGAGGCGGTTTCCCCTTCAAAGTGCCACATCTCTCCGACCAGCAGCGTGGCTGCCCATGCCCTCCACCTGCTGTCCTGAGGCTGCAGGTGAAACTCCCTCCCTGCCCTGCTCCAGGGTTGCCAACACTCCCAGACCAGATGGACTGGCTATCACTGCATCCAAGCTGGCAACCCTCTGACACCACAGCTTCAGCACCAGTGACCACTCTGTGCTGGGGCCGAGGTGCGTAGGGCACCAGCACTGGGAGGGACGACCCTGATCAGATGTCCCCATGTTCCTAGAAGTGTCTCAGCAAAGTAGGCTCCTAGCTCTGGTTGGGCTGGGGACTGACAGGACTTGTCCATCCCCTGTGCAGCTGCTTGTGGGAGCGTGGGGAGACTAGCCTTACGTTTAGGTGCCTCCCCCCGCTGCAGAATGCTCTGGGACTGGGCAGCCACCCAGATGTTCCTGCAGCTGGAGGACACTTGTGGAGTTGGATCCCATTTCCCTGCTGGGGTGTTCCCAGCAGCTCAAGGGCACCTAGCTTCTAGTCAGGGCAGAACTGGGGCAGTACAAGACTTGCTCTTTGCCTGCAGGGTTGCTCTTGGGTATCTCTCCCAGTAGCCTATGCAGAGGAAGCATAAGTCTTGTCCCTCCCAAGCCAGACAGTATCAGCAGCTAGGAACCCCTGGTTGGGGAGCTCTAAGCAGCATGGGGGAGATCAGAACCACTTCCACCTCCTGCAGCTGCAGGAAGCTCTGTGGTGGCTGCTTTCAGAGTCCAGCTACAACCAGTTTTTTACCCCCCTCACAATGACCTTTTGGGTCGGGATCTCCATGGCTACAAACACCTGAAATTTCAGATTTAAACACCTGAAAATGTGAAATTTACTAATTTTCAAATCCTGTGGCCATGAAATGACAATAATGAACCGGGAATTTGGTAGGGTCCTATTTATTTCAATAAGCATTTTCATTGAACTAAGGATGCATGCGCCTGGACGAATTGATCCTTATAACCCTAGGCCCTAATCTTGTGAAGGGATCTAGTAGGGATGTAAAAACTTGTTTAAAAATGTAACCATGCAACTGCTACAAATTCATAGCAGTTACATGCGCTGTGGGCTCCGCAGTATAAGGCTTTAATAAGCTTTATATAGTGCAGAGCCCTCAGCGAAGCCTCCCCGGGAGCAGGACTGGCAGTGAAGCCACCTCCCTGGGAGCGAGGCTCCTGGGGAGGCTTAGCTGCAGGCTCTGCAGCTGGCTTCCCAGGAGTGGAGCCGGCAGCCCCTGCTGGCCACGGACAGGGGCTGCTCTGGCAAGCCCCACGGAGCTGGAACAGCCTCTCTGCCTAGGCCGGGTGGGGAGCTGCTTCAGCCCCTACCAGTTAACCAGAACTGGTAAGGTGAGGCTTACCAGTTAACCATTTACATCCCTACTACTTAGGTGAATCCTTATGCCTCTATCTTAGTGGAGTCAATGGGGCTCTGTAGGAATGTAAGAGTTTGCTTTGTGTGGACCCTCAGGCCCTTCAAAAGTAACTAGCTGTAGCCCTACTTGTAGGTTCTCTAAAATATGCTGTATTTCTAATAAACCCTATGATGCTCTACTGCTGTTTGACCTGTTCCTCTGTTCTGTTTTTTCCTTTCCTGTCTCAACTGGTGTATAGAATGCATCTATAACTACAAGAGGCACTTAAAAAGGATTCTCACATACAAGCAGTAACAAATGGCTCACAGATTTTTTATGACAGCCTGTCTCAAAGAGTTAACTACTGAGGGGCAATATCTAATATTGGAGATGATACCTCTCCTTCTCCTTTAGAAGCAAAATAATTCATCTCTTCCACATCCACCAGTTTGATTAAATTGCAGGGCAGAGGGGCTCCTACATGACCTGCAAATCAAAGTTAAAAAGTAATTTGTCATTTCTTTCTATAAATGGTACTCAGGAGGTTATTAGCAAATCACACATTTCTAGCCTGACGTTCAGTGTGTCTGTGTGCAGAATCCTTTAACCAGTCTGGATAGGCACCCTATTTTTAAAAGTGTAACAATACAGGACTCTTTCACCTTACCATCTTCCTTTGACCAACCAGAAATTCAATCAATCCCTCTTTTCAAGACCCAACTCAGAGTAACTTAATAACAGAACACAAAGTTCAATTCTGTGCACCATCTAGAAAACTCTAAGCCTTTGAGTTACCATGGTTTTAAATGCAGCTACAATGCCTTTACATTCACTTCCAATTTCTCCAAAGTAAACTATCTGCTTTAACTACTCTAAATCACTCCAGCTGTCAATGACAGATCACAGGGCCCAAAAGTGTTCAGGTCTATCCCAAGGAATGGTTCCTATGAAAGGCAAAGTACACAGTTTCTCTGCCATCCATACTAGGAGAATCCTTCACATATTTGCCTAGGGTGAAGTGTTCTTAGGACTAACAAATTTAACAAAAGTGAGGATCCAGTCCTTAGTATAGATTTGTGAATGTGAGTTCATTAATTATGTGCTGACTATTGTACCAAAATGAAGAGAGAGTGTGAGACAAACATAGTGAAAAATACAACAGAAAATTGTCTTGTCTGTGCATCTCGTAGTAGGTAACTGGCCTTTTCTGCTTTTGCAGAAAAACATCCTAATGCACAGCAATTGGCACTGAAAAACATTCTGTGCTCTACTCCAATCATAGAAAATTACTGCTGAAGAGGGAGAGGTTTTTAATTAATCATTTATGTCCAGTTTTTATGCAAGTATTCAGTTGAATGAATTAGTTCAGACCTGTTCCAATGCCTTTCTGTAAAAATTGATAATTAATGCTGCATTACTCTTATTATTTGCTGAGCATTGACAAGATGATGGGTTCTGATTAAATTTTTCATCTGATTATAAGATCCCAAAGATTTGAAAGTATAGGACATAAACCTAGAATCTTTAAACCAGGCTAACTTAAATCACTGAGCATCTTCTCATTTCCCCATTATCTGGCATTGCATCTGTGCTCAGAGCTTGATTTTAGGGACAAGTGAATATTAATTTGTTGGTCTATTTTTTGTTGGAGCGGTACATCTGACAAGTACCATATACTAGCATGAGTAGTCACTGCAAAAGGCAGGCCAGAAGTAAAAAGGATGGGTGATTTTTGCAGATCAGGACCAAAGCATGGTTCCATATCTCTCTAGGGAAACTTGCATAGCATCTATCCAAATTTTAACTGTCTTTGGTTAATGCCATTAATGCCTCACTTCCATGAACACTAAATTCACCCCAATTATTCAGCACAACGATAAAGTGTTGCATAATATCCTGTAGACATTACAGCTCATAGAATTCCAAATATAATAATAATTCTGTCCTTTTTGGAGAGACTATAATTTTTACCTGACGTCCAGTCACCTGGAGTAGTAAACGTACATCCTGCTGTGCACTCTGTTTGGCCGTAACCTTCATAAACCTGACAAAAAGATATATAGCTTTGAATCTGATGAAAGAGTAACACTTACATATGATTTGAACTTTGTTCAGTTTCCTTCTGGTTGCACAATACTGTGAATTTTAACTCACACTGCATTATGGTTTGAGACACAAATTGGGTGAAATAGTATTTAGATATTATCTTCTCACTAGCTTGTCTCACTAATATCCTGGGATTGGCATGGTAGCAATCATACACTTCAGATTGACAGGGAAAGTTGCTCTGGTCCAAATTGTATAGGAAACATTGTTATATACTGCCCTGAATGAACATTACTGTAAGGATCTGAAGATAGTGGGAAGTGAGGACAATGTACTGCTAGTGGTTGCTTGAATAAAGTAGCATGTACCTCTTTCAGAGAAACCCAATTCTTTCCAAAAATTTATTGCAGATTAGTGAAGAGGGGCTTTCTGGAAACTCTTTGCTGGTAATCTTCAGGCATCTGAGAAGGGTGGGGCTTGTCAACCAATTACTTCTAGAGGCCACTAGCTTTGCCAACCAACTGAGCAGAGTTCTAGGAGAGTACGAGTTATGTTTCCTTGGACTCCCTGTATTCTACAATAACCAATGTAGCCAGCACCTTGTTTCCAGAACATTAGAAAGGTCCCTTCAGTATGTGTCTGTGTCTCCAAAGTCCACCTGCCGCCCGCGTACCCTCTCAATGCCCCCTTCTCCCCTGCCTCTTGTGCACTGGAGTCTCACACTTCCTACTCCTCACCCTTCCTCCCAGCATTTTTAGAATGCCATGAAGCCGCTGATTCGCACTCCGTTCCCACTGCTCTCCCTCCCTCTGTTCCCTGCCTCCCTCGCTCAGCTTGAACAGCCACAAAGAAGCTAATTCGCAGCATTCAGGCTCTGGGAGGATGGGGGAGGAGCATGAATCAGTAGATTCATGGTGCTCTGAAAGTTCTGGAAGGGAGGGGGAGGAGTTGGAAGTACAGGGCTCCAGTGCCACAGTGTGGAAGAGGCGCTTGGGGGTGGGGGGACAGCCAGAGGGTCCACTGGCCACAGATGGAGTCCCAGTGGGCTGCATGTGATGTGCAGGCCACAAGTTGCCTATCACATTCCAAACCAGTCACATAGAAATAAGGCAATTTGGGGCTGTTAGAAAGATGATCCAATCTAATGCCTCCAGGTAAAGGAAAGAGCCTAGAAGGTTTAAAGAAAACAGGTTGATAGCCTTCTGGCCGGCAAGGACCTACGTACATGGGTGCCTGGTAGCATAGACGAGGGAAGGCTTTGCCTTCACCAAGTGCCAGGCATGGCCCTGCCCGCACTCCACCCTCAGAACACCTGCTGTAGGCATTCTGGGGACGGAACATTGCTGCCCCCAGTGCCCACCCTCCCCATGCTCCAGGAGCCAGGGAAGCTGGAGCCATGCGGTCTCCTCCCTCCCTGGTACTCCAGAGTCCGGAGATGCTGGGGCACACATATTTGCCTCCTCCCTTTTCTTCCTCTCCCTGGGTTGGGGCATGTGCTCGGTGGTGTTTGTGGCCCACGGTGCAGTTTGGATTTACATGGGGCTCAACACATGGCCAGGAGCCGAAACAAAAAAGTAGTCAATATAATGGTCTTCTGTTGATATGCATTTTAGTAGTTAAATTCCCAGACTATCATTGCTCATTAAAAGTGCTGTCAGATGGGCGGAAATCAGGTACATATTGCATTTAATTAATATAAGCAGAACTGACTTAAATGGGGCCTGCATGTTGTGTAGTCTTGCCTTAATCTTTGTATTCATGCCCATCAGTGTGAAAGAAGCTATTTGCATATATTTGCATGTATATGCAACTACACTTAGTAGCGGTCCTCGGCATGTGCTGGGAGTATCATTGTGGCTCTTGGAGCTTCCAAAGTTGAGTAGCCCTGGGCTAAAGTATACCTGAAAATATCACTCTATATATTAGGGGCAAACAGGAAGTAGGGGGGAAGAAAACATGGGAACCAGGGGAAAAATGGAAACTAGATTCATGCTTGCTGGAAGCTAACCCCAATAAACATTGAATTGTTTGTATCTCTGGACTTCTCACATGAACAGAGGTATTGTTGCTCTCTGTTCATGTGAGAGGAACCAGGGAAGTAGAGGGCTTATCCCTTTCCCCCATCCAACACCTAGATCCAGATGTTTCTTAATCTG
Organism: Pelochelys cantorii; assembly: GCA_032595735.1. Classification (NCBI taxonomy): domain Eukaryota; kingdom Metazoa; phylum Chordata; order Testudines; family Trionychidae; genus Pelochelys; species Pelochelys cantorii. Next base: position 16,887,923 of record CM064340.1, read on the forward strand.
CATCCAGATCCAGATCTGAGCTTTATATAGAAATAGTGAAAGTCCTGGATCCAAACTACTCTAACCTTTGGGGAGTTTGGAGCGGTGTCTGGTTTTTGCGGTTCAAACCCACTCTTGCTACTCATATCTTTGACCCTCCGGAAAAAAACATGTCTATTGTGGCTGATGTTGGTAAATGTTATTTTAAATATACATTCCCCTTTATTTCTAAACAAATAGAACAGCTAGTCCAGCAGTGCATGTGAATAACTGTCCATGTGGTGTACCTGACATCCAAGTGCTGCCCGAAGGAACCCTAGAACAGTTGGAGAAGCAGGGGCAGCTCCTGTGACAATCATCCTAACACACCCACCAAGGCTTGCCTGTTAGATAATAAAAAAATAAAATTAAAAAAAAAACACAACTCAGCCCCCCAAAGAAACAGCTCTTCTTCCACAGAAAATGATAGTCTTGATCATAGCTCTGAGGAACCATGTACATCATAGACCAGCAAACAATTTTACTAGCCATTGTACAAACACAAAACAAAACCCCCTTGTGCTTTTGCTAGTCCCTATTCAAATAAATACTAGGGATTTCATCGCTCTCCTTCTTAAGACTATTCTATAGTCTGAGCTTCCAACTGATCCTACATAGGCAGACCTTTTTGCCCAAATGGTGCCCCTTCAAAAGTCAATACTGCCTGGCACAGATGCAGAGATGTGCCTGCATACAATCATAAAAATGTAGAGTCGGTCAAGACCTTAAGAGGGACCTCATCACTCCATGCTGAGGCAGGCATTGATCCATCTGACTCTGTATGACTTTATGGTTAGGACAAAAATCAACCTAATGTTCTGCCACCATTCTTTTCTTGCTCACTTTTATCGTATTGCTTTGGTGGTTCCTCCCTGAACAACTCCAAACAACTCTGCTCCTTTTTTAATGTTGATGTCCTACAAGCATTTGTATGTTATTAAATCAACCCCATCATCACCTTTCAGCTATGCTGAAAGTCCAAAAAGGAAGGCAAAGAGTTTCTTGTAATTTCTAGGCTTTGAGGTTAGAAGGTCACTCTCATTTTTGCTAGATCCTAAATAAATGGAGACCCTGATTTGCCTTATATCTGGAAAGACCAGTGCCTGGTCTGCATCATTTGAAAGCTTATCTTTGCAGACTTGGTGAGCAGTTCACAGAGGAAAGGAGCAGTCGGTTTAGCTAGCTAAACATAAAGTGACATATCACTGGATAAGTCATCCAATAAGAAAATTAATTAACCACAACTTCCTAGAGTGATATAGCACATCATGTTTTACTGAGGAACCCTGCAGCAAACAGCAGGATTATTCCGATTGCTTCCAACAGGCCCTCAGATACTCTGTTTTCCTTTCCCTCTTGTTCAATTGCATGTTAAATGCACAGGCTTTATCTTTGTGGCTTTCTATGCTTTCTCCTAGGGGAAAATGGTTTAGGATATGTACAAAGGCCCTAATCCAAAAGTCACTGAAATCAATGGAATCTTTCAGTGGATTTTAGAACAGCCTAAATACCTTTAGCAAAAATACATTTTCCCCTTCTCTTGTTTTCCCTTCCACTTTTTCTTTTATTTCAGCTTGACTGGTGAGGAATCAGAGGAGGATCGCCACAAATACATACAGTACTTGCTGCTGGGGCTCAGTGGAAAAAAACCCACAATTCTATCTGATTAATAGGCTGAATTCATAGGGATGAGACCTTGTATCCCTGAGAGAGTCTGGATGATTAAGGAGGCAGGAAGGCCCAGACAAAATGGATGTGTTAAGCTCATTTGTGTGTGAATGTAGCTATTTTTCTTCCATTCCTGCCTCTGTCCCCAATATTTTGAGTCATTGTTTTATAGTGGCTCACCTGGGACATTTTCGGTATATGAAGTACATACTGAATTTCAATATAAAGCTAAACATTCTGGCTGTGTCTACACTATAGCCTCTTGTGCAAAAACATATGCAAATGAGGTGACGCGTGGAATATCGCCGTACCTCACTTGCATAATTAAGGAGGCTCTGTTTTTGTGTAAGAGGCTTTTGCACAAGAGCCATTCTTCCTGAAAAAAAAATGCGGAAGAATGGCTTTTGCATGTAGACGGCTCCTTTTTGCACAAAAGCCTCTTGCGCAAAAACAGAGCCTCGCTAATTATGCAAATGAGGCGCAGTGATATTCCACGCTTCACCTCATTTGCATATGTTTTTGCGCAAGAGGCTATAGTGTAGACATAACCTCTGGATGAAATTCTCTGGTGGCCTAGCTCTTGTGAGAAACAGAGCCTTTGGCACTTTATTCCCCGTACACAATAATAAATAGACATTTGTTCAGATTCCTAAAATTTTACATGAAACAGCGAGTGTTCTGCTGCCTCTTCACCATCTTGGATTTCATGTTATGCACCTGTTAAGTCCATAAAATAGCACTTAAGCAATACCTAAATGACACCTATATGTTGTGCTTACCCTCAGCACAGGAATGGATTTCATCCACGTGCCAAAAGTCATAGCAAAAATAAGCAGATTAAACCAGTGTTTCTTAAAGTGGTCCACAGACCCCACTCTGAGAAAGCTGCTACCAGGCTGCTCCAGTTTGTTTACTTACCGGCTCCGCAACCACGGAGCCTTATGGCTCCCATTGGCTGTGGTTTGCCATATGCAGCCAAGGGGAACCACAGAAAGCAGTGGCCTGGGTCATGCGGCTTCCCGTGGCTCTCCTTGGCTGCAAATGGTGAACCGCAGCCAATGGGAGCTGCGAAGCTCTGTGGCTGCCGAGCCGGTAAGCAAACAAACTGGAGCTGCTACCTGGCCGCTTTCTCAGAGTGAGTCCATGGGCCTCTGAGAAAAACTGGATTAAACCAACGCCTCTCTTAAAAGAGAAAAATGGTGCTCTCTCCTCTTTGGGTTCCTTCTTTCAGTTCTATTGTTTCCAAATCAGCCAAGCTAACACCACCGATTTTAAATTTCTAGCAGAAAAATTGCAAATTTCATTCCATCTATGTCTTGAGCAACAGCTATATAGTCACTTTTTCCACATTCTTACCTGGATTTTATTAAAAAATAGTTTATCCCATAAACTGTCATTTCTAATGATTCCACTTTGAACTTCAGCAGTTTTACGCTTTGCAGCAAATTCCAGAAGCCAGCGTTTCAATGGAGTATCTGCTTGGCTAAAGATCTAAGAAAATGCAGGAGGGCATGAAAGATTACACAGCTCAGATAGAAAACAATATCCTGTTATGATTAAGGTCACAGGGATCAGATTTATCACTGGGCAAAGCAGACTGCACTGTACTGATGTCAGTGAAGTTACTGTTATGCCAGCAGTATAATTAAGATGACTACACTGCAGTTGTAGGTATACCAATTGTGTTTTGTTTCAATCTATTCTCAAATATACTTACTTATCCCTTAAACAAAAGAGAAATGTCAAGAGAATAGAGGCATTGACTATATTTATATGACCGTGTTTCTGTGTGATTGCCATTATATGCACCATTAGGTGAAACAAGGATACAGTTCTAGGGCTGAGCAACTTGAATATTTAGTAGATAATACAAATATCATTGCTATTTATTGAGGTGATGGTGCCCATCTTTACTTATATTTTATCAGACAGCAGCCCAAACTGGATCTTCATACCAATACTCCCTGTACTCATTTAGAGATTGAGAAACCAAAACCGCAAATCCGAACTGAAAGTGAAATGAACACCAAATGAAATTAATGGGTAGCAGGTTTAAAACTAATAAGCGAAAGTTCTTCTTCACACAGTGCATAGTCAACCTCTGGAACTCCTTGCCAGAGGAGGCTGTGAAGGCTAGAACTATAACAAAGTTTAAAGAGAAGCTAGATAAATTCATGGAGGTTAGGTCCATAAAAGGCTATTAGCCAGGGGGTAAGAATGGTGTCCCTGGCCTCTTTGTCAGAGGCTGGAGATGGATGGCAGGAGACAAATTGCTTGATCATTGTCTTCAGTCCACCCCCTCCGGGGCACCTGGCGCTGGCCACTGTCGGCAGACAGGCAACTGGATGAGATGGACCTTTGGTCTGACCCAGTACGGCCATTCTTATGTTCTTATGTAAGCTTGCTCAATAGTTTGTGCCTCAGGCCCATCTCTTATTTTTAGGATAAATGGTCTACCCATTCTGAACATGCCTACTAAATACGTTATCATCTTTAAAATCTTCCACAGAGTTCTGAGATGATCATCTCCTAGCATGAAGGATTTTTAGCCACAAGTCAGCCTTGAGCTTGCAATATTTAAATTCTTTTCGGACCGACCATCATCTCTTTCCTGTCACTGCCAGCAGAAAGTGAGGACTAAGCTCTAGAAGTGGCTCAAAAAACAGAGAAAACATTAGCACATCCAAGTTTGATTCATGTTTCTCTGGGGCTCAGGTCTTGTACCAATGACATTGTAAGGAATATCACCATTGAGTGCAGTGGGAGTAGGAACAGGACCTATATACAGAGAATTTCCTTTCACCGAGTGGGTTACGTCCTCAGCTGGTATAAGTAGACATAACATTACTGACTTCAGAAAGGCTATGCAGATTTACACCCGCTGCAGATCTGGTCAAATGTATTTGCAGTGAGACACAAAAAGAGTTTTGGAAAAAAACAAACTTGGAGACTTCCCGTAGGTTAACTAGTAGACAATTGCTGACTATATTACTATAAACAGAATAAATGAAATTTACCTTATCATACATTCTATTTAATAATCGTGGTACAACAGGGAAAATGGTTGGACGCAGTGCTTTCATATCATCTGATAAGAGACGGATATCTCCTTGAAAGAATCCAATTCGCCCCCCATGGCAATATACGACAGACTATGATGAGAGGAAAAACAGAATACTTATTTCCTTCCATTTAATCACTATGGCAAAAGCACCTCTCTCCCTGTTTTAAAGACATTCCTGAAATTTTATTTACCATTGTGGCTAATGGGTTTAAAATAAAAAAAAACCCCAGCTAAACCACATAGTAAATTGGGTAGAAACGCACTGATATAGTATGGACCTTGATCATAGATCCTTTACTTAGTATTCATGTTTAGAAAACAGAATTTAGTACAATTTGTGGGAGAAAAACGAATGAAAGCTATAAGGCACGATTTTCAAAAGCACCTGACTACCTTAGGAACACAAGTCCCACTGAACTCCATAGGGCGTCTGCTCCTAGGATGGGAATTTCAAAAGTATCTAAGTTCCCAATTCCTGCTTTTTGTATTTTTACCATATGACTTAATATGCAACTCCACAATTAAATCTGTTTATTAGGTTGTCATTTAATCAGATTGCACAGAGTTCTCTTACATGGTCACTCCAGAACTACTGTATCAGATGGGGGAAGCTGTCTTGAAGTGGAGCACACTTCAGAGATAGCTCTTTGTATGGCTGTGGGGTTACACTTATTCTGGCAAGGTGGAGATGAACGCGCTGGTGAACAGCCTGTGATTTCATGTTCTGTGGGACACCATTTTCTTTAGTCTCACCTCTGATTCTGGGGGATAGGAAAACATTTAGTTATTTATGCATGATTCTTCACGGAATCTCTATGCTAGCCCTTTTCTGGTTAACAGAGGTTTTTTTGTGTCTTATGTCTTCTGAGACTATCATAGAATCATAGGGTTGGAAGAGATGTCAGGAGACCATAGAGACCAACCCTTGTTAATCCATTCCAGTGCTTCACCACCTCCTAGTGAAATAATTTTTCCTAATATTCAACCTAGACTTCCGTCCCCCATCCCAACTTGAAACCTTTGCTCCTCGTTCTGTCATCTGTCACCACTGAAAACAGCCTCTCTCCATCCTTTTTGGAGCCCTCTCCCCTTTTCAGGTAGTTGAAGGCTGCTTTCAAATCCCCCCCACTTTTCTCTTCTGCAGAATAAATAAGCCCATTTCCCTCAGTCACTCCTCATCAGTCATGTGCTCCAGCCCTCTAATCATTTTTGTTGCCCTCCACTGGACTTTCTCCATGCAGCTGTTATAATTTCCTATAACATTTCCTTTGAGGAGAGGAGAGGTTGAGACTATTGTTAACCTAATAACAAAACAGGAGATCCAGAAGGTGGAAGATCCAAGTGGGATTCCCTGCACAGGACCATAAGCTCCACTGCTGAGGCTGGGAGGACTATGAAGGTATCTACTTAGCCCTAGGTAATAGCATTAAGCCAATTTTGAGGCTCCTGGCCTACAGTTGCCTGAACCCATGGTTCCTCTCATTCTGAGCAGGAATACTATTGCAACAACATATTAACAGTAAGGTAACACTCCTTTTCTGAGTGCAATGTGAAGACTCTTGGGGGGGGAAGTAGAGTTTCGGGTAGTGAGCAAAAATCAGAACAACTATCAGAGCATGCCAGGTACACATTTGGTGAAAAGAAGCCACTCCTTTCTGAAAAACGTTAGTGCATATTTAAGAAGTTACTGGCTAGCCAAGTCAAGTGTGAAGAGTTAATTAATAACCCCCCAGTACATTTTAGGAATTGCAAAAAAATGCAATATCATTGAGTGATCAGTTTTATTTATCTCTGAAATTGATCGATTTTTGTTGGTTTGGAGAGGAAATTTTCAGGACACAAAGGATAGTAAGGAATATGAAATCAATTCCCATTTATTTTTGGGGAAATTCTGCAGTTGTTGCATTTGGAGTAGGGATGTAAATGGTATGAGGCTTATGGTTCCAGTTAACCAGGAGGGGCTGGAGCAGCTCCCCACCTGCCATGGGCAGGAAGCTGCTCCAGCCCCACAGGGCCCATTTCAGGCCATGGCTGCTCCAACCCACCAGCCAGAGCAGCCCCTGTCCACAGCTGGCCTAGCCCGTCCCCCTCCCTCCCACTGTAGACAAGGGCTGCATCAACCGGCCAGTCAGAGCAGCCCATGTTCTCAGTGAGGGGGAAGGGAGAGTACACCAGTCCAGCTGTGGTGGCCCCCCCTACCCACTCCTGTTTAATAAGTTAACAGGTAAATCTTAACATTTAACCAGTTAACTAAACAAACAGGACTTTACACCCCTAATTTGGAGCCATAATAAAATTGCAGAATACCCCCAGTACTGTCCCATTGGGAGTTAGCCACCTAACTCTCTTATGTGCCCATTAAACTCCTCCTTCACCTCAAACCTTACATTTCCAAAGTTATGTGGGAATAGCCTTATAACTTCTACTGAGTAAATGAGAGTTATGCAGCTACACCACATAGAAGAGCTCTGCATAAGCTTGCCTCTCGCTGACAGAAGTTGGTCTTATCAAAGATATTACCTCCCCCACTTTGCTTCTCTAACATCCTGGGACTGACGTGGCTACAACATTGTTAATATTTATGCTCTAGGTACTCATAGGAATTTAATCAATGAAAGCTTGTGGATTTAAGAGATACTGCTCTTTCAAATCCACACAGGCCTGCTGATGGGGAGGGGAGTAAAGGCGGCAACTGCCCCCGGGGCCCAGTGATTCAAAAGGGCCTGGGGTTCCCAGCCGCTGCTACTTTATTATATGGGCCCTTTAAATAGCTGCTGGAGCACTGCATGGTGCACTCCAGGCAGCACTGAGGAGGGGGCACCTCATGGTCTCTGCATCACTGAAGGTGGCTGCCGCAGCGCTACCCCTTCCACCTGAGGCCTCGTCTCTTCTGGGAGTGCGAAATTGGCCCCCCACCTTGCCCAGAGGCCTGGCAAGGCTGTCTGCTTCCCTGAACCCACATACGTACATGTGCAGCAGGTTCATGGCTAAATAATTAAAGATCCATATGGAAAAAAAAATTAGTCACTGTATGTGCACAGAGAAAAAAAAAATTAATGGAGATACTGAGGTTTAAAGAGTAATCCCAGGAGTCTGAATAGTTTTATTTATAAGTTTTATGAGTGCATAAAAATGTCTGAAGCCAGTGAAAGTTCTATTTTGCTATTCCAAAAATAATGGTTATTTTAAAGATAATTTTTAGACGTATTTGAAAAACCTATCTTGTAAAGGAAGTTTTGCAATAGAAATGCAGGTGGTGTATACTTTTAATTACAGACTGATTAGCAGGCAGATACAGAGCTCTTTACTACAACAGTATCCTGTGAACTCAGTTGCTTTCAAGTGTTCCTAACGTTGATTAAGTAATTTCATCAACTGAGTCTGTATTAAACTATGTTTGTGACAACAGCTGATGGCTAGAGAGGTTTGTCTTAGAAAGAAAAAAAAAAAAAGACTATTGTAGAGTCACCAGGGTGAATATAAAAATGAGATTACATTGAGAAATATACTGGATCCTTCATTCCAAATTCTCTATGAAGCACGTATTTCCAAGGTGCAGGTCTCTTCATATAGAGGAAAGTAATTTAAGTCTGGTATAGCTGTTATTAGAGTAAGGCCCAAAGCAGAACTACAAATGCAAAAATCCCACACAAATAAAAGCTTTGGGAAAGCTGGTGTTCAGATTCTGATAAAAAAATTGGATTGTCCCAAATCTCACCACAGAACTAAATCCAGATCCAAACTTCACAGTTCTGGTCAATCACTAGTTCATAGATTTTTAGGCCAGCAAGGAATCACTATGATAATCTTATCTGACCTCCTGCACAAAATAGGAGTTATAACACAAGCTATCACCTCTCTTATTTGGAAAAAATGTGATGTCACTTATATGGGCCGGCATGAGTCAGTACTTCTACTTGTCATTATTTCCAAGACACAATGGCTTCTATAAAAGCGGCGAGGAGTCCTGTGGCACCTTATAGACTAACCGAAGTGTTGGAGCATAAGCTTTCGTGGGCTTATGCTCCGACACGGCTACCCCTCTGATAAATGGCTTCTATAGTTATTGCACGTATCTGCCAGGAACACTGCAAGTGCCACCACCATAGATTTTTTTCCTGCTTTTCAGTTTCTGCGTACCTGATTTATTTACACCATATAAAGAGTGAAGTTGATAAAGAATATGTGCAATACTATTTTAACCACCATGATTGCTGGTTATACTGTTTGGGAGCAGCTTTTCAAAGAATAGATCTCTTTTGCCCCAAGAACATAATTATTTCTCTACATATGCCATTTTCTGATGTCAGTTATACTCCAGAGACTCCCCTGGAGCTGCCCCAGATTTATCTATTGAAATGAAATCAGAACCACACCCTGGAGCCCCACCCACAACACTTTTGGAGTATGATCCATTTTAGCTCTATAGTATATGTGGAATATTTTGCTATGTTTATTATTTTATATCTTATTGTTTAGTGTGGAAACAGAGGACTTCCACTCACACTGTGACCTTACCTGTACCATTCTCTCAAACATGTGTGCTAAAGGCAAATAGGAAATGTGTACATCCTCACAAGTAGGAGACCACTGACTCTGGAAGAAAAACACAAGGAGCCCCACAAGGCCTAGTCAGTTCAGGCAGGTTTCTTACCTGTATAACTCTTTCAAACATGTGAGCCAGAGGCAGGAAGGAGATGAGCACATCGTCCTGTCTCGGAAAGATCACTTTCTGCAGGTGAAGGGCATGGGAGACAGAAAGGAAAGAAACACTGACAGGAAGACAACAAGAGAGTCATAAAACAATAAAAAGAAAAATGGCACCAGAGGAACATAAGGGTGAAGATTGTCAAGAAAGAGAGAGCAGCATACGAAGTGAAGTGTTAGGCCACAACATCAATGAAGCTAAGTTAGCGGGAGTAGTAAAGCGCTCAAGGATGTACAGAGAGAGCAAAGGAGAACTCTCCCCACTGCAAGATTGTATTTATCAAGAACATTCTGCAGCTCATACTACAAACAAGTCCTGACACCAAGGAACACAATTTCCCACCATAGGCTTTTAAAGTGAGGTGACCAAAAAGAGTTGCACGCTCAGGGTTGACATCTGTCTCAAAACGGGTGTCTGGGCATTTGAAATGCCCAGATTCAGGATGTGACTATTACAGGCACAGTGCGCAGCTGCACTGAGTACCCACTCACACTTCCACTCAGCCTCAGTGCAGCTGAGACAGGAGGAGCTCTGTCAATAATGGGAATGGCCAGAGCCAAAATAGCCCCCAGCATAAGTTCAAATGGTGTCCCAGGGCTGCTTAGCTGGCTGGAGATTGGTGGAATACATTCTGTTCTATCTCCAACTTTCTTTTGTTCCTGGAATACTTCCTTTATCTGGTCGACCCTGACATGAGCCAGGGCTTAGCTATTCCAGCTTTACGCTAGCTCCCATTGGTTGTGGATTGCCATTCCCAGCCAATGGGAGCTGCAGGAAGCAGTGTCTCAGTCTACACAACTTCCTGAAGCTCCCATTGGCTAGGAACAGTGATCCATGGCCAATGTGAGCTGTGAGCAGCCATACCTGCAGAGACGCAGGTAAATAAAGCATCTGGTGACCCACCATGGACTAACCCTGGTGAACCACATCCAGCCCGGGAGCCTCTTATTGCCACCTCTGCCATAGTGTCTAGGCTTTATGACCCCTTTTGTCCATGTGCATCCTCATGAAGTTAGTGGAGCTCTGCAGAGCCACCTGTGCACATCCAATTTCAGATTCATATTCCATACATCAGAAGGAAAACAAAAACAAAAAATAACCTCTCTACATAGAACAGTTTCTCAAGTTGTAGGGATAGCCATATTACAGCTATTACAGAAACGGAGGGCTGGATTGTCCATTATGTTGTGCCTTGTATGCCAGTGTAAAGAAGATATAAAACCCTGCTTAACCAGAATGGTATCATTCCATATCCACTTTGTACTTCCAATGCTCTGCTATAACTGTCAATAGAAGCCCCTGAGTTTCTTTCCCATGGAAAGGAATACTGAGGCGGCCTCTCTTTGGGACACTGTTTCCTGCAATCTCCTGAGGTCAGATGTAGTAAGAATTTAGTATTTTCAGTGTCCTGTTTCACTTATGCCTTTATATGGCAGTCAGAATATTCTCTTTTGTACAGGAGACTAAGGTACTGAGAGCTGCTAGTCTACCTGCAAGTATCTCTTCAAAATGATCTCCTTATCTGTAAGAACAGTTGTGATAAACCAGTCTCACCACGGGAGAGGTTGTATTTTCTCAGTTTTGCTAAAAAAAGAAATATTTTGTGCCTTTGATGCAATTTTTTCTGTTTTTCCCCAAAAAAATAAAAATTTTGCCCCCTTCTCCAAAACAACGGCGGTTTTTTATTTTATATTTGGCAAATATGGTCAGATTTGTTCCAGGGTAAATGCTTGGCCTTTGTGAAATTTCTTTTCCTTGGTATTTGACAAATACTTTCTAGAAAACAAATTCAGTTATTTTTAAAAATAATGTTCCATTAAAAAGTCAATGGCCAAAGCAACTATGGCACAGAACTTCCTGTGTGCATGCATTTCTCGCACAGAAAATTCATGGGATTTTACTCCCTTGTTTCTCTTTGAATGTTTCATACTTTGGTTAAATTTCCTTAATGTGGCAAGATATTGGATTATCATATATTAAAGGTGGATAATAAATATACTGGTTTCCAGTAATGTTCAAATAGCTAACTGCCTTAGCCTTCAACTACATAATTACAGTGTTAGGTCTTGATCCAATCCCATTAAAAATGAATGAAAATAATCCTATTTCCTGCAATGGACATTCAATCAGGCTTTGGGGCTTGATTCTGCAAAAATACTAAGTTTCAATTTCCATTTAACTTGAGGATGTTCAACATCTTGCAGGGTCAAGTTCTTAGTGCTTACTAATGTGAACACTTCCACTGACACTTTATTGTGATAATTAATTAAGCCCCAATCTTACAGGCACTGAAAAGAATTCAATGGATTGCTCTCATCACATTCATGAGTATTTGCAGTATTGGAACTAATTGTGGGGACCTTTGCATATTCAAGCCTTAAAAAAAAAAGTACTTACTCACCTTCTTTGAGATGTGTTGCTCATATCTATTCCAATTAGGTGTGCACGCGCCACATGCATAGCTGCCGGAAAGTTTTACCCTAGCTGCTACCCTTTAGGTTTGGTGTGGAGCTTTCCCCCCACCCCCGGAGTGGCACCAGGGTGATGCCCTATATATGATCCTGCCAACACAACTGCTCCTCAGTTCCATCAGTGAGGAAATAGGGTGGGTATTGAATAGATATGAGCAACACATCTTGAACAACAGTTACAAAAGTTGAGTAACCATTTTTTCTTCAAGTGCTTGCTCATATCTATTCAATTAAATTCACAGGCCTTACCCAGGAGGAGTAGCTGGAGTCAGAGGGTGACAGTCTAGAACTGTGGCACCAAAAAGCCTCATCCTGTCTTGATTGTTTCATGATGGCGTAGTGCAATGTGAAGATATGTACCGAAGACCAAGCTGTAGCTCTGCAGATTTCCTGGACTGGTACATGAGCCAGGCAAACTGCCAAAGATGCCTGTGCTCATGTAGAGTGTGCCAGAAGAGGTAGTGGGGGAACCTTGTCCAGATCATAACACGCATGGATACATGCCATGATCCAGGAAGAGATGTGCAGCGATGAGACTGGTAGCCCCTTTAAGTGATCTGCCACCACCATGAACAGCTGTGAGGATTTCCGAAAGGGCTTGGTCTGGTCGATGTAGAAGGCAAGCATGTGCTTCACATCAAGACAGTGCAGTCTTTTCCCCCTGTAAGCTCTGGCAGGGCTTAGTATAGAACACAAGGAGAAAAAATGTCCTCTCCAATGTGGAAGCTGGAGACCACTTTTGGAAGAAAAGCTGGGTGAGGGCAAAGCTAGTCCTTGTCAATGACAGTGTATAGGGGTTCCGACATCAGAGCAGGAAGCTCCAATACTTGCCCAGCAGAGGTGATCTCAACCAGAAAGGCCTCCTTCCAGGAGAGTTAATGCAGAGAGCATGAGGCCAGGGGCTCAAAGGGGTGTGAGTGCTGAGCGGACCAGGTTGAGGTCCCACGCAGGGACAGAGTGCTGAGCTGGAGGGTGAAGTCTGTCTATATGCTTGAGAAAATTCTCTACCAGGGGCTCGAGAAGAGAACAGCTGGCTTCTCCCTGATGGAAAGCCAAAATAGCCACCAGGTGGACCATAAGTGATGAATCCGCTAAACCGTGCTGCTACAGGGACACAAGGTACTCCAGCACCTGAGGAATGGAGGTAGATAAAGGGTCCAGATTACACTGCAGGCACCAACATGAAAAGTGCTTCCATTTATCAGAGTAAGTGAGCCTGGTAGAGGGTTTCCTGCTACTAAAGTGGACTTGTTGGACCTGTTCTGAGCAGGCCAGCTTAGCCAAGTTTAGCAACAAAAATGCCATGCTGTGTGAGATGAAGTGAGTGGAGGTCTGGGTGGCAAAGACACCTGTGGTCCTGCGTGATGAGGTCTGGGGTCAGAAGAAGCTGGATGGGTGTTTGCACCAACAGCTCCAGGACAATGCAGTTCCAATGCTAACAGGCCCAGGCCTGGGCTATCAGGATAACATTTGCCCTGTCTCTGCAAAGCTTGAGGAGTACCTTGTGAACCAATGGGAATGAGGGAAAGGCCTACATGAGCCCAGAGAATGCATCTACTATGGACCGCAGGCTGGGATTCCAAAATGAAGCATTGGCACTTCTGGTTGGCCTAAGTGGCGATGGGCTCAAGCTGGAGAAACTCCCCCTTCTGGAAAATGGAGGTCATCCAGTTTGCTCACGAGTGGTTGATCTAAGAAGTGGCAACTGAGAGAGGAATGAGGGGGAATCTGAGTGAGAAGGCCACTAATGGGGTGGTTAATGCTGGGCGATGATGCATAGACTGTTCGTGTATTGTGTGCAGAACAAAAGCTATCAAACAAATAATGAATATGTAGGAAATTGATTTTCTCTCTGGGTTGGTTTATACAATGGGCAGCCTAGGGAAGATTGTAGTAATTGAGAGTGATGCTTAGAACTCAAACAATTTTACTAGGGTTCTTTGCCCTTCACCACGGGCCCAATACTGGAAAATCAGCTCATTGACTTAATCAATCAGAGTTGATTAAGCACTCAGCATCTTGCAGGAGCAAGACCCAAATGCATGTACCTGTACCTGAGGAGGAATCAACTGTCATTCACTGCTAATGGCTTAGTGTTGATCATATTTCAATGACTTGGGCCCCAAGAGAGTGAGATTTCACTTTGTTATCTCCTTCAGGATATTTCCACATCTTGGATAGATTCAAAATAACCCGAAAATTCAAAATGAAAAATTCATAGTATGCGTGAATAGATCAGGGTATTCACCTCAGTTACTTTCAGAAAGCCGGAAAAATCAGCAACCACATTCCTGTGAGTCAACATAGCACCTTTGGGGTTCCCTGAAAAGAAAAAAAGAAAAGAAAAAAATAGAGCAGAGTTTTAATAAAAGACCTGTAATACATTTTCAAAAGCTTCTAAGACCCAGAGGTGTTAAACCAACGTCTCTTCCTGAAATCTAAAATGGCAGTTTTCACAAATGAGCTATTTCTATGTGGAAAAATAGAGAAAGACGTTTGAACAGTTTCAGTATAAAACACACAGAAGACCAATAGCAGGAGTTTATTGCATTCTCTAGGTCAGGTGCTGAGAATAAGCCAGTGAATGAGAGGTTTTAAGAACAAATGTGCAACTTTTTAGAAAAATATTACTGCAAAATGAGCGTAGCATGTTTTAATTGAAGGGTTTCTTCTCTGGGCCAGTTTGTGATCCCCGTTTGTTGAATAATAGCTTCCATTGCAAGTAGTTTGATTGAAATCAGTGAGACTACTTCGAGAACAGTGCTATTGACAACTCACAGGGTCATGGCCAAACAGGATTATGGATTCACTTTACACTGAGTCGATTAGGGATAGTTGCTTTTATTAATCTCACTATATCACTACTATTATACGGTTAATGCTGCCCTATGGTTCACAGCTACTTCAAAATGACACATCAATAAGCACAGGCAGAGCAATGCATAAGAGAGCAACAGGCACTTAGAAATGCTTATGTCCCTTCAGTCTGCGGGGAGTCCTGTTCCTGTCACCATTGCAGCCTGATGCAAGGATGTGGCTCTAGCTAAGGGAATCCAGGGCATCCTCCAAGGTCTAGGTCCCTGGTGAGACTCAACGGGCACAGGACTCCCTACACTAGTTACAGTTGTTTACCAGGTGCGCGCATATTGGCTCAACGCCATTCTTATCACTCTTATGAGCTGAGACCAAGGTCAAACCTGTTTACTGCTTAGTAGTTTCCCAGCTCAAATGCATGTGTTAAAGCTGATAACAGACAGCTGTTGTTTGCACTTGCAGGGTCCCAGGCTATGTACAGTTAGGATGGAAGCTTCCATCCCGGGCCTGCTAAACTACAGGACCCATATATGACTTATGTGACAGCTGTGTGAGTAAGAATTTCAAGATCTAGTCTTACTTTTGCAGCTACTCAAGACACCATTTGACACAGAAGAGTCATCTTGATTTTGGTTAAGAATGATCTCTAGAACTAGCATTTAACTTGAAGGTTTCTTTGGCAGATTACCATCTTACTATCACTGTCTTTTCTATTCTGAGTTATGACTACGCCATGACCATGTGAATAATGTTTTTGGGTGTTCACGGTCCTCAGTACCCCCACATGTGGAGATTACTGGGTGACTCATATGGCCACAGGGCCATTGACAAAATCTGCAGCACTCTCATCCCTGGGCAAACAAAACACAGTCAGCTTAGCACATTAAATACTTCAGAGCAAGTAAATAGTAGAGAACACCTAGCGTGGATCCATTTTCAGGACCAGTCAGGAGCAGGAGATGGATTTCTGACCTCTTGCAGTGCTGGTGACTAGGACATGACATCTCTTGCTTTGCCTCAGCACTGACCCTCTCCAATACTCTTAAAAGGGACAAGTCACAGAGTAAAGTGCTACTTAGTGTGTGAGTACAAGAGGCAGAAGTGGGCCCTATTTTTCCCCATATGTGGTAAATAGATTATTTTTAAGTAAACTAAGCCACTGTACTGTTGTTCTGGGGACTGGCTAGGTGAAACTGGTCCTCAAAGAAACCTTCATTCTTTCATGTAAAGTAGAAGGAGCTCTGTCATATTGCAGTTGCATAATGAATCAAACCATGCCATGTGGAATCCACTGAAGTTAAAGGGCCTGCCCAAATTTTTTATGTCTGGGCAGAATTTGCCCCATGGACAAATGAATTGTGCCCAGGGATTTTGTAAGAGTCACAATTTTTCTTATGGGGTCAATGTATTAGACTGGGGTTCAACTCCACTTTAGTTCACAAGCTTTGCTGGTATCATTCTAGTCCCTCTGGGGATATTTCTCCAGATCACAAAGACCCCGCTCTGGTTAGCACTATCAACAGTTACTGCCCAGGAACAGCAACGGTTCTGATATCAATTAACAGAGCCACATGGACAAGACTGTACAATGCACGTTCTCTTAGTTCTCTCTTAATTGCATGAGCAAATTCACCCAAACATTCAAAATAATTAAGTGAACCTTGAACACAACTATTTGCCACTGTACATATTTATTGGAATGGACATTTAGAGTATTTTAGAACATGTCCATAAGTAGTTCTCCAAGCACTTTCATCCAGCCTTTAAAATCTTGGCAAAGTTAGTACATTACATAGAAAGAGTCCTAAAATGTCCTACTGTGCTGGTGAAACTTACATGTATGCTATTCTGGTCCAGAACCCACAGACAGGGAGGGTATGTCTGCATAGCACCCGAAACTCAAAATAAGATATGCAATTTGCGCTATGCAAATTGCATCAACTATTTCAAAATAGACTCGAAATAAGCTATTTCGTCATTTGGCACTGTCTACACAGCACCAAATTTCAAAATACAGCGCTATTTCGAGCCATCCCTTACTCCTCGTACAATGAGGTTTACAGGGATGGTGAAATGGCGCATTCACTATACTTCGAAATAGCGGACGCATTCAAAAGACACCGGGTAGCTATTTCGAGATAACTCTGGTATCCTGAAATAACTTTGCTGTGTAGACATACCCGTAGAGATCGAACATTTCTACCATCAGCAACAGTTTCACTGCTATGTCATACTATGTCATACAGGCAGGCCCACAACATTTTGGCACCTGAGGTGGGGAGCTCAAATGACACCCCCATGCCACCTTTTTTCCTGCCTGCCTGTTATGTCTCTTGTGCCCTCCTTCCTCCAACACAGCACTCCACCATCTCTGTGCATCTAGAACAGAGAGAATACATATGCACCAGCAGCAGACACAATTTTCTACACTCTGGGTCCTAGTGGCTCCCCCCCCGCACAGTCTGGCACCTGAGGCATTCGCCTCAGTTTGCCTCACGGTAAGGCCAGCCCTGAGGCAGATGCTTGACTGATAAGACAGGTTTTCTTATAAAGCACTAATATAGTGATAACTGAAAAAAATAACCTCACAGGCATGGGAATCCAGACAGAATACTGTGAGCCAAGCTAAGTAGTATGTGTGCATAGGAGACAAAGTAATTGCTTATCTTATATTCTGTGTCTTGCAAAAAAAAAAAAAAAAAAAAAAAAACAAAAAAAAAAAAAACACACACACACACACACACACACACACACACACACACACACCACACCCCAAAAACAAAAATACAAAACTCAGCACCTCTCAAAATCAGCTTGTATAACTTAGAGGGTAGCTGTACTTCCACAGAGAGGACTTCAGGAGAAACCTGTGGATGCACCAGTCCACTCATCCGTTTCTCATTCAAGCCATCAAGAGGAACCTGTACCTGTGATTTTTTTTCAAAACAGTGATTGATTGCCTTAGTTTGATTACCGCATTGAAACATGTCTAGATTATATATCCCAGCTATATCACTTAAGTGTTTTTCTTTCAGGACTCAGGCAGAAATCTTCAGTCATTCTGGGAAATTAGATGGCTTCTTCATTTCTTTCAACACTTGAATTTGTTTATTGCGTCTCTAAAGATTTTTACTGCATGTTCAGATGATCCCAGAACATCTGCCAAGGTTGCTCCAAAACCATCATTATCATCACCATTTGATTGCAAGAAGGAAATTCTGAAAACATATCCCTTCCTCCCTCCCCCCATTTTTCTATATGAGTAACAGCTGAAATCAGCATCCCTGTTTTCATAACCTTCATAAACTTCATAACTTTCATAAACTTCAGAAGTTTCATCAAGAAAAATTCCAGAACAAAAAACAGTGCTGCAGGGATTATGTTGATCTAGCTAGATGTGCCATGCGTGTTTTACCCTTTTTTTAGTACATTGGACTATTTATCAGAAAGTCTAGCAGAACTGAGTTTATTTTGCTACAAATCCTTTCCCGCGGTCTATCCTGGATGGAACAGCAGCCTATTAGTGATACAGCTTTTTGAATCATTAAAGTATCCCCTACTTGAATTTGCCTCACAGATATAACAGCACAAAATATCCCGGAGATTGTACTACACTTTGACTCAGATGTACAACAGAGGAGTGTAAACAATGCTAAGTGATTCAAGTCAGTTAATCAATAACCAGAACATGACAGTCTTCGTGTGTCATGTCAGTGAGGAGCTTGTCTGACACTTTTCATATGTAAGAAAGGAATCTTTTCAATGTCACTGAACACTTCTGTTTAAATGTTCCTTCCAGCACTGAATGAATGTCATCCGGTGTCATTTCTGAGCCTGTAAATGATTGCTTACTCCAAAGTTAGCATCCTGGAGTTACTGGCACATTGAAAAGCCATGGGAAAAAAAAAAAGTCTTCATTAACAGCCAATGGGCTCTGCTGGAGATAGGGTTTCTAGGAAGATTAGTCACTGGTTTGTACTTGAAAAACTGAAGGTGGTTTTTCAGAGCAGTCAGTACACACAGTTGCAGGCCAATGTTTCATGTATATTTTCACTCTTAGCAACAACCATTGCCTCGTTCTCATGCAGGAGTTGTGTTGACACTCAGTTTAAAAAAAAAGTGTAGGTGAATCCCTCTGACTGGATTCCACATTTCTCAGGGTCAGCCTCTCTCTTCCCTCTGTGAAGGCATTTTGTATGTCTGATCCCAAGAATCACATGCAAAGTTTATGTTTGGTTGTTTATTAGTAAACTTTGGAGTGGATTTTAAATTTTTGTAAGTTATTAACTCAAATTTTCACTGTGGAATTCAAGTCAGAATAGATACTTCCCAAGTTTTAAGCTACAGACATTGGCTCCATTTCACAATAATTCTAAATCTGAAAATTAGATATAAATGAATATGGGACCCAATCCAGATCAGGCACTTTCCCACCCCATAGACCAAGGCACCTTAAAGCTGCAAAAGCCTATGAGGGCCACTACAACCTTCACAATAGCCCTGGCGTAGATCAACCAGGCAAAGAAATCAATCTTATTCCAGTAGAGGAGGACATCTAGGTGATGAGATGATAGATACTAAAACACAAGGGCCATGCCCCTGGAAGAGCTCAGATTACTGATGACCTGCAGAGTTTGAAGTCTTAGGTTTAGGGGGAGCTAGAAAATGGGCTGTGCACATCATCCCCTCCTTTGCAGGTATGCCCTGAAGCATAGCCCAAGCCCTAATTTTAGCAGCACCCAAGGGCTATATGAATTTTCCACAAGTTTTCTGTTCCTTCCCTGTACAGAAAAATAGACCACACTGAAAGGAATAAGAAAGAAACTTGACTTTAAAGGAAACACCGATCCTAAGTTTTCTATATATTCTAAAATCCCAAACAACCCAAAAGTTCAGCTAACTTGTGGGCTAATTCTTCCCCTAAAGGAGCCTTTTGAGAGCCTCTCTGAGCTGGAAAGACCCTACCTTCAGTGGCTGTCCCAACTCCTGGAGGTTGTAGTTAATGTCTCTGCACAACTTTGCACAGAGAATGCCAGTGCAGAATAGGGATGTTAGCAAGTAGTCGACTGGAGTATCAGTTACTTGCTCCCCCCCATTGCTATCTCAGAGGTAGCAAGGGGAGGACAGGAGCTGGTTTCCCCCCCCCCCCCGCCAATCACCAGCTCCATGGTTCAGCCTGTCTTCCCGTCCCCCCTCCCCCGCTCGCTGCCTCTGTTAGAGACAGCGGGGGGGGGGGGGGAGGGGAGGGGAGGACAAGGCTGGCTGCAGTGAACAAAGGCTGCAGGACTCAGCGTGAGCCGAGCGGTTCTTACTACATTTAAAATGCAGAGCTTCAGTGCGGGTAGCTCCCAGAGCCAGCACGAACCAGCTCCTAGAGCTACCCCTGCTATGGCTCTGCAGAGCGGTGTCCTTATCGACTAATTGTATCCACTACATGATTAGTCAGATAACAGCAATTTAACATCCCTAGTGCAGAACCCGAGTTGCCCAGGGACTGGTTGTCGAGAGTGAAGTGATTTCCTCCCCCATGTACTGGCTCAGCATACTGGATCCACAATATTCTCAGCCCAAAACACAGCAAATCTGTGTTCACAATCTGACTGCCTACCACTGTAGTGTGTGGTCTTACCACTACCCCTGGGACACACATGTACAATGGATGCTGTTAAACTAAAAAAGTGCCTGCATTTGCAGTGACTTTGTTGTGGTTTGTCCAATAGTTAGAATGTACTTCACCACGAGGCATTTATTCTGTACCATGGACTTCTCTTTACTTTACCGAGAGCCCCACTGTATAGTTCTGAATGGAACAACTAAAACTCCTCTTATACATTGGTTTGCATTCTCTGCAATGCCGAACACTTTAGGCAGGATTTCCCACAGTAAAACACATATGATGCCATGGAAAAAAGTATTTCCTTGCAGCATTAAATACTGTACTTGGACAAGAGGAACAAGAACTTTCCTATTCTGCAATACAAGTCCTCCCCAGTAGATGGCAGGTAACAACCTAGACCAGGGCTACTCAACTTTGGAAGCCGGGAGGGGTGGGGGGCACAATGATACTCACAGCACATGCTGAGGGTTGCAAATAGCTTCGCTCAGACACATGGGCATGAATACAAAGATTAAGCCTCAAGCCACGGCGCTGGACCCACACGTGGCCAGTGTAAGCCAGTCAGCCTTGTGGGCAGAGCCTGAGAGGTGCTAAGCAGCCATCATTTCCCACAATGCCCCAGCGCTCCCAGTACCTCCTTCCAACACCCTGTACCTGTCTGTTCTAGCCAGCCCATCCGCTTGCATCTTTCCATGCTCACCCCACCTGGGAGATGCCTCGCCGTTGTGGAGCGTGTTCCCAGAAGAGGCCATGTTCAAAGGATCCCACCCGCGGGCCACATGTTGAGCCCCACATAAACCCAAACCGCACCGTGGGCCGCAAACAAATGCACCCGCACGTTGAGTAGCCCTGACCTAGCCTCTTGTTCAGCCTACATTCTGTTTTTCAAGGTGCAAGCAATTCAGTTCTTGATAGGTAACTTAGCACAAGGCTGTTCAGTTTCAATTGATGATTCTTGCATAGCTACCAGAAAAGAAGCCATTTTGAGGACACTAGTGGGTAGTGCAAAGTGACAGACAACTCCAAGAGCAGACAGACGTGGACAAAAGACAGATATTTCAAACAGTATTTCAGGACTAAGGTGCATTTCCGAATTGTGTTTCAGATCCCCAGATAACGGTTGCATGATGTGATATGAATTCACACCAGTGCTTGAAGAACTCTTGCAAGAAGACTGGCTCTAGGTTTCTATTTTTGCCTTTCTATTATGAAATGTTATGCTTTCATGGTGCTACTGGAAATAAGTATCAGATATGCTCTTTTCCCTCCCAATCTGCAGATTTTTTTTTAAACCAAAAGATCCAGAGAGACTATTTTCATATTCTTGCAAAATCATACTGCCAAAATAGATTTAAGAATCTGCAAAAAAAATATTTGTTCTTATGTCAGTGTATTCTGTTTTTAATTATAACTTTATATACATTTGTACATTTCACACACATTTATTAGGCATAAAACAAAGCTTGTTTTATACATGACAGTGCTAGATTGTGTTTATAGATGGTGAGCTGTTATTCAGAGAGATTTTGTAGTCCAGTGTGATGTATTAAGATTAAAATGCCTGTTCTGTTACCTGTAGTGCCGCTAGTAAAACAGACAATCGACAGATCTTCTGGGTGAGGAGGCTAGAAATGCACAAAGAAAACAGGAAAATTATAGTCAGCTTTGTATCATTAGCCTTTGTGCTCAGTTAATTATTAAATTGATCATATCGCAACCCCGTCATTTAGATTTCTTTCCTTGAAGCTTGCAAAAAGCACAACATGTAATTTTCCTTTGGTACGTTTGTCCATTTGGACTACTTTCCTTCTTTTCCCCAAGGTTTAGGTGTGTTAAGGGAGTGTGCTTTAGTGTGACTAATTCATCATGCAAGATCCTGGATTCCTTATAATATGCTTTACTCCAGCCTAATGAAAACCCCCCCACAGCTCTTAAGCTTCTGCATAACAGCTATTTGAACTACTGGTTTAAAATAATATGTAAGCATTTGGCCTCTTGGGGGGTTTAGGAAATCATTTGCTAACAGATCCTGACTTTCTTCATCTGTATTTGTTATTCATGAGTGTCTAACATTGGGGATGAATACTATATACACGAGTTGTTTGAAAACAATAATTTCTATTTATTATTTATGTCATGTGTTGGGTCCCCTAAGTCACATGGCATTTTTTTCTGGGTTCCTAACTGGATGATAAACTTTTTATTAATAACAGCAACAAATACGGTTTTAATTTCTGGCTGAATGCTCGTTCATTCTAAAAACATATAGGCATTTTTATGAATGCCCACAAGGACCAAATGCATGCAAACAACGTGATTGTAGGAAAAAAGACCTCAGCATGTTTACCTGTAAAATATTTCTTTCAGGTTTCTTTCTACTATGCATCCAGCCTTGCTTTGACAATGCAGCTAATATGTTAAAATATCTGGGTGCCTTAGTTTTTGGAAGCCCAGTTTGAGACTCCTGAGTCCTAGTTTTCACTGTTGACTGATGCTATCTGTAACTGAAGTCATTAGGATCAACGAGTGCTCGGCCATTATATATAGAGCCCTGCATGGATACAAAATTCAAACCTCATCTGTATCTGCAAAAATGAACCGCAAATATCTGCATTCATATTTACAGATGTGGATACCTATGGATATAAAGCAGATATCCACAAATTTGCAGAGTCCTAGATACCAAATTTGTATCTACATCTGTATCTGTAAAAATAAGCCATGGATATCCACAAAGGATGTTAGCGTATAGTCGTTTAAACGACTAACCAATAATTATCAGGAGCTTCAAGGGGTAGCCGAATTAGTCTGTTACAGAAAAAAACAACAAATGGTCTGGTAGCACCTTATAGACTAACAAAACATGTAGATGGTATCATGAGCTTTCGTGTGCACAGATCACTTCTTCAGATGACTGGAGTTATGAGTTTGGGATGTGAACACTCAAAATAAATAGGAGAGGGGAAGGGGCGGGGGGAAGAATAAGGGGGTAGGTGGGATGCCCGGGCAGCAGCGTGGGTAGTGGGGGGCTCCCCGGGAATGGGGCTGGGAGCCAGGAGTGCACTGGCTGTTGGCCCCGCCCCCAGGGGGCAGCAATTTAATAAAAATTGTTTTGGTTACATGATTACTAAAATAACCAATATCCACATATCTGGATACCTGCAAGGCTCTAGCTATATAAGCTATCAAGCCCTATGTGGTTCAGCTTGGGCCACCAAAAAATAAACACACCCAGAAGGTTACTTTTGAATATTTAGCACTGAGTGTAGCCAGCAGTAGCATGGTCATTCTTAGTGCTAATATCTAATTCAACAGCTTTCAAGATGCTCCTGACTGGTGCTGCCGTGATGCTGAAACCCCAACAAGTCTCCAAAGGTAGCAGTAGTGGAGGAAAGCACTCATACACATTGGGTAAACTTTGCTAATCATCATTTAAATCAGTTGTACTTATTAGAATTGAATCATGCTATGCACAGCTGGCTCTGCAGGGATGACCCACATCCTCTTCCACTAGATCAGAAGATAACTTATGACTGTCACCCGTTGTGATTGGTCTTTCTGGTTACGGTTTTGTTTCCTAAGGAACATTTACTCTGAGTTGACATGCTATGGAGTATAAAATTAGACAGTGTCACCAACACTATGAAGATGACTTCTGTCAGTACATGAATCCTATTCTACAACAGCTGTTTTAGGGTCAAGTCCTATAGCATATCAAGAAGACCTCTAAAAAAAACCATACATGTGTAAGTGTTTGTAGGATCTCCCCCCTTTTTACTCTATGAGAACCCTCCCCCCAACATGAAAGAAAGAGCTGTAGTCCAAACAATGCCTTTTGATTCCCAGCATGGTTAGTGACAATATGCTGAGCATTTTAAATGGAAGTGTCAAGGAAATAGGGGGTATCAGTGAACTCAGGACAGATTTTCCTGGTTGGGAGGTTGTCCTGGAAACAAGGACAGGAGCTGAATAAAAGGCAGTTTGGCTCTTAGGTATTACATCAGAATAATATCATGTAGTCTGATTTGCAGGACTAAGTATTCAGGAATCATACAAGAGAAAAAGGAAGATAAAAAGATTATGGGAAACAACTAATAAAGGACTGTGGATTTTACCACTAGGTTCTGTTGTAAAGGGCCACTTATAAAAGAACGAAAGTTGTTCCATATCCTCAAATACATCACAAGTCTCTTCCTTTGAAATAGAGAGAGAAGGCAATTCACAGATATCAGTTATCTGACTTTTATAATAAAAAGATTTAGAAATATCCATATTGAAATCACAAAGGCTGAGTTAATGATTTAGGGTACAGTCCTGTTGTATGCATAGGTAAAACTCCTGATTTTTTCTGAGAAGAACTGAAGGTATAAGGGCATGTCTAGACTACATCCCTCTTTGGAAAGAGGGATGTAAATTAGACAGATCAAAATTGCAAATGAAGCTGGGATTTGAATTTCCCATGCTTCATTTGCATAATGGTAACTATGCATTCTTTCAAAAAAGGGCTTTTTGAAAGTGAAACCACCATCTAGACGTGGTTCTTTTGAAAAAAAAAAAAACAACCCTTTTTGAAAGATCCATACTCTTCGGATAGCTGTAAGGTTGGGGCTATCTGATGGGCACCAGTGAGCCAGAAGATTGGTGAATGGTGTAGAATCACACTGCAGGTGAAGATTAAGAGTTCACGGTTACAATAGGGGGCACGCTGGAGAGCCTTGTCTATTGTTATTGTTAGGATAATAGATGCAGCATCGTAACTAGCTAATATGGCGCCTGAGGCAAGACCTTCCTCGGCGCAGGTGGAGGTACTGACGTAGCACAAGCGAAGACAACGTAGTAGCTGTCTTTTCTGCACTCCCTCAGCTATGCGCCCTTGTTACGACCCTGAGTAGGTGGGCCAATATTATTAGGGTTTGAGTTAGGATTCAGGCTGGGACAAGAGTTAAGGATGGAACCAGTTAGCAGATGTGAACAAGGATTAGGGTTGGGGCTGGGTAGAGTTCCCAAACAAGGGTTAGAGATTAGGTTTGTAAGTAGACCCAGATGAACCTATAGGAATCTAATCTGAGAGGTTTCTTTTTTTTCTGATTAGCAATAGAGATGTCTTAACTAGAGCCATTAATAATTATTACTTTGTTTTTATGTGGCCTGTTTATTGAATTGTAGCTGAACTGCCTTTTATAAAAGACATTACTAAGTTGATATAGTCTGAAATCTATTCTAAAGTCAGTTTTTGAAGATGGCTCATTTAATCTTCCCTACTTACTCTCACACTTTGCAGTCACAAAAAACTCTTTGAAGAGTACCTCTATCATCTCATCCTCTATCATTCCTTCCTGGGGTTTATGTCTTGAAGTTCTATTTAAGCATTCAGGGGATATCATTATGAAGCAAATAACATGCATCTTAGTCTGAGTAGTGAATCTCATTTGCTATTAGCGGAAGATAGGGGAGAATCTTTAGGATCCTTCATTGTCAGTCACCTCCTACTGGGGAATATACCACTATATTTAATGAACGTTTACACAGAGTGGAGATGTTCTCCACACTCTGGCAAATTATTCTTTTGTTTAAAGTAACTGTACACAGTTAAAGTTTGGAGAAAATGACTGGACTCACCACTGGGGCATGTGGATTCTCACGGCCACAATTCTGAAAGAATATTAACAAAATTATTTTAATTCTAACCTATGCAGATTAATTTGCCTGATAAAAACTATAAATGACCAAGGAAATAGGAGACAGAAAGGAAGAAAAGAAGAGCAGGAAAATCCTGCCTTGACATCTTTACAGGATCTGGTTTGGAACAAGCTTTAGTTGCAGCAAAACCTTTGGAAAAGATACCTAAAACATACATGCAATCCAACGTAAAAGTGACAAGAAGCTGATCAACGTGCCTACTAATAACAAACTTTATCAATGAGAAGCAACTTCTTGTTTTATCTGAACAGCCATCTCCTGGATTGCCATCAAATAATATCTGAGCTGATCATTTCTGGATCTAACATTAAACAAGAGGGATAGAAACTTCACCTCTACTTCCTGCATGGATTGGACGTGAACACCACATCTTTTCCCTCTTTCCATTAGGTTGTTCTCAAAAGGATCCATCAGAATAATAGACTTTAAGCCTGGTGTCTCCCTTTTCTCCACATGATCCAAGAGGACTCTGGCTTTTTCGGTTTTGTCACAAATTACTATGGAAATATCAGCTAAAAAACAAAAACATTTTTTTTTACTTATATGTAACACTAGCTACAACTTCACAGTTATTGCACATCAGTCTTTGACAGTCATTTTATATTTATGCCATGAGATCTTGGAATAGAATATATATTTTCTCTTAGGAAACAAGTACATTTTAGTATTTAACCCTAGTAACTTACAAATCAACACTGAACACAGTACTGATGCAAACTGTCATTTAAAAAATTAAACAGGTTCAACGCTGTGTGTTTAATCTTACCAGGTGATGCTTACTGATTAACCAGCGGCCCAGCCTGGCTGAAGCAGCCCATGGCGCGACAGGCCTGGCCTGGCCGGAGCAGCCTCCCAGCCCATGGCATAGCAGGCCTAGAGCTTAAGGGTGATGCTTACTGGGTAACCGGTTATGCCTTTACATTCCTAAAACAGAGTATACTACTGTTTCTGAAACTGAATGAATGATGAGGCAGATATTGATTTGCAGCAAAAGAGGGTCAGACTGACAGCTACAATTATTTTAGGATTCAATTACAAAATATTAAAAACTGCAGGAAATAATAAACCTGAATGGTATGAAGAGCTTGTTAGACACTCAAATCCAGAATGATAAAACACACTTTTAGTAGCACTGAGATAATTCTTCCTGCTGGAATGATGTCAGTGGTTGGCTGCTGTTATGATCTGACCTATCTTACAGCCACAGAAATCACAGCAAAGCTCTCTGCAAGTTGAAATGCATCCTGGACCAAACCCCTGGTCCCAGTGAAGTCCATAAAAAAAGTTCTCACTGACCTCCGTAGGAATCAGCCATCTGTGCAACATATATGACTCAGTGGAAAGAAAGGCCATAAAAAGAGAAAGGACTTTTTTTTAAAAAGTAATAAATACATCCTCAACTTGGAAACACAACAAATAATCTTTCAGCATCTTAGAGACTAACAAAAAATGTAGATGGTA
Organism: Pelochelys cantorii; assembly: GCA_032595735.1. Classification (NCBI taxonomy): domain Eukaryota; kingdom Metazoa; phylum Chordata; order Testudines; family Trionychidae; genus Pelochelys; species Pelochelys cantorii. The sequence goes on from CM064340.1 coordinate 16,915,444, forward strand.
TCATGAGCTTTTGTGTGCACAACCCACTTCTTCAGATGAAAACTCATGATACCATCTACATTTTTTGTTAGTCTTTAAGATGCTGCAAGACTATTTGTTGTTTTTCCAATTACAGTTATAGACTAAAACTTTTAATCCTCAATTTGTATCAGCCGTTAATTGTAAATTGACAGTTTGCACCAGCTGGCTCATTCTTTAAAAATATAAATCAAACAAGTGTCCAGCAGTCTGTACAAAAATCACTTTCTTTAAAACTCCCTTATGAGGAAGCAGTATGTGTCCATAATTCTCTTTTTTAGATCGGAAATAAAGTTAGATACAACTAAAAATCTGTTCTGCTTTTGATTTAGCACAGCTCAGACAAGTCCTGCAAAACAATTGTACAACCTTGTGTTCAGCTTTTGGTCACAAGATAAAATCTTAATATTTTGCTCGTAAAGTCCTAAGCCCTGATCTTGCAAATTTTGAAGAAAGGGCTTAACTTTACACTTGTGAGTTGTCCCATTGGCTCAAATGCTCAAAGTTAAGCATGTGCTTTTAAGTGCTTTGCAGGAATGGGACTCTAAAACCTTAAAATTCTATTTTGTAAGGAGAGACTCATTTTTATGGGAAGTTTATTACAGAATAGACTTTACCCTGCCAGGCAGGAAATCAGTAAGACAGATGCAATGTTAAGACTCAAATAATGTTCAAAGTAAAATACATGCATAAAGTGAGGTTACAATATGATAGATCACTGTTAGCATTTGTCATTAAAACAAAATATGCAGAAATGGGCTAATGTTGCAGGGGAAAATGTATCACAGATTCGGGAAACTTAAACACTACACTCAGTTCAGCAATAGAACAAGTTGCAAGACAATGCATGGCTGGAAATGTATAAAGCTTATCCATTACAGATCATTTCACAATACTAAAGCCATCCTGCCATGATACAAAAAGATACACTAATAATCCAGCTATGGTTATATCCAGCCAAAATGATTTACTGTGCCAAAGCATCTGCATGTAGGAAAACAGAAGAGAAGTCCGTCATTCTGCATAAAAAGAATGACTTTGAGAACCTTACACTCAATGGTATTTATGCATGTCTGGTTTTACCTTTGTTGATAATGTAACGAATAGCTCCGTGGCCTAATGTGTCATAGAGGGGGACCACCACCATGGAATAGGTATAACAAGCCAGCTCAGAAATGAACCACTGGAAGGAGATGTTACAAGAGAAAAGGAGTAAGGGAGGGGAGTGATTAAAACACTTAATGAGATTAAAATTTAAAGTGAGATCAAAACTTAATAATGTTCATTCTGCAAGAGGTTACAACAACATCTCACCTCTGGACGGTTTTGTGCAAAGACCCCAATGAACTGACTTGCTGATGGTTTACATCCCTGTTGGATTAAGCCCGATCCTAAAGCTTCTGCTCTTTCAGAGACCTAGAAAAGGGGAAAAAAGTGAATGGGGGAGAGGAATGTAAGTAGCAGACAAAAATGAAATTTAATCTACAGTGGTGGGCTCTAATATTGGGTCACTGGAAAGCACATAAAATAGACTCTGGTGACATCTAGCCATTAAAAACAATGAACAGTCACCTTAGAGTCCAACAAATTTATTAGGTTATGAGTGTGTGTGGGTAAAATCCATTTAATCAGATGAATTGATGAAGTGGGTTTTACCCGCGAAAGCTCATGGCCTCTAAGTCTTGTTAGTCTCTAAGGTAGAGATGTAAAAACCCATGTAGTGGGTTAAACCAGTTAAATGTGAAGTAAACTTCACATTTAACTGGTTAACCAATTAAGGGGGGGCTGCTCCAGCTCAGTTGGGCTGAAGCGCCCTCCCCCCCACTGCGGCTGTGCTGGAGTGGCTCTGCCTGTGATGCACCTGGGCACCTCGAAGCAGCCCCTGTCCATGGCAGGCCCCATGGGGCTGGAGCAGCCCCCTTCCCACAGCAGGCAGGGAGCTGCTCCCGTCCCTACCGGTTAATTGGAACCAGTAAGCATCACCCGTTAAAGGTGATGCTTGCTGGTTAACCTTTCACAACCCTATTCTAACATGCCAGAAGACTCCTCATTCTTTTTACAGTTACGGACTAATACACCTACCCCTCTGAGACCCTCTAGCCATTAAAGAGCTCACAATATTTTTTGTCCTCAATTCTAGTGTCTTGGCTGCTTATTTAAAACTCTTCTGTCTCCTGAAATTGTTATGCTGTTCTTTATTTCTGGTCTGAGCGCTAATCAATAGCTTTATTTATTGCAGCATGAGTACTACTTTGAGAACATTACATGGCTGCTCCATCCAGAAGTGGCTGATTTTCAGTGGGGAGTGCAGCAAAGTAATCACATCACATCAAATCTGTGCACCTTCCATGAGTGTGCCCACTGAAGTCAGCAAAACTATTTCCATGAGCGAAGCCATCAGGGTTCAACTCAGGGTTTGTAATTCTCCAAAGCTTTGGTTTGAGAGAGATGCTGTGTAAATCAATCCTACTGGTAGCGTACACTCAACTCCCAATCCTGCAAAGTGCCAACATAGCTCAATGATGTGAAGAGAGGTTATAATAGCTGCCAGAAGGCGTGTAGCATCTGGGAAGATCCTGGCTCAAATTAAAAAAAAACAAAACAAACAAACAAACAAAAACCACACCACACACACACACAAAAAAAACTAGCAAATAATTGAAAGTGGTAAAAGAATCTATTAGCAGCCCTCCCAGCATAGCACTAGAAGGGTTCTTTTAAAAGCAGCTACGTTTAGACAGAAAGGAGAAGAATTTTTGATGAAAGAAAGATTCAGGGTAACCTCACCTCTTTATACGACAACCATTTGTAAGGCTGCTTGGGCTTTCTGAATCCTAGACAAGGGCCATTCTCTAAACAAAATAAACAGATTACAAAGTTATGGGGGTGGGTCTTAGGACCAAGGGCTAGTGAGTGTATAGCATCCTGAGCACCTGAGGAGGTTCCTCTAAAGTACAACCATTGTTATGATCAAGGTCAATGCATGTTTCTCTGAGGCAGGGTTCACACAGAGTGCTACCACATTAAAAAGGAAGACAGCCCTGTGTAATTGGGCACTGGATTATGGACCATTTTGAGCCTTCATTCAAAATAGCTTTAAATAGATCCACTGCCCAGTTAAACCAACTTTTCCCTAAGACACTGTGTCTTTCATCCTAAATGTCACCTCCCTCAGACTGGGTTGCTGCCCTTTCAATGAAGCCTCAGGAAGTCAAAACTCTTCCTAATGAAAATGCAACTCTCTGGAGGAGAAGTGTGGGACAAAAAGAGGAGAGCAATACTCAAAGTGTTAAATTGCCTTTCTTCCCATACTTCCACCACCTAGAAGCTCCCCATCTGCTGACATACTCACATGGGCCTCATCCCCAGAGTAACACACTGTATCATACACAGCAGTTATTCTGTTGAGGGTTCTGGTTCTGGCATTCAAACACTAACCATTTCAGAACAAAGCTCATGTGTGTTTTCAAGTCCAAAAAGAATCACAGCAGGGCCCCCATGAGTTCTGTGGCCAGGAGCCTACATACTCCAATTGTGACCTCTTTGGGGCAGGCCTTTTTGTTCTATGTTTGCACAGCGCTTAGCACTATGGGGTCCTGGTCCAAAGTTGGGCTCCTAGGGGCTAAGAAATACAAACAATAATAAAGAATGACACACGTCAGGTACCAGAGTGGAAATGCTCAGAAAACTTCCAATACATGTGAAATATGAAGGCTGAATTGCATTTAATAGAGAATGTTTCAGGTGTCATTTTATTTTATACTGAATGTAATTCAATTTACCCTGCCTGTCCATTTAATTTTCAATGAAATACAAAATACTGTATTGAAAAAGTTGTGCAGGATGCAGGATTTGATATCTCAAAAGCTGTGGGAGGCAATTAAAGATTGTGGGACTCATTTACTGTATGTTCCTGCTAAATGATTAATTACCAGTATTGACATTTAAACTATCATGATTAGGTTTTAAAGTTAACATCTCACAGATAAGAGCAAGATCACACACACCTCTCCAAGTTATTGTTTCAGGCTGTCTGCAGACTCAGGCAAGCATTGCTATGCTGATTTATACTTGGAAGGATTTTATTGAGTTAGTTCTGAGATTCCAAGGCACAATTTTCCAATATGAGGGCATGTCTACACTAGAAAATTATTTCAAAATAATTTACTTCAAAATAATAACTCCCAAATAACTATTTTGAAATAGCATGTGCACATTACAGGGAAGCCTCAAAATTAGTCCGAGGCAGGCTCCCTTAAAGTGGGCACACTACCTCAACTTAGAGCCTCAGGAAGCACTGGGGAGTAATTACTTTGAATGACTCTGGGGAGTGGTTATTTTGAAATAGCAGCAGTGAAACGTCAACATCACCACTATTTTGAAATAACTATTTCAAATTAGCATTATTCCCGTGGAAAGCAGGAGTTATTTGAAAATAACCACCCTTTATTTTGAAATAATGGGGATGGTAGTGTGGACGCTCTGCTTGTTATTTTTAAATAAGGGGAGTTATTTCGAAATAACTCCCTATCATAGACCAGGGCTAAGATTTTCTGAGGCAAATTCCATCATGCAGTTCACAAGACTCTGACTAGAATTGGTGTACTTACATGCATTCCTTTCACATAGTTCATATATTACATCCTCTACAACTCCCTCTCTCACACTCCTGTTCCTGGTCTTCTTTTCCTCCTCATCTTATCACTTTAAAAGTTATTCATGTATTTACATTTTAAAATTTTTTTTGCCTTAAACTTCAGGTGCAGTAAAAAAAAGAAGAAAAACAGTGTTAACACTTCGGCAGAGTTCAAGACCAGTGTATTATATACAGATGGGGAAACTGAGAAATGGAATTTAAGAATTCAGGCTTCATGTGATCCGTGTTAGAGCTGGGATATGGACTCTGGAATTCACAGCTTCCAGTCCAAGACCTATCTGACTCAAAACCCACCTTATCAGAACTAGGGATACAAGCGATTAGTCAACTATCTGAAAAGCATAAAGCTTATTGGATAGTCAAGTAGTCACTCAACTTGTTGCTCCTCCCCCTAGCTGCCTCTATCAGAGAGAGGCAGCGGGTGGGGCGGGGAGGGAGCAGGAGCCTATGCTGGGGGGAGCTGGCTTAAAAGCTGGTTCCTCTCAGCACTGTTTCCGTGGGGGGCAGGGGAGGCAGAGGCATCCCTGCTGTTGCACCTCTTCCTTTGAAATGTATAAGAGCCATGGGGGAGCAAGCGCCCCCCTTATTGGCTAATTGATTAGTTAATTAATCAAAATTTAACATCCCTAATCAGGACCTGTGTTTGCAAAGTCCTCCTTAAGGCCATGTCTACACTAAATAGACGATCGGTTGCAGCAGCAGCGAACTTCCGGAGTTGATATAGTGAGTCTAGTTAAAATTCACTAAATTGAACTCAGAGGGTGCCCTGCTGGCACTCCAGCTTATGCAAGGAGTAAGGGAAGCTGATGGAAGTATTTACTCCCATCGACCTCCCACTATGGGAATGGCGGGGAAACATGAAACAAGGTACATTGGCTCCAGCTATGTAATTAGCGTAGCTGGAGTTGCAAATCTTCATTTGTTGTTCCCTATGAGTGTAGACCTGGCCTAATAAAAGGTCAAAACCTTTTCAGGTTCTTTCCTCCTCATTGCTCCTTTTGTGTCTTTGCAAGGTTTTGACAGGAAAAGCTGGGACTTAAGAGAATGACAAAGGCTTCCCTTAAGGAGTCTTGGAACTATTCAGACCCTCCCTTACTCTTGGCTCTTTGTGCCCTATCCACTGGACCAGTCCTGCCCTACCAAAAAGAAAGTCACAGTTCATATAAATGAATGCAGACAACAAATGCTTAATAATTCTACCCATCTAACCCAGCAGTTGGCAGGATTTGTATAAACTGTAATTTTTAGTAACAATAACATGATGCCTTCTCGAGGGCATGTCGAACTACAAAATTAGTATTAACTGAGGCCAGAGAGCGATTTATTGCTTGCTCCCTTTAGTTTAATTTCTGCAGGATAGATGCATTGTTTCTTCTTTCTGTTCCCTCTATGCTGTAGCCACTGGTTTATCCCTAGACAATAAAAACAACACTTTTTACAATATGCTATGTCAGATGTGGATCCACTGAGATAGATCAGCTGTGGAAGGAGTGTAGTTCACTTGTTAAACTATGCAGATGGTGTGGCGGGGTGAGGCAACCCCGCCACTACCCCCAACAAGGGTATGGGAACGCCGCAGGGGGGTGCGTGCTAGCGGCCCAAGAGGCGGCAAGGCAAGCGCCGCCGGACGCTCACCGGGAGGGGGTGGATAGAGGCGGCGCGGTAACGCAGCAGACGGGGGTTGGGGAGGAGGCTGGGCAATGCCCCCGGCCGGTGACGTCACACGACATCACCAGTGCGATGGGAGGGGGAGGAGCCGAAGGACCGGCAGGGCGGCCAAAGCGCCCGACATCACCCGCCGGGCAGGGGAGCGGGGAGGAGGATAAAAGTGGGAGGGGGAACACAGGCAAAGGGGGAGCAGACGGAGGCAACAGGTAACGGGACCAGGGGAGCCGATGAGATGGAGAGCCGCCCCTGAGCGGGGCTGAAAGTGTCTCCGGTGGCAGGGTTGAAAGCGGCCCAGGGTGGGGTTGCGAAGCCCGAGAGCAGGTGTGTTTAGGGGCAACCCCATGCCTGCTACCGCTGGGACCTTGGTTCCCACTGTTAGGGCCCTGGGGGCCGGGGTCTGGGAGTGGGGGGCCTGGACCCCCCTCCCTGCCACTAGCAGGCAATCTAGGAGTTACATACGGAGGCAGAGATTTGGTTTCTCGTCGGCCCCATGGCAAATATGTAGGGGCGGGGCAGGCAACGCGAAACGCCCAACGCGTGATAGACGCTTGAAACAACGGGGTGTGATACCTAAATAAACATAGACCCATGACAGATGGGTCTTTGAAAAATGTCTGTCATTTACCCAAGCAAGGTATAATTTTTCAAGACTGCTGCATGTGGAACTCCACAGACATTGCCAGAGGAGCTGCACATGCTCAGGTACTTAAATATGGATTTAGGTGCCTAAGATTAAACGATGGCCGCAGGATAAAATATCTTCTAGAGTGCCAAAGTGATTTAAGTGCCAAAGGGACTTAGGGACCTAAGTCATTTTCCACTTTTGGAGATTCACCCACACTCCCCACTTCAGAAAAAATACCATGGCTTCCATGCTTGCTGGAGCCCGTGAAGGGCTTTCATGATTGTATGCTGGTTTCTGCCGCTGAGAAGCTGATTAGCCTGATAGGTCCACTGTTTTGTTTCTGGGCCAATAACTTCCCTAACCAGCAAGGCCCAGTCTTAGTCAACAGCAAAGTTCTCATTGACTTCACTGCAAGCAAGATTAAATTCCAGTATTGTGTAGCCATTTCCTCCAAAGACAGGAGACCCAATTCTACCCTTTGACCAGTGCTGGGATAGCAGCATTGAAGCCCAGTGGGGTTTTAGACAAATCAATGATCTTTACCCATCATCATCATCACCACTTACCAGATATGTTAAATCCCCTTCTAAATACTTCATACATTGTCCTTGCATCATCATAGTACTGAGTTAATAATTCTGGGCTGTCACTTATCATGGACCGCCGAGCTCCTTCCCAGCCCTACGGAAACCAATCCGACATACAGTGATCAGATCAGAACCTTCTGAAAGAGAGAGGCAAGATACCCAAACAAACCCAGCACAACCATCTTTGGAATCTGGTCCCATAGTGCAGCCTGACCATAAAATGCAACATCAGGCAAGTTAGGTATCATAAATCTAAAGGTGGATAGAACTTAATAATTAATCTGCCATTAGCTTATAATTAGTATGACACATTAGCTTGAATGTTACAGGTACACTAATATTTTTGTGGAGGAACATTTCAAATAATATTCCTAGGTTAGCCTTGCCATAAATATTCACTTTTGGCTAAAACTGTGTAAAGTAGTCAGATAAGCAGGTTTGTTGCGATTTTTTTCCTTAACCCACCACAAAAATCCACACAGTTCCGTTGCTGTAAAAATAAGAAAGCAAAACAAAGCCATAAGGGCTTTGTAAAATGAAATACAAAACACACCCTATGTTATTCACTTTGTAAGCACATTTATGCTTCACTCCCAAATGCTTTTCTCAAAGTAGAAACAAAGGCAAACGATAACTGAGCCCCCATTTTACTGACTAGTGAGAATGCTGGGCTTGTGTGTTTGCCCATAGGTACCAATGCACTTGTACCAGCTTCACCACTGATTTTGCTCAGCAGCCACATCCCAGGATTTAGCCCATTCCTTCCCTCTAAGATCAGGTCTACACTAAATCTGGAAGGTTGGGTTAAAGTATGCAACTCCGGCAATATAAAATACGTACCTGGAATAGGCTTACCTTAAGCTGAGCTTGGCACTCTATTCAGAGGAAGGCTGACAGGAGCATTTGCTCCTGCTGGCTTCCCTAACTCCTTACAACTGCAAGGAGTACCAGTGCCAACAGGACTCCCCTCAGCGTTCAATTTAGCGAGTCTTAACTAGACCCGCTAAATAGAACACCGGAAGATAGATCTTCGGCATGGTAAGTATAGATGTGGCCTAAGGCTATAAATGATTCTATAGCTTCTTTACTGTCTCCTAGTTCATGGAACAAGAATCTTTACGTTCTTATCATTTTCATTTTTAACTTTTTGGAGCAGTTATACCTTTTATTCACAGACTAAAATTAGAGGCCAATGTTTCTAGTATCAAAAAAAATAATTTAAATAGCCCTTATGTTAATGGAAGTATTTCAGGCAGCTATAGAAAGAACAGACTAGAAAACAAAGCCCCTCAAATTGCACTGAATCTCCCTTACCTCTCCCCCCCTCCCCCCCCCCAGAGAAATTCCAAGATTTTACATGATAGGGAGCAAATTTCTATTTTGTGTCTCTGTTTGCTTTAAACAAAGTTTGATTAAAACTAATTTGCCATTTTGTAATTAGAGGATACAAAAATATCATCACTTTGGATGGTCTTAGCCAGCTTTGCTCACCTTTAAGAATGCTGCATTTTCAAAATGAATGTCCTGAAAGCCTTCAAATCTTAATTTAAAATCATGGTGTTAATTTAAAATCAGAAGTTTTGGCCTGCCACCAATTCATAGCTAATAACAGACACCTTAAAATATTGTTAGACGAGGTAAAACAGTAAGGAATCCCACTAAAACTTGTTTAATTAAAGTACTAAATTTTTATTTACCAGAGTTTGGACATATCTGTCAAGGTCAGCCCTGGCATAAGAACACAGAGTTCCCACTGACTCCAAATGGAGGGGCACCAGTTATCCCCAAAACCAAATTTGATCCCCAAAGTTCAAAAGAAATAGCCCCATTCAAATTCTATCCTCACACAAGAAAAAGGCACATCAGCTTCCTGTCACTGGCCACCTCTGCTTTTGTTTCCTTGGTTGCTTGAACGAGTGCAGTAAAAATTAATAGCTCTTGTAGAACCATCACCTTCCTATGACACCAGTCAGAGGAGTTTAAAGTCACAGAAGAATTTGTATAATGGACATTAAAATTCATGTAATGGAGTCACTATCTAAAGCCAGAAGTGACCACCAGATCATGCAGTTTTCACACAGCAAGTCAGACTACTTTCTGAACAATGTTGGGAACATGATACTGCATGGTTTTCTGGGAGGTAGTTTATATTTCCCAAAGACTTTTGAAGAAGCATTGCTATAAACCTGGCACAGGGGAAAATAATTCTGAGAGCTCATGTTACTTCTAAAGGGGAGAAAAGCAAAAAAGGACCCTTGCTTGTAGCAAAGAATTCATAACTGAAGAGCCTGAAGCATATTGGTAATACAGGACCCTGACTGGTCCTAGATGAGGGATTTTTCTGGACTAGGGGAGTTCTTCCTCCCCTCCCCCCCCCCATCTCCACCGGGCTTCCTGGCTCCCCCGCAGCCTAGCTAACCCATGTGCCAGCACCCAGCCCCTCGTACAGCCTCCCTAAGCCCCAGCCCCCCTCCCTTCGGGTCCCCCAAGCCATGTGCCAGCTTCCGGGTCCCCACCCTCCCTGCAGCATGCCAGGACTACCTGATCCTGAAACATCAGCGGTCATGCCGGACCACATATGTTGCTGGACCAGAGAATCCCGGATTGTAGAGGTGCAACCTGTACCGTAAAAAGTGGAATTTAATGCAGGTGTATTATGATAGCTCTGTTCTGCATCAGGAAAGGTAAAAAAATTAGTGGCACTGACATTTGCCATTCAAAGATAGAAGTGATCTCTCCTCTCCAAGTGCAATATTGAACCCCTTTTTGAAAAAGAGACATTATGCCCACCAAATCTGGGGTCACCAAATCTCAGGTCAATAGATGCAGCAGGGTTAGGAGCAATGGGAGTTGCTTGCATATGCAGGAAGAGGTAGCTAAAGACCACTGTGGAGATAGTGAATTTGCATGCTACAATGTGGATCTATTTCATTCCCTCCTTCAGAGAGCCATAGACCAAGACACAGGGCACCTTGTGGGTTTGGGCTTCACTGGAATTCGTGGAACCTTTGACATGGCTTTGACAACGTAAGCAGGCACTAGGCCTTACTATGGCTCATGTTTCTGTTACTCTAAGGAAGTTTACTATCCTGATTCAGCTACAGAAAGAAATATCATCTCAGGTCCACAGTAAGGATGTTAAATATTGAGTAATTTACTAGTTGAGTAGTTGATGGCACTTCCGCATTCCTCCTTTGAATTGTACAAGAACCCTTGCTGGGGTTCTTGTACATTTCAAAGGAGGAATGCGGAACTCTGCGTGCAGTCTGGGGCCAGTGGGAAGTCCCGCAGACTCCGGGCTGCACATGGGTGCCAGCTTTGAAATGTATAAGAGTCCCCAGCGGGGGCTCTTGTGCATTTCAAAGTGGAAGCACCCTCATGGACATCAGGCTCCATGCTGCGCTGCCACTTTGAAATGCCATGCAGAGCCTGGGTCAGTTGGGGACTCCCCAGCTGATCCTGGGCTCTACATGGCATTTCCCCAGAACCGGAATCAGCTGGGGACTCCCCAGCTGACCCTGGGATCTGCGTGCTGCGCTGGAACCCAGGATCAGCTGGGGAGTCCCTAGCTGATTCCAGGCTCCACACAAATGCCACGGTGGTGTTTTAAAGGGGCAGCACCACACAGCTGATCCCAGGCTCAGCTGTGCAGCACTGCCCCTTTGATACGCCGCCTTGGCATTTCAAAGCAGCGTCGCACAGCGCTGACCTGGCCTCCGTGCAGTGCTGTCTCTTTGAAACGTCGAAGTACGGGCTCCATGCGGCACTGCTGCTTTGAAGTATCCCCTTCCCCCGCTTTGCTGCCTCTGATAGAGGCAGCAAGGGGGGAGGAAATCAACTAGTCGACTCAACTATCCAATAAGCATTTGCTTATCAGATAGTCGACTAGTCCTTAACATCCTTAGTCCACAGACAGGCCAAGCTCTTGGGAAGATAAGATGGTTTTCCCATTAAATAATACAGTTCCCAGTGTCTTCAGCAGAAATTTTGGACTTTTTTTGCGGGGGAGGGAGGGTACTTCACCTCACTTTTCTGATTTTTCTAGCTTTCCTGTGTGGTTGCCTAAGATGTTGCTGTGTCAGCGATTAAAGCTTCCACATGACTCAGATTCCTAATAATGCCCATAAAGATGCAGGCGATGCAAATCAGCTCAATGCACAGTGTCCTCAATGGATTACTAGTGGATAACCCTGGGTTAATCTTTACAGCATCCAATTTCTGCCTCTTTCCATCAGTGAGTACATATAAAATACAAATGTAGGGTAGTTGATATTTTAAATAGGAAATTTCATAGGAATATCATTAGTTTGCCATGTCAATGTCATAATAACTATAACCTGCTTTTTGCAGCGTACTTTCCAAACACTAATTATTTTCACAATGCCTCAGTAACTTAGGCAGGTGATAGTAGGAGGATGTGCCCTGGTGCACCTCTCTGGCAAGAACTGGCTGAGCCAGCAGGCAGCTGTTCAAAGAGCTGGCAAGAACCTGGGTTGCAATAGGACAGTACCCATAAGAATTTAAATTATTTTCACCCTGGCAGATGTTATTCACTATATGGGTTTAAAATGAATCAGGCAGCAGGTAAGTGACTTGTCCAAGGTTATGCAATGAATCAAAAATATGGCTGGAAAGAGCTCGGTCTCTCCCCCACTGCCTCAGAGTCCTTGTTTTAATGAGAAGAGAATTGCTTCCATGGGGAAATGTAAACTTTTGCCTATTTTTTAATAATTAAGGACAGTAAAGTTCTTTTAAAGGGGGAACCTGCTAGAAGGACAAGTGTGTCACTAACCTTTAGATTCTTACCTTATGTCTCAGGCTATGTCTAGACTACAAAGATAAATCAGAAAAATATAAATCATATCTTTTTCTGATTTACTTCTGAAAGAGGATTTTCCGAAATTTGGCCTGTCTACACGGGGTCAAATTTCAAAAAAAAACCCTCTTTTGGAACATCTCTTCTTCATAAAATGAGGTTGAGGGATGCCAACAAAACGCATCTGCTTTTCCGATATTTTTTCGCAAAAGCAGACGCATTCCTTGGACACAACAGAGCTTTTCCGGGATACCTTCGGAAAAGCTCTGCAGTCTAGACGTTCCCTCAGTTTTGAACATGAATTCAACTTGAGATGTTATTCTTGGAAGCTCTTGCACTTTAACATTGGGACAATTTCTTTAAACCTCAATGCTCTTTAAAAAGCATCAAGATGAATGAATACTCAGCCTCAGGTTTGGATTAAGGTATAATGTTTTGCTGTACCACTGAGTTAACAGCAGCCACCATTACAGAGTGAGCATACGCACACAGTGCTATCTGAGATGATAGTGACCATCTGTGGGAACATTAAGCCTTGGGTTTTTAGTGGTTTGTATGTAATTTTTGAGTGCCTCATGGTCAAGGCAGGCTAAAACTGGGAGGAATTAAGCAGGGATTAAATTCATGGCTTGGATGTTTATTCCTTCCTTTTAAATTCCTGAAAAATTAAGACGGTCAAATTAATCTGTGGTGTAACAGCCTATGAACCATTGTCCAGGATGGAACAGTATAACACACACAACAAATAGCAAAGGCCTGGTTCTGAAGAGCCTTTGCAGCCATGTGCACCTATGTGAAGTGGGTGTAAAATGCGGGGGACTGACAAAATTGTTGGGTCCCTAGGCAAGATGGTTGGGCCCAGACTCCACACACCCAGAAGAGATGGGACTTCAGGCAGGAGAGGCAGAACTGAGGGCAGCCTTCAGCACTGCCTGGAGTGCACTGCAAATTCCACTCCCCCATCAGCCCTCAGAGCCACCCAGGGCTCCAGTCACTGCTGAATCATTGGGCAACTGCGCCTTTTGCCTCCCCATTCCCCATCGTCAGGCCTGGTAAAATGGTACCCTTCCGATTTAGTAGCATTCTACAGCCACTCTGCCTGGTGTGAATTACTACATGAAGGGACCCAGCAGTGGAGACTCTGCCCATGGAATCTAGCCAAACCTCTGCATTCCTAAGGGTTAATTTTTTATGCCTGGAAGGGTCTACATAATGCTAGCCTTACCTCAACTTCTTCTGACTGCATCAGGAGGTCACATGGTGGCTTCAGTGCCTTTGGCCGGCTAGCAAACCAGTATGCAATCACAGCAGCAAAGGCACCAATGCCAACTAAGGTGGTGGCTGGCAAGCTGCGGAAAAATTGGCTGAAGTCATCAAACTCAGGCAGCCGCAGGCTCCTCAGGATTTCCTGTGCTTGCATCTTCTCAAAGATGGAAAGAGCAAATTCTGCAGGATGCAAAGGAAAATAGTCAATTAATACAACAGGATTAACAGACATAGCAGACATGGCCCAAAACATCTGCCGTCCTTCTAAGGGAGCGAAGGCAAAGACAGGCAGTTCTCCCTTCACCTTTTATAAACACTATGCCATTATGCTGACGCAAAAACAGAGCTGCTGTCAAAGAATAGCACAGAGCAAAAAGCATAATTAGCATCATGGCAACAGGAAATGGGTATATTTAGAATGTTCTGTGTCTGAAACGTGTGACGAAAGCTCTCGGGTTCTGCTTGAAATAAGACGCTTACTTGCAAAGGCAGCGAGACTGAGGCATGGCAGACAGCTGACGGCTGGAAGAGACGCCTTTAACATGCATGGATTTTTTTTCATTTCCAATATGCTTAGTACTGGTGATAATCACATGGTAACTTGCAAGTGGCAGTGTGTGTGCTGCAAAAGGATGTGTTGCTTCCGTCAGCAAGAAGGCCATTCAGTATTTTACACTTCACAGTCATTACTGAGTAGCAGAGGTTTTTTTTTTTTTTAAATTACTATAAGAATTTAGCAGCAGCTATTTAAAACAGCAGCTTTTTCTTTGTGATCCAGCATCTTTCAGGAGGCCTGTAATTTTTCCTCCCACTTCTAACTCAAGGTATTTTTATGGACCTACTGTGGCCTTGTGTGACACAGAGGTAGGGTTACCAGATGATTTCAAAAAAATGCCAGACACACTTGATCTCAGATGGGGGTGGGGACCGGCTGGGAGGGGAGCAGGGCTGGCCAGGGGATATGGGGGGGGGGGGGAAAAAGGAACCAGCCAGCGGGAAGCAGGGCTGGCTGGGAGGAGGTTGGGGGGAGCGGGGCTGGCCGGGAGGGGGAACCAGCCGGCGGGAAGCGGGGCTGGCCCGGGCGCACACAGATTCTGGGATGCTGCCCATCCCGCGTATGGTCCCAGCAGAGCACACGGGCGAGTCCAACCCTGGGGATTCCATCCCTCTGTGGCCCCGCCCCCCCTCTACTGCATAGTTGCGTACTGCCTGGCTGGTAGACATGCTCACACAGTGTGAGCGTGTCTACCAGCCAGGCAGTATGCAACTAAATACTGATAAGTAAGTTTTATTATCATCATGAATTAATTAGAAAATACCGGACACTTATATGTCTGGTATTTTCTCAATTTGTTTCCTGGACAAAAAGCTCAAATACCAGACTGTTTGGTTCAAAACAGGACACCTGGCAACCCTACACAGAGGGGGAAGCCACACCATGGCCTGCTTTCAGTCCTGTACACAAGCTTGCTGACAGAGAGGGGCCAAAGGAGGCAATTGTGCTGGGGCCCAGCAACTCAAAGGAGCTCAGGGCTCTGGCCACTACTGCAGCAGCAGTAGCTGGAGCCCCAACCCCTTTACATGACCATGGCAACACCGGGCTGCACGTGCCTAACAGTGCTAAGGACTGCAGGGAGGGGGGGGGGGGAAAAACATGCCGTGCTCCAGCCAGCATTGAGGGCCAGCTGCCCTTGGCCCTGCCCATTCCACCTTTGGCTCCGCCCCTTCTGGGAGTATGGAGCACCACACACATCTGCCCAGAGGCCTGTGGAGGCTGTTGGCTCCATTGCCTGTCCAGCTGAAGTAGCCTACCAGTTGAGCTCAGGTCTGGGCCCTATCTGCCAGCATCTGGAGGGACAGATATTCAGCGGGTGTGAGTGAGTGTATTTCTTTGACTTCAGTGGTGTGATGCCTACTTATAGCAGTGAGGATCAGGCCCTGAGGTTCTGTTGCATATTAGCATTGACAAATCTCCTTCCTTTTTTTCTTTTACGGATCATCAGCAAAAAAGGCACATCCTCCCTCCCATTCTCAACAGCTTTTTTACCTCCAGCAATCCAGGCCACATCCCTCTCCCACAGGGTGACAACCAGGAGTAACTCCAGTTGATGGGACTGCACTGATGTGAGGGAGATTGGTTTGTATATTGAGCATACAAGAAGTCACAGCATGTGTTTTAAGTAATTGCCTGATATTGACTGAGATAAGCAAGCTCACAAAGGAACCCTTAGCTTTGAAACCAGGAGGGGGGAAAATGGCTCGGGTAAATTAGTTGGGAGGGAGAAGATCTAAAATCAGGGGTGGGGAACCTAAGGCCCAGGGGCCGGATGCATTCCCCGACTTGCCTGGAGCCAGTCCTCAGGGCTCCCCCCCACAAGGTTTTGGTATGCGAGAGGGCTGGAGCACACAAAATCTTCCGGCATGGTCTAAATGATTAATGGTATCATTTTAAACTGCCTGAGCACAATATAAGGATGCACCAGTGACTGGGCCTTGAGAGACAAATCTTTTATGGTAAAGGAAGCTAAGCATCTTTTTTTCTTATGCCCTCTGCCTCCTGCTCAGTCTCTGTAGCTGCTCCCCCTCCCCCCCAGTATTTAACAAACTTGGAGAAGGTGGAAGGGAGAAGCGGTGGATGTGATATACCTAGACTTTAGTAAGGCGTTTGATACGGTCTCGCATGATATTCTTATCAATAAACTAGGCAAATACAACTTAGATGGGGCTACTATAAGGTGGGTGCATAACTGGCTGGATAACCGTACTCAGAGAGTAGTTATTAATGGTTCACAATCCTGCTGGAAAGGTATAACAAGTGGGGTTCTGCAGGGGTCTGTTTTGGGACCAGCTCTCTTCAATATCTTCATCAATGATTTAGATATTGGCATAGAAAGTACGCTTATTAAGTTTGCAGATGATACCAAGCTGGGAGGGGTTGCGACTGCTCTGGAGGATAGGGTCATCATTCAAAATGATCTGGACAAATTGGAGAAATGGTCTGAGGTAAACAGGATGAAGTTTAATAAAGACAAATGCAAAGTGCTCCACTTAGGAAGGAACAATCAGGTTCACACATACAGAATGGGAAGCGACTATCTAGGAAGGAGTACGGCAGAAAGGGATCTAGGGGTTATAGTGGACCACACGCTGAATATGAGTCAGCAGTGTGATGCTGTTGCAAAAAAAGTAAACATGATTCTGGGATGCATTAACAGGTGTGTTGTGAGCAAGACATGAGAAGTCATTCTTCCGCTCTACTCTGCGCTGGTTAGGCATCAGTTGGAGTATTGTGTCCAGTTCTGGGCACTGCATTTCAAGAAAGATGTGGAGAAATTGGAGAGAGTCCAGAGAAGAGCAACAAGAATGATTAAAGGTCAAGAGAACATGACCTATGAAGGAAGGCTGAAAGAATTGGGTTTGTTTAGTTTAGAAAAGAGAAGATTGAGGGGGGACATGATAGCAGTTTTCAGGTATCTAAAAGGGTGTCATGAGGAAGAGGGAGAAAACTTGTTCATCTTGGCCTCTGTGGATAGAACAAGAAGCAATGGGCTTAAATTGCAGCAAGGGAGGTTTAGTTTGGACATCAGGAAAAAGTTCCTGTCAGGGTAGTCAAACACTGGAATAAATTGCCCAGGGAGGTTGTGGAATCTCCAACTGTGGAGATATTTAGGAGTAGGTTAGATAAATGTTTATCAGGGATGGTCTAGACAGTATTTGGTCCTGCCATGAGGGCAGGGGACTGGACTCTATGACCTCTTGAGGTCCCTTCCTGTCCTAGTATTCTATGATTCTATGAAACAATGTATGCACTGAAATTAACAAAACCATATGTGTTTCTTCCTGGGAGTCACTGCACATGCTGTATTCAAGGTCAGGCTCATTCTCTCTTTCAAGTTTTCTGTTACTTCATGCTGAATATGTGCTAGGGATCATACTTAGCAGATTTTAGCAAGTAATTTTAATAGTATGCGTGCTGAAAGCTACACATATAACAAATAACTGCACCCTGTTCCAAAGAAAAAGGCTTGCAGCTGTAGAGTAGGAGAGACAACAAACCAAGCAGGATAAGGGTAGGGAAGACAGGATGACAATGAAACAAAATTATATTTGATGACATAAGCAGTCTTTTCAGTTATCATTGTATCGTGTTTTGTAGGCATCACAGCAGAGCTGACTTGAAGGAGGACAATGGAGTGAGCATATGCATTTTTAGGGAGAGCTCCTCCCATGGGTAAGGAGTTTGTAAATTCTCCCTGCAAGTAGTTAATAAAAATACTAAAACCATGTTAGTGTCAGATACCAGATTGTGGCATTTAGGTTCTCCTACAATATTTAACGTTCACCAGAGGTGGAAGTAAGCAGGTGCTCCAGCAAGAGCTGGCTGAGCTGTGGCAAAAGCCAGCAGGGAGCTATTTAAAGGGCAAGCAGGGACCCGGGTTGCAAAAGGACAATACCTGTAATAAATTTAAAGTTACTTTCACGGTCTCATTCACCCCATGTTTCTGTCTGGAAATATCTGCGTATTTAGGAACATATCCCCTGCATCTAGCAACTTTACAGAGTTCTAGTCATTTAACATAGTGTCTATTGTCCTGGCAATTTAGATCCATATGACAAAACCACAGCACATGCTGCATGAGAGATAACAGTGAAGCAGTAGGCTGAGATTACATCCTAAAGTGTTGATTGTCCCTTTATCTCAAGCAGCATTTCACCACCGCTTCGGCCTTGATTTTAAAATAAACGTGTATGTTGGCAGGTTTTCCCTAACAGACCACAAAGGCAGGAGAGCTCATTGCTAAGTTATTGTTAAGGAATAGAGGTAGCATGGCACATCTAGGTTTACTTAAACCATCAGTCTTAATAAAGGTTATTTAGCCAAGTTTACAAATTGGTGCTAGTGTAACTCAGAAGGGATTTGACTTACTTTCTGATTAAATTGTTGTCCCTTTAATTTTGAAACAACTCTTCCAGTAAGTCTGAATGGTGCTATAAACCAGTGTTTCTCAGCCAGTGGTAGGAGTACCCTCAGGGGTACTTGCGAGAAGTCTGCGGGGGTACATCAACACAATTGAAATTTGGAGAAAACTGAATTTTTGTTTTAAGTTTTACAGAGCTTTATTATTTTTGTACTTTTTACACCTAAAAATTTCATTGACTGCCTAGCTACAATTAAGTTGTTTAAACAAATGTGTTGCAACGGCAGAAAAAAAAATTGTGTGCCTGAAAACTGCAGGCACTGGTGGTACTTAAAAATTTTTTTAAAGGGGTACTTTATTAAAAAAGGTTGAGAAACACTGCTATAAACCATGTATGCAAGCAAGGACTGGACAACCATTAGAAAAAAGGTTAAAGGAGTGGAGAAATGGAGGAGAGCTTTGAAAGCTAATGCAGCTGAGGAGGTTAAGTTTCCTCATTGCATTGCTTTTAATGTTTGCCAGGCAGAACATGCCTGTGCCTAGTATCACGAGGGTGTATGTGCGCGAAGGGTGCAAAAGCACTCCACCATGGTCCTCCAAGTAAGCATGCTCTGACCAGCTGGGGGAGGGCTGGGACTGATTTCCACGCTTACTTGGAAGTCCAGATGGGGCGCATTCACACCCTTGCGGTCCACATTTACAAAAAAGCGCCTTCACAGAAATTCCTGTGTATGAGCCTGTATTAGGATCCATTCCTTGAAGGACATCGCCAGGAGGAATTAGAGATGAGGTTAAACTTCAGCACTGAGATTGTCCCTAAGTATACTGGAGCACTAGCCCTTGTTTTGGATATTTTAGGGTATATTCCCTACAATAATGGCAAATCTTGACTTGGGAGTGAAGGGCGGAGCCTTTCCTAGCACAGGCCAGCGGCGTGTGCATCAAGGGACAGGTAGTACTCCTGATTCTCTGGCTCTGTACAGCACGAGTCTGACTCCTTTCAACCATGCCGGAGGAGACTGAATTATTATTGCACACATAATTGCTTAGTATCCTAGTAACACAGTTTAAGGCCATAAAGGGCAATCAAATCAGATAGTCTGACCAGTATATCACAGGTCATTAAATTTCACCCAAATATTCCAGTGACCTCAGCTGAACTAAAGCCAACTACGTCCTAAGGAGACTGAACTGCTGCACTGGGCTCTTTGCTCCATGTTAGCATGGTGCAATGTGTATGAAATGACTGGATTTTGTACGTTTGCTGTTAGCCTGAAGGTTTCAAAACCAGTGTCCTTTACCTTCAAAGACAGCGTGGTGTTTTCATTTAAATTTGGCAAGGGAAAGGTATTTGGCTGGGGAGGAATTTGACTGGTTTATTCTTGCAGATAGTACATTCCCATCACATAAGAGCAACGTTAAGAGGTCCATGAGATTGGAAGTACAGTAAACAGAATGTCTTGTTAATAATATATACTGATAAAGTATATAGCAATAGCCAGTTTCCGCATACTCCTCGGAAAAATTATTTTAAATTGGGTCCATTCCATCTGCTAGAGTAAATACTCCAGGGAAAAATCCAAATATTAAAATCACTTCATATATATAAAGGTACACTTCTGACTTGTGGTAACTGGTGGTCATTTGAGATCCCATGACCCATAATCCCAGCGTCCTGGCTAATTTCCCACTTCAGCAATTACTTTCTGCCAACCTGAAAGTTTCCTCTGTAGTTTCATTTAGCTAAAATAAGTGCCTATACTTCAGCAAGAGGTACTTTACAAATATTACATTAAAAAAGCAGGTTTGAGAAGACAGTCCCCCTTCACCTCTTGTCTGAAATGGTCAACGAGTACCAATGAATGCGGTTAAACCATATCTGTAATCCTCCTCAGAAAGGAACATATTTCAGGGGCAAGTTTAGTGATTCCTGTCTTTGTGATGTTTGTAAAGATTTTCAAATCCTTTATAGTAAAAGGAGTTATAAGTATTATTAGTAGTAGTAGTAGTAACTCAGGCTATGTCTACACTGCAGAGCTTTTCCGGAATACTGCTGTGTCCAAGGAACGCATCTGCTTTTCCAAAAACAATTCGGAAAAGTGGACATGTTTTTTCGGCATCCCTGTAAACCTCGTTCTACAAGAAAGGGATTTCTGAAAGATGTTTTTTTTTTCCTGACATTTGGCCCCGTGTAGACAGGCCAAATGTCAGAAAAGCGGAAAAAGATACGCAAATTGCAGGTTGCAATTTGCCTATCTTTTTTCCCGACTTTTTCTTTGTAGTGTAGACATAACCTCACTCTGTAAAGCATCTTGAAAGATGCTACTGTGGTGGAAATAACACAAGTGGGAAATTAGACCTGCTCAGTGTATATTAGAACCATCACTAGCTCAGCCATCTGAACAAATGCAATGGTAGGTTCTCCCAAATCCTTGGATACACTAATTTGCAGATGCAGTAGTAACATTTTAGGGCTTGTATTGCATAATATTTTCCTGTTGTACTTCTAGGTTTTCATGACTAAAAGCCCAGGATTTGAATGGAAATTTTAAGATTTGTAATTTGAAATCACGTTTCTCTCTCATCCTCACTCATAAGAATAAAGACGTTCTCGGTTTCTCATTCAGAATCTATAGTTTCTAGGCTGAGTCACTGGCTCCTATTATTCTGCTGCAGAGCTTCTGTGGGTTGGCTCTTCAAAGGTTAATCTTGATACTTCAACTGTGGTTTGGCAATGACCCCGTCCTTACCTATGTTTGGGTAAACAGTCCTGCTTTTGGAACGTATCCCACACTTAACAGTGCTGAAGTAACTCAGCTGAGAGAGCAGCAGCATGTAGACATGTGGGGAAAACACTAAGGGATAGCCTGTTACAGCAATACCTCTCTTTGGTTGCTCTGGGCTGACCACAGTAACAAGAGTATTAAAATGGCCTGACTGCACAAGTGTGTGGAGAGATGGAAGATTTACCACAGAGGATAGATCACCCACTTTTGCTCATTCAATGAGGCCAAACAGAACTCAGATCTCTTGTGTTCTTGTCCCTATGAAAGGCACTGTGCTCTCACAACAAGATCAAACTGATGCTGTTAGAATCACCCCTCTGTGATTCCATTTCGTCCCCTGTTCCATTGCCTGCACTTGGCACACTTTCATGGAACAAATTCCAGTCACCTAACCACAGACACATGTAGTAAATGAAAGTTACCACAGTAAATATCCTACTAACATTCAGAAGTGCTGGTGAATTCTGTCCAGCTCTCTTCCACCATTCAGGAATGCAAGACTCTTCAAAGATTTCACATGCTGGTATATTAGCAGTTACAGTTTATTTTATGTTGAAGTTGAAGCTTCAAAGATTTCACTTGATTTCCAAATTATTCTTATGAAGGGAGAGACACGGCAGAAGAAATGAAAGGGAGGGAAGGGTAAAAAGTGTGCAAGAAGGAAGAGAAGAGAATTGGACTAGAGAAAGGAGAAATGGCTAGTTAACTATCGGGAGGGAATAAGTACAAATCAGATCTCCTGAAATGGCCATAATGGAGCATAATGTCTCAAGCATGTACTAGTTCAGGGTGAAGATGCCTTTTGCAGTAGTGTGCATTTACTCTCCATTTATAGATGGGTCAGTGACTTGAATTACCTGCCAGGCTATGTTAATAACTAATACTCCCTTGTATTGCTCTAAAATTCCAAATGTTCAGTACCCGAATGCAGCACATGAAAAAGCTATTAATGGGGCAGGAGGATAATCCCTTTGATAGTTCTTAAAGGGGGTGATAATCCATTCATGTAACTTTGAAAATATTCACTATATTCACTTGTCATAACACCACCTTAGATAATCCTCTAAGCCATTCTATGTAGTTAAAATTTTAAAACGATTCCCTATTACCATCTCCCATAAATCACTGACAGCTAAAAAATTCTTGGATCCATGGCCAAGAAACACTGGACGCATTCCACAGAGACTTTAACAACCTACACCCCACCACCAATCTCAGCCTGGACCATTCTACACTAGAGATCCATTTCCTAGATACCACAGTACAAATTACTAATGGTAAATTAAATACCACTCTCTACAGAAAACCCACTGACTCCTACAGTTACCTACATGCCTCCAGCTCCCATCCAGGGTACACCATACAATCCATTGTCTATAGCCAAGCCCTTAGGTACAACCGCATCTGCTCTAATCCCACTAACAGAGACCAGAAACTTCAGGATCTCTACCAAGCATTTGTAAACCTCAATTACCCACTGGGGGAAAATAAAAAAAACAAATTGAAAGAGCCAAACGAATACCCAGAAACCATCTACTTCAAGACAGGTCCAAAAAAAACCCAACAATAGAACACCACTTGTCATCACCTATAGCCCCCAACTTAAACCCTTCCAACACATTATCAATAACCTACAACCTATACTGGAACAGGATACTACACTTCGAGAGGCTCTGGGGGACAGACCCATAGTCTCCTATAGACAACCACCTCACCTCAGGATGATTCTTACCAACAACCACAGGACATACCACACCAATACCAACCCTGGAACTTTCCCTTGCAACAAACCCCATTGCCAGCTTTGTCCACATATTTACTCTGGTGACACCATCACTGGACCTAACCATGTCAGTTACAAGATCAAGAACACATATTCCTGTTCATCCAGAAATATAATTTATGCCATCATGTGCCAACAGTGTCCTTCTGCTATGTATACTGGACAGACTTCTCAGATACTTAACCAAAGAATTAATGCCCACAAATTAGACATCAGACACCTTCACAAATATAAACCAGTTTCTTTTCATTTCAACCAACCTGAGCATAGTCTTAACAACATTACGACATGTATCTTACTTCAAAGAGACTTTAACACCGGACTACAAAGGGAAACCTCAGAACTGTCATTCATGCTTAAATATGACACTTTACAAATGGGCCTTAAAGATGCTAATTACCTTACCCATTACAAAGATAGCTTCCCCAATTATCACCCCTAGTATCATTATCTCATAGATACTAGCCCTCCTCCTCACCCCCCTTCTTTTCTAAATCTGATTTGTCAGTTTTATAATGTGTTCACTTTTTTTCCATTGTATTCCTTTGGTATATATGGTCATGCCAATTCTCTTCCAGAATTTGATCTGAGGAAGTAGGTCTGGCCCACGAAAGCTCATCACCTAATAAACCATCTTGTTAGTCTTTAAAGTGCTGCATAGTCCTTTCTTTTGTTTCAGCAAGATCAGATGAACATGGCTACATCTCTATTACTAAAAAATTCCAGTAAGCATAATTTAAAGAAGCTTGAAAATAAAATATGAAAATAAAACTACGAGTCACGATTACTTTGGCAATCACTCAAATATGCTTCATGTTCTGTAATCTCTAGGTTATCATTCTCCTTTCCAGTGTCACAAATACAGTCTATAAAAAAAGGTAAAATATCTGAGTCTTTTCTGCACCTGGATTGCTACGAGGACAACAGCTTCGTTCTCAACTGTGCCATCTGTTGGTGGATCACTATAATGCTTAATTTAAAGCAAGCTACTACAAGCATGACCATTCAAGGTTTTTGTTTTTAATAGTTTATACAGTGCTGGAAATATAAAATGATACTGCAACAGAAGAGCATCATGCTACACCACACTGAACTCCAACACCCAGAATCTCCTCTAGTTGCTGTAGGTAGTTGACCTAAGTTTACATCCTGGCTCTGGACCATCAAATATTGGTTCCCAACATCTGGAGGCTACAAAGATAGTGTAAAGCTATTTCCAGTCTTGTAATGAGCACAGCCTGCTCAGACCAGAGGATCTGCCTTCTACAGGCTGGACCTCCCTGGTCCAGCACCCTCAGGGCCTAACCAGTGCCGGATGAGAGATTTTGCCAGACCAGGGGAGGTCATTTCTGGCCCCCCTGCCACCAGCTCCCTCCAGCCCTGGCCCTACCATCGGCCTCCCAGCCAGCTCCCCCTCTCACCAGCCCCACTTCCCTGACAGCCCTCACTGCCCTGCCGGGAAGCCCCGCCTCTGTTCTCTGGGGTCTCGCTTCAGCACCCAGCTCCTGCTGTCATGCCAGGCAGCCCCGCAGCCTCTGCATGTCCAGCTCCCACTGCCCTACTGAGCAGTCCCACTCTCATGCATGGGACTCCTACTGCCTGGTCAGGTTCCCGCTGCCCTGCCAGCCTTCAGGGCTTCCAGGTGCTAGCTCTCCACCGGAACACTCTGGCCTGGAACATCCATGGTCCTGCTGGACTACAGATGTTGCTGGACCAGAGAATCCCAGGTAAGAGAGTTTCAACCTGCAGTTTACATATATCATTAATAAAAATGTAGACATAAACCACACAATTAGTTTATATTTAATATCAGGTACTCAAGGAGACTAGTTAGTTTAGACCAGTGTAAGACACTGAAACTAAACATTGACTCCAGCGAGGTCATTGGAGTTAATGGGGATAACAGCAGTGGGAGAGCAGAATCAGTCGCATGGCTTGTATATGATGCAATTTAAAATTTGACTAAATGTTGAATTTGGTTACATGACAACAATATTCCTATAATTACTTCATGAGATTTAATCTCTGTCCTGAAGGCTGGAAGTCCCAAAGAGTGTAAGTTTTAGTCTTCAGTGAGCCTAGCATCCGAGTAAAACTTCTCAGCATTATATCCATATCCAATCACACACACACACACACACACACACACACACACACACACACACACACACAAAGAGAGTGTCTGAAATCACATGTCCATGTTATGAGGGGCACTAAAGGCTACTAGTTATAGCTATGAACTAGCAAATGTAACTGTGCTCTTTTTTGGATACAATGCCCTGCAGGCTATGCTCCTTTTGATTCCCAGCCCTTGCCCAGAATCTTCAGCATGATAGTCTCTTCAACCATAGTAAAGCAAACTCCTCTTGCCATACAGCATTTGCTGCAGAAGTAACATTCTCCTTCTCCAGAAAGGATCTTGGCAACAGTACTGGTGGTTGTTCCTTCATATTTTAATTGACAGAGATGGGGAGACAAAGCTTACTGGACCCGAAACATCTCAGTCTAAAATGTCACGTGAAAAGGACATCGCTTAATAAAAAATTATTCTGCAATATAAGCTTTTTGAGCTTTTAAAGCTGCATCTGAACACCCCTTTGCTTAGTATTCATTGCCCCAACCTTCTCAGCCCCCAAATATTGATTGGGCTTGTGGTTACATTGTTGCAGCTCTAATGACTTCAGCAGAACCAGAGTCATGTACCAATGAACAAAATTGCTCATGGTCATTTCAGCTTGCACTCCCTGCCCGTGACACAAATGGAAGAAAAGTCTTCCCCCACGTATCTTTCTTTACACTGTAATTAGTAACTTTAATTTGCACTAGTTAGTTTAATTAAGGTCTGTTGCAAGGCTGGAAGATCTTATTTTAGACTGGAGTACATTTGACTGTAGCTTCTTCTTCCAGGACAAATATTTAAAATCAAATATACAGTATATCATAGAAATTCAAATGATTTCCATTTGACTGCATAACATTTGACTGTCAATAGGAAGATGTCCAGTTTAAAAAACAACAAAAAAAACAACAGATAACTCCCTGGTACTGGTATTTGGGGTTTTCTTGTGCTGAACATGAACAAGCACAATCCTGAATTTAGTACAAAAATTCCACACCACCTCTTAGGGATTAACACAGGTTTTTCTAGTCAAAAGCTTATGTACTGCAAATATATATATATATTTTTTTTTTACTATTTTATGCTGTTTGCTAGATTTCTTGTCTCTAATGAGGTTTCTACGAGGTTTCTCCTTCTCCCCACAAAGCAGCATCTGAGGCATTCAAATACAGACTTTCTCTAGTTTGAGCATTTGATAAAGCATTTCTCTACCCAAACACTGAATCAAAGTTTAGTTACTTACTTGCTCCATGTGGGGATTCTAAGATTATCACACGAATGCACCCTTTGATTCAGGACTGCCTGTTCCTTTTCTTCCCTTATAGGAGCTGCAGCTACAAGTGCAGCACTGCAATGACAGGCAGCCTCCTTCAAGACCTGACAATCATTCCAAACTAGCTACCAGGAGTCAATAGCACAATGCAAGCTCCACCAGTGCTGAGAAACCAACTGGATCTATGCCTTCATACCTCCAGTTCTCTCTAAATGCAGCAAGCGTCATGAGACCTCTCTCAAAACCACTGCGCCTTTGTGACAGAGCACTGTGCTAACCCCCCTGATCTGATTCAAAGCTCAATGAAAGCAAGTAAGTATTCAATGAGCTTTGTGGCAGATCCTGAATCTTTAGGATTTACATAGACACTCACACACATCCCATGAGGCATAACCAGGGAAATGTGTATGATAAACTTTTTTTTAATACTTGAATTATTATTTATATGACCCTTTAAAGGGAGGCTTGCAAATTACTCACCTTAAATTACAGTGGGTATTCTAATGTGCATGAAACCAGGGTCACGATCATTACGTGGTGGCATATGATGAGAAAACAAATGTGAAGAAAGTTGCTTTTAGAGTCTGACTGAGATAAATCGCTTGTGATCAATCAGGGGAGCCGACAGCTTCTGTGGGCCCCTGGTCAAGGTGTGTGGGGGACTGGCTCTGCACCTCTGGGAAGGGTGGGGCCAGAGTTAGCTGCTCTCCACCCATCAGAACCACCTGGAGTGTGTGAGGCAGCACTCCAGTGGCAATTTAAAAGGCTAAGGGCTCTGGCCACCACTGTTGCTGCTACTCCAGCAATGGTGACCAAGAGACCCAGGCCTCTTTGAATCACCGAGCCCTGGGGCCATTCCCCCTTTTTTTTCCACCTCTCTCAGCAGGCCTGCTTTCAATATTTCACTTTTCCAGAGGCCCAGAAGGCTACTTATTTGGTATTAAAGCCTCACTCTTCTTAGGAACAGCAATTAATAGAACTAAGAATTGACATTTAATTCTCCTTCCACCTGTAATTTGTTAGATGTTCACAGTCAAACTTTTATTTTGGACTATCTAATTTTTAATTACTACAATTATGAATTCATAGGCTGCAGTCTCCTATGGCATAGGTTCTTTATCGGAGTTATTGTAAGTCAACAGTAGCTAAACAGCATTTAATGACACTGTTTGTTGCTAGAATTGCTTTCCCGTTGAGTGTTTTCACAAGGCATATATAATTATATTGTGTTGAGGAAGTAATCGTGTCAGATACCACTGAATCCTTTTTCTAGATCTTAACACGGCATAATTCAAAAATATTACTACAAAGTTCTAAAAGCATTTCTATAAAGATAGAGGGTATTTCCACTTTTGTACTATTTCCACTTCTACGCTGTTGTATAAACATTTTGGTAAAAAAGTGTTCACTAAATATTTGAAGACTCATTATCATTGATTACAATCGATATCCATTTCTCTGAGACTGCTAACAGCACTAAGAATTACTGTGTACAAATACTGACAGTAAACACTTGTAAATGTTGTCTGTGGCCAGCACAATATAATTATATGTGCCTTGTGAAAGCACACAATGGGAATGGAATTCTAGTAACAACTCTGCTGAAAGGGTGGCTCCCAGTCGCCGGTGCAGCGGGGCTAATACAGACTCCCACTCCCTCCTCTCCCTCCTGGCCTTGCACCACTGGCAGAAACTGCCACAATGTGGCCACATGGCTCTGTGCAGTGCTGCCCCCTATTGACCTTCGTTCATAGTACATGAGGACAGAGCTTCCTTGATCCTCCATCCCTGAGCGTAGGGGCTGTGAGGAGAGCCAACCAGCATGGCATCTTAGATTTTTCCGGCGGGGGTGGGGGGGAGAACACAAGGCTCAGGACTTCCAGCCCCTGGTGCCGAGACTTGTTGCAGGTTGGATAAAATTAAACAGGGGGCTGGTTCTAGTCCACCAGCCTGAGGTCTGGTCCCCCTTCCCCTGCTGAAAAGGATTAATAGCAACAATAGTAAGTAATAAACCCAGCAACTACTGTGAAGGGGGAAAAAAGTAACTGACCTTGGTGCAGGGAGATTTCACTCTGCCATCGCCCATTAAGGTAGGTGTCCTAATCACCAGGCTATAGAGTAATTCTCCCACTTGCACTCTCTTTCGCTGGCCCTATGATGCAAGTATTTATCCAAAGTTGGACAACTGCCACCGGAGAGAATGCGGGAACTCACATCAGAATAACTCATAGTAGCCCACTGATCAGAGCCCTCTTGTGGGAGGACCCTGCTCAAACCCTTCCTCTGTGCCTGGGAAAGAAGGAAATTGACCTTTGGGTTCAGTGTCCCAGAGGAATGCTCTAGCCACAGAGCTAAAAAGGAAGAGGCCATGGTGTTTATTGCAAGAAATGCCCTACGTGCCTGACCAGCAGGCTCTGGGAGAGGGATTCCAACTGTTGGTTGCAAACATCTCCCTGCAGCCTGGATGCTGGCACCTAATTCTGAGGTGCAAGGTTTAGGACACACCCCTTTTGTTAGCATCTCTCAATGGCTCGGTTAGGTGGCATAGCATGCTGGCTTTGAAGATCCCCATTCATAGGCCTATCTTTCCCGATGCATCATACAGAGACCATAGGAACTTAAGTTAGTCTTTGTGGATCCAATTGTTGTTCCAGTGATTGTCTAGAAGCCTGAAAGTTAAATGTCCCTTTGTGGATCTGGACTCTAAATCCTATTTGCACTTGCTTGTGGACATAAATTTCAGTGGGGGTTTAGGCACCTAATTCCTCAAGTCTCTTTTGGAAAAATCCCAGCTTTGTTCTCCTATTTCCTAAAACACCAAAAAGCAATATAGCCACTAAGGGATGGTTGCATCATTTAGTTTCCTGTTCACTGCCAGTTATCAACTGTCATACAATTCTCTAGGTAGTCAGTTAGTGTATGCAAATCTGCTGTATTTGGCCCACTGCTGGTGAATAAGGAGAAGCAAAATAGGAAGCAGGTGATTAAAATACCTAATGTGGTATGGGAAAAAAAATCCCTTTGCATGCAAATAGGTGCTCAAATAGAACCCACCTACATGCCCATATTGTTATCTGATTAATTAGTAAATTGCATCTTGACTGGTTAATGGGACACTCCATACCTCAGAGTACTACCCTGAAATGCCACACTCACCTCTGAGATAGGATTAGGATAGGGTTTATACAACGCATGCCTTGTGAGATATCATTTATATTCACTTGAAATTAGGGACGTAAAACCCCATTTAATTAGTTAACCAGTTAAATGTTAAGTTTAACAGATTAAATGGGGATGAGTGGGCTGGATCGCCCATCCCACCCCCTGGGTAGGCCCCGCATGAGGCTACTGGCTCCCAGACTAGGCGGGGCCAGTACAGCCAGCAGCCCTGCACCGGGACCTGTCAGGATTGGAGAAGCCTCCACCTGCATCAGGCTGTGGGCTGCTTCCCAGGTACTGGTTAACCATTAAGGGTGATGCTTACCAGGTAACCAGTTAACATCCCTACTTAAAATCGGTCTGTAGTAAATAAATGTTTTATATATTTTACCTACCAGTGTGTTTTGGTCGAAATGCATGGGGGAATCGTGGTTCAGAGGGGTGCAAGATTGTCGTAACCAAAATGCTATCCTAAGCTAGAGTAGCTTTGCTAACTGCACTTCCCTGCCTAGAATTTTCAGGGTGTGCCGATTGAACTATAGCAGCGCTTTAATTTAATGCAGAGGAAGCACATGTGGCTCTCAGAATGTTGTGTGTGCCAACTGCACACACTTCACTTCATGTGCCCTTGCTTTAAGTGTGTATCACTTTTGTAATGCAAGTAAGAAAAACGCTACACGGACAAAAACCAGCAGAATCTAGCAACCGTGTACATGGGCAACGGGAGATGTCTCGTGGGCCACACATAAATTCTCAGTAGGCCACATGCAGCCCTTAGGCCGCAAGTTGCCCACCACTGCAGTAAAGCGAAGATTTAAACAATATAAAAATCTGCCACATGAGACCAAGGAAGAATTTAGAACCACATGGTCTTGCAGATTCACACAGAAAGGGTGGGTGGAGGGAGCTATACAGTCATAGTGACCAGCAATAGCGATGGACACAGCAGCTGGAAAGGCTTTGAAGATTAAAAAGAGCCAGCAAGCACTATAGAAGAATCCTATGAATGAGAAACAAAGCATCAAACCAGCTTTTTAAAAAAATTATTAGTACTGGGGGAAAAAAACCCAACAACCAACCCTTTCTCCTCTAGGCATTAAACCAGCTGAATCTGTTAAGCTGGCTACAGGCCTAGAGGACTATTAAAGAACTAGCTTTCAACAGTACATAAGCCTCTTTAGCATGAATCTCTTTTGTGCCTGCAGAGCTGGATCTCAATTCAGTGGACCTTGAACTGAATGTTTGGAACTCAGGAAGTAAAACCAGAACTCTGGCAAACCAGCCGGGACCTGTCCCCTTTCCCTGCCCCGGTTCCCAGCATTCTGCATTGCATCCTTCACAGTGTTCTGCCATGGTGATCTAGGAGGGCCTCAGTGCAGCAGAAAAGTTTCAGTTCAAATCTTTCTGAGCAGGAGATCGGCTAAAGATGAACAGAGCAAATGGTGTTCGTACTGAGTGAGCCTTCAAGTTTTTCCTCATGATCTTTAGTTACCTTTTGCAGGATGGAGGAAAGCAAATCACATGATTAGTGCCACTGGGCCAAATGTATCCCTGGTTTCAATAAATTTGGCCCACTGATGTAACTGAGCTTATTTGGATGAGTGAAGCAAGCAGGATTTGACCCCAAATGGAGGAAAAATGGTCTTATAGTGAAGAGGAATGTGAAGTTTATATGGGTGTATTTTCAAGAAGTTTATATGGGTGTATTTTCAATATGTACAAATTATTGACAGGTACCATTTCTGTACATGGCAATTCTTCCCAGAGAAGATGGAGGCTGTGATCCTGGCAAGCATTAATCAATCTAATTTATTCAGCACTCAATTTTCCTAGCCCCAAGAGCCAAAACACTTATGCCTTGATAGAGTCCCTGACAACTACAAACCCTATTGCAATTAATAGAGGCTAGAGGTGATCTGCACCTTAAAAAAAACCAAACCAAAACCCACCATACCTCAGGCCATGTATGCACAGTACAAGTTGTAAACAATCATCAGCTGCACTAAAATTGCCACCTTGTTAATACAGATAGTTTGTTAACTCGTCATCAGTTGAGCTGCTCACTGCTGAAACAGTTTGCTAAGCAGGTGGGACAATGCCAAAGGAACTACACAAACCAATGATGTGGATCCCTAAGCAACCCCTGGCCTAAGGAATAGGCCTGGCCTCCACCCACCTGCACTGAGAGAGACAACTGAAAGATCTTTCCAATGTATATGTAAACAAATAAAGGATCTGAATAGCCTAGTAGGGATGTAATAGTGTAGTCAATAACTGATAAGCAAAAGCTTATCAGTTAATGCTACAGACTACACCATTTCCTTCCCCTCCCCGACCCAGCAAATTTTTTAGCAGGCTGGCCAGCAGTCTTGCTTAGTCCTGGCTTGCAATGGGTCCAGGACCTCCCCCTGCTGTGGCTCTGCATTTGAAGTGTATTAGAAGGAAGGCGGGCAGGCAGCCCTACTCAAGCCTTCTTCACGTTAGGTCCACAAGTTACCCCTGCTACGGCTCTGTATTTAATGTGTACTAGGAGCCAGGTGGGCAGACAGCCCAGCTCAGTTCTAGCTTGTGCCAGGTCTGGGAGCTCAGATACCTCCTCCTAGACAGGGGCTGCTGCCACCCCATGCTTTTGCTTCTTTATCAGAGGCAGCAGCAGCAGAGCGACAGGCAGCCAGTCCGGTTTTTAAACCGGCTCCCCTCGCATACCAGCTCTCACCAGGCCCCCCATGCTGCTGCCTCTGATACAAAGGCAGCAGCATGGAGTTGCAGGGGGGGAGGGAGTGTCCTCAGGAGTGAGGCCTGAGCACACTGGCTGCTGGCCCTGCCCCTGGGGACTATAGACTAGTCGACTAACCAATAAGAATTCGTGAGGTTACTTGACTAGTCAATTGATATTTAACATCCCTATATCCTAGAAGCCTCAAGTGTACTGAACAGAGCATGAAGACCTCACCATACTCATCTTACAGGGATGTTTTCCAATCATATCTAATAAACAAATACACTCTATCAATTATTTGCCATATGTTGAATGATTAAAACATTCAGTGGCTGTGTAGAAGTCTTACTATTTGAACACTCGTAACATTGCCGGGAGGACCATAGTATGTATCCTTAGCCAGGCCTGCTGACAGGAATTCAGGGCCCCAGGACAACCCATCAATGGGCCCTGTATCCCCCTCCCTTGGAGGGAGCCACAAGTTACTCCTCTCTGTGCCCAGAGAAAACCTGAGCACCACCCCTCAGAGGACTCTCTGGTCAGTTGCTGTCCCATCCCTCACCTGCCTGGAGGTGCCCCTCCCACCCTCCTTCCCCCCCTCTCTGCCCCCTCAGCTACCCCCACCCCAGCTTTGCTCCCCAGCTCCTTTCTCCCAGCCATCCCTGCCTATCCCTGCTTGCACCACTCCTCTTTTGCCTTCCCAGGCCAGTTCCTCTGCCCCATCAGTCCTTGTTCCTTGCAGCCTGGTTCTGCCCCTAGAGCTCAGCTCCCTCCCTCTCTTCCCAGCCTGGCTTCCCCCTCTCTATTCACTCCGGGAGGAGGTTCAAAGTGACGGGGAGCTCCTGCCCCCCGCTGCACCACAACTGCCACTCTGCTGATCTGAACACGGGGTTAAAAGCAGCAAGGAGCTCCGGGCCCCCCTTGCACCCTGCTACTCCATGAACCAAGCTCCGAAGCACCACACAGCTGCTGCCTCACTGCTTCAGCATCACTATTTAAAAGGACCAGGTCAACCATGTGGCAGCCCCAGGCCCCCTTAATTCCACCAGGCCTCTGTACTATTGCCCCCCATCCCCGTTGTCAGGCCTGTACATAGCTGATATAAATCGAGGAATCTTCACTTAGCACAGAGCAAATTGACACCAGTTGAGCATCTGGCTCATTAGGTTTTATACATTCAGTTATTCATTTCAAAATGCATGCAGAACAGGCCCTCCTTTTTTCTCCCTCTCCCTGAACACAATCAATAAAGCTATGTCTACACAGCAACATTATTTCAAAATGGCTAGCGTTATTTCAAAATAACATAGTCAGCATCTACACACAGCAGGAAGTTATTTCGACAGTGTCAAAATACTGTCAAGCTGAAGGACTTCTTACTCCGACTCCTGTAACCCTCATTGTACGAGGACTAAGGGAAGTTGGAGGGAGAGTGCTCTATTTCAAAATAAATAGACAGCAGACAGCACCAAAACTTGAAATAAGCTAGGCAATTGACCAAGCCTGTCTGTGGCCAGCCCAGCTCTGCCTCCCGGCCACTGGGTTTTGCTGCATACTGTAGAGCTCCACCGTGAAGCCTCCTGTGGAGCAGGGTCAGCGGCTACTGCTGGCCCTTCTCCTGGGGAGCCAGCTTTGCTGCAAGCTCTGCCGTATAAAGCTTAATGCTGCAGAGCCCGCAGCGCACGTAACCATGTAACTGCAAGGATTTTTAGTGGTTACACGGTTACATTTTGAAATGGTTTTTTTACATCCCTAGTTAAAGTAAAACTCATGTAACGAGACAGCCATTCGGGTGAATCCATTCCATTAATTCCACTGTCCCCTCCAATATAGCAAACTTTCTGTAATTAGGCATCAATCTATAAACAACGCTCACTGCCTTTCCTAAGGATCCTGTGTATGCTGCAGAAATAATTTAGCGAGAGGACCTTGGTCATGTTTTAACTGGGTCGCAGCCATACTTGGTGTGTGGGGATATCTGTGTTTTAACCAAATCTTATGTTATATATGCAATGCCCATAGGGCTAAATTCACAATGAGTGTCTTAAATGAAGTCTAAGGCTCTGCACCAAGACAAACCAGTAATGGTGCATAGGTATCTTAAAGCTGCTTCAGTATGGAAAAGTGACAGGTTATAAGCGATAATATATGGAACAAAATAACTTTAGAGCGCTGCTTCCTTCTTACAGATAAGTGATAGGCTGGGTGACTGGCAGCACTTTCTAGCATCAAACCCAGTCAAGATTGAGGAAGACACTTCCACACCAAACATCAGTTTTGTTCACTGTACAGAAATTGGGTTAAATCTCTCAGTCCATGTCTACACTGTAGGGCAAAAGTCACATTAAGATATGTAACTTCTGCTATGTCAATTGTGTAGCTGAAGTTGAAATAGCTTAATTCCACTTTTGCCTTCAACTTTCCTAACTCCTCGTGAAATGAGATTTACAGGAGTCAGAGTAAGAAGTCTTCCATCTCCAAATTATTTCAAAATGACGGCTTGCTGTGTAGATGCGCATTTTATTTCAAAATGACATCAGTTATTCTGAAATAACGCTGCTGTATAGACATACCCTCAATGCCCTCAACTCCTACTGACCTCAAAGTTAATAAAATGTGACCATTAGTAAATGTGAGAAACCTCTAACTGATCTCAGATAGCTTTTCTATGCACATCAATTTTGCTATATTTTTAAAGCATGTAGGTTTTTTTTTTAAATTTTTGCATGCACAACCAATAATAGATGGTTACAGCAAATAGCTAGTCCTTAACGCAACAACTTACTCACTTATTTTCTATTCCAGTGAGAAACCTGCTATTGTGTTCAGTTCATACAGAAGCTTTTCAGAGAGGCCCTGCATATCTAAGCAGCCATTTATCCAGATCTGCCAAGATATTCAGGCTCAGTCAGACTTGATAGTATTCTCTATCACTTGAAGTCTCCAAATATACATATAATTATCTGAGTTCTCAGAAAACATTTTTCATAAGCACTATTTAGCTTTCCATGTACTTTTTAAAACTTTCCAATTTATGCAATAAAAAGATGCTTACTCCCTGTGATCTCCAACAACAGAAAATAAACCCAGTATTTAGCTACATTTGCAGCATGTTGTTCTCCTTTACATTGTACATAAGTTAGGCTCTACTATCCTCTTCTTACTGGCTGTCACTCCAAAACTTACTATGGAAGTTTGAAATTAAAAGAGAGATACCAGGTTTAGCATTAAAAAAAAAAAAATCTTTTCATGTGTCTTCAAGGAAAGGTTGTCATACGGCATAATATTCATTGGATAATAGCTATTGGCTGTAGCAGATACACACTGTTCAAGGCCCAATGACATTAAGAGTAGGAACCAATCTTCCTTTGCATTTCTGCACGAAGCTGCCATAGATCAGTAGGAACATCTCCATTGTGATCACTGTTTATTGAATGACTCCTCATCATGTGAGAAATACTGATGAAACCTGCTAAGAATAGAAACTTTAAGTGGTCAGAAAAAGAACTAGGTAATTTGATTGGAGCGCAACGCTGCAGACTATAGACAGTCCTATGGACATGTTTGCTGGCCTTTCCTGCCTTG
This sequence comes from Pelochelys cantorii, assembly GCA_032595735.1. Classification (NCBI taxonomy): domain Eukaryota; kingdom Metazoa; phylum Chordata; order Testudines; family Trionychidae; genus Pelochelys; species Pelochelys cantorii. Next base: position 16,951,424 of record CM064340.1, read on the forward strand.
CAGACAAAAATATAGAGCTAAATTTTCCTTCAGATGAGGCTTTCTATAAGACTGCCAAAGTTCTGAGCCACTAATTTTACTAGTGGTCTTTTGCCATTTTCACTAGAGATACAATGACTTACAAAGCCATGTATATAAATAGAGTGGAACATGTAATAAATGAACTGCATCCTACATTTAGCATGGAGGATTATATCTTTATGTGTATATTTAGTTCATTGCCAACTGGTTTATTTAATCAAATTAAGTATCCATATACAACCAGACTATATAGTGACAAGCATGAAACAAACAATAATGTGTTTGTATGTGTGTGCATGCACACGCATTAGGTCTGTGCTGCATTTACAGCATTTAATTTGCAATGCAGTTCTAGCATTTGTTTGGCGGGCTAAGAAGGAAATCAAATCCTATAAGTCCACTAGGACATTCAAGTTCAGCATATTTAAATCTCCAAAGTGACAGGATATATTCAAATCAAACACAAGAAGAGTTTGGAATCGGATATCCAATGTACTTGTGGCCATCTTCCTCTGTTTGCAAATCTTTGGCCAACACAGACACAGCTGGGAGGGCAGTGAATCTTCCTCCCCACAGCTGGCCTCTTGTGCTCCATCAGCACCTGCCCCCCCCCCCAGTCCCTTCTCATCCCCCACAGATAACTTCAAAAACAGGTGTCTGTGTGTATGTACACTCACAGGCTTCTTTCCTTCCTCCCCCTCCCCCCCCAAGAAGACTCAGGATCTCCTCCTTTGTTACTGGAGTTGATCCTGAGTCTTCTTGGGGGAGAAAGAAGTCTGTGAGTGTACATGCACACAGACACCTGTTTTTGAAGATAAGTGAGACATGCCTGATAAAATGCAATTTAAATAATTACCCATTCTCTGGTGAGCTGGTACCATTAAAAAAATCCCCCCTCCCCACACACACACACCACAAATCAACTACTCATGCTTAATGCCAAGTAAGAACCATGATTAAAAACAGAATGCAAGATGCTACAGGATTTTAAGTCCAAAACTTAAGACTCTTGCTTAATTTTTTTACATAGCCATTACCCAGAAACTAATTTCTAAGTGCAGTTTCCTAAGGGCTAAATAAAGTCAGAGAACCTCAGGACTTGATCCATAGAAAATAAAGTTGAGTCATCAAGGGCCAGGTTCCCTCTCAAAGTGACACACTTAGCGTTATGAAGTTTGCACCGATCAAATACCCTGGGTAAGCAGAAGAAAATCCTATCTAGATCCAGAGGCTACTGTCATCTCAGCCTGACAAACATGTCTCAGAAAAGCTGTTTCAGAAGAATTCTGCACAGTATGCTTATAACTTTAAATACCACTAACTCAAAAGCCTAACTGGGCTGCTCTGTAGCATTCAATCTAGCACTCTAGCAATAGCCTCACCCTGTTGACATAGAAGGATTTTAGAATCACAACTAGCCAAATCTGACAGGAAGAGCAAATGCCTTAAAACTTAATAAAACTCTCATTGTTTTTGCAGCTGAGCTCAACCCTCTGCATGGCCATATTGACAGTCAGCCACCTGTGGAGCTACTGCCTTCAGTAATTTGAGACTTCATTGCAGCAAGTACTAGAGCCCTCCCCCCTTTAAGATTGTTAAAAGACATCTGAAGAAACACAGTGAATGCTTCATAAATCATTTTGTGGCTAATATTTCATCTGTATAAAACTATAAAGGTTAAAAAAGGGTTCCTCCCCCCTTCAATTAAAATTAATAGAAATTATTCCTTTTCACAGTAAGTTTATATATAAGTTACTTTATATATAAGCTTCCATTCAATATTCTGCAGCCCCTCTTCTTCTTCACCTTGTGCCCTGCCTTTCCTCAAGCAAGATGTGCCCAGTAGGTAGTGAAATGTATACCCTACCTTTCCCCAGCCACTTTTAGAGAGCCTACTGCTTGTGAGAATTCACAGCTGGTAGAACTACCTAAAACTTTCCTTCCTGTTTATAAGAGACCTATGGCCAATGCAAGAGTCCTTGCTCTGTTCTGCCCTGGGGCAGAAATTACAACACTTGAGTACTGAAGTAATCAACAGATTCTGCAACAGTCCTACCTTGGTACAAGTCCAATCAGATAAATAGTTGCAACAGACTCAGTGAACTGGTTAGGTTCTTAAAACATATATTTTGCCTTTGAGCCAATTAGCTCATTGCTGAGAATAAATATACCAAGAGCTTGGGTAGAAATACTTGTTAAGGACCTGCTGCTAACTCCAGAACCTCCCATCCCCTCCCCATCAGGAAACTGTCAAAAGTAGTTAAGCTTGGTTAATATCAGCTTAGTCTGCATTAGAGACCTCACTGCTGCTCAGAAAGTAACCCTTGATGTACCAAGTACTTTAGTTCATGAAGGCACATTACCTTATTTCATTTAGTTTTCAGTGGCCTATAACATGCTAAAATCTAGACAACACGCAACACTGATTGCTAAACGATGCTGACACAAATCTATGTGAAATAGACTTTAAAAGTTTTGTAACTCCTAGCCATATGAAATGAGGGCAAAGGTTTTTGGGTGTAAATTTGTATCAACAAATACAGAGTTGTTAGTAGGCAGAAGGGAGGATCCTCTCTTGCTAAGTAATGGCCAGAAAATGAAGACAATCTTGAAGTTTTTGACAGTAAATCGGTGGAGTTTTTGTATACTGAAAAATTGTTATACTTGGAATAGAATAAACACAAACTAAAAACTTACTCAAAAACATCTCAGTAAAGTGCTTCGAGAACCAACCTACCTATACAGACTATTGCAAACACAGTTATGTTCAAAGAGCTGCAGGTAATCATTGTTTTAGCCAGCAAGGCTTTTTGTCAACGTGTGACATTATTGAATTCTATGGTGAACATACAAAACATGATTGCAAACACTGTTATAAGTTTGCACCAAATCTTGTACAAAGTGGGCCAAGTGAGGTATCTATCTAAAGCTTATAATTCACTATTCTGTTTATACTATTCAAATGAATGAATCATTTTTGTATTTGAAGTTATGAGTACAGGTTATGTCCTCGTATTTCACATGTTTGCTTCTGAGAGATATCAATAGGCTTGGCCAACCTATTGTGAAAGGGTTGCAAGTCAAATGAATAGCAGTACTTCACTGACAATGCACCTCAGGTGAGGCCATCCACATCTGAGGAAATTTGCAGCGAACATTCAGACCAGCATGCAGGCAATTCTGCTACCTAAAAAGAACTGAGTCATGCATAATCGGGTGACATGCTCATGTAACAAACTCCATCTTGTGACATACTTTCACGTAGCAAGAACAATGGAATTCCCTCCACATGGGCAAGGTTATATAAAGAGCCCTATAGGTTCCTCCATTTGTCTTCATTCCAGCTCATCACTTCTGGAGGATCTTTGCTATGAACTGAGCCCAAAAGGACCGATGACCCATCCTAACAAAGGATGTATTACAGCAGTGGTCCCCAACCTTTTGGAGCTGCCGGGCGCCCAGAGGCAGAGCCACGCATGCACCGTGCACCCAGGGGCGGCACTGCGCATGCGCTGCGCGCCCAGGGTGGGGGCTGCGCATGCGCCGGGTGCCCGGGGCTTGGGGCGCAAAAATGGCTCGGGCTGTCCCTGGTCACTAGGCAGGCACACATAAATACCCCGGCGGGCACTATGGCGCCCGCGGGCGCCACGTTGGGGACCACTGTATTACAGAGAGTTATAAAATAGCAGATTATGTCATCTCTGCAACAAGCCTGCACCAAGAATTTTGCAACTGATGTATGGTATTCAATTCCTTTAACAATTTTACTGTCAACCATTTCTTTCTTTTTGTAATAAACGTTTAGGCTATGTCTACACTACGTGTTTTGTCAGAAGAGGCAATGCAAATGAAGCACTGATTAGTGTTTTCTCACGCTTCATTTGCATAATCTATTCCAATCCGTTTTTGCGCAAGAGGTTTTTGCAGAAAAACATGCAGTGTGGATGTGTCCGATTTGCGCAAACCCCCCTTTTTGTGCAAGATCCTTATGACTCTCCTGGAAAAAAAGGGGGGGGTTGCGCAAAATGGACACGTTCACACTGCATGTTTTTGCACAAAACCTCTTGTGCAAAAACATCTTGCAATAGATTATGCAAATAAAGCATGAGAAAATGCTAATCAGCGCCTCATTTGCATTGCATCTTCCAACAAAACACGTAGTGTAGACATAGCCTAAAGGTTTAGATTTTAGATTCTAAAGGATTGGCACAGTATGCTCTTTTAGGTAAAATCTGAGGTCTAAATTGACCTAAGAATGTGGCTGGTCCTTTGGGATCAGATTTGTGCAGTTTTGGTGAGAATGGTTTTCATAACCTCTCATCAGTGTAAGAAGTGGTACTGCTGGTAACTCAGAAAAGCTGGAGTGTCTGAGAGAATTGCTTGTATGATTTCTTGCTAGCCAGTGTGTTGAACAGAAGTGCTCTTTGTGACTGGTTTGGTGTGCCTTATTGTGGAGGCCTTACCCCAATCTTGGGCTGTAAGTAGCCCGACCTCTAAGCAAGTCTCCCTGATTTGACCCTCTCAGCAGTGCCCCTAGATACATCTTATATTACACAAAGGTATGCTGGTCACCCATAAAATCTCTACAATTTTGCAATTCAATAATGTTACTTTTCTGAAGAATTCTACAGTACAATTATCTGTTTAGGGAGGTACAGTGGTACAGACATAATGGCTACAAATCTACACAAAAATTTGAGTAAACTGCCACTAATTTGGCTCAAACATGAATACTGTGCAATCAAATATAAAATAATTGCCTTGGCAACAGCAATGTAAGTGGAATACTTTATTTTCAAGGAACTTTGGGTCAGATCCTTTGCTGGCATATGTCACCATCATTCTAATGGCTTACATGGGGTCATGTCAATTTACATAAGCTCAGGGTCTGACTCCTTATTTCTAACTGGCTATAAAATGGAAGATGCTCTTAAAGCTTTAAAATATATTTATCAGGTGTCCCAAGGGTCAAACCCAAGATACTCCTATAGCAAAGGACATACAGTTGCTTTTTCTAATTGAAATGTTGGCTTGCGCAGAATCTTCACAGAGAGACAGAGAAAGGCAGCATAAGGGTCATTCCATAACAGCAGTAGCTCAAAGGAGAGGTACAAATGTTCATTTTAAACTTTTGTCCATTTAAAAAGAAATTGACTTTCCAATAACACATGATTTCCATCTTTGCTAGCAGGGCTTATGGGTATATATATTTATTTATTGAGGTACATGTTGAAGACAGCACTCTCATTTACTGTCTGGGCAGTTCACTTGCAATATGTAGCATTTGGTATGGCCTAAACAGTACATGAAAGTGCTTTAGAATTTAGTATTATAAGTCCCATACCACTTAGTGCCCTTTAAAAGGGTAGAAGTGCCTAGTGGTCAGTCCAGTCCTTCACATGGCGTGGCCCTTTAAGCATCAGGTCTGATTATATATCCAAGGATTTGGGAGAGAGAAAGTGAACCCAGCAGTAAGAATCCAGGAGGAAATCCCATTACTATTTCTCAATGGGCCTGAGGCCAGGAGCCTTGGAGGGTGGGAGGGACCAGGTTTTCCTCTTCCCAACCAACTGATGATGAGCAGAGAGTAGAGGACTGGCATAAATACTCCCTCCTCCCTCTCCTGGAAGTGTAGATAACAGTAGCAGAAAACTGCCAACCCTCTGAGCATAGAGAAGAAATGAGGACAGTGGAGGGAGAAACTGGCTAAGGCCATACAGCAGACTAAGCCAGATTCAGGAGGAGAGCTGGGGATTCCTGCTCTGAAGAGAGGTATAGTAAGTGCCTAAATGACCCACTCCAGGATGAAGACTAGTGCTCCTGCCACAGGGAGAGACAGTGCCTGAAAGGTAGTGCTGAGCATACTAGGAACAGGACTCTGACCAAGGAACAGCTCTCTATCATGCTGTCCACTACTGCTGAGAGTACTATCCAAAAACTGCATGGAACCTTTAGTCCTTTGGTCTGCCAGAACAACTTGTGAGTGACAAAGGTCCACAGTTCATCTCTCAGGAGTTTGGAAATTTTATGACCTCAAATGGGATTCATCACATCACTTCAGTTCCGTATCACTCATCCACCAATGGATTAGCTGAAAGGTTTGTGCAGATAATGAAACCTTCTGAACCGCAACAAATTCTGCTACGTCAACAGCAAGGTCGAGACATCAGGAGTGGATCCAGAGCAAAAGACCGAACCTTTAGTCCTGAACAGCTGGTTTTGGCTTGGTACTAGGCTTCTGGAGCTAAATGGGTCCCTGCCACTACTCAGATAGGACATGTTTCCTACATTGTCTAGACTGCAGACCATCTCACCCAGTAGCAACATGGAGATAAGTTGTTGCTAGGTTATGCCTGCCCCCACAACACCTCTCCAGTTCAGCTAGCTGACCTCACCACTACTGGTGAAGTACTGAGTCAACAGTCACCTCTTCCTGACTCTCCTTCTCCATCACTGCATGTGACATATACAAACCCCCTCCCTGAGCAGGCAGATTTGACAATCTTACCTGTTCATACTTTGAGTCCAAAGCCAACTATCAGGCCCACACTCATATCATTAATGGGAAGATATACCATGTCATAGAGCTGGAAGTGACCTTGAGAGGTCATCAAGTCCAGTCCCCTGCCTTCATAGCAGGACCAAGTACCATCCCTGACAGATTTGCCCCAGATCGCTAAATGATCTTCTCAGGTATTGAACTCACAACCCTGGGTTTAACAGGCTAATACTCAAACCACTAAACTATCCTGCCTCTTCATGGGGCAAGAACACCAGATGTCCACAATAATCCACCTAAAGAGAGAAGGCCTCCTCAACATCTAGGCCTTTAGTTAAGGTTAACCCATGGTTACAGGGCAAAATAATCCCCAGGGTTAGCTGGGAACTGAGGCAGTCTACACTCATTCCTTAGTTTAGTGTTTTATTAAAGGGATGTTCTTATTAAGCGGGAGGGTGAGGGGAGAGGAAAATGTTTTGTATTGGGTTCTAGTAGTGATAAATCTTGTTGTTGTTATAGTAACTGATTTAGGTCAGCTCAATTCCCGGTCCTCCAACCAGGCTCCAGGCCTCTGGCCTCCAGCTGTGGGAAAAGCTCCATTTCTGGCCCCCTGGCTGGGCCTTGGCTCTGCTCCCTGCCCCCCGGCCAGGCTCTGGCTTCAGGCCACCAACCCCTCCATTGTTGGATTCCCAGCCAGCCCCTGCTCTTAGCCTCCAGGGGCTCTCTGGTCCAGCAACATCCGTGGTCCTGTCAGATCAGAGAAGTTCAACCTCTAACAGCAAATCCTCCTAGTATAGATGTAGCTTATACCAGCAAAAAGTGCATTTGCCAGAATAGCTTATATTTGCCACCTGAGCAAAATAAGCTATACTGGGAAAATCACTTTAATACTAGAATGGTGGAAACTACACAAGGACTTTTACCACTATAAGACTGTTGTGCCCACAAAAAACACTAACCAGCATCTGCTTCCTTAACCATAACACCCGCCTTCTTCACCAAAATACAACACTGCCCAGACACAAAGCGATTAAGCAAAACAGTTGTTCTTTTCCACGTACTTGAAGGTATATACACGGCAAGAACCTATTTTTGGTGAAACAGTGGTAGAAGAAATGCAACATGGTGGCAGGGAAGAAAATTGGGTTTGGGTTTCCTACTGTCAAGGCAGATGGATAATGACTGCATTGCAGAGATGACACAACCAGTAGGCAATTTGAATGGTGCCCATGTCACTCCCTGCCAAACAATTTGCTGAGTGGACTCCTAGTTACAGTAGTGTTAGAGGAAGCCAAATTCCTTTCTTGGATCAATGATCTAGGGAACAGCACTAGCCCCTCACTCCGTGTTACGGTAGCTGCAGACTTGCCAACATTCTAAATCCAGAAAGAATGTTACATACTGAGCTATGTATGGACACGCTCAGAGAAGGAGATTCTTTAGCAAGACTTCAAGGGATTTGAAAGCACTGTAAGTAACACATAAAAAATAAAACGTTTCTCTCAGAGCGCTTCGCTTCACACCTCAAAGGGTGTTTCAAGTACCACTAATGGAAATGAACTATACCTCACAACTTCATTATCCCCATTTTACAGGATGTGAAACTGAGGTATGGAGAAGACAAAGGCTTGAATTTCATAGGTGCTGCTAAGCACAAATCAATGGGAGCTGCAGATGCTCAGCACTTCAGGCTCAAGCACTAGGGACCAGATTTTTCAAGGTATCTCAGCATTGCAACTCTTAAATGGTTTAGGAGCTTAAATCTCATTTTCAGTAGCCATATAGGCACTTAGGAGTGTAAATCCCATTGACTGCTCCTAAATACCTTAAAAATCCTGATCCTGACTTCTACTCTAATATAAATATGCTGCAAAAAACAACAAGTGGTCCTGTAGCACTTTAGGGACTAACAAATATATATATATATATATATATATGAACAACAAATAGTCTAGTAGCACCTTAAAGACTAACAAAACATGTAGATGGTATCATGAGCTTTCATGGGCATAGCCCATTTCTTCAGATGACCACCTAAGCCCACGAAAGCTCATGATACCATCTACATGTTTTGTTAGTCTTTAAGGTGCTGCTAGACTAGTTGTTGTTTTTTAAGTTTTTCCTATAACAGACTAACTCGGCTACCCCTCTTAAGTTTTAAATATATATATATAGTATCATGAGCTTTTGGGCACAACCCACTTCTTCACATGACCGACCACTCACTGTTTGTTTTTTTTTTAAGTTATAAACTACACAGCTACCCCTCTGAGACAAATATGCTGAATACTTATTGAGGCCTAAGCATGTTAAATGAACCAAGTAAGAATTTATATTAACACTATCTTCAACTACAAAGAACCTAACCTCCACATTTTGTGCTGACTACGTCTCAATAAGAGCCTGATCCAAAGCTCACAGGTCAATGGAAAGCTCCAAATGTCTTCACCGAGGCTTTGCCTCAGGCCGTAATTCTCCAGACAGAAAACAGTTGTATGTCACTGCATCTAAATATTGTTTAAATGTCTCAAATCAAACAGAACTTTTTGACAGAAGTACATAAATATACTAACAGGGCTTCTCATATGCCCATCTTTATTATGCCATACCAGCAAAAGTTTGCATAGAAATTTAAATTGTCTCACTCACAGCAATGGGGAAGAGCATGCAGTCATACTACTTGTGCGATAGTCTTGTTCCAACATTGACACAAGGGGACTGATCTTAAGCTTGTCATTGTCAACAGGAAGACATCTAGGATATGTCTACATTAGTAAGCTCGATGCTCTGGAGATCAATCTTCTAGAGTTCAATTTAGCAGTACGGGTCTAATGTAGACCCATAAATCGAATGATGAGGGCAGCCCCAGCTGACATCCGGTACTCCTTGTTCTGTGAGATGTTAGGGAAGTCGATGGGAGCGTGTGTTCCCATTGGCCTCTTGCAGTGTAGACGCCGCCATGGCTCAGCTTAAGATAAGATGACTCTAGCTATGCATTTTATGTAGCTGCAATTGCGTACGCTGACCTTCCAGGTCTAGTATAGACCAGACCATAGTGGCTTTCAGTGTGCACTGGATTGGGTCTTTAGTGTCTTTTCAGTGTTCCCCTATTTTACAATTCCATAATGATCTAAAACATCAGGATTAGCACTTTTAGGTTATGCAGATGATCTAGATCTACTCTCTACACAGTTTTTTATACTCTCTAAAGTGCTCTGTTTGCTCAGATCTCTTCTTGGCAAAATAAGTAAAAGTTTTCAACGTGTTAGAATTTGGAGCTAAGTGCTCAGACAGCTTTTTCTTCAATCTCAATGGCTGAGAACTTTGCCTTTTCAATCGTGTTTGAGCAAATAAAGTGAATAGAGAATATGCAAATAGCATTTCCTAAATGAAACACAAGACTGAATTGTTGTTGGCAGGTCACAGTATCACACCACCCTCACCAGCCTGTCAAATGAAAGGGATTTTTTTTTAACATTATCATCATCAACCAGAAAGCTGGCTGGAAAGTCCAGTCGGAATAAGGCTGTTCTCAATACGCAACAACAACAACAAAAAAACCTTTCAGGCAAAATAAAATTAGGACTCAAGCATTACAGTGCCATGCAGTTGGAAGGTTATTTTCGTTCACTCAGACTGGATTTGGATAGTTTTGATTTTTTTTTTTTAACTGCAAGACTATTCCAGGCCATTCTCAATCTACTGTCTTGTCAGGGCAAACTAGCAGGCCAATTACAAAACTCCAGCCATTTACTAAAGGGACAAAATGTGCCAAATAGCGGACAAGTTGCGCTGCTGCTCTCTTCTTAAAGGAAAGGAAACCCAGTTCACAGGGAAAGCCCTTATAGAAAAATCAGAGATAAAACCAACTGGTAAAAATTAAATAGGATTTGTGAATCTTACTCTAAAACTCCCCCCAAAATATAATAGAGAATGAGACCATTTGGACAGAATTTGTGAGCCAATCCACAAAATTCAACAGTTCTAATTGAAGATGTACAATTCTAAAGGCTGATTTAGACATTCTACAAGAACATAAGAACATAAGAACGGCCGTACTGGGTCAGACCAAAGATCCATCTAGCCCAGTAGCCTGTCTGCCGACAGTGGCCAGCACCAGGTGCCCCAGAGAGGGTGGACCGAAGACAATGATCAAGCCATTTGTCTCGTGCCACCCCTCTCCAGCCTCTGACAAACAGAGGCCAGGGACACCATTTCTATCCCCTGGCTAATAGCCTTTTATGGACCTAACCTCCATGAAATGATCTAGCTTCTCTTTAAACTCTGTTATAGTCCTAGCCTTCACAGTCTCCTCTGGCAAGGAGCTCCACAGGTTGACTACGCGCTGTGTGAAGAAGAACTTTCTTTTATTAGTTTTAAACCTGCTACCCATTAACTTCATTTGGTGTCCTCTAGTTCTTCTATTATGGGAACTAATAAATAACTTTTCGTTATTCGCCCTCTCCACACCACTCATGATTTTATATACCTCTATCATATCCCCCCTCAGTCTCCTCTTTTCTAAACTGAAAAGTCCCAGACGTTTTAACCTCTCTTCATATGGGACCCGTTCCAAACCCCTAATCATTTTAGTTGCCCTTTTCTGAACCCTTTCTAAGGCCAAAATATCTTTTTTGAGGTGAGGAGACCACATCTGTACACAGTATTCAAGATGTGGGGGTACCATAGTTTTATACAGGGGCAGTAAGATATTCTGTGTCTTATTTTCTATCCCTTTCTTAATAATTCCTAGCATCCTATTTGCCTTTTTGACCGCCGCTGCACACTGTTTGGAAGTTTTCAGAGAACTATCCACGATAACTCCAAGATCTCTTTCCTGATTTGTTGTAGCCAAATTAGCCCCCATCATACTGTACGTATAGTTGGGGTTAATTTTCCCAATGTGCATTACTTTACACTTATCCACATTAAATTTCATTTGCCATTTTGTTGCCCAATCACTCAGTTTGGTGAGATCTTTTTGGAGTCCCTCACAGTCTGCTTCTGTCTTGACTATCCTAAACAGTTTGGTATCATCTGCAAACTTTACCACCTCACTGCTTATCCCTTTCTCCAGATCATTTATGAATAAGTTGAACAGGATTGGTCCCAAGACTGACCCTTGGGGGACACCACTAGTTACCCCTCTCCATTCTGAAAATTTAATATTTATTCCTACCCTTTGTTTCCTGTCTTTTAACCAGTTCTCAATCCATGAAAGGACCTTCCCTCTTATCCCATGGCAATGTAATTTACACAAGAGCCTTTGGTGAGGGACCTTGTCAAAGGCTTTCTGAAAATCTAAGTATACTCTAGCTACTGGATCCCCCTTGTCTGCATGTTTGTTAACCCCTTCAAATAACTCTAATATATTAGTAAGACATGATTTCCCTTTACAGAAACCATATTGACTTTTGCCCAACAAATTATGTTTTTCCACGTGCCTCACAATTTTATTCTTTACTATTGTTTCGACTAATTTGCCCGGTACTGAAGTTAGACTTACCGGTCTGTAATTGCCAGGATCGCCTCTAGAGCCCTTTTTAAATATTGGTGTCATGTTAGCTACCTTCCGGTCATTAGGTACAGAAGCCGATTTAAAGGATAGGTTACAAACTGCAGATAACAGTTCAGCAATTTCCCATTTGAGTTCTTTCAGAACCCTTGGATGAATGCCATCCGGTCCCAGAGATTTGTTGACATTAAGTTTTTCTATTTGTTCCAAAACCTCCTCTAATGACACTTCAATCTGGGACAGTTCCTCAGATTCATCACCCACAAAGGACAGTGCAGATTTGGGAATCTCCCTAATGTCCTCAGCCGTGAAGACTGAAGCAAAGAAATCATTTAGTTTCTCCGCAATGGCTTTATCGTCCTTGATTGCTCCTTTTATATCTCGATCGTCTAGGGGACCCACAAGTTTTTTAGCAGGCTTCCTGCTTCTAATGTACTTTAAAAACGTTTTGTTATTTCTTTTTGAGTTTTTGGCTAGCTGTTCCTCAAAATCTTTTTTTGCTTTTCTTATTACATTTTTACATTTGATTTGACAGTGTTTATGTTCCTTTCTATTTATCTCACTGGGATTGGACTTCCACTTCTTGAAAGATGCCTTTTTGTCCCTCACTGCTTCTTTTACATGGTGGTTAAGCCACGGCGACTCTTTTTTAGGTTTCTTACTATGTTTTTTAATTTGGGGTATACATTTAAGTTGGGCCTCTATTATGGTGTCTTTAAAAAGTTTCCATGCAGCTTGCAGGGATTTGGCTCTAGTCACTGTGCCTTTTAATTTCTGTTTAACTAACCTCCTCATTTTTGTGTAATTCCCCTTTTTGAAATTAAATGCCAGAGTTCTGGACTGCTGAGGTGTTCTTCCCACCACAGGAATGTTAAATGTTATTATATTATGGTCACTATTCCCAAGCGGTCCTGTAATGGATATCTCCTGGACCTGATCCTGTGCTCCACTCAAGACTAAATCGAGAATTGCCTCTCCCCTTGTGGGTTCCTGTACCAGCTGCTCCAAGAAGCAGTCATTTAAGCCATTGAGAAATTTTATCTCTGCTTCTCTTCCTGAGGTGACATGTATCCAGTCAATACGGAGATAATTAAGATCCCCCATTATTATAGAGTTCTTTGTTTTGGTAGCCTCTCTAATCTCCCTCAGCATTTCAATGTCAGTATCGCTGTCCTGGTCAGGTGGTCGATAATATATCCCTACTGCTAATTTCTTATTATTGGAGCATGGAATTACTATCCATAGCGATTCTATTGAACATGTTGATTCATTTAATATTTTTATTTCATTTGATTCTACATTATCTTTCACATACAGTGCCACTCCGCCACCCACACAGCCTGCTCTATCCTTCCGATATATTTTATATCCTGGTATGATTGTGTCCCACAGATTTTCCTCATTCCACCAGGTTTCAGTGATGCCTATTATGTCAATCTCCTCCTTCAATACAAGGTACTCTAGTTCACCCATCTTATTAGTCAGACTCCTAGCATTTGTGTAGAAGCACTTCAAAAATTTGCCACTGCTTATTTGTCTGCCCTTCCCTGATGCATTGGATTCCTTTATATGCAGTTGTTTGTCTGCTCTGGCCCATGGTTTGTCCTCTCCCCTCCTCTCTTTCTGACTACAGCTTAGAGAATCTCTATCAATGGATTCTCCTCTAAGAGAAGTCTCCATCCGATTTATGTGCATCTCCGCACCAATCAGCTTTCCCCCATCTCTTAGTTTAAAAACTGCTCTACGGCCTTTTTAATGTTTAGTACCAGCAGTCTGGTTCCACCCTGGTTTAGGTGGAGCCCATCCTTCCTGTATAGGCTCCCCCCATCCCAAAAGTGTCCCCAGTTCCTAATAAATCTAAACCCCTCTTCCCTACACCATCGTCTCATCAGACTCTGAAGCTCTGCCTGCCTACCTGGCCCTGCGCGTGGAACTGGAAGCATTTCCGAGAATGCCACCATAGAGGTCCTGGATTTCAGTCTCTTTCCTAGCAACCTAAATTTGGCCTCCAGGACATCTCTCCTACCCTTCCCTACATCATTGGTACCTACATGTACCACGACCACCGGCTCCTCCCCAGCACTACACATAAGTCTATCTAGATGCCTCGAGAGATCCGCAACCTTCGCACCAGGCAGGCAAGTGACCATACGGTTCTCCCGGTCATCACAAACCCAACTATCTATATTTCTAATGATCGAATCACCCACTACTAACACCTGCCTCTTCCTAACAACTGGCGTTCCCTCCCCCTCAGAGGTATCCTCAGTGCGAGAGGATACTGCAACATCCTCTGGAAGGAGGGTCCCAACTACGGGATGGTTTCCCACTGTTCCCATTGAATACTCTGTTCCCTTGAGACTTTCATCCTCTTTAAGAGCACTGGGGCTCTCAGACTGGAGGTGGGACAGTACTACAGTGTCCCGGAAAGTCTCATCAACATAGCTCTCTAACTCCCTTAGCTCCTCCAGTTGCTCCCTTAGTTCCTCCAGTTACAAGGCATTGATAATTCTCAACTGAGTTTTGTAGGACCTTTTCCATAATAATAGTGAATTTCACCTAAAAATCATCCCATCAGTGTGGCATGGAATCATGTTTTGTATAATTACAATTAGCTTCCAATCCTGAATATTTCAGATGTCTAAAATTTGGGATGGATGTCAGGGTTTTTTTTCCTTTTCTAGTTAAAGATGGAATTTTTAAAAGTGTCAGTGATTAGAGCACAAATCCCACTGACTTTCAATGAAATTTTCATTCCAAAGAGCTGGTTCCACCATTAATTTCCAGCGAAATGATTATATCAGTCATTATTGTATTATTCTGGTGTAATTTAGTGGACACTTATTTCACATTCAGATTAATTGAAATTGTTAAGCAATTTATTTATTCTATCTGATAATACAATACTTTTATTTCGAAACAAGTGTCCACACACAGACTTGTGCTGAAAAAGGAGTGAATTAAAATTGATTTAATTTTTTCAGTACCAGTTTGTATCTACACTGGGGTGGACAATAAAATGGTGACAGTTCACCAGGGTTAGTCCCTGGTGAACCACCACCACTATATTTACCTGCGCCTCCACAGGAATGGATGATTACAGCTTCCATTGGCTGCAGATTACCATTCCCAGCCAATGGGAGCTGTGAAGCAGCAAGGACAAGGACATCACTTCCCGCAGCTCCCATTGGCCAGGAACAGTGATCCATGGCCAATGGGAGCTGCAATCGCCTGCACCTGTGGATGCAGAGATAAATACAGTGGTGGCAGCCTACCAGGGGCTAACCTGGGGGAACCGGATCCGGCACATGGACTAATATTTGCCCACTCCTGATCTATACCCACCTGTAAGTACTTCTGAAAAATCCTACCCCAAGAGGATTCTAGGTCAATGAATAGTCTCAGTCAAAGTCTGCTGATCCAGTTTGTCTGGAGGACTTAAGGAAACCAGTCCTAACTAAGACTTAGTCTACACTAACAAGTTTTGTTGACTAAACTTCTATTGACACCCAAAAGTCGAATTAATAAAAATCAGAAAATCTTGTTCACATCAGCCCCCCTCTGGCAACAGATCATGTCCACATTGGGGTCATCATCATAGACAATGTGAGCAATGCATTGTGGGTTTGTTCCCACAGTGCAGGGCAACACCTTCTGTTGCTAAAAGTTGTGGGAAGGTAGAGCAGATCACTGTGCATCTTGGGACCGTGCTAAATGTCCCATCATGCATTGCTTTGTGTCCTACCTGGCGGCTGGCTTCTGGCTTCTTTGTGTCATTTTTTCAATAACCATTCTTTGCTGTGCACTCCGTCACCTGTAGTGAAAAGGGATGGACCCTACACTTCTCTCCAATGCCCTGCTAGGTGTCATGAGGACATTGCACATGGCAGTGCAGTAATGGTGACAGAGGAAGACTCTTAGGTGTCCGACATTCTGCCTGATACAGATAGCAGCAATTCTACAGTTCTTTTGGCATTTGCAGAGCAGCTGCATAGGGTAAATCATTGCTTTTGGACTAGGGAAAACACTGAATGGTGGAATAACATCATCATGCAGGTGTGCGATGAAGAGCAGCGGCTATAGGACTTTCAGATGCACAAAGGCACCTTCCTGGCCCAGATCTGCGGTGTAACGATGCCAGAATGAGAGCTGCCCTCTTAGCAGAAAAGCATGTGGCAATAGCTATCTAGAAGTTGGCGGCTCCAAACTGCTCTTGGTCAGTTGCAAAGCAATTTGGAGCGGGGAAGTTGACTCCTGGGACTGCCTTAGTGCAAGCGTGCCAGGCAATAAGTTGCATCCTGCTATGAAGGACCGTGACCCTGGGAAATGCGTATGAAGTAGTGGACGACCTTGCAGAGACGGGTCTTGCTAACTGTGGAGGGATGAATGATGGTATTTGCTTGTGATGCATAATTTTGTAAGGGATTTTAAGTAATTGCTGGCAGCATAGAACAAACGGCTTTTTGTTTCAGAAATCAAAATAAGCATGGCTCTGATACTGCCCACGTGCAGTCATTTGCCAGGTTGGGCCTAAATAAACAAAAATGCAACAAACAATGACCCCAGATAATGATAAATGGGTGAAGAAATAAAATCCATATTTAGTGTAATTATAAATTTTCAAAGCAAACCAAGATGGTAACTAGTTCATCATTCAGGAGACTGCTCAGGTGTCAAGGATCTCAGATGGCACAAGTAAAAATCTAAATGAAATAGCATAGTACACTAAAAGTATTATTCGATAGGGGACACTCTCTTACTATTCTAACTCATGCCATCGCCTTCAGACGTTTGCAATAGTATTGTGCTGTGGGGTAAAGTGCACTGAGAAGAGAGCTGCCATACCCAGGTCTACTTTGGAAATCTTATCTGTGATCAAAAGTTCTTTTCATCATTTCTAGTGTCTGTGGGAGCTGAGTGGTTATTTCTCTAAGGAAAAGGCCATTAGCTTTGCCAGAGATTCCACAAGGAACCCTTACCAATCACCATAGCAGAGCAGCCCTGAGATGACCATAAGTTGCAATGAGAATTTATGTGGTCCTCATTTGCCTCCAGGATTGGTGTGGGAGGGAAATGCAGTGTATCACCACCTTGATCTCTCTCCCTTGGTCTATTACTAAGAATAGTCTACCTAGACTCAAAGGTCTGGCCCCTAAAGTGAGGACAAGCTGATGATTACCGCTGGACCAGCAGTCCTATGGTGTGTCTACACAGCAGCATTATTTTGGAATAACGGCCGTTATTCTGAAATAACAATGCAAGCATCTACAAAGCAATTCCGTTATTTTGAAATAATTTCAAAATAACAGACAGGTTATTCCTACTTCTGTAAACCTCATTCTATGACGAATAACGCCTATTCCAAAATAGCTCTTTTGAAAGAAGGCATGTGTAGGCTCTCCACTACTGCTGTTTCAAAATAGCCCTGCACCAGGGCCATTCTAAGTTATTCCTCCTGGGGCTCTAAATCGAGATAGCACGTCTACACTTCAGGAAAGCCTCAACATTAGTCCGAGGCAGGTTTCCCTAATGTAGACATGCTATTTTGAAATAAGCTATTGTGGAATAACTATTCCAGAATAGCTTATTCCAGAATAACTGTGCAGTGTAGACATAGCCCTAAAGACTGAACTCCTGGATTTATAAAAGGACAGTCTTGTGCACAGTAACATTCAGACAATGTAGTACAAACCTGTTGTGAAGAGATCCTTCATATGGATGACACATTTATTCAGACTCTAGGACCATATCAGTCTTTTGGTCTCTCTGCTCAAACTGCCACCAAGAACACCAAAGACTGTTGTGACAGTGGTTGTGATAGGTGCTTCACCACTAGGAAATGGACTAAGATTGTCACCTTATTTCTCATTGGCCACTGTATATAGCTCTCAAATGGGAACCCAGAAGTCAAGAATTCTGTCTGCAATTATCAATCCTCTGAACTACTCTGTTCGTCAAAGAACTGCTGCTTTTTCCCCTCTGCTTCTTCCACAGATAACTTGAGCCCATTGTGCCTCATAGGAACTGAAAAGCAGATTTCAGATACCAAGAAAAGTCACTGAATAAAATTTTGTTCCCGTGAAATCAACAGCAAAACTTCATGGATTTCTGTGGAGCAGAATTTCACCCAGTTATTTCATTGTATTACCACATTACTTTTGAAATGTAGTATTTTTGGATGTGGACTCTGTGTGTCACAGTTCACACATGACATTTGTGAAATACGATGTCTTTTACACAAGAACCAGATAGGCAAGCAAGTGGAAATCCTGAGAACCACAAGTTTCCTTGCAATGCTATCACATCCAGTACTAGAACCTTAAGATCACACCTCCATGACTGGGATTCCTCTTTCTGTGTGGTGAGTCTCCTAGAATAACAACAAGTGTTTTCAGAAATGATATTTCTATCCTATAGGTGAGGAGGAATGTTTAGATTGACATGCAAAGGAAAACTGGCCTTATTTCCTTTTTCATTTTTTCTTTATGTTGAAATAACAACAGTTAGTAATATGAAATATTTTAAAATATTGCTTGTTCTTTTCTACTGTAGAAATTTCAGGACTATCTGGTCATATTTTTAAAAGATATTTAGGCCACCTAATGGGATTTTCAAATACACCTAAGTAACTAACTCCCATTGAGATGGATGAGTTTTGAATTCATAGGTGCTTTTGAATATCCCAGTGGGTCCTAAATACCTTTAAAAATATGGCCCACCCTGTCTAATCTTCTGTGGTTTTGTTGTATGACCTCCTGAGAGGGATGTTTCATAGACATTTATTGTGAGCCAACCCCATAGTACCTGAGGGGCGAGGTGCTGATTTTTTAACAAAGACATAATCAAATGTTCAACTTATTCATAAATGATCTGGAGAAAGGGGTAAGCAGTGAGGTGGTAAAGTTTGCGGATGATACTAAACTGTTTAAGATAGTCAAGACAGAAGCAGACTGTGAAGAACTTCAAAAAGATCTCACCAAACTGAGTGATTGGGCAACAAAATGGCAAATGAAATTTAATGTGGATAAGTGTAAAGTAATGCACGTTGGAAAAAATAACCCCAACTATACGTACAGTATGATGGGGGCTAATTTGGCTACGACAAATCAGGAAAGAGATCTTGGAGTTATCGTGGATAGTTCTCTGAAAACTTCCACACAGTGTGCAGCGGCGGTCAAAAAGGCAAATAGGATGCTAGGAATTATTAAGAAAGGGATAGAAAATAAGACACAGAATATCTTACTGCCCCTGTATAAAATTATGGTACCCCCACATCTTGAATACTGTGTACAGATGTGGTCTCCTCACCTCAAAAAAGATATTTTGGCCTTAGAAAGGGTTCAGAAAAGGGCAACTAAAATGATTAGGGGTTTGGAACGGGTCCCGTATGAAGAGAGGTTAAAACGACTGGGACTTTTCAGTTTAGAAAAGAGGAGACTAAGGGGGGGATATGATAGAGGTATATAAAATCATGAGTAGTATGGAGAGGGCAAATAAAGAAAAGTTATTTATTAGTTCCCATAATAGAAGAACTAGAGGGCACCAAATGAAATTAATGGGTAGCCAGTTTAAAACTAATAAAAGAAAGTTCTTCTTCACACAGCACGTAGTCAACCTGTGGAATTCCTTGCCAGAGGAGGCTGTGAAGGCTAGGACTATAACAGAGTTTAAAGAGAAGCTAGATCATTTCATGGAGGTTAGGTCCATAAAAGGCTATTAGCCAGGGGATAGAAATGGTGTCCCTGGCCTCTGTTTGTCAGAGGCTGGAGATGGATGGCAGGAGACAAATTGCTTGATCATTGTCTTCGGTCCACCCCCTCTGGGGCACCTGGTGCTGGCCACTGTCGGCAGACAGGCTACTGGGCTAGATGGACCTTTGGTCTGACCCAGTACGGCCATTCTTATGTTCTTATGTTTAATACTTTTTAAAGTGTCCAGCTGGTGTAGCAGTTAAAAATGTCTTAGTAAAAACCAGACCAAAACCCAGAGTCCTAAGGAGAGATTTTCAAAGGAATTGGGTCAGCTAGGTACCAAGCTCCAATTGAAAATCAAGTAAAAATCCCCCTTAAATATTAATTAAAAAATCCTACCTATCTCAATCACTCAGCTATCCCACTCTGGGGAAATCAATATTTCACTAGTTTTACAAGCAAATTTCAAGGCAGCAAGATCTTCATTTTGATGTTAAAAAGAAGAAGAGAAAACTTGAGGAAGGAAAGAAAACTTTCAGGCCTTGTTTCTACACCATGAACAAAAGCCTTTTTTTTAAGTGCTGCAGGTAAAAGGCTCCATGATTATGTTTATAATGAAAGAAAAATTGTCAATAGTCAGTGCTCCCTCATCAATAAATGTCAAAAAAGACTATGGTAGCCAAGTAGGATCAATCAAAGCATTTGCCCATATCACATACTTTTCTATAACAATGGTAAGTTCTTTAGGGTCTCCAGAAGAACCTTTTTGGAAACTCGTGCCGAATCAGCACGTCAGGAAATAAACCCTCTACAAGTGTGCATGCCCAGCATGAACCACAGAGACTTTCAAGAAAGGAGCAGCTGGAGCTCATATCTCAGGTTGGGGTTTTTAAAGTACTACACCCATGTTTTAAACCTACTGCTTTCTATGCATCTCTTACTTGCTTTGATGAGGAGCTCAGGTGCCAATTGTGCTCATTGGCACGAATGGCTTTGTGTTGTTTGTAAACATGCAATAAGCCTCCTGGTCACAGCGTCATGAGACAAAAAAACTGTTTCTGGTCACTTGATCCCTTTGCTTACCAGAGCACCCCACACAACTCTCCCCTCCATTATTAGGGCCCTACCTAGAAGATCTTTTTTGACCTGTTCCTTCTTTTTGGCGTACAATCTCCGCAGCACCAGAAGGCACTGCAGAAACAGCAGCAGCAGACTGGAGACTTGGTTCAAACTGCTTCAGCCTTATGACAGCTGGAATAGTACTGATGGAATGATCTATTGAGTCACTTATTTAGATCCCATCACCATAGTATCTGGGCACTGCAAAGCATTTAAAAATAAAAACGACACCACCCCATGTACTCTATTTCTCCTCTTTCCTTCCTTACTGGCAGAAGAGAGAGAGAGAGAGAGAGAGAGAGAGAGAAAGAGAACACACAGGTGAGCAGAGCATCTGTGGGAAGGGCATATTGAAGGAAGCTAAGTTCAAGAGGCAATTAGTAGATTGACTTGCAAATGTGATGGGATAGGGTCTGTGATTCTAGTCCTCCATGCGTGAGTTCCACAGCCTAAGTCAGGCCTGGGCAAAATATGGCAAAAAAGCTGCTCCCGCCCCCAGTACAATCCATTGGCCGGTTTCTGGCCAGAAACTGGCCAATGGGAGCTGCCTGTTTTAGTAACAGGCAGCCGTGAAGCACAAGGGGATCCAAAGCACATGGCTGCTACTTGTGTGGGGGCAAGGCAAGCAGCAGTGTTCCTTCTAAATTGCAGGCAGCTTCACAGGTGATTAATCAGTTCTGCCCAGTCAGGTCCCTACATAAAGCCCTGAGTCTCTGACTGGGCAGGGCTGCTTAATCACCTGGGAAGCTGTGCTGCTGCTCACCTTAAAGGGAACACTGGCTGGCAGGGAGGCTGATTCAGGAACAGCTGCTGGCTGGTAAATCTCCTGGCTAGCACCTGCCTCTGGCACCAAAGCCCCTCCCTTCCCCAACCCTCTGCCCCCACTCCTGTCCCCTACTCCACATACCCAAACCCTCTGCTCCCCTCCTGTACCCATATCCCCTCCCAGATCTGGCACCCCAATCCCCTGCCCCAGATCACAGTCCCCTCCTGCCCAAGCTCACAACCCAAATCCCTGCACCTCTCCTGTACCCCAATTCCCTGCCCTACATCACAATTCAACTCCCTGTACGCCAGTCCAGTGCCTTAGGTCACAACTGCCTCCTTCACCCAAACTCCCTCCCTTACCCCAAGCTCCCTTCTGTACCCAACCTCCATCCCAGACCCCCCCCCCCACCTCCTCCATTAATATCATGGAAGAGTGCAGCCCTCGACCACTTTCCAAATTCTTGGAGTGGCCCCCCATCAAAAATTATTGCCCACCCTGGCCTAAGTCCTGCGGGGTGACAGTTCTGCTTACTGCATTCAAGTCTCCTATTCATCTAGTGTCACAGCCCCAGATCAACACAGGTGTCATGTGTCATCCTGGCTACAGAGCACGAGGTCACTTCAGGCCGGATCCCACAGAGAGCTTCAAATAACAGGACAGAAACCTTGACCTGGATTCTGTATGCAATGGGGAGCTAGGGGAGCAAGCAGAGTAGCAGGATGCTAAGTTTGCTCACCCTGTGCTGCTAAGCAGATGAGCTGCTATATTTTTATCCGGTTGGGAAAGGCGCTAAAACAATTTTACAGTGCGGGTGTGGGCAGCCATTGTACCAAACTGTAAACCCTGGATATAATGGAAACCCCTTCTAGTCAGGGGACGCTGCAGCACCCTCCTTTCCTCTAGTTTCAGCATCTATGCTAGGTGGAGCTTTTGCAGGGCTAGATGGCGTCAGTTTGGTCTCCTGTGTGAGGTAAAATAGGGCTGCTTGAGGCTGTTCTAACATGGGTCATTCTGGCAGCTGCAGATTGTCAGAAAACAGAGGTACTTTGGACACACCCCTCTCTGCCAGCCACTCTCCCTACACTAGGGCTGGGTGAATAGGGGGGCTATAGTGACACCCCCATACCCAGGATGAGGAAATCTTCACATGGCCCCTTGAGCTAGCTTTGTGTTGCCTTGCACCCAGTGACAGGCTCAGAGAAGTTGCAGCATGTGCCACGATAGGGCCAATTAATTGCAATAATCAAGCCTATTGGTCTGCATGGCTTGGCCTGTGTCTGATAGGATGGGGGGGTAAACCTCTGGCCAGTCACAGGTGGAAGGGGAAACTTTTCTGCTGCCAAGGTATTTGTGCATCTAAGGACTGACCTGAACGTGGTGAGGACAGATGCCCTGGAGGAGGGGCATGCTATAAAGAAGGCAAATACTTCAGAGTGTTTCCCTCTACCTACCAGCATCCCCCAAATCCTGCTTGGGCTCAGCTTTAACCAGCTGCAAGTCGCCCAGGTGCTGGTTTCAGCAAAGCATCGAGAAAAGGGAGAGATGATGCTGTTTGCTGCAGAGGCTATCTCAGTGGCCCAAACAGCTGCTCCATAGTATGAAGAATGGCTGAAGCTTGTTCTGCAGGGTTTGGAGGTGGTGGATTAATAATCAGTGATAATGTTTTCATTGTTGCACTGTTGTAGTTCTGTGTTTTCCTGGCATAAGCCCAAGTCAGCTTTGGAGTTTCAGCGGTATTCAGTTAATTCAGTTTACCATCTGTCTGCTAATCCCTTCCCTTTTTTTTATTATTTGAATAGATTTGTAATATCAATAGGAGAGGCAAAAGCATTCAAGCAGCCATCAGATCAGTTGAGAGATCGGCACATGCCATATGTGCCAGGAGAACACCTTGGATTGTTCAAAAAATTTCTTCCTCAGACAGCCCTTCCATTCCCCAGATACCAGTGAATCCCCAAAATTAAAATTTGCAGGGTCTGTACGGGTGCCTGGCCTTCACACTAAAATCCTCACACAGTTTGTGGCTCAGAGAGATTTGCTACAGTCTGCCCTTGTTTTACAACATCCTAGCTTGTGCTAGAATGGTCAACTTTCCCTGCACTTTGGCGGGTAAGTTTCTGACTCCATGGGGGCTTGGCACTCCTTCAACGGTGCCTCCTTTAAACAGGCTCTACCACTTCTAAAGTCCCTTGATTTAGCTACCTGGTTCATCAAGTCTGCACCTCTTGGGCAAGTTTCACTCTGGTGCTCCCCATCAGTGCCCTAGGTGGTTCCATGGATGCTTCACTTGCTGGCCAGACCGTAGGGCCAAAACCTCATTGGGAGCCTGATTTTCCTCTTCCTCTCTGCCCTCTTCTCAATTGAGAGTGACTCAGGGGACTTTTCTGTCCTTCTCTGAACTCAAAACTCAGTCAGGATCAGTTTTTGGTAACTGAGGGCCACCAGGCAATCCTTTACACTGCCCTCAGGGTTACTGAGCTTTGGGTACAAGCTATGTCTACCACTGGGTCCATGAGGCTCTCTCCTGGACACCTGCACTCCTCTTCTGCATCTGGTACTGCCTGTGATGGGGCGCTCCCGCCCCGCACTCGGGGGGACAGCCGTGAGGGCAGAGAAGCCCTGGGGGGGGGTCCGAGCAACCGGCCCCTGGCAGGAACCACAGAGCTGGCTGCGGACCCGTGTGCCGGCTCCCCGGAGCGCGGGGAGCACGGCACGCCGACGGGGAACGCCCTGGGAGGTGGGGCCAGCGCGGCGCAGGCGGATGACATCACAAGGGGGGAGGGGGACGTAGGTCGCAGGCGTGGTGACGCCGAGGAGGCCCCAGTGGCGCGGGATTTAAAAGCCGACTGGACAGCCAGGGAGGGGGAGAGCGTGGCGCGGGGCGAAGGACGAGGGGGTGAGCCAAGGGTCCGGAGAGAGGGCTGGCCCCGAGGAGGGGCGGAGTAGGAAGCGGCCCAGGGCAGGGCCGCATAACCCGTGAGCGGGTGAGTTTAGGGGCACGGTTCCCCATCTGCTAGGCAGGGACCGGTAGTCCCTGCCTTAGGGTCCTGGGTCGGGGTCCAGAGTGGGGGAGGGCCCGGACCCCCCTACTCCACCCGTCAGGGCGCAGCGAAGCGTATCCAGGGAATCGTCGGCTGAGGCCGAAGGCAAAAGCTGAGGGACTCGGGGACTAGGGGGGACAAGATACAGGACTAGTTTTGGGGGCGCTTGCCCCCTGGGATGTATGCAATAAAGACGGGGACGGGGACCCTCCAATGGCGGAGTTAGCGTGACTCGCTTACACTGCCCATTCCTGAAGTGTTTCAGTGGTGGGTTCCAACAGAGGTTCAAACCCCTCATGCCGAGGTATTGCGGCCATGTCCCCAGAGAAAATCCTTAACTTTCAATAGGGCTTGACAACACTGGGACGGGCTGTGCAACGTTTTCTAATGCTTGCCCCAAAACTGAGGCCAACACATCAGGAGAGGTGGCAGCCCTCTGGATTGGGGTTGCGGGGCCAAAGCTCAACAAACCCAGCATATCAGGCAGGATCTTTCCTTGAGAAGGCCAACATTTTTTAAAACTCTTCACTGGGGCAGGAAGTGGTGAGCTCTCAGAGGCTACCAATTCGCCCAGGGCACCCACTCCCTGCTGATCACACTTGGAATGTGTGAGAGTTCCCCTATCACTGGCAGCATACCCAGTGCGGTACATCTTGCTCATAACCCTGCGGCCATGCACTCTGCACTTGCTCAAGCATTCTGTGGCTGCCTGTACAGCAGCCCTCATCAAATGCCTGAGCTGTGCCTGTTACTGGAAGGCATTTCTTAGGGTCCATGTTCATTCCCTCACACCACTTCTCCAACTCGTGCATAGTCTTTATGCAAATTGTAATTTCCTCGGTATATAGAAAACGTGCTTTCCCAAATTAATGATTGATTAAGATGTGCTCTGGAGGGGTACTGACCAGGATTCAGGACAATTCCCCCCAAAATGTAACTCTTATGTCTGGTAGCATTAAGGGCTAGTTTCAATATCCAGGGAGTCCTCTTAAAATTACAAAACAAAACTGGTTCAATCCCCAACCCAGAAATCAGGGAAAACTAACCACCAATTCTGGTAGTACTACTTCCTCACTCGCAAGCACTGAATCTGTGAATAACAAAAGAAAGCTTTTCTTACAAAGAGAGGTGCATAGCATGACACTGGGAAATCACGGTGGCAGTGACTCTAAAGTATGCAAACAATAAGTAAACACCAAACCCACAGTGTCATGGGCAGTGTCCTTTTCCTCGGTTTCCCATGTTGTGTGACAGTCCAATAGACAACGGTCCTTTTAACAAGCCACTTTCCGTTTCCCTCTGCCTCACTTATGGTTTGTTGTTCAAGGTCAGTGACAGCCCAGAAACCAGAAGTGTGGTCAGGTGTGTTCATCTTTAGCCCCAGGGAGGGTGGGGTGCTGCTTCCAACACTGCTGCTATGCTCCTTTGGGTCCTGTTGCTTTTCAGTACTGTCATTGCCATCTCTTCCACTGCTTGCCATGGCCTTCACTCATTGCTGCAGTGCCATGTTCAAGGTTTCAGTTCTTAGTGATTTCAGTGGGTAGTGGAGAACCTGCTACTCTTTCTTGTTACAATGTCTTTCACCAGAGTACAGGTTGAACCTCTCTAAACTGGACTCTGGTCTGAGAGCCCCAGTGGCTGGGAGTCCAGTGGCAGGAGGGCTGGCAGGTAGGAGCACTGCTGCGATTGGGAGTTCTGGTCAGGCCAGGAGGGAGGATGGCATTGACCTCCCCTGGTCTGGCAAACTCCCTCGTTCAGGACCGGTCAGGTCCAGAGGGTGCCAGACCAGGGAGGTCCAACCTCTACTGTCCCTTCACCAGAGGTAAGACTCAGCCCTCTAGAGCAGTCTATCGGCACTTTCAGTTCTCAGTGGTCACTAAGAAATGACAAGGACTCTCAACTGAATCATCTGTAAACACAGGAGGGAAAGGGTTAAATAGCAGCTAAGATTCTTAAATTGGAGCCCCACCACCCCCTATGACCTTTACTTAGATTTACTTTACTACCCCTCAATTAGGGCCTAGGAAGTACAGTTTAGTGATACAATAATTAGGCTATGTCTACACTACAGGGTTTTTGCGCAAAAAAGCTGGGGTAGGGGGACAGGCTCTAGTCTTGGGTATGTGGCAAATGCCCCATCCCCTTGGTCACTCCAGGGTCCCCTCCCCTGCCTTCCTGATGCAGGAGCCTGGTCCCTCTCTGGTGGTTGTCTAGCTGCTACCAGGATTTGAACCCACCATCCTGTGCACTCCAGGTGAATGCCCTAGGCCACTCCAGGGCCCATCCCACCTCCCATGGGTCTACACCTCAAGCGTGTTTTTGAGCAAGAAAATTTACAGTAAAACGGCAGAACAGTTTTTTGCTGTGTAGGTTTACCTCTTTCTATGAGGAATAACTCCTTTTTGCGCAAGAGTTCTTGCGCAAAAAGATGTGTGTGGACGCTCAACAGGGGTATCTTGTGCAAAAAGAGCCTATCAGAAAAAGCACAGGTGCTCTGATGGCCATTCTGTGAACGGCAATCAGAACTTTCTTGTGCAAGAGTGTCAATGCAGTGTGGACGCTCTCTTGTGCAAAAGCACATCACTTTTGCGATGCGCTTTTGAGGTGTGGATGCGCTTTTGCACA
Organism: Pelochelys cantorii; assembly: GCA_032595735.1. Taxonomy (NCBI): domain Eukaryota; kingdom Metazoa; phylum Chordata; order Testudines; family Trionychidae; genus Pelochelys; species Pelochelys cantorii. The sequence goes on from CM064340.1 coordinate 16,978,704, forward strand.
AAACATTTTTGCGGAAGATGTCTTCTGCAAAAAGCTTCTTGCGCAAAAACCTTGCAGTGTAGACAAAGCCTAAGGGTATTTTGTTACCCCAGCACCCACGACTTAAGAGAATTTTAACCCAAAACAGCCAAAATTGATTATTTTTGCAATGTTGGGATGCTAATTGATTATCTTAGGCAGATTAGGTGTGTTTATGCAAATACTATTTGCTCCTATGGTCTTTCCCCCAAGTTCAATAGGTGGCTGGATAGAATTCATTCAGACTAATGGCTTACAAACAGAGACAGATGAAAAATCTAGAGCAAGTAATACATACAGTGATATTAGCCCTTTTTTCTGCTTTCCAGATTTTCCATGAAGAACAATCTAATTAACCCTGGTACACTTCTTACTCAAAGTTACCCAATAATTTCAGTACATGTTAGACTATAGATGGTCCATGAGCAACCTAGGTTTATTAAAGTTTTATTATGAGTCAATTTTCTAAAGTGCATAAGTGATTTAGAAGGCTAATCCAGGAATAACTAGAACCCATAACAAGAAGCTCAAACCCCACAAATTCAAATAAAAAATGTGTTACTTTTTTAAACAGTGATGGTGATTCAGATTTGAACTGCCTAGTGTTGGATTCTCTTTCTCTTGGTGTCTTCAGATATAGACTAGGGATGTAAAGGGTTATCTGATTAACTGGTAACCAGCATGCTTATCTGGGTAAAAAGTTAACCAGCATTTAACCGGTTAACTACCCCAATTAGGGATTTTACATTCCTAATCTAGACTGGAAGCCTTTCTGGAGGGTACACAAGTTATTGGACTCAATACAGGGTGATATTTAATTGCCTGTGAGACACAGAAGGTCAGACTAAGATGACCTAATGGTCCATTCTGGTCTTAAAATCTATGACCTTCATATGTTCCGCCTCTGTGTGTCACTGTGGCAGGAAAAATAGCTAAAAAAATATTTTACATGTTTTAAGTTTCCCTCCTAAGTGAGATTTTTCTGATGAATTGTTCAGTGTAACCACATCTCATGAAGCTGTTGTAATTGCCTGCTCACGCATTTTCTGAACTGTGGTTTTACTCTGAATGGTGACTATAAAAAAATGTAGCAGCTTTAATCAACACCGTCCTGTATCCCTTCTATGATCCTCTCTGCTGCCTTAAGGAATACAAGTGCAATTGCCATTAATAGCAGGTTTATAGTGGTGCAGGTTGCCAACTTTTTACTTACACAAAACCGAACACCCTTGTTCTGCCCCTCCTGTGAGGCCCTGCCCATGCCTTAGTCCTTCTCCAAGCCCTCCCCTACTTTCTCCCCCACCCTGTCACTCGCTCTCCTCATCCTCATTCACTCATCATTTTCACTGAGCTGGCCTTGGGGCCTGCAGGAGGGTCTCTGGTTGGGGCTGTGGGCTGTGGGTATCCTGAATGCAGTGAAAGAGGTGTTTTGCAGCAGGAGGGAAGTGCTAGGAGGAAGAGGGTATGTACTGTTTACTAGTACGTGTATATATCCCTACCTCTGTGATTTCTACTCCAATGCATCTGATGAAGTGGTTTTTACCCACAAAACCTTATGCCCAAATAAATCTCTTAGGTATGTCTACACTAGCCCCCTAGTTCGAACTAGGGAGGCTAACGTAGGCATTCGAACTTGCAAATGAAGCCCGGGATTTGAATATCCCGGGCTTCATTTTCATGTTCCCAGACGGGCGCCATTTTTAAATCCCCCTAGTCCGAACTAACTGCCCGCGGCTACACGTGGCAGTTAAAAGTTAATTCGAACTAACTCCTTAGTTCGAATTAACTGTTACACCTTGTGGAATGAGGTGTAACAGTTAATTCGAACTAAGGACTTTGTTCAAATTAACTTTTAACTGCCGCGTGTAGCCGCGGGCAGTTAGTTCGGACTAGGGGGATTTAAAAATGGCACCTGCCCGGGAACATGCAAATGAAGCCCGGGATATTCAAATCCCGGGCTTCATTTGCAAGTTCGAATGCCTACATTAGCCTCCCTAGTTCGAACTAGGGGGCTAGTGTAGACATACCCTTAGTCTTTAAGGGACACAGAATTCCCTGTTGCTTTTGCTGATACAGACTAACACAGCTACCCCTCTGAGACTTAAGCACTATGGTTAGACTAGTCATTACAGTAATGGAAAGCTTGTACCAATTATAGGAAACCATTTGTAAAAAATAATATTACTTTTTTCTTGGATCACTTTCTCTGGTATTTAAAAATAGCTTTACCTTTGCTTCATTACAGTTGTTCCTATAACACGTTATAGATTAAAAAGCCCACATAGCCCAGCGGATTAGCCTAACCTAGTGATGACCACTCCTGTGCTAGGATTGGAAGTCTTAAGGGAAACAAATTTGAGCATTTGCTCTGGGCTACAATGTTGGTAATAGGTGAATCAGCCTATCTGCAAATCCTGCTTTTTTCTGAGCGTGGCCACGCTAGAAAAATGAGTACACACATTACAGACCACGAAGCAATGATGCAGCTCCGCCAATGCTAAGCCACTATGATCAATGCCGTTCAGACATTTATACCCATTTCTCTATCTGAAGTTACATACAGTTGGAACAAATGATCTTACTAGTGATTACTGAGAATCTCCGCTTCTATTTCTTCTCCGTGCTGGTATAAGCAAAGGGGCAACAAAACTGCCTTGTCCTTTCAAAGGCCCGGTATTCATGTGAGGTCAAAATGTTGGATAAAAATAGCCAGGGGGATTACAAGGCAGAGTGAGTTCAGGCAGCAGCCTTTCGCTACTATGCAGACAGGCTCAAATCTCACTGCTCACAAGTGAAAAACATTTGGACACAAGCCTGCACTGAGCACAGTGACACCCAACGTGGTAGAGTACAACCCCGAGTTTCTGGTCAGTCTGTGAGATGATGTGGAGAATGGGCTGGAGAGGCTTGCACAGCATGTGCTTTCATAGCACAGGCCAAATTCTGTTCTATGCCTGTAAATTCAGGAGTGTCTCTCAGGGCTACACTGTAATACGCCAATGAATTCGAGAGTGTAACTCAGGGAAGTCTTTTGGCCTATGAAACAAGTGCAGCCCTAGGATGACCTTGTATATTTCCCTGAAGCCATGATGCCAAATTCTGCCTTTGGATACACAAATGCAATTTCCAATGGGCCAAATTCAGCACTAGGCCAGCTCTGCCACTGACTTCAATGGAAGTAGGTTAAGGGCCCTGGTATAAGCAGATGCAGACTCGCTAATTTAAATGGAAGTAGCCAGAAAATACGTGAGGGAAAAATTTAGGCTAGTGATATTAGACACTCATTTGTTTCAGCATTAATATATTCTCTTGCAAAAAATGAAACCACAGAAGCAGAGTAAATATGAGCACTAACAACTACAGCATGCTATGTCATTTCTGGTGCCTTTTGTTTGAACATCTAACCCAATGCTGCAAAGAGAGGTGACATTTAAAAACCATTCCCTCTTTGCATTTCTTCCTAATGACTGTATTTGGCTAAAGAGAAGTATATTATTAGTAAGAAAATTAAAGCACATGTATTAGAATTTAGCTTTCCTTTCCCCATAAACACACACATTTGGAGTGCTCTATATTGAATCTATGTTGCAGATTACAACCATTTAAAACTAAGTCTTTAAGAGAAGAACACCTAGTTCACAGATGCAGTAATTCTTCTGCCTGATCAAACATTCTAAGTCATCACTCCTTTCAGACAAAGCAATATGGTATATATTCCCTCTATATCGATACTTGTATATATGTTTACACACACACACACACACACACACACACACAAATGCATGCACGCACACACGAGAAACAGCCCTATCTGAACAAAAATACAAAGAACGGACCTAGCTAAATGAGTCCGTGAGATCACTGGAGAGGAATTATGTAATCTTTTCAATTGAGCACACAGCTATAATTACTTTATCCAGCTGCATGAATATTTTACTGCGCTGTTTTCAGACTATGAGTATGCAGCACAATATTAAATATTCATCCATGGATTTAAACCATCTCAGCTTTTAACTGCATGTTTCTCTCTGCCCTTTTTCTCCAAAGGCATCTGACATAAACTTACTGAACTGCTGTGGGAGGGGGAAGGGCAGAGAGAAGGAACGAATGTGCTGAGTAGCTGAAACAGAGTAAAGACTGATGCACAAACAGAGGTCATTTCACAAAGGGCCTAATTTGTACAGGTCCTGAGCTGTCATTTCTCTCTTGCTGGAGTGGAGCAGCATCCCTGCTGCTGACATGACACTCATGCAGCCTAATTCTGATTTAATTAAAAAGAAGAGGATGAAAAATAATACAGAACAGGGAGGGTGGAAATAGTGATAAATGCAGAGGAAGGGATGAAAAGGTGACATCAAGGGGGAATGGCGAGAGCTAGAGAAGCACTTACCCATAAACAGCCAGATGGAGCCACCAGACACTAGGAAGAAGGTGAGCATGCCTGCTGGATCCGGCTGCAGCATGGGCGGCCTGAGGAGACTGTGTGCAGAGTGAGGGGGGGAGGGGGAGACTGCAGCACGCTCACTGCAGAGATGGAGGCAGCAGCAGCAGCAGGAACTGGCCCACCCCGCCTGCTCCAAGTCACAGCATGATTGTCAATTACTCCCACCGCATAGGATGATATTTTTAGCAACCCCCCTTCCTCTGGGACTGCTAGCATCTTCTTAAAGGGGGCAACACATCCCACTTGGGTAGGGCTCACTGATGTTCACACAAGCAATTCCCCTCCCCCTCCTGGAAATCCAGCAGAATAGGCAGCAAGAGGGAGTGGGAGGAGGAAGAGAAGGATGGGAAGGGGAGAAACTTTATTTGATGGTTTCTGATATTTTTAACTTGTAGCCAAAGAATTATCCCAGTATGGTGCCCTGCAGCAGGAAAACATCAGAATGCTCCCAGAGGCCCCAGTGGTCAGAGATGCTGAGCATGTAAACTCCACCTAAAGTCAATGGGAGCTGTAGGCACCCAGCACCTCTGGAAATGTTCATGTCTTCATCTGCAGCAAAGGACTATGCAGGAATGCAGGGAGCCAAGTTGATTCTCCTGGTCTGTGTGAATGCCTGGAGAAAGCAGACCAGGGGGTGTTAGTTATTACGTCCTTTTCTGAACACACTGGTCTCAGAAAATTAATCTCTCAGTCATGGGGTATGAGAAGGGCTTTGCAGAAAGAGCAGAGGCAGAGACCATTCTAGGGATGCTCTGGTGATGAAATCCCATGTGATGTTCCTTTGCCAATCAAAGTGTAGGAGTTGATAGCAGTGACAATAAGGTAAAATGTCCTGGATACACAGGGGATTCAACCTTTGATGTAGGTACATTGGGCAGTGATTTGTACCAGTACAATGTATCCCTCTTTGAAACTCGGACAAACTGCACTGGGGCAAATCATGTCTTATAAGCAGCTTTGGCTGTTTATATTAGGGACCAGCACCAGTGCAGCTACGGCAGCTGTAACCAGTGTAGAATTCCCAATGTAAATAAAGGCTCATGATTTTTTTGTTTTGTTTTGTTTTTTTAAGGTGGAAGGAATGAGAGTAATAGGAGCTTCCCAGCAAGAGCAACTGATTCTCCTTAGGTAATTCTTGCACTTCTAAAATAATGATAGAACTGCATGTTATTGAGGTTTCGGAACTGGGGGATGGCATGCTCAGATCAAGCTGATATGGTCCCCCCGCAGCACAGTTATGCTGCAATGCTGGCATGCAAACTGCTTCCTGCTTTACAGACTCAGAGCAGGGAGTGAGTACCCAGGCTGCCGGATAAGCAGCTCCCCAAGAGGAGATCTGGAGCAGAGCTGCGTGGGAACCAGATTTTTCATGGGGGAGTTTCACGGTTTTGAATTTTCTTTTATTCCAAAATGAAAAAACAATTTTGTAATTTCCTGTGAACAGAAATTTCATTGAAAACTTCCTTTCAGGTAGACTGAAACCTTTTGTTTGACAACCTCTAACCCTTTTGTTTCAATTGTGACTTTTACATTTTTTCTATTTTATACTCTAAAATTACAAAAAAAAAAGAAACAAATGTTCATTATGAATGGGAGAATCAAAATACTTTCTCAGTTTTGGTTTCTAACCAAATTTGTGTTGAATGTGACACAGAGGTGAAAGTAAGGGGTGCACCCCGCAGCTCTGGCAAGAACTAGCTGAGCTGTGGCAAAAGCCAGCAGGGAGCTATTAAAAGAGCTGGAAGGGACCTGGGTTGCAATAGGACAGTACCTGCAAAAAATTTAAGTTCCTTTCACCCCGATGTGACACATTTTCGCAAAATGGCAACAACTCTCCCCAGTTATCTATGTAAAGGCTTCATCACTTTGACCCAGAGGTTAGAAAATATTTTCTATGAGAGCTCATGGCGCAATGCAAAAATGACTCAGCACTTCCCTACATTTCAAAGTCAATGTTACCTGCCATTTGTACGCTCATTGAGATCTCAAAACCTCACACTCTTTCTTCCTTCTCATTATTCTATCATATTAAATCCTTCACGTCTCAGAGTCAGTCAGATCCCTCACTCATCTCTGGAACAAACACAACCTACCTGCTCAGTGTCAGTTATAACCACCAAAAGCTATATCCAGTTGTGCTTATCACCAAACCATTCCAATCTCCTATCAATCTAAATCAGTTGACTTTGCACCCTCCCCCCTTAAACTACACACTGACATGGGTTACAAACCACATGATTTTCAGGTTGTTTACTAAGAAACTAACTTTCCACCCTGTTGATTGTAAATGGAAAAAAACAACAACCCCTCACCAACTTGACATTCAGCCCCCTCTCTGACTCTTGGGTGTGTTGTCTGCATGAGGTTCTCCTCTCTGTCTCCCGAGGAACTACTCAGCTAACCTCTCCCCTGAGCACCACTACAAGACGGAGGGGAAATCGAAAATGGGAACGGCTAAACTGTGCTTAAGGGGGATAGGCATTGCCTCTAATGTGCTAATCCTTCTCTAAATTCTCCTCCAGTCTGATCCATGACCAGATAACAGTTAAGGCAGATTATATCTGCACCAATCTCCTCTTCCACCCAACTTTCCAGATGTCCTCACCTATCACTTGCCTGTGCAGTTGATGTAAATGACCACTCCTAGTATTGTAATACTATGTAGCAGCTCATCAGTTGAGTTCTATGGGTTAACCGGGAATATTACATAGGACATTCTGTTCTGCTAAACTACCAGCACTGCTAGACCAAAGGCACCGAATGCATTACAATAACCCTCCATGTTATCACTCAGTCTCACCAAATAAGCTCCTTGATGGGAGCCGGATACCTACCTCCATTAGACACTTCAGTAAAAAAAAATCTCCCCATTATTAAATTAACCTGTTTCCTGAATGCTCTTCCATTGCTCATCTTCTGGAGGCAAACGGCTAAGCCCAGACTACAGTTCTTGTCTCTGTTTATTTTAGGATACAATTAGCAGACTGCATTTCATAATTTAAAGCACAGCCAACATTTCGAATCAGAAGTCCAGGGATGTCACCCAATATGTAACATTTAAAGCATGGGTAGATTTTGATAAGCCATCAAGTCAGGAGAAAAAAAACAGGCCTTTTCCAAGTAAACAATGGCTTAACAATTGTGGAAAAATCTCAGTTTAACAGAAGGCTACTTAATTGCTGAAATTAGGCAGCATTTGTATGTGGGTAGAACCTCCATTTGCCAGGATGAGTCAGATTGTAGAGAAATTTTATTTACCTGATATTTTGTTTCAAAGATACATTTTTAAAAAAGAGGATCTGACATTTAGCCACAGAATTTAGCCACAATTTGCAGTTTTAAATGTGTCTGTGATAAGAATGTAATAGTGTAGACAATTAACTGATTAACCGATAAGCAAAAGCTCATAGGTTAAAGCTATAGACTACACACATTTCCCCCTTTCCTCCCCAACCAGAAATTTTTTTAGCAGGCTGGCCAGCAGCCTGGCTCAGTTCTGGTTCATGCCAGTTCTCGTTCTGGTTCTGGTTCACCCCTACTATGGTTCTGCATTTAAAGTGTATTAGGAGCCAGGTGGGTAGGCAGCCTGGCTCAGTTCCAGTTCATGCTGGGTCCAGGAGCTCAGACCCTTCTCACCTGAGACAGGAGCTGCCACCACCCTGCACTGCCGCCTCTTTATCAGAAGCAGCAGCACAGAGCAACAGGCAGCCAGTCCGCAAGAGGAGCTGGTTTTTAAACTGGCTTGCCTCTGGGACCAGCTCCTGCCTGGCACCCTGCCCTGCTGCCAGACCTACCCCCGGGGACTACAGAATAGTCGACTAACCGATAAGAATTCATGAGGTTACTTGACTATTCAATTAATCGATATTTAACATCCCTAGTTTGTGCTAAGTTTAAGGGAAACTTGCTGAACTACTCCTGGAGCAATATACCCAAGAAATGGCTTTTCTATAATGCTTTGAGAGCTTTATTAAAGTGAGATTTGTAGAACTACACTTGATTAAAATTAATGAATATTCAGTCGTCCTCTATGATGCAGGAAATGTACCTGGGGAACTTCCATGGGACATCACAGTTCTCTCCCACTCTTGTATCAGCTGAGTTAAACATTTAGAATTGACCTTACACCACTGTGATGATTCACAGAATCTACAGTCAGAATAATCTGACACCTTGCGTATCAGATCATGAAATTTCCCCAAAATAACATCTGTTTGAACTGGAGAATATCACTTTGAAAAATATCCAATCTTGATTTTTAAATGTATAATGATGGAGAATACATGACTATCCTTGGTACATTTTTTCCTGTGGTTAATTAGCTGTTAAAAAATGTTGTGCCTAACTTTCAGTCTGAATTTACCTTCAATTTCCAGTCACTGAATTGTTATATGTTTGCCTGCTAGATTTAAGATCCTGTTAGCAAATCTTTGTTCTCATCTAGGTATACAAACTATGATCCAATTATTCCTTAACCATTTCTAATGAAGCTAAACAGATAGAGCTCCTTGAGTATATGGCATATTTTCCATTCCTTGCATCATTCTTGTGGTTTTTCTCTGAACCCTCTCCAATTTATCAACCTCCTTCTTGAATTTTGGACATCAGAACTGTGGTCACCCCTGTCCTAAATACAGAGCTAACATAACCTCTCTACTCCTCCTCAAAATTCCCCTGCTCAGAAATCCAAGGACAACATTAGTCCTCTCAGCCATGGCAACACATTGGATACTTATGTTTTCAGCTGATTATGCACCATGAACTTTTTCAGAGTTCCTCATCATGTACATATAGCCTACATTCCTTAGTCCTACTTGTATAACTTTACAGCTGAGTATATTAAAAGGCACATTTGCTTGCTTGTGCCCATCTTACCTAGCATACCAGATAACTCTGTACCAGTGACCTCTCCTCTTCATTATTTACTGCTTCCTTAATCTCTGTGTCATCTGCAAAATTTATTAGCAGTGATTTGGTGTTTTCTTCCAGGTAATTGATAAAAACATTAAATAGCACTGTAGGGCCAAGAACTGATCCCTGTGGGACCCCACTAGAAACACACCTGCTCAGCGATAAATACTTTGTTCTCCCATGGCACTTTCTCTGTGATGATCTCCAAGGCTGTGTCTAGACTGGCCAGTTCTTCCGCAAAAGCAGCCGCTTTTGCGCAAAAACTTGCCAGCTGTCTACACTGGCCGCTTGAATTTGCGCAAGAGCACTGACGTTCTAATGTAAGAAATCAGTGCTTCTTGCGCAAATACTTTGACGCTCCCGTTCAGGCAAAAGTCCTTTTGCACAAAACCTTTTGCGCAAAAGGGCCAGTGTAGACAGCTCAGTTTTGTTTTGCGCAAAAAAGCCCTGATGGCTAAAATGGCGATCGGGGCTTTCTTGCGCAAAAGCGCATCTAGATTGGCCACGGACGCTTTTGCGCAAAAAGTGCTTTTGTGCAAAAGCGTCCGTGCCAATCTAGATGCTCTCTTGTGCAAATACTTTTAACGGAAAACTTTTCCGTTAAAAGCATTTGCGCAACTTCATGCCAGTCTAGACGCAGCCCAAGTATTTCACCAACAATAAAAAATAAAGCCTTCTAAAATTAGAGTAAGGCAGGCAAATAATATTATCCTCAGATACAGATGAGATTCAAGAGCATTCAGCTAAATAGCAGAGTTATGAAAAGGTCCTTCATCTCCTGGTCTTAGGATGTGAACACTAAACCACCCTTCAATTCTACATGGGACAGAATAGCAGCAATGGTTTCTTGACTTCTTGTGTGTCTAGGAGAGGGAGGCAGAGAATTAGTAGAAGTGGCTTCTTTTAAACCAAAAAGAGAGGTCTAATGGGATTATCACCCTACAGGAGAGGGAAGATGATGAAATGAAAATAAGCAAAAAGAAAGCAATCCATTTCTTCTGATAGCCTACTTCATTCTTCCATTTCTCACCACTTTCCTTGCTCTTCTTCAGGTCACATCTGAAACACTATGTAGGGTAAAGTGTGTAGATTTTTTGTTTGGTTTGGTTTTTGGTTTTTGGTTTTTTTGAGTGGGAAAGTAGACGGCAGACCAAACCAAGACTAAATTGTATTTGCCATTGTGTCCTCCAGGACCAAGGACAGAGGTTCAAGGGAAAACAATTGCTTCATGTGGCATTTCCTCCTATACATTAGTTTATGGTAAAAGGGAATGAAAATGAATCTTTACATAGTTACCTTTGTGCTTCAAGGAGGTAGTTCCTCTATGTGCATTAGCCAAGCACTGATAATCAGGTTCATCATCTCATTTTGCATCTAGTATTAAAGGATACCAGGCAAATCAAAGACAATCTTCACTGCTGTAGGCAAGAGAATCCTGCAAGACAAAACTCTTAATTAGTATAATCCTACAATGTAGAAAATCCTATAGCACCAGGAATCCTGAGAGACATAGAGAGGACCTTCTGTATAGACTAGTGCTGTGAAAACTATTCATCTCAAACGTCAAACCCATTTGAAAGGCAGGATGTGGTCCTCTGTTGCTGCATGGAACATGCAAGGCAATGAATGTGTAAGGTAACTTTTTCTTCTTCTCAGGGAGGTTCAGGTTTGGAGCAGATGCTGGTGGGTGAAAGGGCCAGTTTGGCAGCATAAGATTTATTTTTGCTCAGTAATGCTTTTTTTGTTTACAAGAAATGTAAAAAAAATACTGAGTCAAATCTTTTCCCCATAAAAGTCCCTGGAAGTTTTGCCAATGACTTAGTTGGTACTGGAATATGGCTCAGTGGAATTTTGTTACTTGGCAAGTATTACAATAGCAGCTATATTTGCTGCCTCTGAATTGATAGTTCCCAGCTCTAAATGTACTGGAAGTGCCTGGATTCTTTTATGCTATACTCCTCACACTCAGAATGTGCATTTGGCATCAATATGGCATCTTTCTCCACTTAATTCAAGAAAAAAATTTTAAATTCCAATCTGTAAGTCAGCCTAAAGGAGGTCTATGTGACGGGGCATTTGCCCTGCACTGTCCCTTTAAGGGAAAAACCCCAGCCCTGACTGAGGGTTGAAGTGAAGGCCCAGCTGAGGCAGCTTTGTTAATGAGGGCCCAGCTGGGGGCTATATAAAGGACTCCTGGACGGCTCTGGCTGGAGAGCAGTAGGGACCTGACTGCTAGGGAAAGGGGAGGCTTCCTGGAGGTAGAGCAGTGCTGGGGAAGGCAGGCAGGGCTGGGGAGTCTGTGGAGTGGAGTGGAGTGGAGTGGAGTGGAGTGGAGTGGAGTGGAGTGGAGTGGGGAGGGGAGGGGAGGGGAGTGGGGAGTGGAGTGGAGTGGAGTGGAGTGGAGTAAAGTAAACAACCCCCTCGTCCTCCCCCAAAAGGGGGCACAGAGAGCCTGGAGTGGGCACTGCTGGAGAGCAGTGTCCTGAAGAGGACACCATGGTGAAAGAACAGCATGGGGAGATACCTGCCAGAGGAAGGTGCCCAACAACAATGAGCTAATTCCCCAAGGCAACCAGCTGAAGGTGCTGTGCTGGTGAGTTGACCCTGTTACAGATAGAGTCAGGACTTTACCTTGAAATCTAAATTCCTTTGCCACATCCACAAAACTTCACTGATTGAAGAGGAGCTGGGATGGGGAAAAAAAGAATTCTCTGGTGACATTCACTATGAAAGTACCTTAGAAAGAGACAGGCTCCTGTTTCTGCTACAGCTTATTCTGCTTCTGTGTTGTCATTCCTAGCCACCTTTTCCACCTGTGGAAAAAAGGTATTGGCTGCATGGCATGTTTTCCAATGGACACAGTAAATACATTAGCATGCTGCCTTTTGACTGGGAATGAGAGATGTGTATCTGCTAAGCATGTACAAATCAAACATGTAACTGGTGTATAGTATAAATATCAGCGCCATTTGGAAAATCAAATATGGCTGGAATCCCTGAGGAAGGAGCATTTGGTCAGGCTAATCTATTTTGGAATGTCTCACTCCTGCTGTTAAAAGACTAAGTCAAACTGCTGTCGAAAGGTGCAGTAGGCATAGAGTTTGCCACCATCCTTCAAAAACTTTCTCATCATGTCGTGTCCTACTTACCAGTGACTAGATACCAAAGTGCTTGTCAAGGAACCTTCCTTTTATCCCTTGTCCCCGGGTTCTTGTCACACAGATAGAAAGCAGAAGACTAGAAGTCTAATGTGCAGGTGATGCAATGTTTATTGGGGTTGGTTCCAAGCAAGCATAGCCATCACTCTACATGCCAGCAGAGTCTGTTTCTCTGAGTTTCGTTCCTACCGCTGATCCTGCAGAGCCTTTACCCATGTCCCCATTCTCACTTCCCCCTTCTTAGCAGGGCCCAATATACCTGCAGTGCACAAGCCTGTTCCCGCCTCTTGCAATTCATGGGCATGTTCCATTTTGGAGGACATTTGTCTGGTGACTTTGTACCACCTCTTTTGTATCTCATGGCAGGAGTAAGGTTATGCACTGACCAAGGCCAGGCTGTTTGGCTTTTTGTGTTTCTTATGTCTCCATTCCCTTCCCCTCCCAAACTGTTGCTTGACTTTGGCTTGAGAGAGAAGCCAGGCAGTCTTCCAGTATATGTTCATCTATTAAACTACCATACCCATTAATTCTTTTCATTCTATCCCTTATCTTTTCTCATTATACTAGTAAACCCATCTGGTGGGGCAGAAGCAACACACAGTGCCTCGGTTCTTTGTTCACACATTGACTTTGGATACTCATATCCTTGCTAAACACAAAATCCTGTCTCAGGCTAACAGGCCTATGTACAAACAGTGCCCACTAGGGAAATTTTGAAGGTTTCTAACTATTTTGGTGCCATAAGATGCCAAGGTCAGCCCTGGTGTAAACAACTGTAAAACTTGGCTTTATCGGATGACATTGCAGCCACTAACACCAGAATGGAATTTCCTACCTTGCTACTTTCTATAGCTTCCATTCTTTTCCTCTTTTAGCGCTTTTGTAGCCCAGATTGTACATCTGGCAAGTTTCCTTGGGAAAGGACCCCACCATTTAAGATGGAAAATACAAGCATGTGATTTTAACCAGATAGTTGCACAATTCAAATCAGATCTGTGGTGGGAATAAGAGCATAACAGATTAGACCCATCTTTATTTATCAGTTGTGAGCATGTGCCTGGCCAGTAAGGATACAGGTCTGCATGGTGATGAGCAGCCCAGCTCCCTCTGAGCATGTAGGGTCAGGCTCTAAGGACTCACCCTCTGTAATATAGACTGTAGGATGAAGAACACACTGTGCTAGCTAGTCCATGCAAAAATATGCTTTTATTACTAATATCTTGTCCTACACTCAAGCCTGCTGACAGGCAAAGGGGGCAACTGTCCTGGGGCCTGGAGATTCAAATGGTCCAGAGCTCCAGGCTGCTGCCACAGAGGCAGCGGTTAAGGTTGGAGCCCTGGGTCCTTTAAATTGCCACCAGAGCCCCATGTGGTGCACTCCAGGCATTGCTAAGAGCAGCTAGGCCCAGCCTTGCCCCGTCTGCCTGAGGCCCTGCCCCTTCTGGGGGAATGGAGCCACCCCACCCCACCCCCAGCCTTGCCCAGGGGCCTGGCAACTCTATCGGCCCCAGTCTCTATTCTCCCCACACACTTTTTGTTTGTTTCATCTACCTTGGATGTCTTGTTTTATGAACGCCCAAACAAGTGTGTGGCTATAGGTGTGTGACGTAGTGGGGGGGGGGGGTACCTTGCTGGTTGCTATGCTGGGCAGTGGGTTGTCAGTAACCTCCACTGGCTGCTGTCTGCAGCACGGCCCAGCAGGGCAGGGGATGAGTCATTATGCAAGGGGGCTTCGAAACTCGTCAGACAGGTATCTTCCATGGAGCGGAACAATGGAAAGGAAGGGGGCGAGGCCAGCCCTGGCTGGGGTCAGGGCTGGAAGGAAGAGTTAGTTTCTGTCTGGTATCATGGAGGAAGCAGCCTGAGCAAAGGGGGGCTGGGATTTAGGGGCCCAGTCTCCCCCATCCCAAGAGGAGCTGAGGCATCCTAGGCCTGCCCTGTAACCAGATTACATCTATGCTGTGCTGTATCCTGGAGAAGCAATAAACTCCCTCTATTCTACTGGCTGGTGGAGTCTGTCCGTGCCATTACGGGGGTGCAGGAGTCGGAGGACCCCGACGCACCGCCACAAGGTGTCAGTGTGACTACTGATGCGCTTCAAGTTACACATGGGCTTAAATGCTGGGGGTAGGGACTAGAGATGTAAAATCCCACCTAACTGGTTTAACTAATTAACCCCCTACACTGAGGGGGGGGGAGGGAGTCTGCCCAGGCTGGAGCAGTCCCCCATGCACACCACAGTGGACCCAGCTAAGCTGGAGCAGACCCCTGCCCATGCTTCCCAGCGAGGTCCATCGTGCCATGGGCTGCTCTGGTCAGGCTGGGCCTACCGCCCTGCAGGTGGGGAGATGTTCTGGCCAGGCTGGAGTGCCCACAGTGATGCAGTGGGCCTGGCTGGGCTACAGCAGCCCCCTGCCGGTTAACCAGTTACCGGTAAGCATCACGCAGTAAGGCTGACGTTTTACTGGTTAAATCCCTAATAGGAACTGTCGTCTTATTTGCCTGTCACAAAGAGGTTAAACATAATATTTAAGCTGGTTAGGTTTCTGGGTGCTACTGCAATAATGCTATTAATTTCACTTTTAAGGCAAGAGAAATGCCAACAAGACTGAGCATGGGAATGACAAAGGAGCACTTTTGATCATTTTAATTTTGCTTTCATGTTTTTTTCCAATCTCTATAGTGAACTCTTTCAACCGTGCAACATTGGCAGGGTCATGTGAGGGCAGTGTTGATTAAAGTCAGGTTTCCCGACAGCTGCAGCTGCTAACCCATCCAGGACTCGAGATGGTTTCAGTTTGAAGGCAAGGCAAAATGCTTCCGTGAGCGTTTTCACTGTATCTTCATGAGACCAGCTGAATTCTGGTCAAGCTCTTTTATTATTTAATCTCATTTTATCCTCCCTCTTATTTTGTTCTCTTCTACCCAATCACAGTACAAAGTACAGGTTGGACCTCCCTGGTCCAGTCCTGGATGAGGGATTTTGCTGGATCCCCCTCCCCACTACCGATGCGCACACACAGCCCCAGACAATCCACTTGCCTCCCCTGCTGCCAGCCTCACTGCCCTGACGGTCACACTCCCTGCCCTTCCCCCCTCCCCCACCTTCCTTGCTAAGCCAGGCAGCCCAGCTCCTAGCATACTGGGCTCTTGGCCCTGCCAGGCAGCTCCACTGGTCCTGCCGTGCAGCCCAGCTGGGTTGTGCCTGACAGTCCGGCTGTGTGGAGACCAGCCATCACCCTTCCACCAGGACTGTCTGGTCCAGGAATATCTGTGGTCCTTCTGAACCATGGATGTTGCCATATCAGTGTCCCGGTTTAGAGGCTCAACCTATAGCTGTATAAAGCTGCTTGGAAGCAAATCAAGACCTCAGAGCAAAGTAGGACAGAACAGCTGTTTAATTGAGTAACTTTTCATGCTTGCATGATGCAATCATGGCAAGGAAAACAGAAGACAGTCAGCTTAATCTTGTATGGCTTAGATGTGAAGATTTTGAGTCCAAAAAAGCCTTGTCTACATTTTGAGCCTGATTCTGATCTTGTTGCACTGATGTAATTTGGGAGTATTGAAAGGAGTAAAATTATCAGTGTGTATCTAGAGGGTCAAGTCCATTATATATTTATATACAAAAAAAAATAACATTCTTTGTGATGCCTTTTAATTAGGCAAAAGCTCTGCTATTCGGCTTTGGATAATAGTGACACAGACAATGTGACCATAAGGGTTCTGGATGGGATATTCAAAAGTGTCTTAGGAGCACAGTGCTTATACCTATCAAATAAGTTAATGGGAAAGTCAAAGACTTAGGCACTTTTGAAAATTCCACCTCTGTAAGCTGATATTAAAACTGATATTAACACCTCAGTTTCAATTAGTTACAAACTCATGAATCTTAATTCACTTAAGAATAAGATTTGGTAGGTATGAGGTATTTTTATATGTATGTAGGCGGCCCACATAAAACAGGCCTTATTTTATTCATGGGTAACAAAATGTAAAACTGACTTATCACCAATAGTAACCTGTTAGTATGGCCTTGGGTCTTGTGGATCAAGCCTGCTTGTGTGTGGCAGTGGTATTTATGTAAACAACACTAAGGCCTTGTCTACACAACCAGGGGCTGTCGACCTCAGTTACACAAGTTCAGCTAGGTGAATAACGTAGCTGAGTCGATATACTTAGGTCTGCTTAGGGATATTTAAAGTATTAAGAACATATTCTCAGCCATTTCTGCTGGTGTGATGCAGATTCACACAAACATACTCTGGAAGGATTTGGGAAACACCAACATTTTAAAATGGTTGAAGGTCAAAAATGCACCAATATCTATCCTTTCTTTTGAATTAGAAGGGGAAGATAGTCTGTGGTTAAGGTACTATACAGGGATGCAGGAAATATATAAATTAAATTCCTGACTTTGCCACCAAGTTCTGGAGTAATCTTGGGCAAGTTACTTGATCTCTCTGTACCTTCATTCCCCATCTATAAAATAAAGGTGGTAATTTTGTTCTCCCATCTTTTGTCAGTCTGCTCATTTAGATTGTATGTTGTTTGGGATAAAGACTGTCTTTCACAACTATCTATTAATTAACTTTTTATTATTGTTTAACCTCATTTTATCTTCCATCTTATTTTGTTCTTTTCTACCCAAACACAGGAATTCACCCTCTGTGGCAACTGACATGAAATGTCAGTGAACAGTCATCAACATTCATATTCATATTTTGCAAAGCTTTGGTATGATGGAGAAGTTCAGTAGTCAGCCTGTACTTCTGGGTCTTGATAAACACATTGCAGTTTCAGTTATCATGAAGGACCAGTAGTGGTCATCCTTAAAGTCTCTTTGCTACCTCAAAAAGGTCACAATGCTCATAAAGGTCAGTGGAAATCTTTCCATTTACTTCAAGGGGCCCTGGGATCAGACCCTAAGGGTACGTCTAGACTACAGGCTTTTGTCGACAGAAGTGGTGTTGACCGATACTGTCGTCAAAGCTTCTGTCGACAAAGAGCGTCTAAACTACATCCAGTTCTGTTGACAAAGCAAGCCGCTTTGTTGACATGACAGTATAGACGCAAAGGACAGTGTAGCTGCAATAATGAGTTCTGTCGACACGTGTTATTCCTCGTAGAATGAGGTTTACAGCCATCGACAAAACTGCTGCATTCTGTCAACGTTATGGCGACAGAACTCAGCGGCAGTGTAGATGCAGGTATAGTTTTGTCAACAAAAGTCCACTTTTGGCAACAAAACCCTGTAGTCTAGACACACCCTAAGTGAATTAATGCAAGCTAGAAATATCCAAAAACTCTTGGCATGGACTCATGACTCTGGACTAATTCTCTAACTTTGTAATAGCCTCAAATTCACTTAAGGAGCATGTAAACTCTCTTTCCCCAGGCATACATAAGTCTACCTATCCATTTGTACCTTTCCTTCTTTCTATTTCTTTCCTCTGATTAACCCCTACTGATTAATCCCTAAGGGTATGTCTACACTACAGACTTTTGTCGGAAAAACAGCCATTTTTCCAACAAAACCTGAGTAACATCCACACTGCAATCACATTCTTTCAAAAATAAATTGAAAGAACAGAGAGGGTTTTCCTGGCATTGGTAATCCCCTTTTTATGAAGAAGAAGCCTTTTTCCGAAAGAGCTCTTTCAGGAAAGGGTGTGTGTGGACATGGAGGGTTTTCTTTCAAAAGAAGAGGCCTCCAGGAAATAACACAGGTGCCCTGGTGGACACTCCATCCATACTAATCACAACTCTACAGTTCCTGTCTCCTGGCCCCTCTTAAAGCTGCAGGCACTTTGGACAATCCTTGTAGCAGGAAGCTGGCCTCAGAGCAGCACCCTAACTGTGCAGCTCTCTGCCAAAGGCATTACCACAAGCCCCCACAGGACTGCCCTGGCCTTTGCAGGGAACAGTCCCAGGGCCCACCCAGGGGGACCAAGAGGCGTGCACCCTCCTGGTCCAGAGCAGAGATCCTGTCCCTCATGAGGAGGACATCCTCCAGGTCTCTGCTCCAAGCACTGCAATGTGGACATCTTCAAGCACATGGCCAAGTCCCTAGTGGAGTGCAGACACCCACCCCAGACCTTGGAACAGGTCCGGAGTAAGGTGAAAGAGCTCTGTCAGGGCCAGAGTGCAGCATGCACTCAGGGTTAGGACCCCACACCTGCCCCTATTACCAGGAGCTGCACCAACTCCTGGGAGGTGGGGAAACATCTTCCCCATCCGTTGTCGTGGACTCTGGCCTCAAGACCCCCATCATCACCTGGCCGCAGGTCATGGTCGTGGAGGAGGAGGAGGAGATGGACACCATCACCTTGTCCCTGGAGCCGGTGCCTGTCAGCCAGGATGTCTCCCAGGCCTCATCTGACACCAGGGAGGGATCTTCAGGTGAGTGCTCTCAGTTTGTGTGTCACATGGGGTGGAGGAGGTGGGCACATAGGGAGTGGGGGGGGGGGGGTGAGCATCGCTCGAGCTGGACATTGTGCTTCAGTCCATGCATGTGGAACCATGTGCAGCATTAGTGTGCAGCACACAGACTCAGCAGGCACCCCCTGCGCACGGGTGGGATCCTGCTGCCAGGCTCAGGGGAGGCCACAGAAACATCTGGCCCCGGGGAGGTGGTGCCCTCCCTGTACCTGCCAAAGCTGGAAGCAGGCTAGCCACAAGGGTGCAGGCACGATCCCAGACACCCTAAGGAGTGCTGCACACAGTACGTGGGCCTGCCTACACATGTGAGGCACCACCCGCTCCCACGGGCAGCGCTGCAAGCTGCAGGTGTGTGGACCCCAGAGAGGGCCAGGCTGCTCCCGGCTCCTCTGTTGCCCATGGGATCCCACTGTGGCTGGACACTGCCCTTGCCTGCTTGTCTGTGGGCTAGTGGGGGGAAGTGGGCAGCATTGTCCCCTGGGCATCTCAGGGTCCCTGTGAGGCAGGGCCTTGCTCCTGGGACATCCCCTTCGTCTGGCCTGAGGACTGTTGGTCGCTGCTCACAGAGGAGGGCACAGCCTCAGGAACAGTGTCTGCATGGATGACTGACCACCTCTCCCTTTTTTGTGTTCTCCACAGTCAGGACTCAGGGGCGAGCCACGCCACCCATGCCAGCTGCCACAGCCCCGAGGACCCAGAAGCACTCCAGGTCCAGGAAGACCAAGATCCGTGAGGACACTGAGTGGTGGAACCATGCCTGGGCCCCGCTCCTGGAGCGGTGCAATACCATGTGTGCTGTCATGAGAGAAATGATGGCACAGCTGCTTGCTGTCACTCCTCCCTACCACCCTCCTGCCCCTGTGCTATGCCCATTCCCCCTCCCTCTGCCCCCGTGCAATGCCTCTGCTTCCTCCCCAAGTGATGCCCATGCCCCCTTCCCCTGCCATCCCTACCCCTGCTCCAGCCTCTCCCCCACATGGTCCCTGGACCCTCCCAACCCCACCTCCTGACGCCCCCTGCAACTGAGGCAGCACATCTAGCTGCCCCCCATGCCACTCAGACCCCCTCCCCCCTACAGGTTATAAGCCCCCCTCTCCCTGCCCACCTTTTTTTAATGAAAGTTAAAAACAGACTTCATTTTGTTAGAAACCAAACAGGTGTTTTTACTGAGAGGTCAGGGAAGGGGTAAAGGGAGGGATTCTGTGGGGAAAGGGATGGGGCAGCAAGCCCCAGGCCTTGGGGAGACTTACTGGGGTCCTTGAGAGAACCTCTCCCTCAGGGCCTCCTGGATGCACACCCTGGCCTGATGGGCCTAGCAGATGGCAGCTGTCCACGGCTGCTCGAAGACTCGCCCCTCGTGGCCGGCATCTAACCTCCACCCTAGGAGGCAAGCCTCCCCCTTCCTCTCCACAATGTTGTGGAGGACAGAACATGCCACAACCACCTTGGGGATGTTGTACTCCCCCACATCTAGGCGGGTCACCAGGCACCTGAACCGTGCCTTGAGGTGGCCAAAGGTGCACTCGACCTGGCTCCTGGCCCAGTTCAGGCAGGCATTAAAGTGGTCACTGCTGGGGTCCAGGTGTTTGGTATACGGCTTCATGAGCCATGGCTTGAGGGGGGGGTAGGCCGCATCCCCCACAATGCACCATGGCATCTGCACATCCCCAACTACTAGTTCACGGGGGGGGGAGGAGCATGACTGCCTACAGCTTCCCATACAGGCTAGAGTCCCAAAACACACAGGCATCATGTGCCCTGCCTGACCACCCAACAAACATGTCTGTGAAGTGTCCACGATGGTTGACCAGGGCCTGCTGCACCATGGAGAAGTAGCTCTTCCGATTAATACACTGGGTTGCTTGGTATGTGGGTTCCATCTATAGCTCCAGCGCAGTTCAGGAACCCCAGGGCAGCAAATCTGGACCCAGTCGTGGCCAGGTCTCCCATGTGGATAGCCCACTGCAGCAGGATTGAGTTGACGGCCCTCACAACCTGCAGAAGGAGACAAACACACAAAACTAACTGAGAATGAGAGAGGGGGTGCCTCAGCCCTTGGGAGGTGCCTGCCCCCTCTCCTCCCTTCCCCTCTCCCAAACACCCCAGGAGCCACCCCCTATGAGGCCACCCTCCCCAGCAGCAGGGTTGTGTGAGGGCAGGATAGCACAACCCCCTGGGCACAGGGCTTCCCTCCCAACCCCACTCCACCTCCCACAGTCCCCAACTCCCTTTTCCCTAGGGTTCCCCTTTTCTAGGACTTGCCCCCCGCAGGGACTGCAGCCCCAGACTGTCTTACCTCCATGAGGAGGGCCCGGACTGTGGATTTCCCCACACTGAACTGGTTGCACCCCACCGACCAGTAGCTGTCTGGGGTGGCAAGCTTCCAGATGATGATTGCGACCCGCTTCTCATGGGGGACGGCGGGCCCCAGCGGGTGTTACACCTCGGGAGGGTGGGGGCGAACAAAAAGGTGGCCTTCTGCATGCGGAAGTTTTGGAGCCACTGCTGGTCGTTCCACTGCTCCATGACCAGCCAGTCCCGCCAGTCCGAACTGGTGTTGAGTCTCTAAAAACGCCTCTTCACTGAGGGTTGCAGTTGCCAGAGTGTCCCAAGAATGAGCTCAAGGTTGAGTTCGTGCAGGACCAGGAAGGCAGCCAGCACAAAGTGCTGCAGAAACTGCAGCATGGCTAAGTGGGGCCATCACATGCCCAGGGGAAGCTCCGGCTCCTTAGCACCAAGAGAGAGGCTGTGGTGTCCAAAAAAGCAGGGCAACCAGAGCAGGCACTGTGAGAGCTTTGCTGTCCCTCAAAGAGACAGGCAAGCATGCAGCAGAAGCAGAGAAATGGCTGTCCAGGGGGGGTCCCTTTAAGTGCATGTCTCTGCAGGGCTACGGAAGCAGCTGGTGACCTAAAGCCCTGCCTGAAGTGGTTCCAGGTGGCCTTTTATGCAAGATAGCGTCCAATCAGTCTGGACACTAGGGCTATGTCTAGACTACATCCCTCTTTCGAAAAGAGGGATGTAAATTAGGCAGATCGAAAGTGCAAATGAAGTGGGGATTTAAATATCCTGCACTTCATTTGCATAATCACATCCCAATGGTCTTTCAAAAAGGGTATTTTGAAAGCTTTTTTTTTTTTGAAAGAACTGCATCTAGACTGCAGTTTCACTTTTTCGAAAGACAGCTGGGACACGATTACGCAAATGAAGCGCAGGATACTTAAATCCCCACTTCATTCGCACTTTAGAAGTGCTTCATTTACATCTCTCTTTCGAAAGGGCTGTAGTCTAGTCAAGCCCTAATGTTCAAAAAGCAGATAGCTTTTTCGATGTGCTTTGGCAATGTGGACATGCTCTTTCGGAAGAAGTTTTTTCAGAAGATCTCTTCCGGAAAAGCTTCTTCCAAAAGAAGCCTGCAGTCTAGACGTAGCCTAGATGTTTTCAGGAATATCGTCTAGTCAGAATTAGTTTCTTTATCCATTTCTGGCCATTTTCTTTTTGTAAAATTAAATATTGGGTATTTTAAACCAGTTTCTTTGGTTATATTTTTTTTCTTATTCTTAATACCTCCTTTTTTTAGTGTGCTCACATACACCTTACTTCCTTCTGCCTAGATTGAATTAAATTTCTATTTAAATGTGTGCCTGTCTATAACTGATGTGATACAGTGCATAAAGACTGTCCAGTACTTAAAAGAGTGCTAGCTTAGCTTTGCTAAAACACTAGCTCAAAAATGATAATATGGAGCATTCTCATTGATTAAGCAGAATGCTCCCCTGTTTTTAATTTGATAACCAGATAAACAATGAGTATAGTTCCCTTAAGGTACGTCTACACAGCAGAACTAAATCTGAACTAAGCTATTTCAACTTAAGTTACGCAATTGACGTAGCTTAAGTCGAAATTGCTTATTTCAGCTTTTGGGGCTCTCTACATAGCAGGAAGTCCGAGAGAGAGCATTCTTCCTTCGAATTCCGTTACTCATTGTAAAATGAGGGTTACAGGAGTCTAAGTAAGAAGTCCTCCAGCTCACCATTACTTTGACATTGTCAAAATAACTGCTTGTAGTGTAGACACACACTATGTTATTTTGGAATAACGTCGATTATTCTGAAATAACACTGCTGTGTAGATGTTCCCTTAGACAATTAGAGTAAACTCCTAAAACATTTTTATTTTTTAGACTAGTATATCAGTTGGGAGTATAATTCCTCCATGATGCCTGTGTTAATTGCCTCCATATTAAGTTATGTATGTGTAAGAAAGATCATTATAGTTGGGAGTCTGTTCCTGGGTATGGCAATTTCACTTCCACTGTATTACATTCTGACTTCTGTTATAGATTGTAATGGTCCTGATCAATGACACATCTAATCAAGTCTTGGTCTCCCTTCTTCATCCAGGGGCATGGATCTGTGTTCACATCGTACTCCCTGGGAGAAGTTAAATGATCCAGCCAATGGATCAAATTCAGTGATGCATCCTGGTCACATGCCATGTGAGGCACTTAGTGCATATGTTAAGAAGCTCAGCAAATGAGGAGCATTCAGGACATAGCTGGGTTGGGGGAAGTGTTGATCGGTTAACTACATCATAATAGAATTATGTGTGGGGTGTGGCAGAATTATGAGTATAACAGTTCTTTACGGTGGATTTTAGCAATTTAGTGTAATTGTGGATCATGAGGAGCAGAGAGCACATGTAGCTCTCCTAGTGTGTGTCGATTTTATAAATAAAAAGAAACAATTACTACTCTCCAAGTATATCTGCATGTTAAATTCCATTATGTTGCAATTCTGCCAGTCTATCAGTCAAGCAACCTCATCAACGGGGTCATATGAACACAGCATAATGAGGAGCTGGGAACAATCTATTAAATGCATGGTTTATTTCATTCTTCATGAATCCTTTCTTTCCAGTTTGGTTCTATAAACTTGAGTAAAGTGCCATCTGTTGTTAGAAGCTGGCACTGAGATAATGCACTTGGGGCTTGATCCAAAACCCAGTGAAGGCACTACAAAGCCAATTTCCCCTGCCATTGACATCAGCATTTTCACATGACAAGCTGAATGGGACACACCCAGCCCACTTAATTACCTTTATTAATGTGGGTCCTACCACTGACAGGTACTTCTTTTGCTGTTAACAGAATCTAAGATACATGCATTTCCACTACAACTCATCTGACTAAGTGGGTCTAACCCACAAAAGCTCATGATTCTATATATTTTTATTTAGTTCCCTGTAGTGGAACATTTGTTGAACAGGAACACACATACATGGTTGTCTCAGGCACATGCAATAAGCTATTGAAGCCTCTCTGATAGCATCTGTCTCCGTCTGTTTTGCTCATTATGCTTAACACATTGTGAATGGCTGCAGACTGATCAGAGCTGGTTCAAAGAAGATGATCTGTGCTAGTCTTGCCAAAAGATAGAAACTGTCTTCATGTGGGTTTTAATTACAGCAGTATTAAGAAGCACTGACTGCTCTTAAGCATGGGGCTCCATCGGATCTGAAGCACTAGTGGATTAGTGTCTCGACTACAAGAAGCATAAGTCTATTTGATTGTCTAATAATTGGGATGAGATCACCAAAGGCTAAGCACTCCAGCAGTTAGTATGGCAACTGAGTTAGGCCTGGTCTACAGTAGGACCTTAGTCCAAAATTAGCCCCCCCAAGGTCAAATTTGTAAGCGATGTCTCCACACTACCAAGCCTGTTATTTCAGAATAAGGGGCTGCGGAATTCAAATTCTGTAGTCCTGCTTTTCATAAGGAATAACGCTATTCCCAAACTTGTAAGCCCGAAATAACATTAGTGTGGATGCTCTGGTGCCACTAATTTGAACTTATTGGCCTCCAGGAGGCCTCCTGCGGCTCCCCAGAGAGCTTCCTGGGGCTCTGAGTCCAAGGTAGCACATGGTAGCGCGTTCACATTATAGGAGCCTGCTTCAGACTGCATTCGATTCTTCCCCCCGTTTTAAGGACACGGAACTTTGATTTTGTAAAATCAAGTGTCCAGAAGTTGAACTTAAGTACATTTGGACTAATCTCCTAGTGTAGACATGGCCTTAGTAGTTTGTTGGAAAAAAATGTTTAAAATAAAAATAAGTTAAGAATAAATATCAAGACCCATATCTAAATTGGCAGTCACTTTAGAAATAGCATGGAAAACACAAATTAAAATCAATGTGTTGCATATATAAAGAATGCAAATATTAAAAAATAATTTGAAACCATACAAAGAAAAATCATTTCTAAATTGTAGAATCTCCAGTTATATCTGGCTACAGCTAATACACCTCTGCCTGGAGGTGTACCTCTAAATGAAAAGTAGTTTGATCTTCATGCCCAGACACTACAGGGATAGGTATATTAGAAGAGTATTCATATGTATTTTTAACTGAATCTGTATCTTTAGAAAGGTTCTATTTATGTGCTTTATGGCAAGTAACCTAATGGATATAAATGGGCACCAATGTAATAGAACTGAATCTGTAAAGCATAAACATGGAGAACATGCTTGAAAAACTGTCAACAAGGAGCTATGTATTTTATGCATTACTGGGATTTTAGGAATTAAAATCCAGGTGTTGATTTTTCCTTTACCCACTGGTATTACTCTCACAGATTAAATATAGGCCTGAAACAGGCTGTTTCAACACCAAATCTAGATTCGGATATGAACTTCACTATTGATCCTATAAGAACATACGAATGGCCATACTGGGTCAGACCAAAGGTCCATCCAGTCCTGTATCCTATTTGCCGACAGTGGCCAACACCAGATGCCCCAGAGGGAGGGACCACAACAGGTAATTCCCATGCAATCCCTCCTGTCACCCCCTCCAAAGAAACAGAGGCCAGGGACACCATTCCCACCCATCCTGGCTAATAGCCGTTGATGGACCTAACCTCCATGAATCTGTCTAGCTCTTTTTTGAACCCTGTTAAAGTTCAAGCCTTTACCGTGTCATCTGGCAAAGAGTTCCACAGGTTGACTGTGCACTGAGTAAAGAAAAATTCCTTTTGTTTGTTTTAAACCTGCTACCTATTTATTTCATTTGGTGACCCCTCGTTCTTATATTGTGGGAATAAGTAAATAACTTTTCCTTATTCACTTTTTCCATACCAGTCATGATTTTATAGACCTCTATCATATCCCCCCTTAGTCTTCTCTTTTCTAAGCTGAAAAGTCCAAGTCTTTTTAGTCTCTCTTCATATGGGACCCATTCCAAACCCCTAATCATTTTTGTTGCCCTTTTCTGATCCTTTTCCAATGCCAATATATCTTTTTTTGAGATGAGGCGACCACATCTGTACACGGTATTAAACATGTGGGCGTGCTATGGTTTTATACAGAGGCAATAAGATATTTTCTGTCTTATTCTCAATCCCTTTTTAAATGACTCCTAACATTCTATTTGCGTTTTTGACTGCCACTGCACACTGAGTGGATGTTTTCAGAGAACTATCCACAATGACTCCAAGATCTCTCTCTTGAATAGTTGTAGCTAAATTAGTCCCCATCATATTGTATATACAGTTGGGACTATTCTTTCCAATGTGCATTGCTTTACATTTATTAACATTAAATTTCATTTGCCATTTTGTTGCCCAATCTCTTAGTTTGGTGAGATCTTTTTGAAGCTCTTCAGAGTCTGCTTTGGTCTTAACTATCTTGAGCAGTTTGGTATCAGCTGTAAATTTTGCCACTTTACTGTTTACCCCTTTCTCTAGATCATTTAGAAATAAGTTGAATGGGATGGGTCCCAGGACAGATCTTTGGGAGACCCCACTAGTTACCTCTCTCCACTCGGAAAACTTACCATTTATTCCTATCCTTTGATTCCTGTCTTTTAATCAGTTATCAATCCATGAAAGGATTATCCCATGACAACTTACTTTACTTAAGAGCCTTTGGTGAGGGACCTTGTCAAAAGGCTTTCAGGAAATCTAAGTATACTATATCCACTGGATCCCCCTTGTCCACATGTTTGTTGACCCCTTCAAAGAACCCTAGCAGATTAGTAAGGTATGATTTCCCTTTGCAGAAACCATGTTGACCTTCCCCCAACAAATTATATTCATCCACGTGTCTCACAGTTTTATTTTTTACTATAGTTTCAACTAATAGTTTTATAAGAAGCAAAACCAAAAACCTAAATCATAACAAGCTCAGAACATTGAGATTGAGGTGGTCGAAATCCAAATTCAGATCCCAGTTTGGTGATTTAGGCCCATCTTCAGGGAAAATACCATTCTCTGTCACAGAGAGATAAGGTAGGTGAAGTAATACATTTTATTGGACCTCACCTTGTTATCCTTGGCATCTATACACATAACCCAGGATTTGAACCCAGAATTGGCAGCACTAAACTCTTTCGTGCTTGAAGTACAGGATAAAAAGTCCCTTAGCTGGCAGTTTTCTCAGACTCATTAACCTCATTTGGAATAGCCACTAAAGAGGTTACCTACATAAAAAACCAAAAAGATTAGCGTGTGAAACAGAGCTATAATCTACTAATAAGTTAGGAGAATTTCTGCTTCAGTAGCTTCTTTAGGTCTGGAACCAGAAGGAAAGTAAATGGTATCATTCAATCAGTGCGACGACAACAAAGATAAATAAAGACGCCATTGCAAACATATAACCAGCCATTTAACCATTGTAATCTGACAGGGAATGCATTTTACAGATCACATTGTGAGCCACTAATCTGGGATCAAAATAATTTAAAAATAGAATACGTAGAACCTCCAGAAATAATGTTTCGTGCTTCCAAGATCCATTTTTTTCAAAATGCAAATTTGTGTGTGCAAATTTTCCCACAATTTCCATTTTTTCCTTGAAAATTTTTGGGTGCAAATGCCACAATTGCAATAAATTAGTGAATATAACCCGCGTCCATGTATAACACGCACTTATGTATTACCTGCAGTTTTTCTATCATGTGTAAAAAAAATTAGATTACCCGCGTATGTACATAACCCTCAGAGACTTCTGCCACCTTCATAAAAGATGGTCTTTGATGCTGCGATGGGAGATGTGGCGGCAGTGGAAGCGTCACCGCTTGGGCCGGTGCAGAAGCCCCGGGCACTTGAGCAGCAATGCCGAGGTGAGGAGGTAGCCGCCCAGCATAGGGAGCAGACACAAGGCAATGGCCATCCTGCTGCCAGCGAGCTGGCTGGCCTGCGGGAGGGGAGCTGTGCTCACGCCCAGTCCTGCCCCGTGCAGCTGCAGCTGGGCACCACCCACCCTCCTCTGGGCGGGGGGAATGGAGAGCGCAGTGCAGGCACGCTGGAAGCTCGTCAGACCCTTCCTGCCCCCCTGCAGTGGAGCTGACCCAGTTCTAACGGGGGGCCGCTTAGGGGAACTGATGCTCCTGGGGGGACTCCAAGGAGTAAAAATCAACTTGTATAAGATGCGGACATGTATACCCCGTGAGAGGAGGGGGGGGTTGGTAAAAACATGTATAACCCGCAGGTTATATTAGCTAATTTACGGTATTTGGAATTGTGAGTGCCATTTAGGTTACATGAACCAAACTTGAAGAGCTATTTGCTAAACAGAGGCTTCATATCCAATGTTATTCAGAGGCATAAAGATGTCTCAAATTAGGTACCTGAAACATGCAGATGAGTCATCACTGCTGAAAACAATAGGTTTGGATATTTAACATACCAGCATTACACCCAAAAACTAGATACTTGGCCATCTAAATAGCAATCATTGCTGCAGAGTTGCAAACCTGAAAAGGAGGCTTAATTGGTGGCATACTGAAACTGAGACCAATGTAACCTATTCTGCTGGTTCTGAAACAGACAAGCAGCACTACTGCACAGAAGTGTACAGATTCATGCTGACTTCATTGATGATGCTTATGCTCAAAGGAAGAAGTAATACTATGGAATGAGACTGGCTTCTGCTTGGGTGCAGGGAATAGGGGGAGGAAACCAACAGCGGTGAAAAAAGTATGGACAAAAGCAGTAGGAAAGGAGTATGACATATTTTCATGCACTTCCAGGAGAGTTTTAGAACCATGGGAAAAAATTAAAAAGCATTTAAATCATGACATTGCAACTGTCTTCTTTCACAGTGTGGGAACTTTAGGATGCGTTCCTCTTTTCACATTGTTTTAGATGAGTCACTTGGAGCCTTAGGGAGTAATCCCTAATCTGTAACTTGTAGACTTCATTCATTAGAAACATCACGCGCACTCAAACCGCAGGAATTTTTTTGAGCAAATACAATAAAATGTGTTTGATGCATCTTGAAATATAATATTGTTCATTTAACAACAGGGTGAAAGCAGGGGCGTTTAGCTGGCAAATGAGGAATAGTGGTAAGTACATAGAGGACGACTGCCCTTCATCCTAAATTATGAATATTTTAGATGCTCTTTGCTCACAGCTAGATCAGCTGCCTGTTTTCCAGCGATTGCCCCTCTGGACTGCAAAACTAAGGAAGGCGTTTTCCCCTCTCTCCCTCCACAAGAGAGAAGCAGTTTGAGCTGCTATCAAGGACCACAAAGGGGCAGGAAAGGCCCCCCACTATCTCTAACACTGGTAACTGAGGCATCATTTGCTGGCTATTTAAAAGGTATATGCTCTCACTCTGAACCCACCTTCGTGCATAGGTTGGAGGGGAGCGATGATGATGCAGACCAGCAGGGAGACCTGGCCAGAGGGTAGTATCTCTTTAGCATGAGTTATGCATTTGTTTGGCTCATGTTACCATTTTTGATGTTCTTGTCCTTACTGATGGCTCAGTACTCAGAAGACTGAGCATTTTATTTATGCAAATTATTATTTTAGCAATTAATATTCATAGCAGGCCACAAGAGAAGACCTGGCATGCAACTGACCTAGTGCTCTCTATTCTAATAGCTGAAACATGAAACCTGCCAAAGTGTTTTCATTTTTAAATAGCCTATTAAAGTGTGGTTGGCATCACAAAGACATAGAGAGCTCTAGGGATCTGAACCAAGTCTTGTTCCTTAATCATGGGTAGAGAAGCTATTGCTCAGTCTTTCGACCAATTTCTGGCTTTATAATCGGTAATTAATAATAACACAAAGCAGCATACACCGCAAAGTACTTTACAAAGGTGGATACACATTATTATCATGCCCTTTATGGATGAGAGTCCAAGAGACATCCTCAAAGTCATATAAAAATAAAAGAGAAGAAATGAGAATAGAAACCAGAGCTTCTACCTCACACTCCAGTGTTCTGTCAGATTCTCGAACAAATTCTTCAGTTGCCTCAGAGTGTGGCTGCCAACTCTTGCTGGTGTCCTCTCTGACAATTTTTCCTAAAATACTTAATTAACTTTGTTTTTCCTAAGTATGCACATATGCATGTCCAAATCCTTGCAATTTATGTTTATAGGGTTTGTTTGTTTGCTTTTGCAGACTCAATAAGAAAAAATAATGGACAGTTGTCTCTGTGCCTTACTGGACCTAAACAAAATAGAAACAAATAAGATTATCTGCATATTCTTGTCTTTTGTTGCTCGCATTTCTTTCACTTTTTTTTTTTAAGACTTGCTAGTTAGTAAGTCTGCTGCTGTGAAAAAGGAGATTTGTATCTTTGTCACTTTTCACAGCAGCAGGCCAGCTAGCGGGGAGACAGCGAAAAGTGACATTAACAAACGTACACGTATCACTTTTCTCAACCGACTTACTGAGCCCTGGTAAGATGGGACAAATTCAGCCCAGGATGGGGAGGTGGGTCGGGAGGCAGCAAAGGCCAAGAACAATGCGGGGAGGGGGGAGGGGAGCAAGGGAGGCAGCAGGTGCTTGGAAGGAAAGCAGTAGAGTCCATAGGCAGTGTGGAAGTGTGTGAGGGGTGAGTGGAGGCGCCAGGGGCAAGAGGGATGGTGTGGTGTGGTGCACCCTCAACTGGCACCTAATGCTGTGTGACTGGGGGCCAGGACCTGGTGCCTGCCACCATGTGGTCTAGGAACAGTGGTTGTGGCTGAAACCCCAAGTCAGAGGATGCAGTGTGAGCCTGGGGTGAGATGGGAGATCGGTGAGCCTGGGGTGGCACCCAACAGCTCGACCAATTCCCATGGCCCTGAAGCCAGAGCCCAAAACTGTGCAGGGACTGAGCCCTCCACCATATGGCTAGACCCAGGGCCAGAGGAGACAGCAGAGCTGAAGCCCGAAGCTCCATGAGTAGAGAATGGAACCTGCTTCCTAACACCGCAGGGCTGAAGCTAGAAGCCTGAGCCCCACTGCTGCTGAGAAGATGGGGAACTCTCACCAGCTGCCTCCTCCTTCAGCATTTTTGGCTCCAGAGAAGGACAAGGCCCAACCCCTCCTGGCAAGCCCAGTGGAAGGGTCAACTACTTGCCCCCCATCACTGCTGAGGAGGCTGTAGCCACAAGAAAAGTCCCTGGTGGATGCATCCTGCCATGGTGGCTGCATTTACCACCCTGCCTTAGTTTAAAACAGAGTATTGCTTAGTAAGCGGCTCTGATTGCTTAATAATTTGGTGGCTATAAGAACATAAGAACGGCCATACTGAGTCAGGCCAAAGGTCCATCAAATCCAGTGTCCTGTCTTCCTACAGTGGCCAATGCCAGGTGCCCCAAATGAACAGAACAGGTAATCCACCAATGACCCTAGCCCCTGTTGCCCATTCTCAGATTCTGACAAAAGTGTTTGCAGGAAGTCATCTGATGTTATCTAATCAGGAGAGATGTCCTCAACATGAGAGCAAGGACAATGGCATGCTGGTTCCTCCATTATACAATGACTTTCATATGAGGATGGATTTGTTTCAAGAACGGAAATGTACCACACTAACTTACTAATATGGAGGCAAAATGTCAAGAACAGAGGTCAACATTTTTCTGTCTGCGTGTTTCAAGGCAAGCTCCAAAAACCTTATTGGGTTACCCAATAATGTTAGGTTCCAAAAGTTTATTAGGTGACCAAATGTGGATTTAAGACCCCATCTTTAGGGACTCACATAGGAAATTTTTGCCAAAATCCAAATGGCAAAAAAACTCCCCTCCCCTTTCATATTTGTTGAAGACATTGACTCAGATCTGTTTTGCTTTTGCAAGTCATACTGTTTTGTCATTTGCTTTCAGCCCCAGGCATCAGTGAACAGTGGACTGAGACTCGCTATCTTTGCTATTCTATGGAAAAATTAAGTACAGTAATTCCTCATTTAACACTATAGATGCGTTTCTGAGAATGTTCGTGCTAAGCAAAAATGTTCGATGCGGGGTCAATTTTCACATTAAAAATAATGGAAAAGGTGGGGGTTGCATTTCAGGTGGTGGTGGCAAAGTCAGTTTTTTGTTGGTGCTCGGTTGTCAATGTCAACATCAGATATCTAGCGACACAAGATAACTACCAACACAAGTCGCCATGGTTTGTTAAAACACAAAGATAAACACGTGAGTGAGTGGAGGAGTACTGTGGCCACATGTATTCATCCGCTCGTGCGTATTACCACTGTTTTCACCAACTTATACCACTGCGCGAAGTAGTCCGCCACTTGATTATTTTCATGTTATTTCGGGGACGGTCGTGTTATTTGAAAAACGTTCCCTAAAAAAAAATAGTGCTATTGCGAAAACGTGTTAAGTGGGCACGTGTTAAATGAGTAATTACTGTATAGAGAGAAAAATCATTGCCATCGGTTCTAGCTATTTGAATGCGGGTGAAAGACAAATGGTCCCATTTCTTCCAAAAATTGTATCAGGAGGTACAATTCAAGGTGCAGAGGCTTATCCTGCTCCATCAGTAGATACAATTACACTAAAATCCGACAGACACGTTGGGAACTTCTAAGGGACTCCTGACTAAAATTGGTTTGAAGACTCCATAATGTCTGGCTCTCAAAGTGCTTTAGTGGTTAATTTATTTTCCTTCAGCTCAATCTTCTATGTAGCTTTATTTAGAGCTCTTTAACCTTCCGACTCCAACATTAGTGCCACCTGACAGCAAGATATTGTTGTCAGAAACAAGCCTTCTGCCTGACAGCACTTCATTACTGCAAGTACAGAAATGGGTTGAGTGCTGCCCATTTACAGGGCCTGCAGCAACTAGTTACATTTCAGAACACAAAACATCATGGGAGTGTCCCGTGTTCTAAAGGGGGAGAAGAAAAGTGAGTCATTCATGTCATCATCAAGCAGGATCTTGAGTTGTTGTTTTTTTCAATTTTCACTCCTAAGTGCTACCTGCCCTTCTGTCTTTCCCCAAATACGAAGCAAAACTGTGGTGCAAAAGTGCCTGTTCCCACTGAATTACACAAGATGCACATTTTCAGTTCTCTTCCCAAATAAACGTCAGAGTCTACGCAGTTGCCCAAAGCAAAATCATGTCCCTGAATGCCTAGAAAAGCCTGACAGAACAAATTGTTGTCTAGTCTGCTGATCTTCTAGTTCAGAGAAGGAAAGGGACATTAATGAGGGAGGGCATGACAAAAATTCCAGGAGTTTCAAGTAGGAGGACAGTGGGGCCCAAGGAATACATTGCCTGACCCGATGAGGGGAGAATACGGGGCTGAACATTGATATGGATGACATGACCCCAAATAAGTAGCTGATCATTAATTTCTAAGTGACTGGACATGATCTCCCAAGTGTAACTTCAATATTTCTGTAAGTTCAGTGCATGCTGTAGAACCCTCTAGTAATTTCAGTTTTATATACAGTGAAAAAAGAGAGAGATTAAGAGCAAACGGGAAATTCGCTTTGGATTAGTCAATGTATTTGAGACAGGAACAAAATGTTGAAAGAGAGAGGGAGCGGGATGGGAGAATTTCCAATGGCCCCATAAACCCAGGGAGCTGGGGATCTACTGCCCTTCATGGAGGAAATAGCATTAAGTGTAAATTAGTTATTTGGTTTTCCTGCTAGATTTTTCATATAACTTGGCTTTCCAAAGAGGGAAGCTGGGACCGGAAGCTAGCAGTGGTAGGGGCAAAGGGAAGAAGAAATACATTGGACATGGAGCTGGAGGGAGCCCTTGGACTGGTTGATCAAGGACTGCGAGAACAAGGATTTGGGACGTGAGCAGAGGCAGATTAAGCTTCTGTAGGGTCCAGGCCATAGCAAGTGGGAGCCCCTGTTCACCCCTTTCACTCGCAGCCCCTCTCTTCTCTCCCTCCCACTGCGCCTGTGATCTTGCAGTGGAAATGGGGTCAGGAGATATGGGGGCTTACCTCCTCTACTTGGGGATTCTGCTGAGAATCGGGGTCGGGTGCATGGATTTACTCCCTATCAGTGTCACTTGGCAGGTGGCCACAGAAGGGCAAGCCCCCATTCCTGGGCCCCACTCCCCAGCAGGAGGGCCAAGAAAAATAGGTCAGAGGCACAGAGGCACCCATTTTTCCAGAACCCCCATTCAGTGCAGTGGCTAATCTGCCACTGGGCATGCGAAATGGGTCTGACTGAGCAAGGAGGCTGGAACTGGAAGTGAGGTGAAAGGGAGAGACTGGGACTTCGAGTCCCAAAGGGGAGTCTAGTTCTGGCTGGGCAATGAGAGCAGTTCTGGGATGAGAAGCCAGAAGTGTGGAGACAGAGACTAGCTAGCCAAGGAGAATGGGACTGGGACAGAGGTGGAAAGTGACTAAGTAGAAATACTTTGTTACACTCGTCAAATAAATTTTGGGGGTATTTGTACTTTACTCAAATAATTTGTTTTTGTGATACTTCAACTTTTAATCAAGTGTTTTTTTAGAAAACACTGTACTTTTTATGCCACTACCATTTCCGGAAGTGCTTAGTTACTCACAACTTTCATCTCCGCAATGGCAGTTGTGCAAGCCAGCATTCTGATTTGCTAATGCACAGCCTCATGCACATGCATCCACTTGTCATGCAGTGACAATTTAAAAGAAAAAAATAACCGACCAACAAGCACAATGACCCTGCCAACAAAGAAGACTTTTAATAACTTTTTAATAGCCACATCAACACCTTTTCATTCAAAACCAATATCTATGCAGGGGTGGGGAGCCCCAAGCCTTGTGGGCCGCATCCAGCGTGTGGGGGAGAAGAAGCACAGCACTGCATGCTGCTGCTCACCCTTCCCCCAGCTGTGCTGGAAATATATATACATACATAAACACACATACACGTATAGATACATATGAACACATATAAGTATACATATATATTTTATTTAATATATATATATGAAAAATAATGGTGCCCTATGATAACTTGGGTGGTTAACCATAGATTTCCATAAGATGGCTATTTTTTATTTCTGGATACTTGAGTAAAATTAAGATGAGATACTTTTGTGCTTTTACTCAAGTAGTTTTCCAGAAGGATACTTTGACTTCTACTTAATCACATTTTTTTCAAAGTAGCAGTACTTTTACTCAAGTAACTTTTTTGGATATTTTTTCCACCACTGGACTGGGATTAGCTTGAGGGTGGGAGAAAACAGCCAGAAGGATCTGTGACTACTAGAGAGCAATCCCCTCCAGATGCTGAAATGAAATCTCAAATTTCTGAGTCTCGCCACTCCTCTGCTGTCAGCAAATATCCATGAAACCCACTGGCAAAGTGTGTGTCTCATCCCTCCTCTAGTGCTGGTGTAGAGTGGATGAAACCTATTATTGCTATAAATTATTCTGTCCGTGCCTGTTAATGAACCATGTCAATATGATTCCCCTTTTTCTTTAAGTTTGCTTTTCTTAAAAGCCAACAAAATTACACACACACAAAACTATGTTAAAAAACATTAAGATTGCAAAGTCAAGCACTCAAAAGTTAGGAAATACCAGAATTAAGACACAGCCATGATTCATCTCAAGAGCAGGACCATCCTGTGTACCGAATGAAGCATGGATAATGTGCAAAAAATAATTAAAATCCTACATCATAATGTGTATGCACAAGGGGGCCAGTTTAAGGCAACCTTTTGAGTCCTTGACTTTGCAACATTACTGATGTTCTTTTAACAAAGTGCTTTGTATGTAAATGTAATATAGCCAGTAGTTTTTAGTTATAATATTTACCCAGGCAACAAAAAACACCATTTAAAGTTAACAGACCCATAAAGAGAATATAGGCTACCAATACCAAATGGTTTTAGTTACAGAATGACACACAGCATGTGGAAAAATATTAAACAATGTGTAGGTGAAACACTGTTGCCAGAACAAAATCAGCACCTGTAGTTTATGGGAGTAGCTATCTGCTCCTGGGGTTAGAAAGTTCAGTATATGTGACATTTGTTATGCAGACATAGCTATTGGCATCTAAATTTCCGCTCTCTTTGCCTTTATTATGTGCCGAGAGGAACATCATATATGAATGAAGAAGCAGTCAACTTTTCCTTAATCTTGACAATAATGATTTCATCTGTAGGCAATGCTGTTTCCCCCCATCTTCCTCTCCATGTCCCTACATTGTAACACCCATAAGTCCAATTTAAAAATCTAGACTGATGCCAGTAAAATAATGTACATGATACAGCTGATGCTCCCAACAACCATCTCAAATTAAATTACAATCACACCGTTAATTCTATTTTACGTTCATTTGTTTAGGTATCTTGATTCTGGTAGAATCACTGTATATAATTTTTTTATGCCTGAATATTGCTACATTCCCGATATCATATTTAGCTCTTGGATCTGTCCCATCAACTTCGATGATTACACCTGCTGAGAATCTGTTCCACTCATTTATTTTAGTCTATCATATAGATTATGCCCCTTTACTGGTCTTAAGTTAACTCAGATGCAACTCATACCATGAAGATGTGTATGATAACGCTACCTCAAACCCTTGTAATCTTTTCTTATTCATTCTTATTTTCTAGTCTATTCATTGTTTCCTCAATGCAAAATGCACGAAGAGCTCTTAGAAAATCACTTATAAATACATCTGGCCCTGGTAACAGGATTTAAAACTTTGGGAATTATCAGTAAGGCAACCACTGTTTATGGAGTGATTGTGTAGTATGAGTAATTCCTGGGCAAAGCTTGATATGAATGTAATAATATAGAAAACGTATTCAAAAGCACTGATACTAGCTCATTACTTGGAAACTACCCAAGAAATGGAAACAAGGCGGAGTGGTGGAATGTACCGGATGGGTGGAGGGATACATAGTGAAACTGTGATTCTTCAACATCTTAATTTCCAAGTAGAAATCCCCCTGCTTTCTCCCTTGGCAATTTTTTAAGGCTTTTGAGCAGACAATTATAGTTGTACCCAAAATATGCATGTCCCAGCATGGGCTATTGCTAAGATGAGAAAGTGATCATTATACAGGTCAGATATTTGAGGTGCAGGAGAGTAATGCAGAATGTATCTCAGAGATAACACTAAATACCCCTTACAAGTGCAGAAGTGTGATCCTAAAGGGTAAAATAGGAGCCAAACTGTATGTCAAAAGGAGGTTCCTAAATCCATATTTAGATACATAAGTGGTCTGAATTTCCAGAGTACTGGCCATACAGCAACACTGGTGGAACAATCCTCTTGCATCAGGACATGAGATATAATGGTGTGAATACAGTCAGTATGGTAAACAGCCTGTTACACAGATACTGGAAGGGAAAGGGGGAGAACAGGGAAGGAGACTGTTGCAGTGGCACTTATTTGCTATTCCTATTGAAAGATATTAATTACAAGGGTTTCTCAGGTGCCTTGCTCTTCCCCCTCATCTCCTTCCCCCCCCCCCCCATTCCACTGTCTGGTGGCTCTAGTCTCAGTTCTTGAGCTGGGCTGCTATGAATTGCTCTGGAGTTGGGAATCCCTTACTGATATGGGATGGGGAAACACAGAGTACTGTCAGCAGGTATCACCTTTCCCTTCCCAGGGAACTGCCTATTACATAGCCCGTATGTTCCTGCACTTCAGCCAGCATTCACACTAGACTCAGGACAATGGACTCACTCTCCCTAAGCCAGAGAACTGGTGTCTTTATTCCGTAACCAGCAAGCTCTTGCCTTTCTTACCTCACTGCTCACAAGAATGTTCACAGTGTTTACTTTCCTTTAGGGCTCTTTCTCTTGATCTTCCTTCACATTCTCTTTAGCTTCCCTAATCGATGATGAGTCTTTTCTGAAGAAGCCACAGCAATCTCCGATTCCAGTTTTTCCATAGTCTTTAATTAAGTTCTATTATTAACCCTAGCGATTAATAACATCCTCACCATTGTTTCCAATTCCAGTGGCTTCCAGAGCAAACAAAAATTGTTACCCACTCCCTCTGCTCCCCGTAAGGTTCTCCTCCCAGTGCTTAAAGGAAAAGGAAACAGTACATGAAGAATGTGGGATGTTTCTGTACTATTTTTATTAAAATTGCAACTCCGTTTACCTGCTCACTTTTGTATTGCCGTTCTCTTGGTTTCTGGGACAAATGTTTTTTAGAAAGATGGAGTCAAGGAAGAGGGGAATGAACTGGGTGCACGTCATATAGATATGTCTGTCTTGGTATGAATGAACTATGAAGAATCAGCAATATGTGAATAAAATGACATTGAAATACAATGGAGACCAACAAGCGGACCATTAACATTTTAACAACTGCTGGCCAATGGGACTTTTGGAATATGGTTGGGAAATTATCTGGCTGACCATAACCCCTCCCCTAACTGAATCCCT
This sequence comes from Pelochelys cantorii, assembly GCA_032595735.1. NCBI lineage: Eukaryota > Metazoa > Chordata > Testudines > Trionychidae > Pelochelys > Pelochelys cantorii. Next base: position 17,017,273 of record CM064340.1, read on the forward strand.
GGGTGCTATATGTGAAAGCCACAAGGCTGGGACTTGAAATACAGGACATGGGTGTTAAGGGACATGCATAAGAAACATGGTCTCCAGCGGGAGAGGGGATTCCAATAGGGAACAGTTGAGCAGAGCCAGGGAGCATGCTACATGATTATGCAATCTGCCTCTCAGGTCAGTTGAAGGAGGGCTCCTCCTAACCAAACCAGAGGAAGTTGGCGTGTTATATGAGAGCTATGCATTTAGGCTTTCCTCTTCCATTTTAATCCAGGGACTCTGAACACTATTCCTGTGGATTATCAAATAACTTCATGAAAATGCTGCCTCGTGTCACTGCAAACATTTGCTGCTAGCATAATTCCCAAGAACATAAGCCTCTAACAGGGATCCAAGTTTGTTTGGACCTGCTGAAGGAGCCCTAGTGAAACACCAAGGTGATTAATGGCCTTGACAATGGGAGAACTGGTCTGAAAAGTAACAAAATTAAATTCAGTGCCGATAAGCACAAAGTACTTCACGTAAGAGGAAAAACCAAATTCACAGCTATAACATGAGGAATAACTAAGTAGGTGGCAGGACTTCTGAAAAAGATCTGGGGTTATGAAGACTCACAAATCCAATATGAGTCAACAATGTGATGCAGTTGTAGAGGAGGCTGGTGTTAATTCTGAGGTGTATTAATGGGTGTGTCATCGTGTCCTGTTAATAGTGACTCTATTCAGCACTGGTAAGGTCTCTGGTGGAGTACTAGTCCACTTTTGGAAATGGTGGGTGGATGGGCTACAGAGAAGGCCCAGAGGAGAGAAATGAAGGTGATGGAAACTGTAAAAAATCTGACCTTTCAGGAAAGGTTAAAAGAGCTGGTTATGGTTAGCCTTCAAAATAGAAGACTGAGGGGGAGCTGATAAGTATTCCGGTATGTTAGGGCTCTTATAAAGAGGACTATGATCAATTGTTCTTCATGTTCACTGAAGGTAGGACAGGAAGTGATTGTGCTTAATCTGCACCAAGGGAAATTCAGGTTAGATATGAGAAAAGTCTCTCTAACTCTCAGAGTAGGTAAGTGCTGGAATAAGATTCCAAGAGAAGTTACAGAATCCCCATTATGGGAGGTTTTTGGGATGAGACTGGATAAATCTTGATCCAGATGGTCTATATTTACTTGGCCAGGAGTGGGCAAGATCCGACCCGCAGCCTGCCCTCCCACACCCCTACTCCCAGGCCAATCAAGACCGGGGGGCAGGGAAGCATGTGAAATCTCCTCCCCCAGCCAGGGGCATGTGGCACCAGAGGGAACTGTCATCCGTTCAAAATGGCTGGGGGTTCCCTCTGGGTGCTGTATGCCCCTGGCTGGGGGGGGGGAAGACCTCATAGACTCATAGACTTTAAGGTCAGAAGGGACCATTTTGATCATCTAGTCTGACCCCCTGCACAATGCAGACCACAGAATCTCACCCACCCACTGCTAGAATAATCCTCTCACCTATATCTCAGATATTGAAGTCCTTGAAACAATGGTTCAAAGACCCCAAGATGCAGAGAATCCTCCCGCTAGTGACCCATGCCCCATGCTACAGAGGAAGGCGAAAAACCTTCAGGGCCTCTGCCAATCTACCCTGCGCTCCCTTGCCCTGGTGTAGGCCTGGTGGAGCTCCTTCACTTTCATCCGGACCTGCTCTTGGTTCTGGATGTGGCCCTTGGTGGCCAGGCTATCGGCCATGTGGCCATAGATGTCTGCGTTGCACTGTATAGAGCAGCCATTCTGGGGGTTTTCCTCCTCGCCCCACACCTCAATGAGGGCCAGGATGTCCACCCCAGCGCACACCTCTTGTGTCTCCTGACAGGCTCCTGGGAGCCATCAGAGTGCTCCCTGGGAGCAGAGGAGGGCTCTTGAGGGGCTCGAGGGTCAGCCATACTGGCCAGATGACGTGCTGTAGCAGCTGTGGTGTGGCTAGAGGCTGTCAGGGCCAGCTTCCTGCCACAAGCCCTTTCCCCTGTGGCTGCAGCTTTAAGGTCTGCAGGGGAAGAGGAACTATACAGTCCTGATGAGTGTGGATGGAGTGACCAGAAAGGCACCTTGGGATTTCCTGGAGGCCCCTTATTTCGAAATAACTCCATCTGCTGCATCCATACATGCCCTATTTCGAAATAGCTATTTCAAAATGGGTGTTACTCCTTGTGCAATTAAGTTTACAGATTCGGAATAAGCTGGACCTCTTGTGCTCTCCTGCCCCACAGGGGAGTATGCAGCCTCCTCCCCCCACACACCAGGCGCTGAGGGGGAACCACCCCTTCTCGTTGAGGCTCTGCCCCTTCCAGGGCCAGGCCACAACCACTGCCAACATTGGCAAAATGGACCCCCTACAAAAATTATTGCCGACCCCTGTACTTGGCCCTGCTTCAGTTCAAAGAGCTGGACTTGGTAAGCCATTAGGTCCCTTCCAGTCCTATATTTGGGGGTATTCTTTTAACATGTCAAATTTAAAGAAACACTGGGCATACACGTGCCCTGCATGTATACTGTAAAGGGTACTTCAGTGGCTTACATACTGTGCCAGGTGATGGAGTATGTCCTGATTTCAGCACCCTACAAATAGTGAAGAGACATTTTCACGTCCTCAGTCATTGCCTAAGAAGCCAGCTGCTGCTGTCACAGGACCTAATATAGAACCAGAGTTTGAGAATTCATCTTGAGGTTGTTGGGGGGGAAGGAAAGCGATTGCTCTTGCTGATTGCACTGGTCTACAATTTTTTAGAAGTCGTCTGCGTCAGAGATAAAATGTGCTATTTATTATGTATTTTGATGTGCTGAATTCAAATATGACAATTAAAACAACTGATTGGCTACTGTTTCCAAGATATTTAAGTTTTTACATTGTACGTCTATGTATATTGTGTAGATAGTAGAGTTTTCATCATAAATTGTAATCCTAGGTCTTTTCATGTGTTTATGGTTGCTTTACATGATAATAGTTCACCTGTCCTGTTTCTGTAACACTTTAAAAATCAGCAAAAGGGTTATATAAATAAAATTTATTATGAAACAAAAGGCAAAAAACTATTATGTACATAGTTTAGTCCTATTCAGTGTCTACTTGGCGCTTCTTGGCTTGTCTCTTGTATTCATTAAATGGAGCATCTCTTGTCACTGTCCAGCAATAGTCTGCAAGCATTGATGGGCTCCATTTGCCCTGATAGCGTTTCTCCATTGTTGCAATGTCCTGGTGAAATCGCTCGCCGTGCTCGTCGCTCACTGCTCCGCAGTTCAGTGGAAAAAAATCTAGATGAGAGAGCAAAAAATGTATCTTTAGTGACATGTTGCAACCAAGGCTTTTGTATGCCTCGAGGAAGTTTTCCACCAACAACCTGTAGTTGTCTGCTTTGTTTCCGAGAAAATTTATTGCCACTAACTGGAAGGCTTTCCATGCCATCTTTTCCTTGGCACACAGTGCATGGTCAAATGCATCATCTCAAAGAAGTTCACGAATCTGAGGACCAACAAAGACACCTTCCTTTATCTTAGTTCACTTAACCTTGGAAATTTTCCACGGAGGTACTTGAAAGCTGCTTGTGTTTTGTCCCTGGCCTTGACAAAGTTCTTCATCAGACCCAGCTTGATGTGTAAGGGTGGTAACAAAATCTTCCATGATTCAACAAGTGGTGGATGCTGAACATTTTTCCTCCCAGGCTCCAATGACTGTCGGAGTGGCCAATCTATCTTGATGTAGTGGGAATCTCTTGCACGACTATCCCATTCTCAGAGAAAACAGCAGTACTTTGTGTATCCAGTCTGCAGACCAAGCAAGAGAGCAACAACCTTCAAATCGCCACAAAGCTGCCACTGATGTTGGTCATAGTTTATGCACCTCAAAAGTTGTTTCATGTTGTCATAGGTTTCCTTCATATGGACAGCATGACCAACTGGAATTGATGGCAAAACATTGCCATTATGCAGCAAAACAGCTTTAAGACTCGTCTTCGATGAATCAATGAACAGTCTCCACTCATCTGGATCGTGAACGATGTTGAGGGCTGCTATTACACCATCGATGTTGTTGCAGGCTACAAGATCACCTTCCATGAAGAAGAATGGGACAAGATCCTTTTGACGGTCACGGAACATGGAAACCCTAACATCACCTGCCAGGAGATTCCACTGCTGTAGTCTGGAGCCCAACAGCTCTGCCTTACTCTTGGGTAGTTCCAAATCCCTGACAAGGTCATTCAGTTCACCTTGTGTTATGAGGTGTGGTTCAGAGGAGGAGGATGGGAGAAAATGTGGGACCTGTAACACTGATGGTTCAGGACCAGAAGTTTCATCCTCTTCCTCTTCCTCGTCTGACTCAAGTGAGAGTGATTCTGGTGCATCAGGAACTGGCAGTCTTCCTCCGTGGGGTACTGGGCGTATAGCTGATGGAATGTTTGGATAATGCACAGTCCACTTTTTCTTCTTTGACACACCTTTCCCAACTGGAGGCACCATGCAGAAGTAACAATTGTTGGTATGATCTGTTGGCTCTCTCCAAATCATTGGCACTGCAAAAGGCATAGATTTCCTTTTCCTGTTCAACCACTGGCGAAGATTTGTTGCACAAGTGTTGCAGCATATGTGTGGGGCCCACCTCTTGTCCTGATCTCCAATTTCGCAGCCAGAATAAAGGTGATAGGCTTTCTTAACCATAGTGGTTATACTGCGCTTTTATGATGCAAAAGTCACTTCACCACAAACATAGCAGAAGTTATCTGCACTGTTCACACAAGTACGAGGCATCTCTGCTCACTTTGGCTAAACAGAAATGTGTCCCTTTGCAAAATCAAACACTGACAAATAAGAGAGCATGACACGGTATGATTTCTAGAGCTGATATAAGGCAATTTGTTCAGCAGAGTGATGTAAGCTTCATTATGATTGCATCATCCATGACTTCTAGGAATAACATGATGCAATTCATATCATGTATGACACAATACCAGCTTCAGATTGCATCATTCATTGTTTTGCCTAAAAAGCAAGTACTGTCCAAACCCAGTCATAGATTTATTCATAGATCCAGTCAAAGATGTATTTTAGTCATTTCTGGTTTAAATTGAGATCCCTTCCCTTTATAACTCACTTATCCTCCGCCATTCCCAAGTCAAGGGTCGTATATACTGACCCAATAGCATATCTTGAAAACTAGAGCCAATCAACAATTTTAAGCATCATTTTCATTCTCAGTGACCCAGAATTAGTAAAGTTTGACTACATTTATTTCAGAAGCATTTTGGCTGTAGAACAGTGTTGATGGAACTGATCAAGACTCACTGACCTCATCCTTCAATAGCTGTCTGAAAGGGAAAGATATAAAGTGGTCTGCTTGCTCTCTAAAGGAAGAGAGCAGTAACCAGTGGGGCTGAAAGCCACCGTGGGCATCAGGCCAAGGGGTGGTGCCTCAGGCTGAAGAGGCAGGGTCAGGCGCAGCCAGCCCTGAGAGCTGCCCAGACTGCGGCACCACCATCCCCTCCTCCCCCGGCCCTCAGAGCCCCGTGGTGCACACAGTACTGAAGAACATGCAGCATTGCGCTATGGCAGCGACTCAAAAGGCCCTGGGTCTGGCTACTGTAGCTGCTACAGGTTGGACCTCCCTGGTCTAGCATGCTCAGAACCTGACTAGTCCCAGTTGAGGGACTTTGCCAAATCAAGGGAGGCCATATCTGCCCCCCACTCGCTACCAGCCCCCCAACCCTGGACCCGCCGCAGGCCCTGCAGCCCCCAATTTCCCCTTGCATGCCATGCAGAGCAGCTCAGAGCATCGGGCAGTCCTGCTGGGGTGCTCCATGCCCCACTGGGGCTCCCAGTTCTGCTGGAGAGTGCTGGGCAGCCCTGCTGCAGTGCTGGGGCACACCCAGCAGCCTAGCTTTGGGAAGCCAGGGTCCTAGCCCCACTGGCAGCCTGCAGCCCTGCCAGCCTGCAGGATGCTTAGACACCAACCAGTGCTCCACTGGGACTCTCTGGTTCTGGAACATCCATGGTCTTCCCAGATCGTGGATGTTGCCGGACAAGAGAGTACCAGTTTACAGAGGTTCAGCCTGTAGTGTGGCAGCAGTGATGGCTGGAGCCGTGGGCTCCTTTCAATCACCAGGCCCTGGGGCAATTGCCCCTTTTGTCCCCACCTGTCAGTGGGCCTGGCAGTAACAAGTCCAAAAGGCACGTGTGGCTCACGAGACAGAGTAGAGAGCCTGAAGGGGGTGCTTTCACTAATCTGGTCTTGGAGACTGTCCAGACTGCATACTTTGGAGCTCGTGATGTGATTGATTTGGAATTTTCACAAAGCCACAACAAACAGTAAACAAAACTGGAAGCACAGAGAGACACTGTTCACGACTCTTGTATATTTGGGGAGAGGCTCTTCCACAGCATTGATGACATCAGCCCCTATGTCGGTGCATGTATTTTTACGTTGAATGGGGTCTTCGGGTGCAACTGTGATGCAAACGGTGATGAAAACTGGAGCTTCTTAAGATGTTATAACCAGGTTATTCTAAATCTTAAGGATGTGGTTTTCAAAGGTTTTCATTTTCTCATGAAGGGCTGACCTCATTGGATTTTTATTTTCTGCTACTTGCTTATTCATCCTTTAAATCAGTGGCGGGCAACACGTGGTCCATCAAGAAAATCTGACTGAGGGTCATGAGACATTTTGCTGATGTCAATCATCCGCAGGTACTATTCCCTGCAGCTTTCAGTGGCAGATTCTCTGTTCCTGGCCCACAGGCGCTGTGGGGGCAGCGCATGAAGGCAAAGGGACCACGTGGATGTGCTGGCTGCCCCTTCCTACAGCTCCCATTGGCCAGCTGGGAACTGCAGCAGGCAGGGCCTGCAGATGGTCAACATCCGCGAAATGGCTCACAGCCCGCCATCAGATTACCCTGATGGGACACATGCGGGACACAGGTTGCCCATCATGGCTTTAAATAAATATACAATTATGTGCTATTGACAAGAGCCATAAACAGCTCATAAAAAGTAGCAGGCCCACCAATGTGTCTGTGTCTGTGTCTGTGTGTAAAGGGGATAGTTGCCCTGGGACCCAACAACTCGAAAGGGCCTGGGGCTTCCAGTCACTACTGCTGCTGCTGCAACAGTGGCCGTGACCAGAGCCCTGGGCCCTTTAGAATCACCATGGGAGCGCTGTGCAGCATACTCCAGAGCCCTGCACTGTGTGCTCTGGCTGGCTCTGAGGGCCAGCGGGGGGAGGTGCCGCACTGTCCAGGTGGCACTTGGGGTTGGCTGTCCCAACCCCACCCCTTCTGGCTGAGGCACTGCCCTTCAGGGAGCATGGAGCCAGGGATCCCCAACATTGCTCGGGGGCCTGGCAATCCTGTCTACTCTCCTGAGCCTCAGCATAAACATTAAAGCAGGACAAAGACAAGGGGAGGGGGAGAAAAGCATTAAGAAATCTTACTTAAGCTGCATTTTGGCATATATTGTGCTAGCCACACATAAGTAATCAGATTACCATTAAACCTGCCAGACAGTAATGTAGAAAAGGAGGGAAATGCTTATTCTTATCAGGTAGTGCTGTCCAAATAGCAACCTCAGGAGCTATACTATCATCTTCATAGAATCATAGAATACTAGAACTGGAAAGGACCTTGAGAGATCATCAAGTCCAGTCCTCTGCCCACACGGCAGGACCAAGCACAATCTAGATCATCCCTGATAGATGTCTATTCAAACTGCTGTTAAATATCTCCAGTGATGGAGATTCCACAACCTCCCTAGGCAATTTATTAGAGTGTTTAACCACCCTGATAGTAAGTTTTTCCTAAAGTCCAACCCAAACCTCCCTTGCTGCAATTTAAGCCCATTGCTTCTTGTTCTATCATCAAAGGTCAAGGAGAATAATTTTTTCTTTCCTCCTTGTAACACCCTTTTAGATACTTGAAAACCTGTATCATGTCGCCTCTCAGTCTTCTCTTTTCTAAACTAAACAAGAGCAATTCTTTCAGTCTTCCCTCATAGCTCATGTTTTCTAGACCTTTAATCATTTTTGTTGCTCTTCTCTGGATCTGCTCCAATTTCTCCACATCTTTCTTGAAATGCGGTGCCCAGAACTGGACACAATACTCCAACTGAGGCCTAATAAGCACAGAGTAGAGCGGAAGAATGACTTCTCGTGTCTTGCTCACAACACACCTGTTAATGCATCCCAGAATCATGTTTGCTTTTTTTACAACAGTTTTACACTGTTGACTCATATTTAGCTTGTGGTCCACTATGACCCATAGATCCCTTTCTGCAGTACTCCTTCCTAGAGAGTCGCTTCCCATTCTGTATGTGTGAAACTGATTGTTCCCTCCTAAGTGGAGTACTTTGCATTTGTCCTTATTAAACTTCATCCTATTTACCTCAGACCATTTCTCCAGTTTATCCAGATCATTTTGAATTATGACCCTATCCTCCAGAGCACTTGCAACTCCTCCCAGCTTGGTATCATCTGCAAACTTAATAAGCGTACTCTCTATGTCATCATCTAAATCGTTGTGAAGATATTGAACAGAACCGGTCCCACAACACACCTTGTGGGACCCCACCTGTTATGACCTTTCAGCATGACTATGAACTGTTAATAACTACTCTCTGAGAATGGTTATCCAGCCAGTTATGCACCCGCCTTATAATAGCCCCATGTAAGTTGCATTTCCCTAGTTATTGATAAGAAGGTCATGCAAGACTGCATCAAATGCTTTACTAAATTCTATGTATACCACGTCTACCGCTTCTCCCTTATCCACAAGACTTGTTAACCTATCAAAGAAAGCTGTCAGATTAGTTTGACATGCTTTGTTCTTTACAAATCCATGCTGGCTGTTACCTATCACCTTATTACCTTCCAGATGTTTGCAGACGAATTCCTTAATTACTTGCTCCATTATGTTCCCTGACTGGTCTGTAGTTTCCTGGGTTGTTCTTATTTCCCTTTTTTATAGATGGGCACTATATTTGCCCTTCCAGTCTTCTGGAATCTCTCCTGACTTCCATGACTTTTTAAAGAGGATAGCTAAAGGCTCAGATACTTCCTCTATCAACTCCTTCATTTAAAAGCAAGCTCATTGTGTCCCAATATTGCTAAAAAGATCTGGCAGAATCTTAGAAAAAGTATTTCAAAACAATGTGAAAATTTGTATTAAGTTGCGGTTTTGCCAGGAATCATGTTAAGAGCCCTGGAAGCTTAATGACAAGGATTCACTGTCAGTGATTTACTACACATTGAACCTCTCTAGAGTGGGATTCTCAGGTCTGGCAACATCCATCATCCAGCATCATCAGGGATCCTGTGGATCTTCCAGGGTTGGAGCACTCATGGGGAAAAAATGCAGGAACATGGATGTTGTCAGACTAGAGAGCTGGGCTGATTGCTGGGGTCGCAGCTCAGTGGCCAGGGCCAACGGGCTAGGAGGCCAGAGGACTGGGGGTCAGAGCCTGATGATCAACAGCCAGGAGCCCGTGGTGGGAGCAGAGCTCAGCAGCCAGGGCTGAGGGGCCAGGTGTGGAATCTGGCGGCTCGGGGGGGAAGTGCAACTGGTAGTTGGGCCCAGCAACTGGGGCTGGTAGCCAGATGTGGAGTCCAGCAGCAAGGACTGGGGGCTAGGGGCCAAGAACAGAGCCCAGCAGCCATAGCTGGAGGCCGTAAACAAAGCCCAGTGTCTGGAGTTTGGCAGCAGAGGAGCCAGCATTGGCTCCCCTGTCCAGCAAGCAGGTCGGTCCCAAACCAGGAAGAGAGGGTACCAGACCCAGGAGGTCCAGCCTGTACTTCAATTTTGAGTGGATTTGCTAATGTAAGGGCAGAAAAATCTTTATTTAAAAACGGCGTGTTACTCTATCTACTCCATATGGTAGTCATGCTATCAGACCTGGACCAGCAGGTCATGACTCCTTTAAACCGGGTCTGCTAGTACTGACTTAGACTTCCCAGGGCCTGGGGCTGAAGCCAAAGCTTGAGCCTCACTGCCTGAGGCTGAAACCCAAGCACTTCAATCCTGGTCAGTAGCGCTCAGGTTACAGGCCCCCTACGTGGGCCTGTAGGCCTTGGGCTTCAGCTTTGACCCTCCTAACCAAGTTGGTGGGACTCAGGCTTTGGCCCCCTGACTCAGGACCACGGACCTTGGCTGGGCTCAGGGTTTGCCCCCTGGAGTCATGTTCCGATTTTTGTTGCCAGGAGGGGATTCAAGTGCAATGAAGTTGGTAACCCCCTGACTGAGCCCCATGGCAATATCAGAGTCATTATGACTCTTCTAGATGAGCCAGACAATGATATAATGAGGGAAGATTTTTTTGAAGTGTGTGGTCTATTTTTAGAGTACTTAAAGGTGGGGGCTAACTGTGGTATGGGATTTAATAAACAGGAAATTATCTCAATTTATCTTCCCCCTTCCAAAGATCCTGTGATATCTTGTGTACTTATATGGGCAGATTGTATAAGGTTTTCTTTGACTTCCTTTGTTTTTGTGTACAAAAGCATTAGCTCTCACCAAATAAGGCTCTTTGCCCCCGATCTAGCGTTTCTGATGAAAGCAGCTCCAATGTTTGTATCTTCAGAGACTGTAGGGCATTGAAACTCAGCCACTAGAATTATTTTTGGTGTCTTTTCTGAAGAGGGCCCTGTTGCTATTTGTTTACAATGACGTCTCTGATAGGCTAACTGGAGCGGCGCCAAAGCACTAATGGCCAAGAACCACATAGACTGCTTGTTGCATCACTAATCCCCTTTAGTGCTGTGATAAAATCACCTCCTTGGTGTGCTGCCTTTGTTGTGTGTTAAAGGAAGGATAATCAAGAAAGGGAGAGCAAATACATCTTTTTAATGCACAAACATGCAAATGGCAGGTTCAGTTCTAAGGATTTAAAGGAGAAAAAAAATCACCCAAAATGGAACAACCTGTGGTGGGCTGAGCGAGCAATCTGCCCCACCCACCAAAAAAAAAAAGGGAAAATACACAGCTAGTGGTGTCATCAATGAAGCTAAGCAAGAACAGTAATACTCTATTGCCCAACTGTGACTTTATGCTGCTACGATGGGCCAGTTGGAGCCATGTAGGTAGATGAAGCCTGTCCTTAATATAAGAGTTTCCCCAGATGTCAGAGCTAGCTATGCTCTAGGCCAGGGGTGGGCAATAGTTTCTGATGGGGGACCACTCCAAGATTTTGGAAAATGGTCAAGGACCACACTCTTCCAGAACATTAATGGAGGAGGTGCGGAGTCTGGGATGGAGGATGGGTGGAGAAGGGAGCTTGGGATAAGGGATTGGAGTGTAGGAGGGAGAAGAGTGGCCTGAGAGGGAGTTTGGGTGAAGGAGGCAGTTGTGACCTCGGGCACTAAACTGGGCTGCTAAGGTTTGGGTTGTGACCTGGGTTAGGGGACTGAGGTGGAGGAGTTTGGGTTGTGACCTAGGACAGGGGGGCATTGTGAACTGGGGCAGAGGATTGGGGTGCCAGATCTGGGAGGGGGTATGGGCTCAAGAAGGGGACAGAGGGTTTGGCTTATGTGGGGTAGGGGAGGCAGAGGGTTGGGGGAAGGGAGGGGCAGGGGTATCAGAGGCAGGCTCTGAATGGGAGACTTATCTGGGTGACTCCCAGCCAGCAGTCCAGCAGGTTTCTCAGGCAGGCAGCCTGCCAGCCTGCCCCACCTCTGCACAGGCACCCGGGGCCATGTGAATAAGAGCCCGAGGGAAGCGGGAAGTGGTGCTTTGTGCGCTGCCTGTTCTTCAAACAGGCAGCTCCCATTGGCCAGACTCATCCAATGGGATTGTGCTGGGGGCAGGAGCAGCGCATGAAGCACCACTCCCGTCTGCCCCGGGCTCACAGCTGAGAAAGAGAAATGGCAGCGGCAGCTGCTTTTCTGAGTGGTGCATGGGGGTGGGGGCAAGCAGGGAGTCTGCCTGAGGGTCCCCACTTCATCCACGGGCCAGATCTGGTGGCTTGGCGGGCCACATCCAGCCCCTAGGCCATATTTTGTCCAGCCCTGCTCTAGGCCTTTTTGTCCTGACAGTAGAGACATAGGGTTAAGCCAGAGCATGGCTGTGCTCCAGTTATTCTTCAATATCATGACAGACTGAGCCTGGGGGTTGTTGCAGGAGTGTATAAATTAGCACTTCCTTGAGTGTGCTCTAATGTTGCATATAGGCCTCACAATGTCCCTGTTTATGGGGAGGCGGAAGGAAGGCACAACCCCGCCATAGGCCTGTCCTTCCCTTTCCTGTCTTCCTATGCTATGATGATCAGGGCCAAAACGGCTAGCCACCCACGTCTTTAAAATTGCTGATGACACTCTCTAAGGATGAGACCCGTGTCAACAAGCACCAGTATCATGATATTAAAGAGAGAGCTGCCAATTATATTTCCTAGAAAGAAGATGACATTGCAACTGGGTATGGCCAGCTAGAGGAAGCATCAAATGAGAAACAGCAGTCAGGGTTCAAATTAGGATTAATACAATAGCATACAGCTAAACAGGCATATTCCTGAAATATTGAGTAATAATTCAATTTCTCTTACTACGTGACTTCCTTTCTGATCTTTGCCTTTCATTACTCATCTGTCGGAACTTGGAGTCGATACTCATTTTCTGGAAAGCATCTCACTACTTTTATTTAGAACGAGGGGATTGTGTGAGTTGAGCTCTTTGGGTGTACAAAGTAGGGAAAACAGTTGCTCAGTTCCGGCTGCCCAGGATTATGTTGGCACATTCAAAGTGCGGCACAGCTGGAGCAGCCAACCTGAAAATTCCAGTTACAGGATCTCCAAACTGGCTGCCTGGGTCTGTCCCCAGTTTGTGTCTCAGCAGCTGAGTGAAAGGGCAATAAATCAGGACATAACTCAAATGTTACATATGGGCTGTGCTGATATTCCCAGGCTATAAGTGCCATTGCCACCGGCAGGCTTCTGAAAGTAATTCAGGGCAAAATGCCATTGATATGGCACAACAGCCTCTCCCAAAGAACACTCAAGGCATTCTGGGAGATTAAATGAAAACACCAGCACCCCCAAAAACACTTTCAGCTGGAATTCTGGTGATCATGACTTTTGTACAAGAGGTTTATATTAAAATTGTCTGTCGCAAATTTAGTCTTTTTTTTTCTTGTTTGCCAATCAGTTGAGATCAGACATTGTCTTCTATAAATCTATTGATCTATAAATAATTTTATGCAAATTTCAGCCTATGAGTTACTAGCACATTTCACACTGATTGTTCAAAATGTGTGATTGGACATTTATGTCACAGGCTTTTTTTCCAGCTCTCTGAATGATAAGAGAAGCTTTTTAAGTGTAGAAGAGTAAAGAAATAGCAAATACCTCTTCTCTTTGAGATGGGTGTTTGCTTGTGAATGCACTTACTCACCTGAGGGGAAATTATACCTTCTAGAAATAAGCAGCACAACGCCTCTCTCTCTATTCCTTATATCCTCAAAAGAGGACTTCTGCAAACTTATGAATCAACCATGGGCTGGACCTCAGCCTAGGATGAAATTCATCCATGAAGAACTACAGTTTCCCAAAAAGCCATGTGAACAATATCCTGTCCACATGAATGTTTGTGAACACTAAATAACAAGTGGTTGCAAAAGTGACTGAATTGAACAGCTGTTCAGAAATCTTCAGCTGTTGTAAATTAGCCTCATTCCACACAAGCCAAGGGAGCCATATAAATTTATATCAGCTAAGGATTTAGCCCAATTTTTCTGAGCACCGTTTTGCAATATTTTACTATCTCTATAAACTTCATCCCCAAATATTTTACAATAGAAATGGCAGAAGGAGAAAGACCAGCAGGCAGGGTGGGGCAGGGGAAGTTACGTTTTGAGCTTTTAACACAAGATGGAAAATCAAGCAAATAAGAGAAGCTCCCTTCCTCCCAGCCAGTCAAAGGGGTGAGGTTGTGTGACAAGACAGAGAGGAGGCTGACTCTTGTTGCCCTCTATGATAGTGTTTTTCAAACTCTGGTTGCGGGGCTGCCAGGGTAAGTCACTGGCAGGCCTACGCCACTTTGTTTACTTAATGTATCCATAGCCACAGAGCCTTGCAGCTCCCGTTGGCTGTGGTTCACCATTTCCAGCCAAGGGGAGCTGTGAGGCTCCATAGCTCCAGACACGTTAAGTAAACAAAGCAGCACGGCCTGCCAGTGGTTTACCCTGACAGCTCCGCGACCCAAATCTGAAAAACGTTGTTCTATGATGTACAGATACATTGAACGAGTTAATGGAAATTTGTTTAAACAAGAGGTCTCCTTTACATAGGTTTAGTCCCCATTGTTGAGGCACTGACGTACATAGGGAATAAACAGAAAAGTTTGATAAGCCATAGACCAAATCAGTGAGGGGCAACCGAGGTTAGTTAGTGGGACATATGAGGGGCCCTCCATTATCTCAGTGGGTTACAAGATTGTTGTAACCAAGACAGTCTCCCGCATAGGGTAGTTTTACTAACTGTGTTTGCATACCTAGATTTTGCAGGGTGTTCCGACTGAACTGTGGCAGTGCTTTGATTGGATGCAGAGGGAGCACACGCTCTCACAATGTTGTGTGCAATTGGCATGCACCTCGCTTCATGTGCCTTTGCTTCAAGAGCATGTCACTTTGGTAATAACGGTAGGAAAAAAACTATATGAATGAAAACCAGCAGAATTGGAGAACCCTGTGCGTGGCTAACAGTAAACAAAATGTCTCGTGAGCCACACACAGAACCCCAATGAGCCACATGTTGCCCTCAGGACACCGGTTGCTCACCACTGGGCTAAATTCAGTCAGCTGAAGATCTTTTCTTTGAAACTCTGGCTGCCAGGAAGTGCAGCCTTTTTTTAAAGAGTTCATTGAGAGAATTTTCTAAGACCAGAAACCAACCAATTTCCCCTGCAATTTCTCCACAAGGAAAAAGTCCCATTGTTAGTTATGCACAGAGCACCATAAACTATTATGAGCCAAGATGAGGATTTGTCCCAGAATGACATTCTAGTCTGTATCTTCATCTGGTCCCTGGAGAGCAATTCTTGTTCAGTGAATGGGCAGATTTCCCTTATTTTCCCATGGTATTTGGGCTGAAGGAAAGCACCAATGCTTGTGAGTGATCCTACGCATGGACCCGGCTACTGTGAGAAATCCCAAAAGACTGGTAGGATCTCTGAGAGGAGGAATAAATAGACACATAAAAATAAGTAATTGAGGGGGCAGGGGTTAGCATGTACAAAGTGGGTCAGTTTCTGTTTAAACTCTGTATTTCTTTGTTTGGATTTTTTGTTGTTTGTCTCTTGCTGCTCCAGGATGGGTGTGGCTCTGTGACTCAGGACGTAAATATTCATACTGGAGTATCTAGCATCCAAAAACATACAAATACTGGGAAGGGGAATTTTAGTAAAAAAGAATAAAAAGTCCTCTTGTCCCCAGAGACTGTTTCACAGTACAGATTCCAAAACTTTGATGAAGTTTTCCCAAAAGTCACTTCATTATTAGCCTGACAACCACATGCAAAAGGCCCCTTGCCAAAGGAGACAACATACTGTCCAGAGAGCTGACCCTGAACTAATTATTGGAGCCAGAGTATGAAATAGGCAGGGATTATCCATGATCTGTTTGGAGAATATTACACTTTGGAGACAGATGTGTTGATTTCAGCACACTGAACAGCTGGGATGAAATTGGCCCAATTTTTTTTAAAATTACAAATAAGACTTAGGTGTCAGGTAGATCTTGCACTTTCTATCTAAACAGGCACGAATTTTACCCTATGAGAAGTCTATTTTAAAAGTATTGTGACAGCTTATAGGGGTGATAGATATTTCTAAAATGTTTTTAAAAAATTCATCATACCTGGCTATTGATCTTTACATTGACATATTAGGACTGAAAATATCTGTTTATAATGACACCATATTCCACTTGGTAAGTGCTGTGGGACTTTAGGTACCTACACAATATCACTATAGCTATACTGCTAATATAGGAGCTATCAGAGTAGTAATATTAAATTAGGCATTATAACAATTCAGTACAGTTTTCTCTTCAAAATCACTGAGAAGTTACTCAGTGCAGGGGATCATAAAGATACCCTCTGTGTAAACTGAGGCTAAAACATTACGTGATGTGTGTAAACCACTTCCAAGTCCTATGGCAGCCTAATTTTGAGCTTGTGTGGGCCCTATGCATAGCACTGAATTTCACCCGGTATGCGTATTGCCCTAGCATCTCTCAGGGCACGTCTAAGCTAAATTCCTCTTTCGAAAGAGGAATGTAAATTAGGCAAATCGAAAGTGCAAATGAAGCGTGGATTTAAATATCCCATGCTTCATTTACATATTCGCGTCCGACCGCTTTTTTGAAAAAAGGTTTTTCGAAAGTGAAAGCGCAGTCTAGCTGAAAAAAAACCCCTTTTTCGAAAGAACCCATACTCCTGAAAAAATGAGGAGTATAGGTTCTTTAGAAAAAGAGAGTTTTCGAAAAAGCATCTAAACTGTGCTTTCACTTTCGAAAAACCCTTTTTCAAAAAAGCGCTTGGATGCAAATATGCAAATGAAGTGCGGGATATTTAAATCCGTGCTTTATTTGCACTTTCGATTTGCCTAATTTACATTCCTCTTTTTTTTAAAAGAGGAATGTAGTTTAGACATAGCCCAAGTGACAACTAGGCTGTGTCTAGACTGGCCACTTTTTCCGGAAAATCAGCCGCTTTTCTGGAAAAACTTGCCAGCTGTCTACACTAGCCACTTGGTTTTCCGCAAAAGCACTGACATTCTCATGTACGAAATCAGTGCTTCTTCCGGAAACGCTTTGATGCTCCCGTTTGGGCAAAAGTCCTTTTTGCGAAAAACTGTTGCGCAAAAGGGCCAGTGTAGACAGCTAGCTAAGACTTTTGCGCAAAAGCAGGCTAAACGGAAAAAAGCTGTTTAGACGCTGGGAGACCCCGTAGTAATCCTGGATTTCCTGGTAACCCAAGCTCTTAAAGTAGCCGCAGGCTGCTGAGCGCACATGGCAGGAGCGTGCCTCAGACCTTTGGCCTGAGGTATGCCACGGTGCCCCTGCCATGCCCAGCAGCCACATCACAGCCAGCATGGCAGCTCCAGGTGCTCAGCCACCTGCACCCCCAGCGCAGGAGGCCCCCAGGGGCCAGAGAAGAAGAGCCCCATCGTGGTCCTCGGGGGAGCTGGAGACCCTCCTGGACCTGTGGCAGGAGGAGGAGGGCCTCCACGACACCCGGTCCCAGCGCCGCAACGCCGACATCTTTGGCCGCATGGCCCAGGCGCTAGCCCAGCAGGGCCATCCAGCCCGGAACCTGGAACAGGTCCAGGCTAAAGTCAAAGAACTTCGCCTGGGCTACGTGCGGGCCAGCGAGGGCTGGGGGGCAGGACCAGACACCTGCCCCCACTATGACCGGCTGCACGCCATCCTGGGCCAGCCAGCCCCACAAGCCCCGGACGTGCCCGTCGACAGCAGCATGTGCCCCCCCGTCACCAGGACCACCGAGGTGGGGGAAGGAGACAGCAGTGCGTCGGAGGATGAGGCCAGCACTGGCACCCAGCAGGCCCCCTCCGGCAGCCCCGACATCTCCCGCGCATCCTCGGAGGCCGGGGAAGGATCCACCGGTGAGTGTTGCACTTTGCACTCACAAAGGGGGGGGAGGGAGCCAGGTGCCCGGAGGGGGGATGGGGAGAGCATGTCACTCAGGCCACATGAGCTGCACGCTGTGCAGCATTAGGCAGTAAGCAGCACGTGCAACCACTTGCAGCCTGGTGACCGAGTGGCATGTGGCCGCGGCAGGCAGCTCCAGGGCATGCCTGGGACCGTGCTGCTCACACACATCCGGCAGGACCAGGGGGAAGGGTGGATGCCGGCTGAAACCAGCCAGGGCCCCAGGGACTCAGGCCAGAGCCCGCACCTCCGCAAGGATGCAGCACGCAGAACGGCACACTGTCCCATGCCTGGCTGTGAGGCACAGCCAGCCGCTCCTGGGAAAACCACAGCGTCACAGCCCTGTGAACGTGGCCCCCACTGAGCCCCTGGCCTGCTCCCGGTGCCTTGGCTGGCTCCCCGAGGGAAGTCCCCACTGCAGCCACACGTGTCCCTGGGCTACGTGTGTGAGGGATAGTGGGAGGGAGAAGGGGGGAAGCGCTTGGGCCGCCCCTAGGGCCGCCTGAGTTTTGCTGCAAGGATGGGACATCCCCCCCCCCAGTCACTCTCCTGGTTCCATCCAGGAGATATCCCACGCGATGGGGATCTGAGAGCCCAGACCACCTCTGCCAGATGCGCTCCCAGGCACTGTGTGGGGATGCATCTCGCTCCCTGTCAAACACCAGTGATTAGCCCAAAGCCTCACAGCCTCCACCGGCAGGGTGTTCCACAGGTTAACACAACACAAGCGCCCTCCGTGGGGCCAGGACACAGACCGGTGGTTACAATACATGGAGGAGGACCCTATTCCAGGGTTGGGGGGGGAACCGAGTGGGCCAAAGCTACACTACTGTGGTGTCACCTGGGCTCAGGGGTGGAAGGCATGAGGTGTGGGGACAGTGGCCGGCCGGCCTGCCTGCCTGATCCATCCTTTCTTCTCTTCCCTGCAGCGGGACCAAGCACAAGCCGGGGACCCTCCAGTCCAGCAGCAGCGGCACCCCCAGCTGCCCAACCATGGAGCCAGAGGCTCTGCCACCGGGACCAGCTTCTTCGGCGCCAAGTGCAGGCTGTCGAGCGCATTGAGGCTGCGATTAGGCAACGCGTCGAGGGGGACCTGCAGTGGCTCCAGGAGGCCTGGGCCGCCTTCCAGGCCCAGTGCACCAGGATGGCTGACTCCATTGCCACCATTATGGCATGGCCTTACCCCATGCCCCCGCCATCCCTCCCCTAGCACTGCCCATGCCCCCTCCTGCCCCTGCAATGCCCCCTCCTGCAATGCCCCCTCCTGCCCCTGCAATGCCCCCTCCTGCAATGCCTCCTCCTGCCGCCCCTGCAATGCCCCCTCCTGCCACTCCTGCAATAGCCCCTCCTGCCCACCTCCCCGTGCAGCCTGCCCCAATGCGGCGTGCCCCCCATGTCTAGGTCTGCCCCCGCAGGAGCGCTCGCAGGGGCCACCCCTCCCAGGAGTAGCCCCTCCCCCTCCCAGTTGAAGGTCTCCTCCCCCTTCCCCTCCCAGCTGAAGTTCTCCTCCCCCTCCTCCTCCCCCTCCCAGTTGAAGGTCTCCTCCCCCTCTCCCCCTTGTAAATAAAAACATACAAGTTTTTCAGTTGAAAACAAAACTGTGTTGGTTATTGTGTTACTCGAGGTAACTGTAATAAATGATCTGAGATGCCAATTAGCCAACTAAATTTAAGAGGATTACAAAATGCGGACACCAAATTCTGTATCTATCACCGGTCGTTCCTTTAAGTGGTCATTGGTTTGTGGCGCATAAATAAATACGGACACTTTTAAGTAAAATTTAAACCACAACTATATTAACATAGATAACAAACAAGCAAGAAAGGTTAAAAGACGCACACAAAAGAATATGTACATAGTATAGACGCAGGGACGATTGTAGTGTTGGTGGCAACCTCAATCCTTTGGTCCTTCCGGGCCTCGGTAGAGGAACAGCCAGGAGATCCCTCGATGGAAGACGATGGCGAAGCTGGCAACCTCAATCCTTTGGTCCTTCCGGGCCTCGGGAGACGAACAGCCAGGAGATCCCTCGAAGACGACTGGAATCGGGTACGCTGACTCGAGCCTTCCGCACGAACCACGAATCCTCTTCCTGTCCTTCGGGACAGCTCGGACAGGCGATGGTGGCCTAAACCCTAGCCTAAACTAAAAGAAAAACCCTAGCTACGTCCGATGCACCCAACAAACATTCACGATGACAGCCGATGTGCTTGGAACTGACGCTTTACAATTGGGGGGAGGTAAGGGGAGGGGAGGGGGAAGAGTAGGGGATGGGAGGGAGTTGTATGGGGAGACCGAGGCAACCCTACTATGGGGCTTGTGCAAACATGCCCGTCAAGGCCTCTCGGATGTGCACTCCATCCTGGTGTGCCTGGTGGATGGCAGCTGTGTGGGGCTGTTCAAACGTCTGTGCCTCGGCTGCCATCCATGCAGGGAGGAAGGCCTCCCCACTCCGCTCCACAATGTTGTGGAGCACGCAGCATGCGGCCAGTACCTCTGTTGCATTCCGCTCACCCATTTCGAGACGGGTGACCAAACAACGGAAGCAGGCTTTTAAGCGGCTGAAGGCGCACTCCACCTGATTTCGGGCCCGGTTGAGGCGGTCGTTGAACCAGGCCCGGTTCTGGTCCGGCTGCCCCATGTAGGGCCGCATTAGCCAAGGTAGCAGGGGGTAGGCCGCGTCCCCGATGACGCAGATGGGCATAGGCACATCCCCGACAGTCAACTCCTGCTGGGGGAAGTAGGTGCCCGCCTCCAGCCTGCGAAACAGTCCGGAGTTGCAGAGGATGCAGGCGTCGTGTGCCCTGCCGGACCAGCCCGCGTAGACATCCAGGAAGCAGCCCCAGTGGTCCACGAGGGCCTGGAGAACAATAGAGCAATACCCCTTCCTGTTCATGAAATGGGCTGCTCGATGCTCCGGGGCCCGGATGGGGATGTGGGTTGCATCCAGGGCTCCCCCACAGTTGGGGAACCTGAGGGCAGCGAAGCCGGCCAGCGTAGCGTCCACGTCGCACAGGAGGATCACTCTCGGGAGCAGGACATCATTGATGGCGTGGACGACCTGCAGAAGGGTGCAGAGAAACACAAGGGAACACACCACATAAGGCAGGGGTGAGTGTGCACTCCCTTGGGCCCCCCCCCCGTGATTTCCTCTGTCCTAACACGCGCACACACACACACACACACTCACACACCAGGGCCCCCTCGCCCCACGCCCCCCCCCCCCCACTAGCAGGCCTGTGCAAGGGAGGGACGGCCCAAACCCCTGAGTGACCCAGCCTGGCTGCCCCTGGGCATGGAGTGCAGCACCCTCCCCCCACCCCACTTCCCACTCCCCCTGGGACTTACCTCCATGATGATCACACCGATGGTGGATCTTCCCACCCTGAATTGGTGTGCCACCAATCGGTAGCTGTCCGGGGTGGCCAGCTTCCATAGCGCAATGGCGACCCTCTTCTTCACAGGGATGGGTGCACGCAGCCGGGTGGTGGCTCTCTGGAGTGCAGGGGTGAGCCAGGCACACAGCTCCAGGAACATCCACTTTCGCATGCGGAAATTCCGGAGCCATTGCTGGTCATCCCATTGCCCAAGGACCAGCCGGTCCCACCAGTCTGTACTGGTGTCCAGTCTCCAGAGTGGCCTCTCCACGGTGGGGTTGGGATGCCACAGGAACTCCATGGCCTCCCTGGTGAGGGAGTCCAAGGCGATCTGCGCCTCCTGGTCCTGGAACACGAGGGCACCAGCCTGGAGCACCAGCTGCAGGCACTCGAAAATGGCCGACGGGCCAGAGCAGGCACATGGCCACCCGTGGCTCCATGGCAGACAAAGCAAGGCACAAGAAACCAAAACCAGGAAAAAGCACTAGGGGGCAAAAGGGTGGTGTCCAAAAGGCAGAGGGCAACCACCAAACCTGCTATGGCTGTCAGTCCCTGCCAGAGGTCCTAACGCACGGAGCAGGAGACAAACGGTTGTCCGGCGAGACCCCTATAAGCACGTGTCTGAACGGAGCTCCAGCCCCGCCCCCCGGAAAGGGCTGGTGCCCTTTTGCCCTCTTCAAAATGGTTCCGGGCTTCTGCTTTTGCGCAAAAGCGCGCTGCCAATCTAGACGCGCTTTTGCGCAAAAGCGCATCGTTCTAACTATAACTCCGGGACCAATCTAGACGCTCTTTTGCGGAAATACTTTTAACGGAAAACTTTTCCGTTAAAAGTATTTCCGGAAAATCATGCCAGTCTAGACGCAGCCCTACTGTTTTTCTGAGTCGTCTTTGCAAGAGATCTAATCTATTGCTATAAAACAGGACACGTGAAATGAAGCTCATCATCTGAATGCACAACAGAGGAAGGAGAACTCGAAAGTCAAAAGATAAATTGTGTTATTTATTTTTTCCAGTGAATTCCTAATGTTTAGGTTCCTGCGTGGATGTTAATTTTAATTCCATATCAGACACTTAAAATTATACTCACTTTATAATTAAAGGGAGTGATTAGAATAGTTTTCATATTGCATTTAAAAGCGGCCAGACTCCAGGTGAGAGTTGCTTCCTTAGACTACATTTGTTTCATAAAGCTAGTATTAAAATATTTCCATTCTCATTGGGAAATAAATTTCATTTCTTAACTTCTCAGATTTTCCACATTTATTAGTCACTGAGGTGAACATAAGGAAATTTGAATAGATCTTTCAGATAATGAGAACCTCCGTGTGCAGTTGAAATCATACTCCAGAAGTATATAATCAATCCAAATCCTCTCCATCTCTCAACTGGAGGGGAAGTAAGTGCAGGTATAAAGCAAGTGAGTGGCCACATGGGAAACTCCAACTTGCCAGTTTTTAATTGTCCTGGTGCAATTATATCCGTTCAAATAAAAAAGAAAGTGCAATGATGACCAAGTCTGGGAAATGAGAGACACTGGTCAGAATAGTTTCATTGTTGACTGTTTATGCACAAATGAGTGTCTGTTCACTATTTTTAGAGGCTACCCTGCCAGTGCATGCATTAAAAATCAGATTGTGTGATCTTATCTCTCTTATTTTTCCGCAGCGGTTGCAATCTAAGAACATACTAGTATGTCATCAGTAGATGTAAAAGGAAAATTCACTACCAACCAAAGCAGACGGAGTCCTTAATTTTGGCTTTGGTTTTTCCAGCAGTGAAACTCCCCGCTGCCCACACTTCCTGCCCCTGCCCCCATACTACTCTATTTCTGGTGCACAAGGATTTCAACTTCTTTAACCAACCCCATCATTCTAGAACATTTTGGATGTGCTCGCCAATTTGAGATCATCCACGGTTCTTAAATGTCCATTGGCAAATGCAATAAAATATAAAAGATTCTTCCAAGTAAATTAAACACACAATTATACTGATAGTACATACTCTTATCCAAGTGATACATTAAAATAGGATTAATAATTTTTTCAGTTTTATTTTTTATTTTAACTTAACCTTTAAAAAAGGAAAATTTCAGTAGGAGATCATCTTGCCCATCCCTTATTGGAAAAATGGTGATATTATGGATCTATATCGATATTTTGCCAACAACAAAAGAGATTCCCATGGATATAACTAGACTGATTGCTAGGTATATACTATTCTGTTTAAGTTCTTTATTTAAAAGGGGAAGAAGAAAATATATAGGGCACAAAAAAAGCAAAATCTGTATTGGTTGAAATAATAACCTGCCACTCTGATGTGAAAAGAGAAGTAGATATTAGGCTACAGTATCTCCTGACTCGTTAAAGTCAGGAGTGCACTGTTGTAATTTGTACCTTCTACATACAAAACATTTACTTTATGACTGACATGCCTCCACTGTCTCAAATAAGTAATGCTCAGCTTGAAATTTCAGGTCTCTCCTCCTTGGCCCCCATAAAGGGACAATATTATTAATGTCAAATGCTGGTGTTTCTCTCAAAGCAGACACAAAAGAATAATGTACAATGGATCAATTTCAATCCTGTGGTCTGAAGATCGACTCCATTAATTATAAGAGCAAGTGAACCATTGGAGTAATTTGGTAGCATGGTAAATGACTACATATTAATAGCACTTAATATTAAATACACCCAACTGGATATCATTTCCTCAGACAGAAATTGCTAAAATGAGGCCAAATTTTGGCTTTACATATCAGTCGCTCCAAAATAAAAATCTAGCAGAAGTGTATATAAGTGGCAGTAAGTCCTGTGTAGAGCTGGGAGAAATGAAAAGTCAGTTAAAAAAGACCCCATGCTGTTTCAGGGCAAACAAAACTGTAAATTTGGGTAGAATTCATCCGGCCACAAAAATAAGGAGGGAAAATTATGAGAAAGTCAAAGCGATTCATTTAGAAACAAAATTTTGATTCCAAATGACTTTTAAAAATGTTCTGTTCAACCTGAATATATTTTTGTTGTTGTTTTTCATTTTGGCAAGAAAAACTGGAAACATTCAATCTGGCTCAAAACAACCTTGCTCCTACTCCAATTTTCAATTTGGCCCCCTGCCCAAAAAGTCAATTCCTCATTTATCCCAAGCATGGCTCCCCACGGTAGTGTATTCCTTCCTTGAGCAAGAACAATGTGATGGGGATATGCGGGTGTCATTGCGAGGTTAGAGGTCATATGTGCACAGACATGCAGAGTATATTGCTTATCTCTGTGCCTATTCCCCAGCTCCTGCCATGAATAACCTAAAGGACAACCTCTCCAAAGGTCTTGTGGAAGGAGAACTGGCATGTGAGTAGGGGATCCTGCCCTCTTTGGAACAGACAGATTTTTCAGGTGGGTGATTTAGCACAACCGCCTACCAGAATTTACCCTCATGAGCCAAACTGGATTATTTAATGAGTTAGAAAAATGTTTTTCATATTGAAAAACGTTCAGGAAATAGTGACATTCCCAGAGCATAATCACAGGTTGATTAGAAATAAAGCAATACATTTGAAGAAAATTATTGTCTGGGGGGTGGGGGGGGCGAAGGGATAATTTACTGCATGTGTGAAAGTGTGTAGTTTTCTCTCCTCATGGTGCCACCTCAGATCCATGGAGTAATGGCAACACAGGGCCTGCTCCTCTCATGTATTTGCATTCATGATTCAGGTAAGTCCTGCACAGTAGCCCAGGGAGAGAAGGCATAGGGGGAACTTACATCCCCTTAAGCTGCACCTCACAACCTGGCTCTTAGTATCCAAACAAGACATTAGAGATTGTTCTGACTTTCCTGAGGAGTTCTGCTTACAATTCACTGTTAAAATAGACCATTCTAAGAACAGCCAGGTTAGAAGACATTGAAGCAGGTCCCATGTACAGCAGAAACTATTGACTAAACGATTTCAACCTTTTAAAAAGGCAATTCCATCCCTTAACTGGCTCTGCACATGAACAACATACAAAATGCTGCAGTCTTAGTACATGGAGAAAACTCCGAGCGCTTGTCTTCACTAACCCAGAGATCAACGCTCTGGAGATTGATCTCCCTGGGTCCAATTTAGCGGGTCTAGTAAGAACCCACGAAATCGACTGCTGATTTCCCCATCAATCCTGGTACTCCAGCAGGTCATGAAGAATAAGGGAAGTTGATGGGAGAGTTTCTCCTTTCGACCTCCCGCAGTGGGGATGCCATAGTCATTTGAGTTAAGGAATGTCGACTCCAGCTACGCTATTCACATAACTAGAGTTGCATATCTTATTTCGACTTTCTCCCCTAGTGTAGACCTGGCCCAATTTAATAGCTCTTTGTCATGGATTCTGTTGTGTTCAACATCTGCTCTGAGATGTATTTCCACCAATAGGACAGTAATTCTCTTAAAAGGCTGATTTCTCTGTTTTTATTGCTCCATGCATAGCCACATTTCTGGATGAATCTTTTCTAACATTCTCAGTTTAATATTTTTAACAATATTGTCCACTGTTTTGGTGATTATAATATGTTGATCACACTGTAATTGGTATTTAGTGGTTATAGTGTTGTTCAAGAGGAAAGTGCTCCAGCTGCTGCAAAGACAGCGTGCTGGGGTTAAAAATATGAAAAAATTGAGACCTTTAATGTACCACTGTACAAGGTAAAAAACCCAGTTGCAATTGCTATTTGCCTGTAACTTTGGTACACCTTCTCAATTGGACTGGGGTTCCGCAGTCCCTAGGTGATATTGTGCCACTAGTCAGCAAAAGGGTGCTTCTCCACAGTCCATGTTCCCCCAAGGTAATCAGTTAAATGGCAGAAGTCACTCAAGAATATGGCCAATACTTGTGCCTTTGCTGAGTGCCAGGATTGGCTGGCGGTGCAGTTCATGAATTCTTATACTAGATAGAAGCCAATTTCTTAGAAAGGCTATTTGTAGGGAGTAATAATATCATTGCAGCATTCATGGCATTCCCTAAGCCAGGGACAGGAAATGCGGTAGAAGCCTTAATTAGGATGAAGGTAAAATTGTAAAGCTTCCATAGTATATGCAGTGATCCTCCGTTTCTTTTCCTTGGACCATTGTACTTTTTCTTTTCCTGCTATCCCAGTTAATATTTAAAAACAAAACAAAAGCTTAGCAGGGAATGGATATAAAATTAAAAAAAGGATAAACACCTACACACATCTACATTAAAAAAATCTGTAGATTCAAAGTCAGATAAACAGCTAGGAGATTCCATTCTGCAGGTAATTCCTTCCCCCCGCCTCCCTTTCTATGTGTTTGTGGTTAGATATTAATCATTTCCTTTAGCATCATGTATATAAGAGTAAGAACAACACAACCAGGCACAGTTTGAGAAGCTGAAGTACAGAGCTATCTTCACAATGCTGCCCTTCCTTTTGATTTTGCTTAGTCTGGGGTCATATTGCAACTCAGCACCAACAGGAGAGATCAGAACAGGAACACTCAGAACAGCAATTATGGAATCTCTGCAACTTGTGGACAGAATTGAGAAGTCACAGGTAACTTAGTTCCAGAGTGATTTTTAAAGTCAGTTTAATTTGTCTAATTTTTGTTGCAACTTTAAGTTTACAGTAACTAACTTCATTTTTTCTTTATCAGTTTCAGGAGTATTTAAAGACACCAGACAACATAATGGTAAGAAATTGAAATGTATTTTTGGTCAAAGTGCCAGATTTCATGTTTGTTTTATGATTTCAAATGTATTTAAGATACTTTTTGTGTTGGAGATGCTATATGATTTAAGGGCCTGATCCTGCTACCCTTCCCCGCACTGATCCTATTGTGCAAAAATTCATCCAAGTACTTACCTTTATGCACAGTGAGAAGGCCCATTGACTTAAATGGGAGTACTCACAGTACACATAAAGCTAACTATGCACATGAGTCTTTGCAGAGTCAGGACCTCACTCTGTAAGTACTCCTATTAATTCAAATAAAACTTCTTGTGGGGTCAGGCACTATCAAAAAGAATGGCAAAACTGGGCTGCAAATTCACATCTCTGGCAAGATGCCATTCAAGGCCTATGACTTAAATCTTCATATTATGCCTTAAGTGAGACTGTGCTACAGCCCTCTGGAGAAAGATGAATTTCATCCTAAGTGAAAAATTGTATTAATAGTTTCAAAATTACTAGCAGAAGACTCATAAGGGACCAATTTTTGTTTTGACTTAAACTCCATTCATTTCAATGGGCCAAACTCTCTGCTGTGAAACAGATACTCAGTTACTCCAGAGAACCCAGAGATGATGATAACATGAGGTATGAGGGAGCTGAGCTGACTGGGAGAACTTGTGTAGAGCTTTCCCCGGCCAATTTTATGCTACTTTATGGGGGAGATTATCAAAAGCACAAGAGGGAGTTAGGCAACAAACTCTCACTGAATGTCAACAGCTCACTCCTCTTTATGCCACTGAAAATCTCTCCTCGTAAGTACAGAAGGCGCATAAATAAACTCCCATACTACAAAGCTACTCAATTCTGAGTACAGTTCTGAGCTGACTACAGATAACATGGTCCAAGATATTCCTAACAGGGGGACAAATTCTGCCTTCATCTCCCCTTAAAGACAATCAGGCCCATTTTTTTAAAAAATGGCCTCTGATTTTAGGTGCTTCCATATTTTGGGAGATGCTCATCTTAACACAATGCTCAGAGCTGCTTAGCACCTACAATTTCAGCTCAAGCCCATGGGAACTGCATGTGCTCAGTATCATTGAAAAACATCACACCATTAAGTTTACCAGTTGGGCACCCAATAACACAGGGACCCAAAATTACAGGCCACTTTTTAAAATGTTGGCCTAAATTAGAATAGTATACCAGGTAGTCGCATTCCAGTGATGTATCATGTGCCACTCAGAGATTTACACTGTGAAGACAAATGATATAGTATGTTGAAAATAATGATTATTATTCCAGGAGGATAAATGCATACTTAAATCATTAAATACGTTCAATGAATCTTTGAGCACAAACAACCCTACTCAGAATACAACAGAACTTGACCTCTTACTCGTCAACTTGAAGTGTATCCAGAAGGAATTGGAAGGAAAGCCCAATCTGAAAGTAAGTTTTGTTGGCTTTTTTTCCCCTCTACTGTGAGTGAGTTATTTGAAGTTAGAGAAATACCCATATATAAATGAAAGCAGGTGCACACTAAAGACAGAATGGATGAATGGAATAATCAACTGTTAATTTGCAGTTTTGATTTATTTGTGTCACTTCTGCAAAATACTTGGCTTGTTAAAGGACATGCATCTGACAAAGTGGGTCTTTTCCCATGAAAGCTTATGCTCCAATATATCTGTTAGTCTATAAGGTGCCACAGGACTCCTTGTTGCTTTTGCAGATCCAGACTAACACGGCTACCCCTCTGATACTTAATCAAAGATACAACAGTTGCTGTGGTCTTAAAATTAAGAGCTACAGAAATACGCAAAATGAACAGATCTGGACAGACACTGGGACAGACTCAGATCTCAGCCAAACTAGTAGAAAGCCAAATTACTTTATTGGCATCAATGGAGTTATTCTGGATTTGCACTGGTATAGCAGAATAGCTCAGCCTTTGACTGTTTACTGCCCCCTTTTGGATTTGTACCGTCATAACTGCATTGACCTATGCAAGTGTTTAATACTGGGTATATTTGTAGTGTTTCTTAAACAGCGAGACCAAATAATATTGAACAAAAGATGATTTGCAGCTTTTGTGCTAAGTAAATAATTCAAACATTATTTTTTAAAGGAACATCAGCTTGCTTGTAATACTATAAAGAAGAATTTTAGCAACTTCAAAGACAAACTCAGAAGATTTTTATGGCACCTGAATCACAACATAACGAAGTTTGTTTAAAAGAAGATTTCTGAAAAGAAAAAAAATGAATCACCCAAGTTTCAGCCTATCAGAAGACTTGATATTATTGTGTTCTTATTATTTGATAAGTCTGACTACAAAAAGCTTGTATTTATATAAAATAATGTAATATTAGCTGAAATGTTTTTAACTTGTTTGGATTGTTGATTAGAAACCTAATTGCTCGGACATAGTATAGTTTTGCTATTCTTATGAATTGTGAGAATGTTTTGATTTATTTATACTATTTATATATACAGTAAATAATTTAAAATATTTAATTTTATGATCAAGCTGTATTTACATATTTATTTCAGTCAGAGAAAATACTGATTTCCTAAGTACTGATGAGTTAATATTGACCACATTGTTTGTATCTTATTTCTTTTAGAAATGTATATTTGTGCCTCTTATTGAGGCTTATGGGTGCTTTGTATCCATGATAAAACTGTCACTTACAAAAAAAAAATAAAGAAAGAATTGGTGACTCACTACTCCAGGCTTTGTTACTACTAGAGATTAAGAATTGACCAAGCAGATCCATATCTTACAGTAGCTCTGATCTTGCCAAACTCTGGTTAAGGCAGAAGTAGGGCCAGAAACATGAGTACTTCACTGAGATTCTCTGTATGCCCACTCCTAATGTGAACTTAATTACTGATAAGATACTTAGAAGAGATTAGATTGAGGCAGGATCTTACAAGTGTGTAATGGTTACTTTAAGACAGTGGTTCCCAACCTGTGGCCCATGGACCCCTGGGTGTTCGTGAGGGCACTGCAGGGGGGGCCCAGAAAGTTTTAAAAAAAGATTTTAAAACTTACATTTCTTTTCCTTTTCTTCTCTCCCCCAAACCCGGAACATGGGGGCAGGAGCCGTGTGAGCTGGGACATGGCTTGCTTTTGATCCTGTTCTCCAGAAGCTAAGAGAGAGTGGGGAAAGTGTTTGCATACCATACATGCCTCTCATGCCTGGCTGGTGCGTAAGAGGCATGCACAGGATGGAAGCATGTTCCCCTTGATCCCTTAGCAGCCAGGGAAAGGGATCAAAAGCAAGCTGCGTCCCAGCACGCATGGCTGCAACCCCCCTGTGCTCCTGGTCATGGCTTGCTTTTGATCTCAGTCCCTGGACACTAAGGTAGCGAGAGGAAAGTGCTTGCATCCTGTGCATGCCTCTCTCACACCAGCCAGGCGTGAGAGGCACGTATGACATGCAAGCACTTTCCCCATGCTCCCTTAACTTCTGGAGAATGGGATCAAAAGCAAGTCGCTTCCTGGTGTGCATGGCTGCTGCCCCCTCCTCCGCTCCCAAAGTTCCACCCTTGCCCCCTACCCTGCTGAAATTCCACCCTTGAGGAGCTGGCAGCTTCAGAGCTCTTTTGGCCACTAGAACCCTCTCGCTCCATAGATGAGCAGGGGACCGTGGGGACCGGAGCTGAGAAAGCAGCGCAGGCAAACTGCAGCCAATGGGACCTGAGAAGCTCCGTGCCCTGTAGTCTGCATGTCCCTCAGCCCACACTGAAGCTGACAAGCTGTGACTGTGATCTGGAGTCAGCTTATAAATGAGTCAGTCACGTTTAACAATTTTTTTCTCTTTTTTGAATACGTCACTCTGCTCTAACTGTTCAAAAGCTATTAGAGTATATATACACTACAGTGTTATTTCGAAATATCTTATTTTGAAATAGTTAATTAAAAATAGCTTATTTTGAAATAACACATCTACACACAAAATGCATTTTGAAACAGCATTTTGCTATTTCAAAATAGTGCATCCACACTGAGTGGACTCTCAATTGCATTGAAGGCCGGCCGGAACCAGGTCCAGCAGGGCATCAGGTCAGGAGTTTAGCCTCAGGCAGCAGCCACACAGATATCTGAGTCTTGTGCTTAAAGAGACCCCCACCCTGGGCAGCCGGTTCTCAGCTTTCCCTGCTTGCTTGCCTACCTCGATGAGGGACAGCAAAGCATTTGTGTCTCTGCGTGCTCTGGTTGCCCTCACTCGGGACACCACAGCACTCTGCAACATGGAGCCAGAACTGCCCCTGGGCACTCTGGTGCTTCTCGTGAACACGTTGATGCAAACCTGGCTGCACTTTCTGCAGGCTGCCATCCAGGAGGTCCATCGGGAGGCTGTCAGTATCTAGGAGGTCCTGCGGGAGAGCTTCCACCCTGAGGAGCACTAAGAGCCTCTCTGGTCTGCCCTACTGGGGGCTTGTGCTTCATTCCTCCCCCACATCGTTCCACTTACCCTCCCAGCCCCCCTTCCTGATGTCAAATAAAATACACATATTTTCATGAACACAAACTCTCTTTATTTAACAAAACGGGGGGGGGGGGATGAAACTGGTGAGAGTGGAGAAAGGAGGTGGGAGAGGGGAGGAAAGAGGGTGGGAGAGGGGAGTGGGAAACCTGGGAGGAGGAAGGGGGAAGCAATGGGAAGAAGGGGGAGGGGAAGCTCAGGGCTTAGGGTTGGGGGTCTTGCTGGACCAACTTGATTTTCATGCGAACCTGCTCCTGGGTTCGCATGTAGCCTTTGGTGGCCAGGCTGGCAGCTATCCTGCCATCGATGGCCACGTTCCTCCATCTAGTGCGGAGATCATGGACGTTGGGGGCATCCCCCACAAACCTAAGTAAGGTCCACCCTGGACCAGGAAGGCGCCCACCTTCTCCAGGCCCTGACAGGCTCCTGGGAGCTGGCAGACCGCTCCTGGGGAGTGGCAGAGGGCTGGCTGCCAGTGGCTTGCTGGCTCATGTTTTGGGGCCACTGGGTCAGAGGCAGTGACTGCTGACTCTGGGCTGGCAGGCTTGGAGCTGGCACAGGCACTGTGGCCAGAGTCAACCCCTTTAAGGGCTCCGGGGAGGGAGGGGAAGGAGAGGAGTGTTCTTGTTTGAAGCTGGAGTGGCCACCAGGGCACCCTGGGAAGGCTGGAGGCCCCCTATTTTGAAATAAGTGTCTACACAGCACTTATTTCGAATTAGCTATTTCGAATTTGGCGTTATTTCCTTGTAGAATGAGGTTTACCAAATTCGAAATAAGTGCTCCACTATTTTGAATTTATTTCAAAATAGCGGTTTGGCTGTGTAGATGCTAGGAACATTAATTCAAAATAACGGCTGTTATTTCGAATTAACTTTGATGTGTAGACATACCTTTAGAGTGGCAGGAAGGGGTCCATGAAATTTTAATAGATTGAAAAGGGGTTCATATTCTCAAAAAGGCTGGGAAACACTCCTTTTAAAATGTTTAATAACTGTCAAATATATAGAATATATCTATATTTTAGGAGTCCCAGTTTGAGTTTTAAACGTAAAAATTGAATAAAATTCAAATCAAATGTAAACAAATGTTAGCCATGGGTATTGTTATTGATTTATTAGTATAAAAGCAATGCATGAATATCTGTGCACTGTTTTTCAAGACAAAGATTTGTAAAACTTTCTTATACAACTAATGAAAAATGAAATCACGCTTCTTTCATAAACATAAAACTTCACAGTGTCATTTTTTCTGGAAGAAATGCTAGGGCTATTTTAAAAACGTTAGCCTTTTAAAATAAAGTTAATAGAAAGATTTAAGTAGTGTCACTTAATTGTAAGGATTTGAGAATTTCAGATGATTATATATTCAGAAATAAGTTTGAGCAAAGGTCAATTGATGTTACTCAATATGGGTGAAATTCACCTTGACTAAAGAACCACCACAAGAATTAGGTAACACTTAAATCTTTACAAGATGTGGGATTTCAGTGGGGCACCAGCAATATTCCCTCTAATCTTTTCCATTCAGGTGTAGAATAAAATTTTATGTGCACCAAGGCATGTGTGATTGTACACCAGAAGTAGACACAGAAAACCCAGCTGTGGGCACTCTGCTAATCTGCTTAGTGGCATTTGAATCGCCCCTGAGTGGGCACACAAATGCACAGCTGACAGGGAACACTGAGCATCAGTCTTTGTGCTGGCGCTCTGCCTAGGAGTTAATTTCAATTAGGGCTGTCAAGCGATTAAATAAATTAATTGTGATTAAGCACATGATTAAAAAATTAATTGTGTGGATTAATCACGCTGTTAAACAATAAGAAGACTCCTGCTGACCCCGGGCTCCACATTGCACTGCCTCTTTGAATCGCCGTGGTGGTGTTTCAAAGGGGCAGCGCCGAACAGCTGACCTTGTGCTCTGCGTTGCGCTGCCCCTATGAAATGCTGCGGCAGCATTTCAAAGGGGTAGTGCCACGTGGAAACACTTGCGATTAAGGTGTGTTAATTTTTTTAACACATTAATTCTGCCTTATGTTAATTGCAGGCGTTAACGCTCATTAATTGACAGCCCAGCTATTCTCTTCCATCTAGTTTTATGTTCTGTTTCTGGCAAGGCCATCTCTCTACCGAAGAAAGCAAATATGCACCTGCCTAATTGCATCAAGTGAGTAAGATTTACAGTTTGACCAAAGCAATTTATGAGATTATCCCTTGAAACTTTAGGGTTTTTCAATTAATACCAAATTCAGGCAGGAATGTACCTCACTAGGATGAAGTCTGATTTGGGGTCAGGATATAAGGCAGGTGGCAGTGTTTCCCACCTATCATTCTTTGCCTGCTTATCGCTCCAGCAAATCCCTTTACCGCAAACACCATTCGTTGGATTGATAGGGGTACTAGATCCAGCCCTTTCCTGCCATGTTCACCAGCGTGACCTGAAATGTGCAAGTGGAACTGCCAAGCTAGTTTGCATGGACTGAATCTTGTCCTACATGGGTTTTTATTTCTATTTGTTTTTGAGATATTAGTTACTGAGTAAGACTGACACTATGGGGTTGTGTGTGCTTGTTGTTCCTAGCGTTACCCCCTCCCGATAACTCTGTGGGGAGATTGTAGTTTAGTATGGTTGTATGGTAGACTTAATTTCAAGCATTGGCGATGAGACATACTTTTGCATTTACATAAACCTTTGCTCTGTTAATGCTCCAGATACTAAACGCTCACTCCCCCTGT
The DNA here is from genome assembly GCA_032595735.1 of Pelochelys cantorii. NCBI lineage: Eukaryota > Metazoa > Chordata > Testudines > Trionychidae > Pelochelys > Pelochelys cantorii. Next base: position 17,051,179 of record CM064340.1, read on the forward strand.
CACCAAGGCTAACTGAATAGGGTAATTTACTGCTGATCTGGGATAAACAGCTCTAAATTTCCTCCAGCAAAACAGACATATGACAAAAAGATTCTGCAAGTCATGCTGTATATAAGCAACTTGAGTATTAACATAAGAACATAAGATAAGCCATACTGGGTCAGACCGAAGGTCCATCTAGCCCAGTATCCTGTTACCTACCTATCCTGACTAATAGCCATTGATGGACCTAACCTCCATGAATCTATCTAGCTCTTTTTTGAACCCTGTTAAAGTTCTAGACTTCACCACATCATCTGGCAAGGAGTTCCAGAGGTTGACTGTGCACTGCGTGAAGAAAACTTCCTTTTGTTTGTTTTAAACCTGCTGCCTATTAATTTCATTTGGTGATTCCTCGTTCTTATATTGTGGGAATAAGAAATAACTCTTCTTTATTTACTTTTTCCACATCAGTCATAATTTTATAGACCTCTACCATATCCCCCCTTAGTCTCCTCTTTTCTAAGCTGAAAAGTCCAAGTCTTTTTAATCTCTCTTCCTATGGGACCCGTTCCAAACCCCTAATAATTTTTGTTGCCCTTTTCTGAACCTTTTCCAATGCCAATATATCTTTTTGGAGATGAGGCGACCACATCTGTACTCAGTATTCAAGATGTGGATGCACCAAACACAGTGCAGTCTTTGCTAACAATCTCAGGCCCCCAAAAGAGGGGAGTTTCTCCTTATTAATTGGACTATATTCTGCAGTCATCTGGCGTAAGCTTCTAGAACAGCAGCCGCTGCCACCTTTTTGGTGATTTTATTAAAGTTTCACTGTAAGGTCATAGTCTCAGTCAAAGATAAAACCCATTTTTCTGTAGAATCTTTCCAGTACAAGAGTCAGCCTGGCTATTTAATATTTTTTCTGTCACGCACCAAGCAATCTTCTGGATTCTGGTAAAACACAACAGCACCAAGACAGTCTCCACACCCACTCATTCCCATTCACGAGAGTAATGAATATCTGCGGCAACAAATATGCTGTTATCGAGGACAAACATGGTAGGCATTGTGCTGTGTGTCTTGAAGCCCTACAGCAACAACAAAGCTAAAACTCAGGGTTTCTAAATACAGAGGCCACCATCATTTGAGGGGAAAAGAGACTGTTCTTAAACTGTTAGCAGTACCGGGCTTATAAAACAAATATACAACTTTCATTTTAATGAGAAAAGGGTACGCTGCACACATTGCATTTTAAAAAAAAAATGTAGTGTATTGAATTGGCTAGAGAGATTTGTGTTCTCAGAGTTCTTATACTGACCCCACGTGACTAGACCGACTATTTATCCCTATCAAGCTGTAGGGCTGCAGCATAAAATCGCCCTTTTAATAAACTATATTTACCATTGTGACATTATGTATGTCACCTCATGAATTGTGGTCCAATTTTTATGAACAGGATTTGAATTAATTTGTTAGTAACCTTTTAGGAACTGCCTTTGGAGAATCTGTTATTGTAACTTTCTGAACCTTTTTTTTTTAATAAATTATAACTGAAACCCCATTTTGACCATATTGTAACCAAATCCCCATTTTAAACTTTGTACTGCCTTAACTCTGTTTAAAGTCACGGGTGTGTCTATGTAAAAGTCTGACTGTGGGGGGAGGAAAGGGGTGTGTGTAAAGGAATCAGTCGCTGAAGCCATCCTGTCTGCAGACCAGCGGCCAGCACCACCTTCATAGCTGAAGAACAATGCAAGTGATCCCTGCAACAGAAACCACCCAAGACAGAGAAAAACAAAAGTTCCATCAAGAAAAAAAGATCCAAGTCCATTTGCTGTTAACTGATGGCTCATGGTCATACTGTGTCCTGAGGCAGTGGGACAGCACAAGATCTGTGAACTAAAACATATAAAAAGATGGGCGTAAAAGTATGGAACTGGGTCTCATCTTGTCAACATCGGAGCATCAATCTGGACTGACAGAAGCCCGGCTCCTCATTTCCCCTTCTCCATCTAACTCACCTGGCCAGTGAGTTAAGGGGAGCAACAAATTGGTAACTAAGCACCAATAAGACAGAGTGTGTGTGTGTACATGAGTATAGTATATTATATGCATACAGTACAATAATGATGTATTATCAATAAATGTGGCATTTGGCCTTATCCCTTTAAGAAGATCCCATGCAATTCTTTAAAGTACAACCAAGCCAAGAATGTGAATTTAACGACATCCATTTAAAATTCATATTCTGGCAGCGTGGGTGGGGTGGATAATAGAAACAAGTCACTGACCTGTTGTTTCATTTAACTTATGCAGGTACCTTAAATAACTATGCCTACATCCCGTGTTTGTTTTAAACAGGGGCTGGCACGTGTGGCAATGTTCTGAAGTTGAAAAGTTGGTAAACAAAATACTGTGTGAAAATTAGCACTTGATACTCTCTAGATGGCACTCCCTTACTACTGAATACCATTGATACAATTTACTCTGGAGAGATGCACTAAGTATAGGTAGTCAAAAACTGGCAAGAGAAAGTAAGAGCTCCTTCATCCCCTCTTTTCTGTTAACATTTTCTGATCAACTTTCATTAATAGGTTAGAATTTGCATATACCACATGAAGTTGAACAGAGACTTGAAAATGTTAATTCCAGGCTCTCTCTCCCTATTCCTGCCTCCTTCATTTTGCACCTGTGTTCACTCTGTGTTCTCAGAGCTCCCTGTGTCTACACCAAAACAGCTTCTTCCTCTGTTTTAAAATGCTGTAACAGTCTATTACACAAAACCACTACAATCTTACACCAAAAGAACACAAACCAACGATTTAGTAAGACACTAAATTTGGCTTTTGCTTCCTGCATGTGAAACATATAAAAATAAACTGGACTTCTTACATCACAATATGTCTAAAGTAGCTGAACAGAACCTCTCACACTACTATTATAAACAGAATAAGTTGTCAGATACACAGTGATGTAGTACATAATTCCAGTCCTTGATGCTCTCCTAAAGAAAATATCCAGTGCTAAGTCTATGAAGCTGCCTTCTGAAGTTTCAAAGCATTGATAACATCTTGCTACTTCTCCCCAGTGATCATAGCAACATAGGGTTGGAAAAGACCTCAGGAGGTCATCAAGTCCAGCCCCCTGCCCAAAACAGGACCAATCCCAACCAAATCATACCAGCCAGGGCTTTGTCAAGCCAGGACTTAAAAACCTCTAGGGAAAGAGATTCCAAGACCTCCTTAGGTAACCCATTCCAGTGCTTCAGCACCCTTCTGGTGAAATACTTTTTCCTAATATCCAATTTTGATCTCCCCCCACTACAACTTGAGACCATTGCTCCTCATTCTGTCATTACTGAGAACAGCCTCTCCCCATCCTTTTGGAACCCTCTTTCAGGTAGTTGAAGGCTGCTATCAAATCCACCCTCACTCTTCTCATCTGTAGACTAAATAAGCCCACATTTCTCCACCTTTCCTCTTAGGTCATGTGCTCCAGCCCTCCACTGGACTCTTTCTAATGCGTCCACATCTTTTCTGTAATGCAAGCCCAGAACTGGATGCAATACTCCAGATGTGGCCTCACCAGTGCCACAGAAAGGGGAATAATCACTTCTCTAAATCTGCTGGCCACGATCCTGCTAATGCACCCCAATATGCCATTAGTCTTCTTGGCTACAAGATCACATTATTGACTCATATCCAGTTTCTCAGCCACTGTAATCCACAGATTCTTTTCTGCAGAACTGCTACTTAGCCAGTCAGTCCCCAGTCTGTAGCAGTGCTTGGGTTCAACCCTTGTTGAACCTCATCAGATTTCTTTTGACCAAGACCTCCAATTTGTCTAGGTCACCCTCTATCCTTTCTCTACCCTTCAGCATATCTATCTCTCCCTCTTCTCTCTCTAGCTTAGGGTGTGTCTAGACTACAGGGTTTTTTTGAAAAAAAGTGTCCTTTTTTTCAAAAAAAACTTCCCCTGCATCTAGACTGCTGCCGCATTCTTTTGAAAGTAAATTGAAAGAACACGGCAGTTTTTTTGACCACGGAAAACCTTGTTTTACAAGGAAGAATGCCTTTTTTCGAAAGTGCTCTTTCAAAAAAAGGCACTATGTAATGCAAACTGTGCTTTTTTGAAAGAGAGCATCCAGACTGCCTGGCTGCTCTCTTTCAAAAAAGCAGCTTGCTTTTTCAAAAGTACTGGTTGTAGTCTAGATGCTCTTTTTCTAAAGAGGCTTCTTCGAAAGTATCTTTCGAAAAAGTCTTTTTTGAAAGAGGCTTGCAGTCTAGATGTAGCGTAAGTGTCATTCACAAACTTGCTGAAGGTACAATCCACCCCCTCATCCAGGTCATTAATAAAGATGTTGAATAAATCCACCCCAGAACCAACCCTTAGGGCACGCCACTTGATACCAGGTAACATTCATATGAGTTGTCCCAGATAACATTCATTGTTAAATGATCCTCATTTCCACAAATTTATTTCTTACATGCAAGCATTGACCCAGCAGTTTCTATAAATGAGTCTCAGCCTACTGGCTGTTTGTAACATTCTCTGTTATTCTGGGGTGGATGGAACCCAAGTCACATGAATATTCTTGTTCTCTGATTGGATGACAAACTTTAAAAAAATAAAAGTAAATAGTCTGGTGTACACTGTGTTCAGAATGGGAATTAGGGTTGAAGCTCCTTATGAAACCTACTGAGACATAAGTGAGGGCAAAGTGTGGGGGAGAAGAGGGGGAAAGTTAAACCAGCTCCAAGATGGGAGAGAGCCTCTCGGGACTTTCTACTGCCACTGCTGCCCAGGTGCCAGTCGCCTAGGTCTTACCCCACACCACCAGAGTGTATGGCACACGTACACATTGGTGAATCAGCAGCCTGCCTCTGTGTAAGTCAGAGCTCACATCAAACACAGGAAGAAGGTGGGGAGTGAGGAGTGGAGAATAATACAATGGCCCTGGATACCCAATATTGACCTTTAGTGATGTCCCCGTTCATGATGCACCCTTGATAGGTAAAAGATGCGTTTTGTATTTGAGGCAGAGGTCCCTGAAATTGTGCTTGTTTTATTCTATAAATTAAAAGTGATATTCATTATTCTAGAGTGAGCTTCCAACACCCTTGGGACCTGACCGATCCCTAACCAGGGAATTTGCCCGATGAGGGAAAGTCAATGCCACCCCCGCCTTTCCCTTGGCCCATTGTTCCACCTCCCCCATTCTCAGGCTCCCAGGGTAGCAGGGCTCTGTTTCCCCATCCCATGCTGCTGGCTGCTATTCCCTGGCCCGGCAACATTCCTGGCTTGAGAACCCCTGATTTCTCCTCATGAGTGCTCCAGCTCTGGAGCACCCAGGGAGTCACTGACAATGCTGGACCAGGGGTTTTGCTGGAGTAGGAGAGACCAGATTACAGAGGTTCAACCTGTACTCATGTTGTAATAGATCCTACTTGCATTCTTCATGTAAATAACTCTGAGTCAATATTCAGTACAGTAGCAAGAAAAGAATCTGGCTCTTGAAGACGTCTTGTAGTTAACATCTTAAGCCAGGATCCTGCAAATAATTACACATAAAGGCAATTTTATTCACATCTATTCCCTTTGAGATCACAAGCATGTTTGCACATGTGTAGGGGTTTGTAGGATCACATTCTAACCATAGGACTTCACAAACTCAAGATGCCAGTTCAAGCTTGTCACATTGTCATGAAGTTTATTAGGCCAGGGATAAAGTCTATTCCCCACTCTATCTATCTATGATAAAAGGAAAAAAACCATGAGCTTTTTACTCAACTGTCTCAAAAGAGTTACTTGTCTCAAAGAATTTAGTCAGTACAATTTTGTAAGGTGTATCTACATAACAAAAAGCTGAATTGTGTGCCCCCCCCAAAAAAAACCCACTGTTATACCACATTAGGGAAGTCTACTAAATAAATACTATATAGACCAGATCTTCAGCTGATATACACTGGCATAGCTCTACTGAAGACACTGAAATATGCTGATTTACACCAGCCATGTATCTTGCCCCATGTGACTGGGATAGGTTTTTGGGATATGCATTCATACAGCATTAGTGCTTGTATAGAAAAAAAAATCTAATTAAAAGTTAGAAATGGATATGTATTTTGATATTAAAATATTTAAAACACTCACAGATAATATTAACAGGCACATCTAAAAATCAGATATGCAGCTAATTCTGCTGCGTAGTTTGTAGTTTATTTCCTCTTTCAATGATCTGCAAGTCAGATAAGATAGTAATCATGGTATGAGTTTATATATAAGCATGCTGAATAGCTATTTGTAAAGAGAGATGAGCTTGAATACAAAATAAAGTTATAGTAAATTGCAAAAAATTCTAAGTCTATACATATTGCATTTAAAATGTATAAATACATGTTTTTGATATTTCTTAGTCTTGGGATACACAGTCATTTTGTTCCTCTGAAGATAACAACATCAAACTCACAACACAATATCATCACTGCTACAGTGAAAGAAATTATTGCTTTACTTAATAAAGTAAATGTGTCTCAGAATTCCCAGGTAAGTCAATTTCAGGGGTTATTTTCTGAACAATTTCTTTTTGTGCTCATTTTAAACATGAGCCTGACTGATTTCTTTCATTTTTAGGAAAAATTTACCACACCAGAAAATGTCACGGTAAGCAACTGTGGTTTATTACTGAAATTATTTTTATATTGTTTAGGTAAATATATTCAGGATTTGCAAGACACGTGAAAATGCAGGCTTTCCAAAGTCCAACAGATTATTATGGCATATGAAATAAACAGCTAAGGCATGGGAATAGTAGATGGGCATTTTCTCTATGAAGAAATCAAACAATGGCTTGGAAACAGGGGTTTCTCCTTAGTAACTTGTGACATTTATTTGATTATTCTCTAAAATACCAATACAATGTATCGTGATATTTTTCTGCTCTTAAGGATGATGTACCATAATATTTTCTTTCAAATGGAGACAGTCAACTTGAATTTTAATAATTTGTCTAAGATCAAAACAATCCAGTTGCTGATGGACATAGTATTCCCTGATTTTTTTAAAGTTCTTTTAATACATTTTTATAATGGGTTTTCTGTTCTGAAGTTGATGTGCATATGGCTCTTTTCATCGAGGCAGAAAGTGACTAAGTATATGGGAAAAAACAATGAAACTGATTATATATTAGAGTATATATTAGAGTGTATCTGTATCAGTGTCTACCAACTCATGTTGTATTAATGTGTTGTGTTATATTACATAATATATATACCACATTAATACAACATGAATTGGTAGACACTGATACAGATACACTCCCTCTCAGGAGTGTCTTCTTTTTTGAAAGTTCAAATATGGTAACCCTATTATATCTAAAAGAATCTTCTCTGGAAAAAATCCAAATCAACTAAAAGACTTCAGTTGAACTCAGTTAGGCCCAAAACACTGCCAACGCTCAAAATAAACTAATAATAATAGAGAAAATATTTACTGCTCAGTTTTTAGGTATAATACCTGTGATTTGTAACTATCGTGTATATAAAAGTTTCAGACAAATGTTAACTTTTCAAAAGTTTGTAGGAGGACAACTGAGGAAGGAAAAGGAATAACATTTGTACTAAAAAATTATTTGACTATTGAGATTTAATATGTGATTTTACTGACATTTAAAAAAACTATCTTGGTGTAAAATGTAATATAAGCTTATACAACACAGCTACTGTTAACTTTTCTCCTGTTTATCTCAGTCTGAAAATTGTTCACATAATTACATAGAGAAATTTATTCAGGAACTCCACAAATTAAAGAAAAATGATGAATGGCAAATTGAAAACGACATGAAAGTCCTGGAAGAAAAATGCCCATTTCTAAACGTAGGTATTTTTATTTATTTTGTTTTACACAAGTGTTTTTCCACATAGATATCAATTTATTCAGCTCTTTCTCTCTTGTTGACTTGTTTATTCAGTAAATCCTTTCAAAAGAAGCGTGAATCTTTTCTAAAAGTACATGGGGCCTACCCCGGAGTACCTATCTTTTCATGTAGCTCCCTTTGACTGCAACTGATGGAATGACTGGGGCTCTGAATAGGGTTGCCAGATGGTTTCAACAAAAATACCGGACACACTTGACATTACATCACAATCTACATTACATCTTATTTGAGAAAATATAAATGTTCAGTATTTTCTAATTTGTTTCCTGAACAGAAAGCTCAAATACTAGACTGTCCGGTTCAAAACTGGACACCTGGCAAGCCTAGCTCTGAAGTCTTGACTAACTAGAAAGTTAATGAAAGTTGTGCCTGATTACGGAATGGATGAAAACTGATGGCCAAGTTGTCCATTCATAGAAATATTTAAGGGCAGGAAATCTGTGCAAGGTTCTGTAGAAGAGACTTCCCCCCTATTGCTATACCAGATAATTGATCTATGCCAGAAGCAGAAATCCTGAGGGGTGGGAGGCTGGAAATCAGTGAGACCCTAGGGCAAATGGAAGTCTAATGCCCCTACATCAGCTCACCAAAACACTCCAACGTAGGGCAGTCCCACTGGAGAAATTCCTTGCTAGGTTCTACAACCACTGGATGCCCAAGGACAGGACCTCTACCTTAAAGGGCCAATTTGTGTGTATGGTGGAGAGAAATGGGGTTACCACCTCCCTTGCATCTTCACATAGCCTGAAGTCACTCTTCAACCCCCTGCCTCTCTTTCCCCTTCTTCAGTGCTCCTTAAACCCAACACACTTCAAAAGCAAATTAAAACATCCCCCACCTGGGATCCAATGTACTCAGTCCTCAGGTACACACAGGCCCTCCAGACCCAACACCAGTTTAGTGTCTCTTCACTTACCAACGGAGTTTCCAGCCCTTGCTGTCAGAACTGCAAGAGCCAGGCCAGCTACAACTCCCCAGAATTCTGCATCCGGAGCATCTGTCTTCCCACCCTGCAGCCACTTGCTGCTCTTTATAGGGAAATCGGCTCCTCTAATTCAGGTGTAATTTCCTTAGGAAACAAGGGTGGCTAGCCCTCTAGTCATTAAGGGGCAAGCCACTTGGTTACACAGGTCCCCTCAGTTAATCACACACAGATCCCTAGACATTCAGCAAGGCCGGGAGACGGCACTTGAGTTCTCAATCTATGCAGCAATGGGGTTTGGGGAGAATTTCTGGAAGGTTCCCAGCAAGTTGGCTCTTTCACAAAGTTTTCTTCTCAACTTTCCAACAAAATATACAGCTGGTAGAAATTTTTCAAATCTCTGCTTTTAAATTGAAATTACAAAAATCAAAGCCTTTTTGGCAATACCTCCCCCTCTCCTGTATTCTAACAAGCTCCAGTCCTTGAGGACTTCAAGATTTGACTATCATGCACAGACTCATGCCTATACAGTCCATTAGTGACTTTAGTTCACTCAGACTTTTAGCAAGCTTGATGGTTTCATTGTGGTCCTTACAAAAAAAGGAATGACTGCAAAGAAACTGCACCCCTTGGCACTACTAGCAACCACTTCAGAGAACTACAATGCAATTAACAGGGAGGATACAGACAGTACTCACCAACAGGTATCATAGGTCATTTTAATCGCTTGAAGGGTGATGCTGACATGTATTGTTTTTCTATCCGCACTTTTTCTACTGACTGGTTTTACAGCAATAATGAGGCCTAACTGAAAGGGTGCATCAGCAAACTCTATAGACACAAGTGAGAGGAGATCTGAGAGATAGAAACTGTCTGCTACAGCAACAGCTTGTCTCTTCTATACACAATGTTGATAATGTTATACTAGTCCTCTATGGCTCAGGAAATGTCAAGGTGCTCCAGGGCAGGCTTTAAGGATCCATGGTCTGTATTGTCTGAGTTAAAGAACATATATTTTGATATGGTAGCTCACACTTCCATCTGTCACATACTACTCACCCAGGAGCTGCAGAGGGGATGGGGTACTATGTATGTTATCAATGGTAATCAGAACGGCTCGCATTACTGCTTTGTAGGATTAATATGGAGCCATGTGTTGTGAGCATGGGGAGAGGAAGAAGTTGCCCTGGTTTCACATGTTATACTGATAATTTAGTCTGAGTGATATTGAACATGTAATATTTGGATGGATATTAAATCATGTGTTTTCCCCCCCTTAGAAATCTCACGGCAATTATTCATCCTGCAAGACTGAAATAACAAATTTTAATAGTTTTAAAAATAAATTAGAGACTTTTGTGTCTTGGATCAACGAGGAAAGTACAACAAAATGTTGCAAAAAACCCTAGAAAATGGACAAAGAATACACATCTCCTAAATATAAGTATGCATCCCTGAAGAACTATTGAAATCATCACTTTGTAAGAAAAGAACCACAGAGCAAAAAAAGTTATTTCTAACTGGAGTCCGCACTGAGCGTTACACACAGAAAGGAAAGCAAGAAAACAGACTTTGCAGATAAAGCAATCAAAATGTTAGAGAAGAAAGGAGATTTGAGGCTAAGTGTGAATGACAAATGATAGTAGTTATTGAAAATGAAAATGAGTTATGTGAAATAAAGATGTATGTGTGTGTACAAACTAAGATAACGGTGGCTGTGATGTTTTATAGATAAGGCAGGGAAAAAAATGTTCTTTGGGCTACAAATCTACGTGGGCAGAGAGGGCCTGCCTTAAAAATATGGCCCCAGTTCAGCAAAACATTTAAATACATTTTGAAGTTTAAGTGTACAAGTAGTCAATAGGGCCGTTTAGATGTTTTGCTGAATTGGGGCTGTAGTTTTCAGAGAGAGAGTCAACAGTTTTCACCTGCCATGTTTTAGTTTCCCAGAAGCCTAGTACTGCTGTGAATTACATTCAACTCCCAGTAAGCCAATGAAGTCAGTGGGAGTTGAAAGTAGTTTGGCACCTCACAGGACCACAACAGCAGTATGGGAAGGAGGGGAGGAGAGACAGAGTGTGGCTATTTCTGTTGTAAAGTATTGGACTGAGTTTCAGGGATGCAGCATGGCACACAGGAATGAGTCTTGGCCTGATCCATTAATCAGATGGTCTGTTATAAATGACTTAACCAGGAGATCTTCAATGATCTAAAAATCAAAAAAAAGTCCTACAAAAAGTGGAAACTAAGTCAGATTACAAAGAACAGATATAAACAAACACCACAAGTATGTAGGGGCAAAATTAGAAAGGCCAAGGCACAAAATGAAAACAAACTAGCTAGAGACAGAAAGGGTAACAAGAACACATTCTACAAACACACTAGAAGCAAGAGGAAAACCAGGGACAAGGTATTCCTTTTCCTCAATGAGAAGGGGAAAACAACAGAAAATGTAGGAATGGCATAGGTGCTTAATGACTTGTTTTGGTTTTTGCCAAGAAGTTTGGGGATGATTGGATGTCTAACGTAGTGAATACTGGTGAAAATGGGGTGGGCTTAGAGGCTAAAATAGGGAAAGAACAAGTCAAAAATATATTTAGACAAGTTAGATGTCTTCAAATTCCCAGGACCTGATGAAATACATTCTAGAATGCCCAAACTGACTTAGGAGATATCTGGGCAATTAGTTATTATCTTTCAAATGGCATGGAAGAAGGGAGAGATCCCAGAAGACTGGAAAAGGGAAAATATAGTACCCATATATAAAAGGGGGGGGCAATCTAGGAAATTACAGAGCAGTCAGCTTAACTTCTGTACCAGGAAAGATAATGGAGCACATAATTAGGGAATTAATTGGCAAGTATCTAGAAGAAAATAAGGAGTTAAGTAATAGTCAGCATGGATTTTTCAAGAACAAATTATGTCAAATCAACCTGATATATTTATTTGACAGGGGAACAAGGCTTGTGGATAGGCATGACGCAACAGATGAGGTATGTCTAGACTTTAGAAAGTCTTTTGATATAGTCTCATATGACCATCTCATTAACAAATTAGAGAAATACAACCTAGATGGAGCTACTATAAGATGGGTACATAACTACTTGGATAACTGTTCCCAGAGTAGCAGTTATCAATGGTTCACAGTCATGCTGGATGGGCATAACAAGTGGGATTCCACAGGAATCAGTTCTGGGTCTGTTTCTGTTCAATATCTTCATTAATGATTTAGATGATGGCATTGAGAGAACCTTTATTAAGTTTGCAGATGATACCAAGCTGGGAGGGGTTGCAAGTGCATTGAAGGATAGGATCATAATTTAAAATGATCTAGACAAACTGGAGAAAAGGTCTGAGATAAAATAGGATACAATTCAATAAAGACAAATGCAAAGTACTGCACTTTGGAAGGAACAAGCAGTGGCACACACAAAACTGGAAATAACCATAGGCAATATGTATGGGGTATAAGAGGGCATGTGCCCCAAATGCCGTGGGTGAGGGGGTAAGGGGCTTGCCAGCAGCCGGTGCAAGGACTAGTGGGAGGGGGTCTGGTGCCTGCAGCAGGGCTCTGTCCCCCTTTGCACTCATTGGCAGTGGCAAGGCAAGGCAAGCCAAGCAATAGCCACATCTCAGTGCACTCCTTGGGCTGCATCGCTGAGGGGAGGGGCAGGACTCCCCTGGGAAGGGGCCCCGCACTCACCCGTGGGAGGTAGAGTAATGCAGCTGGGGGAACACAGAGAGCTGTGGCCATGTTGCTCTGCTTGCCTTGTTGCTGCCAGTGAGTACGGGGGGGAAGAGACCCCTGCTGCTGATAATGGACCCTGACTCCACTGGTTCTCTAGGCAGGTTACACAAACATCTGTCAAGCATGGTCTAGATGGTGCTTGGTCCTGCTGTGAGTGCAGGGAACTGGACTTGATGACCTCTCGATGTTCCTTCCAGTCGGATTCTATGAAACAACACATTGCATTGCAACCATTACTTTTCAGAGAAGCTTTTCAATTAAAATACTTGATACTTCTGGAAATAATCAGTCATTTGATTCAATAAATCTGGAGAAGTGATCTTGAGCACCATCTCTGTTACAACAGCCTTGCTGAAGATTGAGCTGCAGAGGTTGATTTTTTTTTTAAAGGTATACAGTGCTTTCCTGATTTAGGGCCAAACCCAGCAAGTTGTTGAGGACCTTTGTCCTTAAGATACTAGGGCCAGTTCTTCATGATATGGATCTTGTGTAGTCACACCTGTACAGAGCAAATACCATGTCCATGTATCAGAACGGTAGCATCTGACAATCACATTCTATAGCTGCTTTGCAAAGCAATGGGGAATCTGGCCATGGTATACAGTGGAACAGCTAAAAAATAAAACCCACAGATAATATGGCCATGAACTAGTGCTACTAAATATCTTCTCCTGAGCCCCAGTCCTCTAACCCAAGCTTCCTTCTGCACTTCATCCCCGCCCCCCCAACCCCACACCTCCTCCATAGTAGTGTGGCCCTTGACCACTTACCAAAATCTTGGAGCGGCCCCCCATTAAAAATTACTGCCCACCCCTGCAGTAGGAGATGGGGTAAATGCCCTGTCTGATGAATCAGGCATCAATCATCTCTGCCAAGAGGGAATCCTCAGGAAAGCCTAAACTCTTAGAACAATGTTCAGGTTTACCCCATTCAGACCCACCTCTTCCACTAAGGAACAGGGCAGCCCTCACACACACATGCAAAAAGTATAACAAGGCCAGGGGAAGCTAAGCCTCCCTTGTCCAAGGTGATGGCCCTGCCCATGCTGTTCCACAAGGTCAGCGGGGCTCAGCTAAGGCTGGCTGGGGGTCAGGCAAGCCTGGCAGGAAGGCTGGTACTTCTCTGGCTGGAGTTTCTCGGGCTCTGGTAGATGAGGGGCAGTGCAACAGAGGGTAAGGATGGTACTGGAGCAGGGGTTTATGCACTGCCCATGCTCACCAGCAGTGATTTTGGATGCAGGAAAGAACTGGAAGAGACGTCCTAGACATAGCAGCATCTCTGAAACCATGAATGTCTCTGGGCCTGACCAATTAAAAACAAATCTTCTCATCAAATATCTAATTTGTTCTTCCTAGAGGAGATGTTGACTGAAGTGGCTCACCAAGCACACTCTGCCTTGAAGAACAGTCACATTCTGAAAGAAGTGCTGCTCTTTCGTCCTCTAAGTTTGGGGAAAGAGAGCCTTCCCAGGTACTGCGGTTGCTACATAGTGGTTAACAGGCCAACAATGCTAGCAGCACTATTTACGGACTGATGAGGTTTGTTCCAAAGACTGACTGCTTGATATCACTTTTCCTGCGTGTGTGGGGGACAGCAACACATCCAGTCAAAGTCTAGATTATGACTGGTTTTCTACAGCTGAGGTTTTTCAGGGGTTTAAGGAGCTGTGCTTCCCCATTGTGGGTTTTTCCTCCTATACAGAAAAACATCTCTGCATACAGAGCAAAAAATGATAGGTATGTATAGTAAAGCAAAATTTGTCTTTATTTTCAGCATAATGAATGACTAAGACAGAAATTCAGATCTCCTCTCATCGGTCTATTAACTGATCTTCTACACAATTCAACAATCTAGCAAAATACTGAGTTACAGCTAAGATCTATTCTCACTACTGTATCCTGTGCTACTCCTAAATATAATTCCCCACTCTTGCACTCACTGCATACATACCAGCCATTAATTTAGAGGACAAAAAAGATCTTTTGGAAGTAATGACAGCAAAGGAAAATATGCACGTGTCAGGGAGCTGTTGGCACCTTATGAAAAACTCAGTGGGTTTTTTTTGGTTTGGTTGCCCAGCTCTCAGTACCAAAAGAAAGGGGAAGAGCCAACAGGAAATCAGGACCCTGAGACTGATAGTTCCCAGAAGCCAGATGGAGATGCCAATGCTCCAGATCAGTCTGATTGACAGGTCTGGCAGGATAATGAGGAAGTCAGGAGGTCAGCGGTTCCTGAGGTCTATGTGCCCTGGAATTGCCTGGACCAAGTGAGGCCAAGCTAAGGAAAGAGCAGAGGTCAGAGCTACGCTGGGGAGCAGAGTGGGGCCAGCCAGAGAAGCTGCCCAGGGAGCAGAGCTGGAGCAACCAGAGCCAGAGGGGTCAGAAAAGCATCCCTGGGAGCTGTGCTGGAGGCAGAGGGGAGCTGGAGTAGTCCAGAGCTGGCCAGGTGTGGGTAGCAGCTGAGGAGAGTGAGGGTGGACCCGGGGCAGAGGGCCCAGTGCAGAGAGATACCACCTGCCAAGAGGCCTTGTAGGCTAGACTGGGAGGGGGACTGTAATCCCAACAGGGGGTTGAGAGGGGCTGTGGCAAAGGGAAGAAGGATCCAGCCACCTAGAGCCTGAGGGCATGAGGACATGGCCAGAGCAAGTGTCCAACCTGCAGCATCCCTACAGCACAGCCAAGGCCTGAGAAGGAGGTCTGGGATGCGTGAGAGACATATTGTGAACTGCCCTTACTGTTCCAGAGATGCTGTTTGTGAGATCCGCATGCCACATAGTGGGGTTGTTGGTTTCCCTTTCACCTCTCCCATTTTTTTCCTCCTATTAAAAAAATCGATTGCTGTATATTAAATTGTATTTGTGTTGAACTGTATGTAACAGTTCAGGGAAGCGTCCAGTGTGTAGACCTAGCCCCTGTCTTAAGTGACCATGAAAAGGGTGGGGGTGGAGTCCCCAGGCACCCTGGGCCCAGCCTTGTTGACGTTAGGATTCTGCCACACATATTAGTGGAAGGGGAGTCTTTGAGGTCAGGCAGGCTTCTGAGTAAAGAAAGATGGAGCAAGGAAACAGAAGTCCTTTCACTGAACCATTTCAATGGAGTAATTTATAAGCCAGGAAAGTTTCCCACGGTAGTGGGACCATCTCCCGCTTACACAAGTAGTGTCACACAAAGATTCATCAGAGAGATACTAGAGATCCAGCTAATCAGGCTCAAACTGTTTCCTGCAATCTCTTGAACAGAGTTTGTTATTCAAACAAACAGCTGAATATCAAAGCAGGCTTTTTACAGCTTATTCAAAGGCGGTAAGGAGGAAGACACACAGCATTTATCAGGAATACAGATAGCTTTTCCAAATTCTCCAACTGCTGATATGTCCAGCAGTTCCAAGCAGAATGTTCTAAAACCGTGAAGAAAATGAACTCTTCACTTAGAACTCAGAAACAAAGCCTTGAGCTATTGTGGATATGCCTGCAAATAAGGTTGTGTGTAGGGCAATGCAACAATAGCTAGAAGGTCCCAATCCATATTTCCAGTCACTCATTGTATGTGGCCTTTGGGCAAGCCATGAATACCCCTTGTGCTTCAGTCAACCCATTTAGAAATCAAGGTAAAAGTTATTGAAAAGTAGAGGCTCACTCTACACAGATGTTTTGTAAATATACTCACTGTCCTGCCCCACTTTTCTGAAGGAATATTCTCTACCAAACAGGGAACAGCCAAGAGGAATACTTTCTGAAGCACATTTGTATAAATTAGAATTTAAAAAAAACAACTAAATTTTAAAACTTGCCCTGGACTAGCTGGAATTTTTAGCTCAGATGGGTAGCCATGTTAGTCTGTAACTTAAAACAACTTAAATGAGCACCTAAGAGACTAACAAAAATATAGATAGTACCTCGAGCTTTTGTGGGTGCAACCCACTTCTTCAGATGAGTGAGCAAGAGGCACAGAAACTGCAAAATGTAAAGCAGAAAAAGAGGGGAGAGGGGGAGGTGGGAAAAAAAACCCTGTCAATTATAGTGTCCTTGCTAAATGAGGCTAATAGAGTAGGCTGTAAGTGTCCCATACTTAGCTTGAATGGTCATTTAGCAAAGCTCCAAGTCTGTAAAAATATTTACACTACAAACATTGATATCATCTCAACTGCAGTGATACTAAATGGCTCCCTTGCATCATCTTTGCTCCACTGGACCCTCAATTTTACACTGAGGGCGCATCTACACTGTGACAAGAGACCTCAGGCATGACTGCAGCTGACTTGAGCTTGCGGGATTGTAAAATTGCAGTGTAGATGTTTGGGCTCAAGGTGGAGCCTGAGCATCTACACTGAAGCTTTATTGTCCTGCAGCCAAGGCTCTGAGGGTACGTCTACACTGCATCCCTAGTTCGAACTAGGGATGCAAATGGAGACGACCGAAGTAGTTAATGAAGTGGGGATTTAAATATCCCGCGCTTCATTAACATGATCTCGCCGGCGCGCTAGTTCGAATCACAGCTGATTCGAACCAGGAAGTGCGCGCCGGGACACGTTAGTTCGGACTAAAGCCCTTAGTCCGAACTAACGTTACTCCTCATTTTTTGTGTGATTCGAACTAGTGCGCCGGCGAGATCATGTTAATGAAGCGCGGGATATTTAAATCCCCACTTCATTAACTACTTCGGTCGTCTCCATTTGCATCCCTAGTTCGAACTAGGGATGCAGTGTAGACCTACCCTGAGAGCCTGAGTCAACTGACCCAGGCTCAGTCTCAGTGCTGGCCAGGAGGTGGGGGGTTACATTACAATGCAGCAGTACCCAGAGTTCACTGAACTTAATGGGGCTCAATTCAGGCACAATGGTCTACATGGTTGATTGGGGTGGAGGGAGGGGATGCAACTGGGCTGAAACTGGGGGGGGATGGAGTCCCAGAGAACATGTACTGGACCTCATATTTCTCTTGATAGGCCTGGCCAGCTGCTCACAAGGCTCTAATAGCAGGAGTAAGGCCTACACAAATACAGACAAATATATTTGCTAGTGTCCTGTAACTGATCTATTTACAGTGCATATAGTATGTGCAGTCAATTAACTATACATCACTACATTTCTGCATATATTTTGAGCCACCTCACCTTCTAAAAGGCATTAAAAAAGCCAACTGCCAGGAAACAAACCACTTTTAGAGCATATTTTTTTCACTGTGTTTTTTTTCCACCAACATCCAGTGTTTCATGATAGTAACTTGTGATTTTATCTTGATCTCAGCGCTGTGCTTTAAACCTTTCAAATGCTTAGGAGGACGAAAAGGAGCTGTGAGTTATAATGGAACACAAATTCAGTGAGAGCATCAATGTGATCTGGAGGCAAAAAAGGCTCATCTGGATTTGGGGTCCTTTCCAACCATATGTTCCCATGAGTCTAAAAGAAGCCTTGTCTGAAATCCTTAAATTTCTTAACTTTAAGTTGGGGGAAACTAGATTCAAGCATCATACACGCATACGGCTTATCTGAATATTTACTGAGTTGCATCTCCCCCTAATGTTGGTTGTCTGCCCCTCTTAATTCTAGACAATTTTGACAGGTGTATCTCACTGCAAGTATCGAACTATAGTGTGAATTATGTAATTAATGCCAATTCTCATAAGATTTATGGTGGACATTATATAGCCAATAAGTCACAGGACAAGTACTTGTGCATGAAATGATACATCCTTAAATAGCAGAATTGCATCTTCAAAGTTTACTTTGTCAAAAATTTGATGATAGCTCTGAACAGATTTTTAAAAAATTAATGGGGAACTAATATAACACACACCTAGGCTGAAAAAAGGTTCTGATGTGTATTTCCAAGTAGAAATGTACATACATGCATTATCTCTATGCTGAGGGACCTACAGAAATTTTAAGCCCTGTTTTTAAAATGATTTTAGGTTATCACCTTTTCCAATGTTGTGGTGGATGCTGTTATAAAAAAGCTTTCATTTTTTCTTTCATGTGCTCTGTATAGACCATAGTAAGATAAGGTTATGCTAGTACAAAAAAAAAATCCAAAAACTCTATGAACATTAAATACTGTAAGACGTGTATAGAATTGATTATTTGCATGGGAAAATAACCAGTGCTAGTTTATAAAAAGAGACATTTGACAATTAAGATTATATGTAGGCTGGCAGAGTGCTTGACCTTTGTATAATTAGCAGCCTAGCACAATGATGATGAGTGGCTGTATTTCCATTACCTCTTGTGGTGGGGCTTCAAAATGATGGGGTTCTGTTTTCCTGTTGCACATTCAGTCTACGCTAACAAAATCGTCAAACTACTAAAATTAAACAAATGAAGATTCCCAAACGAAATGATTTTGGATTACGTGACTCTTTTCTAGATGTGAAATTATTGACCTTAATCAGAATGGCCCATTTTCCATTTCAGTGGTATTGCTCTTTCTTGAAGCCCACAATGGAAAAAATTCAGAGCTAATCTACACTCAACCTCCACTCTACCCAACATGAGCTTGGCTAATTTTCTGCCTACGTGCATTTATACCACATTAATTACAGGCACTTGCAATAAACAGATGAAATATGGATGAGTTTAGCATTATTCTTGTTTTCCTTGTTTTTAAGGATTCATATTAAGTCTTACGCAATCATTATATGGATTTCTACTTTTAATTATAAGCTGGTTATGTTTCTCACCTGTAGACTTAAGAGAGAATGCCTTTCCTATTTCCAAGGCAGACGCCCATTGAAATCAGTGACATGAGCTAAGGACAACCAGATCAGAGGAAGAACTTGAACTGACATTACTTCTTGCTGCAAACTATTCAATGAAATTGTAGATATTCACTGTGGGATCAGAGTGACAACAGCTACATAGCTGCAAATTATGCATTTTCCATATATAGACAAACAAGAATGGATAATTCTGATTAAAGTCTACAGGCAACCACACTGGGTTCTTGGAAAGCAAGTTTTATTTATTTGAGTCTGTACAAGAGCACCGAATCCTACACTCTTTACATTACATGTTTAAAAACAAATTAGTATAGTCTTAAAAGGAACAGGAAAGAGGAGTACCACCTCATCCTTCAATGCCAGTTAAACAATGGGAGAATGAAATTAGAAAAATATAGCTGACCAGCTGAGTTAAATGAACGAGCTCTGCAGCACCTCTTAAATTGAGACACTCCCATGGAAAATACCAAGAACCTAAATCAAAATAGCTTCATCATGAACATTTCTGCTGATCAAAACTGACACACTGTCACATTGGAAGAGAGGAAGTAGCCAGGCCCTGGATCACTTAGATCTCCACAGTCAAAACTGGCAACTTAAACTCCACCTCCAAAAATTAAAGTGTTAAGATAGATTATGAATCACAGATGTAATATGATCCCACACCAGTGATACTGTTAAACAAGCAAGCTATGGGCAGTGGGTAACGTAGGCAAGGGAAGGAGTTGCCTTCCCAAAACTGCCTACATTATCCCGCTGCTGGGGAGGGCTGTGGCTGCAATGTGACAGCACCGGCCCTCCTGGTGGCCAGGAAGGATTGGGCTTGAGGGCTGGGGTGGGCAGAGCTTGGCTGAGGGGGAAATTGTTAAAGGGGCATGATCTCTGGGGAAGGGATGTGGCTTTGGGCAGAAGGGCCTGCATTCCCCAGCAGGGGCCTTCACCCACCACCCATGAAGTAGGCCTTCATATTATTTGGAAGACTGTTTTCAAGGGTGTGTAGACTAAGACTTTGTCTACATTTAAAGGTTAAAGTGCATTCACGGAACAAGCACTCCTGGGAGGGAGATGGCCCAGCGCTCTGTGTAAATCACCTCCATGAGGGGAGTAGCTTACAACACTGGGAGCCTGATTCACACTGGCCCTTTACAGCGCTGTAACTTGCTGTGCTCAGAGGGATGTCCCCCCCACCAGCCAGAGAGTTAGTGTACCATAAAGTGCCAGTGTAGACTTAGTTTGTCAGCTGATTTTATTGCAGATAATTAAGGGTTCCTTGCATCCTTCCATTTGCCCCATTCCTCTTGTTCATAACTTCATTTACAAGTTTGATTCCTATCATAGAGGTATGAATAAAGACATTGGCTGGCTAGCACACTACCTTCCACATCCTAATGACTTAACCAACTAAATAATGGGTACTCAGAGAAGGTGCAAAATGTTCTTATCAGTTTCTTGTAACTTGAATACTCCAATTCACTTTTTTTCTTTTTCCCCCTTCTTCTCCCCTCCCCCGCTTCCCTTATTCTTGGATCTGGACCAGTGCTACTCAACTTTGGAAACCCTGGAGGCCACAATGATACTCACAGCACATGCCAAGGACTGCAACTTAAGTGTGGTTGCATATATAGGCAAATATATATGCCTATATATGCAAATAGCTTCATTCACACTGATGGGCATGAATACAAAGATTAAGGCAAGACTACTCAACACATAGGCGCTATTTAAGTCAGTTCTGCTGATATTAATAAAAATGCAATATTTACCCGATTTCCACCCATATGACAGCACTTTTAATGAGCAATGACAGTCCAGGAATTTAATTACTAAAACACCTATCAACAGAAGACCATTGTATTGACTTGCCATTGTGGAGCATGTTCCCAGTGGAAGCCATGTTCAAAGGATCCCACGACAGGTCACATGTTGAGCCCCATGTAAACCCAAACCACACCGCGGGCCGCAAATAAACAGGTCATGGGCTGCAAGTGGCCCACAGGCTGCGTGTTGAGTAGCCCTGATCTGGACTTTTAAATGCTCAATTCCTTTGAAGAAGTGGGTTGTGCCCACAAATGCTCATGATACCATCTACATGTTTGTTAGTCTTTAAGGTGTTGCTAGACTATTCCTTGTTTTTTAAGTTTTTCTAGTTACAGACTAACTCGGCTACCCCTCTGAAACAATTGAAATTAACTGGTTTAAAATTCTGAATGAACACAACAAAACATTTGCCTAATCTTCATGTGGTTCAGTAAATTCTAGGGATCACCCATTACGTATGGACTCAAACACTTAAGGAAGGAGCTTAGCTTTAAGCACTTTAGTGCTGTTAGAGGTAAGAAGTCTACTCATATGCTTAAGGTGGTTTGTTGGATCAGGGTATAAGAGAATACCTCTGTAACTAAAGATAACTTACAAAGGAGGGGAAATTGGGCTTGTCCTCTTTCACTTCTTTCTGCTGTGTGAAAAAATTCTGCTTCTTTATGACATCACAGAAGTCAGACTAAAATGATGATCATTCAAGGGGGAAAAGATTTTTACTGAGATTGCTTAAAAATCTGCTTTAACAATAATTTAAACTCTAGCATATAGACATTTTATAGAAAGGAAATATTTGTTGCATATTCACCTCCCTACCCCCAACTTTAAGGAGTGTATCAGAGCTCACAATACACATTCAAGGCATCCAAGAGGTCCTCCAGCAACACCTTGGAAGACCAGAATTCACATTTCTGATATTTCTAAACGTAAAAAACTAGAAAATCCAAAACCACAGAATTGAAAAAATAAGTCAGCCATCTAGCTGCATACCAATACCAGGCCTTCAGAAAGTATTTAATCATAAAACACCAAGAGTGGACACAATGTTTAAATAAAGGATTCCTATGCAGGTCACTTTTAAAGAAGTTAATTCTGAATGAAAAAAAGAGAGATCCAATCTTAAACAGACAGTAGTGGTGTTTAACTGAATAATTATTCAAGATCAAAGCAGCTGCAACCGCAGTTAATCTTCCCAGGTTCGAATTAGCGAGTCTAGTGAAGACACACTAATTCGAACTGAGAGGGCGCTCCCTTCAATGCCAGTGGTCCTGCTTCTATGAGGAGTAAGGGGAGTTGAAAGGAGAGTGTGCTCCCTTCGACTTCCTGCAGTGTGGACAGCACCAAAATTTGAGTTAAGATACTTCGAGGTAAGCTATGCAATTAATGTAGCTGAAGTTGTGTATCTTAATTCGAACTTATTCCCTAGTGTAGACCAGGAGTTTTGAGAGCACAGACCACAGAATTGGCCTTAAAGTATATGCAGCACAGAGTATCTCAGGTTTTGCAGTGTTCTAGTTGCTGCCTCCCCGGTCTATAGAGAAGTAAAAGGAAACACTGCAGAAACTGAGGTAGCTATCTATTCATCTAACTTTTTTAAGAAGCTCTTTTGAAAATATGCAGATCTGTTCCATCTCTAACCCCAAGAGCTGGCCCACTCACTGAAAACAAACAGCACATGGGACACTCTGCTCAGGTTTTATTCCAATTTGAGGCTGGGCCTCTCTAATGATATTACTCATAGGTCAAGACTGAAATTAATTTTAAAACCACCATATTATACATCTTGTCCAGGGAGAAATCTCTTTATATGAAGTTTTGCATCACAATTTCTTCTTTTTCTTATGTAGAAAAGCAGGGTATGTGTTTTCACCAGTGAATGCATTTTTTAGTTCTTTTAAAGCGGGGGTGGGGAATCCTTTCTGGGTCAGGGCCACTGACCTACAGAAAAATCAGTTGTGGTCTGCACACAAGTAAGAAACGAACAAAAAAAACCCAAACACCCCTCACCAGTGTGGGTTCCCCAATGCTGGGGGGAGCCCCGTGCCTCAGGGGCAGGATCCAGGCAAGCCAGGGGCTGCATCCGGCCTCCAGGCCTTAGGTTCCCCACCACTGTTTTAAAGGATGAAAACCCCCATGCAAAGT
Organism: Pelochelys cantorii; assembly: GCA_032595735.1. Lineage (NCBI taxonomy): Eukaryota > Metazoa > Chordata > Testudines > Trionychidae > Pelochelys > Pelochelys cantorii. The sequence goes on from CM064340.1 coordinate 17,074,440, forward strand.
AAAATAAGACAAAATTGTAGCAAGTCAAGAGAAGAAGTCTGAGCAGTAAATCATCTGAGTTATTTCAGAGAATTCGTTCCTGGTATCTGGTTGTTAGGTCAAGCCAAAATGCTCATGGTACTCCAACTGACTGCCATATTTGGGTTAGGAAAGGAATTCCCCCACCCTCCCAGGTCAGATCGGCAGAAATCCTGAGATGGAGATTCCACAATCTCCCTAGGCAACTTATTCCAGTTTTTAACCACCCTGACAGTTAGGAAGTTTTTCCTAATGTCCAACCTAAACATCCCAGTTTAAGACCATTGCTTCTCCTATCATCAGAGGCCAAGGAGAACAATTTCTCTCCCTCCTCCTTGTGACACCCTTTTAGATACTTGAAAACCACTATCATGTCCCTCTCTTAATCTTCTCCTTTCCAAACTAAACAAGCCCAACTCTTTCAGTCTTCCTTCATAGGTCATGTTCTCTAAACCTTTCATCATTCTTGTTGATTTTCCCTGGACCTTCTCCAATTTCTCTGCATCTTTCTTGAAATGTGGACACAATGCTCCAATTGAGGCCTAATCAGCACAGAGTAGAGCAAAAGAATGACTTCTCTTGTCTTGATCACAACACTCCTGTTAATGCATCCCAGAACCATGTTCGCTTTTTTTGCAACAGTGTCACACTGTTGACTCATATTTAGCTTGTGGTCCATTATGACCCATAGTTCCCTTTCTGCCATACTGCTTCCTAGACAGTCACTTCCCATTCTGTATGTATAAAACTGATTGTTCCTTCCTAAGTGGAGTACCTTGCATTTGTCCTTATTAAACGTCATCCTATTTCCCTCAGACCATTTCTTTAGTTTGTCCAGATCATTTTGAATTATAACCCTATCCTCCAAAGCAGTTGCAACCCCTCCCAGCTTGGTATCATCTGCAAACTTAATAAGCGTACTCTCTATGCCAATATCTAAATCATTGATGAAGATATTGAACAGAACTAGTCCCAAAACAGACCCTTGCGGAACCCCGCTTGTTATGCCCTTCCAGAAGGATTGTGAACAGTTATTAACTACAGTATTCTCTTTGAACAGTTATCCAACCAATTATGCACCCACATTATAGTAGCCCCATGTAGGTTGCATTTCCCTAGTATTGATAAGGTCATGCGAGACCGTATCAAATGCCTTTCTAAAGTCTAGGTATACCACATCCACCGCTTCTCTCTTATCCACAAGACTCATTATCCTATCAAAGAAAGCTATCATATTGGTTTGACATGATTTGTTCTTTACAAATCCATGCTGGCTGTTACTTATCACCTTATTATCTTCCAGGTGTTTGCAGATGAATCCTTATTTATTTGTTCCATTATCTTTCCTGGCACAGAGAAACTGACAGGTCTGTAGTTTTCTGGGTTGTTCTTATTTCCCTTTTTATATATGGACACTATATATTTGCCCTTTTCCAGTCCTCTGGAATCTCTCCTGTCTTCCATGATTTTTAAAAAATGATAGCTAAAGGCTGACATACCTCCTCTATCAGCTTCTTGAGTATTCTAGGATGCATTTAGTCAGGCCCTGGTGACTTGAAGACATCTAACTTTTCTAAGTGATTTTTAACTTGTTCCTTTTTTGTTTTATCTTCTAAACCTACCCATTCCCCCAAGTATTCACTATATTAGGCATTCTTTCATCATCAGACTTCTTGGTGAAGACTGAAACAAAGAAGTCATTAAGCACCTCTGCCATTTCCAAGTTTCCATCTCCTTCCTCACTGTACAATGGGCCTATCCTGTCCTTGGTCTTCCTCTTGCCTCTAATATATTTATAGAAATTTTTCTTGTTTCCCTTTATGTCTATAGATAGTTTGAGCTCAGTTTGTGCCTTTGCCTTTCTAATCTTGCCCCTGCATACCTATATTGTTTGCTTATATTCATCTTTTGTAATTTCTCCTAGTTTCCACTTTTTATATGACTCCTTTTTAATTTCTGGATCATGCAAGATCTCCCGGTTAAGCCAAGTGATAGTCCCTTCTGATTTTAAGGTCCATGGGGAAATCTGGTAGCAAATCAGCAATCCCTAGAACAAAAGTACTAAGCAAAACCCAGTAACCTTTGCTAAAGTGTGAAATTGATCCTAGTTCATAAGGGTTTAAGGTTTATTGGATTCCAGTTTAATTATAGTTAGAGAAAAGTCTGAACCAAAACCATGTTCTCAATACCCAACTTTGCAAACAGTGTGACTCTTCATACAGATTCTCAAACAGTTTTTCATTGCGCAGGGAGCTGAATACCCTTAAAAACTATAAAATTCAGGTCTGTATCCAGCCTCTGCAGCTGAAGCCCAATCCTTGTTTTAAAAATTTCCATAAGTCCTGTGCATACAAATCCTATGACGTGTTCTAGCTGCGACAAGTTCACATGAAGACTAAAAATAACCACAGGTTGGTGCTTTTAGTATTTTCTCCCGTACAAAATTCAATGACTTCTTCGGTTGGGGTCTCAGACACAGAGCTGCTGCCAAACTTAATAGTTAAAAACGACGACAAAAATCCCCTAAACATCCCCAGCTATTTGCACAAGAATCTTCCTGTGGTCTCTGACCTATCTGTCACCATCCACCTCCTTTCCCAGAAGAGGACAGCAGATTATATTCCTCCTACTGACTTAATTGGCAGGGTTACTCATGAAGCTCACCTAGTTTCTTCATTCCTGCGGGGTCTGGATAGAGCCCTGCAGTTGATATAGGGGTTAGCAACTTTCAGTCCAGGTGGGTTCTTCTCCCATTCCCACTTGAGCATGTTACATATAACAGCACAAGAGTCAACATTATGGTCTCTGGCAAAAAGCACACTTTAAACTAGTTTTTTTTTTAAATATAAACCAACAGGAACCATGGAATTCAAACCTGTTGCCACTGTTCATAAAGCTATTTCAATATACCCAGCAGACTCCCAAATTAGATATAGAAACAGACCTACCTCTTTGCATAGTTTTCCACAACACATCATGGTTGAAAACCAAGTCCCTTTAGTGATTTAATACTTCAAACAAAATAAAAATCCAAATCCAGTACAAAAAGCTCAGTACTGATGTCTTTAAAATTTATATTTGAGTTCCTTAATTGAGCAGATATAAGTGAAGTTTGACTATGTGTGTTAACTAGAAAATAAAACAGGAAAAGTTGTGACGAACTGATGTAGGCCTCCCCTAGATATAAGTTTCAGATAAAACTGTGGTCGAGAAAGGAAGCGAGAGACAAAGACAGCAATGTGTACAGTGGTCATCACTTCGCCTCATCAGTTCCTGTGTGGCCCAGCTTTTATGCTGGGAAGTTTTGGTGAAACACTCTTACTTATGCAGGTGAACCTTGTGCTGTTGAAAAATGAAGAGTGGGTCCTCTCGGAAAGCAAAATCCTGGAGTTAGCAACAAGCCACTATAAGGTAGTTTTTCCCAGGATACTCTCACTAGTGTGCTTCCACTTGGAAGGCCTATCTCTAGGACCTCATTTGCCACTTAGCTTCTCTGTGTGTGAAAGTTGGTGCACGCGCATGGGCGCAAATACACACACTTACTTTCAAACAAAAATAACTTCTGGGCCCTAATTAACCTAGCTTGAATTCAAACCAGTCATTAGACAGGCTCTGAATCTGTTAACCATCTGACACACACACCCCAGTTCCCCCAAATATATCTTAAATACCATCTGTTTCTTTTTTGCTGCATTCATTCCAATTAGGAAGATATAGCTTTCTGCAGAAAATGCCCATTAAAACCTCAACACTAGCTACTTCCCATCTGCACCAAAAAGCAAGGCAGCCTGTTTTTGAAAGTGCAAATAATACTACCTAAACACCTGCATGATTGTAACATCAGGTAGCATGTTTAAATAGCAGAATTTGTGCCATTAACAGTGGGTACAAAACTGAGCACAAATTATTTGTAGGCACCAATTTACACATCGCTATGATTTCTGAAGTTGCAAGAACTATTTAAAAAAATACATTAAGCATCATTGTTACATATTGCCTATGTTCATAAAGTGTCCACAGAAGCTAAACTTTAACTTAAGCACAGCTTTAAAAAACATGTAGAAATTGTACAGCCAAAGCTCAGCAAGTTGTGTTTATCAGTATAGCACTCTCTACAGATGTGTTCCATATCGAGGAGTACACACACACACACACAATTGCATTGTAAAGTTCTGTTCAGACATTCGCACCAGGCTTAGCTGCTCCTTAAGGTTACTCCCTCAGGCCTGGTCAGCCTATAAAACTAGGGCCCTTTCCCTATATCAGGGGTGGCCAACCAGTTAGACACAAAGGGTATGTCTAGACTACATGGCTCCATCGATGGAGCCATGTAAACTAGTTTACCCAACATAGTCAATGAAGCGGGGATTTAAATAATCCCCACTTCATTAAAATAAAAATGGCCACTATGCTGTGCCGACAATCAGCTGATCCGGCACAGCGCGGGAGTCTAGACGCAGATCGGTCAACAAGGGAAGCCTTTGTTGACCGCTCCTGTGAACCTCATTTAACGAGGCATAAGGGAGCAGTCGACAAAGGCTTCCCTTATTGACCGATCTGCGTCTAGACTCCCGCGCTGTGCCAGATCAGCTGATTGTCGGCACAGCGCGGTGGCCATTTTTATTTTAATGAAGTCTAGACATACCCAAAGAGCCAAAAGAGCTGTGGATAGTAGTGCAAAGAGCCACACATCCCCCCCCCCCCCCCAGAGCCAGGCACCCCCAACCCCCTCCCCAACACAATGCCCTCCCCCTCCCCCAGAGCCAGGCACCCCAAACTCCCTCCCCAACACAATGCCCTCCCCCTCCCCCAGAGCCAGGCACCCCCAGGCCCTTCCCATTCTCACCCAATGCCTGAGTCTCACCGGAGTTGCCACCGCCACAACCACACAATTTCTCCTATAGTTCTCTCCTCCCCACATCAAGATCTCTCTGCTCCCTTTGGAAGGCACACTCTCTTGTGTACACCACTGCAAAAAGGCATTGTCTCCTTCCCTCGGAAGATCTCTCTACCTATATCCCCGTCTACATGCTCTTTACTCTCCTCTGTTCATCCTCCGGTCTCCCTCTTGCTGCATTTCCTCTTGTGTGCAGGGCAGAGTGCATCTTTCAAGCAATAGAATGTCTTTGGCTGCCCTGCTCTCCATTTCTATGTCTCCCTGTCATGATCATGAGGGTTAGCCAGCAGCCTGGGAACTAAGGGTTAACCTTACCTAAGTCAGGTAGATTCAGCCAATAGGAAGGTAGGTAGGAATTTCAAATGAGGACAAAGGAATTTTTGGGTTTCCCTCCTTTGTCGCTGGGACAGTTCTCTCTCCAGCTATTGAGGGGGACAGACAGAATGTCTCCCTCCAAGAATAGACTCTTCACTCTTCTGTAAATAGGGTAAAGTTTAGATAAATCCATTAGGTTTTATTGTTTTATGGTTTGGGAAATGGGATCTGGTCTGTGCATTTAAAAATGGGTTTTGCTCTCCTTTGTAACTCAGTTCCTGGCCCATGGTAAATTTCTCCTCCATGAGTATATTGTTTTGTGACTTTTCCATCTAGTCATTATGCTTGCAACAGGAATATTGTGGTGATAATACAAGTTCTTTCTCTTTTCTTTTATTAACCTGGTATTGGTTGATTTTTGTGTCCTGGTTTGTACTTTAGGGGTGAGATTTCCCAAGTAGTCTCTCCCTGGTTTCTTTAGCATTATTTGGTTGGTGGCAGCGGATTTTATCCCCAAAATCTAGGTTGTTAAGATTTTGGGGGGAAGCTTCATACCAAAGCCTGGTAGATAAGGCTTTGGGGTACTTTTGCTGGCCCCCACTTCTGCATTTATTGTGCCAGAGTGGGGAAGGAGCCATGACACTCCCCCATTGGGAATTGCTCCTTTCCTCCATAGATGTCTCTCTACACCAGGACTCCAGTTCCTTGGTCCCCCTTTGGACGTGAGAGAGGATCAATGGCTTTGCTAACGCTCCCTGCTGAGGAGCCAGTTCTTGCTTTCAAGAGACTCGGCATGTCATCCTCCCTAATCTCCTTTGCTGGGGAAGTCTCTGGGTTTCCCCATCTTGTTTGGCCACAGCACTCCTGTGCAGTTGGGAAATCAGGAGTCACTGCACAGTGCTGGGAGCAGGGCTAGACAAGGGGGCAATGAAGAACGAGCAGGGAAGCAGCATGTCAGCAAACAGGATGACCCACTGTCCTGGTTTTATAGGGTCAGTCCTGTTGTTCAGGCTTTTTCTTATATGGGCGCCTACCCCCACATCCCCTGTTCTGATTTCTCACACTTTTGTCTGGTCACTGTAGAAGCAAGGTTTCTGCCAAAATGCAACCTGTCTATGCTGGAATTTAGTACCTGTCTTCTCTTTCCTTTGGCTGGGGGCAGGCGTGTGTGGGAACTAGGGGTGTAAAATTAAAGATTAACTGGCTAGTGGAATAGTCAATGCAATTTGCATCGACTATTCGATCAGTCAATAAGGGCCCTTCCGCCTTTCAAGTGTAGCAACAGCCCCAGGGTTGTTGCTATACTTCAAAGGCAAAAGCGCTGCAGGGAGCATAGGACCAATGGGTCCCTTGCTGGCCTGGTGCTCCCTGCAGCGTTTCTAAGTGGCAGCGACACATTGCACTTGGGGTCAGCAGCTGACCCCGGACTCTGTGCGGCGCTGCCACTTTGAAACACTACGGGGAACCCAGCATCAGGCTCCTTGAGGCGTTTCAATGCGGTAGTGCTGCATGGAGCCCGGGGTCAGTGGGGGACTCCCAGCTGGCCCCGGGCTGCACATGGCATTTCAAAGTGGCAGCATCGCACGGAGGGGTCTGGCCCCAGGCCCCAGGCTCCACATGGCACTGCTGCTTTGAAGCACCCCTTTGTCCCCCCCCCTTGATGCCTTTTTCTGATAGAGGCGACAAGGGGGGGGAAGCAACTAGTCAACTAGCTTGTTGACTAGTCGTTCACATCCCTAGTGGGAACACTGACATTTTGAAGAACTCAACATGCAATGGTGTAAATATTATGGAATGATAATCAATGGAAAATAGTAAATACCAGGGGATACAATATATAGGAATGACAGAGTAGGTCGCACTGGTGGGGGAAGAGCCACTCTATGGGTACGTCTAGACTGCAAGCTTCTTTCAAAAGAGAGCATCCACACCTCAAAACCGGATTGAAAAAGTGATCTGCTTTTTTGAAAGAGAGTGTCTAGGCAGCCTGGATGCTCTCTCGAAAGAAATCCCTGATGGCCATTCTGTGAATAGCAATCAGGACACCTGTGCCTTTTTCGACTGCCTCTTCTTTCGAAAAAATGTCCCTGTTCTGCGTCCACACACACCTTTTTTCCAAAGAGCTCTTTCGAAAAAGGCATTCCTCATAATTTGAGGCTTACCAATGTTGAAAACCCCCCTGAATTCTTTCGATTTAATTTCAAAAGAACGCGATTGCAGTGTGGACGCAGGTGACGTTTTTTTGAAAAAGGGCAGTTTTTTCGGAAAAACAATGTAGTCTAGACATACACTATGTGAAAGAAAGCTAGCCAAATAAAGTCAAATCACTATGGATAGAAATATCTTGGGGTATGTCTAGACTACCTGGCTCCGTCGACGGAGCCATATAGATGAGCTCTCTAGACATAGGGAAATGAAGCGGCGATTTAAATAAATTGCCGCTTTCATTTACATCAGAATGGCCACTGCACTGTGCCGATCAGCTGTTTGGCGGCACAGCGCGGTAGTCTGGACACTCCGTAGTCGACAAGTGAAGCCCTTGTCGACCGCCCCGGTAAACCTCATTCCACAAGGCATAACGGGGCGGTCGACAAGGGAAGCCCTTGTCGACCGCGGAGCGTCCAGACTACCGCGCTGTGCCGCCAAACAGCTGATCGGCACAGCGCGGTGGCCATTTTGATGTAAATGAAGCAGCGATTATTTAAATCGCTGCTTCATTTCTCTATGTCTAGAAAGCTCATCTACATGGCTCCGTCGACGGAGCCATGTAGTCTAGACATACCCTTGCTGAACAGCAAAAGTTCAGCAGCAGGAATAACTACCAACCAACTGACAAGGTTGGTGAGAGTGACTGTGAAATGCTCAAGAGACAACAAGATACAATAACAGAAAACCCAACAATGAGGGGTTTCATCTATCTCCATATTGACAGAGTGCAGTCACTTCAGGATGGGATGCAGAGATACAAATGTCAGACACCATTAATGCCTGCTCCTTGGAGCGACTAGTCCTGGAATCTACAAGGGGAGAGGCAATTCTTGATGTCAGAGTAAAGGTGTGCACAAAATCTGATTCAACAGGTGAATATTGCTGAACCATTTTGGTAATAACAGTGATAATGTAATTAAATGTATCCTCTTTATTGGGAGTGGATAAAGAAAACCATCCTCATAGTGTTTAACTTCAAAAAAATGTACAACAAATTTAAAAGGAACAGTCACAAAAGGGTGAAACACCTACAAGTTGCATGGAAGCTTCTAAAAAAACTACATGTATACTCCAATGGAAAAAAACATGACCAAAAAAATACCACAATGGCTAAGCAGGGTAAAAGAGGTATTTCAGACAAAAAGGTATCTTTTAAAAATTGGAAGTCTAATCCCATTCATGAAAATAGAAAGGAGAATGAATTCTGAAAGTCAAGTATAATTAGGCAGGCCAAAAATAATGTGAAGGTGCAAAAACAAACAGCAAAATGTTAAGGACATCAGAAGCAGGTAGGGTTGCCAGATGTCCAGATTTGAACTGGACAGTCCAGTATTTGAGCTTTCTGTTCGGGAAACAAATTGAGAAAATATAAATGAGAAAATATAAATATCCGGTATTTTCTAAAAAAGATGTAATGTAGATTGTGATGTAATGTCAAGTGTGTCTGATATTTTTGTTGAAACCATCTGGCAATCCTAGAAGCAGGAAGTCTGCCAAACAATCTGCAGGGCCACTGGATGATCAAAAGAGCCCTTCATCAACTAAAAAAATATCCATGGATGTAGATATCCAAGAAGTTGCAGGACTCTAGCAACAAGCAGCAAGATAGTAGAGCCATGGCCAATGACCAGGACAGGAACCACAGTGGTGAAAGCAGCAGCATGTTCGGCTGTCACTCACAAGAGAGTGCCTAGCTGGGGAAGCTCCTCCTTCCAGCATCTGCACCAGGGTCACTGGCAGCTGTCCTTATTCATGCTAGGATATGCAAGCACCTCACTTGTTCCCAGAGAGGAGACACACGGCTGCATGGAGATGGAAACCCCATATGAGAGCCATAAAAGTTACAGGCAGGACTTATTCTCATAATTTATTTTCTAGAGCACCTCACAACCAATGTTCCCTGTAAGCCGAGCGCTTGGGCACCTGCCCAGGAGAGAGTCAGGTGCCCAGCTGATTAGCAGAATGCCCACAGCTGCCCGCAGCCAGCACCATGTGTTTCTATTGTTGATGCACATCTGCACTTGCCTTTATGCACACAACAAAATGTATTCCACACATGAATGGAAAAAAAATAGAATGAATGCTGCTCATGATCCCACTGCCCATTTGGGGCTTGGAGCTCCAGCCCTGCAGGAGCCACCCAGGTTCAGGGCTCCAGCCCCATGGGCAATGTCCAGGCTTAGTGCCCTAGACTTCAGCAATGGGGCCCTGGAGATCCCCCTGAAACTGGCTCGTAGCCCTCTTACAGGTTTGAAAAGCATTTGCTACAACTCTGCTCTGGACAACTCAAGCTGAATTTCAGCCCTGGTTAGAGGGCAGGGATACGTATTTCCAAAAGTTCTCATTTTGGAGCAGTAATGTATACCCTACACACGTCTTGCTCAGCAGACAAACTACAGCTTTTCGAGGCCATAGATTGCACATTAGAGCTCCCCCTTGTGAAAGGATCTTAGATGAACTGGCTGTACAGACCAGTCACAATCTTTTTGTTTTCCGCTGGTGTTCTCCTGCCATCTGAGATTATCTAAAATGATTCTGCCTGTTGTGAAATCACTGCCTTTATTTCACCATCTCCATACTTAACTTAAGTGGCCATTATTTGATAAATAAAGGGCAACACATAGATGTGCCAATTGCCACCACCCTTTAGTAATGCCTTGTGCATGCTGGAACAGATAGGAAAAAGTAACCACATATCTGGTGACAAATCAATATTTCAGTAACTAGGGGTTTTTTTAAAGCTCACTAGGGCTCTTTCAAGAGCTTTGGTCAAAAAGATATTTCTGTATTTGGAGAGAAGTCCGTTTCCAGGAAACAACTGCTTCCCAGAAATTGCAGATTTTTTTTCTTTTGAACTAGCCCAGATGGATGAATGCATGTAAAACTTTGGCTCACAGCTAGTCCAGATGTGTGTAATCAGAAAGAACACTTTCCAATGTGTCTAATGTTTTTAGTTTGCAGACAAAAGTTTCACATATTTTGGCAACACTTATGCTTGAGATATGTCTTCTGAAGAGGATGCTCTGCCCAGCCAGCATGAGCCACTAACTTCAGAAAGGTGGACTTTCTACTTTGCTATAATATTTAAAGACCATCAAAATCAGCTCTGAAAGCAACTTGGAGATGGGAGCAGTTTTAAAGTAACTGGCTGGATAGTTTCCTTATATTGCGCCTGTCCCAGGCACAATAGTTGGTGGTCTGGTACTGAAGCAGAGGAATTTCTCATAAAGGGAATAGAGAATTGCCAGCCACAGAGTGATGCAAGAGCAGTGAAGGCTCCCAAGGACAGGAAGGGTAGAGACTTTTGAAACATCAGATCTTGTACTCGCTACTGGAAATTGGTTCCGAGTGCACTTTTGTGATCGACATCCACCTCATTCAGATGTTACTAGCCACGACTGAACAGAGACTGTCCAACCACACCTATCCTTGTCAACAGCCTGACTGTTCCAGATGTGGGCCAATGTGGTTTTAGTCTCACTGCACTTTGGCTCTGCTGCTCAGGGAAAGGTGGTGATGACTTTAAAACAAATGAAGGACCATGGTTCAAACTTGGCTTCTGGTTTTGAGTGTCCCAGTTGAGAGACCTGGGCCCAGATTGGTGTGGGAGGGGCTCAAAACCTCTGGCAATTAACTTCGAGAAGAGCCCTGGAGGCTCAGGGTAAGCACCTCTGACAGTCAGGACCACAATAGCTCAAGCCAGGCTCCCAGAATTAAGGCTACTTTTGAAAATTTGTCTCAAAGTGACTTTAGTGCTTGATACAGGAGTCAGTGGAAGATGAAAGGTTGGACTTTATCAAAGCAAGTACAGCCCTGCTTCCCTAGCTGAAATAAAATCAGTCTCTTTGTTCATTCAATCCATAGCCTGTCCTTTGCAAAGACTTGGCTGTTGGCAGTGTAACCACTTTTAAGATGCATTTGCTAATGCACAGGTTTGAAAGAGGGCTTTGCTTCATATACACTCTTAAAATGCTGTGGCCTTTGCAGGCTGTGCAACGTATTTTCTCTCCCCCTTTTCTTTAGGCTGATTGTTCAGTTTTTCCATTTTACTAAGTCCCTAGGCCTCTGCCTAGTAATTTATAAAATGATGCAAAAATGAAGCACTAAAAGCAACCTGACTTAAATGTAATGGGACTGGCCCTGTTAAGTTATGATGTGGCAAAGAAAGCCTCAAAGTTCAGACCAATCTTTGCTTTAAAAGCATTTATATAAAATGTGTCAATGCTTAAAAGACAAATGCTATCTGAAAAATTGTGGTTAAGCCCTATTGTTCCAAGTGATTTCTTTCTGGTGTCAGAAGGCTGGACATGTTAATTTCATTTTGCAGCGTACAGGTCAGTTGCTCATTATGGCTATGTCTACACAGCAGCATTATTTCAGAATAACATCAGTTATTCCAAAATAACGTAGTGCACGTCTACACAGCAAGCCTGTTATTTCAAAATAAATTTGAAACAGGCTTCTTACTCCGACTTCTGTAAACCTCATTGTATGGGGACTGAGGGAAGTTGGGGGAAGAATGCTCTATTTCGAAATAACTGCTGTGTAAACAATGCCAAAAGTCAAAATAAGCTATATTGACTTAAGCTATGCCATTAGTGAATCTCAAGTTGTGTAGCTTATTTTGAGTTTAGCCCTGCTGTGTAGATGTGCCCTATTACAGCTTCCCAATGTTCACACAACCAGATTCCTCACCCATTTTTGTCTGTTGCAAGAGATCCCATCAATACTACACTTTTGGATTTAAATAAAAAAAAACTAAAAGAGTTTTTGGATGTGCTATGTGGAATGCTAGAAGTATTGGCCAAATTCTACTCTCATTCATGTTGATGTAAATCTGGAGTAACTTGATTAATTTTCAGTGGAGCTACTTCAGATTCATGCTTTGTACTACAGCTGGATTTGGCCTGCTGGGTCCAAGCTGGGGTCCTCTTTCTGAACAGCTGATGGATCTGCACAGTTTTAATCCCAGTTCTTGCATAGAAAACATTAAAGAAAAGAACAAAACAAATTAAGTTAATGAAACTTCACACAATTAAAGTAACTCACATTTGGGTTTACAGGATTGGACTCAAACCTTGTTTCAGAATTGCCCAGTGATCAATAGTAGCAAGATGCATCTTCTATTTTGGCATTGCCCCCCATTCATGTTGCATGGTTGCAATTTTTTCATGCTCAAAAATCATCTGAGCTTCAGCTTAAGCAACCATCATGAGACAGCAATACCTTGATGTTCAGAAGTGCTGAGCATTCACAATTTCAGAGATATCAAGGAGAGCGGTGGGTACCCACCATCTCTGAAAATCAAGCTGACAGTGTCTCAAGTGAAGCATCCAGAAGTAGAGATGCTCAAAATCTGTGTCTACTTTTGAAAATTTGGCTATAAGCCGCTTTGCACTATAAAAGGATTCTCGCCTTCATTATGCTGCATCTCGCTAACAGCTGTCCTCCTAAAGTACTTGTTTAGCACAGATAAAAGGGCTTCCTCGCCTATTTTTGCTGTTGCAGGTTCCCAGTTATCCTACCCAGGTTAATAATGATAGTAAACAGAGTCACTAAATAGCTCTGGAAGTTCCAGCATTGTCCATCCTGAAGAATGAAGTCAACAATTGATTCACAAACCCAGGTACAGGGAATGCAAAACCACCATAAACATGCCCACACCATATTGTTTCTGTGTCTTAACTAGAGATGTAAAAATGTAGCTAAAAATCATAGTTACATGGTTATATGCACTGTGGGCTGTGAACTACGGGGGAAGGAACTACGCTCAGTGGTTTGAGCATTGGCCTGCTAAACCCAGGGTTGTGAGATTAATCCGTGAGGAGACCATTTAGGGATCTGGGGCAAATCTGCCAGGAATAGTACTTGGTCCTGCCGTGAGGGCAGAGGACTAGACTCAATAACTTCTCAAAGTCCCTTCCAGCTCTATGAGATAGGAACTCTAAGTACTACAAAGCTGCCTCCCTGGGAGTGGGGCTGGAAAGGGCAGCCAACCCCCCTCCTGAAGAGGAGGCTCTGCTGCAGACTCTGCAGCTGGCTCCCTGGGAGCGAAGCCAGCTACTGAGGAGCCAGTGTGTAACTTGCAGCAGAGGAAAGAGAAGGAGGCATCTCGGCCCACCACTGACAGTGGCGGCTCCCTCAGGCCCCCCTGCCTAGGGCAAGCAGGGAGCTGCTCCAGCCCCTACCTGTTAGGAACCCGTAAGTCTCACTGTTAAGGGTGAGGTGTACTGGTTCATATTTTACATCCCTAATCTGAGCCTTGACCTGGGAGGGACCACATCAATAGGTAAAAGCATATGTCAGACTTCCACCCTTGTGGTTTCTCTGTCAGCAAGAAAGGTAACAATTAGCAGCAAGTTGCCATGGTGGTTTCAGTGATATTGCCAGTGAACTCTGAGGCCAACCTACTCATTTCCAGATGGGCTATTTGGAGCCACTTGTTTATAATGGACTGTCAGTCATGGTGGGCCACATCTGGCCTTCTAATCCTTACAAATTTGCTCCCACCCACTTGTGTCAGTATGGATGCTGGGAACCATGAGCTAAAAGAATATGCTTCAGGGATGTTAGGAAATTGGGTCACCTCACAGTTTTGAGGACCCAGGCATAAGGAATGCATACATGCAAAAGGCTAGCTGGTGATTTGCTTTAAAGGGCAGGGAGTTCGCTATTTTTGACAGCACAGTTGCTTTGAATGGAAATCTGCTCTGTCTGACTTCTTGAACTTGGTGTTGCTGCTCATGAAACTACATCAAACATTCAGTGTAACCACAGACTGAGATGTTCCGTGGCAGGGTAGGGTGGCAAGTGCAGAGAGTCTCAAGTGTCTGTTTGCAAGACACTCACAGGCCCTGAACTAGTCATTTTCAGGGTGCAATCTAATCATCTAGCTTATTTCCTGTTAACCAGTACCCAAAACCTAGACATTTCATAGCATTTGACCCATATTTCAGAGCAAATTAAGGTTATCATCCTGCAAAGTCTTAATTTTGCTCATGCAGTTACTGTAGTACCACTCTAAGATTGAAGTTAAGCACATGTAAAAGCTTGCAGGAAGAGGACCCAAATGGGGCGGTGGAGGAGAGGAAGTTGCGACATTGCAAGAAAAGGAAATCCCATGTTTTAGAAATAAGCTGTACCACCCATTGTATATCCCAATACAGGGATTTTTTTTAAGTTTTGGGGTCTAATTATTGGCAATTGGCCAGACAGAACCTGAGTCTGAAAAATTCAGTGTGCTGTCAATTTCCCTTGACTTTAGAGAAGGTTGGCAGAGTTCAAACTCACAGCAGAGGGTCGATCTTTCCACACACAGTGGAGTATGTTTTTTAAATGTGAAGAACACAGAAATGGTCTTTTCCATACAAAGAATGCATCTGCCAACCTCACTGTTGCCTCCCTGGAGATAGGATTCCAAAGAAAGGAGCCAAACTGGCCAAGAGGGAGGACCCATCAGGCTTTCATTACAGTATCTGCATTCCTAACACCTGAGGTCATTAAAATAATTTGCCTGTTAAAAATCAGAAGTAATTTGTGCCAAAATATTCCATGGGGCAAGTAAGAAGAGGAACCTTACAAGCTGATCTAGTGAGGCTTCATGGTAAGTACCACATGTACTTTATTTGCTAGATTAAAAAGGTGACCAGTGCCGCTGCCATAAGCCTTAACACACAGCATCAGATACATAATGCAGAAGACAACAGCATGAGTCCCTGTAATTACTCATTTAACATGTGCCCCCTTAACACATTTTTGCAACAGCACGATTTTTTTTAAGGAGCATTTTTCAAACATGACTGTTCCCAAAATAAAATAATCAAGTGGTGGACTACTATGCACAGCAGTATAAGTTGGTGAAAACAGTGGTAATATGCATGAGCGGATACACATGGTCACAGCGCTCCCTCGCTCACTCACTTGTTTATCTTTGTGTTTTAACAAACAGCAGTGACTTGTGTTGCTAGTTATCTTGTGTTGCTAGATACCTAATATTGTCATTGACGACCCCGCACCAACAAAAAATTGACTTTGCCACCACCACCTGCAACACAACCCCCAGATTTTCCATTATTTTTTATGGGAAAATTGACCCCCCAACACATTTTCACTCAGCACAAACATTTTCAGAAATGCATCTATAGTGTTAAATGAGGAATTACTGTATTCAAATGTTTTCCCCTAAAACAATATTTAAGGGTTTCTCTTTCTAAGAAAAGAAAAGAAAAAAAAATGGCAGTATCAGCAGCCTGGAATTCACAGTAGCATACCTGTATGCAGTCTTAAACCCACACACTCATTTATGCACACACAGTGGAAGAAAGAACACTCTGAAAGTTATTCCGTTTAAGGCTTTCAAAGGGTAATTTAAAAGGATGGATTCAAAGTGGTCTAAACATTAGGAAAATGCACTGACTAGCAAGTGGTTGACAGTCATGCTAATCAGCCCACATCGCCTCCATTACCCATGTGTTGAAGTGTCAAATAAGCACCTTTGTGTTTTCTCCCTTGCTGCCCCACGCATTCAGGAGGTGCCACCCCTAAATACCCAGAGCTACCTCATTATCCATCTTCATATTGCTCAGTCATAGGGTGCACCACTCACCACTAGGATGGCACCTCCTCCTGGCTGTTCTAGGAAAAGAGCTCACCAGGCCAACACCCACAATGGCATGGGGTCACTTAGCCTCTCTTTGCCAGACTGGAGCACCTCTTTCCTACCACAGGCCACTGCTTCTGCTTCCTCACCCAGCCCTCTGGTCAGATCATTATCTAAATTGCCCCCATCTGGAGCTGGAAAGTCTCTTCCTACCCACAGGCTCAGGCAGTCTTCCTATTCATAGTGCCTGGTCAAGGAACCAAGGCCCTCCCTCCACTCTGAGCTCTAACTCAAGAACTCTCTAGCCAATAGTCAGAATCTGTTCCCTTGTACACCTGACTGCCCTTACCTAAGCCCTAATCAACCTCTTCCCAGCTTCTCCCTAAGAACTACTACAAGCTTTCTTAGCAACCCTCATCTACCACCAATTTCCTGCCTTTATAATCCCAGCTCAGCTCCTTTCTCCTCAGATGGGCTCCCTCATTCAATCTGGGGAGTTCTTAGCTACCTGATTCCCCTCAGCTGTGGCTTGTTGGGTTAATTAGACTTCTTCTCAGTCTGCCTGAGCTCGTTCCAGGCAAGTGTGTGGTAAAAACCCCCGAACGCCATCATACCCGCCTCAGAAAATTGACACTGGCTAGGCTGCTGCTTTGTAGAAAGCATTGCTTGTCACACTGATGGGTATTGTCTCGTTTCCTTGTACACCTTATTCTGTCTATAACTGTCATCTCACACTGAAATGATAAGCTCCTTGGATCAGGGACTGCCCTGGTACTTATGTAGTGCGCCCACACACTACTGTAATACAAATATGTCATCAATTAAAAAAAGGTTATAGAGTTTGAACTCAACCTTGCAAACAGTTACTTCTTATTAATAAGCTTTTACAGGATCAGAGGCACCAAAAAGAACAAATACCATGAAGTTTAGCATGCTTATGAGAAGCATTGTGACTGGGTGTACCAACCCTCACTGGACCTGTAAGGGTTAACCAGGGCTACCTGCCCGAGAGAGACCCACCCTCACAGGCCTGTTGGGCATGCTCCTACCGGAGGACAGGAATAAAGGCCAGCAGAGCAGCTCAGTCAGGGCTGATTGCTGCAGCGCAAGGGTAGGCGAAAGGGCCTCCGTGGGCTGAATCTGGCCTGCCAAGTGGGTTGATTTGGCCTGCAGAGGCCCTGCTGCTCCCCCACCCCTAGGCCAATTAGGGCCTGGAGGCAGGTGGATGGGTGGGGGGGCAGGCAGGGAGGGGAATTGCACGAACTTTCCTCTGCCCTGCTAGGAACATGCAGCACTTAGAAGCCCCACATGCTTCTCCCACCACCAGGGGCATAGGCGCCATGGGGAACTTCTTGGGGGGGGGGGCAAAACTTCACATGCTCCCCCACCTCCAGACCAATCATGGTCTGTGGGTGGGGAAGCAGGGAACTATCCTGGCCCTGCCCCCTCCAGTGCAGCCCAGGGCTACTTCAAACATATCTGAAGTGGCTCCCAGCAAAAAATGATTGCTCACCCCTGCTGTAGAGGAACGAGGTGCTGCCAGAGAGCTGGAGGAAGGGCTGCAGCTAGACTGCATGGTGGATGCCCGTCAGTGGGGAATGGCCAGAGAAGCCCCCAGCTTCTGGAGGAAAGTACAGAAGAAGCTGATGGCTGTGAGTCTGGGAGGAAATAGCTCAAGGTGGGGAGGTAAATATCTGAGAACTCGGTGGCTACATCTAGACTGGCATGATTTTCCACAAATGCTTTTAACGGAAAAGTTTTCCGTTAAAAGCATTTGCGGAAAAGAGCGTCTAGATTGGCACGGACGCTTTTCCGCAAAAGCACTTTTTGCGGAAAAGTGTCCGTGCCAATCTAGACGCGCTTTTGCGCAAGAAAGCCCCGATCGCCATTTTAGCCATCGGGGCTTTTTTGCGCAAAACAATTCTGGGTTGTCTACACTGGCCCTCTTGTGCAAAAGCATTTGCGCAAGAGGGCTTTTGCCCGAACGGGAGCGTCATAGTATTTGCGCAAGAACACTGATGATCATACATTAGATCATCAGTGTTCTTGTGCAAATTCAAGGGGCCAGTCTAGACAGCTGGCAAGTTTTTCCGGAAAAGCAGCTGATTTTCTGGAAAAACTGGCCAGTCTAGACACAGCCAGCATGTTTCAGGTGAAGCTAGTGGTGGGGGACACTCAACACTGTCTGGGCCCTGGTCTGGGATCCCCCTACACCATTAGCCCCTAAAAGGGGATGCTGCAGCTGTGATTACTGACTCTGGCCACTAGGCCTTACTGCCCTGCAAGTAGAGGGTACTGCTGCTGACTCTGGCTGATCCTGCCCTAGGGGAAGGGAATGAGAATGGACTCTGGCCACTAGGCATCACTGCCCTGAGGGAAGGGAGTGGAATGGACTCTAGCTGATGGGGGGGGGGCCCACTACACTCTGGGAAGGGGGTATTTTATTGATGGGGACCACTAGGCCAGACTGTCTCAGTGATGGTGGGTGAGCCATAGGGACAGAGATACATGGGGTGGAGCATTCTTTGAGGGGCTTTAAAGGCCTGTCATGCTGCCCCTGAGGGGGCTGGACCCACCCACCCCGTGACAAGCATGAATTGTCTCATGGGCTGAAAACGTTTTCAAATTGACACATCAGGGAAAACTAACTCCATTTTATAATGTGGTTATAGGTAAAGTCTCAGACTGAAAACAAACAACTTGTGTTCATTGCTGAGACTCAGCTACAGGTTTCTTCTGTGTAGCACTAGAGCTGACCTGCCCATAGGACTGTTTGGGGTGGCTGCTGCAGGGCCCTGGTGGCCAGTTACTGGGGGGCAGCAGGGCCAACAGCTTTTGCGGGGCCTTGGGCAAGATGTAAGAGTGGCCCAGCTCCATGCCCCAAAAAGGGACAGGCCATTGGGTGGAAGGGGTGGGGCTGGGGCAGCCAGCCCTCAGCACTCCCCAGACTGCAGCACTGGGTCCCCCTGGTCTGCAGTGCTGGACCCCTTCAACCCTCTGAGCTCTGCAGAGCAGCACTCCGGTTTCCAGCAGCAGTTTAAAGGCACCCTGGGCCCCTTTGAATCATCAGACCCAAGGGCAATTGTCCCCAGTTGACAGGCCTGCTGAGGGGCCTGGCGTCAGCAGCAGGATCGGGCCCAACCCTACATTCACCAATGATTGTGGGGAGCCACAGGAAGTGGTGCAGCCTAGGACCAGCCTGCTCCACCCCACAATCCTCGAGCAGCATGGCTGGGAGCCAGGCTCAGAGGCATGGAGTGGGCTAGGGTCGAGTTGTGCCGCTTCCTGCCGCTTCTTGTGGTCAGTGTGAAGGGGCCCAAACCATGCTGACATGCCAGGCTTTCTGGTAATGACATATTCATGATGCTAGGCCTCCCGATGGGACATATTAATGATGACATCTCTAATGATCAGAGAATTAAGAAATCCATTGCGTGCACTGGTTTACCACCTGGACCCTCGCCATGTCTTCACATCTGCCAACCAATGCAATGCATTGGTCTTACATGTTGCTTGCATTAAGTGTTTGCAGACTGTTTGTTTGGGCCACAAACAGAGCTAGTAGTCTCAGAGGGGGAGCCATGTTAGTCTGTAGCTGCAAAAATAATGAGGAGTCCTGTGGCACCTTAAAGGTTAACAGATTTATTTGGGCATAAGCTTTTGTGGGTAATTTTGTAGATCTGACAGTGACTGAAATGCCAACTTGCAATAGATCACAGAACCACTCAAATAGAATGAGTGGTCTCTGATGGTTAAAAGAGAAAAAAGCTTACCAGCAGGTTCTGGTTCCACAAGCTCTACCGCCTCTGGACTCATTCAATACTACAACTATTCCCAAGGTTTGAAATTCACCTGAGTTTTAAAAAATGTTTCTCATCTGCCACTTTACAATCTGAAACTTATTTCCTATTTCCTGTTAGTAAAACCATGCTGGTTATCTAGAAAATCCAAGTTATCATTTACTCATAGCAAAACAAACACATGATAAACCACAATGATATATTCTCTGTAAAGCTGCTTACCAAGAAGAGCTAAAAAGCTGTTGTTTTTCATCAATGCAATGGTATGTAGGCAATGGAGATACATTTTCACAAAGTATCCTAGCTAACTCACATAAGGTTGTAAGTCTTAACTACTTGCAATTCTCATTCAGCAAAAACAGATTATTATCTGCAGTATTTTATTATGGATATTTGGTTCTTTTTATTGCTTTGCATACATCAGACATCCTTTTTTTGGAGATGACTAAAAGAGATCGGAAGTACAGTTAATCAAGGTACAAATAGTTTTACGTGACAATGCATTTTATTAAATACTAGAAGATTTAATAGAATCATCACCTAGAAAAGTTAGATGCTTGCAAGTCATCAGGGCCTGATGAAATGCATCCGAGAATACTCAAAGAGCTGATAGAGGAGGTATCTGAGCCTCTAGCTATCATCTTTGGAAAATCATGGGAGACAGGAGAGATTCCAGAAGACTGGAAAAGGGCAAATATAGAGCCCATTTATAAAAAGGGAAATAAGAACAACCCAGGAAACTACAGACCAGTTAGTTTAACTTCTGTGCCAGGGAAGATAATGGAGCAAGTAATTAAGGAAATCATCTGTAAACACTCGGAAGGTGGCAAGGTGATAGGGAACAGCCAGCATGGATTTGTAAAGAACAAATCATGTCAAACCAATCTGATCACTTTCTTTGATCGGATAACGAGTCTTGTGGATAAGGGAGAAGCTGTGGATGTGGTATACCTAGACTTTAGTAAGGCGTTTGATACGGTCTCGCATGATATTCTTATCAATAAACGAGGCAAATACAGCTTAGATGGGGCTACTATAACGTGGGTGCATTAATGGCTGGATAACCGTACTCAGAGAGTAGTTATTAATGGTTCTCAATCCTGCTGGAAAGTGGGGTTCCGCAGGGGTCTGTTTTGGGACCGGCTCTCTTCAATATCTTCATCAACGATTTAGATATTGGCATAGAAAGTACGCTTATTAAGTTTGCAGATGATACCAAGCTGGGAGGGGTTGCGACTGCTCTGGAGGATAGGGTCATCATTCAAAATGATCTGGACAAATTGGAGAAATGGTCTGAGGTAAACAGGATGAAGTTTAATAAAGACAAATGCAAAGTGCTCCACTTAGGAAGGAACAATCAGTTTCACACATACAGATTGGGAAGCGACTGTCTAGGAAGGAGTACGGCAGAAAGGGATCTAGGGGTTATAGTGGGCCACAAGCTGAATATGATTCAGCAGTGTGATGCTGTTGCAAAAAAAGCAAACATGATTCTGGGATGCATTAACAGGTGTGTTGTGAGCAGGACACGAGAAGTCATTCTTCCTCTCTACTCTGCGCTGGTTAGGCCTCAGTTAGAGTATTGTGTCTAGTTCTGGGTACCGCATTTAAAGAAAGATGTGGAGAAACTGGAGAGGGTCCAGAGAAGAGCAACAAGAATGATTAAAGGTCTAGAGAACATGACCTATGAAGGAAGGCTGAAAGAATTGGGTTTCTTTAGTTTAGAAAAGAGAAGACTGAGGGGGGACATAACAACAGTTTTCAGGTATCTAAAAGGGTGTCATAAGAGGAGGGAGAAAACTTGTTCATCTTGGCCTCTGAGGATAGAACAAGAAGCAATGGGCTTAAACTGCAGCAAGGGAGGTTTAGATTGGACATTAGGAAAAAGTTCCTAACTGTCAGGGTAGTCAAACACTGGAATAAATTGCCCAGGGAGGTTGTGGAATATCTCTCCGGAGATATTTAAGAGTAGGTTAGATAAATATCTATCGGGGATGGTCTAGACAGTATTTGGTCCTGCCATGAGGGCAGGGGACTGGACTCGATGACCTCTCGAGGTCCCTTCCAGTCCTAGTATTCTATGATTCTATGATTTACCAGGCTTTTCTCAGGTCCTTCAGGGCAGGGGGCTGTGGCTTGGAGGGTGCAGTGTAGGGGCTTTGGGATGTTGGGGGCTAGGATGTGGGGGTGCAGGTGTCAGGGTTGTGGGGTGAGAAGGCCTTCAGGGCAGGGTGTTGTTGTGTGCTGGAAGCAGGGTTTGGGGGTGAAGAGGGGCTCGTGGTAGGAAATTGGTGGCCTGGGGTTGCAGGACTCTGGGTTGGGTATGAGGAAGAGCTCAGGGCATGGGTTGGGGGGGGGGGTGGTACTAGAGTCACCTTTGGGGATGGTAAGGAGAGGCTTAGGAAAAGGGCTGAGGGTTTAGGAGGTGCAAGAGCCAGCGGGGGCTATGCTTTCTGGGTAGCAGCTTCTCCTCAGGGGTGGCCATAATAGGGGGAAGCTGACCTTCACCCCTGCTGCCCCCATGGAGTTACAGCAGTCATGGTCCCATCTCTGGCTCCTTGCTGTCCCCTGTGGTCATTACACAATAAAGCTGTCCCTGCTAGCAGCCCCCTCCCTTTCCATGTTATGGAAAAACAATCGCATTCCGGGCACATCCCATTGTCCTGGTACAACCAAACCCTGACCTTGCTTTAAGTTATAAGAAGAAGCTGCATACTGAATTTGGTGCTCTAGCTCTTACCATTTAGGAGGAGTTCTTGAACAGACTCACTAACATGCTCACAGACAAACTCTCTCAAACATATAGTAGATTTAGCCAATTCGGGTTCTTTGAATATATTAAAGTCTATTCCAGTGACAGACCTATATATGTTAAGATACTAATGCACCATGTAAAACTGGGAGATTTACTTATTCTGAAATTTATTAACTTTTGTTCTGGTATATTATCTCCATGTCAAAGAAAATGTGCTAATATTTTCTATACCCTAGAACCCCAGTTCACTGGAGCAATCCCACGGACTTGAATGGTATGACTAATTTATTATTTTTTCTTTTCTTCACACTTATCTCCAAGTGTCCATTCCATGAATTAAAATACACCTTGCTGCTGTGTCTTTGGCTCCAGCAGTTAGTCAGAATTCAGGGCCTTGCAGGGCTATTTCCATCTGGAGGAAAAATTGATGGTGCAAATCAGGCATATCCTTGATGTAATCTTTTTTATTTACAGAACACATACACCAGTCCTATTTCCCTGACAACAGGAGATACAGCCAATAGCAAACAGCTGAGAAATCCCCATGTCTGCTACTGCAGCAAGTTCAGTGTTTGAGGAGTCCTTGCTCTTTGGAGTTGTGAGTGTGAACCTGAGAGGAAGCAAAGAGCCTGCAACCAATATCCTAGTGCTGTTGCAGGGCTTGCAACCAGGAAAGCCACTGCATCTATATGGCTTAGTTCTGACCTGCCATGTGCCTATTGTCTTGGGAGGTCATCCCCATCTTTGGCAGCTGGTTTTACTACACAATGGGGCTTGATTGCTCCTTCTGTTGATCCTAAAAGAGTGCTTGGGACAGTATTCCTTTAGCAAAGCCCAGGATAGTCCCTGGCTCTGAGGCTATATCTTTACCACGGGAAAGATTGATGCTGCCACAATCAATCTTCTGACGTTCAATTTAGCGGGTCTAATGAGGACCTTCTAAACTGAACCCAGGGGGCAGCCCCTCGGTGCCAGTATGAGGAGTAAGGGAAGCAAATGGGAGCATTTGCTCCTGTCAGCCTTCTCTGTGGAGATTGCACGGAAACTCGCATCAAGGTATGTAGACTCCAGCAGGGCCGGCCCGAGCCATTCTGGTGCCCCGGGCCCCAGGTGCGCGGCGCCACCCCTGGGGCGCACAGCCCTGCCTCCGGGCACACGACGCATGCGCAGGCCCACCCCCGGGACGCGCGGCCCCACCTCCAGGCACACAACGCATGTGCGGGCCCGCCCCCAGGACGTGCGGTCCCTCCTCTGGGCACATGACGCATGCGCAGGCCCGCCCCCGGGACACACGGCCCCTCCTCTGGGCACACAACGCATGCGCGGGCCCACCCCCGGGGCGCGTGAGTGGATGCACGGCGCATGCGCTGCTCAGTTGGCCCGGCCACTGCCAATGGTGTGCAGCCCGGGGCCGCCCGGGGCGGGCTGAGCCTGGGGAAAGGCCGCTGCTGGCCGCTGCTGCGGGGTTAACATGGCCCCCGCCCCGGGCGGCTGCTGCCGCCCGCCGGGAGCCGGGCGCCCCCCGGCTAGCCCACCCCTTAGTCCAGCCCTGGATTCCAGCTATGTAATTAATGTAGCTGGAATGGCATATCTTGATCTGACCTTCCCCTGTAGTATAGACCTGGTCTCAGTCACCTACTGGCAGTCATGACCAACTTTCAGCGTAAGATATGGCTTATGTAAGAAACATTTTTGGCATTGCAACCTGCCAGGGAAGATTGAAAACATCTGGACAGTGACAGATCAAAGAAGGAAGCTGGTTCCAAAGCTCCGCCTCAGACCTTGCCAGTAGCTCCCTCTTGTTTATATCCACCTAGATTCAGCCCAAGCGCTTCCATTGTGGTAGTAGCACCTAGGGAGAAAAGTGATCTCTTAAGCAGGAGTCCCAAACCATTTAGAGCTTTCAATTGGCATGTAGAGGCCCAAAACCCAGCTGATATAAACTCGAGGAACTCCAGTGACTTCAGTGGAGTTATTCATGGGCAGTGGTTGAACCACTGGCTTGGGAGGCAGCCCTTCCAGTCCTGCCCCTTCTGCACCCCCCAACCTCAACACCCCCCATTGTGGCCACTGGCCCCTACTTCCTGGCCTTGGACAGTGTGGGGCAGGAATACAGCCCCACATCCTTGACCTTGGAGATCTGGGAAGGAGGTGTGGCCCCAGCTGCCTTTTAGCTCATGCAATAGAGGTTCATGCACTAAATTCTAGAGGTCCCAGATTTGATTCCACCTGCAGATGACTGGGATTTGTCAGCATTATACCTGGAGGACCAGAGCCAAACTGGAGGAGTGTCACCAGCCTCCCTGGGGCCACACTGCCCAGTCAGCCCTCCTGTCTGTCCCTCCCACTCATAAAGCCCCCACACCAAGCCACCAGCCCCAGTGCCCTGTGGCCCCCCAGCCAGGGCCATTCCGAGGGGGGTATGGGACCCAGGACTTGAGGCAACTCCCCTACAGTGCCCCAGGTGTGGGCCCCTGGGCAACTCCTTCTCCACCAGAGGCTCTACCACTTCCCCAAGCCCCACCTCTTGCCCCCTCCCCCAACCAACATGGCCAGGGAATTATATGGGGTCTGGCATGTCAGTGACAGTAGGGGTCGCTGCCTACTACCACCACTTGATTAGCAGGAATAGGTTCAGCCCAGTAGCCTGCTCTGCTCTGCTCTGCTGTGCCATCCTCCTGGCCCACTGGGCCCTGTTTCTCCGTGGCGGCAGGAAGTGGAGTGCCTTGAGGCTGGGGAACTCTACTTCCTGCTGCCACAGGGAAGCTGAGCACAGGAGGGCAGCACAGCAGGATGGAGCAGGCTGTGGGGCTACTCCAGCTGCTTCTACCCATGGGGTGGGGGCAGAAGCGACCCCTGCTGTTGCTCCGCACCTGGCCCCCACAATCCCCTGGGTCCCTGCCATCCATAGGATGGTTGGGGCAGCTGCTGGAGGGCCCCCAAATGTGCAGGGCCTCAGCCTGCTTGCCCCAGCCTCTGGGAGCAGCAAGAAGGGGCCTAGAAATACAGCATGGTTGGGGCCTCCTCCGGCAGTTTGGAGAGCTCATTCCTGTGATACTCACTGCCCATGGAGTTACTCCAGTTTACACTCTTTCAGGATCTGGCCCCATGTATCAGGATTGCTCTGAGTGGAGACTGCAGGGTCAAATTGTATGATTTCATTTAGAGTGTTTATCAGGATTTCTGCCCCCCACACACACGGCAATTCTATTATTTTATAATAGGTATATAAAATCATGAATGGTGTGGAGAAAGTGATTATAGAAAAATTATTTACCTTTTCCCATAATACAAGAACTAGGGGACACCAAATGAAATTGATGGGTAGTAGGTTCAAAACTAATAAAAGGAAATTTTTCTTCACACAGCGCACAGTCAACCTGTGGAACTCCTTGCCCGAGGAGGCTGTGAAGGCCAGGACTCTATTAGGGTTTAAAAAAGAGCTTGATAAATTTTTGCAGGTTAGGTCCATAAATGGCTATTAGCCAGGGATAAAGTATGGTGCCCTAGCCTTCATAACAAGGGCAGGAGATGGATGGCAGGAGATAAATCACTTGATCATTGTCTTCTGTTCTCCTTCTCTGGGGCACCTGGCATTGGCCACCGTCGGCAGATGGGATGCTGGGCTCGATGGACCTTTGGTCTGACCCAGTATGGCCATTCTTATGTTCTTATGTTCTTATTTGCCACCATTTACTGAATCCCAGTTGCATTGCAAGCCAGCTTTGGTGAGAACAACATGAACTGGCCTCCAAGCAGAATCTCAGTCTACAGTCACAGTGGGCAGCCCACAATTGGATTGCTGCCTATACTCACAGTAGTGTCAGACACTGCAACCATTTAGCTCAAACCACCAGTTTAGATCTGTAACAGCAGCTCTGTTCACCAGGGCTGATGCAGCAGCAGCCAGAATCTTAAGGAACCACCATTAAAGCTAGTTGAATTTTAACAGAAAAAATGGGATTTTCTGACTAGCTCTAATTACCTCCTTAATTCCAGAACCCTCATCATCAATCCAAGAGACCAAGATTTTGTACTTGTGCAAATCAGGCCCCTTTCAGCATCAGAAATGTCTAAAATGCAGGAAATTGCACCTGGCATTTCACAGGCGTCCAGGGATGGGCCATCCCCACAGTAGCTCCTTCACAGCAGACACAGACCTGAGTCCCCTCATTCCATATCCTGTGCCAGCTGTAAAATGCTACCAGATGAGTGACAACATTTTACGCCGACTTTGGTGCTCCCCTTGCTCAGGGTATATGATGACACAAGGTGCAGAGATGCAGGACTAGGGTGTCTATAAATGTTTTTTCTCTAGTGCCATGTAAAGATGAGGCTAATTAATTACATACCCACTCTTGAGTCTGAAGTATTGGTAGGGAATTTCAGGAAACACACAGTGCGCCTCCAAGTGTGGAATAACACAGTAGGGTGGCCAATAGTGCCTTATTACAAGGGATGGCCCTCGTTTTTTTCATCTCTGTACAATAAGATTGGGAGTTGCGGAGTGCTGCAAAAAGCAGCAAGGAATACCCCTGGGCTACATCTACACTGGCGGCTCCTTGCACAAGAACATCTGTTCTTGCACAAAAACTTGCCGGGTGTCTACACTGCACGTGCGTTCTTGCGCAACTAAATTTACAGTACAGCGTCAGAAAACAGGGCTTCTTCCAGAAGAGTTATTCCTCTCCCCACGAGGAATAAGTGCTCTTGCGCAAGAGGGCAGTGTAGACAGGCAACATGAATTTCTTGCACAAGAAACCCCTATGGCTAAAATGGCCATCAGAGCTTTCTTGCGCAAGAGAGCGTCCACACTGCCATAGACGCTCTTGCGCAAAAGCACATCTCTTGTGCAAAAGCCAGCGTAGATGCTAGTGGAAGACTTTTTGCGCAAGAACTCTTCCGCAAAACAGTTCTTGCGCAAGAAGCTGCCAGTGTAGACGTAGCCCAACTGGTGAATATGTGAGCTCTACTTTTTTATTAATTATTTATTAATGGTAATAGTGATATTGGCACCAGTTCTGGGGTGGGGGTGCTAAGAAAACAATGCATTTGTTTAAAAGGGGATTGTTAGCAACCCTAACTAACAGGCAGAGCAGCTCAGAGAAACTGCCCTGTCAAGGTTTCTCTGACCAATTTAATTCTGGCCACGTGCTGCTCTGCACAGCTCTGGAAACAGCATCCTTAACTGAGAAACTGTCCCCTTAATATCTCTGTACTGAGAGCCTGCCCTGCCAAACCTTGTACACACTGAGTAGTGCTGAGCTGCCAGAACTGATTGTATCTCTCCTCTCTGCCCGGACTGAGGGATGGCAAGTAGCCACTTCATGCCAGCTGCAGTGCAGAGAATGTAGACTCACAGCTGTCTCCCCTCTGCACGGAGCAGTCAGTCACACCCCTTTACATACAGGCCTGTGCCCTCCCTGTCCCATGGTAATTCTCACTCTGAGCGAATACCAGGTAGGTTGTACTGTCCGTCCCTCTTTGTCTCTCTGCCTGAGTTAAAATCTTAACAGGGCCAAGGAGGAGAGTAAAGGCGGCCCTATTCCCCTGCAGAGCCAAGAAAAGCTATGCCAGTCCAGCCTGCTGTGATTCACTGGGTCATTCCAGAGAAGTAAGGGCTGTAGAACCAGAGGACCTGTGCATTGTAGTCTCCTCTGGACTTTTTAAAACCAGAGTGTCCATGAACAGCATCACTACAAGGGTGGTGGTATCGCTAACAGATTTTTATAGTTTACTTTGGCAAGGGTAGAAGCTCTGTATAAGCTGGAGTCCTATGACATCATGCACTTGGTCTGCTGATTGGAAACAGCTGACTTCCTTCTAATTCAGAAATAGAACATGTGGAGGGACACTGGTGGGGTCAGCTTAGATGTGCTTGTCAGGATAAAGCAACATATATTCCAGGCCTGTGGGGGTTTTTTCCCTGCTTTCTCTCTCTCTTTTTCTTTTTTCCTAACACTCAAGCCTGTGCTATGGATGAAGGGTTTCTGGCTGTGTAACGTGAACCAGACCTGGGCTGATGTGGTGATTTTTAGAGCCTCATTCTTCACGGATGGTTTTCTGTTCCCCAATATGTGCAGAGATTGTCCCTCCCAGGCCCAAGCTGCATACAGCACTGACCCTACTACTCCTGCTCTGCATGATTGCACCGCCAGGCCTGCCGAAAAAGCAGAGCGCTCCTCCATTCAGCTTGCACTTGCAGCTGTTTGACACCAATGCAGCTCAGTCCTGTCTATCCTGATTTACACCAATGTAACTGCAAAGAGAAGCAGAGTCATTAGGTCTTCCCCTTCCCTAATCTTACTTCTGATGCTTAATATCTGGTTCATAAATCTAGCCTGAGCAAAACTTCCTGTCAAAATAAACATGCAGAGAGGCAACGCAAAGTCAGGCAGCATTTTAACCTTGCTTAGGAAGCAATTCACTATGGGCAAGTCTGCAATGCATTGTAAACCCAGCTCTGTGGGACCCAGGCTGGTGGACTCTCATCCCCAAGCTCAGGCTTCAGAGTCCAACACTGCACTGTAGCCCTGGGCTTACAATGGTGGGACCTGGCCTCGTAGCCATACTCCTGTTTCCATACTGTGCTTTGCAGACCTTGAAACTTGGGGCTGTGGGTTGGGCTGCATTCACACCACAAAATGACAAGGCTGAGAGGTGACTCACAGTGAGACTTGCGCTGACAATCCCCTTCCACCCAGCAGGATGCTAAGACTTGGATCCTGAGCGTTTGTTGACCCCGCACAGATCCATGTGTGTCTGGACAGAAGTGGGGCTCGGGCTCAAATGTCATTGTAAACGGGGGATTTTTCATGGAGGGTTTTCAGAGGGGTCCTGTAGGGATCAGTTCTTAGTGATATGCTAACCAACCTTTATCAATGGCCTGGGGAAAAAAAACATGAAATCATCAGTCATGAAGGTTGCAGATGACCCAACTTGGAGGCTCCGGTGTCCCATGGGGGACAGATACTGCAGGCAGGAGGGGCAAGTGGCCAGAGCCTCTGCAAGGCTTGGGGGACTAACAGAGGGGGAGCGAGGTTGGCACCCAATAGCAGGGGTCAGGCCTTGCTAGTGGCCCCAGGCAGAAATGGAGCTATGTGGCTCTGCTCCCTGGCTGCATCGCTCAGAGGAGGGGCAGGACCAATCCCCCTTCCCTGTACCAGAGGTGTCCCGAAATAGCTATTCCACGTCCTAACAAGCTGCCCACTTATTTTGAAACATTTTTTCGAAATAAGAGTGCACTGTTTTGCCATCCCTGTAACCCTCATGTAACGAGGTTTAAGGGATGGCTTGAAATAGCAGGTTATTTTGAAATGTGTAGATGTGCCAAACTTCAAAATAAGCCATTTCGAAATAGAATCGAAATAAGATACACAATTTGCATAGCACAAATTGCATATCTTATTTCAAGTTTAGGGTACTGTGTAAACACACCCTAAGGGAAAGAGAAGGGAATCAAAATAGACCCCTAGAAGAAATACCATGCTGTATGTTAATTGCACTTTGGAAGATGTTTATAAGAACTTCCCCTGTCAAACCACTTGAGGTTAAGAAGTTGTGGTGTGTCCTAGGGCGGGGACCAGCAGTGCCACATGTACAGGTGTCCATCTGAGTCTGTATTTGCAGATGAGCCCGCGGCTGCTAGATTCAGAAGGGAAATCACACACAGCTGCCACACAGCCAAAGGAACAAGTAGTTCCACTTGGACCAATTATTGCCCCCAATAAATTAACGCTTGAATCGGAGCCACTACGCTCGCCTCTCTACTTCAAAGTGATGAGTCATTTAGAGAGTCTCAACCCTTCTCCGCATTTCTTTCATGGGCAAGAAGAGAAATAGTATAGTACGACTGGAAACACACAGATGACTCAGCAGCTTACCTTTTAACCAGAAAGCTGGAAAAGTATTTGCATGTTCTTTGGCTCTCACGTTGGTCTCTTTAGCATTGACATCAGCATTAGGCTGATGAGGGGTTCATTTGCAGGAGCCATCCACTGATGACAGCACAGCCATAGAAAAGGTCCAGCATTTGTGGCATGTGTCATGGCTCCTTCCCCACTCTGGCATGATAAATGCAGAAGTGGGGGGCCAGCAAAAGTACCCCAAAGCCTTATCTACCAGGCTTTGGTATAAAACTTCCCCCCAAAATCTTAACCTAGATTTTGGGAATAAAATCTCCACTGCCACCACCCAAGTATTGATACAAAAATCGGGGGAAAGATCACTTGGGAAATCTCACCCCTAAAGTACAAACCAGGACACAACCATTAACCAATATCAGGTTAATAAAAAGGAAAGAAAAAGAACTTGTATTATCACCACAATATTCCTGTTGCAAGCATAATGACTAGATGGAAAAGTCACAAAACAATATACTCACGGAGGAGAAATTTACCATGGGCGAAGAACTGAGTTACAAAGGAGAGCAAAACCCATTTTTAAATGCACAGACCAGATCCCATTTCCCAAACCATAAAACAATAAAACCTAACGGATTTATCTAAACTTTATCCTACTTACAAACTGTGAAGAGTATTTTTGTAGAGGGAGACATCCTGTCCCCTTCAATAGCTGGAGAGAAAACTGCCCAGGACAAAGGAGGGAGAAACCAAACATTCCTTTGTCCCCGTTTGAAATTCCTACCTACATTCCTATTGGCCAACTCTACCTGAGTTAGGTACAGTTAACTCCTTAGTCCCCAGGCTGCTGGCCATCTCTC
Source organism: Pelochelys cantorii (assembly GCA_032595735.1). Classification (NCBI taxonomy): domain Eukaryota; kingdom Metazoa; phylum Chordata; order Testudines; family Trionychidae; genus Pelochelys; species Pelochelys cantorii. The sequence goes on from CM064340.1 coordinate 17,105,754, forward strand.
ATGATGATGACAGCATGGGGCTGATGTTACTGAACCTATAGGCCCTGAAGCAGGAGTGGGCAAGATTTGGCCTGTCAAGCTGTTTGAGCCGCATTTAATCTGGCCCATGGTCCACCCTGCTGTGCCCCCGTTCCTAGGCCAATTGAGTTCCAGGGAGTGGGGGAGTGCATGAAGTCTCCCCCCTACACAAAGAGTAGGGGTGTGGGGTGCCAGAGAGAGCCACCAGCTGTTCAAAATGGCTGCTGGTTCCGGCTAGGTATTGTGCGCCCTAGCAGAGCAGGGATGGGAAATTTTGTATGCTCCCCCAAACTCAGGCCAAACAGCTGGTGGGGCGGGGTGGTGGAGATACCTTGGGGGAACATGCAAAGTCTCCCCCCTCCCCCCACATGGTGACTAGAGGGAACCGCCCCTTATACCCAAGGCCCCACCCCTTCCAGGGTCAGCCCACAGCCACTGCCAACATTGGTGAGGTGGCCCCCCTACAAAAATTAGTGTCCACCCCTGCCCTTAAGGATTAGCACCCAAGATGTCAGCCATGGCCATTCAATCTCCTCTGGTGTTTCCATGGTGACTGAGACCAAAGTGGAGCTTTGTTTCCAACTGACAGCCAGTGAGAATGATGAGACTCAGGCCAGGTTTACACTGGGAGAAAGTTGACCTAAGATACGTAATTCCAACTACAAGAATAGTGTAGCTGGAGTCAACGTACCTTAGGTCCAATTTCTGCAGCATCCCCACTGTGTAGTACTGAGGTCAATAGGGGTGCCATCAGTGGTCAATTTAGCAGGTTCTTAGTAGTCCCACTAAATCGAATCCCAAGAGTTCAATCTCCAGAGCATAACTCTCTGGGCAAGTGAAGAGAAGCCCTCAGACCCAGCTGTGGAATGTTATGCACATACATACCAGGCTAGATTCATCCTGTGCTTTCATTGCACACTGCGGGGAAACATCTCAAGGATTGCAGCATGACACTGCAAAACCCATAGACTCAAATGAGATCAAACAAGTATAAAATGGGGTGTTCTTGCCATAAGACTCTGGGTTCAGTCCTACAAGCCAAACCTCAGAGAAGCCTGGAATCATGATTGATAAACCCCAACTCCTCACTCATGTGCAATCTTACTTAGCCAGTATGATTGCCTTGAGCCACGACAGACTGGTAACTGGAAATCATCTGCAGGACCTGTGTGTGTGCGTGCGTGTGTGTTTGTAAATGCATATGCTACTTTTCCTACACCATGTTTATTCAAAACACAGTATTGCCTTTTCCCCTGAAAAAGAGCCCCTGTACTACTTATAAGTGTAACAGTGTAGTTTTGCTAACTGCACTTGCAGACCTAAAACACTGGTCTACAATTTTTTTAGAAGTCGTCTGCTTCAGAGATAAAATGTGCTCTTTAGTATGTATTTTGATGTGCTGAATTCAAATATGACAATTAAAACAACTGATTGGCTACTGTTTCCAAGATATTTAAGTTTTTACATTTTACATCTATGTATATTGTGTAGATAGTAGAGTTTTAATCATAAATTGTAATCCTAGGTCTTTTCATGTGTTTATGGTTGCTTTACATGATAATAGTTCACCTGTCCTGTTTATGTAACACTTTAAAAATCAGCAAAAGGATTATATAAATAAAATTTATTATGAAACAAAAGGCAAAAGACTATTATGTACATAGTTTAGTCCTATTCAGTGTCTACTCGGAGCTTCTTGGCTTGTCTCTTGTATTCATTAAATGGAGCATCTCTTGTCACTGTCCAGCAATAGTCTGCAAGCATTGATGGGCTCCATTTGCCCTGATAGCGTTTCTCCATTGTTGCAATGTCCTGGTGAAATCGCTCGCCGTGCTCGTCGCTCACTGCTCCGCAGTTCAGTGGAAAAAAATCTAGATGAGAGAGCAAAATAATGTATCTTTAGTGACATGTTGCAACCAAGGCTTTTGTATGCCTTGAGGAGGTTTTCCACCAACAACCTGTAGTTGTCTGCCTTGTTGTTTCCGAGAAAATTTATTGCCACTAACTGGAAGGCTTTCCATGCCGTCTTTTCCTTGCCACACAGTGCATGGTCAAATGCATCATCTCGAAGAAGTTCACGAATCTGAGGACCAACAAAGACACCTTCCTTTATCTTAGCTTCACTTAACCTTGGAAATTTTCCACGGAGGTACTTGAAAGCTGCTTGTGTTTTGTCCATGGCCTTGACAAAGTTCTTCATCAGACCCAGCTTGATGTGTAAGGGTGGTAACAAAATCTTCCTTGATTCAACAAGTGGTGGATGCTGAACACTTTTCCTCCCAGGCTCCAATGACTGTCGGAGTGGCCAATCTATCTTGATGTAGTGGGAATCTCTTGCACAACTATCCCATTCGCAGAGAAAACAGCAGTACTTTGTGTATCCAGTCTGCAGACCAAGCAAGAGAGCAACAACCTTCAAATCGCCACAAAGCTGCCACTGATGCTGGTCATAGTTTATGCACCTCAAAAGTTGTTTCATGTTGTCATAGGTTTCCTTCATATGGACTGCATGACCAACTGGAATTGATGGCAAAACATTGCCATTATGCAGCAAAACAGCTTTAAGACTCATCTTCGATGAATCAATGAACAGTCTCCACTCATCTGGATCATGAACGATGTTGAGGGCTGCCATCACACCATCGATGTTGTTGCAGGCTACAAGATCACCTTCCATGAAGAAGAATGGGACAAGATCCTTTTGACGGTCACGGAACATGGAAACCCTAACATCACCTGCCAGGAGATTCCACTGCTGTAGTCTGGAGCCCAACAGCTCTGCCTTACTCTTGGGTAGTTCCAAATCCCTGACAAGGTCATTCAGTTCACCTTGTGTTATGAGGTGTGGTTCAGAGGAGGAGGATGAGAGAAGATGTGGGTCCTGTGACATTGATGGTTCAGGACCAGAAGTTTCATCCTCTTCCTCTTCCTCATCTGACTCAAGTGAGAGTGATTCTGGTGCATCAGGAACGGGCAGTCCTTCTCCATGGGGTACTGGGCGTATAGCTGATGGAATGTTTGGATAATGCACAGTCCACTTTTTCTTCTTTGACACACCTTTCCCAACTGGAGGCACCATGCAGAAGTAACAATTGTTGGTATGATCTGTTGGCTCTCTCCAAATCATTGGCACTGCAAAAGGCATAGATTTCCTTTCCCTGTTCAACCACTGGCGAAGATTTGTTGCACAAGTGTTGCAGCATATGTGTGGGGCCCACCTCTTGTCCTGATCTCCAATTTCGCAGCCAGAATAAAGGTGATAGGCTTTCTTAACCATAGTGGTTATACTGCGCTTTTATGATGCAAAAGTCACTTCACCACAAACATAGCAGAAGTTATCTGTACTGTTCACACAAGTACGAGGCATCTCTGCTCACTTTGGCTAAACAGAAATGTGTCCCTTTGCAAAATCAAATAAGAGAGCATGACACTGTATGATTTCTAGAGCTGATGTAAGGCAATTTGTTCAGCAGAGTGATGTAAGCTTTATTATGATTGCATCATCCATGACTTCTAGGAATAACATGATGCAATTCATATAATGTATGACACAATACCAGCTTCAGATTGCATCATTCATTGTTTTGCCTAAAAAGCAAGTACTGTCCAAACCCAGTCATAGATTTATTCATAGATCCAGTCAAAGATGTATTTTAGTCATTTCTGGTTTAAATTGAGATCCCTTCCCTTTATAACTCACTTATCCTCCGCCATTCCCAAGTCAAGGGTCGTATATACTGACCCAATCGCATATCTTGAAAACTAGAGCCAATCAACAATTTTAAGCATCATTTTCATTCTCAGTGACCCAGAATTAGTAACATTTGACTACATTTATTTCAGAAGCATTTTGGCTGGAGAGCAGTGAAATTTGGGAGGTGTGCCAATTGAACCTTGTGTTATGAGGTGTGGTTCAGAGGAGGAGGATGAGAGAAAATGTGGGTCCTGTGACATTGATGGTTCAGGACCAGAAGCACTTTGATTGGATGCAGAGCTAGTGCATGGCTTTAACAGTAAATGTGAGCAATCAGCACGCAACTCACTTCATGTGCCCTTGCATTAGTAATACTGGTAGGAAAAAAACCGGTAGATTGAAACCAGCAGAATCTGGCAACCCTGTGTGTGGGCAATGGTTAACAAAACACCTTGCAGACCACACACAGAACCCCAGTGGGCCTCACGAGGCTGCTGGGTTGCAGGTTGCCCATCACTGAGGAAAGGCAATCAAAACCACTTGGAAAGCTGGGGTCCCTTGCTGTTGGGGACCTCTTGGTGGCATATGTGATGTGGCACCCCCATATTCTTTATGGACATAGGCATATTCATATTCAAAAGCATAACTCACATATTTTAAGTTATATTCTGCTGAAAGTGTATATTCTATTTGTGTGCATCTATCATTCCTGTATTGAGAGACACCGATTTTACTCAAATCAATGCAGCTGAAGTTAACAAATGACAGATTTTTCTTTCATGCTTGTCCTCTCCACAGTTAAGCATCTGTAACCCAGGAGCCTCTTAGTGGCAATTGACAAGCAGCACACTAAGCGCCCATAGTGGTTATAGCCAGGCCTGCCAATGAAGGGAAACAAAAGGGGACAACTGCCCCTGGTCCTGGTGATTCAGAAGAGCCTGGGGTTCCCAGCTGCTGCCACCACTACTGTGGTAGCAGCGATGACTAGAGTCCCGGACCTTTTAAATTGCTGCTGCTGCCACCCCGTGCTTCAGGCAGCTCTGAGAGTTGGCTGGGAGAGGAGGGGGGAATGCAGCACAGTCCAGATAGTGCTGAGGGTGGGCTTCCCCACCCCTTCCAGGAGCATGGAGCCGCTTCCCTCCCCACGTTGCCCAAGGGCCTGGCCGTTCTGTTGGCCTCTCCGGAGTCCAACGTGTGCAATCCAGTTCACCAAAAAATGTCATGTGAAGTCTCAAAAGCTGGTTCACCTTGGTCATCAGTATTGCTGCAAAATGCCAGCACCAATGTTGTGTGAAGACTTATGTACATACACCAAAAATTATGAGCTCTATCGTTTAGGGACTGGTCACTTGCAAAGGGGAAATGTGGTTTCCCATCAGACAAGAAAGGTTTATCTCGCTGGCTGTTTGCATGTAAATCAAGTATTATATAGTTCACAGTGCCTCTCTGATCAGCAGGCTGACCTGAATGTCTGGATTTCAGACAGAAATTAACAGAGAAAAACAGGAAGGGAGGGAAGAGAATCTTATCTGGCTGTCCCCATCAACGATTTGATGCTCTGCTATACTTGGTGGACAAGGCTACACCCTTTCACTCTTCATAGAGGAAGCAAAAGGAGAATGATTTTGCTTCATGATGAAGAGGTCTCAACCACGCTTGGAGGAAAAAAAAAAGGGAGAGGACTTTGGGTGACAGAGACTTCTGCAGTCAGGACATTAAGTGTAATCTCTAGAAAGCATGTGATGACTTGGCTTTTTGTGTAACCATTTTGTTTTCAACACTCTTACTTTCACTGGAATCCTTTTTCTTTGATGATATATTTATAGTGAAAACAATAAGTTTAAGTGCTGTGATGTTCAGCAAAGTGCTTGCTAGTCCCAAGGCAAATCATAGAAGCTGTGTACTGTTTTTTGGGGAATAGCAGGTCTGTGACTGAGCATTTAGTGGAAAAATGGCTGGACATTGCAGGGAATGCTCCAAGGATTTGGGGCACGTCTTCACTATCCACTCAACTGCCAGGCAGCAATTGATCCAGCGGGGGTCCATTTATCATGTCTAGCATAGACATGATCAGCTGACAACCAAACACTTGCCTGTTGATTCCGATACTCTACCAGGTACAAAAAGTGTCGGTGGAGTCAACAAGAGAGTGTAAGGTGTCAACTTACCATGGTATCTTCGCTGTGCTAAGTTGATCTAAATATGCTCAAGTTATGTTATTCGTGCAGTTGAAGTTGTGTAACTTCAAACAACAACCTGTGGTAGCATAGCCCAGGCCTTGGAGTTGGTGTGTGCCTAGCAGAAAGAGCATGGTTTGCGGAGGTCTGGAAGGTAGTGCTTGTGCTACCATAGATGGGGGAGTTCTGGGAACCGATCCACAGCAGGCACAGACAAGTCTGCTTCATGCTAATGACAGGTGGGGGGTGCCTCACAACCCTCCCACTTTCCCCACACATTATCCATGAGGTAACATACGCAGTGCAATGGCCTCTTTTCCATCTACCAAGGTTAGAGCTTTCAGCAAACCAATTTTGTACTGGATGCTTGTCTTCTCCCCTAGAGTGATCACATAGGTGACTTTCAGATCTTTTTTTCTGATAACTGGGACAGGAAACAAACATTACATGCAGAACAAAGGCACGTACAATTATTTCATTTAATGAACAAGGGGAATCTGGATTTTTAGGTGATTTCCCAATTCAACTGGACGGATGCACTGGCTGCCGTAGTGGTTAATGCAATGTGTCACTACACACGTCAAGGATTTAACAAACCAGCTACCTGTACTTGCTTTACATTACTGGCATGGAGGGAAGGGGGGTTGTTCTTGTGCCCATATATTGTAAAAGGGTTTTATAAGGAGGAGGGAGAAAAATTGTTCTCCTTGGCTTCTGATGATGGCAGAAGGTTTAGGTTGGACAGTAGGAAAAACTTCCTAACTTACAGGGTGATTAAACACTGGAATAAATTGCCTAGAGAGGTTGTGGAATCTCCATCACTGGAGATATTTAAGAGCAGGTTGGAGAGACATCTATGAGGGATGATCTAGACAGTACTTGGCCCTGCTGTAAGGGCAGGGGACTGGACTCGATGACCTCTCAAGGTACCTTCCAGTTCTAGTGTTCTATGAAAAAAGTGTTCTATGTTTTAAAGTCTCAGCTACATCCTTCCCAACAAAGGTAACAGAACTCAATATAACAAAGCTGCTGACGACTATGGCTTCCCATACCAGCCTTGGCGTTTGTGCATTTCACTCCTTTTTGTCCCCCAACTCCAATATGTTGGGCTCTTGTTGGTGTTAGAAAATAGTCTCAGACGGGTAACCATGTTAATCTGTAACTGAAAAAAACTTCAAAAACAACAAACAGTCCTGCAGCATCTTATAGACTAACAAAACATGTATCATGAGCTTTTGTGGGCACAACCCACTTCTTCAGATGCGTGGAGCAAGGGGTCCAGAGGTACAAATAAACAGCAGAAAAAGAGGGGATGGGGAGGGAAAGGGAAGGGGAAAAAATCTTGTCAATTAGTGTCCATGCTAAATGAGGCTAATAGAGTGGACTGTAAGTGTCCGATACAGGAAATTTGCCAGACCAGGGGGAAGGCCCCCTGCCACCAGCCCCCTCAGACTGCTGCCCCTCCCCGCTGCCGGCTCCTTCAACCCCACTACCGGCCAGGCAACATGGCTGCCCCGGCTCTGCTGCCACTATGGCAGCACACAGCCCTGGCCCCACTGCCACAGCACCAGTCCCACCGCCGGCTAGCACATGGCCCCATCAGGCTGCTGACCTGCCACGGCCCCAATTGGGTTGCCACGGCCTCGACTCTGCTGCCAAGGCCTCAGACAGGCTTCCCCTGCTGGCTGCCACGGCCTGGCCTTGCTGCCAGCTAGGCTGCCGCAGCTCTGTCCCCGCTGCTGGACTGGCACGCAGCCCCTCTCAGAGGCTGGGTTGTCGGGCTGCCTCGGCCCTGCTACCATGGCCCCCTACCACTGCCAGGCTGCTGAGGCCCTAGTGCTGCTACTACCAGCCTTGCCGCACTTGGGGCTCTCAGTAGCTGGCCCACCTGCCCCAGGGCTCTCTCGTTCAGCAAAACCTGTAGTCCCGATTTAAGGAGGTGCAACCAATACTTAACTTTTGATGTCATTAGAGTGTTGAATATAGTGGCCCTTCCAGTTCATGTCTTTGTTCAAACCTTGATTAATGGTATCAAACGAAGGCAAGTTCTGCAGCTTCTCTCTCCAACTGTTTTTTTAAATTGCTCTGTAAGAGTATAGTCACTTTGAGGTCCATTAATGGGTGCCCACGCAAGTGAAAATGTCCCCCAACAAGTTTCTGTGTGTTACCATTTCAAATATCTGTGGGAGGAAATGATGGAAATATCCAAGTATGCATCCTTTAAATCGAGGGTGGCACACCAATCCCCTAGATCGAGGGAGGGAATAATGGAGGCCAAGTTTTGAGCAAGCGTCTTCAGCAACTTCTGGTGGGTTTGCATGTCCATGGCGGGCATTGCTGGTGATGGATCTACCAGTCCCTCATCCGAGGAGTCGTTGTCGTCATCCCTGGGCAACAGCTGTTCCTTGGTTTGAGCTACCTCCTGGACCAAAGGAGACAGAGGATGAGGAGCCTCCCCTCCCCCTCCCCCCCAGCAGTCAAGGGCACATCTGTCTCTGGGGGCAGCTTCATTGCTGCTCCCAGAAGATGGCCCTACTCTCTGAGGCAGGGGCCCTGGGGAGTGGAGTTGCTGATGGGATGCCCCGAGAGTACAAGTAGGCATCCCTGACTAGCCATAACCTGTCCCATGGCCTGATGGTGCATCCAGGGGATCCAAAAAGGCCACTGGGCCTGTAGCAGCCACTGCGGAGGCCATGTCTGAGCCGGGGCCGGGCTTGCATGTCTGGAGCAATGGGTCAAACAAGACCGGTACCAAGAGCAGGACTGGTGGGAAGACACCCTCAACACTAGCGACTCCGTGTCCAATTCCGAGAAGTACTCGAATGCGAACCATGACAGTGCCGCAGGCGATGACAGGGCCCAATGCTGAGCATGGTGGTGCACTATGGTAGTCAGTTTGCCTCAGTGCCGAGCCAGCAGTGGCATGTGGTGAGAGGCTGGCCCCGGTAGTGGGGACCGTGATGGCACCAGAAGCGTGGAGCAAGACGTTTCTGGTGTTGGCCCTGCGCTCTGAAGCACATATATTGGTGCCGGCGCTGGGACCAATGCTACTGCATGGGTCAGAGCCACTGCCAGTGCCGAAGTTGAGAGGGTCAGTCTTGGTGGGGAAGCCCTAGCTGCCAGAGGCTTAGGTGCTGGCTGTCTCTCCCTGTATGTACGCACGCAGGAATCCTCTCTGCACAGTGCCAGGCCTGGCAACAACGTGAGCTCAATTAGCTCTCGGGCTGTTTCAAAAGTGTCCGGCATCGATGGTTCATGGACTTCCTCCACAGACAGGTCCTGGACCTCTGGTCTACTCACCAGCACAGAGCTTGACCTCTACCTAAGCGGTTTGGGAGCAACGTCATGCCTCAGCGAGGACTGAACCTTCAGGTGTCCCATTTTCAAACGCACCCCATGCTCTCTCTGCGGTGGGGACCTCCCTCTCTGTGCAGACTTTGCTGCTGGGAACTAGGTGTGCCTAGATGCCACTGAGGGTCTCAGTGTGGTCTCCGACTCATGTGACAATGCCAGTGCCCTATGGAGAGTAGGTGTGGAGGCCAGTGCCACTGGCTGCAGCGCTGACTCCATAAGGAGTAATTTAAACCTAGGCTATGTCTAGACTATGAAAGTAGTGTGGACGTGGGTTTCTTTTCGGGAAAAACCCCCTTTTTAAAAAAAACCAGTCTTCCTTAAAAAATATTTACGCGGCTTTTTCGAAAAAGGGTTTTTTCCCCAAAAAAACCACGTCCAGAGTACTTTCACTTTCAAAAGCTCTGTTTTTGAAAGTGAGATTGGAAGAAGATATGCAAATTCCCGCAGAATTTGCATATCCTCTTTCAAAAATAGAACGTAGTTTAGACGTACCCCCAGAGTCCTGCTCTGTCTGCGTTCTAGACTTGAACTCTCTGTAAATTGTACAGGTGTCTGTCAGTTGTCCTTCCCCCAGACACTTGAGACATTCGTCCTGGGAGTCTCCACTGGGACCCAGCATGCCCCCCAGGGAGGACGAAGTGGGCGGGGGGGGGAGAGATGTGGGAGAAGACTGTAAACTAGCTAACACGAGCTTTAAGGGACAACAACAAGGTAACAGCTCTATTTACAACTAAATGGAACTATTCACAGATAATCAAAAAAAAGAATGCTAAGGGCGCACTTGCAAGATCACAAGCCAAAGCATTCCAGAAACCATCACGTGCAGTAATGAGTAGGTGAGGGACCAGCATGGGTATATACAGCACCATTCCAAGGGGTTCCCTGGCTGGCCCAACAAGTACTGCTAAGGGTAAACAGCTTCCGGAACTCATGCACATGGCGCCACGCACCTAAATGGAACTTTCTTAAGCAAGCACTCAAAGGAGGACCTGATGTATGCAGCAAGCCTAAGACTCAAACTGTGACTAACTTGCATAATTCATTAGCTCTCTAAGGAACAGCTGAACACTGTCTGTGTAGAAATAAATATCGTGTACAATGCTGTAACATCTGTCAGTGTGATGGGGCTGTTGGATCACAATGAATGACAGAGGAAAAAAGTTATTTCGTTATATCACTGAATCCAGTCCTGCCCTGGGACAGGCATAGTCCATAAATTCCTTTGTAGAGCTAGATAAGAGGTAAGTATCAAAGGCTGCCTTAAAGGGAACAGCTTTGCTTGTTTGCTTTGCTCACACCCTTTAACGGAGTGTTTCTGTTTATTGTTTTTGTTTTTTTCATTTTCATGCATATTATTTATACCATCACCTTGCAGAAAGCATTGTTGTTTTCTATTGATAAAGTAAAAACATTTACTTCTGGGATGGAGATGTTCTGCAGCCTTTGCTCAAAATATACAGGCAATGGTAAACTGGAAAATAATTTTCTATGTGGTACAGTTGCAACATGTCATCAGTGCTCACAGATAAGTGCTACTTCTATTTGCATGGAGTGGGATTTAGCAGTAATTGGCCAATAGTGGGCCGATCAGAAACAGGCTGTGCCTCAAATATATCTTTTTATCTTTAAAACAATACTGAGTGATGATCCATGTACATATCAGTGTTTTACTAAATATGAATATAAAATAGTTGAGGAAAGAACATCTTTAAGATGAAATTATTGCTTCAATTTCATATAAACCCCCTCCCCACCACCTCACTCCCCAAAACTGCACCCCTTAGCTTCACGTATTGAGTTTTTCCATTAAAGTCAAAACCTGTCTGACGATTGTCACATAAAAGTCATATGTGCATCCTGCAGCTTAGCAGGCCTGGGATGGAAGTTTCCATCCCTGCTGTACTCAGCTTAGCATAGCCTGGGACCCTGCAAGCGCAAACAGCAGCTGGGCTTTATCAGCTTTAACCTATGCCTTGAACTGGGAAACTACTGAGCAGTAAACAAGTTTGATCTTGGTCTCAGCTCATAAGAGTGATAAGAATGGCATTGAGCCAGGTACACGCACACCCGGTAAACAACTGTAGCATAACTAGTGTAGGGAGTCCTGTGCCCAGAGTCTCACCAGGGACCTAGGCCTCAAAGGGTGCCCTGGATCCCTCCAGCTGGAGCCACGTCCACTGTGGCCTGGTGTGACGTGACCGGAACGGGACTCCCCACAGATTGAAGGGGCGTAAGCATTTCCAAGTGCTTGTTGCTCGCTTTTATGCATTGCACTGCCTGTGCTTATTGGCGTATTACTTTGCAGTAGCTGTGTAACCATCTGGCAGTATTGAGCCTGTAATAGTAGTGACGTAGTGAATTTAATAAAAGCAACTATCCCTAATCGACTCTCTCTTGAAGCAAATCCATAATCCTGTTGGGCCCTGGCCCTGTGAGTTGACAACGCTGAAGATACTTTGGGAGACTGAAGTAAATGCACATAGATTTTGCTGAATTCTGTTGTGTTACTAGGCTTCTGAGTCACGTTTCCCCCTCTCCTCCCACCCCACCTATTATCTTCTAGTAAATCTTCACTCTCATTAGGTTGATGGATACCAGAGATGTGGCTTTTAACACATTTCCCCTTAAGGGTGGTTTATGTTTGCAGAGAGCATTACCAACAGTGATGTTACTGAGACCCCTGAAAATAATGAGCTATGTTTGAAAAGAGGATCACAGAGCACTCTGGTGTTTGTATTTTAAATGCGTCTTTGCCATCTGACTCTTCTCACAATAAAGAATGTATCAGAAGCAATGCGGAGAGTCAAAAGGCATTTACCAGCATAAACAGGTTGCTTTTCTGATTCACGTCAGAATGAAAATATGTTCTTGTAAAGCTGAAACCAGTAATTGGAACAGTGTGGCTCAAACCCCAAATATTCTCCATGAAATGTCACCAAATTTGCAATATCAATTCCATTGCAAAAAGTATCTCTCATTAGGAATCATTTACAGAACACTGAATAATCTCCATAGTTCTACAGTCAGAGAGACAAGATCGAAAATGCTGTCATTTTCATGTCAATGTGCACTTAGATAATTTCAAGAGGGAAATGCAAACTATTAAAAAGCCTTCAATGTCAAATGTATGTATTTAATATTAACAGCTTCTTGTCAAGTGTTCTTTACATTTCTAGACAAAGTGGGCTCTAAAAATAAAACTTCGTTTAAGCCTGATGTGTGAATGTCCCCAAATTACAATAATTACAGTAAATTGAAAATATATTAAAAAAAATCCCAATCAGATTACTAGGAAAAATAGCTGCTGCTGTGTTACATCCAGTGGAAATATAGATGCACGAGTGGTGTGTTTGAGACCGAATTTTATAAGGTTAAAACAATTGTGTAACCGTACCTGTACCTGCCAACGCTCCTCTCCCTGCACCGTAGAAGGCCTTGGTAATTCCAAGCCGTGCACAAACTTCTGTCTTTTAGGTCTGAAAACAATGTCCTGTAGGCTCATTTTAGGCTTCCTGCCATAACTAGCCTATCTTCTATAAAGCCAGGGAGTAGCAAGGTGGATGCAGTTTGACAAGCTATGCACACGTCTTGGGAGCTTACTGGACACCCAGGAAAAGCCCAGGCCTAACAGATCGATATTTTTCACATCAGATTAGCTATAAAAGAGAATACAAGCTATAATGAAGGGCCATGGCCTGAGGGTTCAAACTTTCATACACACACTTAACTCTACCTCTTCCTCTGCAGGAGAGGCTGGAGGCTAAGTGAGAGTATCAATCACGTATACAGGCATTTACCTGGAAAAACAAGAGCAGCTGAACAGAAGTCAGTTTGGTATGTGAATTACCCATATGTCTATCCTAGACCTCTTCCTTGGGATGGTGTGAATTGGGATTTTTGACAAGAGTTTTGATCTGGTCTACTGGTGCCTATGGTAATGGTCCTTCCAGAAATCTAAGGATACAATAGAGATTAGTCTCCTACATCCTGAAATTCAAAGGAGTTCAAACATCAGGTTTAGGCTCATCTCTGTTTCGTCCAAATGTTTGTGGGTTCGCCATACGACGCACACATTGTTAGAAAACACAAACACATTATTTCTTGTGTTTTTTTGCACTTAGAGATTTTACCAACATAGCTTCAGTTCATAAGTAGTCTTTTCTGAACAAAGAGCCAGAAACCACAAGAATCCAGAGCAATTCTTGTGGACAAGAGCTGTAAAAAATTACAGAAAAACTATCTAGTTGTGGTCAAGAGTACTGCAAAAATGGAATCGTAGATTAAAGTGGATTGCACTCAGTGCTGGGTAAACTGAGGCTGTATTCCCGGCTGCTACTGGACTCGCTATGTGGGTTTGGGCAAATCACATAGCCACCCTGTGCCTCAGTTTCCAACAATAAAATTGAGGCCACACTTACTCAGCTTTAAGAAACACTCCGATTTTCAAATGGAAAAAGTAGAATATTATGTTATTTTGTGAAAGTGCTTATGATTTCATATTACTTACTGCAGCTGTTGGTAACAAAAAGAGATTTATTCACAAATAATTATTCAGTGAACAACCCTTCCCATCAATATCATTCTATCATTCACAATGAACAATTTAATCAGCTCTATTAGTTTATCTCATCTCCCAGCCTTCTCTTCAAGGGTATGCGTCCTTCTCATAGTGAAATTTTAAAAAAAATGTATTTTGAGACGTTATAGAATGAGGCCTAAACATGAACCAGACATTAAGCAGGTGAGTAATTCTATTGAATTCAATGGAAATATCTGCATACTAAAATTTAGGCAGCACCCTTTGTAGACCGACTGCCTGTCACCCAGTGCTGCTGCCTCTGATAAAGAGGCAGCAGCATAGGGAGGCAGCATTCCCTGTCTCAGGGAAATCTGAGCTCCCGGATCCACCACAAGCTGGAACTGAGCTGGGCTGCCTGCCTGCTTGGCTCCCAATACACTTTAAATGCAGAGCTGCAGCAGAAGTAGGTTCTGGACCTCGTGCGAGCCAGAACTGAGCCGGGCTGTTGGCCAGCCTGCTAAAAATTTTACTGGCAAGGGTGGAGGGAGGGAAATGCATGTAGGCTGTAGCATTAACATATAAGCTAGTTACTGGTTAATCGACTACACTATTACATCCCTAATGCCAACTGCACTTTGGCCTTCCTGATTACACCCCTGCATGCTCAACTCCTCCCTTGTCATCTAAGTTTCCACTCCTGGGCAGTTGGTGAAGGCACAACAGCGGGAGACAAGCCCACAGCCCCACCTCCAGCCCCGCCCCTTCTCCACCCCAACAGGGAGGAGGGGCAGCGTGCTGTGCGTACACTCCTCCTCCCAACCACAGGGAAAGGAGGGAAGTAGGTGGGCGCGCGCTCACTCCAGCCTACCCAGCTGCGGGGAGGCCATGCCACATGGCCTGGCCTATCCCTATCTCTCCAGCCCCAGAACACGGGGAGAGCCAGCACTGGGGGCAGCAACAGTACACCTCAGAACGCCTACAGCAGGCATTCTGGGGGCGGAGTGTAGACGGGACTATGCTTGGTGGTTTGGGAAGGCATAGCCTTCCCCTGCCTTACATACCAGATGCCCATATTTCCACTTCTTGTAAGCTTCCTTTCTGTGTTTAGTCTCAACAATTTCACTGCTAGCTAAGCTGGTCACCTGCCATATTTGCTTTTCTTACTGCGCATTGGGATGGTTTGTTCCTGTGCCTTCAATAAGGCTCCTTTAAAATAGAGCCAGCTCTCCTGAACTCCTTTGCCCTTCCTGTTAGTATCCCAGGCGACCCTACCCATCAGTTCTCTGAGGGAGTCAAACTCTGTTTTTCTGAAGTCGAGGGTGTGTATTTTGCTGCTCTCTGTTCTTCCTTTTGCCAGGATCCTGAAATTGATTATCTCATGATCACTGCTTCCCAGGTTGCCACCTACATCTACTGCCCCTGCTAATTCCTCCCTGTTTGTGAGCAGCAGGTCAAGCTGTGCATGGCCCCTGGTTGGTTCCTTCAGCACTTGTACCAGGAAGTTGTCCCCAACATTCTCCAAAAACTTCCTGGATTGTCTGTGCACTACTGTATTGGCCTCCCAAAAGATGTCAGAGTGACTGAAGTCCCCCATGAAAACCAGGGCCTGTGATCTGGGAGCTTCTGTTAGTTGTCTGAAAAACGCCTCATCTACCTCATCCACCTGATCTGGTGGCCTACAGCAAACACCAACCACGACAAAACCTCGTTGCTCCTGCAAAGACTCTCAACAGGCTTCTCTCTCTCTATATGTATATACACTAGAACTCTGAGCAATCATGCTGCTCTTTTACATACAGTGCAACTCCTCCACCTTTTCTTCCCTGCCTTCCTTCCTAAACAGTTTATACTGTTCCATAGTACTGCTCCAATCATATGAGTCACCCCACCAAGTCTCTGCTATTCCAATCAAATCATAGAACTGGCCAGAAGAAATCCCATTGAAGTCAAACCCCCTTGCACATCTTCACAAGAGTTGGCCACAATCTGGCTGAGTATTTCTTAATTTTTTCCTCAAAATATGTCTATTTCTTCTGAATGCTGTTAGATCTTTTGTGCTCCTAACTCCCCATAATTAATCATCTCATACCTTTTAAGTAATTGTAAAGCATCTAAACACAGACACTGGGCCTCAATTTCTACTGTCTTGTGCTTTGTGTACTCATGTCTTCTAGTTCTTGGTCCATTTATGAAGCCACTGTGATTTGGAAGCACTTTACAACTCCCTTCTCATGTGTTATGTGACCATCACAAGATGCAAGGGCAGCTGGGAACGTGCCTTCTTGTGTGTCTGGTACAGAAGAAAACAATTATCCAGGCTCAAGTTGGCTCTTGTTCAGCAACTCCTTCCCCACCCTCCCAGAGCTTCCAGTGCACCACAAGCTCAGGGAGGGGAAGAAATGAGGGAACAATGGGGGAAGAGGCAGGGTGACTGTGGCAGGACCTGGGAGGGCAACACAGCTACCTCTGGGCTCAGTTTGCTTCTACGGTGCTGTGCTCCTAGCCCCTGGCCATGGGTCTCTGCAGCCACCTTGCCTCTTCCCCCGAATGCACCACCCAGTCCCTGATTAGACAATGCTGGCCCCTCTGCTGCCGCTGATGCAAAGCCCAGCAGCCAGTGGCAGCAAAGGGGCTGGCATTGACCTGACCTGACCTTCCCGATCCAGCAAATTCCCTGGTTTGGGATTGGTCAGGTCCCAAGGGTTCCGAACCAGGGAGGTACAAACTGTAATGACTTGAGCACAAGAACACATGTCCCAGTCTATCCAGGCACTTAAAAACATGCTTAAACTTTGCTTATGAGTTATCTCATTGACTTCAAGTTAAGCATGTGTAAGTGCTTTAGATCAGGGTCTTCCTGCAGCAAAGAGGCATTGTACTATGCAAAGGAAATGTCACACAAATTTGAAGGCTCCCCACAAAAATAATGAGGATGTTTAAAATCATAGCTAGAAAATGTCATAAATCAACCTATGGAATTCTCAGATACTTTAGGTCTTCCCTATACAATTGTTTCCTAAAGACAGTGGAACAAAGGAGTTGATCGTGTTGTAGACTTTTTTTATTTCTTATCTTAAAAATGAAAGTGACAAGTCTTAACTGGTATAAACTCCAGCTCAAATCCTGAAGCTTGTATTCAAGCAGTGCATCCACTGCAGTCAATTCAGACCAAGACACAACATTGTAAGCCTGCTGTAAGATTTCAGTACAGCTAAACCAATTTACACTGGGGGATGTAAGCGATGTCAATTAACCGATCAGCCTAGGCTTATCAGTTAAACTTGTTGACTACTTGCGTTCTACCCCCGCCCCGCTGCCTCTGAATCAGGGAAGCAGGAGCTGGTGCTGGAGGGAGCTGGCTTAATAGCTGGTTCCCCACATCACCATCTCCATAGTGCCATCTCCCCTCCTCCCCCCACGCTTCTGCCTATCAGAGGCAGAAGCACTGGGGTGGGGGACAGCAGAGGCTCCCGTGAGGCTGCTCCAGCAGCAGCCCCTGTCCGCTGGGACCTTCTGTCCGTGGTCAGCCTGGGCTGCCGTTGACACAGACTGCTTCACGCCAGCCTCCCCCATGCTCTCCCCGCCCACAGCAGCCTCTGTCCACAGGGAGCTCAGACCTTCCGTGGGCAGGGGCTGCTGCCACTCCACGCTGCTGCCTCTGCAGGCAGCTGGTCTGTGCAGGGAGCTGGTTTTTAAATTGGCTCCCCTCATGGGCCATCTCCCGCCTGCCACCCTACACTGCTGTCTCTGATAGAGAGGCAACAGTGCAGGGTACGGGGCTCCCACGAGCGGGGCCAGAATGTACTGGCTGCCGGCCCCGACCCTGGGGACTACAGAATAGTCAACTAACTGTGAAGAATTAATGCGGTTAGTTGACTATTCTATTACCCAATAGCTAACATCTCTAATTTACACTGGGGGCTCAGTCCCGCTAGGTACCCTGAGTTCACTCTGGTTTCATTGGGACCTGTGGGCGCTCAGCTCCTAACATAATCAAGCCCCGAGGTCCAAAGTTGATAAATATTTCAATATGAAGCAAATGGCCCAGACCCACAGATAAGCTATGATACAGTCGCTAGACACATGCTCATAGTACAAAGCAATTTTTTTAAAACCGCATTTATTTCCTAAAACTTGCAATCCATAGAAATACAATAAATTTAACATATACACAAAACTTTGGTTCAATGAAATATTTAACATCTAAAACATCTGAGGAATGAAAGGCATAAGACCAGGCACTCAAAATGTACTGAATTACCAAAAGGGCTGTTTGCACTGCGAAGACCAAAGAGAGAAATTGGGAGGATGTGGTGAGAAAAATCAAACTGGAAGAATGGGAGAAATAATTGGTTGCTAAGTGCATAACGCCTTTTGCTTCTTTCCCTTAGAGATGTTACATTCTTTTTTTAAAAAGTGCCAGAGCTCTTTTATAATAGAAGATGGATCATTTCTTAGAAATGAACTTGGGGGCGGGGGGGAGAAAAAAGAACTAGGAGCAGGTTGGATTTCAGTCGACCTCTGTTGACCCACAAGGTCTTAAGAACTCATTTCCTCTTTCGTGGAACCATTTATTTGAAACTGAAACAAAGAGATAAATTAGTTAGAAATCTACATGGAGCCTGAATGTAACCTTCAAAGTTTGGTTTCTAAGGCCACGTCTAGACTACGGAGAAGACAGACGCTGCAGTGGTCGATATTCTGGCGTTTGATTTAGTGGGTCTACTAAAGATCCTCTAAATCAAATGCTGAGTGCGCCCCCATCAACACCAGAACTCCTACTCCTCACGAGGAGTAAGGGAAGTCGATGGGAGTGTTTTTTCCATCAACATCCCAACTGTGAGGACGGCCCCGAAGCTTGGTTTATGGTACGTCGACTCCAGCTATGTTTTTTACATAGCTGGAATTGCGTACCTTCAGCTGAACTTTGGCTATAGTGTAGACCTGGCCTAATGGTGATATTTTGTTTTGATTAACAAAGTGAGGTGATTGAACTGGACTTTTGTGTTTCTCCTTCTGCACAAGAGCTGAAGAGGCTAAGGAGAGGGGGTACAAGGTATTTTTCCAATTCCCAATACTGGGGCCAGCTATAACTAAGCAATGGTGGCAACCTTCCCCTTTGAATTAAACCCCACCATGCAGTTTTTGGTAATCCCCCTAGGCAATGGCCTTTGTGCTGAGGTGGGAGAATAGCTGGTGTTGTAGACCTCTGTGCACCTGGAGAGTCACATGTGTGCCAACTGCTTTCTTTAGAGTGATCTGAAAGTAAATTTGAAACTCAATACTAACTAAGCTCTGCTCTTTGGGTTCCATTTGATCTTCTCTTAATTGTGTTATATCTCCCGGAAGTGTCAGTGCAGAAGTTGTCAAGATACTGTTTAGTCAAAAAGACGCTGTCACTTTCCAGGTCACCAGTTCACTAATGAGTCCACCTTCTATATTCCAGGCAGAATGCGTCATCTAGAGATATGACCACAAAGGAGCCTATATAACCATTTTAGGCCTCTATCGTGCAAACACTTATACATGTTTAACTTTAAATCATGCGAGTAGTCACGCTGTCCTCAGCAGGATTACTTGCACATTTAAAGTTATGTCCCACTTCAAGTTTTTATAGGGTCAGCAACCTGAACCCTAATCATCCTTGATTTTCATGTCTTCTGGGTTTAAAGGTGTGCCATATTGAAACGGCAGCCTTCTTTTTTGTGTGCGTTAACTTAAAAAAAAAAATGACATGAACACGCTCTACCACAGAACGCAATAACTGGGCATAATGTGTGATTTTTATTTGATGCGCTGATGGAGTGATTTGTATTTATGATCCATAACGGCAGAAATTAAAACAGCAGCGCCAGAATTCCAGAATCTTTTTTGAAGATGGATCAAGTTTACTGTCTTTTCACTGAAATGGGAATGTATTATTCAGCAGGCAATTTTTGTTACTAAACACAAGTAGAGAACAATTACTTACCCCATTTACACCCTACCAACACTGGGCAAGCTGCATGCCTTGTTCTATAATCACCTTCACCACTTCTGAAAAGATTGTACCAAAACACTGCGGTACCCTGAAAATGAAAGTGTGCTTTTAACAAAGTCAAACACAACTCTTCAGAATGTGAGAGAGAGAGAAAGTAAAAACATCAAGTACCTCGCTCTTAGTAACTTCAAGCTTGTGGCTCACAGTTGAGCGTATACCAAAATTAAATAATTTAATCTCCTCCTATTAATTTTTCTCACCTTTCTCTTTGCTCTTCTAAGTTTCACATCTGTCATATCAAAAGCTTCTCATTTCACCCCTGCCATAGTGCACACTGTGTTTATGGGACTGTCCATATCTTTTATTTTAAATGATCTAGGGTTTCCCTGTTTTATTCCTATGACAGGATATCAGGTGCTACAACTTTGCATAGCAGAATTACAGCTACTGTGCTGACTCACGTGGGTACCCAAGTCTTAGCTCAAACTCATGCATATAAATTTGCTGGGACTCTTTTTAAGAGCATGTCTTCACTACCCACTGGACTGACGGGCAGCGATCAATCCAGCGGGCAGCTGATTTAGCACATCTAGTAAAAACACAATAAATCCCCCATCAACTCTGGTACTCCAGATAGGCAGAGTTGATGGGAGAGCATCAATTGTCAAATTACCACTGTGAAGATACAGCAGTAAATAGATCTAAGTATGTTGACTGCAGCTACGCTATTAACGTAACTGAAGTTGCATAACTTAGCTCGATGGCCCCGGTAGCATATACCAGGCCTATGTCAGAGGGAACTATTTACAGGGACAAGGGAGTCCTGACAGGAGAAAGCCTAGGCATTGCCATGCTAAAGAGGAAGTACTACTTGAGGTTGCTTTTTCTTTTTATTTAAGAGGAAGGAAAACCCCAAGGAATGGGGCAGATGATACATTTAAATATCTAGCACAAATGTACTAAGTCTGGAGCAGGGTAAAATCTTAGCTACACACAATTCCTTTGCTGTGCAAAGCTGCCTTTTGTAGAAATTGTTCAGACTGTGTACAATAAACTATGATTTGCCATCCCACAACCACTCAAATCAGGTATCATTGCTTCCATAATGGCAATATGTAAGCCCATATTCAAATGCAAATCCCTAAGTAAGTCACTACTACCACACTTACTATATAAGTCTGTGACAGCAACAATGTTTTCACTAACTTTAGAGTGTATGTGGGGAAAGAGGAGAGGGAGAGTATACAAATCAAGCAGTTGTTACCTTTTGGGGCCAAATTGCAGCCCCAAAGTCTGGGAAAACTGTAGCACCTCCAGCTTCTACATCACTCATCTGGGAAAATAAGTTAAAGTCACCGTAACATAACCATTTTGTGATGCAATGTCAGAACATGCAAATCACAAATACTGAAAAGTGCCCAAAGTATCAGTTATAACATGGTTATAGCTCATATATTATATAAACTATTAATTGCATGGAGGATGCTGAGTTTGAAGTGTGAACAGAACACACAAAACTTGTGTGATAATCAGGGTCCAGATGCCCCAAAGAGGGAGTCTAAACAGCAAAGAATAAGCTGTGCTTGTACACAATGTTATTGAGTATGACAATATGCCAATCAAGGGTTTTATGAAAGCTTAGAATGTTCTGAACTTGATGGTCATTATTAGCAATGTTCCCTCTATTTTTTCCATACATGTGTGGAATAAATTTTATTATGTATACTGAGGCCTGTGCCAATGTGCATCACCAGCAGAAACACATGCTTCCGCCTATGGGCACTCTGCTAATCAACTGGACAGCACTTAAATCTCCCTTGGGCAGCCACCCAAGTGCTCAACTTACAAGGAACACTGATTATGAGATACATATAGAAGTTGTGGTTATGAATCTATGCATTTCTGTATGTAGAATAATATGCTCCTGGCTATGGATACAATTGTCACAGTAAAATTAAGCAAAATTCATGAAACCATCTTGATAGAAAGGACAATGTTAAGGTATGAAACCAAAGCCCAAGTTCCCTGCTGCCCAGGGCTACTAGCCCAAGCCCCACCATCCGGGATTGAAGCTAAAGCCGAAAAAGTCATGGAGATCTTTTAAAGTCACAGGACTCCTGACTTCTGTGACCAAATTGTATTCTTACTCATGATGGGTGCTACAATTTTAGATACACCTTCCAACCTAGTTGTGTATATGAAACTAACTCCAGGTACCCATCCATTGTCCAGCGGCACCTTAAAGACTAACATCTTAAAAATGAAAATCCTTAAAAGACTTGCATCTGACAAAGTAGGGTTTTGTCCACAAAAGTTTATGCCCAAATACATCAGGACTCCTTGCTATTTTTGCCGATTCATGGCTACCCCTCTGAGACCTTAGAGATGATGATGGACCATTAGAGTTAATGGGAAACACTGAAACAGCTTGAAAGTGAAAAGAAAACCCTGGTCTTGTAGAACTGAGAAAGGAGGGAATTTCCCTGCCCACAAATGAACACAGACTGAGGAGAGATCTCCAACTTAAAATGCTGCAGCTTGTGTCACTCTAGCTCTTTTATGAAGATGCTCTATGCCGATGGGAAAGTTCCCCTGTCAGCATATTTAATCCTGGAGAGGCAGCTGCTATGTTGATGGAATAGCTTTCCCGACATGGCGCTGTCTACAAGGGAGCGGGGGGAGTCGATATAACTATGTCGCTCAAGCAGGTGGATTTTTCACACCCCTGAAGAAAGCAGTTCTACCACTATAGGTCTGTGGTGTAGATCAGACCCCCAAGGAAAAAACTCCACCCCTGCTAAAAGGAAATGGGTCTGAAATGGAAAGATCCAGAACTGAGGGAGTCTTGAAGGCCTGGGGCTGTCTATGAACACTGGATTCCCCTGTTAGAGCTCAGGGCATGCTGGGAAACTGGGCAAAGGCAATTACATTTGAAATGTTTGAGAGAGAGCCGTGTTAGTCTCTCTCAGCAAAAACAACAAGGAGTCCAATGGCACTTCAAAGACTAACAGAAATTTGCTTTTCTTCCTTGAACCTGTGGGTTTTCTATTAAATACACCTTATTCCCCCCCCCCCCCAACAGGTTGTGCATACTGTGTCCCCCAAAGTTAGCTGGTAAATTAATAAGGGAACAGTTTTCACTCCTTTGGGGATGATGAACCAGACGGGAAGGGTCGTAGCATCTGGTAGTTAAGAACATGGAGTAGATGGATTTGGGAACTCACAACTGGAAAGACTGCTTTGAGTAAGTTGGCTAGTGGTAGGCAGGGGGAGACCTATATGTGTGTATAGATTGGCTAATGGTGTCAGACTTTTGAGCCATAGCAGTAAGGCACCCAAAGTTATAAGGCAGGAAGTGAGAGAGCCCCTTATTGGTCTGGGTGATCCTCAGATTGTCACAACTTGATCCATCCTTTAAAGGCTCTTAAAATAGCCAGAGATTTTTGTGGCTTCACATATACAAGTGATGTAGAGAGACAAGGAGGGTGAGATAATCTCCCTCTATATAAAAAAAAAAATGGACAACAGAGTGACATCATCACGTCACTCTGTATCCTGCCGCCCACCTTCGCCCTCAGCCGTGCAGCCTCCCCCCCCGTCCTGGTGGTCCCAGCCCGGGAGCCTTGACCACTCTGTGAAATGGTTGGGGGGCGGTAACTCCATCCCCGTGTACCTCCCTGGAGCAACATCTGCCTGCCTCTGGACCCTGCCCAGCCCACAGGCTTGCTGTGCAGCTTTGCTCTGTGCAGCCCAGCCTGGCCATAGCCCTTGGGGGCCACGCTGCAGGTCTCCCCCCAAGTGAGCAGCTCCAGCATGTGCCGGTGACCTGGGGCCAGGCCCCTGGCTCAGGCACGCTCTCCCAGGCCTGCCACAAGCTGGGTAGGCCTGACCCTTTGGGGATGGCATGGTAACGCTGCACCTTGGCCGCTTCTTCAGTTCTCCAGAGAAGCCGTTCTGTGCTCCCTGGGCTTACCACAAAGCAAAGCTGCCCCAGAGGCCATTCACACAGTGTTACACAAACCCCAACATGCTTCCTTGGAAACGCTGGGCTGAGCCCAAAAGTGCAGCTCGACAAATTCATGGGAGAGGGCAGGATGTGTGTAGGGAGGAAGGGGGATAGGGTGTATGTGTGGATGGATGGTGTGGTAAAGGTGGATGGTGGGGGTGAAGGGGATATAGGAATGGAGGCAGGGGGATGGGCAGTGTGGAGGTGCAGTGGGGGAGGGATTAGGAAAGGATGGGGGTATAGGAATGGAGGAAGTACGTGGGGATAGGGATGGAAGGAGGGGGATGGGCAGTGTGAAGTGGGAAGGGATTAGAGAAGGATGGGTGGATGTAGGAATGGCGGAAGGGGGATAGGGATGTAGAGATGAAGGATGGAGATGGGGGTAGGGATGGAAGGAGCGGGGTGGGCCATGGAGCTCCAGGATAAGGACTAGCAGCCCAGATTACCACACAGGGCTCTCTTCCTGCACAAGTCAAATCTGGTTCTCAGTAGGGCACGGACACGTAAAGCTGGGGGCTCCCCCAAGGTTCCATGTCTCTCCATTGTGCCCACTCTGCACAGAGCATGTCCCAGCCCGGTGGCAGGAGCTCACTTGCCAGCCAGAAGGGCACATGTGGAATGCTGCCACCTGTAAAGACGGGCAGTAACCAGGAGCAGAGACCGAGGAATTATCCCCCTACCTGGCCGCTCACATGTAACCCAGCCCCTGCCCCTCACTAGTGAGCTGGGTGCCCAGGAGCATCTGGAACAAAGGGGGGTCGTTTGGAGTTGGGCCCCATTTTACTGATTGCATTTGGTTTTCATTTACATGTGAGGCTCACAAGCCCACAGAGCACAGCCCTTCCTGACAGGTCACTTATCCATAGACCCATTCTAGTTGCCAGGAGACGCTCCAAACTCTGCACACGAACAAACTATTGTATTGGTGGGGCAGGAGTGGGAAGGGTGCGCGGGCAGTGGCAAATTGCTGGTGATTGAAGGGAGGGAGCAGGCAGGCTGGGCCAAGAGTCAGATAGAGAAGCCCGTCCAGGGGTGTGGTGGGACGGGAGCAGAGAAGGTTGTAAGTGACTGGGCTCAGTACAAGATTAACAGGCTCTCTGGCCATGAAAGTGGCCAGAGAGAGGGGGGTTGGCAGGTGTATGGAGCAGGGGGCACAGCCCTCTGGTATCTTTTACTGGACCAAATGCTGTGGTGAGAGACACAAATTTAGGAGCCACATAGAGCTCTTCATCAGGTCTGGGATAGGCACTTCAAACATCCAAGTTAAAGGCAGGGTGGAACAAATTGTTCAGCATAAGTAGTTAGCACATATTCTAAGGGTCAATTCAAGGTAGAGGCCTGTTAACACCTCTGCAGTCAAGAGGACAAAAAGAGGGTGTTTCTGATTGTTATAACAAGCCATAAACTCAGTGTCCTCTGCTCAGGCTCATCTTCTGAAAATGCTGTACTGTGTCCTTTGAGGACGAAGACGGATAGGTCAGAAACATTTATATGTATTTCCACTGATTTCAACAGACTTAGATCCAGCAGTTGGTAAAGAGACATACAACTGGGTTTAATTCTGCACTCTTTAAACAACAAAACCACAGCTACCATCAATGAGAGCAGGATTGGATCTAGTGCTTTGTAACATCCCACTTTCTCTTTTTGATTTGTTTTTCTGCTTAATGGTAACATCATTACTAGTTTGGTGTCCAGATTGGTACCTACAATAAAAGGGCACAGGGTGCCATTGGCATTAGGGGCCAATTCCCTCTCTCCCCAACCTAAAAAGCACAGTGCATGCATCTTTGCAAACTAAAAATCTACAATTCAGCAACAAGGTCATCTTTTATAATAGGCATCTTGGACACACTGGCATGCTGTACATGCCATAAAATAAAGGAAATTTGCAGTTGTACATGTAGAACTAAGGGCATGTCTACACTAGGAAATGACTTTGAAATAACTATTTCGAAATAGCGTGTCCACACTATAGGGAAGTCTCAAAATTAGTCCGAGGTAGGCTCCCTTAATGTGGACACGCTAACTCAACTTAGAGCCTCCGGAAGCATTAGGGAGTAATTATTTGGAATGACTCTGGAGAGCAGTCCACACTAACACTATTTCAAAATAACTGTTTTGAAATAAGCATTATTCCTCGTGGAAAGCAGGGGTTATTATTTTGAAATAACCAGCCCCTTATTTCAAAATAATGGGCTTGGTGGCATGGACGCGCCGCTTGTTATTTCAAAATAAGGGGAATTATTTCAAAGTAACTTTTTTAAATAAGGGGAGTTATTTTGAAATAACTGTAGACCAGGGCTGAGAATGTTAAAAAAAAATTACATAATCTCAGTCAAGGCTGGTCAGAAAATCTGAAAAGCCCAAGATAAGTTATGGCCACCAAATTTCCATTTAAAATATCCTAACAGATTCTCTTGCAAATATCTGTCCCATTTGGGTTTTTGTCGTGTTTTATTTTTTCAGACAAGTCAACTGCACTCAGCAGTGAAAGTAACTTAAAATTTCTTACAGCTACTGTCCTACTGCAACCCAGGTCCTTGACAGCTCTTTAAATAGCTCCCTGCTGGCTTCTGCCGCAGCTCAGCCAGCTGTTGCCAGAACTTACTGTACCCACTTACTTTCACTTCTGACTGCACTTGACATTCAAAATATCAGCTCATTCAAAACATTTTCCAAGTGGGGTGACACCTAACCCACATCACCCAGACTATACTCTGTAACAGGACTGACACCCAAACTCTTGAGATACTAAATGCTACAGGTATCAGATAATCTCTATGTCACTGTCAAAATAAAAGAATCCAAAGGGCCATATACGGCTTGGAATTTGTTTGCAGAACTCCCATTAATTTCAACAGGCATGATGCAGGGGAATCCAGTGTATATGATCCTTAGGCTCCATACTGCACATGTACCATACCAACAATACTGTCTTTTCAGAACTTGCACTTGTAACACAATTTCTTAACTGAACTAGCATCTTTGTTAGTCATGTCTCCACTTGCAAGGCAATAACTAGACTACAGTAAACTAGCTTAGAGCAGAAAGTTACAATGTGGAGACTGCCAGAAGATCCACAACATCAAGTGCTATCAGACTCTGGTGAAAAAGATGGAAGTCCCCTTGACAAACATCTGATGGCCAGGATGCTGAGTGAAAGGTTATGTCTGAAGTTACTCAACCCACTCTGAAGTTTCACTTTGAAACTTATGAGTCAAATTCTCCTCTCACCCCGGTGGAAATCCAACGAAGCCAATGGATTCGTCCAATGTAAATAAGAGAAATATGTAGCCTCTATTCAAATTATGTTTTCCACATTGGGATTAAGAGACGCTGAGTTATGATAGCAGGAGATGGTGTGAGAACAAGGAAATCCCCACTTTCAGATGCTATAGCTTTTTAGTGAGTCTCTACAACAGCTTGCACAACTGGTTATTTGTAAATGTGATGCTATGGAAAGCATCGTTCAACAGGTACAGGATTCACATACTTACATAGTTTAAAAAAGTGGCCACACGATTTCCAGTCCCTAAACGCTTGAAAGCATCAGGCTCATCTTTCTATAAAATTAAATGAGAATCAACTGCAAACTTCAAGAGCACAAACAACAAGGACACAGAGGTACTTACATAGTTAAGAAACGTTGCTAGCCTATTTCCTTCCGTTTTGATTGTTCTGTCAAAGGGTCGCTGTAATAGATAACAACTTTAACCCAAGTTCCAAACAGGCTCACTCTAATGTTACATGCTCTTGGCAGGAACAATTCCAATAGTTTGAGGCAAACTGTGAGCACTTTATATGGAGTAGCATATAAAGCATCTTGGAGTCCAACTAAGTTTGCAAACGCATGCAATATGCACATAGAATAGAGTCAATATGGTTCTTCAGCAACCAGAAGAGTTTGAAGGGAAAGTTTAGGGCACAGAGCACAAACATATTGCAAATAAATATTCTAACCCTTACGAAATACTCAGTATGGATTACAGCTACATTGGTCTTACTGGACTTGATCCAAAGTCCACTGAGGTCAATGGAAAGATTCCCATTCACTTCAGTGGGCTTTGGATCAGATCCCTAGTTCTTCTAAATGCAGCAGCCATAGTGCAGGTCTAACCAATTATTCACATATACAATATACTCTGCAGCAGGAAAAGGAAATCCTTTTTTAGCTAACTGTGACAGATTATAATAGCAATAATAACCCCAGCTGGACATTGACAACTGCCTGCAATTAATGAATGGAATCACAATTTATCATTGATCCCTAGAAAATGTTTTGAGGCTTCATTCATTATTGTCTAAGATCACATACTATAGTGAATTTAGGAGTGAAGAAAGCATCATTCATTCCCATCACAAGATACAAGTGACAATTTAAATGTTTCAAGTACCAAAAGCAATAAGGAACTGCAGCTAGAAATGAACAAGAAAGACCTGAAGAATAGACAGGGAATGGCAGAAATTAGGATAAAAAAACTCAATCAAAAATACAAACTATTTCAAATCAATTTTGGATGCAAGAATACACCTCTCCCCTGAAATGGCATAAAAGGCACTGTGATTTCAACCATACACAATCAACTTGAAGACAATAAATTCATAAGAAAATGTTTAAAACTTGGACTTCCACAGGCTCACGGCATTTCTGCCAAACCCAAGCCTGGCGAAAATTTTGGTGTTTTTGTTCCAAAAAATGGGTGTGAACATTTGGAGTGATTGACATTAGTACTCAAAATGGGACATATTTTTAGATTAAAAAATACTTTAAAAAAAATAACTGTACAAATTCTCTGAGTAAACAAAGAGTTGAAAACTTGTGTGGAGATTGCAAAATATGGAAATCTGCAAAGCAGAGAGGACCAATCCAAACCCATACCGAGTCTAATTGTTGCCTTGCCTTAACTTTGGCAGCAGCTACCAGTTAAATTCCAAGTACAGATCCTCCCTCAATGCCTAATCCAAGAGTAAAGATTATACTGTCCAATTTGATGGCTAATTTGCATTCTTTATTGAGGTTCTATCAACCTCCTTTAGTTCAAAGCCTTTAAAGAGAATTTAAATGTATTTATTTGCATGAAGAGATTACACAGCCCCCAAGTTAACAGGAAAGCCATGTTCAGTAACACTAATAAGACAAATCTTGTTGGTGAGACGTAAAAGTTTGCCAGTGAAAGTGAGTTGTCAGTGTTGAAGTTTTGTTTCAATGCCAACAAAGGCCCCAGTCCTGTGTTCAGAAATTGCATTAATGTTGAACTATGTGCTCATGAAATCAGTGAGATGCTCATGGGTTCAGTTCATGCAGAATCGGAATCTGAAATAAGATTTAACTAACACCACTTTGGTTTAAACCCAGCAATTATAAATGGAATACATCCAAAATGGATAGAAAACCATAACTCTCCAGTAGGGTGGAATGGTCACTGACTGCTTTTAGGTGACATTCGAGGACTCCTCCTGT
This sequence comes from Pelochelys cantorii, assembly GCA_032595735.1. Taxonomy (NCBI): domain Eukaryota; kingdom Metazoa; phylum Chordata; order Testudines; family Trionychidae; genus Pelochelys; species Pelochelys cantorii. Next base: position 17,134,966 of record CM064340.1, read on the forward strand.
GTTTTTCTGCTTAGTATTCAGCGGCCCAACCTGCAAGGTTCCAAGTGCCCCCAGAAAGCTGTGAAAAGCCCAAATGAACTGGTGTAGAGGTCACTAGCCAACTTGCAGGATCACGTTTTACATGATTAAATATTTATTTTTTCATGAAGACAAATATTATACCTTCTCTCAAATCACACCTTATTTTAAAGTACTATTTGCATTTCGGATTATTGTAGAATGATTTCAACACTGTGATCTTACCCTTGAGAAATCAAAATGTGGCTCATACTGTCCTCCCATTCCATAATTAGCAACCTAAGGTGTGGGAGAAAACAAGAACATTTAATTGCAAGACAGCTGGGAAGACAAGTATTTTCTTCTTGAAGGCTAAGACCCAAACTAAATGCACACATGAAGCAGAAGTGGTTCTTGACAGAACTGCATTTCACTGTTGCCACATTATGTTTTAGTGAACCCTTTGTCTATCACAAAATAAATACACAAATACATACATAAATACAAAATACGGGGGGAAATGTTATATTACATTAAAGGTATAATGTCTAATTAATTATATACAATGACTATAATGGTCTCCTCTTGATGGAAAAATGCAGAAAGTATTCCATAATAGTAAGCAGAAACTTTTAAAAAAAAATAAAGTTGGACTTACAAGCCCTTCAGCTATATTCTCATAGAATCACTGGCTATTATAGCTAAAACACATGAAAGAATAGAAACAATGACTTTTCATACACGTATCTACCAGGTCTTGATATTGCACATATAATCCACTGGTCAGGGCGTTATTATGTGCTCCTCCACATGTTTGATCTACAGAGGTTGAGAGTCTGTTACAGCTCCAGCTACAGAGCCTGGCTTTGGTGTAGAGTGTGCATTGCACCTATACATAGAAAGGGAGTGTCAAAGGTGGATTTAAACCACCTTTCACCTCTCTGGCTGCTTCCTGACAGGATTTAGTACAACCTCAGAACCATTCTATGCTCCACTCAGCTGACACAGTTACTAAGTGCCTCTCTGGCACTCGAGAATAGCTGGAGAGCAGCAGTCTCCGAGCCATGCTCTGAGACGCCTCCAAAACTGGAGTCTCTGACGGGGATGTAGAGCTGTTCTGGCAAGCTCTGTGCCATGTATGAAACCCTATATTGCAGGGCCATTCCCTAGGAAAATGATACAGACAATTCACATTCCCGCTGTATCAGGATAGTACAAAAAGGCTGGACCAGGGCTATGAACTGGCCTCATGGTCTCCATACCCTCTTGTAGAGGGTCTTAGGGACAACAGTGGCACATTATTCTCCTCCCAATCAGGAATCTTCATTTAAAGACTTTTTATTTTTGCCAAACTGTGGCTCCCTGCCAAAAGCTCAAGCATGGAGAACTCTAAGCGGACATGCATGGTTGTTAGACTCAAAGAATCCTCCACTTGGAGCGAGGCTACTGCCTCTGAGTGGCAGAACCGGAGAATGGATTGTCAGTGCTGCATATTCTCTGGCTCCATGTCTTACTCCTTGGCTGCCCTCCATCCTTCCACATGTGCTAGCCAGAGGGAGAACAAGCTGCCCCATGGCACTGCTCTGTAGCAGGCAGCGGAATGCCCATGCTGACCCTCTTCATGGGGTCCCTGCCCACCCATGCCAGGTGATGTGCCATTTCTGCTTTGCTTAGACCTTCTGATATCTGACAAGCGAGATGGATATGAAAATATTCCTCTCCTGCACCCTTCCACATAAGCCCAAATCCTGATCATCCTGATTGACAGGCCTGGAACCTGCTTACAGAACACTGCGCTGTTAACCCAGGTAAGAAAGTTCAGAACCAACCTGCAATAGTTCAGCTGTTTTTACTGTTAATCCAGTGATTTGCTGCATTCGGTGATTTACTTTGGCCACAACAGGATCATCATGTTCCTCTAACCATGAACTGAGTGCATAGGTGAGAGGGAAAGAGAAAAAAAAGATGAGAAATCCCTAGACTCAGAATCTCCATACTTCATTATTTTACCTCACCCACCTTGTCTTTGTAATATCCTGGAACCAACCCAGCTACAGTTACACTGCATACTCCTTCAATCTGCCAGACAGTTTACCATGTGTCTTATACCAGAGCCTCTGGTGGTTTCTGCAAAGTTCTGCCACTTGCAAAGTCCTTCAAATTTAGTTTCAGTCACAGACAGCAGAGCCAGGTGTGAAAGGCTTTGGTTTTTGCACAGATATATTACAGCTCTAACCAACTAAAGTGCCAAAAAATGTGTGTTCTCTTTCTAAACTAGGTGAGAGTCAGTAGAGCAAAGACCTCCTAGGCCATGGTAGGCTATAAGCCACACATAGCTTTAAAGGGTTAGCTCCTGGCGGGCAGCAGGCACTTTATATACCTGTGCGTCTGCAAGTATAGCTGCTTGAAGTGCCTGTTGGCTGTGGATCACTGTTCCCAGCCAACGGGAGCTGTGGAAAGCAGTGAAATGGAGTGTGAGGAATTTCTGTCCATACGCTTGAGCCAAAACTTTCCCATTCTCTCTGAGTTTAGTTCTCCAATTTGAGACATCTTCGGCTTCAATGAGGTACTGGCTAGTTGTTGACACTATTTGTTGAAGACTGTGACACAGCATGTAGGTGAAAAGCAGTCAAAGGCAAAAATCTTTGAAAAGCTGGAGCAACACCCACATCTGTGGCTTAGGCAACCGGAAGCAAAAACTTGACAGATGAAAAAGCTTGATTTGCAGCTTTTCAGATAGTGTTTTCAAAGACTCTGATGTGTGCTTATGGTGCATCCAGAACCATCATGACAGTTATAGAGTTACCTGCATGGAGGAACCCGCTACAGTGCTTGTGTGGATCTACAATCCCACCACAAACTTGAAAGAATGCATCTTTTTCAGCCTGTAATGCTTATGAACTTGGTTTGTTTTTAAAAGTGTTACGCTCATATATCTTGGCAAAGAGAACTGAAGAGACTGCAACCAAGGGGTACAAATAATGACAAGTACCTAGATTTTGGGGGTAAATGTAATCCATCACCATCAGCTGCAACTATGCAAACCTTTGCTGTGTGAAGCACGTAAGTCTGTGTGTTGTTCCTGTAATGTGCAGTTATTTTACCAACCACTAGATGACAGGAATCCATTCTTCTGGGTTTTTTTTAATTGTGCCTGACATTAAAAGTTTTCCTGCAATCACAGACTGCCCTATCAGACAACTCTGCCCGTGATAACACAAGATGAGAAACGTCACAGATTTCTTCCCTCTCCCCAAATTAACTCCAAACAAGCAAATCACCACATTTTGCTTTTAGCACATTGCTCAGTTTCTGATCTTAGCCTTCAAGCAACACTTCCAGGGAACATTTCCATCTTGAGATTCAGCATTGGAAACCTAGGTACATGCATCTCATCTAGACGCAAAAGCCTTCTGATATTTAAAGAAATCCCTCCCCTTCAGAAAAGGCTGTGTGACAGTGTTGCAAGATGCTGGATATGCTCTATGTAGATGCGACTTTCAACATTGACAGGGTATTGTGAGACTTTGTGCGCAAACTATTGTAATACTGCTCCATTTTCCAAATTGTATATTTTAAGTTTTGTCTGAAATCCATTTGTAGAGACATGTTGACAAAAGGATAATTTTTTTGTCTTTTTAGATGACTAAGGTTTGACAGACTGCTGCATATTAAATTTTTTAAATATTATTCTAAATTGTACCTTAACATAAGAATTCATAAATCGTTAAGTCCAGAATTAAAGTATTTTTAGAGTTAAATAGTTTTATTGCTTCTTAAAGTAACAGAGGTATTGTCTCTATCAACTATAAAAGCACGTAAGGCATCAGAATTTGCACACATTCAACTTCCAAAATACAAAAATTAAGAGATTAAAGGCCATAAAACTCATTGCCCAATCTTAGATGTAGTAGAAAACACAGCACGTGCAATTAAAGCCATCCCCTCATGCTACATTATGTCAGTGAAAGCAGGCAGGCAAAGGAAGAATGTTAATAAAAGCAGTGGACTAGCGACAGCATCAGCACTGCATTTGGGTTGAATGGAGCTTGAAGACAAACAGCAGGATGCTCTTTCACAGTCATCTTACCTTTTTGACACCCTGTAGTTGGCCACTGTCAGCACACCTGTTTGGGGGTCACGTACCGTGGCTCGTGCCAACTGCATCAAAAGAAATGCCAAGGACAAAATTTTCAGAGAATAAATAGTTTTTAAAAAAATCGGTTCCAAAATTCAACCAATGGTCTATTTCCTTCCCTGTTGTCAGACAGTGAATTCCTGGGTTAGATATATTTTGGGGTGAAATGTTTAACTCCAACCTGGAGTTTATTCTGATTTCACACTGGAACAGTCTGTGGTGCAATATGGATGGAATATAGTTGTCATCCTTCTGATCAGAATCTGGCAAAGGGACTGCATAAACCTTTAATTTGATGTTGCTTGGAAAGTACTGTTGTCTGTAACATGGGTTTGGTCAATATCAGCAAGAAGGAACAGCAGAAAATGAATGATCCATGAAGTTTGTGTCCTTACTGACAGAGGAGACAGCAAGTTAACTCTTGAATATTCGATGGGATATGGCCAGACTATTTGATAGGTGGACTGGGGTAGATAAGAAGAATTGCATTTAATAGGCTCAAGGAGCAGGTGAGAAAAAGAATGACTTTGTTAGGAAGAACGTTAGACATTACAGTGCAGACAATGAGAAATTTACAGGATCCAGCTCATGGAAATCACAAGACAGCCTTCTCTTCAGAGCAAGAGAGCCCTCAACCTGCGTTCTTGATGGGCACTGCCTCAAGGGAAGTGCACAGGCTCATTTCCAGCTCTAATTTCTCTTAGGCCAGGACTACACTAGACCTGGAAGGTATGCAACTCCAGCAACATAAAATTCATAGCTGGAGTTGACTTACTTTAACCCGAGGTTGGCGCCATCTTCAGAGGGAGGTTGATGGAAGCAAACACTCCTGTCAGCTTCCCTTACTCCTCTCAACTGCGTGCCAGCCAGAGCTGCCTTCAGCGTTCAATTTACAGGTCTTAACTAGACCTGCTAAATCGAACGCCAGAAGAGTGATCTCAGGCATGGCAAGTAAAGATGTGCCCTTAGTGTTGGATTTACTAGGCACAACTGCTGGGAACGTATCAGCTGTTAGATCAGGTGAGAATCTTCAGCCACTGTGGCTTAGCAGAATGAAAACTGAAGTCTGAGGCCAGATCTACACTAATGGGGAAGGTTGAATCAAGGTTTGCAACTCCAGCTATGTTAATTACAGTTAAGCCAACATTCCCGCTGGTTTCCCTTACTCCTCGCAGAAGCAGGAGTACTGGGTGCTGATGGGGGCACCCTCTGAGTTCATTTTAGTGGGTCTTAATTAGACCTGCTAAACAGAACCCCGGAAGATCGATCACAGCAGCGTTGATCTTCCCCGAAGTGAAGACATGGTTTGTGTTCTAATCACAGCTCTAACATGGATTTGTTGTGTAATCTTGGGCAAGTCACTTCACATCACTGTGCTTCAGTTTCTCCATCTTTAAGCTGCATAATTTTTGCCTATGTTACAGGGATGCTGTGAGGATGAACACGTTACATCCCTTTGAAGATGAACAGTGACGAACCCACTTAATTACATGTTACCTCCATTCAATCACCATTTTTTTAAACTTCTGCATTTTTTCCCCTCCATATATATTTTTATTTTATATTTCACCAAATGTGTCATTCTCCTGTTTCCCTTCCAAGCTGCTTGCTAGATTTCTTGTCTCTACCCATAGCTCTTGGCACAACTTTCCCCATAATTCTGACTAATTTAGTATTTTGTTCCAGAATCTCACTCCATAAGTCACAGCAGGGAAATCAGGCTGACAATTTTTTTCTTTATTTGGACAACGAAGTGCTGCTTTTTGTAATATAATGTAACTTGCCAAACTCCTCATTACCCCTCTAGTTCCTTTGGGTTCTCCAGATGGTTTCTTTCTATGGTCACCAGTTGATATGAACAAAGAAGAGAAGCTAAAATAAGCCTGGCTACAAACTTATTAACTGGTGTCTCATGTGTTTGGTACTGGAATACTCCATTTTTCTGTACAACACTGGTGAAAGTAAGCGGGTGCGCCCAGGCGCGCAGCTCCAGCAAGAGCTGGCTGAGCTGCAGCAAAAGCCAGCAGGGAGCTATTTAAAGAGCTGGCAGAGACCTTCGTTGCAATAGGACAGTACCTGTAAGAAATTTTATGTTACTTTCACCCTTGCTGTATAATCTTGTCGTCTTGACTTCAACTGTGCATTCTGCTCATAATAGACCTCCCACGACATAGAACTGATAACAGTGAATTGAAAATAAAACAAAACCACCCCGATTTCATTCCTAAACTAATATACAAACAATGTGTGTGATATGTGGGTTCTGAGTTTTACAGCATCTTGATTAAAATTCTATTCTACTATAAATTCCACTCTTTCCTCGTTTGCAGCACAACAGTGTCTTTTTCACACAGAAGTCTCAGTTCACTTGCAGGTTTTCTCACTCTCCCCCACTGCCCCAGGTTGCTGCTTCACTATTTCAACAGCACAGCTTTCCCTAACACTCAGGATGACTGTGCATTATAAGTCTGAGATCAGCAAAGCTCTATACATTCCTCTCTAGGATGAACCTTTGTCTAGTCTGGCTCATCTGTATTATGAAGAAGTCATGATTAAAATGTATAATTACTACATTCTATTTGCTTCAATGCAACGCTTATCCCAATACAATCCAGGCCTAGCAATTAGCAATTTTACTGATGCTTTCTGTACAACACTGGTGAAAATAAGCACAGTAACATTGCACTAAAGTAACACTGAACTAAAAAAAGACTTTTGCAAAATGAGTGTGAAAAACAGCTGGTCATTCTGAACGGCTATCTGCACTTAAACACAGATACTGCTTTTCTTCAGAAACAAAGTCTTGGCACATTTAAAGCTGCAAATTATGTTTGGAACTGGGAAGAGAGATTTCTTGCGGAGATAATCTAGAATATCAGGGTAACATTCCAAATTTAACATCCCAACCATTCCAAATCCAAGATAGTCACACACCACTGCAGAGAGCTCTGCCTATAAAACTTAAAATGATTACTCAATAAAAAGTTTCCTGGCTGAAATTATATTTATTTTATTTAGGAATTATCCCATCATAATATATTTTCCACCCTTTTGGGCATAACATCCTGGATTTCAAAGTAACTCCAGCTGTGAAGTCTGAAGCAGATGATAAAAAATTAAGTTTGTGAACAACTACATAGGAATATTTATAAATTCATTTAAAACTATTACATTTACCTACATACGCTGGACCTGATCCTGATCTCACATACAGTAATGAGTAATCAGGAGTAATTTTCACTGCAATTAATAGAGCTACACTTATATAAAATCAGTGATTGTGATCAGACAATGATTTCCTAAATCCTGACACACACTAAATGAAACAAATTGTTAATTATTGTCTTCTTGTATTTATAGCCCATTTCCTTTGTCAGTCTAGGAAACATTTCCAGAGATACAAACTAGTTTGAATTTTTGTTTTATCTGAAGCTTCTGAAGTTCCAAGGCCAGTTTTATAGCATGATGTAATGGTGAACCATCAGGGAAAAGATTTTAAGTTCATGGAAGTGAGGGTCTTCAAAGAGACATAAGGTTTTCTGCTAAGGCACTTGGCTGATAAACAGAGAAATCTAGCTCTGGAAACTTGCTAAATGTGCCTAAAGATACCAATTTCTCACTCCATTTCCAATTATATCTTAAAATATTTCATTCAGAAATACATGCATAAAGGTTAATCTTACTGATATTTTGATTGCATAGTTTAAAGCAATAGCTAGAAGATTAAAATGAATTCATTAGATAATAAACAATACATAAATGCTTTTAACTTTAATTTCTTTCCAGACCTTTCAAAGTAGAGTGGATCAAGCTTAACATCTATTACTGGTCTTGAGCTGTTATTATTTCCCTTTTGGCAGTTTAGCAAGGACAGAAATGCAATTTCAGCACCTGAAGGCTAGACAGGCTAAAGAAGTGTCAGGTTGATATTTGTTTATGAAATATGATATTACCAGAACTCATGCTCTGGGTAAAATGGTGTCCCTTCCCCAACCCAGCCAGACTGGACACAGTGCCCCTCCGCCAACCCAGCCTAACTGGACCTGCCACAGCTGGGGAGCGGACTGGTGCTCCAGCCCCAGCCCCAGCCTAGCTGTGCCACAGCCACAGAGTGGCACTTTGCCCCAGCCTAGCCCCACCAAAACTGCCACAGTCACAGAAAGGCTTCCCTCCCCCAGCGCAGCCCCGCCACAGCTGCCATGGCAGAGGAGAAGTTTCTCTCGCCTGGCCACAAGCTGCTGCAGCAAGAGGGTTGGGGGATTCCATTTTGCCCGCTGGAACCCCTTCCTGCACTCCAAGCCCCTCCTCTCTAGTCCTCACCACCCCTTCACTCCAACCCTTTGCCCCAGCCCTGAGCCCTCTGCTGCACTGTGAGCCCCTCAAACCCCACCCCTGTGGCATACCATCCATGTGTGGAATGAATGTTGTGATGTGCTCCAATATGGAGGTGGTATGTGACACACATCTCCACATTGATGCACATAATACACTTCATTCTGCACATGGGCGTAAAAAACATTAGAGGGAACACTGCCTTGGTTCATAGCACATAGTTTAGCTACATTGTATAGGTCAGGATGTGAAGTTAAACTTTTTGAATCTATTTCACAATCTTCCTTGTGAGAAATAAAGTGCTGAAATAGCAACCACTGGTGAGATGGAAATAGTAGAAGAGGGGACACCCACCTTTGGTTTAGCCAGCTCCTTAATTTTTTCTATTTCTTCATCAGACATGACATCATAGTATCGGACGATGTGAGGGCTGTCCCATTCATCTTCTTCCTTAAAGGGAGCTATGATGAGATGGGGATTTCTATTTCCATCATGGTACCTGCAGAACAGCCTCTTCTGTCGCCGAGGTGTCTGAAATATAAGTCCCCAATCACACACAAATCTGTTTTCTTTAAATGTTTAAGACCAAAACCAACAAGTGTCCTCTGTGTTGTGTTACAGAAGATACCTAGAAGCTGAATGTCTCCACTTTCTGGCCTCCTACATTTAACAAGGACCGAAATGTTACCTTAAAATTTTCTGGGAGTAAAGGGTAATGAACAATCTTTTCCCCCACTATGCCACTGAGTAATGGCTGTGACATCATACCCTTAAGACAGATTAAATCGTAACAAGTTATAGATTATGGACATCAAATGACAAAGTACCCACCCAACTGGCTAGAATTCCGTATTTTATTTGGCAAGGTTTTGCAGCAAGGCTGCAGAAACAGAGACAACTAAAGCCCAGAAGATACTGAAGCTGTGTCTCATCTAAAAATTTCAGACATATTTGAGGACAGGGTATCACAAACTGTTCCCTTTGGTGATTAAAACAGCTGCCCCAAAGAGACAACTGAATTCAACAACCGTTACAAAGGCTTCTAGCACAGCCGGCTGCTCTGAGTGTTCAAAATGGCTCACTAGACACACAGGAAGGAAAACTGTTGAAATATCCTGCAACTCAGCAGAGGAGAGCTCTTTTTTCCTATGTAGGTTTATGTTATGAATTCCATATGCCTAGTTATTAAACAGCTGGAAGTTCCAGAGTAGAATTAATTAAGCAACATGCTCTCAATTTTTTCAAGTGCAGTATCTAAATGACTCCACATAAGGAAGACCCTAAGCCCTCCATCAGGGAGCCTGCTTATACATACAGAAACCCCGCTCAGTCAGAAAGGGCTGTTTTTACCTATGAGGGACAAGAAACCACAGCCTACCGGCTTCCTACGTAAAGCAGGAGAAGCAGAATCACCAAAACTATGTTCCTTTCACCATCTACCGGCAGAGAAAAGTAAACATTTGGGCTGGTCTTAAGAGAATGATGGCAATAGGGAAAGAAAAGAATTTGTTTTAAAATTGATACTATACAGATTGCGTCACTATTAATAATTTTTTTTTAAAATTACTTCTATTTATTCATTTTTTTTCCAACATGAGATGGAACAACTAGAAAGTTCATTGATTATATTTCTATTCAGAGGTCAACTTTAAGAGGTCAACATTCACCAGCATATACTACTTAGGGATAATCACAGAATTCCCACTTCTGAATCTCAAATGAAGAGTTAGAGAAGCTCCAATAATAGCCTCGTAAATTCTACCACAGGCACTGTAGAGGATTCAATTTACCTATTGCACCTTTTCCTTAGCAGGCAGCCACTTTCTATTCCGTTATTAATTCCCCCTCCTCATCCCCCCCGGGAATATTTCTGATGAAAATAGAAAGGGATGACTTTTGAAAGCAGCCCCCTTGTTGATGGCAGAGTCATGTATTTACTGGAGCAATGGCAACTTGCAGGGATCATGTGTTCTAGAAAGTAGCTTTGGCAGGGAACACTACAAATCCAACAGCAAACTTTGGCTTTACGATAAGCCATAGGAACCACTAGAACATAGCCTTTGGCAGGCTATCCTGCAACATGAACTATAGGAAGAACATTCCAAGTCAGCACTTCCTTCTTCTCTCACCATTTTCACACCTTCACCTCTGCACAGCGCTTCATAAGTATCACGCTCTGGCAGGTAGTCAGCAGGTCTTTCATAAACCCCATTTCGCACTGATGATTTTGTCATTGTTGACGTCTTATTTAGTAGCACTGCCACTCTCTCTTTCTCCAGCAACTTCTCAAAGTATCGCAGGTTGCTGCCTGCCCTCTCGTGAGCAGAATCTAGGTTGAAGAGAATGGAAAGAAAAAAAAAAGTGGAATTCATTCATTCTAACTCAGTAATTTAGTCTGAGAAACTTGGAGCCCATCCACACTGCACCAGCAATCCTGCCCATATCAGCCTCCCCTAGACAGAGATGGTGCCTCTCTTCTAAAACAAACATACCCAATGGGCTACAATCTCTGAAAGTCATGTGAACAGAAACCTAGACTGGCTGTACAAACTGGAGGGAAGACTCAAAGTGTTTCTTCACCTCTTGTGTCCTCCTATGAGGGTGGCTATAAATCCTTTTAACTTCATGTGTTTATGTAAAACAGAAACAGAACAAACACAATATCTATAAACTAATAGATAATTAAGTGGAAATATGACCTATGAGCAGGCCTGCTAATGGGAGGAGGGGGAGGCAAAGGGGACAGTTGCCCCAGGGCCTGGTGATTCAAAAGGTCCTGGGGCTTCAGGCCGCCCATACCAATGCTGCTACTGGCATGCATGCTCTGGGCAGCTCTGAGGACTGGCAGGGGAGAGGTGTGCTCCTGGCAGTGCTGAGAGCTGCCTGGTCCAGCCCTGCCCCTTCCAGGAGTATGAAATGGCCCCCCCCCCCCATCTTGCCCAGGGGCCTGGCAAGTCTGTCAGGCCCCCTGATTATGAGTACTAGGGACTAACAAACTAAACTGCGAAAGGACGCAAAAGTTTCCTTCCTGATGAGACAAGCTTTTTTTTTTGGCTCAACAAATCTTCCCCGGCTTTTTTTTGGGGGGGGGGAGGGCGGGGGGTGTCCCGGTATTTTTTTTTTTTTTTAAACCATCTGGCAACCCTGCGAGCGAGATGAGCGGTCGCCCAGGGTCACCAATGGGTTAGGACCAGCCCTGCAGCAACCCTAAAATGCACATGTGTGAAGCAGGAAAGATAGTGACATTAAAGTTTCTGAGCAAGCACAGAATGTGGTGTTCCAGACTTTATGTTCTGTTTGACAGGTAGAGAGGATGCGTGAAAGGTTGGCACGTGGTTGTCTGCACCTCCAATATATGCTATACATTGCCAATCCAGCCTTCAACCAACCTTCTGGAATACAGCTGTACCTGTTTAATCAAGAACCTGAAATATCTTTCATGTTAAACCAGATACCCTCCCAGGTTTCTGTAGAAATAGCAGGGCTAAATACTTTTTTTTCCCCATTTTCATTTGAGACAGAGATTAAGATGATATGGTGAAGTATTAAGTCACCTAAAATAATTCCGACAAAGTGACCTTTCCTTCCATATTTCCTAACAGGTTCTTCTAGAGGAGAAAGTGTTGAAACAGACTAATTGTCTCCTATTCTTACATGAATCCTTGCACACGTTCACTGAAAGAAGGTACTGTGAGAATTGGCTGTAATCCTGTTTGAGAGATCAGTCCCCACTCCACCCCCCACACAAGACACTGCAAGTTTGGAAGTGAGTGAGAATGCCTGAGGTAAAGTCAGAGCCATGACCTGCACCCCCACTTACGCTGCATCCTCTCCACAGATTGCAGAGTTCTCTCCCAGACAAGCTCATGCTGGAGTATAAGAAGATCTGGCTGAGTTCGTCCTGTTACCACACAACCCCTTTCCTCTACCTCTCTCATCTTCCATGTGCAAGGCACAATATTGCCTTGAAGTGAGGGTTAAAAAAGGATCAGAATCACAACATTCAGATCTGGACAAGAATGTCTCCAGAAATTTGGAGATGCTTACCTCTGGGGTTTTGGTAAGAGCCAATCTCTAGCAAAACTGCAGGATTGTATCATATAGTAGATTTATTAAAAGAGTTATTTTGCAATACTAACAGCTTTAGAACTCTTCCATCTTGTGGGGATTTAGATTAAATCAATTTTAATGTGGCTACAGACATCAATATATTTTAACAATCTGACCCAAGAAAGAAATAATTCATTGGTCCTCATTAATAGCTTACGGCAGTTTTAACACAGTCACCAAGAATAATTCCCCCCATGCCCTGTTTTTATTTTATAATGCAAATAACGTGGAGTTTTCCTGAGAGCATGTATTTATAAAGCCCTGTGCGGATACAAAATTTGTATCCACATCCAATCTGCAAACATGGCTTGTGGATGCGGGATATCCATGCATGGATCTCAAGTAGGGATGTTAAAATGTGTGTAATTAAATAACTGTGTAACCACTGAAAATTTTAGCAGTTACACAGTTACACACAGGGTGGCAGTCGGCTCCCCGTGTGTACCAGCTCTCACCTGTCCCCCTCCGCCTATGTTGCTACCTCTGTATCAGAGGCACCAGCACAGGGTTCGGGCTGGGGGAGAGGCATCTCCTCGGGAGCCAGTGTGTGCAGGGAGCCAGCTTAAAAGCCAGCTCCCCACAGGTAGCGGGAGCCTGTGTGTAACCATGGACATTAACCGACGAGCCCAAACCTTTTCACATCCCTAATATCAAGTGGATAGCTGCAGATTTGCAGAGCTCTCGATACAAAACGTAGATCTGGATCTGCAGATATTTGCAGATTTGCAGGGCTCTGTTTTAACCACACTGGATAGTATCACAGAGTCCAGGCAACTATTGGCTAAGCCTCCTTATACTGATAACACAACTGAGCATCTCTGAGCAGCCCCTGTCAAATCTGTCCTACTGTGTGATGCTGATAAGGACAATTTATTTGTGCTTTGCAGACACTGCCCAGGCCCCTGGCACAGAAGACTGTATTTGACAATAATACATATGGGGATTTTGATTCCGAAGAGCTTTCCAAAGTTAAGAGTGTGTGTGCTCCCATACACACAGACACACACCCACCTACCCACCCACCCCTCTTGGGGTACAGCCAACCTTGCAATAAAAGACAGCAGCTATTTTTCAGTGAATAGTCACATAACACGGCTGATCAAGCCATAACCTGGAGAAGAATAGATACCTTGCATTTCAGATTGGCTGGGCCAGACAACCAGGTACAATCATTCCTTCCCATATAACTTACCCTGTAACTCACTCTCTTACTAAGAAGGAAGAAAGCAAAGTTGATCTGCCTTGAGCTAAAGACAGGGCTTTTATACAAGCGCCATTAGACCAAATTCATCTAAGCATCTGAAAAATCCAATCCCTTGAAGCCCTTGGGCAAATGCCTTTCTTTTGGCATAAAGACGCACTAAAACGATGATGGAACACAGTAATGAAGCATAGAGGTTGGCAGGATTTAGTAGAGAAACCAGAATCCTGAGAGAGTCAGTTGAATATGGAAAGGCCTCAGACAAGAGCAACAAGAATGATTAAAAGTCTAGAGAACATAACCTATGAAGGAAGACTGAAAGAACTGGGCTTGTTTAGTTTGGAAAAGAGAAGATTGAGAGGGGACAATAGTGGTTTTCAGGTATCTAAAAGTGTGTCACAAGGAGGAGGGACAAAACTTGTTCTTCCTGGCTTCTGAGGATAGAACAAGAAGCAATGGGCTTAAACTGCAGCAAGGGAGGTTTAGGTTGGACATTAGGAAAAAGTTCCTAACTGTCAGGGTGGTTAAACACTGGAATAAATTGCCTATGGAGGTTGTGGAATCTCCATCTCTGGAGATATTTAAGAGTAGGTTAGATAAATGTCTATCAGGGATGGTCTAGACAGTACTGGGTTCTGCCATGAGGGCAGGGGACTGGACTCGATGACCTCTCAAGGTCCCTTCCAGTCCTAGTATTCTGTGATTCTATGAATAAAAAATGTTGCAACTAACAAAAAGCCTCTTTCCATGACAGGATACACGACGGATGTTGCACCATATCAGACGTGTGTTGATGCTTAGGGTCAGCTTTTAGGGTCAAGCTGTATTTCTCAATATTAATGCTACTGTGTGCCATAGGACAGGTCATTTCTCTGTAAATGTTACTCGCTGAGCGGAACATAGGTGCTCTTAGCATTGCTACCTACAGCACATCCCATTCCACCATGGCATTAAAAAAACTGAATCATTTGTACTTCTCACCGAGGGAAATCAGGCGCCTGGTGAGCTCCACAGCCCTGTGTAAGTCACCGAGCTGAAAGACAGCATAGCTGAGATAGTCCAGGATCTCCACTTTGGTGATGACTGCATCTTCCCCTTCATCATGCTGCTTCAATGCCTGCTGCATCCACAGCACGGTATGATAGTAATCGCCTTCATTGTAAGCAGTCTTCCCCATGCCAAAGCAGTCATCCACTGTCAAAGACGATCTGTATTTTGTTCCTAAATTTATAAATTAAAAAAAGAATTGTAAGCGCTCTTTGCAAATCTTGAGTGAAAATATTTTTGGCCTGGAGCTGGCTGGGCGATATTCATAAATGCTGACCTCATCTGAAAAGGTTTCAAAAGGGGAAACCCTGCCAAATTTCAGCTCCCCTACCACTCACCAAAATCCATTTACCTTAGAGTTAAGTGCCATATTCTGCCATAGCGGCATGTGATTATCTCCTATGGAAGACAATGGGAGTTTTGTATAAAAACAGGATTGTGAGCTCTAGCCTACAGTACATCTAAGATACCTACCAGACTCCCAAATAGCATACCTGAGCATTTCAGAATCCTTCCTGGGTTTCTCCTGACTACATCCCACTAAGGTACGAAAATGCTATTACTGCCATTTCACAGATGGGGAACCATGGCACAGAGAGACTAAGAGTACAGCTACACTGCAAGCAAGAGTGAGTCAACACTGAGAGACTTGGGCTGGTGCTACAGCACTAAAAGCAGCTGTGTCAAGATTTGGGACTGGACTGGAGCCTGGGTTCTTAACTCTAGGATGAGGGGCAGGCTTCAGGGTCTGCGCTCCAGCTGTAATGGCTACACAATTGATTTTAGCTCCACAGCAAATGCCTGCAGACCTGGGCTTTGAGACTTGCTACTGTGGGTTTGAAAACACAACGTAGACCAATGGTGGGCAATCTCCAGCCTGCAGGCCACTTGGACCCACTGGAGCTTCACCTGCAGACACCCTGTCGGTCTCCCTCCCCCATCTGCCTCTCATGCAATGGGGCACCAGAGCCCCACACTGCCTACTCCTCCCCCTTCCTCCCAGCACTTTCGAAGTGCCGCGAATCTGCTGAGTTCCGCTCCATCCCTACTCTCCCCACTTCCTCCCAGAGCTAGAATGCTGCGAACAGCTGATTCACAGCATTCCACCTTTGGAAGGGAGTGGGAGGAGCGGGAACCAAGTACAAATCGGGCCATGTGTAGCACTCTGAAAGTGCTGGGAGGTAAGGGGAGGGGTAGGAAATGTGGGGCTCTAGTGCCTCAGTGGGGAAGAAAGCCAACAGGGATCAGTGGGGCCGCAGGTGGAACCCCAGTGGGCTGCGGACTGCTGTGGCCCACTGAGATGAAGGAGGGCCATTTGTGTGGCCCACTCACTCTTCTTGGTTGCCCATCGCCGGTATAGACATACCTTTGGTGACCTACTCATTCTCACACAGGAAGTCTGTAGCACAGCAGGGAATTTAATCCAGACTTCACAAGTCGCAACCTGACACCCGGGCATCCTTCCTGTCACTGTGAGCTCCCCAGGGCAAGGGCTGCCTCTGTGTTATTTGCTTATACAGCAACCACAACATCAACGAGAACCTAACCCCGGGTTGTGGTTCTTAGCTAATACAATAATAATTATGGCAGGAAGGGACTCCAATTATTCTACATAGCATTTTATGTTTAAGGTAAAGAAGAGTTTGTGCCTGTACAAATCCATTTCTATCAGTTAAAAGACATAACAAAGAAGAAGTTACTCCTGTGCAGTAATGATAGTTCTTCGAGATGTATGTCCCTGTGGGTGCTCCACTCAGGTCTCAGTGCGTGCCTGCACTGGGGATCGGAGATTTTTGTGAGCAGTGCCCCTTGTGCCACACCTGCGCACTCAGTGGCCCCTTCCCTCCCCGGAGCCTGTGGAATGTGTGCACAGCGCGAGTCCCCTCTGTTCCTTTTCTACCTGAAGTCCCTGTAAACTCCAAGAAGAGGGGAGGATAGTGGAGCACCCACAGGGACACATATCTCAAAGAACCACCGTTACTGCACAGGGTGAGTAACTATTTCTTCTTCATCGAGTGGTGTCCCTGTGGGTGCGCCACTCAGGTGACTCCATAGCAGTACCTGCCCGAAGGAGGTGGGCATTGGAGTCTAAGTGGAAGGAGGAAGGACCTCATCTGCTGAAGATGTGGAGACTATTGGCCCCTTATGTGTGTGAAAGTATGGTGTGAGGACCATGTGGCTGCTCTACAAATGTCTGCCAATGGTACATTGTTCAGGAAGGCCATTGTGGTGGCCACTGCATGTGTGGAATGAGCTTTAATGGGCTGCGGTGGCTGTCTGCCCCTAAGTTCATAAACAGTACATATGCAGCCTGCAATCCACTTGGATAGGCACTGTGCAGAAACTGCTGTTCCTGTGTGTGGTCCTGACCATGCAACGAAGAGCCTGTCCGATTTCCTGGTTGCTCTATTTCTATCAAGGTAGAATACAATTCCTCTCCTTGCATCCAGCGTATGTAATATAACCTCCTTGAGGGTGGCGTGAGGTTTAGGGAAACAGGCAGGTAAGTAAATGGGTTCATTTACATGGAAGTTGTATATAACCTTTGGGTGAGATCCAAGTATGACTTTATCCCTGGTAAATATAGTGAAAGGAAGGTCTGCCATGAGGGCTGCGATTTCTCCTACCCTTCTTGCTGATGTAATTGCCACTATGAATGCCACCTTCATAGACAGGTATTGTGGTGACATAGTGGCTAATGGCTCATAGGGTGGCCTGGTGAGCGTGTCAAGGACCAAATTCAGGTCCCACGGTGGCACCGGGAGGGGGGGGGGAGGGGCGGAGGTTTGGACACATTTTCTGTAAACCTGAGAGAAAACATTTCATCCTTGGATGTGCGAAGAGAGAGAAGCCATCTCCCAGATCATGGAAGGCCATGATCACCACCAGGTGGACCCGGATGCAGCTGATGGAGAGGCCCGTGTTGCTAAGGTCCATGAGGTAGTTGAGTAAGGTAGGTACGGGGACTGTAGTGGGATGCAAATTGCGCATCGTGCGCCACTGTTGAAAATGCGTTCACTTATTTTGATAGGTGCTTCTCGTGGAGGGATGCCGACTGCTTAGAAGAACTTATTTAACCCTGTCCAAACAGGTAAATTCTTCATTCTGGAACCATGGATAAACCACTCCATGAGTTTCATGGTTTTGATACTGAGGCGACATATGCTGCCATAGTGCTGTGTGAGGAAATTCAGCACCGCTGGGAGAGGGATAGGTTGATCTATCGACAGGTAGTGTAGGTAAGGGAACCAGGGCTGTCTTGGCCAGGCTGCAGCTATTAAGATTACTGTGGCCGGATCGGATCTTGTTGATCACTCTGGCGATAAGCGGGATTGGTGGAAAGGCATAAAGTAGGGGAGTTGTCCAGCAGATGGTGAAGCTGTCCCCTTCTGACCTCTTGCCTAGTCCTGCCCGAGAGCAGAATCTGTGGCATTTGCAGTTATGAGGTGTTGCAGAGGTCTATAGTTGGAAAGCCCCATTTGCGGAAGATTGAAAGGGGGACATTGGTATTGATCTCCCACTCGTGCTCATCTGAGAAATGTCTGCTCAGTTTGTCGGCTCTCACATTCCATTGTCTTGGTATGTACATAGCTGTTGGGGTTATCTAGTTTCTGATGCACCAGTTCCATAATCTGACTGCCTTGTCACATAGAGTGTGATCGGGACCCCTCTTGCGGTTGACATAAAACATAGGTGTGTTGTCTGTGAGGACCCGGATAGTTCTGCCTTTTATCAGGGGAAGGAAATGGGCGTAAGCCCTGCAAATGGCCCTGAGCTCTGGATATCGATGTGAAAGTTTCTCTTGTGTTGGGCCCACGTACCCTGTATTGACACTGCACCACAGTGGGGTCCCCAGCCCATGAGTGATGCATCTGTTATAGTAACTGAAAGGTGTGGTCGGTGGAAGGGTATACTGACGAGGAGGTTGTTCAGAGATGTCTACCATTTGAGGGACTGCAGCACTGATGGAGGCGCTTCATGAGGCTCTGTTGGGTTGGTATATAGTTGATTGCGAGCCAATGTTGAGGGCAATACATGTGCAGCCTCACGAACAAGACCATAAACGTCGTGGCTGCCATATGCCGCTGTAATTGAAGACACGTCCAGACTGTGGAGAAGGGGGCCTGTCTGACCTCTTGAACGAGGTCGCAGATCGCCCTGAATCTTTGTGGCGGGAGGTAGGCTCTTGCTGTGACTGTGTCTAGCAATGCACCAATTAACTCTATCTTTTGCCAAGTCAGGAAAAACATTCCCTGGTAATAGTTGTCATGATAGTAGTGTGCTGATAGGTAGGGCCTTTGATTAGACAATCATCTAGGTAAGGGAAGATAATGACATTTTGTCTTCTGAGAAAGGCCGTGACTATGGCTAGGGTCTTTGAAAATACTCGAGGGGCTGTAGAAAAGCCAAAGGGGAGGACTCCGTACTGATAATGATCTATTGTTCCTAAGGTAACTAGCTTTTGCACCTCTGCCCGTAACAGGGGCTCGTGAGAGGGGTCCCCGAAGAGGGACGGGGTAGAGGGTTGGGTAGGCAGAATGGAAGTAAAGGGGATTGTATAACCCGATCTGATCATTTCTAGGACCCATTTGTCTATGGTAATTTGGGCCCACTGTTGGTAGAAAGGTCTCAGGTGATGACCAAAGGTGACACTGGACTGCAGTGGACTTATGGGGTGGTTGCTCAGACCCCTAACCACAACTTCAAACTTGCTGCTTGTTAGAGGTAGACTGATTTGCAGAGGACTGGTTTTGCTGATTCCTCCTCCTATTAGGGCATTGCTTGGGCCTGTTATCTTATGGCCTCTGCTGCTGCCTGTAACAGTTGTAATTATAATCCCTCGGTTTTTGGTAGAGTGTGTATTTACACTTCTTATTGGGAGGGCTGTACATGCCCGAAGTGCGTAGTAACATACAAGAGTCCTTTGTAGAGTGTAAGATCTCATCTGTATTTTTAGCAAACAATTGTTTCCTGTCAAAGGGGAGATCCTCCACACTTGCTTGTAATTCCTTTGGGACC
The DNA here is from genome assembly GCA_032595735.1 of Pelochelys cantorii. Taxonomy (NCBI): domain Eukaryota; kingdom Metazoa; phylum Chordata; order Testudines; family Trionychidae; genus Pelochelys; species Pelochelys cantorii. Next base: position 17,154,810 of record CM064340.1, read on the forward strand.
CCTGAGGACTGCAGCCACGAGGCCCTGTGCATTACTATGGCTGTGGCTCTAGCTGCAGTGTCTGCAACATCCATAGCGGCCTCCTTACTGATGGGTTAGAGGTGAGGTTGCTTGTTTTCAAGGTCCTGTAGCAAGTCTTATAATTTGGCATAATTGGCAGGACTTGACAAACCGTGGCGAAATCCACTCGCCAGCCCCGCAATGCGCATGCGCCAGACCCACACTGTGCATGCGCGCACTGCCAGTGGACGGGGCGACTGGCTGAAATCTACTCGCCACGGGCAAGTAGATAAACGGATTTATCGAGCCCTGATAATTGGCATGATCCTAATTAGCCAACAGTGCTGTATAATCAGATATACAGAACTGAAGTGTGGCTGAAGAGTACACTTTGCAGCCCAAGGTATCCAGTCATTTGTGTTCTTTGTCACGGGGCGTAGATTCAAATTGTGCTTCACAGAGTCCACCACCAGCAAATTTGGCTGTGGGTGGGTAAATAGAAAGTCCATGTCCTTTGCAGGGACGAAATATTTTCTGTCCACTCTGCGGTTTGCGGGAGGAACAGAGGCTGGATTTTGCCACAAAGCATCCGAAGGTTCAAGGATAGCTTCGTTAATAGGTAAAGCGATCTTTGAGGATGCTAAGTGTTGTAATATGGTGAGTAATTTGTATTGTTTGTCTTGCACCTCTTGTAATGTAATGTCTTGTGATTGTGCTACCCGTTTGAAAAGTTCCTGAAAATGTTTCAGGTCATCTGCCGGAGGAGAAGGTGAGATCTGGAATACTGCTTCCTCCTGCCTGGATTTGGGTTCATGTGAGGAACTCTCTGAATCTGACTGAGGTAAGTTGTCATGCTCACTGGAATCCGCTTGAGAAATTACTGAGGGCGGGTGAACAGGTGAAGAGCATGCAGAGCTTGCGGGTGAGTGCCTAGAGGCGCGATGTTGCTGGGATGTAGAGGCTGTGTGCCTTGAATGGTAGGTATGGGAGGACCACTGTTCTTACCATGTATCCCAGGGGCTCTACTGAGGTGGGCGCTGATGTGGGTTGGCTGGACCAAATGGGATGTTGTTGAAGGGAGTGGTCCCTGTATGAATGCCAGGAAGCTAGTGATGGAGAAGGAGAGGAGTGGCCCGATGACAGCCTGCTCCTCTGCCCTCTACCATAGTCAGATCTTAGGGATAGCGGTGTAGGCAAGTGGGGGCCACTCTGTGAAGTGTTAGCGTGCCCCTGCGCCATAGAGCATGGTGAGTCAGTTACTCTTGAATCAGACTGAGATTTTGTAGGTGCCACGTTTTGTGCAGCGCTTTCTTGTGCTGCGATGCCATAGGGTGGTCAAAATCACTCTGCCCGGTCAGATTTGGGTGCAGAGGGAGAGCTCACCGGAGATGATGGAGGAGGCATATGCGGCTTATCTGAAGTTGCTGCCTCAGTGGCGCCAGTTGATGTGGCGGTCTTAGTTTGTGCCTCAGCTCTCCCGGCTGGGACTGACTTGCATTTCTCCGTGGTACCAGAGACTGATGGCACCGGGGAACGAGAGGCTATAGGCAGACAGGGAGCGTGCCGGGGAAACCCTTGTGGCTTGAGAGCTTTTGCGGGGTGATGAAGCTGCCTTAACTGAGGGCTTTTGCTGTGCCCGCACCTCCTCTGGTTTGTCCCTTGGTGATTGAAGAGGCTTTTCCCAGAGAATAGTCTTGAGCCACATTTCGCTGTCTTTTCTGGCATTCTGCAGTCTTTTCTGGCCCGTCATATTCAGGCAATGAGGGCACTTCTGTGCCACATGAGACTCCCCCAGGCACATGAGGCACGGCCATCTGAGGTAGGCACTGAGTTTCTGCATGCATCACATTTTTTGAAGCTGGGGGAACCCGGCATTGTTGTGGAGAAGAAAAGCCGCCACCGCGGCTGCCACTTTTTTTCCCGTTCTTTTAAGCTAAGTAAACATTGAAAAAGGTCAAACTAAGTAAAACTATGAGGTAAAAACCCGAAACTAATAGAGGATTTCTGTTTTTCCTGTCAGGAAGAAGAGCACTGCTCTGAACTCCATCGTCAGCCAAGGACGGTGACGGGAATCGCACCATGCACGCATTCCACAGGCTCCGGGGGGGGGGGGGGGGGGGGGGGGGGGGGGGGGGAGGGGCTGCTGAATGCGCAGGTGTGGCGCGAGAGGCACTGCTCGCAAAAATCTCCGATCCCTGGTGCAGGCACGCACCGAGACCTGAGTGGAGCACCCACAGGGACACCACTCGATGAAGAACAAGCCATTCGGTGCAACTTACATACATGCAAATCCAACACCACGATAAGGGCTGCTCACGTTCTCAGCGCCACATGTGTGGAGTCAGCACAAAAAGGCATGTTTATGCTATTGCTGTCAGACACAATGCTCTTGAAATCAGCTGGAAAATATGATGTGGCTTTGGTGGAGTTTGTATGCTCTGGGAATGCATCCAGAAACTAGGCCAGTAGTTATACAAAGCACTCGCAGGCTCAGCGAAAGTAATTTCTTTACATAATATATGGATGTGACTGGATGGCCTCAGGCTTTCATGGCAACAGAATTCATGACCTTTCACCAGGATGTCTCAATTATCTTCACAGTATGGACCTTATCTCAATCGTGAGAGTGTCATCTCCTCTCACAGGTAAGCAGATAACATCCTTATGGCAGTCGCTGCTTACAGGAAATCATATAGGATAATTTTAGCTGCTTTGGTTAGCATGATTTAGCAGCTGGATGCAAGAAAGAGCAATGCTTGGATATTTGGGAAACCTCTGTTTTGCACTCGGTAAAAGCCTGTAAAAGCCTTCTCCCTTTCTGTCCCAGGCAGCCCTCTGGGTTTCACTGGTCCAGCTTCAGCGGGGCTGACCATAGAAGTCTTTCAACAATTAAGCGTCCAAATAGAGAAGAACCTTGATAGCTAAGGTCCTTCTGCCCTGTGTTTCCTGGGAGTTGGGGTTCCAACTCCCCTTCCACAGCCTCGTAAGGAGATGCTGAGTTATCCCAAGTCTGCCTGAGGGGCTCAACAGAGCACTGGCAAACAGCCCCTCTCTATTTCTTCCCTCTTCCCAGAGAGAACAGGGACCTTTTGTTTTGTTCCTCCCTGCCAAGGGTGTGAGGGTTGGATTAATAACTGACTGCGCGAGGGGGAAACCTACCCTCCTCCTGTACCACAAGGCCCCTGGTCTGGGTCCTTTAAAGAAACAGTAACCTGTTTTTGCCCCACATACTAACTACTCTTCTCAGGGCCACTTCCTGTCTCCCAACACCCGCCCTCTACCATTTCCAGGTCCATGTTTGCTCCAGAATTCCTGGAATGAGGAAGCTAAGTCTTAAAGGGACAGTTTACCACATTACCCCCAAACTTGTCATTTTAATGCACAAGTCTCTGTTCACTGATGTTAAAGCCAGCGATAGGCTTGCAATGGATTAGACTCAATTTCAACTTGCAGCCAGTAGCACACAAAGCATGACACTTTCCACTGCTCTGCTAATCTTCTGCATAGGACTTGCACTTCTATCACCAGGGCCCGAGGAAAATTTAAACTTGGGACCTCTGACGCTGCCAGAAGCAAGCACACAAATTACTATGCTAAGTCTGTGTTGTTCATACAGAAATATTAGATGAAAGGTGGGATTGTCAATAGTGTTTAGAACTGTTCAGACTCCCGCTGAACTTAACAGTAAAACCCACATTGCTTTCAGTAGGAGCAGAGCTAAGCACAACTGAAAAAAGCTAATATTAATAATATCAGATCTTTAAAAAGGGGAAAGGCAGTAAGAAGCCCCAATTCCCAAAGCTGTCATTTGATTCTCAGAGCCTGACACTCGATGAGTGACCGATCAGAAAAAGAACTATAAACAGAAGAGATACACTACTGTTCAGCCATTTTCTGAAAGGATTCTTGTCATGTCTGCTTATGAGTTGCTCAATGAAAACGCCATTAAAAACACTGGAATTGTTACTTTAGTTTGTGCAGAATGTGCTAACTGGCACAGAATTGTATTCCATTGTTTTGGAGACAAACACAATATAAGATTTCATAAATCTACTCATGCTTTTCTGAATAGGGGAGAGACAGCTAAGCAAAATTTTCAAGAGCACTAAATAATTTAAGAGCCTACACCCCAGTGACTTTCAAAGAGATTCAGGTTTGCAAATGCTTCTGAGTGACTTTTGAAAAGGGACTTCTCTGATGCTTCTGAAAATTTTGCCCAGTCTTCTGAAGCACTGCCATCACGAACATGTAAATGAAAAAAAAAAAATCACTTCTTTGAATTTTAAAGCAGAGGAGAATTACCTGGTAGTTTTCCCTTAGAAATGGTCTCAGGGTCCAGTTTGTATGTGTCCTGTAGACGCATTAGAGCCTTAGCAGCACCTGTCTCATCTTCGTCAGATGGGAAGAACTGACGCTGAATTGTGAGATTCGTGATAAAACCTTTCAGTTAAAAGAAGAAAAGAAGTTAACTCCACAACACAGATGCATATAATAATTACCAGACGTAGCCCAGGATTGGGAACATGTGTTTTGTTTTGCTATACACCCTCAATGGGAATCAAACAGTTGAGACTGAACCATAACCAGCCCTCTCATCAGACTCTTCGGTTATACATGTATCTTGTCCTTTGCCTCTTGGTTTAAAGGGAAAGCTTACACCAACTTCACAGCCATGCACAATGCATCATGGACCATGACATCTGGTATCCTCCCATGAAATCTGGCCTTGTTTGTGCTTTTCCATATATGTGAAAGATTTCACGGAGGAGACCAGCATTTATCAAATTGCCAGTCCTGAACCAAAGAGAATTGCAGGAGGATCACGAGGTTGTTTTAGGAGGGTCAGGGTATTGCCAGCCTTACTTCTGTGCTGCCTTTAGAGCTGGGCGTCTGGAGAGCGGTGGTTGTAATGTTGACTGTGTGCCTAGCTCTGAAGGCAGCACCCCATCAGCAGCACTACAGAAGTAAAGGTGGCAATACCATACCCATCTTGCCCTTACTTCTGTATTGCTGCTTTCAGAGCTGAGTGGGTGTAATGTTCTGCAGTGTAAAGCTCTGGGTGGGTGTAATGTTCTGGGTGTAAAGCTCTGCAGGTCGCAGCAAAGAAGTAAGAGTGGCAAGACCATCCCAGGCCATCCTTATTTCTGCGCTGCTGCTGCTGGCAGTATTTCTGCCTTTAGGGCTGGATTCTGGGCCAGCGGCCGCCACTCCCCAACTGCCCAACTCTGAAGGCAATGTGGCTGTCAGCACCTGTGCAAAAGTAAGGGTAGGAATCCCACAATCTCCATACAATAACCATGAGGCCGCCACACTCCTTTTTGGGTCAAGACCCCCTGAAATTTACCATTTTTAAAATCCTATGACTATGAAACTGACGAAAATGGACTGTGAATTTGGTAGGGCCCCACTTATGAACTCAAATGGGAGACATTAACAGAAGATGCTCAGTTCTCTTGTGATGCACCATTAACAAAGCAGGGTTATGGATATTATTGCCTCAATCTAGTAATTTTCATTTTCCTTAATGCCTTTTCTTAACATCACTCTTCCTCCCTCCCCCAATAGCCTCCCTCACTTCTCCTTTGGCAACACTCCACTAAGGCAGATGTGAGAACTCAGCATCTGAACCTTTAGAGGCCTCTATGCTTTGTGAGCGTCAAGCATCAGCTAATCAATAGGAGCTCTGAGAGATATGAAGACCTCGGATGGCCCAAGAGAGGTTGCCAGACATTCCCAGATCCCACTGATGACATTTTAAAGGAGGCATTTGGGGACAGATTGAGTACTTATCTGACTTTAATTTGCTCCGTGGGTTGAGTTTCAGGCCTGGTGGTATATTTTCAAACTGTTTCAACCCATCTCTAATAAGAGTGAGTATGCCAGAAAGTAAAGAAACTTAGGTCAAGTTAACCGTTCATTTGGGGTTTTTTTAATAGCAGAAACAAACAAACAAAAACAAAAAACCAGAGAGGTTTGGATCAATATCATACAGGGTGGTAATATCAGAGCCACAGTGTATTCATTTTAAATGAATTCTCTCAACAGTCTCTCTGTTCTTCTTTCAACACAGCAACCAACAAAATAGACTGTATGAACAAAGAACTTAAATTTATTTGCATTATGCACCTGAAGTGTTAAGCTATCCAAAAATTATACGAAAGACTTAAAAAAGGGAAGAAAACAAAAGTTCTGACTGCTTAAATGTTACATCAATCATAATAGTATCGATTTTACAAAATATGGCAGGGAAGTCTTTAAGAGCAAAATTATAGACAGGAGTAAGTATTCTGTGGAATTAAGTGATCTAGTTGTTAGAAAAAAAAAATCACAATTTTACTTCTTCCAGGATAACTATAAAACCCTTGTCTGAACAGACAGACTTCAAAGCATCTAAACTTTGAAAGTAAGCAGAATGGAAAGAGAAAACATGCAGTGGAGTTCAAAGAAAAATATTTCCTCCTTTTCTTCTTTCACTTTCAGAAAGTCCAACAAAAATAAACTGACATTAAAAACGTTTAAGCTTAAGGAAGCAAGACTCTCTGTGAAGAATATGCAGTAAAGGGCAGGGCTAGCACATGGAACATTTTAGAGGGATAAACTCATGAATAATAGATGAATATACAGACATTAACTACAATGTATGCCAGCTGTTTATGCTGGAGCAGATCAGAAGGCCCTGGAGAACCTGTCAGTCTGGGTAGCCAAGTCATTCTTAAGTCTTTCTGTCTACTGATCCTAAGGCTAGAGGCATTACTGCTGGTAAGGGAAGAAAAAATTAAAAAATTGGGAAGCCTGAGTGGAATAAGATTTTCCCTATACAGCCGAAGTCTTAAGACAAAAGATTAAAGGTAGCAGTACCACCACCCCCATACAATAACTTTGCGACCCCCGCACAACTTCTTTTTGGATAAGGATTTCTACAACAACACCATGAAATTTCGTATTTAAATATGTGAAATAATGAAATTTAACATTTTTAAAAAATCCTATGACCATGAAATTGACCAAAATGGACTGTGAATTTGGTAGGGCCCCACTTATGAGCTCAAATGAGAGACATTCACAGAAGATGCTCAGCTCTCTTGAAATGTACTTTAAATAAAAATTGTCCTGATAGTTAGATCTTTTAGTATGTCATATTCTTCTTCCATTGGCTTGGCTGTTCTGAAACAGCATGAATGGCTTCTGCCATCATCAAACTTATGGCACTGCTTCGGGGCCAGATCAGGTATTGACCGAAGGGAAAAGTCTATATGGTGGCTGAGAAGTGTAAATGGTGCCTAGTAAAAAATAAGTTGTTTCACACAACTCAGACAACAGTACAGGTTGGACCTCCCTGGTCTGGCACCCTGGCGACCTGAGTTTGCTGGACCAGGGGAGATCAATGCTCCCCAGCTGGCTGCCACACTCCCAGGCTCCCGAGGCCAGGGCTCCGTCCTGCTGCCCGTTTGCTGCTGCCAGAGTTTCCCGGGGTTCTGGCCAGGCTGCTGGCCCACTGCCACTGGGGGTTCCCCTGCTAAGGCCACCCAGGGGCTGCCAGCCCATACTCAGATGTCACTAGCCCCACTGTTGCTGGGGATTCCATGGGGCTTCTCAGCCAAGACTCCTCTGTTGCCAGGAGTTCTCTGGCCAGGGCTGCCGGCCTCCCCAGTCCCATTGCCACCGGGGATTCCCTGGGTTCCACCCGCCTGGCCCTGCTGATTTGGGGGTTCCCCAGCTGGGCCATGGCTCCCCAGCCACCAACTGGCTCATCCAGGGCTCCCCAACCCCATGTTCTCCCAGCTGGCTCCCACTCCCCGCCTCCAGGGCCTGCTGGAGCACCAGAATGACCCAGATTTGGGAGGCTCAACCTGTATTTGAAACCACAAGAATGAAGTTTGCAGATTTCCAGTATACAAGCAGGGGAAGGAAAAACAGACGTGCAGCAAAGTTAAAGAAACTATTTTCATCTCTTGAACACCTTACCGCTTGTTGAGTCCTGAAGAACTAGATTCTCTAATTCCAGCCAATCGTTATTTAAACGCTTCACCAGTTTATATGCATTTACTGGGTGTGCAAGATAACCTTCTGGGTCGGAAGCTGATTTCATAGTCAGTGCATCCATTTTTTCAGCCCAGCTGGAAAAAGAATAGCATGTCTCAATCTGAGATCATTTCATGAATGCATGTCCTCCCTATTATCATCATATCTAAGAACAAATTGCCCCTTTTGCTATCTATAGCCAGCTGTCCAATTACTTTTAACTCTGTAAAAGTGAATCATGGCACAACTGATTTTTAACTGCTAGGGGTTGCACCCCCTGCTTGCTATGCTCACCAACACCCCTCTCTCTGGCAGTAGGCAACCCCAGCCCTCCCCCTGGCCACCAGGGAGGGCCAGGCCGAGGCCGCGCCAGCCCCGTCCCTAACCACAACTGCTCCTCTGGACACCAGGGAAGACCAAGGCCAGGGTGCGCCAGACCCAGCTCGCCCCCCAGCAGCTGGAGAGGGCTGAGGCTGTGGTGTACCAGGCCTGGTTCTGGCCCTGGGGCACCAGGCAGAGGGGACCCGGGCCACGGAGGTCAGTGTTGCCAGGCACCTCTTCACCCACCTTGCAGAAGTACCGCTCACTGCTGCAGCCCCACGTGTGGTTCAGCCCCTTCCCCCCCACACACACAGTCGCACACCACAGGTAGCAGACAGACGGGGACATGGCGCAGTGGTTACTCCTCCCGAGCAGGGGGCGGCCAAGGCTGGCCCGGCATGCAGCCAGCATCTCCCCTCAGCCACTAGACCCCATGCCACTTCCCCTGGGGGCCTGCTCCCATGCAGTGCCTCAGGCCTTCTGGCTACTGGGAAGACCCCCAATGTCCCCAGGTCCAGCCCACCCCGGAGCCCCTACCTGGGTCTCCCCTGTGAGTAATGGTGGTGGCACTGCTGCACCCTCATTACTTGTGGCAGGCTGATCCGGAGCGGGACCCAGGACCCAGATGGAGTCACTCCCTACCCCGGACGCTGTTCAGGGAGCGACAAAGCCGCCTGGCAACCTGACCTGGGCAGATTCTGCCTCCCAAGGGTCCTACCCACTCAGCTGTGGCCACCCAAAAGGTTGTGACTGAGCGACCAGGACCCTTGGCAGGCGGAATCTGCCCAAGCCGGGCTGTTTAGGGACCAGCAAAGCCACCTGGCAGTAGCTGGGGCAGGGAGCTCGTGTGAGGGCAGAGCCTGTGGAAGCAGAGTGACATGATAATGTCACTCTGTCTTCCCGCAGGAGAAAATTTTTTAGCGAGACAATATAAATATTGTTGTCCTACCTTTAAGGCCAAACCTTATTTGAATTAATGTCCGTCAACAATTTATATCATGTTGAATTTTGAAAAATATACACAGTGCAAAATGAACTACACTCTAATTCTTAAAAGGTAACTCTCATTTACATCTCACTACCACCACCAAATCAGGTTGTTTTTCCAAAACTGTTTAGGTTCTTATGGGAGTCATCCATGCATGCAGCTCGGAAGAGAGACCCCCTTACTTTTTCAAGTTATTAGGGTTCTTCTCTTCTGATAATAGGTGAATGAACACAGCTCCATCATATGCTCACGCAGAAGGAGGTTGGCAAATTCCAAAGTGGTAGTGATGAGCAGTGTTCCGGGTCAGCTGAGCGCTTGGGCAGCCACCCAGAAGAGATTCAGGTGCTGCTCTGCTGATTAGACAGCCCACAGCTCCCACAGCCAGCAGCATGTATTTGTGCTGGTGTTACACATCTGCATGTGCCTTGGTGCACATAACAAAATATATTCTGCCCATGGATGGAAAAGATTAGAGGGAACATTGGTGATGAGTTGTTATAATCGAGTGCCACAGATGAACTCTTATTTTAGTCAGGTGCAAGGTACTTCACTCATACTACAATCATGCCCTCATCCCACTTTTTATTTGATTTCTTAGTTAAACCATTGCACATCCTCTAGTGCTTCACATTTCTCTTTCCAATGTACAAAGGAAACACAGCACACTACTGAGGCAAAACTAATAAGTGAACAATAAAAGAGCTTTGCTCTTAGCAAGATCCTCGAGCACATTCCAAAAGTTTCTACTTGCAAGTGTGCAGTTTCATAATCACTGGGTCACGAAAGTAATAATAGTTCTAACTGAAGTAAAGATAATTTATGCAATTATTCCCACGTTGCTCGTGTATTTTCTGTGTATTACAATTTCCAGCTCAAAACAGAATCCAAAGCTACTAATTCTCCAAAGATATTTTAAAGAAATCCTGTCAGATTAAAATCCAAATTCCCTCAAAGCAGATTACTTTACTCGTGCTCCTAGTAACTTCTTTTAGATTCAAATTCTTTTGATTTTAATAATTTACTTTTCACTATTTATACTGTTTGAGGGTTTTTTTGCTGTAGAAAAGGAGAGCCAAATTTTAGTACTCCTAATCACGCAGAGCAGTATCTTACTTCATAAACAGCCCCAATGAGACCAATTGTCATTTTATCACAATATGGCAATTATACTTCTGCTTAGTTAGTATCTAATAAGTTAGGTTTCTTGTTCTCATATATTAGTACAATGCTGCAACATTCAGGCTGCAAATACTGTGGAAGATTTTTTTTTTAAATCAACTATTTCCATTGAAATTAAATTTCAGCTGCAACTTAAAAAAAATACACAAAAGATATTTCTGCTGATTTTATGCAAAAGTTTGTAAAAAAAAAAAAAAATGATGTAAAATATAAACTGACCTTACCCTGTCTCTTTCCAAAAATATATTGACTGCATTTCAAAACTTGTAAGGCATGTTGATTATTTTTCCCCAATGGCCAGATTTTCAAGAGAGCTCAATAGCCACTTGAACACTTAAATGAAGTGCAATATCTCAATACCCAAAAGTTCCCACTGAGAATAAGTGGAACTGCTGAGATCTGAGCACTTGAGAAAATCCGATCCCAATTATAGGTAAATAGCACTTATAAAATCGAGCTCTGAAAAAGTTGCCTTAAATCTTTTACAGAACACCTGCGTGTTGCTCTTCTATCTATGATGCTATAATCCCTATTCACAAAACACATGCTAACACTCAATGCGCTGGGTGAACTTACTATTCACTATTTTTAAAAAAAGTAATGAATTTATAGAATCTGCTTTTAGGGACATTTAAACAGGGCTGTTTGGCAGGACAGGAACATCTCAGCTGTCAGGAGGACCATGTACAAGGAGACAAGTGGCTTCTGAGGCAGTCAGGGCCGAGCACATATGAGAATTTGTAGATCAGAAACCACTCTGATCTGCCCTGGAAGTAAATACAAAGTCAGTGGAACACGTGGGCACAAAGTGCTCATTGTGGGTCTCCTAAGCAAGCAGCCTGCCACGTCCTGTCTTAAGATTATTGCTTTTGTGTGGTCTACAAGCGTAGCTCAACCATGACAACAACAACACAGTTCAGCTGAGAACAGCATAGATAACCATGGCAAAGTCTTCACATGAGAGGAAAAGTTCCAACATTTTAAAAATGCACTCTTGGCCACTATTAGAACTGGAGTACAAAAAAGGCTCAAAAGAACACCCAGAGCGGGGATTTTTTCTCACACTGGCTTTTGCTGGAATGAGCCTCAGCCAGCTTGCTCTTCTCTATTCCTTTACCTTGGACAGGCACTGGGGAAAGCAGTGGCAGCACTATCCAGACCATCAAGAGAGAGAGAGAGATGGAGACAAGACGATACTGTACAGTCAACATAACTATGCAGGGTGCAGGTTTGTTATGCAATTCTTCCTCTTACCTTTTAATCTTCAAGAGCTTAGATTCCTCTGCTTGAATATATTCCTTTAAAGATTGCACCAGATCTTTCTCTGCATAAATCAGGTCTGTCATCTGACCTGCAATGGAAGAAATTTTACTACACAAGTAAAACAAGAGACTGCTCCTTTCCCATAGGCACAGAAGAGAAACATCCCAGATTCTCTAGGGCTAGTAAAACCACTTGAAGCATCAACAAGTTCAGGTGTAAGCAATTCACTACTTTGAGCCTAAAATGAGAAGAGCCAAGGGATTGGGATGCTGAATTCCTGTTAAGCCAGGTGTCCAAATCCTCTGGGTGGCTTTCAAAACTCTTTCATCACCTTCAATGGTTTTAATATTAGTTACTTGCACTTGTGTGCAAAAGAAATTTGCCATAATTACAGCTAGAAGTAGGGATGTAAGCGACTAGTTGACTATCCGATAAGCATAAGCTTATCGGATAGTCGAGTAGTGACTTGACTAGTCGCTCGCTTCCCCCTTGCTGCCTCTAGGGGGGAGCAGGAGCTGGTACTGGGGGGAGCTGGCTTAAAAGCCAGTTCCCCCCAGCACTGTCTCCACGGGGGCCAGGGAAAGCAGAGGCACGATGGGGAAACAGCGTGAGCGGGGACTGCTTGAGTCCCCCCACACCCCGCTTGCTGCCTCTATAAGAGGCAGCAAAGGGGGGACATGAGCCAGTCCTGGGGGGAGCCGGCTTAAAAGCCAGCTCCCCCCAGCACCATCTCCAGTACAAATTGTATCAACCATACAATTAGCTTTGTATCTGCAGTTTAACATCCTTAGCTAGAAGCATCAGTGTCAGGAATCAATATAATTGCCATGCATCTGCTCTGCATGTGGACACAGATTAAGTCAGAGTGTTAATTGATTAGCCAAGACCCCAGGCAGGAGTTAGAATTACAGTTCCTTTGTATGTGACTTGCAAATGGTAACCATGGAGACAACAAATATAAAAGATTTACGGTCTAACCACTGTGTAAACAGTCTCCTAATAGAGATTGCTAGTATATAAATCTTACTTCATTTGTGTTCTACACATGCAAAGCCCTTGATTTTTGGCAGCCAAAGCTGAACACGCACATAGATGGCTTGATTAGACTGATGAACGTAGCTGCAGATTTCTTTTCAGCATTACTGAATCATTATGACTTAAGCAGAATTCAGCAGCAGTCCTAGGTGAAATCTAAAAATGAGTTCTGTTCAGCCTGGGTCAAACTTGCAAATGGGGAAATATAAGACAAGGAGAAGGTCATTCAAAGCAAATGATTATCAAAAGTTATCTTTAACTGCCAGGACAAAAAAAGACTGTCAAACAATAACTTTCTGTCTATTTTCATCGCAGATATTTAAATGCAGTTTAGAGCAATCTGTTTTGTATAGGACTTAACAAGCTTTCCTCTGAAGAATTCTACAAAATAAAGCAGAAGTCGAATGATGGCACAATGCCCATCCAGTGTAATTCTAATTGTTTAAAATGGGGCATAAATCTTTTCAAAGCCATTAAAATCATGATGGAATAATGAGCATTATTCACCGTAAAGCATTATACGTACAGAAGCATAAATCCCACAGAAAGTTTATGGGATTTGTGCTTCTCAATCTCTGAGGTGTTTTTAAATGACCTACCTGCACAAGCAACAGTGTTTTGAGGTCTGTATACTGAGGCAGTGCTATTAAACAGAAAAAAGCTAGAGAAGCCTGGGTTAGAATCACTAGTCTGATTGTTTTCAAAGTTTCCAGGTATTTTATGTGACTTTTTTTTATTAATTTACCGAACACTTTATAGGAGGACCTGAAAAGATTAGTTTTAAAGGGGTGGGGTGGAAATCACATGATTTTTTTGCTGCCCTCTCTCTGCACCAAACATGTGAAGTAATTTATATCTGCTGCAAAACAGCTTTAAGTAATTCTCATCACAAAAATGTGAGAAAAAATATCAGGTCACATGGAAAAGCGGGAGGCACAAACAATTCAGCCACAGTATACACAGTCCAATTTAATCATACAGGTAATCTCTACCTTTTCATCTGTATGCAGTTCAAATGAGAGAGTACAGATTTACTAGAAGCAACTATCAATCCTGCTCGTGATTCATTTGCATTTGTCCATAAATGGAACTTTACAAAAACAATCTATTCAAGTTGGTAAATGTGTTGGTCAGTGTTCCCTCTAAGGTGTGCGCCTAGGTGGGTTTGCACCAAGAATCTGAGGCCCGCCCACCTCCTAAACAGAGCCACGCAGTGGCTGCTCAGCTGCTCTGGGGCAGGGCCAGGTGACAAGCAGCTGCCCCACCCCAGATGCAGCAGACCAATCATGTAGGGTTGCCAGATACTTTCACAAAAAATACTGAACATGGCGGGGGAAAAATTGGTTGAGCAAAAAAAACAAACAAAAAAAAACCTCACGAAAAAAAGAGTCACTGCATCTTTAAATCCCCACGCTCCATGCTCCCCGCTCCTGCCAGGGGAAGAATGTCACAAGCAGCCTTCTGTCCAAGAGAAACAAAATACCAGACACCTAGCAACCCTATCACCATGCAGCCCTGGCCCTATCTTCAGCCCTTCCACAGGCCACGTGGTGGGTGGCGTCTGCTGCGGTGGCCCTGGCCAGGCCCACAGCTGTGTTCTGAGTGGCAGCGGCTGTTCCAGAGGCCCCAGCTAGGGCCAGAGCCAGAGCCGAAATTTTCCCTCCAAGCTGTGTAGCCCCACAGCTTCACAGATGATTAATCAGCCCTGCCCAGTCAGTCAGCTCCCTGCAGGGAGCCCTGAGCTTCTGACTGGGCTGGGCTGATTAATCACCTGTGAAGCTGTGCTGCCACTAGTTTAGAGGGAACACTGGTCACGAAAACGTTTTTAATGGCTATTTCCATAGTCACGTGAGTGTCAGTGGCATTAGCTGTTGGTGCGCAACTTCCTCCAGATTCTTTTTCTTTAAGATTTTTGTTTTCAATTTCTTCGTCTGTTTGACACTGAGTCAGAGTGTCATTAGTTGGTATCATGGCCTTGTCATTTTACTCGGTCATTACTTGTCTTATTTATTTTGAACATTTTCTTTATACCAGGCTCTGTCTTGATTGGTCTTTTACTTCAAAACTCCATAAAACTGAATTAGAAATAAGAGGAAAGGCATTTAACAATGGGGAAGTATTATTATGGTAAAATGAGTTGTTTAGTTAGACACTGACATGGCATCACTTTTATTGTTCATTGATTTGACCCCTCTCTGTAAAATTTATCTGGTCCACTACAGAGTTCACACATGGACAGAATATTTCAGGGGGAAATTTTTAAAAGCACATAAAAATGTGGGGGCATAAACCACATTGACTTGCCATGGAATTAATTTTTCTAAATCTCTACAAAATATTCCTATTAATGTACAAGTTCACCTGCTGACAGGGGTGGGGACAAAGGAGACAAATGCCCCGGGCCTGACAATTCAAAAGGGCTGGGGCTCCCAGCCGCTGTTGCTGCTACTGTGGCTGTTGCAGCGGCTGGAACCTCAGGCTCTGTAAATCATCACTGGAGCGTGGCACGGTGCACTCTCGGCAGCGCTGAGGGCTGGCCCACAGCCACACCTCTCCACCTTGCGTAGGGGCCCACTAAGTCGGTTCCGATGAGTTCAGTTAACCCATTACCATAATTCTCATTTAAATTAGCAATATGGTGGGACAAATAATTTATTGCACTCGGGAAACCTTTAATGATGCTAGACAGAGAGAACGTGGCATCTCTCTCAATGCAATTCTCTGGGGAATGTTATCCAGTAACAGATTCAAAACATCTTTCAATCTTAGATTCTGGGGACTGATTTGTCTCCGTGACCATTTATAGTCCAATTAAAAACAGACAGACAGACAGACAGAGATAACGCCTGAGCTCCATTAAACTGCCAACATGAGCAAAACACAAAAGCACAGGAAAGTTTACAGTGCTCTTTAATATAGGGGAGGCAAAGAAATAAATGTCAAAATTAGCTCGTTTTGGTGAATGACAAGTGCTGTTTATTTACTTATTTATTCCTTGGTTTAGTATTCTGTCTTCCATAATGTTTTTAAAAATGTATATAAGATATCTGGTGATAACTTGGGTGCCATGGTGGCACACATCCGAACAAGCGCACATGACCTCAATATTGGTGCACAAGACAAAACTCGCTCTGCTCACAGATGGAAAATCTTAGCAGGAACACTGGCGTAGCTCCAGTTATTGTATCCAAGGCGAGAGAAATCATTACAATGATATTGGCAAGAAGTTCTAGTGAACTTACCATGAAGCTTTGCTACATATTGTTAAATTTCATGTGAAGTGATGTAAAAAGGATATAAGTCATCATTCTTGGTGTCCTCTAGACTGCCATATTAGGAGTCCACATTTTAAGAAATTCTTACACATAAAGAGGTTTGGGTTTTATACTAAAAAGGTCTCCTAGCTACTCAGTGATTAAGCATTAAACCTTCAGGGGTTAGGTTTAAACACCAGGCTCAAGCCAAAACAGGCATGCACTGCCAATTAACAGCCTAAAGAATTAGGCGTCATTTCCCTGTGCCTGTTTTATTCAAAACTGAGCTCCTGTTTGTATGAGAAAAATCTGCACGGGTTAGATCATCATTGGTGAGGCTTAGAGGAAGTAAGTGGCCCTGGTACAAACTCTGCTATACAATAGTACAGGGGTACGGGAACCTTTTTTGGGTTGGGGGCCACTGACACACAGAAAAATAGTCAGGGGCCACACACAAGTAAAAAACCCTCACTGTGGCCCCTGACTGTGAAGGAGAAATACACTCCCCACATTCTCCCCTCCCACACCAGAGCCTAGGGGGACCCAGAGGCAGCAGGGGGTCTGGAGTGCAAGCATGGGCTCCCTAACGATGGGGAGGGGCCCTGAGCCTTGGGGGCCGGATCCAGGCAAGCTGGGGGCTGCATCTGGCCCCCAGGCCTGAGGTTTCCCACCCCTGAACTAGCACATTAGAGGCTTGTATGGTATAACGTTCACCAACATAAATGCTGTCTGATGAGTTTATAGCATGAGGCTCACCGAGAACCTTCTTTATGTGCTCTAAAGAGCTGTATATACTGTAGCATACCAACATCAGGTTATTTTGCAGACACTTTCCTTACCTATAGAGGTGAAAAACTCAGCTTGGGTGTGCCATGTGCTGCTAATGCAGGTCAACAGCAGGGATAGTATCCAAGGCTTCATCTTCGATTAAGGCCAGAGTCTGCAAGATATTAGCAGAAATAAAAAACGAAATACCCTGTGTACAGGTAACAGACATCCTAATGAGGAGTATTCAGAAATCCCCAAGTGTAACAGAAACAGGGCCTAGATCTAATCAGTGAAGATTAAAAGGTTAAAGTCCCCTCCTCAGATTCAGAGGCGCTGTTATTCAAAAAGGTACATCCCACAGGATGATACCTGGCATCCTCCTCAGGATCTTTGCTGGAAACTCTACAGTAGCAATGTTTTGCGCTGCCCCATGCAAGGCTGGATTTGCTCTAGTGATGAGATACGGCATGACACAGAAGAGATGCACTTGCCTCTGAAGGGAAATGACACTAAGACTGTGTCTAGACTACATCCCTCTTTCGACAGAGGGATGTAAATTGGACACTTCGAAATTGCAAACGAAGCAGGGATTTAAATATCCCGTGCTTCATTTGCATAATCACATAATGGCGCTCTTTCGAAAAAGCGCCATTTGGAAAGTAAAACTGTGGTCTAGACGCAGTTCTTTCAAAAACGGCAGGCTTTTTCGAAAGATCCTGTACTCCTCAAAAAACGAGGTTTACAGGATCTTTTGAAAAAGCCTGCCGTTTTCGAAAGAACCGCATCTAGACCATGGTTTTACTTTCCAAATGGCGCTTTTTCAAAAGAGTGCCATTATGTGATTATGCAAATGAAGTGCGGGATATTTAAATTCCTGCGTCCTTTGCAATTTCGAAGTGTCTAATTTACATCCCTCTGTCGAAAGAGGGATGTAGTCTAGACACAGCCTAAGTGTCACACAGATTCCAGACCTGGAGGCAGTTTTAATTTTTATTTATTTATTTATTTATTTAGAACAAGAACAGGGTTCAAAGGCGGCAGGGAGGGAGTTAGCAGTAGGAAGGTGCATTTCATGGAAAATGGTATCCTGGGAAGGAATGTCGATCTCACCCATATTCCAGGGCACTGTGACTCAAGACCACAAAAGCATCATTTAAAAAAAAAAAAAAAAAAAAAAAAGCAAGAGTCACATATTTAAAATCAGAATGTTTTATTTCTGTGCACCTGAAGCTAATTTTAATGGGTAGCAGGTTTAAAACTAATAAAAGAAAGTTCTTCTTCACACAGCGTGTAGTCAGCATGTGGAACTCCTTGCCAGAGGAGGCTGTGAAGGCTAGGACTATAACAGAGTTTAAAGAGAAGCTAGATAATTTCATGGAGGTTAGGTCCATAAAAGGCTATTAGCCAGGGGATAAAATGGTGTCCTTGGCCTCTGTTTGACAGAGGCTGGAGAGGGATGGCAGGAGACAAAGCGCTTGATCATTGTCTTCGGTCCACCCCCTCTGGGGCACCTGGTGCTGGCCACTGTCGGCAGACAGGATACTGGGCTAGATGGACCTTTGGTCTGACCCGGTACGGCCGTTCTTATGTTCTTATGTAGTCCCAACAAAAGTAAAAGCAAACTCTCTTGGCTTCTGTGATGCAGTCTAATGGCCTCTACATGAGATTAAGGATCGGATACTGCTGCCACTAAAGTACATGGCAAAACCCCCTTTGATTCCACTGTATGGTTCTGAGCCCTGGCTTTGGCTCTTATTCATCGGTGAACTTCTTAAACTTTGCATGTCTGTTTTACCCAATCATGCACTCATGGGCTTATTGTGAGAATTAGTTCTGCCCCTCTTCACCTACCCTTTGCAGCCATGTTCCTTCTAATTTTTACTCTCCATTTGTAGAATAAATATTGCTATGTGCACCGAGGCATATGCAGATGTGCACCCACCAGTGGAAACACATGCTGGCGGCTGTGGGCACTCTGCTAATCAGCTGGGCAGCATTTGAGTCTCTCCTGGGTGACCGCCCAAGCGCTCAGCTAACAGGGAACACTGCCTCCCCACCCAACTACCAGGAGCTCCCACGGAGAGCTGGGCTGAGGAGTAGTAGGGGAGACGGCTGGCTGCATAGGGAGTGCCATCTCTGGGACTGGGGAAAGAGGGCAGGACTCACTGCCGGCTAAAGCCCAACCCGTCCTCACTGCTTTCCATGAAGTGCGTGACAGAGACTATGGGAGGGGACCAGTATGCTACCAAAGTAGGCCAGTGGACAGCAGACAAGTAGCCTGCAGGAGAGCACTCTAGGAGCTGCAGTCACACTGGTGCTGAATCCCTGCCACTGACCACAGTATAAGTCTGTATTGTATGTGCAATCTGGAGGTCCTCCTGCAGGAAGGTCTCATTGGTACTGACAATTCTCCGAACCTTGCTGACCACAGATGCCTACCACAGCCAGCATGCTCACTGCAAGGACTCTAAGGCTCAAGAAGCCTCAAAATTACCTTAAAACAGGACAGGGTACGTAAGGCTCATCATAAGCTATGGACTATCCTGTTCGTAATTGTCCCTTTTTGTTAAGGTTGTCAAGGTTAATTCCAGATATGAAATAGTTTGCAAACACAACTTGCTTTGAAAATACAATACCCCTTCAAAATACATAGCAAAACAATGTGTAAGACAGAGTCAGTTAAGCTTGAATACTTACTGCAAAAACCCAGGACAAAGCGTCACTGCACTGTTCTAAGGACATGTCTTCACTAAATGGAAGATCGACGCTGCTGCAATGGATCTTCCGCAGTTCAATTTAGCAGGTCTAGTGAAGACCCACTAAATCGAACTCAGAGGATGCCCCCGTCAGTGGCTGGTACTCCTGCTTCTGCAAGGAGTAAGGGAAGCGGACAGGGCATTTGCTGCCATCGGCCTCCCGCTGTGGGGATGGCAGAGAAATATGAAACAAGGCACGTCGACTCCAGCTACATTAATTATGTAGCTGGAGTAGCATACCTTGATTCGACCTTCCCCTTTAGTGTAGGCCTGACCTGGGACTAAGAAGAAACAGGCAAACAGCGAAGTAAGATGATTGATGTGAAATGGTTAATGCCACACTAAGGGATAAAGCTGTCATGCAGAACAACTTACATACCAGCTCCATATTCTGCTGTTTATTATTTTCATAAATCATTGGTCAGTTTTTTAAACAACCCACCTCCCCCTCCCCTTTCTAAATCTACTGAAAGAATCTGAAATATTAACTGGAATACATATATCAGGTGTACACATGTGTAAGTGGGAGAACAGCATCTCAACTGCATCATGCTGAATTTTTTTTCATAGAGCTGTTATGTTTCAGACTCATGTTCTACTCCAAAGCCAACACATAGGTAATGTGAGCACTAAGTAAAGCTGAATGAATAGTACCATGAAGAGGTCTGCCAATACTGAAGCCACAGTAAGTGATATAGCAGAACAGAAGAGTGAGTCAAGGGCACTCAGAAGATACATGTACTGTACTTGGCTATATTAAACTCTGGCCATCCAGCTGCATAGCTTGTTCTTGTTTCCCAGAGCGGTTTTCTGGATTCCTCGCACACAGTTTGGCCAAGCAATCTAATGAAGGCATTTTCCACTCAACAACATAACCCTTCATTTCCTACAGCTCTCAACATTCTCTTATAGTTCAACATATCTGCCAAGAACAATAAAATTTACCAAAACCAGAGAAAGAATCAGTAAACAGGAATGCTCAATAAACACCTAAATCAATTCTTGCTTGAACAACAGAAAGGTTCCTGTCTGTGGAGTTTTAATATTGTTTATATGTGTTCTTTGCACATCTGCTAAATCTCAAACACCAGCACTAATTCCTCATCACCTGCCAGAAAACAATTCTTGCAAATGCCTTTTTGGAGAAAAGACTGAACAGCCACATACTGTTACAACTTGAACATCTTAGGATTCAGAAAGCCCTGTGCCCGAGACCAAGACACACAAAACTAACCTGTTTGTTCAAGCTGAGAGGGAAACACCAAACTCCAGTTTTCAAGAAATGCTTAGAATATAGCAAAAGAAGAAAGCTATTTAGGGGAACAATTTCCCAAATGTACTCTTCCTCTTAGGGTGGATTTGTATTAAAATTATCTTTGAAAGCAAAAAATGTCACATTAATTGAGGCAACATTTTGTTTGCTTTAATGTGGCTACTTACCAATGTTCCCTCTAATTTTTCCATGTGCAAAATAAATTTTGTTATGTGCACCAAGGCATGTGCAGATGTGCACAAGAATAGGAACATGCTGCTGGCTGCTGCCAGCTGTGGACACTCTGCTAATCAGCGGGCCGCTATTTGAATCTCTCTTGAATGGCCGCCCAAATGCACGGCTTACGGGGAACACTGACTCCTACCTTCATCTGTAGTAAGACTTGGGAAAGACTTAAAAAAGATGCTCTTTTTTATCCCAATTCATGCACTGGCCTGTGCAAAACCCAGGGCAATAAGAAGAGAAGAGGCACCTTGTATCTTCCATGTGCTGGGGCTATTGAAGGACTGTTGGGTCCCTGGTGCAGTTGAGGGCAATTGTTCCCAAACTGCCATGGGCCTTGTGGCAGCTGAGAAAATGGCCAAGCTGTCATGGCAAGTACTGCTGGCACAGGGACGCCGGGAGGCATGCTCACCCAACAACAGATGCCTATTCCCCCACCTCCTTTGAGGTATGGTTCTGATCTTACCCTGGGGAGACTCAGAAGCAATGCCACTGAAGTCAATGGAGTTGCATCATGGTAACAGCAGTGTAGCTGCCATCCCAGTCAGGCCTTAGTATATTGCATTTTTCTTTCCCCAGCGAACAGCCCTTGAAAACTGCACTAACTGGTCAAAGCTAAATGATGTTTGTGCAAACACTTGGCTTCTCGAACTGCAAAATCTCCACGAATCACTGCTCCGGCTGAGAGGAGTGCTTTGCTGTACTTCTGAAACTGCTGGCAGAAGAAATGGGGCTCTCATATGCAGGAAGGGGTTAGAAGTCTACACAGGAGACAGCAATAGAGTGCTGTCCCCAAGGGACAGAATCTGAAATCTCCCCACAATATTACTTTGAAATGCTATCGAGGTGTGGGTCTGACCTACAAGTCCACGTTGCTTTGATGTCCAGGAGGCTATGCACTGAATTCCTCCTGACTAACCACAGGAGCTCAATCCAATTCCCATCCATCCCAGTGGAAGGACTTTTCATTGCTCAAGAAACTCAAGTGGTTGCCAAGTATGCTGCTCCTTTGGGGCCCTATCCCAGCCTACAATTCAAACTCACTCTTCCCCGCCCCTTCTCAGACAGCAGAACCAGGCAGGGAAGCCAAAACTCAGCCACCAAAGACCATTGCTAGTAAGGAGGAAGGAACTCAAGAGTACAACTATCCCCTGCCCTTTCCCTGGAGCACTGCAGATGTTAAGCTGCAGAGTTAAAATATTTTCAATAGCTCAGAGTTGAATTTCACGAGCACATCTGAAGTCAGACACACATGAGAAAGTTAATAAAAAAATGGATTTTTTTTCTCTTGATACATTAGCAACCTTTATTTAGTTCAGTGGTTCTTAAACTGTGGTCCATGTGATCCATTCAGATAGTCCACAGATAGGTCCCTCTATGGTGCACACCTGGGCAGACGCACATGAAACAATGAAGGGCTGCCCACCTAATTAGTGGTGCCTGGACCCAGGAAGATGCACATGTAAGGCGAGGTGTAGGAAGGAGTAGGAAGACGGTAGGAGGAGAGTTAATCTGGAATGTGCAGGGCTGCAGCAGCCAGAGAAAGATGAAAAGTTCCCCAAGTCCAGGGCTGCAGATGTCACGGAAAGACACACACCCCCTTCCCAGACCCAGCACGGGTGCTGCCATGGCAGGGGAGAGACACACCCTCATTCCCAGCCCAGCTCAGGAGAAAGACATCACCTCCCCTTCCCAACCCCAGCTGCTGTGGCAGGGGAGACACAGCTCTCCCCAAACTGATGTTAAACTTCATGAAACTAGCTTGTCCAGGCCGGTGACTGCTGTTAGGTTTGACGAGAGGTATGGAAACCATTAAAGCCAGATCTTTGTTATCTGGTATAATTCTGGCTCCTCAGAGTCCTCCCATTGACTTTTAAGCAGCAAGCAGCACCAAGTTTGGTGGGGGTGCTGCTACATGTTTTGCAGGATAAAAACCTTATCTGTCTGCAAGCTCCAAACCATGTGTTAATGTGCTCCAGGGGTTATAAAAACTCAATGAGTCCTCTGTGAGTTTCTGAGTTGGTGACACACACAACTATTAAGATACTAAAATTATTATTTTTGTATATGGTGCTTTTATTCAAAGCACGTCACAATAGTTAGCTAACGGTACAAACAACTTTTGGAAACATCAGAGTGGTCTGCCAACACCCTCAGCAATTTTGAAAATAAAGTTTGTAACAACTAAACCAATGGTTCTCGATGAGTGATTCATCATTACTCACCCTTTGCTTTGATTTGAGAAGCTGCCTTATAAAACGAACTGCAATGGGATACTTATGGTGCCATTAGTATCCTGCGCTTTCAAATTAATCCTTTTGACTGATCATTTGGGCTCCTGGGTGTCCATTTTCTCTTTCCAACCAGAGAAAATGTTGTGCTCAGATGAACAAGATGCAAGTGGGAGCAAATCCTGCTCCCCCAACTTCCCTGATTAGCCAACACCCTCTTAGTGCTTAGCCAGCATCCTTTTAGTGCTTAGCCAAATGTTAATTACTTCAACCAGCCTCAAAACTTAAACGTGGCTTTCATATGAAAGCCAAACTGAAATCAAGTCATAATGAGGTCAGTTTATATAAGATTTAAAAAATCACAATTTCACTTCATGTCACAAACCAAAAGGTTACAACATAGTGTGACACCTTCTGCAGTTTGTAATGGTCCCCATAGTCCCAGGAGATACTTTTTACCCTCCCTCTGCTCACACTAAAATAATCCAAGAAACACATGCAGCATATATCAAGTGTTCTTCCCTGACTCTGTTTATGACCAGGACTCTTAAGACCATACATTTTCTCAACTCATTTACCTAAACCTACAGAAATAAAATATCCGTATGCACTCCTTTTATTTAAAACACATTAGATTCTACCTGCAGCTCAATTTTCGGCACCAATTTTGGGCATCCACGATATTAACACTTAAAATTATTGGGAATAGGTGTGTGAAGCCCTTCTGAAAAACAGGCCACAGAAGTTTATGCTTTCAACTAGATAACAGGTCAGAAAACTTTTTCCAGTTACCTCCTTTGGCTCATGAATATGACTGTCCTACTTACATTATGACAAAAATTGGGAGGTGGTTGTTCAAGAATCCAAAAGCCATCTAACAACAGAGCCAGAGTTCAATTCCTTGCTCCACCATGGACTTCTTTTCTGACTATGGGCAAGTCACTTATCTCTGCCTGTTTTACAATTGTAAAATAGGGATAATAGAACTTCCTTCCCTCACAGGGAGCTGGAAAGGTATATACTGAAGATTGTGAGGCTCTTGCACTATAGCAACAGAGGCTATAAAAATACCTAGACTAGACAGAACAGAGAAATAGTTGGAGACAAGGGAATACTACATATGTAACAAATCTGTGGCCAATAAGGAACTTTACAGCTGTGAGGAAGTATGCACTAATGCCACTCATCAGGGAGAGTTCAGATTCTTGTGCTTCAAAAATCACAGATTTCTAGAAGAGAATGCGTATTAGCTCTTAGTAGTAGAAGGCCTCCTAAATCAGCAGATCTCAAACTGTGGGCTGACACCACATTTTAATGGGGTCTCCAGGGCTGGCTTGGGCATTGGCTCTCCCTTCTAGGGTGCCTGCTCAGGCAGGTTCTGGCATCAGCTACCCTTTGGGGTCATCTAGTAATTTTTGATGTCAGAAGGGAGTCACCATGCAATGAAGTTTGCGAAGTGCCGTCCTAAACCATAGAATTGAGTAGTTCCAATTTTATCCAGATGAGGGCTACAGTGAATATACACACTAGCTAGGTCACTACCCATTCTTGGTTAAAGTAGTTTTCATAATAAAATCACATCAGGTACAAAACGTGATCTATTCATTTCTTCCACACTTATTTCAGAACACAGATTTTTTTTTTCTGAAATGATATAAAATTAATTATGCTGCAAAAGAGACTGCAGTTCTCTTGCTACCAGTAGGGCCCCAATCTTGTGCTCCCAATGTACATGAGCTACTGTATATTTGAGAGAATTTTGTCCGTCTGTCTGTGAGTGAGTGGAGGAGTTAGTGAAGTGACTGAAGGAAGGTAAGAGTTAGGACCACCAAACTTGGTATGCAGCTTCTTCTTATCATAACTTAAAGCAGGCTAAGGGTTTCGTTGTGGCAGGAAAACAGAATGTGCCTGGATTGTGATTGTTTCTCATCAAACAGAAAGGGAGGGCTCTGCTAGCAGGAACAGTTGTACTGCATAATGACCATAGGGAGGCAGCAAGGGGCCAGAGATGGGAACTAGGACAGCTCTAACCTAACTGGGGCAACAGGGAGCAGTGATGGAGAAAGAGACAGCTATCTAATATGTATTTATGAGAGTTTGCCTGTTTGCGTGTCTGTGTCTCCCCCGGCTGTGCCTGCTGCAGTGGCCATGAACAGGCGCTTCACACTTGACCTCAAGCTGCTGTGCTGGCAGAGGGCTGGGGGTGTTCTCTGTCCCCAGGGCAGCCTGCATGCTGAGCCTTTCATCCCCTGCCACATCCCAAAGAAATGATTTAAATGAAGAAAACATTTATTTGAGTTAAGGACACAAGCAATGCCGGTAAATCTTCTACCCCGCTTAGTTGATTCACTCCACTGCAGTAGGGCAGCCCTGAGCAGTGAGTATGGGTGGCAGTTTGGGTTCTACTCTGTACTTACTCCTGACTTGAAATGTACCTCAAAACCAAAGCCAAAATAAATGTTGTATCTAAATTTAAACTCTCATGGTACAGTCTAGCCAGCCTGATTTAAACAAAGAACTAACTGTTTCCAAGGCATAGATGGTTATAGACTGGCTGCTGGTATTTACTTCAGAGGTATGGCCCCAATACAAAGCCATGAAGAGAGGTCAGCACTTGAACAAATAGCCATTTATGGTTAAACTGCTGTCTGAGTCAAATCTGCTTTCCCCACATGCCATTGCTGCATCCTGTGCATCAGCACTGCTCCTTAAAGGAGTAGAAAGGACAAACAGTGGAATACTAACCACACCACAGAGGGAGTTACTTCATTTTTCCTCCCTCTACAGACAACAGACTTTTTCTGCTTCGAAAGAAGATGCATCAAATGCCAAGCTGCTGTCAATCTGGGTGGCTTTGGCTAGAACGTTAATGGTTTTTAAATTGATAATACAAAGTCTAAGTGCCCCCACAATGGCCAAATGCTGAGGGCTGTGCTGATTTGTAGTTAGGATTTTAGGATGTCGGGAGATGGGTATACTATGCTTGGAAAGCACAAAACAGCAAAGCAATTGCAATATACTCCGCTAAGCATGATTTTAATGAGGAAAGCTAAAAAATATTTGCAGACTAGAACAAACCATATTAAGCCTCCTCTTTAAGACATAACCTTGCTATCATAGGCACTAATTGCCAGCAGATTAGATCGCACAACCCCCCTCATTATTATGATCTCCATCCGGCAGGTGGTCCCTTATGTAAGTGTATGCGTGAGCAAGCCCAGGACAAATTCATTACTGCTGTGATTCAGATGTACTCAGTAGACCTACACGTGCCTGGGCCAACTGTAAATTTGCCCTTGGCAATGGAAACAGAGTCTGGATGTTATCACACAGCAATGCAGCACTCCAGCTACCGCACTGACTGCAGAACCTTCCATTGGTGCAATTCATTGCACTCTAAATACTTATTGCATGTGATCATCTAGCTGCAGGCAGGCAGCTCATTAATACATAAGAAATCTAGTTGCCTCTGGATGTCATCTGCCTCTGCACTGACGGATCCTTCCCCCGCCCACTCCCAAGATAACCATTTTCTAGCTGACTCTTCCTTTGCATCAAAGGCCTCGCACTCGTCTCCACATGCCTGCATCACCAGCTTCCTTGCCAAAGCCTTGAATATACATCTGCAAATAATTAAAAACAACATGCCCCCAAACCAATAAAACAACTTGCCTGTGTTTGTTTTTCAAAACAGACCAAAGGAAAAAAGGTGAGAAAGGTTGTTTGCACTGGGGCAGCAAGCAGAGGCGTCAACTTTGAAAAGTGGGGGGGGGGGGGGGGGGAGTGCTCGATCCCTGGCTCTGCTCCAAACCCCATCCCCACTCTACCCTTTCCCTCAAGGCTACACTCCTGTCCCATCCTCACCCCACCTCTTCCCTCTCTGTTCTACCTCTTTCCCTCAGCATTCCCCCCACAGCCTCCCAAAGGTCATGAAACAGCTGATTGTAGCAGGTGTGGGAAGGGAAGGAGAGGCGCTGATCCGCAGGGTCCATAGGCAGGCAGAAGACACTGGTGGTGCAGGACAAAGTGATCGGGGGCAACCTCCTACCCCCCAGCCCACTCGCACACCATCTCTCCCATCCAGATGCTCCACCTTGAGCCCGCTTCTGCACCCAACCGCCCACCAGAACCTCTACCCACAGCCCGCTCCTGCACCCTTCCTTCGCTCAAACCTCACCCCCTTGTGCACCCATTTTGTCATCATCGGTAGTTGGCTGATGGTCTGTGGAAAGGTTTACAATAAGCGGGGTGGGCTGTGAGCCAAAAAGATTGAGAACCAATGCACTTGGGTGACCCTGTTTTCCAAAGGGAAAACACCCTAACCCCCACTTTAAGGAGCTGACTCAACCAGCTCACCCAATCTCCAATGCAAGGTTGTTGCTGGTCACTGGAACCCTAACCGCCCCCTGCATTCTGGAATGCTGCCTCCCCCCATCGCAGGGCAGACATTGCCACTTGCCCCACCCCCTACATGCTCCTCTGTCCTCCACTTTTTTGACAAAAGTGAACATCTGTCCTGCTTGTTTTTGCAAACTCATGAAGTCAAAAAAAACAAACAGCACAAATGTCCACTTTTGGAAAAAACGTCAGGAGAGCTGGGACAGGGCTGAAAAAGGAGACTGTCCCAGCCTAAATGGGATGTATGGTCACCCTAGTTTGCACTCGTAGTTACTAACCATGTCTTTATTTAAGTTTGCATTGACTTCCTTCAATATAAAACAGATCTTCTGATATCCCTAGTTATGTAACCTTAAGAAATGTCTGTGATTTAAAGGAGCTATCAGAAGTTCATCCAGACACTGACAAGCAGTATTTAATTTGTGGCAGTAAAAAAAAAAAGAGAGAGAGAGAAGTCACGCCAGTCTTAGGCACACAAATCCTTCCTGCCAATCATTTCCCTGGAGGGAACAGCAAACTCATCTCATATTGAAGTCTGGAGAGAGCTGAACTGCCCAAATAAGCAATACCATAAGCCGAGAGGTAGCTAACCCAACCACATGTTGTTAACCTCTGTTGCAACTTTCCAAGTCTTTCTAATCCTGGAGCATAACAGTGTTGCTGCACATACCCCATAATTTTAATGGATCTAAGTCTTTCAGATAAACTTCCAGATTCTCTTGGAACATGTAAAATAAAAGCTCATTTGAAACTGCATTAAGTGTTCAAAAAGGTTAATTTAAAATATATCAGGAAGCATTTAATTTTCTTTCCTTTGCTATCAGCAGGACAAAACAAGCTAAAGAAACAGACACTTTTTGGACAGCAGAGTCTAAATCTACTTTGGCATGGCAGCATCTTACTTCCCCACAAATATAAAACCCTATACATAGAATCAGTCACAGAAAATAAAACCTATCTACATGTTTATATTTTACTCCTTAGCCCTCTGCCATCATGAACAGCGTGGCAAATATACACGGGCCAATTGTCTGACGTAAACAAGTCAGAAAATGGAAAACTCTTTGAACTAGTAGCCAATGTGTTACCCTTGACTATAAACTCCTTTAATACAGATGGGAAATAAAGGCTCAATTTTTCAATAATATACGTATTTGAGTCAGGGCTGCAGCAAAACAAAGCTGAAGTTAAGAAGCAAAAGCTCAGACCCTCATCAATTGACTTCTGTGCTATGCTGATTTACAGCCGGCAAAGATCTCTGTGAGTCACGCACTAGCAAAACCATGGGGACAGTGAAAAAGAGAAGTGAAGAAGGAACTAAGGGTCCATGTTACAAACAGGGGGACTCAGAAGGGATAAAAAGGGGGAGGGAAAGAGAGAGAGCGTGCACAGGGTAGGGAGATGGAAGGAGAAGAGAACAAAACTACTTAAGGCTAAAATAGAACGGGAAAGGAGGACAAATCTGAGGCTTCAGTAATATAAAATTTGAACCAGTTTAATTTAAATGGATTTTAAACAGATTTAGTTAAAACAAGTGCAAAACTCTGAGGGAACAAATATTTTTGTTTAAGTCAAACATATTTCTTCTTTTAAACTCGTAAGTAGTAACTGGTTTACATTAAACCAAAATAAAGAGTGCCCACACAAGGTTTTGCACCAGTTTAACTAAGCGGGTATAAGTTTGCATGTAAACAAAACTTGAAAGAAAGGACATCTCTGATTCTCTGCTGCCCTGACATTTTGTGTCAAGGATGCCTGTGCAAACTGCTACTCTTCTGATCTGGAAATTTCTACCACTGCCTTTACTTAGGAGTAACTGGCGACACAAAGTGCCAAGCATGAAAGTACCAAGCCTCGCACTTTTGAAAACACCCCCACCTTCATAATGACATTTTGAATCTGTGATTTAATAGACCTGAGTCTGGCTGTTTCTAGCTAACCTGAAATTCATCCTGGCTTAGGACATAAAGGGGTGAGACTTTAAAGGCCAGAAGGCACTTTTATGACCATCTCCAACCTTTTTATGCTCAAGATCACTTTCTGAATTTAAGGGCAACATAAGATCTACCCTGCCCTTTATCTCAGGCCCCATGCCTTCCCCGAAGCCCTGCCCTGCTAGCTTTATCCCCTCTCTCATGTCCTTTGCTCCCCTCCTCGCTCACTTCCACTGGGCTGGGGCAGAGGGTTGGTGGAAGGGAGCAGGCTCTAGGCTGGGGCCAAGAGGTTTGCAGTGTGGGAGGGAGCTCTGGGCTGAGCCTGGAGCATGGGGTTAGGGTGAAGGAGGGGGTAATGGGTGCAAGCTCTAGGAGGCAGTTTGGGTGCCGGAGGGGGCTCTGGTCTGGGGCAGAGTGTTGGGCTGCAGGAGGTAGGTGCAGGGTGCGGCTTAGACGGGGGCAGGGGCAGGGCAGAAGCAGGTGCTTGGAATACAAGAGGCAGTTTGGAGTGTGCAGGAAGGTGTATGAGGTGCTAGCTCTGGGAGGAGCTATGGGCTTGTGGTACACAAGAGGGGATTTGGGGGGGTGTAGGAGGAGGTGTGGCATGCTGGCTCTGGGGGGTTAGGGTGAGGCAGGGATGCAGGAGAGGATTAGGGTGCTGGCTCTGGGAGGGGCTCAGGGCTGGGCTTAGGGTGCATGAGGGGCTTGAGGTATGGCCTCCTGCTGAGTGGTACTTACCGGAGGTGGCTCCTGAGGTGCAGTGAGGCTCAGGCAGGCGCCCTGCCTGTCCCGGCCACATTCTGCTCCCAAAAGGGACCAACATGCCCCTGTGGCCTCGGAGATAGGAGGCACCAGGCTCCACACGCTTCCCCTTTTTGCCAGCACTGCCCTTCGGCTCCCATTAGCCCCAATTCCCCATTCCCCGCCACACACATGGGGCCGTGCTGGCTGCTCCCAGGAATGGGCCAGCAGCATAGGGCTCGGGCAAGCAGCGAGTCTGCCTATCTTGATCAACTGGACACTCCCAAGGATCAACCAGTTGACCACTGATACAGAGTGACTTCCCTGTATAAACATGGTTTAGACACTCACCCACCAGATGCGTAGTGAGCCTAGCAGCTTGTGGATGAAGTCAAGTATATCTTTAAGAAAGGCAGAATAGTAATAGAGATGTAGCCGTGTTTATATCTTTAAGAAAGGCAGGCAGTCATGATTTAAAGACTCCGAGTGATGGAGAATTTGCCACATTCTTTAGAAAGCTGTTCCAATGGTTCATAACTCACTGGAAAAAAGATGTACATTTTAAAGTTCCAGACGTTGCTTCATGTTCTCCCTTTGCTTGCTAGACTGAAAAGACCTGCTGTCTGACATACAACACTGAGGAATTTACAGGTCACCCTAATTTTTTAAGGAAAGCTGGCAGCAATGCAACAGGCTCCCCATCTTTTTATTCTGGACACCAGCATGGTAAAGGCTTCTGTCTTTCTCTCTCCCATCCATAAGTATCCCTTCAGGGAAGCACCTGCAGGTTCATAGCTCCCTGGGATTGTCTCCAAACTGCTTGCTGTCGGACAGCCTGGCACTAGAAAACTCCATCCACCAACCCCAGAGCAAACTCCTACAGAATGAGGACTGGGATGGAGAATAATACAAACATAAGAACATGCAATTATAAATTTATGTATAAAAGTGCAGCCTCATCTGGACTACTGCATGCAATAGTGGGAGCCCCCATCCCAAAAAAATGCAGGTAAGTGCAATGAAAACTCTTCTATTAAGAGAAATTGAAGAGCTCTCAATGGTTACCATAGACAGAAAGACAAAAGATAAGAAGGGACCGGATCAAAGTACACAAAATAATGAATGGGCCAGAGAAGGGGACTGGGACTGCTTGTTCCTTTATCTCCCAGTAGCCAGGGAATTGTCAATGAAATTAAAAGAGATCCATCTGGAATTTGCTAAGTGGAAATACTTCTTCACTTAACCCACAATTTGACTGCTGAATGTTTGGCCCCAGGAAGTCACTGAAGCCGCAAACATACTGACATGCAAAGAGGGATTGAACATCTACCAGGGTAACAAGAATATCCAGAGATAGGACAGTGGATGCACACAAAATGTAGGAAGGAATACAAACCCTCAGGCTTCAAGACTTAACCCAATCTCTAATTACGAGGGGTTATTTCTTTCGAAGGTTCTGCTCACTCTCAGAGACAGGACACTGGAGTACACAGCCCCTGGGTCTACGTCAGTGAGATAATTCCTATGTCCCAGTGCTCTGAAGCGCTGGCTGGGGTGTCTCTCCCATCCGCCAGACTTGGCACAGGACTACTTTCCTGAATTTTCCCTAGGAGAAGGGAAGGAACCAGGATGGGGTGGAGGGGAAGCCAGGCTGGGAGTACAAGGACACAGCGAGGCAATTCCCTTCTACTCTTCGCACCCCAACACCCCCATGAGGCAGATACCCTGCTAGGGGTCTCGCATTTTTAACTCCCACTGGATTTCCTGCCCAGGGAGTTTCCCTCATCCCCCTATGCCCCATCACACACCCCTCCCCCCCAGGGCTGGGCAAGGGTCACCCCGCAGCAAGACGGTCTACAGGGACGGGGGTCTCCACCCTTCAAGCCCCCCACCCTCCAGACACGTGTCTGGCCCCCTCCATGCCAGAGCGCAAAGGGATTTACCTGCTGGGGGGGGGGGGGAAGGTTTCCTCTTCGGGTTACTTCTGCGCTGCCAAAGCCCCTGCAAACACAGGGCAGAGAGGGGCTGGCATGGGACAGTCCCTTCCCCGCCCCCCTGGATGCCTAGGGGTTCCCCCAAGACCCCCGCACGGATATGAGCCACTTTCCCACTAGATCTCGCCGCGGGGGAGGGGGGGGGGTCCACGCTTCTGGGATCACACGCTCCGGGCACTAGCCGCCTGGGCCCCCCACGCACGGGCCCCGCGCCCAGATAGCAGCAGCCACAGCCGCGCCGGGCTCTGCCCCCCCTCCTGCCCGCAGCGCGCCCGGTGCCCCGCGCCCCCGACTCACCAGCCGCCCGCGCCCTGCCTTCCAGAAC
Source organism: Pelochelys cantorii (assembly GCA_032595735.1). Taxonomy (NCBI): domain Eukaryota; kingdom Metazoa; phylum Chordata; order Testudines; family Trionychidae; genus Pelochelys; species Pelochelys cantorii. The sequence continues at coordinate 17,187,514 of CM064340.1, forward strand.
AGCCGCGGCACCTCCAGCCACAGCGCCGCTCCGCCTCCTGCCCCTCCCGTGCACGGCTCCAGCCGGGACCGTAATGCCTAGAATAGCTGCAGCCCGGAACCACGGGGAGCCCGGAGTCTGCTGGCGGGGGCCGGGCTGGATGAATTCTTAGCGGGCCCTTCACGCGAGACGGGTTTGAGGAGCTGCTGGATGAAAAGGGGGTACTAGGGAACACGTGTCTGCTCGGCTCAGCCTGTCCTTAGGGGGGACAAATACCCCCCATTGCATTTAGGAGAAGCGAAGAGCCCTTCTATGGGCTCGTTAAATCCCCTCTGTCAGAAATCTCATTGGCTATTAATTTCTAGAAAGCTATTTCTAGAACGCTCTCTTGGTTCCCTTCCCCTTACAGTCCCATGTGTTGTAAGTCTCAGAGGGGTAGCCAAGTTAGTTTGTAACTTTTAAAAAAAAGCATAGTCCTGTAGCACCTTAGCGACTAAGGAATATAAATACTATCATGAGCTTGAGGAAGTGGGGTTTGCCCACAAAAGCTCATAGTATTATATATATATTTTCAGGGCCGGCCCACAACATTTTGGTACCTGAGGTGGGGAGCTCAAATGATGCCCCCATACCTCCTCGCTTGGGCCAAAACTTTGAAAGGTCTCAATTCTGCCTTCTTCCTGTTCTACTCCTCTCATGGTACTGCTCTGCTACCTACCCCAATAAAGGAGAACTAACAACTTAAAATGCCTTGTTCAAAAAGTGTGAACTAGTGGCGCCCTCCCCCACCCCTAGTCTGGCACCTGAGATGGCCGCCTCAGTTTGCTGCATGGTAAGGGCAGCCCTGTATATTTTGTTAGTCTCTGAGGGTACGTCTACACTTGCACCCTAGTTCAAACTAGGGATGCAAATGCAGGTGACCGAAATTGCTAATGAAGCGGGGATTTAAATATCCCGCGCTGCATTAGCATGATCTCGCTGGCGCATTACTCCGCTGAACAGCTGTTTCGAAAATGAAAGTGCACACTGGGTTCGAACTAACTCCTTGGTTCGAACTAACCTTACTCCTCATTTTTTGAAGTTTTTTGAGGAGTAACATTAGTTTGAACCGAGGGGTTTGGTTCGAACTAACGTGTCCCGGCGCTCACTTTCACTTTCGAAACAGCTGTTCAGCGGAGGAATGTGCCGGCGAGATCATGCTAATGAAGCACGGGATATTTAAATCCCCGCTTCATTAGCAATTTCGGTCGCCTACATTTGCATCCCTAGTTCGAACTAGGGTGCAAGTATAAATGTACCCGAAGGTGCTACAGGGCTAGTTGCTATTCCCATGTATTGATTCCTCTGGGTGTTTTGTCCTTGAAACTAAAAGTTCTGTGGGGCATACAAGGAATTTGTAGAAGCATAGGGCTGGAGCCTCCTGTGTATCCTTAAAACACCCAGGTAGAAAGAAGTGAAACAAGGGATCTACCCAGAGAGAGGTGATGACAAGTATGCCCTGACTGAGCACTCAGGGAATGGACTCCAGAGGGGAAATACAAGTGCAGTGAAACAGTGACAATAATACTTTATTTCATTTTGTTCTAAAGGCCTTAATGCAGCAGACTTAAAGTGGTGCTCAACACTAAATCATTGAGCAGTTCCACTGATTGCAATGGGACTACGTACAAGCTTTATAACTGACTATATGATTAAGAGTTTGCTTGATTGGGGGCCTAAATATGTGAAACTATTATAATAAATAACTAGCAGGCTGTGCCCCGTGCTCACTATGCTTGCCAACCCCCCTCTCCCTGGCTGCTTTTGCGGCCAGACAGTGTGAGAGCGTGATGGCATCATTCTGTCGCCCGGCCAGAAAAACTTTTTTATACATACAGAGAGATAATTGAGAACTGGAGAGTCACACTATTAACATCATGTTAATAGCAAAGGTGTGTCAGTTGTGAAACTTTGATCCAAGTTTCTAAACTTCAGCTCTAACCCAAGCGCATTTCACAAGACTGTTGAGATCTGGAGCTCTGAACTAGTCCATCATAAAAGTAAACCTGAGCTGTGACGTTGAAATCTGAACTTAAATCTGATCTTCCTCATGTCTGTGAGTGGTTTGGATTCTGTGTCCTAGTTTGGGATCCCTCTATAGTTGAAGTGAGCTTTAAAGAGAAAACAGAATTGTAGGTGAGCTCAGAAACATCTTGAACATCCCTGCTAACTGGGTTGGGTAGAGAAGATTGGGCACAGAAATCTGTTTTAATCTGCTTTCCAAAAATTCTTTCAAACCTCTATCCTTCTGCCGTGAAATCTGTTATTTGCAAGTTTGCTAACAATGCCCCATATGCATCATATAGTGATACTATAGATGCCAGAAGAATCAGATGCCAGATGATTAGCATGAGATTTCTAGTACTTGTGATACCCAAGAGAACCAAGGTCTCACTGTAAACCCAGAAGAGAGAGCGGATGCAACTGGAGAAGAAAATCATTTTATAGGGTAAATTAGATTCCTGATATAATTATTGGGTGCTGATATCACAAGAGCTCTAACAGATTATATCAAAGGATTGGTTTGCAAATATCTCTGTTCTTCAAATTGATATAATACACCAGTGCAACCCAGAGCTTCTCCAGCAAGACTGTTGCTGACAGTGTAATTTAATACCAGTGACCAAGGTGGGTTGTGTTTTATAAACAATGTCCAGTGGGAACTAGACTGAAATTCATCAGCACATTTCAGAATGGTCGCTACATAGCAAGGGCACCATTTTGGGAGTGTAGGTGGGACAGCAGCCCTGCGCTCTAGGACGCGACTAGCTTTTCATCAAGTTCCCTGGCCACTGAGGGAGTGAAGGGAAAGTACTTGCATTCCATGCATTCCTCTCACACCTGGCTGGTGTAGGAATGCAAGTACTTTCCCCTCACTCCCTTAGCAGCCAGGGAATGCGATGAAAAGCTAGCTGCGTCCCGGAGCGCACGGCTGCTACCCTCCCCCCACCCACCGCTACATGCCCGAAATGGTGCCCTTGCTACATAACTTCATTGGTAATGACTTTCCATGTCTACTGATCTGGACTGGAACTGAACAAAACCTAGAAGTGAAAAGCTCCAAAACTCATTACCAACCTGCTAAGATCTCCATGGAGATCTCTTTCCCAACACACCTCAGGAAGTTTTATTTTATGTTCCTTCCTTCCAAACTACACTAATTAAGAGTTGGTGAATGCTCTGTTAATTAACTAATCACTAACAGAAAGTTTGAAGAAAACCAGACATCTAACCAATAACAAGAAGTCCAGATCATTGAATAGGATTTCTGAAGAGCAAGACTTTAAGGAGATTACTCATACTAACAGAATGCAAAGAGAAAATGGCAAAATAACCATCTAACATATGGATATAATTTCACTGAGAATTCTAATGATTAGTAATCAAAAGAGAAAGGCTCAGAGACACTCAGTTTGTTGTGCATATATATTATTTCGGAGAGATGTTAGATTCTGTTACAGATTTGAAAAACGTTACAATATCATCAGCAGTATAACTTGCTATCGCTAGCAGGGCCAGCCCAAGCCATTTTAGCGCCCCGGGCCCAGACGCGCGGCACCTCCTCCGGGTGCACAACACATGCGCGGGCCCACCCCCGGGGCGCACGGCCGCTGGTGCGCAGCCCGGTGCCCGCCCCCGGGGTGCACGGTGCATGCGCTGCCCAGCCCGGCCACCGCTGCTCGCGCAGCCCGGGGTGGGCCACGCCTGGCCGTGCAGGGCGCCACGGCCGTGGGGGGAAGGGCGCTGCTGGCCGGCGCCGCAGGAATGGGGGGGGCCGGCGCTGCGAGAGCCGGGCGCACGGTGCCTGATGGCAGCTATAAGGGACGCTGTGCGCCCCTTACAGCTGCCATCAGGTGCCCCCCCTAGGTTGGCGCCCTGGGCAGCTGCCCAGCTAGCCCGCTCCTTAGTCCGGCCCTGATTGCTAGTGTTTCTGTCCCATCAATCAGGGTCAATCTCCCTAATCTGGACTTCCCTAGTCCAGCAAAACCCCTGGTCTGTCATCATTGATAACACATAAGAACATAAGAACAACTATACTGGGTCAGACCAACGGTCCATCTAGCCCAGTATCCTGTCTGCCAACAGTGACCAACACCACATGCCCCAGAGGGAGGGAACACAACAAGTAATCCTCATGTGATCCCTCCCTTGTCACCCATTTCCAGACAAACAGAGGCTAGGGACACCACTCCTACCCATCCAGGCTAATAGCCATTGATGGACCTAACCTCCATGGAATCATAGAACACAGGACTGGAAGGGACCTCGAGAGGTCATCGAGTCCAGTCCCCTGCCCTCATGGCAGAACCCAGTACTGTCTAGACCATCCCTGATAGACATTTATCTAACCTGCCTTTAAATATCTCCAGAGATGGAGATTCCACAACCTCCCTAGGCAATTTATTCCAGTGTTTAACCACCCTGACAGTTAGGAACTTTTTCCTAATGTCCAACCTAAACCTCCCTTGCTGCAATTTAAGGCCATTGCTTCTTGTTCTATCCTCAGAGGCCAGGAAGAACAAGTTTTCTCCCTCCTTCTTGTGACACCCTTTTAAATACCTGAAAACCACTATCATGTCCCCTCTCAATCTTCTCTTTTCCAAACTAAACAAGCCCAATTCTTTCAGTCTTCCTTCATAGGTCATGTTCTCTAGACCTTTAATCATTCTTATTGCTCTTCTCTGGACCTTCTCCAATTTCTCCACATCTTTCTTGAAATGCGGTGCCCAGAACTGGACACAATACTCCAACTGAGGCCTAATCAGCACAGAGTAGAGCGGAAGAATGACTTCTCGTGTCTTGCTCACAAGACACCTGTTAATGCATCCTAGAATCATGTTTGCTTTTTTTGCAACAGCGTCACACTGTTGACTCATATTTAGCTTATGGTCCACTATAACCCCTAGATCCCTTTCTGCCATACTGCTTCCTAGACAGTCGCTTCCCATTCTGTATGTGTGAAACTGATTGTTCCTTCCTAAGTGGAGCACTTTGCATTTGTCCTTATTAAACTTCATCCTGTTTACCTGACACCATTTCTCCAATTTGTCCAGATCATTTTGAATGATGACCCTATCCTCCAAATCACTTGTAACCCCTCCCAGCTTGGTATCATCTGCAAACTTAACAAGCGTACTCTCTATGCTGATATCTAAATCATCGATGAACATATTGAACAGAAACAGTCCCAAAACAGACCCCCGCAGAACCCCACTTGTTATACCTTTCCAGGAGGATTGTGAACCTATGTAGCTCTTTTTTTAATCCTGTTAAAGTCCTAGCCTTCACCACATCATCTGGCAAGGAGTTCCACAGGTTGACTGTGCACTGCTGCCTACCTCTGGGGCTGGAGCACTCACTGGAAAAAAATGGCAGTCTGGGGGCAGGAATGTTGTGGGACCAGGAAAGAGAGAAGCCTGGCTTGATGCAGGAGCGGAGGCCTGGTGCCCCAGCAGCTGTCAGTGGAGCCCCATAAACCTGGGAGATGGCAATGGGGCACAGGGAGCAGAGCTCTGGCATCCTAGGGCCCAAGAGCAGAGCCCCAGCCAGCCAGTGGAGTGGAGGAGAACCCCAGCCAGCAGGGAGGGGAACTGAGCTCCAATGTCCCAGGAGTCAACAGCAGAGCCCCAGTGTCCCTGGCAAGGGGAGGGGCTGCTTCCCAGAGGGCCAGCAGCTGGGAGTGGAAGGGCTGCCATTGACCTCCCCTGGTCTGGCAAATTCCCTGGTTCAGGACCAATGAGGCCCTGAGGATGCTGGAGCAGGGACATTCAACCTGTACTAACACAGCCTTTAGCTCTACACACAGGAATAAATTTTAATTAAGATATGCAACTCCAGCTACATTCATTACATATCTTGAGTCGAAGTATCTTAACTCAAATGTTGGCGCCATCCACACAGTGGGAAGTCAATGGGAGCACACTCTCCCTTTGACTTCCCTTCCTCCTCACAGGATCAGGACTACCAGCATCGACGGGAGCGCCCTCTCAGTTCACATTAGCATGTCTTCACTAGACCCGCTCATTCGAACCCTGGAAGATTGACTGCAGCAGCTTCGATTTTCTCTGTAGCATAGACATGGCCTTAGAGAGGCTGTATAGTGAAGAAAAAAGACGGTATAGTTAAAGAACAGAGCACAATTACGAGAGTAAGAAACTCCTGAGCTCTAATCATTGACCAGCCACTGATTTGCTGAGGCAAGCCACTTTATGTCTCTGCCTCATTTACCCTGTCAGCAAAACAGTTATTAAAACATCAGCATTTGTCAAGAGACAGCACAGCATTTATCTGAGCAATACTTTCCCTTTCACTTAGAATAGAGAAATAACTATGTGTTATCTAGAGACAAATGTTGACATTTTAATAGTGACTGTTGGGCTCACAACATTGGTTTATAGGAAAGATTAAGTCTCCTTATAATCCAGATCACGACCTTTACATCGTGTGTGCAATCCTTAGTCATGCAAGTCATATTGACCATAAGTAGCTAATAGGGCTGTTAAGTAATTTTTAAAAATCACAATTAATCATGCTGTTAAACAATAATAGAATACCATTTAGTGAAATAGTTTGGATGTTTTCTACACTTTCAAATATATTTATTTCTATTACTACACAGAATACAAAACATAAAGTGCTCACTTTATGTTTAGTTTTATTACATATATTTACAATGTAAAAACCAAAAGAAGTAGTATTTTGCAGTCCATCTAACACAAGTACTGTAATGCAATCTCTGTATCATAAAAGTTGAATTTACAAATGGAGAATTGTGTACAAAAAATAACTACATTCAAAAATAAAACAACGTAAAACTTTAGTGCCTACAAGTCCAACTTCTCATTTAGCCAGTCACTCAAACAACTTTGTTTACATTTGCAAGAGATAACGCTGCCCACTTCTTTTTCACAACATCACCTGAAAGTGAGAACAGGCGTTTGCATGGCACTGTTGTAGCTGGTGTCACAAGATATTTGCATATCAGATATGCTAAAGATTCATATCTCCCTTCATATTCAAAGCAATTGACATAGCTGAAGTTGCGTAGCTTATTTCGGCTTTAGCCCTGCTGTGTAGATGTGCCTTTCGGCTGCATGCAGCAACCACAGACTTTTCTTGTGCCTACAGCTTTCAGGCTGTGATTTTTGGGGAGTTGGGAAGGAAGCAGCAACCCCTCCCCCTCCCTGTTGCTCCTAGATGAACCTCCTTGTTGCAAGTTGCTAGGGCTACCAGCCGGGGTTGGGCCATGCCCCCCTCTGGAGATACCTGGGACACAACACTGGAGGAGCAGGTAGCTGGTGAATTCCTCATCTTCCCAGGGGCAACAGGGTTCAGGCTTTGGGCTTCAGCCTTGGGGTGGCAGGACAGCAGGCCCGGCTTCAGAGCTTTGAGCTGTAGCTCCAGTCCCTGTCCCTCAGCTGTGGGACTTCTTCAGGCTCCTGCCCCTGCTGCTTCCCCCATCCACTCACCTCCATTGAACCTGGGAACTCCCAGGGATCTCAATCGAACCAGGATGTTACCCCTATTTAAAATTTACCTCCATAAAGTGTCTCTGTGCAAAATGTATTTCTGTCTTTAGCTACATGTCTATGCACGGCTCTTTGTTTCTTGTGAATGAAAGAGAAAAAAAAATCACACACACATCTGAGAAGATCATCAGGATATGAAGCCAAAAATCAAGGCATGCCCAACATAATCTTTGTGCAGTTCAGCGGCTCAGACAAAAACCTGGCCAAATTCTTTACAATAAATGCTGCAGCTAAAAGATCATACTGGACTGCATTTGGAAAGCCAATGTCTGTTGAGGTGACATCTCATTCGTGTTAATCCTATCTGGTCTGCCGATTGATTTTACAAGAAGTCCTCTGGCCACCCAACAGGGAATATGATTTATTTCTTGATGAATGGAATAACTGGGAAAATATCAGAGATGATTGAGGAGCTGATAGAGTATTAAAAATCAATCCCCTGCTCTAAATGAAACTACTGGCCTGTATGCTCTGGCTCTAGCTGTCTGCTCAGCCACTGGGGTTTTTCAGAAGCCAGACATCACTTGAGGGTATGGTACCCAGCTGCTATTATAGCCCCTTGTTGCCAAATGCCCAAGTTCCTCTGCTGCTCTGATACTTGAGTACTCCTGACTGCGGCTCTGCAGTTTAAGGGTATGCCTAGACTACATTGTTTTTTCGAAAAAATTGCCCTTTTTTTGAAAAAATGTCACCTACGTCCACACTGCAATCTCATTCTTTCAAAATTAAATTGAAAGAATGCAGGGGGAGGTTCGACACTGGTAAATTACGAGGAAGAATGCCTTTTTTGAAAGAGCTCTTTCGAAAAAAGGCATGTATTGACGCAGAACAGGGACATTTTCCAAAAGAAGAGGCACAGTGGGGGTAGGTCGTCACGCTGGGCCCAGGAGCTATCACCGCTGCGGCTCTGCAGTTTAAATGTAGTAAGAGCTTGTGTCAGGTCCAGAGACTACTGCCAGAGCAGCCTGTGTTTGTGGCCAGCCTGGGCCACCGTGGACAGGGACTGCTGCCATGAAACAGCCCCTGTCAGTGGTGACCGGGACTGGCTGTGAACAGAGGCTGCTCCAACAGCAGCTCCTGTACACGGGGCTACTCCATGGGATGCAGCAAGCCTAGGCTCACCGTGGGCAGAGGCTGCTTCATGGCAGCCTCCCCTGCCCTCTGCGCTGCTGCCTCTGATACAGGGAACAGCACAAGAGTGGGTAGGTGGCACCGCGAAGATGGTATGGGGGGAAACCGGTTTTTAAGCTAGCTCCCCCCAGCACCAGCTCCTGCTTCCCCTCCCCTTGCTGCCTCTGATACAGAGGCAGCAAGCGTGGGGATATGGGAATAGTTGATAAGCCTAGGCTTATCATGTGGTCAACTACTTGCTTACATCCCTAACTCACACCCCAATGGGAAACAAAAGACATCAAATGGAAGATGTTCTTAAATGAGTAAAGCCAAACCTTCATTTCAGCTGTGGCAAGGCAAAAGGGGAATGTGACATAAAAGGCATGCACCCCAGATAAGAGCCTACTGCAGAATATGCACATCCTCAAATGAAATATTATCTATAAAAACAGAAGTTCACTTTCCTGCTACACTTAAGGACTGAACACCACTCTAACCCAAGGAATTCCATGACAGGAAGTTCAACTCTGTGATATGTAAATGGGGGGACACAGGGGAGGCTGTCTGTAACACAGGCGGCAGCTGACAACACTCTCCACTGGTTAGGGTCACAGGAAAGCATTGTAATAAGAGAACTGCCACCTGCCGAGAAGTCTGCTCAACATTCCACTACAACTACAAATACCACTTTAGGGTCAATGCACGTCATGTCTATGCAGTACGTGTGCTTCCTGTTTCTGTCAGCTCCAGGGGCCCGCCAAGTGGCATGCATCCCATTCAGTATTCCTGTCAGGGAAGAGAAGTGGGGTCTTTTTTTTCCTTCAGGTCTGACATTATTGCTAACAGCTTGTTACAGTCCACATCCAAGGATGTATTGAGCCCTCTTGGCAATGGGAGACAATGGATTGGCTTATTTCAAATGCTGTCCCCTTTCATCCTCTAAAAGGACACAGCAACTAGCATAATCATGGCAGTGGGGATTCTGCCGGGCACAATTTCTGTTGGACTGGTCTCCCTTCAGCTCCCCCCAGAGATGAGTGACAGATTCCAGGCCAAGCCTGTGTCAGCTGACGGTCAGGACAGTGTGTGTGTGTGTGTGATACACCCAAGTCTTCAACTGCTGGGACACAAGGTCCCGTCGCAGCGGACAGCCTAGGGGAGGCTGAAGGGCACCCTGAGGAGTTTAACGTCCGTGTCTTTAACCGCTAGGATCAGGTCCCTTCGCGGCGGGCAGCCAACAGGCTGACAGACGCCCCAGAGTTTACAGGGAGAGCTTATGACATCTCAGACTTTGACAGCTAGGATACAGGATCCCTTCGCAGTGGGCAGCCTAGGGAAGACTGAGAGATGCCCCACGGATCTGTCCCCTGGAAGCGACACGATCCAAACACCCAGCTCTGCCTGTATCTGTCCCTTATGACCGGCTGAAGTTCTTTTAATTGTGTTTGGATCTGTTACAGCAACTGAAGGAGTCAGGTTAAAGCTTAAACAGTTACAGGTTTATTAAAGAAGCTTATAAATCATATGGTTACAATGGCTATTGCTCTATTTCTTAACTGCTAGCAAATATAGATCTTAAAAATGGTTACAAAGAAAATAAAGATAGAAAATAAAAATAATAGTACCAAGTGACAGCTTAATCTTTAAAGAGCTCTAAGTCTATGTGTACACTTAAGACAAAGGACACATCCAGGTACAATTTTTACCCCCTTCTGTGCCTCTCGACTCCAGCGTATCAGGCCAGGGCCGGTCCCTCAATTCCTAGGAAAGACGAATACGAGGTGGGCGTCCCCGTGGAACCTCGGGAGGCCAGTCACCTAACCCAACCAGCAGATAGATGGTAGATTGACACTCAGAGTAAGTGTGCTGCTGGACCCATCTTTATACCCGCAGGGGCCCATATCCTCTTTCTTATCTAAGATGCCAAATTGTGTTGGTCTGTCTTTGTGACGCCAGTTCTTACAAGAGAGTTTCAACTTAATTTACACTTGCAAGAGAGATAACTAAATTGTGAGTACTGGACATTCTTTACTGGGCGGGAGATTCCTCCCCCCGGACGAATGTGTGTGATCGTATCAATATGGGTTTCAGTCAAGGCAGTTCTCGCAGCCTCGAGGTCAGCAATCGGCATATCTCTGTTTACAGCCATCCATGGTCACAGCAGCCAGCATATTTGGGCCTGCTGTCAAGGCTTCAAAGACTATGCTGATTTTACTGCTCTGTGTGCCCTGTATGCTCCAGGCGAGCAAAAAAATGGATGTTACAAGGGGTTCCTGTCTGGCTACAGCCTGTGCCTTTGGATTTACTGTACATTTGGGAGATCAAGAATGTTCCTGCTTGGTTCTAGGATCTTGTTTGGAATGTGTGAGAGTCTTCTCCATCTCTGAACAAGAGCCAGACTTGCTCTCCAGCTCCTTTGTCTCCTCACTCAAACATGGTCAGATACTGGATTGCAGCATGTGGCTGGCTGTACTGTATAGCTCTTACTGGATTCCCAACCCCTAAATGCAAACTTCTCCTTTCATCCTTCCCAGCAATACTTAACCCTGCATCCCCTTTGGCTGTGCCATCTCCCAAGCCTTGTAGGCACTACTTGGTCTTTGCCACATCTCCTGTGTGTTTGGACTATTATTAAATTAGTCCAGAGTACATTCTCACAGGGCTGGCCCTACCATGAGGTGAAAATGAGGCGGCTACCTCAGGTGCCAGACTGTGGGGGGGCGCCACTAGGACCCAGAGTGTAGAACATTGTATCTCCTGCTGGTGCATATGTAGGTAGCAAAGCAGTACCATGAGAGGAGTAGAACAGGAAGAAGGCAGAATTGAGACCTTTCAAAGTTTTGGCCCAAGCGAGGGGGTATGGGGACGTCATTTGAGCTCCCCACCTCAGGTACCAAAATGTTCTGGGCTGGCCCTGCATTCTCAGATGTGACATGAAGCACAACCATTGAGTGGCTTAATTTGTGCCTTGGAATGGATTGGACACATCACTGCTATGACCATGATATGTTAGGCCAGGAGCAGCTGGCTAAATGTGGGTGGGAGGGGAGGGGCAATCTCTGAATGTTTTTGAAAACAATAATTGATCATATAGAGCACTAACCACACCAAGACTCTGCTCTTTTGGAGCATCTGGGTCACACTGAGAACTTGGCTAGAAATAAATACCTGCTCGGAACATCACTTGGGCAGTCTCACATGTATGGAGCCAATGTGGGACCAGACAAAAAGTCACTGTGTCCTATATGGGCTTTGGAAAATTTTGGCTTCAGGACCCAATCCTGCAAGGTGCTGAGCCAATGTGAGTTGACAGTGCTTAGCCCCTCACAGGAGGTGTTCAGCATTTCACAAGATTTGGCTTTGTGAAGATACTAAAACCCCTCCCCAAAGTGGAATAAAATGAAATAGAAGGAGGGACTGTGTTAGTTCAGTTCTGAAACTAACACGTGGAATAAGAAGGTATAAGAATAAGAAGTGGAATAAGAATTCAGAATGTGACCAAGAGTCTTCCGAGACTGATCAAACTTTCAGACCATTACCCCTTCCTACTTCTCCATGTAGGAACGAACAATACTGCCCAAAATGACCTTGAGTGGGTCACTGAAGATTACGTAGCGCTGGGAAAAAGGATCAAGGAGTTTGAGGTGCAAGCGGTGTTCTCGTCCATCCTCCCTGTTGACGGAAAAGGTCCAGATATGGATCATCAGATCTTGGAAGTAAATGTGTGGTTGTGCAGGTGGTGTTGGAGAGAGAGCTTTGGTTTCTTTGACCATGGAATATTGTTCTGGGCACAAAGGTTGCTGGAAAGACATGGGATCCACCTAATGAAGAGAGGAAAGAACATCTTTGCAGGCAAGCTTGCAAACTTAGTGAGGAAGGCTTTAAACTAGGTTAGCTGGGGGACGGTGATCGAAGCCCTTAGGTAAGTGGGGAAGTGAGATACAAGCAGGAAGGTGCAGTAGAGGAGGACCCCTGACTTGTATGAGAAGTAGGGCAATCAACTAGTTATCTCAGGTGTCTGTACATGAACACAAGAAGCCTGGGAAACAAGCTGGAAGAATTAGAAGTCCTGGCACAGTCAAAGAACTATGATTTGATTGGAATAGCGGAGACTTGGTGGGGTGACTCATATGATTGGAACACTGTCATGGAAGGGTATAAACTATTCAGGAAGGACAGGCAGGGGAGTAAAGGTGGAGGAATTGCAATAGACGTAAGGCTACGTCTATTCCATGTCTTTTGAGTGAGGCCATTATTTCTAAATATAACGGGCTCACTATTCCGACATCCCTGTAAACCTTGTTCCACGAGGAGTAAGGGACGTTTCAGAATTGTGATTTATTTTGAAATTTGGCACTGTGTATACAGCTCCAAATTTCAAAAAAAACTTTCTAAATTAACTCAAAATAAGCTATGCAATTTGCATAGCACAAATTGCGTAGCTTATTTCGAGCTATGGGTGCAGTGTAGATGCACCCTAAGAGAGCACTATGATTGCTCAGAGCTCCAGTATATAGTGAGAAAAGCCTGGAGAAAAGCCTGTTGAGAGTCTTTGGGTTAAGGTTAGAGGCAGGAGCAATAGAGGTGATGTTGTGGTCGGTGTTTCCTATAGATCACAAAATCAGGTGGATGAGGCAGACGAGGCATTCTGTTAGACAGCTAACAGAAGCTTGCAGATCAGAGATTTTGTTCAGCAAGTGTACAGATGACACTAAGCTAGGGGGAGAGAGAGATACATTGGAGGTTAGGGATAGGGTCCAGAGTGACCTAGACAAAATGGAGGATTGGGCCAAAAGAAATCTGATGAGATTCAACAAGGACAAGTGTAGAGTTCTGCACTTGGGACGGAAGAATCCCAAGCACTGCTACAGGCTGGGGGCTGGCTAAGCAACATTTCGGCAGAAAAGGACCTGGGGATTACAGTGGATGAGAAGCTGGATATGAGTCAGCAGTGTGCCTGTGTAGCCAAGAAAGCTAATGGCATATTAGGGTGCATTAGGAGGAACATTGCTAGCAGATCTAGAGAAGAGATTATTCCCCTTTATTCGGCACTGGTAAGGCCACATCTGGAGTATAGTGTCCAACTCTGGGCCCCCCATTACAGACAGGATGTGGACGCATTGGAGAAAGTCCAGCGGAGGCAACTAAAATGATTAGGGGGCTGGAGTACATGACCTACGAGGAGAGGCTGAGGTATTTGGGTTTGTTTAGTCTGCAGAAGAGAAGAGTGAGGGGGGATTTGATAGCAGCCTTCAACTTCCTGACGAGAGATTGAAAAGAGGATGGAGACAGGCTATTCTCAGTGGTGTCAGATGACAGAATGAGGAGCAATGTTCTCACGTTGCACTGGGGGCAGTCTAGGTTGGATATTAGGAAAAACTTTTTCACTAGTAGGGTGGTGAAGCACTTGAATGGGTTACCTCAGAAGATGGTAGAATCTCTATCCCTAGAGGTTTTTAAATCCCATCTTAACAAAGCCCTGGATGGGATGATTTAATTTGGGTTGGTCCTGCTTTGGGCAGGGGACTGGACTCAGTGACCTCCTGATGTCTCTTCCAGCCCAACGATTCTATGATTCTAAGGTATCTGACAATGATCAGATGGGAAAGGTCATAACTCCTGCTGCCTCTGGGACAGTTTTAAGAGAGAAAGTACGGGATCGACCAGAAAAACAGTAACATAAGCCAAGAGAAGAATTTTGATGGCTCATGTTCCTATTTAATGTAATTATGGTATAAGGAGGTTCCTACAGCTCTCTGAACCATGCCCAACTGCACGTTTACAGGACCAGCTAAACTCCTGGAAATGTAGAAACCTCTAGCAATTGCCAGAGTAGTTTATTTAAAGTGTCTAAAATGCATCGTTACAGACTCAGGAGTGTCTGGCTGGCCTATGTGAGAGGAAAGAGCTGTTCTTTCTCCATGCTTGTAAGTTACTTGAAGGGTTATGTCATGTATTTTAAATATGGTTGTGAAATCTGATAACTTCTACCAGCTGATATTTTCTAAAGCAGAGGCTCTCTATCTTGTAGGGTTCCGGATCCATTTGTAAATGTTTATGGCCTGTCATGACCCAGGAAATAGCTTGGGATAGAGGCCAGGGGTGATTTCAGGCAGGTCCTGCACTGAGGGCATGGTTACGTCCTGCCTTGCACTCAACCCCCGGTGGCATTTCCTGCAGCTTCCATGCTGTGGGGCTGGCTAGGCTTGGCACTTGACTTTGGGCATTGCCACCTCTAGGATTGCAGCACTGATCAGGTGTGGCCCCACCTCCCTGACTAGACCAAATCTGTGAGAATGGAGTTCTGACCTAGCCGGGGGGCCCACAGAAATGCCAGGCTCCAGAGCAAGCTGTGCATGGTGGGAGGCTCCATGCTCTCGGAAGGAATAGGGCACTTGGCAGAAAGGGTGGGGCTGGGACAGCCAGCCCTCAGAGCAGCCTGGACCATGCCACGTCCCCCCTAGCCCTTAGCGCTGGCTAGAGCTTGCCACCCGGTTTTAAGGGCATGGAGTTCTGGCAGCTGCCACTATAGCAGCCAGGAGCCCTGGACCCTTTTGAATTGCCAGGGCCTGGGGCAATTGCACCCTCCTCTCTCCCCCCCAACACTGGCGGGCCTGGACCTGGTTCTTGGGATAGCAGTGTCAACAACTCAAGTTTCATCTGCCCTACACAGACTCCTGTCATCATGACAGCTGAGCCAAACCTGAATGGAACCCCAAAGGAATCAGTGCCTGAATTCTAGCCATGACTAAACAGCAGCAGTTGCAAGATGTATGGGGAATTTTTAAAAAATATGGTTTTTAAAAATGCCCATCTAAAGTCAGAGGAGGCTTCTAATTAGTTGGCCTGCTTTGCAGAAGCACTGAGAAGCTGCAGCTCTCCCCACCACACACACACTGTATTATAGCACCTCCAAACCAAGGATCACAATGTATTTAGACTCACACTACCTCTGTAAGATCAGAGATGGTGTCACTCCCATTTTGTAAGTAGGGACACTCAGGCACACAGAACAGTGAACTGACTTTTGCTAGGCCATGTGGGAAATCTCTGACAGACTCAACAAGAAAACCAAACTCAACTTTCTTAACTCCTATCACTGAGTCACAGATCATCCTTCCTCCCTGCTTGAACCAGATCTAACCACAGATCTCATGCCTGACTGGGTAGCCAACAACGTAAGACATGTCTTATGAGTCATTTATCACAGGTTCCGGAATAAATCCACTCCAGCATGAATCTGTATCCCCCTGAGGGGCAGGGAAAGATAAAGCTAAGAGATGTGGACAGATGGCATTTCAAAAGCCTTTTTCAAAATGGTGTTTTATTTGCATTGCCAACCGATGGAGGAAAAGAAACCCCAAACCTTGGCAGATGCATTTTGGAGGCTTGTCTCAGAAGAATGGGGAATCTTCTCTCCAGCATGAAGAAGAATGTGCAATCATTGGCTAATAGACTTTAAGGATGGGATCCAGAGGCACCTTTGCATTTTCAAGGGTCTATTTTAATCCGAACAGAACTATTGCAATTCAGCAATACTGGTGGGATCTGTGATGTTGCTGCTGTCTAGCCACAGCGCTGACTATTAAGTCTACATTCCTATTCACAATGCCTCATCCTATGCTGCTTTGCCAAGTCTGCTTTTTTGTACAAGACATTTCACAGCCGCCTCAATTGGAAAACCAGCCAAACCAAAAAAGTGCTCAGTTTAAACTTTAAATTAAGGATCCGATTCCTGAGCCTGAGCCCTTCTGAAATTTAGCAGCCAGGCTGTCCCTAGGTGGGCGTGGGGCCTGGGAAATCCCCCCACCTCAGTGCCCAAGGCATGGGGCCCATGGCAAGCCCTTTACCGCAGGCCCTGCCCCTGCTCCACCTCTGCTCCAGCCCCACCCACCCTTTCCCACCCCTGCTCCACCTCCTTGCCCCTTCCCCTAGCAATGCAAACCGGGGGATTACCAGGGAAGCTCCCTTCCCCGAGCAATGCAAGATGGGGATTACCGGGGGGCCTGGCGCGGGTGACTTCACTGTGGTAGCTGGTGTTATCTAGATATCTTTTGAGCATCCTCATTTCAGTACTTGGATGCAAAAACAGAGGTCATTTTTCAAAAGCATCCCAAGCCTTAAAGTGTGAGCTTAGGATTTGATCCATCACCTGACCAGTTCTACCAGCAGCACAGAAAAATGAGGAAGCAGATTCCCCTGGAGACTCATCAACTTTTGGAGTTCCAAGAGCACTTTCTGCTTTGTCACTAGATTTTAAGAATATTTGCCTGACTTACACAGTAGTTTTTTATTCCTTACTGGACAGTAGAAGACTGTGTGCACTGTACATGCAGCATAGGTAAATAGTGAATGTCTGAGCAAATTTATACAGGGATCTATTAAGTAAGGCAGTGGATACATTTCACTCGAGCTGCTAGACAGGGACATATTCTGAATGTTCATGTCTGAATTTCATATATAAATTTACACTTGTCTTTACTCTGTATACTTGATGGGATTATTTCAATGGAAATATATTTTCATGGCCTGCCTGTCATATGATATACTAGAAGACTTACCAGGCATTGCTCAGATCCTTTAGGGAAGGGGTCTAGAAGTGTGGGGGTGCAGGAGTCAGGGCAGAGCCTTGGAGGTGTGGGGGAGGCAAGGCAGGAGCTTGTGGGTTGTGGAGGTGCAGGAGTCAGGGTTGGGGGTTCAGGAGAGGCTCAGGGCAGGGGATGCAGTGGGGGTGGGAATAAGGAGGGGCTCAGGGTGGGGGGGTCCCATCCAGCAGGGTTTTCTTTTCCCCTCCTCACCAGCAGGGCGATATCTCCCACCCCCCCTTGGCCAGCAGTGGCCTTCTCTCTCCCCCAGTCCCTCCCCCGGCCAGCAGGAGCTGTCACCTTTCATCCCCAACCGCCCCCTCGGCTGGCAGGGGCCTCACCTCTCTCCCCAGCCTCCCCATCCAGCAGAGGCCTGTTGTTTCCCCCTAGCTTCCCCCCCTCCCCCGCTTCCCCGCAGCTAGCAGGGCTTTCTCTCCCCCCCCCCCAGTGCTGCAGCCAAGGATGGGGGGAGAGATATGAGATGGGGGGCCACTGGTGGCAGGGAAGATGTCAAGCCCCAGCCCCAGTGAGCCACTCTCTTGGTGGTGCAGCTGCCCCCGGTGGTCACTCTGCAGTATAGCTCTCCTCTATATTTGCTGGCCCCTGTGGCCACTCTCAGTATTGCATCCATCCTCTCTCTGCTTCCTCCCAGTCTATCTGATGGAAAACAGTCTCATTCCCAGAACTTCCCATTTTCCTGGCATCACCAAATCCTGACCTTGCTTTTAAGTTAGGAGAACAGGAATCTGCATACCAAATTTTAGGTCTCATAGCAAGAGACCTAAAAAATTGTCACCATGGCTTAACCACCATGTAAAAGAAGCAGTGAGGAACAAAAAGGCATCTTTTAAGAAGTGGAAGTTCAATCCTAGTGAGATAAATAGAAAGGAACATAAACACTGTCAAATCAAGTGTAAAAATGTAATAAGAAAAGCAAAAAAAGATGCTGAGGAACAGCTAGCCAAAAACTCAAAAAGAAATAACAAAATGTTTTGTAAGTACATTAGAAGCAGGAAGCCTGCTAAAAAACCTGTGGGTCCCCTAGACGATCGAACTATAAAAGGCGCAATCAAGGACGATAAAGCCATTGTGGAGAAACTAAATGATTTCTTTGCTTCAGTCTTCACGGCTGAGGACGTTGGGGAGATTCCCAAATCTGCCGTCCTTTGTGGGTGATGAATCTGAGGAACTGTCCTGGATTGAAGTGTCATTAGAGGAGGTTCTGGAACAAATAGAAAAACTTAATGTTAACAGATCTCCGGGACCGGATGGCATTCATCCAAGGGTTCTAAAAGAACTCAAATGGGAAATTGCTGAACTATTATCTGTGGTTTGTAACCTATCCCTTAAATCGGCTTCTGTACCTAATGACTGGAAGGTAGCTAACGTGACACCAATATTTAAAAAGGGCTCCAGAGGCGATCCGGGCAATTACAGACCGGTAAGTCTAACTTCAGTACCGGGCAAATTAGTCGAAACAATCGTAAAGAATAAAATTGTGAAGCATGTAGAAGAACATAATTTGTTGGACAAAAGTCAACATGGTTTCTGTAAAGGGAAATCCTGTCTTACTAATCTATTAGAGTTCTTTGAAGGGGTTAACAAACATGCAGACAAGGGGGATCCAGTAGATATAGTATACTTAGATTTTCAGAAAGCCTTTGACAAGGTCCCTCACCAAAGGCTCTTGTGTAAATTACATGGCCATGGGGTAAGAGGGAATGTCCTTTCTTGGATTGAGAACTGGTTAAAAGACAGGAAACAAAGGGTAGGAATAAATGGTAAATTTTCAGAATGGAGAGGGGTAACTAGTGGTGTCCCCCAAGGGTCGGTCCTAGGACCAATCCTGTTCAACTTATTCATAAATGATCTGGAGAAAGGGGTAAGCAGTGAGGTGGTAAAGTTTGCGGATGATACCAAACTGTTTAGGATAGTCAAGACAGAAGCAGACTGTGAGGGACTCCAAGAAGATCTCACCAAACTGAGTGATTGGGCAACAAAATGGCAAATGAAATTTAATGTGGATAAGTGTAAAGTAATGCACATCGGGAAAAATAACCCCAACTATACATACAGTATGATGGGGGCTAATTTGGCTACGACAAATCAGGAAAGAGATCTTGGAGTTATCGTGGACAGTTCTCTGAAAACTTCCACGCAGTGTGCAGCGGCGGTCAAAAAGGCAAATAGGATGCTAGGAATTATTAAGAAAGGGATAGAAAATAAGACCCAGAATACTTACTGCCCCTGTATAAAACCATGGTACGCCCACATCTTGAATACTGTGTACAGATGTGGTCTCCTCACCTCAAAAAAGATATTTTGGCCTTGGAAAGGGTTCAGAAAAGGGCAACTAAAATGATTAGGGGTTTGGAACGGGTCCCATATGAGGAGAGGTTAAAGCGACTGGGACTTTTCAGTTTAGAAAAGAGGAGACTGAGGGGGGATATGATAGAGGTATATAAAATCATGAGTGGTGTGGAGAGGGCCGATAAAGAAAAGTTATTTATTAGTTCCCTAAATAGAAGAACTAGAGGACACCAAATGAAATTAATGGGTAGCAGGTTTAAAACTAATAAAAGAAAGTTCTTCTTCACACAGCGTGTAGTCAGCCTGTGGAACTCCTTGCCAGAGGAGGCTGTGAAGGCTAGGACTATAATAGAGTTTAAAGAGAAGCTAGATTATTTCATGGAGGTGAGGTCCATAAAAGGCTATTAGCCAGGGGATAAAATGGTGTCCTTGGCCTCTGTTTGTCAGAGGCTGGAGAGGGATGGCAGGAGACAAATCACTTGATCATTGTCTTCAGTCCACCCTCTCTGGGGCACCTGGTGCTGGCCACTGTCGGCAGACAGGATACTGGGCTAGATGGATCTTTGGTCTGACCCAGTACGGCCATTCTTATGTTCTTATGTTCTTATGTGGTCCTCGCTCTTACCATTTAGGAGGAATTCTTGAACAAACAGACTCACAGACAGGCAGATGCACATTTCTAAAATTCTAAAATATAGTAGCCCAATGTCTGTGACTCTGTCATGCTGAAATGCTGGCTGTTCCCTCTGGGTGGCGCTGTTGCCTCCCGCCGTGGCACTCAGCTGACTTTTGTGCTTGCTCCCGCGCGGCGGCCCGGCTGAGCAGTGCAGAAGTCAGCTGAGCACCACGGCGGGAGGCAACAGCACCGCCCAGAGGGAACAGCCAGGGGGCGGGCCCTGGATGAGCGTGCGTCTCTGACATCAGGAAAGGGCACCAGATTCAAAAGGAGGAAAGCGGAGTAGACACAGAGGATGCGGAGGAGACAGAGAGGAGAACGGAGGAGGCGGAGGACAGTGAGAGAGAGAGAGAGTGAGAGAGACACAGCAGGAGGAGGAGAAGAGAAACACAGAGTGAGAGGCGGGAGAGGGAGAAGAGAAAGAGAGAGAGAAGGAGAGAGAGGCAGGAGGCAGATGAGAGCTGAGAGAGAGAGAGGGTGAGGCAGTAGGAGGAGAAGAGAGAGAGAGGCCACTTGCTCCCGTGCAGCGGCCCGGTTGAGCAGGGCAGAAGTCAGCCGAGCGCCACAGTGGGAGACGAAGGGGGGCGTGGCGGCGACATACACGCCCAGGGGAGAAGAGAAAGAGAAAGAGAGGGAGAAGAGAAAGAGAGAGAGAAGGAGAGAGAGGCAGGAGGTGGACGAGAGCTGAGAGAGAGAGAGGGCAAGGCAGTAGGAGGAGAAGAGAGAGAGAGGCCGCTTGCGCCGCTTGCTCCCGTGCGGCGGCCTGGTTGAGCAGGGCAGAAGGCAGCCGAGTGCCACGGCGGGAGACGAAGGGGGGCGTAGCGGCAACATACACGCCCAGGGGGCGGGGCCTGGGCGAGCATGCATCCCCGACGGAGACAGAGGAGAGCAGAGAGAGAGTGAGAGGCAGGAGGGGGAGAAGAGAAAGAGAGACGGAGAGAGAGGTAGAAGGTGGAGGAGAGCTCAGAGAGAGAGGGGGAGGCAGTAGGAGGAGGAGAGAGAGAGAGAGATGGAGCGAGAGACCGGAGGCTCAGGAGAGAAGACCGACGTGGAGGAGAGACCTGAAAATCCCGTCTTATGACGGGCTAATTGGCTAGTTTCTAAAATGTATAGCTAGATGAACCAAATTCATTCCTGGTGTAAGAAAGTGGAAGTAATAGCTTCCAAGTCAGTCTTTCCCCTCTTATAATAACTGGCTATGCAAGGTGTGGTGAAAACAAATCAACCAACTTCTCCTTTTCAAAGCAAACTAAAAAAAACATTAAAGCTGAGTGGAGATGGATTCTATTCTTTAATTAGGCAGCAGAACATCCTCAAGGAAGACAGAGAAAGTAACAAGCAGAAAGTTTAACCTGAAACATCAGGAAGTGTTGTCACTATTTTGAAAAGAGTAAAGAATGTACAGTATTAGTTTTGCATGACACAGGAACAGAGGATTGTTCGTCATTTCTATGTTTTTCATTCTAACATGCATATGGACAAAGGACATTTCATTTCTCCGACTCTGGGATTTGTTAAATGATGTTCTGAGTTTTATTTCAGCTCTGTTTGGAAGCTGATGCAGTAGGAAAAACTAAACATTTCCAGTTAATGCACTTACAGAATGACAATGTGCGTTAGTACCACTGCACAACATTTTTCTGATTTTTTTAAAATAAAATTTTGACATTAAAAACAAATTGAGAAATATGCTGATAATGTTTATGTAAAACTTTTCCCCCATTTTTGACCCCAATATTGCTGGTTGAAATAAACAAACATCTTAATATTTCACATTTTTAAAACCTCCAAAAGTTGTGAAGATTCCCCTCTTTTTCTGCATTTGGCTCCGTCTGGTTTGAAGATGTATGGACAGGACTTCAGTAAAGCTACATTATGGAAAACCTGGGGCAAATGGTTATAGCCCTATTAACATCAGTGAAGCTATACTGAATTACATCAGCAAAGAACCTTGATTATACATTTAGATATACATGATAGTATATATATATATTTGTTCGTCTCTCAGGCTATGAGATTATTTCAAAATAAGTTATTTCAAAATAATAACTCCTGAAATAACTATTTTGAAATAGAAGCTTCAGGGCGTAGCTGAGTTAGTCTGTACAGGATAAACTTAAAAAACAACAAATGGTCTGGTAGCACTTTATAGACTAACAAAACATGTAGATGGTATCATGAGCTTTTGTGGGCACAGCTCTGGTCATCTGAAGAAGTGGGCTGTGCCCACAGAAGCTCATGATACCATCTACATGTTTCGTTAGTTTAGAAAGTGTTTCGGGGATGTCTACATTTCTTTCCTCTCTCAAGAGACGAATGCAAATGCAGACACCAGAAATTGCAAATGAGCAGGGATTTAAATATCCTGTGCTTCATTTGCATAATCACGTTATGGCGCTATTTCGAAATAGCGCTATTTTGAGAGAAAAAATGGGGTTATTTTGAAATGAGTAAAGGTTATTTTGAGGGAAGGGTTTTATCTCGAAATAACCCCTTTTTTCTCTCGAAATAGCGTTATTTCGAAATAGTGCCATAATGCGATTATGCAAATGAAGTATGGGATATTTTTTGAGGAGTAAGGGTTATTTCCTCATTTTTTGAGGAGTAAGGGTTATTTCAAGGGAAGGGTTTTATCTCGAAATAACCTTGTTTCTTCTCTCGAAATAGTGCTATTTCGAAATAGCACCATAATGCTATTATGCAAATGAAGTGCAGGATATTTAAATCCCTGCTTCATTTGCAATTTCAGGTGTCTGCATTTGCATTCCTCTCGAGAGAGGAATGAAATGTAGACGTACCCTGCCAGAACATTCATTGTTTTTTAAGTTTATTTTGAAATAGTGTGTTCACACTACAAGTCCCAATTGAAATAGCGCAGATTTATATCGAAATAGCACATCCACACTGATTGGAGCCTGTATTGCATTTAAAGCCACATAGAAGCATTCCGGGAAGGGCATCAGGACAGCAGTTACTTCCTGTAGCTGCTTCCTAAGGCTAGCTGAGACTCATGCTTAAAGGGACTCCTCTCTCCACTTCTCCATTGCCTACCCCCTTGAGGGAATGCAAACTCATGCCGTGGGCTTTGGTTGCCCTTGCGGACACCACAGCACTTGCAACGTGGAGCCAGAGCTGCTTCAAAGCAGTGCAAGGCTCTTTGACCTCCTGCTGAGCTTCATGGCGCAGTTCATGCAGAATTCCCAGGTAGTGCTGCAGGAGCACAACGACCAGCCCGGAATGGTCCTCACCCAGGCCCGGGCACGCCTCAAGTGTCACATTCCCTTCCATGCTCCCCTGCACACTGTGCAACACTGCATCTGGTGGCAGGCGACCAGTTCTGACTGGTGGGACTGCATCATCATGCAGCGCTGGGACGACCAGCAGTGGCTCCAGAACTTCTGCATGCAGAAGGCCACCTTCCTGGAGCTCTGAGTGGCTCACCCCTACCCTCCAGTGACCGGATACACCCATGAGACCTGCCATCCCCCTCCAGAAGCAGGTCACCATCGCACTTTGGAAGCTTGCCATGCCGGATAGCTACCATTCCGTTGGGAACCACTTCAGTGTAGGGAGATCCACAGTCGGGGCTGTGTTCATATAGGTTCAACTCTCTTACTATTTTACTGGGAGGGTAGTAAAGCACTGGAATGGATTCCCTAGGGAGGGCTGTCCCTGCCTGTTGGAGGAGAGGGGGGCAAGGTGTTGGGGGAGGTGTGTATGAGCAGCAGAGGCCACTTTCCAGGGACAGTGCTACTGGGATCCCCTCCACTCCCCACCCCCCCCCGGCAGGTGTCTGCCATATCGCCACACTTGACCAGGAGTGCATGCTGCCTGACAGTGCGGGCATGAGCCCGTGCCATGTGCAGCATGGCTGTGTGTTTCCAAGACCCCGGCCTCCTTAGTGGTTGCTTGTCGTGGGAAGATGTCCCAACATGAAGTCTGGAGTAAGGCAGGCTTGTGAAAGAACCTGGTGAGAAGGATCGAGGGGTTCCTGTCTGAGAGCATCATGGGGCTGAATGCTCCAGACTGGCGCACCCACAGGAGCACAGGCTGTGCACAGGCTGCTATGTGTTCCCCAAGCCGAGAAGTCCGAGCGAGGAGTGCGTAGCCCCTTGCAGCACACTCTCTTCCCCCGCATGTGTATACAGAAAGGGATTAAAATCATCTGAACTGCCTTCACCAGGTTCATCCGAGCCCTGGGAAACATCCTGGGATGGGAGGACTGACTCCAGGCAGATGAACTCCTGGCTACTGTCCTGGCTGGGCATGGTGTCCTGGCTGGCCTACTCCTCCTCCTCGCCGTTGTCCTCCCCCCACCCTCACCCTTGTGGAGGCTGACGATGGGTGTGTCTTGGCCAGAGTTGATGATGGGAGGGAGAAAGAGAGGTGACTGCCCCCACAGGGTGGCATCCAGCTGCTCATACTAGTGGCATGTGTGTGGTGCTTCCCCAGAGAAGGAACTTCGTTCCCTGGCCTTAGTGTAGCCCTGACGCAGTTCTTTAATTTTCATGTGCACCTGGTCCAGTGCGCAGCTGTGCCGCTTCTGGGCCAGGCTGGTGGCCATCCGGCCGCAGATGTTGACATTTCAGCATCTGTTGCGGATGTTTGTCTCCTTGCCCCAGACCTCGATGAGATCCAGGATCTTTGCACCAGTCCAAGCCGGTGCCCTCTTTTGCCCCTGGCCAGGGGCTTTGGAGTAGGGATGTAAAATTTTGATTAACTGGCTTATTAAATAGTCGATGCAATTTGCATCGACTAGTTAATTAGTCAATAAGGGTGCCTCCGCCTTTGAAGTGTAGCAACAGCCCCAGGGTTGATGCTACACTTCAAAGACGAAAGTGCCGCGGGGAACGCGGGGCTAGTAGGGGACTCTGTTAGTCTCCCACTGGCCCCGTGCTCTCCACAGCATTTCAAAGCATCAGCGCTGCATGGCATCCAGGGTCAGTGGGAGTCCCCTGCTGACCCCGGGGTCCACACAGTGCTGCCTCTTTGAAACACTGCGTGCAGCCCGGGACCTGCTGGGGATGAACGTGGCATTTCAAAGTAGCAGAGTCCCCAGCTGGCCCGCGTGGTACGCACATTTCAAAGCAGCAGCACTGCGTGGAGCCCAGGGTCTGGTCCCGGGCTCTCTGCGGTGCTCCCATTTTGAATCACCCCGCCTTCCCCCCCCCTTGCTGCCTCTTTCTGATAGAGGCAGCAAGCCGGGGGGAAGTGACTAGTTGACTAGCTTGTCGACTCTTTGATAATCATTTGTGTATTGGCTAGTCGACTAGTCGTTCACATCCCTACTTCAGAGGTGGCCACTGGTGTGCTTGCAGATGTCGGGGGCTCAGAGGGAGCACTGGGGTCACTCATGGCTGCATTGAAGGGTGCTGCTGTGTGGCATGGAGCTGCCAGAGCTGGCGTGGTGCCACAAGCACCTTCCCTTCTGCCTGCAGCTTTAAAGACAGCAAGGGAAGGGGAGCATTAGAGTTGTCTGGGCAGCTGGGAGATACCTCTGGAGGCCAATTCTTTTGAAATAATAGCAACTGAGCGTCCACACTAGCGCTGTTTTGAAATAACGAGTTGTTCCTCATCAGAAGCAGAGGGTATTATTTCAAAACTAGCCAATTAGCCCGTCATAAGACGGGATTTTCAGGTCTCTCCTCCACGTCCATCTTCTCTCCTGAGCCTCTGGCTTCTCACTCTGTCCGTCCGTCCGTGTCCGTGTCCGTCTCTCTCTCTCTCTCTCTCTCTCTCCTCGTCTTACTGCCTCCCCCTCTCTCTCTCAGGTCTCCTCCACCTTCTGCCTCTCTCTCCGTCTCTCTCTTTCTCTTCTCCCCCTCCTGCCTCTCACTCTCCCTTTCTCTTCTCCTCCTGCCTCTCACTCTCTCCACTCTCCTCTGTCTCCATCGGGGATGCACGCTTGTCCAGGCCCTGCCCCCTGGGTGTGTACGTCACCACCCCGCCACTCTTCCCCTCCCGCCGTGGCGCTCGGCTGACTTCTGCGCCGCTCTGCCGGGCGCAAGCAGCCATTTGGGCCCTGCGGTCCCCATGTAGCACCTCCGTCAGCAGCGCAGAAGTCAGCCAAGCGCCACAGTGCGAGGCAACAGTGCCCCCTAGAGGCAACTCGTAACGCTACAGCGTTACAGAGTCACAGTCATTGGGCTACTACATATATATGATAACAAGCCTGTTATTTTGAAATAATTTCGAAATAACGGGCTTGCTGAGTGGACACCCGCCTTGTTATTTCAAAATAACTCCCCCATGTAGACATGCCCCTAAAGTGCCACAGGACCTTCTCGTTTTATTTAGCTGTACAGTCAGTGTCCCCACTGAGTTCAACGTGCTTGGCTCAGACTCTCACACTGTGGTCTGGCATGTGATTCTTATACAAATGTTTAGGATCCATAAATTAAATTAATTGCTCTGGACAAAGTAAATTTCACTTTCAGGGTTTTGTGAACATAGCAAGTGATGCAGCATTCATAACAGTGCTGGCATTTTGCCCTTTATTGCTTAGGTTGCCAAAGGATGCCTGAAAGCCAAACATAGCTTAAGGAATATGGCTGTGGCTGTCCAAGACAGAAAACTTCATGCTGGTGTTACCGTTGGGTGGGCTGGTGTTCATGTCACTGCCCTGCTTCTCTGGTAACCAAGAAAACAAACCCAACTCCCATAGAAAAGTAGCTGGAGACCCAGAGTTCAGTCTCTAAGGATTTTCTCCAAGGACTGCCCAGGGTCAGCCTCCCCACATTTGAGTCCCAAAAGAACTAAAGAAATGAATTTAAACAAACAACTTTATAAACTCTAATGACAAAGAAGCCACAATCTAATTTTACAGCATAACATGGCTGCGTTACGATCCACAGACATTATCACCACAGTGATACAGAAACAGAAATAAGGAAAGCAAATCGAACTCTGAGGAGTTCGGTCCCCACAGAAATGCAGTGAGAGGAAGCTGAGCGTTCCCAAAAGCTTAGGCTGAGTTTACCTCAGTCTCAAAGACTTTGAGCACCAAAATCCATGGTCTGCTGTGTCTGAAACAACATCCTTCCTCAGCTTGCTTGTAGGCATGGGCAGCGGATAGGGGAGCTGGGGAAGCCCGAGCCTCTCCAAACGGCCAGGCATGGCCCTACCCACATTCCACCCCTATGGACCCTCTTGGGCAGGGCTGCTGCACTCCAGGGGCTAGGACCATGCTGCTGCCTCTTAGGACTGGGAGGCTACAGCAGTACCACCGTGTGCTCTTCCTCCCAGTGCTCCAGGGCTGGGGGTGACTGCAGCAGTGCCACCAGGCATTCTCCCTCCTGGCACTCTGGGACTCAGGTATGGGGAGGCTGCAGCTGTGCTGCCACTCACTTTCCTTCCAGTCTGGAGGACAGGGGGGCAGCTGCATGTAGGGTCTCCTCTGGGCCTGGAAGGGGGGGGCTTTGGGTGGAAGGTGCAGGGCTGGGGATAGCCTTCCCCAGCCAGAGGGTCACAAGCTTCTCATTGTAGGGGTCTTCACTAACCACTCAGCTAGCTGGTTAACCAGTAACTCAGGTAGGTGCATAGGCTTAAAAAAAAAAACCCTGTTATAAGAAAGTACAAACCAGACTAGCCAAATGTTAATGGCTCTTTCCCCTTGCTATAATTAACATTGCCCAAGCTTCCCTGCTAGAGGGTCAACCGCATCACTAACCTGCTGCAGGGACAACAGCCTGCTTTCTCTTCTTGTCTCAGCGCCTCCCAACTCACACAGGGCATGTGGCCTCCCTGAAAAGCAGTTGCCCTGACCGTTTGCACTCCTGGAGTCTGATTCCGCAACAGGGAGCCCTTTGGAGCAGACCCAATAGTACAACCAATTCCAGAAGCTTCTGGATGTGGAGTGATAAATCAGCCTAGCAACAATAAATCAGACACAACTCACTTCTACCTTTCCCCAATGGGGTCTCTTAAAGGGATATCTCCTTATTAGGCATGTGGGTTACACTGAGACCTGTAGTCTCCACTGCTGCACCTCCATGCTAGTGTTGAAGTGGTTATACTCAACTCCATTTTAGGAAAATCAATGCAACTTGGCAAATTCCCAAAGTGGTATTTGCCTGGGCACAGTTTGGCTGTTCCTCCTCTGTCATGACAATGCTGCCTGTTCATTCTATAGTATCAACAATGCCTTGGCATGGGGGCCCCTGAGTCTCCAGGCTGCTGGCTGACTGAGCAGTGCCTCTTCCTCCTTGTGGCACTGCTGGGGCAGTGTGGCAGAGATTCAGGATCATCCTCCAGTGGACACCAAATACCCATCCACTCTGTCAGTGCACTGACTGCAAGAAAATGCAAATTATCAGTCTTTTCCTGCCCCTATTCCACATTTTCCCCACTCCTCTTACTAAACATCCTGTAATTAATTTTTACAACAGAGGTCATAATTCAAGTGCTCTCTCGCCGGACACCAATGGTGGTCTCTGGGAAACATTAATATAGACCTTGCATCTCACATTGCTTCTTCACAACCTGAGCTGCAAAGTTTCGATCCGGATCCAAAATATCCTAAAGTTCAAGGTGTTTTTCTATCCACAGTTTTCTTTGGCCCATTATAGAAAGAGGGGTCAAGTTAAGTTTAGCTATGTCACATAATCATGTGTGTTTGGAGAGAGGTTTAGAATAAGGTCCATCACCACTTTAAACCTTCAGCTATCTTCGGAGGTGATGAATGATAGTTAGATAAACAGCACAATGGAATGGGAGGAATAAATTCTGTCCAGAACAGTGCAAACACCTACTTTCAATAGGAATACTATGTAATAGTTACTGTCCATGCTGAGCAGACAGATCTGTGCTTGTTAAGGTCCCATATAAAAGACACCTCTCTCCCCCACAGTAAATTGCAGTTATCTTAGTTTATGTAAAAGAGAAGATGAAAGGTTGAGCAGTAAGTGCTAAAAGCTGAATAGTCTAGTTTTTCCAACGGGGTGTTTAAACCCCTGCTACATCATCTTCTCCACTAGAGAGATTTAAGCCCGCTCCAGTAGAAATGTCATGCAAATTTGGGATATAATAGTGTGCATCATAGCCACAAGAGGGTGTTCTGAGATCATCTAATGCTGCTGAACAGGCAATGTAAAGTTCTCACTTCTGTTCATTGGAGAAGAAGAGCAGAAAAGATGTTGTCTTATGATTACACAGCAATAAATGATGGTGCCATAGCCACTGTTGAAAATGATCTCACAACTCAACTGTGTCAGGAGGTCACAAGCTTTATAGAAAGCCCTCATTTCCTTCAAAACATAGACACACTTCCAGGGAGGCCCTGTGCATGTGAAAATGTCATACATTGCTACATACACCTTGGTAGCATGCTTTCGCTTTCTAAATGTTTACTAGAACTCTCTCTCTCCATCAAACAGTGCTTGGAGTTGAGATTTCACAAATCTTCATGCAGGAAATCTCAGCTTCAATAATATAAAGGGAGATAGAGGACCAGTAAATCAAAACTGACTGCGTATCAAGTTTATTCAGTTTACAGATAAAAAGATGGCTTTTCTAAATGTCAGCTTGCACAATGCCTGGATTCTGAAAATCAAGTTAGGATTTTTTATTTTTGTCTCAGGCATTACTTCCAGTGGGGTGGGGGGATGGGAAGACCACATACATACATAGCAGTGAATGGGAATCAAATTGTTATGTTCAGTACAGAGACGGGGAGCAGAACTGTTGAGTAAGAAAATGCCATTATTAGGTCACTTTAAATCTGAAACATAATTCATATGTATTTGTATTTGTTCACAGTGTATATTCCCATAGCTATGTAGTTTATATTTCCTATAGGATAATATTAAGATGGTATCAGACTATTAATGGAAATTAGCATGTATTTAGTTATAGCATATTACCATTAATTCTAGCATGAGAGTAATAACTTATTGCTGATAAAGCATCCAGGGTGAGAAAACGTATGACCGTTCAAAAGTAGACTTAAAGACTACTGTCGAGCCATTATGGTAAATCTGGGAAATAATGTTCATTCTTAAAATTAGTATGAATATTCAAATCCTTTTTGGATTATAAGAATCATGAACATTTACTGTTTAAATTAAGTAGATTTTTTATAAATATAAAATAGACCAAAACAGAGGTTGCGGAGTGGCTCAGAATACAGTATAAAGTAAGCGGGACAAATTATGCTCTGCGATAACTCTATTAAAGTTAGTGTCGTTATTTTGGATTAGCACCTGGTAACCGAAAGGGAAATCTGTGCCTTTTCCTTCTAGGCTGTCAATCCAAGCACAGCTCAGGTTGGCTGTTAATGACAGAATCTTATGGCCCTTGAAACATTGGTGATGAGAAGTGAAACATCTCAATTATAGGACCCACTACCAAAGTTAGTGCTAAATGGCATTGTTATTGGCAGGGCCAAGAAATGAATAGGCAGGGAGAATGAGCTATCCCTTTGCACCTGACCTCATGCAGAAATTGCATCAGTTTCTGAGGTACTTAAACTGATACATCCACTGTATGTAGGCACTCTGAGTCATTGAAGAGTGGCTAATAGCAAGTTAAAAACAACAAACAGTCCTGTGGCACCTTAGAGACTAACACATATATTATATTATGAGCTTTTATGGGTAAAACCCGGTCATTTGAAGAAGTGGGCTGTGCCCACAAAAGTTCACGATACCATCTATATGTTTTGTTAATCTATTAAGTGCTACCAGACCATTTGTTGTTTTTAAGTTTATCCTGTACAGACTAACTCGGCTACCCCCAGAAGCTTCATCAGATGAGTTGGAGTGGAAATTACAGAATCTAGAGTATATAGAACAGAAAAAGCAGTTACCGGTCAATTGTAGGACCAGTGTTAACAATGCTAATTGAGTCACACTGGATGTGTCCCATTCATACCTTTTGCTGTGTAAATATGAATTTCAAAGGCAGGGGAAATTGCCTTTGTAGTGTGCAAACCAGTTAATATCATTATTCAAGCCCAAATTGTTAGTGTCAAATTTGTAAATGAATTCCAGTTCAGCAGTCTCCCTCTGTAATTGGGAAGAGGAATGGTTACTTTTAAATCCATTATTGAATATCCAGGGAGGTTAAAATGTTCCCCTACAAGTTTATGTGTGTTACTATTCCTGATAGAAAGTTAGTTTAATTCAGTGTTAAAATGAAATTAATATTAGCCACTCCTAATCCAATATAAGCACACTGATTTAAACACTAATTTGGTTATATCAGAAAGAGATATTTGGTTATATCAGTGCCATATCTGTGTGTAGATTGGGCCCTAAAGGAGCAACTTCAAGGAAAGTATGGAGGCACATTGACCATCAAGATCTGAGCTACTACAGGCTCTGCTGAACTGGGAGCACTTTGAATTGTAACATCAAACTCTATGCCCCCCCCCCCCCCCCGCCCTGGATCCTGGCCCCTGTTGTGTATTTTGCTCAGCCTCAGTACTACGAAGGAACTATATGGACCCATTTGGTTTTCCCAAAATTGTATTGACTAATTGCCACAAGGGGGCAAGGTTTCACTATCTGCATACCCTGTTCGTGCTGATTTCTAAATGCAGAACATGCTAAACACCACTAGAGGGCTCACAATCCCTGTACAACAGTGCTTCTCAAACTGTGCTCTCATCTCCAGGGGCTTTGCAAGGTTGACAAACTGGAAGCATCAATAGGTACAACACATACAATCAGTGGACCGCTGGGGTGCCGCATAAGTACAACTTATACAATCAGTAGACTGCTGGGGCGCCGCATAAATTTTTACTCATGTAAAGGGCTCCGGAGCCCAAAAAATTTGAGAACCACTGCTGTAAAAAATTAGTGTATGGGGTTATGAGTGGGGGTGAGAAAGAGCTATGCAAGGGCTGAGGTGTTGAAATCATCTTCAGAAACCCAGGGTGAGGATGAGTTAAGCATCAGTGTAGCCTAGGCACAGCCGCACTCCCACACATATACAGGGTGAATTCACACAACCCACTGACCCATAAAGAGAAGCACCATCAGGTAAGTCCCCTGTGGACCTCCCCAGTTTTAGCACAGTGGGGATACAAACCTCCTTCCACTGCATTTGGAGCCTTTTGCAACTTGACAGGAGGCCACAGGATCTGGCTCTAAAGTCATTCCCTTTTTTAAAATAAATTAGCATAGACCAGGCAACCTGACAGGTGCACAGGGTTTAGAGAAGCAATTAACATGCTTTAAAATGACTCCATAGTGAATGGATGTTGCCAGTCCTCAATACACATTCACACCAGCCAATCTGGCTTTTTCCCTCAGCACAATGTGTTTAATAAACTCTTTAAAAAAAGATGCATTTTTAAAGCTGTTGTACTGCTGAGCCCAGAGCTGTGACATGAACATAGCCAGGTCATTTAGAGGTGGGGCTGACTGCCCATCTGCAACCCAGCCCATAGTGTCTCTCCTTCCTCTTGTACAGCCCCCTCAGACATAGACTGAGTCACATTTTTGAATTCTTGCACAGGGCTGTGTTCAGAAAACGCTCTTTAAAGTTAGTGGGAGTCAGGGAGCTATAGCCCCACCCAACGCTGTGGAAATTATTCCTCAGTGGCAGCCTGAGCTTTCCATTCCTCCCCTACGCTTAATAAGATGTTGGGCAGAGGGTAGTAGAGATGTCTAAGGGCTCTAGATGTCGAGTTATCACAGGAGTCCAAAATCCCCTAGGCATCTTTGAAAATCCTAACCTTTGACCATTTATCTTTGACCATGGGCCCAATCCTGAGGCCTGGGTCTTCCTGTGGCATCATTTACAACCTCTGCAACGTGTGGCACCTCTGCAACATGGATGAAAAAACTACCAAACAAGAATGACAGGGTCCTAGACTCACCTTGTCCTTTCTTTGCACAGATGAATATAACTCAACAGGTGAGTGGTGGAAAATCAGCCCTTCCCTCTTCATTCAGAAATCCAATATAAGTCAGCAGATTGATTTTGATCACACTCAAGTTATACGCCGGTGTACGTTAACACCTAACAGAAACTGGTGTGAGAAGAGGGGCAGGACTGTTGATAATGAACAAATTGGAAGTAAGAGGACTTCGGGATATGACTTTATATCAATAATGTAGATGGAACAAGTCTAACTCTGCCCTCACATCTACCAGTGAGTAAGCATGTTGAAGTCAATGGCCAGCTCTTAACCTGCACTCCTTTCCCATGCAGGACTCCCAAGGAAGGCATTGTGAGCAGACTAATGGTCCTCTAATCCACTAACCTGTCTCCCACAGTGACCAGTGATTCACCCTAATTCCCCATACTTAAGAGACTTGCCCAAGCCCAGAAACATGAGGTTTTCTCTCTTCTCTAATGCTTGGGTAGCATCAACTGTAATAACTGAATACTCTGGTTAGCCATCTAAACATTCAGCCCTCTTTGCATCTTGCTAAATTCTAGGCTTAATACAAAGTCAAAACTGCTCTTCTTCCATTATATAAGCAATGGGAGTTACGTACATGGACTGAAGGAGAGGAGAATCCTTAGTTTTATGACCCAAGGACAGTTAGCTTTTTGTGTATATGTGTGAAATATTTTACTCAGAACAACTAATTTGACAAATAGAGAAAAGGAGAGAAGATAACAGATACATCATCCAATTTATTAATGTCAGTGTATGAAGCTGTATACGCAATACAAGAACACATTACACAAGATGACCATGAGAACGGCAATTTATATACAAATGTCAGAAAGAACTAAGAGACAAACCTTTGACTTCACACAGCCATTCACCAGTCAGAATTAATTACTTTGTTATGCCATTGCTCAAAAATAAAACCCAGTATGTGTCCTCCATGAGATGCCAACCTTTCTTAATGTGACTCTGAGTATTTTTGGCATGAACTCTTATTCCTATGGAAACAAAATGTAGCAGTATTATTAGTATTTTCCATATGATCATACAATTTCCACTCTGCTCAGGAATAGAAACCCATATGATCCTAGAGCAAATCCAAGCATGTGGGCAGGGAAACATTTCCAGTTGTAGGATCCAAGGCTGGAGCAAATAGAATAACAAATTAGAGGCTCATCTTTAGAAAATCCAGCATGATGATGATTGGCCAGAATGATACTGAGCTGGTGTAAATTGGCAGAGTTCATGAAGCTCCATCAATGTACACCATTTGAAAAGCTGTCCCAAAGACTTTAATGCTAAAATCCCACCGGGATTTCTTGCGCCTGATTCTAATCTCAATCACACCAGCAGATATAAATAGCAACAGCACTCAAGTCCGCGGAGTTAATCCAGTGTAAATGTGGTGTAAATGATCAGGGCCCTGCTTCAATTTTGTAACTCCATCTGTAATACCCAGGTTCAGCAGCAAAATCAGAGATTCTCCAAATGAACCAGAACTCATTAGAGTTAGTGTTAGGTTATAAGTGCCCTTGACAAATTTTGGGAATAGATTTTTATATAGGACATACCGTGAATGCCCTAAATGGGGCTCTAAAGAGTCATTATATTCAGTAGGACAGTCTCATCCCGAGCCTGATCTAAAGACTTGGAGTCCAGTAAATGGAAGTCTTTGTTTTCCCCCTGACTTTTCTGGGCTTTAGATCAAACCCAAGAAGGACAGGGCTTTGGTGGGAGGCAGAGTTCAATGTAATGGAAGAAACACACATTTGGGATGGTAAATCATTTTTGCTTATTCAAACAAAAGGAAAGAAAGACAAAAACGAAAACAAAATTAAATAAACCCCAGAAATAGTAATTACTGCCCATGAATAAGGGTGAGACAGATACTCAATTCCCCAAAAGACTTGTCAGCAAATCTTAAAGAGATTCCAAATATTGATAAATGCAGGAAATTGCTATTACAGAGACTAAGAAGGCTTTTACACTGGCATGTTTTGTCACTAAAAACTGCCTTTTGTAGACAAAACAGTGAGAGCATGTATACTACAATGCAACTTTTGTCAGGAAAAACACAGTTTTGGCAACAAAAACTTCCACCCCCAGGATAGACTTTTGTCTTTTCCCCTCCCTTTACTGTTGACAAAGAGCCTGTGTGGACTCTGTTGTTTGTTTTGTAGAGAGAAGTGGCTTCTGCCAGCATCCCATAATGCCTGCCCTGATGGCTCTGCTCAGTGTTTTATGATTTCTGCTGCCCTGCAGGCATGCGCCTCTCCCCTTTCAAATTCTGGGAAGTATCTGACAACTGAGTGAGCTGCTCCACTGGAGGAACAAAGAAAGCAAATAATTGGAATGCTTCTGTTCTGCCCTGCACTAGAAAGACAGCAGCAGACAGATGCTGCAAGGGGAGGGCTGGAAAGGGTGCTGGGCTGTTTTGACATTCCTCAGCACAGAGAGCCTTCAGGAGGTAGGAAGGAATCCCAAGAATCTCAGGGATCAGCTCTGCCTTTCCACAACACTGTCCTGTGGGATGCTTACCCATCTTGCTTTGCTCTTATCTGTCATCAGGGAGCTAGCAATTTGGCCATGAAATGCCAACAATGGGAGAGAGAAAAACTGGTTTGACTGGTTTTTGCTTTTGGCAATTTTTGACAGCGCTTTAGTCACCAAACCTTCCCAGTGTAGACATAGCTTTAGTCAGTGGTGGGCAACCTGTGGCCCACGGCCCAGGAGCGTTCTGTGTGCAGCCTGTGGAACCCTTCTCACTGCACACATCTCTCACGAGAGGCCCTACATTTGCCTACTCCTCCCCTGCCCTCCCTCCTTCCCTCCCTGCCAGAACTTCCGGAGTGCTGTGAATCAGCCAATTAACATCCTGTCCCTGTTCCTCCATCTCCCTCCTAGAGCTTGAATGTGGTAAATCAGCTGATTCACAGCAGTCAAGTCCTGGGAGGGTTGGGGAGGAAATGGGACGGGGTGTGTTCAGGGATGAGGCAGGGGAGTGGCCGAGTGGGGGTTTGAGTGGGGAGGGGCCTAGCAGAGGGGAGGGTCAAGCATCTCCTGGCAAAATGAGAAGTGACACACATCATCTGTGAGATACATGCTGATTGCTCAAAACACTGTGAGAGCCATGCGCTCCCTTTGCTCCTTTATGTTACTTTGTCTTGCAATTTAATCTGCCCCTAATATTGGATCACTTTGTGCTGAAAAGATATGATAAAGAAGGTGAATCAAATGCAATGCACTTAAGCTCATTCTTGGGGTCATGGTTAGTGTACATGCCCAATTTCAATCTTGCAGCCTACTGAGAGGAAGAAGGACTGCTCATATGGCCCACTCATTAGCCTTGGTTGCCCATCGCTAGTCTAAGCACTGATACCTAGGGAGAGGGACAATGGGGTGCAAAGGTACTATTTCCATCTCTCATACAAGAGACACTGCTAATGCTGTTCCCTGTGTGCCCTGAATACAATGAAGGAGATGGATGAATTAGCGTGGTTTGAAGAGGTAGGCCTGTCCCACTTTCACACACATACTAGATACTGGAGGCCAGTATTAAGTAGAGTGCACACGGCACTTCCAAAAGATGTGATACGCTGCTTTGGACACTTTCCTTCCATTATTCCTGCCTCTACCGTCGCACACTGCCAACCTCCATTGCCTTACATCTCTCCTAACCCTGAGAACTGTCTCTCTAACAGTAATGTCCAGCTAATGCCAGCTACTTTTGTACAGTATTAAAATACAAAGCAGTTAGATCATGAGAAGGGATTAGGTGACAAAAATGAAGCTGCTGGTCTAACACCTCTTTTCATCAGAAAGGATGTATGGGATTTTTTTTTGGTTGTTTTTTTCTGGGGATTTCAGACAGGATGAGTCATTTTTCCTTTAAACCTCAGTCCCGCTAATACATGTATCTATATATCTGTCATTTTGGTTACAGCTGGGGTAATTCAGAGGTCAACGGATAACGCAACAGAGAGAGTTTTATGAAAACCACTTCTGGAGCCAGGAAATGAAAAAAAAAATCACAGAAAATGTATCATATTGCATGCTTGTCTAATTAGGACATTATTGTGAAAAATACCCTGCATTGATATTTTTTTCTTTTTTCCCTTTTCTAAATAACCATGGAATAGAAATTGCAGGGTGAACATTTTTCCAAGCTGCCCTATCTATGTGCCAAATTGCTTAGAGCAGCTGAGGCCATATTTTGTTAGGTTATTAAATAAACTAAATGCCAAAATAGTTAGTGATAAACAAGCATGGGATGTTATGGTTGTTTTCACGTAATCAGATTTGATTACATGCCAATATGTTTTCATTGGTTTGAAGGTATTTGTTCTGATGGTTTGGCAGGGTGACCAGTTTTGCTTAGGCCCAATTAACAATCTGGCGCTTGTAACTGAATGAAAGGCAAGATAATGGTGTGATTAGAAGAGGTATCCACATCTGGTACCTGCCTTGAAGATCAGTGAAATATCTGCACTCAAGGTGGAAGCTTCTTCCTTTGTTAATAAGATCAGAATATTTACAAACAGCTCTTCTGAAAAAAAGCTCCTATATCAGTGAGGGGCAACTTAGGCTAGTGAATGGGCCAAATGAGTGGTTCTCCTTTATCTCAGGGTATGTCTACACTGCAGTGTTTTTCCAGAAAGAAGAGGCCTCCAGGAAAACGCACAGGTGCCCTGGTGGCCACTCTGTCCACAGTAATCACAACTTAAATGGGAGATAGCATCCAAACAATGTGGATGCTATCTTTTGAAAAAGCACATTGCTTTTTCGTTGTGCTTTTGCTGTGTAGACACTCTCTTTCGAAATAACTCCACAACACAAATTTATTGGTTGGGGTGGGGGACGGTAGAGCTAGGACAGTTACCTGTTTCATCCATCTTCATAGGGTGTCTGGAGGGGCATATATGGAGTAGACAAGGGTAGCACTGTGCACAGAAATCTGCCTGATTCATAGCTGGCACACCAGGCCCTTTGCAGACCCAATGCAGTTGGCATAACTTAAGAGCAGACTACGCGCTTTAATTCACATCAAGAGAGAATAACCTTTGGTCAGCAATGAAGACAGTTCAGTCCCGTGTTACAGAACTTTTACTCTCAATGCACTGTCAGATTTCTATTGTGATTCTTTGTTTGTGCACCCTATTCTAGGTCCATCTCTAGTGTTCTCCTTTACCCTAACATTTCCTTAATTAGGTCTTCAGTAATTAGAGACTTGTCCCAAGATGATTTAGAGGCAGGCCTGGCCAAAGAGTTTGCGGGGCCCAAGGCAGCACGCTGTGGTTGGCTGAGCCACATGGCCGAACGGCTCCCACTCAGGGCAGTGAGTGAGTGGTCGGGTGAGCGGGGCCAGGAGCTGGGCCGTGTGAGGCCCTGAATGCATGGGGCTGCAGAGCCCTGAATTTGCAGGGCCCAAGGCAATCACCTCACTCGGCTTGCCCAAAGGCCGGGCCTGCTTACAGGTGTACTTCTCATGTGATAAATGTTCTGTAAATAGAGACACATGGAGCAAATACTCACGTAAACAAGTAAATAATCGCCGCTTCATTTTCCTATGTCTAGTAAACTAATCTACATGGCTCCGTCGATGGAGCCATGTAGTCTAGACATACTCTAATGGAATAGGCATGGGGAAGACCTTGGTCATGTCTAAAGGGGGCAGGAAAAAATGAAGCAGGGGTGGAAAGTTCAGACAGATCCACAGAACAAATACATAGGAAGGATTTTTTTTTTGATCGGGTGGAGGAGTCAGAATACAAATGAAAATTCTTGAGGAAGCTTTAAGCGGTCGGGCTGGGACTTAAAATGGCAGCTACACAAGTCGCATGATGATTCCAGTTACTTACACTGGGAACCACAGCTTGACTGCTGGTATGCTGAAACCACTCCCCCTCATGGTGACCAATAATGTCTCCTGGTTTCTTTTTACTCCTCCATCTGACTGTCTTCTTGTCATATATTAGACTGAGCAGAGACGATCTCTTTTTTCTGTGTTTGTACAGCGCCTAGCACAATGTAGGGTCATGTCTGGGACTCTAGCTGCTATTACACTACAATTAATAAGAGTGCCACAGTAGGCTTTCTCCTGAGACTTGAACATCTTTTCACTAAATATGTCTTTTCCTAAATCCTTGTGCTTAGTGCAAGGGAATTTCCACTCTTTATGTGTGGCCGAGTTCCATTATTTCTCATGAACATTGAGGGCGAACAGTCTAGAGTTCCACGACAGGTCTTGTTTGTGCAGTTACTTCTCAGGACTCCACAGCCAAAACCACCTAGTAAGATTTTTCACCTGTAGTTCTTTCCTTTAGTAAATGGGAGTGGGGCCTGAGCATATTGATGGTGTCATTAAGGACATAGAGGAGGTGGCTTATAGAATGGTCAGAAATGCACTCTAGTCAGGGAGGCCAACAGACTTGCCCTGGACCCCTGGGCAAGGTGTTGGGGGGGGATAGGTCTATGCCTCCAGAATTGTGGGGCCTTGAATGAAGTGACGGGGCTGGGACTGGCTGCCACACTGAGCTCTGGAGGCAATTTAAAGGGCCCCAGGCTTTGGCTGCTACCACTGCCACAGTAGCAGCGGCAGTGGCTGAGAGACCCAGGCCCTTCTGAATCACTGCCCCCCAGGGAAACTGCCCCCTTTGCTCCCCTCTAGTCAACGGGCCTGGATCTAGAGCCCAATACAGAAATTGCAGGAAACAGGGGCTCAGTGGTGACTGGTTGGGCAAGCAGTCTGCCTGAAGAAAGTCCAAATGAAAGAGTCTATTGCAGGGGTGGGCAAGAGGTGACTAGCAGGCCGGATTTGGCCCACCAAACTGCTGGATCTGACCCATGGCTTCCTTGCTGGCACCCTTAATACAGAACAGCTGCAGCCACTTTAAACAGCAGGCTGCTAATTGCTAGGCAATCTGGCAGGGAGGAAAAAGCTTTGAGCGCAGTCCTCACTTCCTAGCAAAATCCCCCAGCTCCCATTGGCCAGTTTCCGGCCAATAGGAGCTGAGAAATTTTGCTGAAGGCAGAGGCAGCAGATGAAGCCTCCTTCCTCCCTGTGCTAGAGCACAGCCACGTGGAGCAGCCCCTGGGGCGGCCTGTGACTATAGGCGGACTTGGCCACCGCCTAGGGCGCCACTGCCCGGGGCGGCCAATGATGACGTCACGGGGCGCCTGGGGTGCCGATGATGACGTCAGTCCATTGACGTCCCTGCAGGCGGGGGCGCCGATTGCGCGTTCCATCTGGGGCGCCAGCTGCCGCAGCCAGCCTCGGGCCACTCCTGAGCCCACCCAGCACACAGGCAGGGAGTCTGCAGAGCTGCTGGCTGGGAGCCACCTAGGTAAGCACCTCCCAGCTAGAGCCTGCTCTGGCACCTCACCTCCTCTCTCCCACAACTCCCAAACCCTCTACACCTCCTTTCCCCCCTTCTCCCTGGTCACAACTCCCTCCCAGACCCTGCACTCCCTCCTACACCCCTCCCCCAGACCAGAATCCTCTCTTGGACCTATAACCCCTCCTGGACCCCAAACCCCTGCCCCAGATCATAGACCCCTCCTTCACCCAAACTCCCTCTCAGACCCCACACTCCCTCCTGCACCCTAGTCCTCTATCCCAAGCTCCCATCTATACCTCACCCACCATCCCAGACCCCACACTTCCTCCACAGAAGTGTGGCCCTTGACCAGTTACCAAAATCTTGGAGTACCCCCCCCCCATTAAAAATTATTGCCCAACCCGGTCTATTGTGTACACATTATAGCTTCAAGTGATCCCCATAGCCTATCACAGCCATAATGGAGCCAAGACCACATTCCTCTAGAGGCTCACCCTGCCTGCAATTGTGTATACATGGATCTAAAATATTGTAATAAATGAATGCCACATAGCAATGTCACAGCTGCAATCTGCACACCAGGACTATTCATAGTTTTGTGGCCACAAACAGGACACAGTTCAGATCCTCCTGCTACAAAAGCACAATCCACTACCATTTGAGCTGAAGGAGACTCTCCATCAGGGCTAGCAATGTGTTATAGTATATAATGTATAGTATAATTAGTATAGTATATAATATTCTGTTTCATAGGAAGTCTTAGCAACCTATTCATTTTCCTATCAAATAAGCATTCTGTTTTGCGGTGTTTGCCAGCTATTGTTCCATATGCCAAATCCCAGGTAAAATGGCTATCATGTTTCAGAAATCCAGATTCCTGTACTGTTTTTTACAGGTGAGGTCCACATTTAGAAATAAGCCAGTTAAGCCTAACAAATCAATGGCCGATACTGCACAACAATTAGTATACAGCACCAGACATTCAGCTGGGTGAATTGGAACAGATCCATTTAGGTCAACAGAGTTTTACAGTAGACCAGTCTACACCAGCAGAGGATCTGACACATAGTGAGTAGGGAATTGAATGCTGTTTATTTCTACAGTAGATGAGGCAGTGACTAATTTGGCTGGCAGCTTCCAAATGCAGCAAGAAGCATTTGAGAAGCTAGTCCTTCCCCTAATCCTTTTGTGGACTGGGCACATCTTTGGATAACAGTTGAAAAGGACCAAAGCCAGAGCTCACAGCTGCAGTGACCATGACAGCACATACTGAAACTTTTGATTTTCCATTTGAAAGGCCTTGTCTTATTGAGTTCTGCGGCAGAGCTAAATTAACCTGTGAGCCAAGACAGCAGGCCAGAATGACTGAACAGCTGGAGAGGAGCTAGAGCATAGCAGTTGAAAAAAAACAGTGTTTAGACAGTGTGAATATAGCCTAATAACAATGAAGTGATGTAAGCCTGAAGCATATCTTCAGTGATTAATACAATTCCATATAAACAACTTTGACAGTAACTCTGTGCCATATTTTGCCATAGAATCAGACACTAACTCTCAAAAAGAGGTTATCTGAGATCTGCAATGGCTTTCTTAGGCCCATGCACATAGACAAATGGTGGAAAACTGCAGGTTGTGTTTGAATTGTAAATAATAATAATAATAAGAGCCCTGAAAAATCTCAAGCTGTAAAAAACAAGGGCAAAGCTTGCCTGTAGTATCTGATAGAGTTTCAGTGAGTTAGTAATTCTGAATCACTGATATTTTGGGTGAAGAAAATCAGAAAGCAAGCAGTATCTCAGACAATGTGTTTGTGCCACCAGGTAATAATGTTGTATGCTGCTTTACACCAGTAGATCAGCAATCACTTTGCACAGGAAGTATCATTATCCCCATTTTACAGCTGCAGAAACAGAGAAGTAGGGAAGTGAAATGATTGACCCAATGCCACAAAGCAACTCAGTGACAAAGCCAGGAATTGAATTAATGTCTCACACCAGTGTTCTGTCCAGTAGGCCACACTGCCTCCCTTACCACAATCTACCTGAATACTGAAAAGTTGATTCAAACCTTTGGATTTCCATAGTTTTATAGCTCAAGCAGTGTGGGTTTCCTGTGTTATTC
Organism: Pelochelys cantorii; assembly: GCA_032595735.1. NCBI lineage: Eukaryota > Metazoa > Chordata > Testudines > Trionychidae > Pelochelys > Pelochelys cantorii. Next base: position 17,230,050 of record CM064340.1, read on the forward strand.
AGGGTGAGGGGAATTTCATTCCCCACCCCTTCCTCCCCCCCGTATTGGCAATGGAGTAGTTCTAAGTACAGTATATAGGAAATCTGCATTCATTAGAAATCCCTAATCCATGGTTCTGACCCCGGGACTGGACCCATTAGAAAGGCTTTCTAACTGATTGCAGTGGACACTTCTGCTACCATCTCACATTCATTAGAAATAGCCCCTGGGAATTAATTGCTAAGAGATGTTGGAATTCAACAGATTTTTCTTCAGCCTCATGGAAAATCGACAAGCATTGTATAGCTGAGGCATTGTAATATAGGCAGAGGTCATCACCATTCATTTTAAGCATTTGTTGGAATCTGGATTTACTAGAAATGCAGATTTGCCAGAGCATTACTAAGGTTTCAGTGAGCAAAGCCGTTCACTTCAGTGTTTCCCATAGACCATTTCTAATTAATCTAAGTGTCAGGTCCACTGACCTCCACTAAAAAAAATAAGATATATGAATATCTAAAGAATTTTATTAACTGTTAAAGATATCAGAGGGGTAGCTGTATTAGTCTGTTTCAGCAAAAACAAGGAGTCAGATGACACTTTAAAGACTAACACATTTATTAGGGTATTAGCTCGTAAGTTTTCATGAGACACAGCTCACTTTCTCCTTTTTCTTTTCTTCATGCATCTGAGGAAGGGATACAGCGACGAGAGTGTGACATCAGTGCTAATGAGAGTGGATGTGGCTCATCTCCATCAGTAGGTCAAGCCAAAAGTAACCTACTGCAGGACAGACCCAACAAAGAAAGCAACAGAATGCCACTAGCCATCACCTAAAGCCTCCAGCTAAAACCTCTCCTACACATCATCAAGGATCTACAACCTATCCTAGATGACAATCCCTCACTCTCACAGACAGTAAGGCAGGTCAGTCCTTGCTTACAGACAGCTCCCCAACCTGAGACAGATACTCACTATGAACTTCACCCTCCCCCCCCAACAGAAACACTAATCTAAGAACCAATCCCAGGAACAAATCATGTTGCCAACTCTGTCCACACATTTACCCTAGTGACACCATTACAGGACCTAACCAGATCAAATATACCATAAAAGGCTCATTCACGTGCACATCTACTAATGTAATATATGCCATCATGTGCCAGCAGTGCCCCTCTGCCATGTGCATCGGACAAACCAGATTGTCTCTACACAAAAGAATGCATGGACACAAATCAGACATGAAGAATGGTAATATACAAAAAACGGTTGGGGAGCACTTTAAACTCACTGGACACACAGTTTTGCACTTGCAAGTTGTCATTCTCAAACAGAAATCTTCAAAAACAGACTGCAGATTGAGAAACTGCTGAGCTGGAATTCATATGCAAATTTGACACCCTGAAAAGAGGTTTAAATAGAATCATGTAGTGATTCTCACATTATAATAGTTAATTTCCCGTTCAGGTACTCTCACCTTTTCAGCACTGTTGGAGATGAGCCACATCCACTCTGATTTAATCAGCACTGATGTCACATTCCCATCCCTGTATCTCTTCCTTTTTTCTTTTATTTTCTCTTCTAGCATCTGACAAAGTGAGTTCTAGCTCACAAAAGCTAATCCCCTAATATTTTTTTTAGTCTTTAAAGTGCCACCAGACCCTTTGTTTTTGTTAAAGGGATCCAATTATTCTTTCAGATACATGTATAAATCTTAGAATGACTGGATTTATACATGTGTAACTGGGTAGAATTTGACCATATAGATCTTTGGGAACCCTGCTTTCCCTTATATTAACTTTTGCTCAAATATTAAAATATATCAGTCCATGTTAAGGGCTAGCCTTCAGACTATGGGGCCAGACACTTACCTGGTATAAAAATCAACATAGCTTCAGTGACTTAATTGAAACTGCTGTGATTTATACCAGCTTACTGGCTGATCCTTGGTGTCCCATAGCAGAAAAACAAAAATAGCCTGAAGCACATTCGTTAGCTACTTCATTGTAAGCAGCTCAGGTTATTGTGCTGAAATCTTTATGGAATACATTTTTCATTAAAAGCAGCACAAATATAGAACCACATACTTTTTAACCCCCAGTAAGTGAAGCAAGACTTACTGACTTCCACAAGACAAAAGGAAACAGACTCAGTCTACCTTAGGTCTAATAAGTAGACATGAAGTGGAAAGAGTCCAATAACAGAATGCTTGAGTCTCCAAGTATATTTTAAATAATGAACTAAACACAGCATTGCCCAAAAGAGGATTCTTTAAATTAGAGAGAATCCTAGGCACTATTGTAATGTTATCTAAACACCTAACACAGATAATGTCGTCCTGAGAACTGTTTATGCTACTTTGTGTTGCTATTCTCCTAAAGACATTCTTTAAAGATCTTTCAAAAAGAGCATCCAATTCTGTAATAACTGGAACAGAGGTTTTGATTATTTTAGGGAGGACACAGCCAGGATTGTTTCATAATTAAGTCACAGGATTGGAATTCAAAATGCCCTGTTCTGCAGTGACTTGATCAAATCACATGAATGCCTCTGTGCTTTAAATGGGTTTTTTTATTTATCTATTTCAGTGTTCCAAAGGATAAATTCTTTAGACTTTATGAAGCACTTCTGGATCATCAGATGGATAGTGCTAGAGGCATGTCACTTATTGCTATTTATACCAGAAGAAGGCCAACCCACATTATTGTATAGACATCCACTTTTATATGGTAGAACTGTATTTTGCCCACAGGTTTTAAAGAAAGTATTATATTCTTTTACCAAAAATATGTATCTACCTTTCAGTGTTTTTGGCATACATTTAAACCTGACAATCTTAAGTGTAATACTGTTCTACTTTCACTTCAAGGTGAGAAACTGATGAGCTCTGTCTGAAAAAAATATGAAACAAAGGATAGTCCAAAGGGGACCTATAACATAACAGCAAAGTTCTAATGAGAGTTATATGATACTGTGCTTGTAAGTGATACATTTTAGGAAGTCCAGGCTACATTATACATTGGAGAAAGGTCTCCAGTCAACATGTGTGTAAATACAGTGCACCACCCACAGGGTAATACACTGCTATAAAATTAAACCATTCCAGATGTCCAAGTGAGCCTCGGACAGTGAACCAGGATATGTGAATAAAGGTGGCTGAATTCCTTGCTCATAGCTTCCCTGCAATAGTTTCATAAGAGATTTTTTTAAAAGGCAAGTGACAAAGAAGCAAGTTATGGATTACTATTAAATTCAGGTACCTTTTGCTAGCGAAACAAAGACATTTACATTCCATTTCACAATATTTAAAAACCTTCATTTCAATAGGGGCCAGCTATTTTTTCACTGCAGTGTTTTCAATGCAAATATCTAGGGGAGAAAACAGTCTCACCTTCTGTGGGCTTGGCCCAAAGCCAAGCAAATGGAAAGATTCAAATTGACTTCAGTGGGCTTTGGATTGGGCCTTGTGGGTATCGATTTCAAAAGCCCCTCGGGCTACATTGACCCAGGGATCTGTAGCATATCAACAGCCGACCTGGCTCAGCTGACTCCAGCTCAGGAGGCTCAGCCTGGGGCACTAAAAATTGGTGTAGCCTTTTGGGCTCTGGCTGGATCCCTAGGTTTGGGACCCTCTGCCCTTGCCAGGTTCCAGACCTCAGACTCCAGCTTACGGTCTACACCGCACAGGAATCTTTCAGCCCCATAGCTCCAGCCCTGGGAGGCAGAGTCACTTATTCGGGCCAACTGCAGGTTTTTATCCCTGTGTGGACATACCCAAAGGGACTTGGGATCCTAAGGAGGACTCAAGATACTAGTAGAAGTAAATGGGAAGGAGAATTGTGAGGCTTGCAAAGAAATCTGGGTCTATGCAAGTAACAAGTTCATGTACAGGGAGGGTCCACTTTAGGTTTACTACATAAAAAATGTTCAGGGAAAGGAGCAGGGTGCTCCCTCCACTCCTGCCTTCCTGAGCGTACAAGACTGGTTAGAGTCACTGTGCTTGCAAACATCGTGGATGGGTTATTTACAGTGTCCCATCACCTGCACAGCACTGTGTGGTATATTAACTACAGCAACATAATATTCCTCAGCCCATTAGACCAGTGGTGCTCAATGACTGCTGGGGGCCAGGAAAATTTTAGTTGAGCCAAAAAAAAAAAGCGCGGGGAACACTTTGTTGTGGTCTCTTTAATTTAAAGCACCGGTCCGCTCCCCTGCCACTCCCTCCGCCCCTGCAATGCGTACATCAAGCACAGAGCTGGGAAAACAAAATGGTGGCCAAGGGGGTCACGACCCATGGATTGCACACCGCTGCATTAGACCACAGATAGGAGAGAGAGGAGCTCTCTCCCTCCCAGATCTCTCTTGGCTCTAGCCCTCAAACCCAGCCATCCTACCTGCTTCTACTCCATGAGTTAGCAGGCTAATTAGTGCTTTACCTCTCCCCAGTCCATTCTAATCCATCAGTTAGGCAGTTTTGTCCCCTGGGTTTACTCCAGAGTGATTTAACTAATACAGTGATCAGAGTGCTGGTGCTGCAGCTGTGGCCTATGGAGTATATTCATAACTGATTTAACTATGAGAACATATTTCTTTAGAGCCAAACCCTGGGAGCAGCCCAAGCTGTGCAACTGGTTATCTCCAGAAAGAGGAATGTGGTTAGTGAGGGAAGATTGCTCCGTCACGCTGACTCCCACTACACGCGGAAGGTATTTTTACTTCTTACCTTTCCTGCTGGGATATCCCTAGGAGTGTCAATTCCAGAGATACTTTTTTGTGATATGGTCCTGGAAGAAATGAGAAAACCAAATCATTTAACCGAGATCAAAGATTCTAGTATTACCTCTGCTCCCATACAGTATTTTTACCAGGAAATTTCAGAGCACTTTGCACAGAAGCCAGTGTCACCATCCTCATTTTACAGTGGGGGAAAATGAGGCACTGGGAAAGGAACAGACTTGCCCAAAGTCTTCCGAGAGGCCAGTGGCAGAGGTAAGAGTGGAAGCCAGCCTCGCAAGTCCCACACCAGAGCTATATCCAGTAGGCATCTCTATCTCCCATACCACAATATATCAAAATGCTGGAATGTTGATCCAGAACTTTGTTTTTCCATAGTTTTTCATAGTTCAAGGAGCATGAATTTCCTTTGTTATTCAAGAGTCTTTAGATGGGAATGATTTTCCTGTTACCGCTGACACTGACCAGAGTTAAACTGGCTATAATCTCTGTATCCCACTGCATAAACCCTGAGCCATCTAGGTCTCTAAGGCATGTGTGTGTTTGTGAAATCAAAGCATCTTTTTATCATCTTAAGAACTTTGTGACCTTGCTTTCAGAAAGGGAGTAAACATTGGCACAAAACCAAAAATGTCTCAAATTTCACCCTGTTCAACATAAACTTTTGGGTCAGAATCTCAGCTGGTGTAAATCACTGCAGCTCCCAAGACTGATTTACACCGTTTGAGGATCTCATCCTTTGATTATTCTGCCAGAAGGATGGTTACATAAAGAGCTTTAAAAAAAACCACAACAACTCTCCCCCACAATAATCCCACCACATGGGGGCAATTTTTGGTTTAAAATGGCTTTTGTTACTTATTTAAATCATCTTAATTTTTTTTCTCCATTGAAGCAGCCAAAAAGTAATGGAATATTCTGCCTGACAGAAAGTAACTCCATAAATGGAGATAAATTAACCAGGGTTCAATACAGACCAGAATCAGGCTTTGGCAGTTTGTCTGGGCTTCTGTGTCCTGACTGCTGCACAGCTTGGGTGTGATTCAGCAACAGAAAGCCTCTCTCCACAACGCTCCTTGGGACTTGTGTTCAGACTTTTGGCATCCCCACTCCAGTAGCGCTGTGCATGCAGTCATGTCTTTTTCATGCCAAATTAGGGAAGGCAATCCACCCTGATGAGCTAGAGGGAAACCTGGATAGTTCTGTTAATTGGCTAAAAATATCCCATGCATGATTGCCCTTACAAAAACACACGTTTTCCTGAATGTATTGTAAATATTCACTGGGAAGCAGGCCCCAGTTTCTGCTCACTCACAGGATCTATATTCATTACAGCCATAGAAAAAAAACTTAAGTCTCTTAGCCCATTCCACCATCAATGAAGAATTTCTCTCCTATATTCTCCTGTTCTTTGCCCAGGTCAATTTTGAATGGTTAAACCAGGAGACTCCAAACTGCTGGCCCACAAGCTATCGCTGGCTGAGCGATTGCCCTCTCTGGTCCCACCACTATTCAGGAAGCCCATTGTTGCAAATCTATCCACTATGCCCTGCTCATTGCTGAAATTTAGAGGCCTGCGTTGAAGGAGATAATTAATGGCCTTCCTCACTTGTATGACAGGGCCCCCTAGTTTTCCCTAGCAGTAGCTGGCCAGACCACACGTGCGCATCAGGCACCTTGTGCCATTCGCGCCTTTCCCTTGTGTGCTCAGTCCGGCTCCCGCCAGTTCCTCATGTCCACCCCAGTATCTGAAAGACATGATTAAAGACAGAGACTCTGAAGCAGAGAGGAGGGTGGGTAGTGGAGCACGTATGGGGACACACATCTCAAAGAACTGTCGTTACTGCACAAGGTGAGTAACTTCCTCTTCTTCTTTGAGTGATGTCCCTGTGGGTGCTTCATTGTTGGTGACTTTGTAGCAGTACTCGAGAACACAAGGTAGGCGGCTCTCGGAGTCATCGTTTGACAGTTGTTGATAGCACTACCGAGGCCACTGCTGTATCGTTAGTTAGACAGTGGGAGATAGTGCAGTGCTTCATGAAAGTATGATTTGTGGCCCATGTGGTGGCACAGCAAATGTCCTAAAGGGGGACTCCTCTCAGGAAGGCTGTGGATGTTGTTACGGCTCTTGTAGAGTGAGCCCTGGGTGCTCCAGGAAGAAGTTTATTTCGGATGGTGATGCAAGATTCAGGCTGTCCCCCACTTACAAACGGGTTAAGTTCCGAACACCTGGGCGTAACTTGATTTGGTCGTAAGTCGGAAATACCCTTAAATGCACTGCCCGCGCTGTTCGAAAAACTTGACATACATGGTTCTCAACTCGAAAATATTATAATGGGGTTAATGGGAGGTTGGTCATAAATATGGATGGTCGTAAGTCGGTGTGTTCATAAGTCGGGGAGTGGCTGTACTATGAGTCTGGATATGCATTGTGTTAAGAGCGGCTTACCCTTGGAATGCTCCAATGTAGATAGCTTTTCCTTTCTCCACCCCTACCCACTGCTGGCCCAGTGGGGTTATAGCTGTCCTGGCCTCCATCTCTGGCCCCTTGATGACCCATTGTGGTCATTCTACAGTACAACTGTCCTGCCTTCCAGATCCTTCCTTTTCCATCTTATGCAAAACAATCAAATGCAGGCATATTTCATTGTCAGTCGTTGTGATTTATGGAAAGATTGAGTTCTGTCAATATAAAAGGTGAGTGTTCTGAATCAATAGATAGCTGCATTCGGGGAGGAAACAGAGTAGACGAGGAGACATCTGAGTGAGATAGGGAAACCACCTTTGATGGACTTATAAGGGGGCTATGAGTATTATCATCACACTGTCCCTGTTGGTCTTCTCGTGGACTCTCAGAATTTGTGGGGTTGGTGGAAATGCATGGGGTTGATAGAAGGGCCCTCCCAATTGAGGAAAAAGGCATCTCCTAATGGTCCCAGACCCACTCCTGTCCTGGAGCAGTATTGTGGGCATCTGGCATTCTCATGTGAAGCAAAGAGGTCTATTTGGGGGAATCCCCAATGACAGAAGATAGGCTGAAGAATGCAGTGCTGCAGTTCCCACTTGTGGTATGTTACAAAGTGTCTGCTCAGCACATCCGCTGTTGATTCCAGGTAGGTGTGATGCCACCAGTGTCACTTTATTGTGGATGCACCAGTTCCATAGGCGTATCACTCCAGGGAATAGGATTGGGCACCACCCTGACAATTTATATAATACACTGTTGTCATATTGTCAGTAAGTATCCTGACAGTGGCATTGTGAATGCATGTGTAGAAGTGTTTGCACACATTGGCAACCGCTCTCAGTTCCAAGAGATTTATGTGGAGCGATGTCTCTTTGTAGACCATCAGCCCTGGGCAAGATGACCATCCAGGTGTACCCTCCATCCAAGTAAGGAGGCAACTGTAGTAATCTGTATGGTGCATTGATCTTGATGAAATGGTACCCCCGCTAGTAAATTTTGTGGGTCGGTCCACCACTTGAGGGAAGCTACTATCTTCGGTGGAAGGGAAACCTGTTTGTGGATGTTGTGAATTCCAGGGATTGAGTTGGACACAGAATGGATTTTTGATCGTTGATGTGGTCTAAGGATTTAATATTTTCCATCTTGTATTTGTCATTTTGAGTGTCAACGTAAGTAAGCCACAACCACTGCAAATGTTTGAGACTACCCTGGGTGCAGAAGACAGGCCAAAGGGTAGGACACGGTACTGGAAATATTCTGATGCTACCGTGAATCTTAGAAAACATCTGTGAGTAGGATGGATGGTGACATGGAAGTAGGCGTCTTGTAGGTCGAGGGCTGCAAACCAGTCCCCTCCTCCCCCTTCCTTCCCCTACCCCCTGTCTAAATCTGGGATAATAGATGTCAGGGTGATCATTTTGAATCGTTGTTTGTGAAGGTATCGGTTGAGTCTGCAAAGGTCAAGAATGGGTCTCTAACCGCCTGTCCTTTTTGTGTGAGAAAGAAGTGGGAATAGAAGCCCTTGCCCCTGAACTCATCTGGTACCCCCTCTACTGCCCAAATGGAGAGGAGGTGGTGGATCTCTTGTTTTCATAGGTCCTCGTGAGAAGGGTCTCTGAAGAGGGACAGGGAGGGTGGAGAGTTTAGGGGACGGGACATAAACAGGAATGCATTGCCAGATGTTATGAGCTCGAGAACCTAGCAGTCGGTTCTGACAGAGGACCATTGGTAGTAAAATAGCCTCAGATAGTGCTGAAAAATAGGAACTAGGTCTTGGCGTGGACATGTGAGGGGAAGATATTGCATGCCCTCAACCAATGCCTCAAACCTTCTGTTTACTGTTTGGCTGGTTGGTCGTGTGGTTATTTTGATCGAATCCCCTGTTCTGGTATCTCGGGTATGCAAATTCATAGTGCCTTTGGTATGGCATATACCGCTTATGACAATAGTGTGGGCGTATACATGCCCAATGTATGCAGAGTTGTTCTACAGTCTTTACTTGTGTGGGGGACCTCTTAGGTCCTTTCCGCAAACAACTTTTGTTTGTCAAAAAGGAGGTCTTGTATTTTCTTTGGGATGGCAGCCGATTGTAACCAGGATGCTCTTCGCATTATGACTGAATTTGCTGTGGAGTGTGCTGCTGTATCCCCAACATCAAGAGCCATTTGTAAAGCTGTCCACATGATTGTATAACCCGCCTGAACGATGGACTTCAAGATTGGTCGTTTGTTATCTGGTAAGTGTTCCATGACAGCAGTGAGTTTTGAATAATTATCGAAGTCATGATTTGCTAAGAGAGCCGAATAATTAGTGATACAAAGTTGTAAGGTAGATGAAGAATAAACTTTTCTACTGAAAAGGTCCATGTGTTTGCTCTCTACGTCGGCTGTGATCTTCTTGTACTGTGACTCCTTAGATCTCTGTTTCACTGCGTTGACCACCAGGGAATTTGGCTGGGGGTGGGAAAAAAGAAAGTCCATGCCTTAGCAGGGACAAAATACTTTTTGTCAGCCCATTTGTTAGTGGGTGGGACAGAGGTCTGCCATATTTCGTCGGCCGCTTCTATAATGGCCTCGTCGATGGGCAGTGCAATTTTTGCCCATTGGAAGGGTTGGAGCTTTTTAAGGAGACGGTGCTGTCTCTCCTGTACTTCAGTCAGTTGAACATCCTGCCTGACTGCCACCCTTTTAAACAAGTCCTGAAATTGTTTCAGGTCATCTGTGGGTGAGGTATCTCCAGGGATCACTGCCTCATCCAGAGAGGAAGAGGATTGATCTGTGGGCAAGGTGTCAGGTTGTTGTTAGGTTTGGATCGTGTCCCTCCTCAAGTTCAGGTTGTTGGGGAGGAGGAGAGGTACTGTGAGCAGGTGGAGTGGTAGGACGCCTGTGAGCTGGTGTCAAAGAGGCTGTAGAACAGTGTGTAGTGGTAGACTGATAGCAGCACAGAGATCAGTGTCTTGCATAAGTGGGTGAATGATGATATTCTGTGGCCCAATGGGGTGGATATTGTAGTAGTGTCTACGTCTACGGTGCTCATAGTCAGATCGTGTGGGAGAAGAATGCCTAGAGGAGAAGATACTCCTACAATCCTCATGGAACTGTGTGCTGATAGTGTAGGAGACCTATGAGATCTCAATGATCCTCTTAAGGAAGGAGGAGGAATGGCACCTGTTGAGGTGGTAGAACGCAAGATGATAAGTGGTGCGGCACCAGGGAGTAAGGGGAGACTGATCTATAATGTCTCCTGTCGGTACAGCTGCTATGATGGATAATGTTGCACACCAGTGCCTGTGTAGGTGGTGTCGGCGATGGTGAAGACAGTGCCGGAGAAAAGGTTATTGGTTCCAGACTAGGAGACTTAGCTGTCTCCCTGTTTGTCTTTGAACAGGCCTTAGATGGTACCAGCGGTTTATTTCGTGCCAACGGTGCCATAGTGGAAGGTTGTATCTCCGGCTCCTGAGATCTTGTTGAGGCCAGTGCCGTGGTCAGCACTGGTGCTGGTGCCTGTGTCAGTTCTGGTGCTAATGCAACAGCTGTAGCAGTTGGCACTGGTGCCCTGCAGCATGGTTTGGCTTGTGAGTCCTTAGAGCAGGAGGGGCTGGTGCCGGATGTCCCGGGCTTATCTCTGGTGCTGACATGGCTGGGTGGGTTTGGTTGTAAAGACCGTGCCGGTGAGGCCCTTTACTTAGCTGAAGGGCTCTTTTTTTTTTTTTTAGTAGATTTTCTGAGGAGAGGTGCTCACTCCATCTGCGACTGAGGGCGGCAACAAAGGAACTGGAAGGAGCCAGAGCACACACACAAGGGGAAGGTGCAAATGGCACAAGGCACATGATGCGCTTGCATGGTCCGGCCAGCTACTGATAGGGAAAACTCCAATCTGCGGTGCCGGGACGACCCGACACCAACAGTGGAGCACCCCAGGGACATCACTCAAAAAAGAACAGGAGAGACCTTGGGCAAAAGGGGAGAAGCTGGGGACTAGCCTGCCCCAATGACAGGGTCATTAGCCGCCAATGATACCAACCCTTTAAATCCTAGTCTAGACAAACCTCAAAGTCCAGGTTGTAGAGGGAACAGAAGTGGAAGAAGGTGGTAGCCATCCACAAACACAGTGAATATTTAAGCATAAATCCAACAGAAGATTATTGCTGGTCCTCACTTGCTATATGGCTGAAAATCCATGCTATGGAGAGGGATTTGGTGTATCTGCCAGTGGGTGAATATATAGTAAGGAGTTGATGAGGCCTCCATATGAAACTTCTCTCCCTTGAAAGTGTCCCAAGAGACATATGGAACAGTGGGTACAGGGGTAAAAATATGCTTCCCTCCAGGAGAACTGGGGAAGAATTCTGCAGCAGAGTTTCTAAGGGTGTGTCTACACTAGCCACCCTAGTTTGAACTAGGGTGGCTAATGTAGGCATTCGAACTTGCAAATGAAGCCCGGGATCTAAATATCCCGGGCTTCATTTGCATGTTGCCGGGCGCCGCCATTTTTAAATGCCTGGTAGTTCGAACTCCCTGCCCGCGGCTACATTGCAGGAGGAGTAACGATAGTCCAAATTAGGGGCTTTAGTTCGAACTACCTAGTCCGTGCCGCGTGTAGCCGCGGGCAGGGAGTTCGAACTACCAGGCATTTAAAAATGGCGGCGCCCGGGAACATGCAAATAAAGCCCGGGATATTTTAATCCCAGGCTTCATGTGCAAGTTCAAATGACTACATTAGCCACCCTAGTTCGAGCTAGGGTGGCTAGTGTAGGTATACCCTAAGCTCTTACGTGGAGAAACCCAAGTTGGGCTGGCATGTGAGCCCTTACTACCTTTCATTCACATGAATAATTTCCATTGTTTCATATTCTTTGCAATTTACAATCTAAAAGATATATATGGTAGCAATGATTAGTTTTCATCTCTTTTAAAGCCACACTAATATTTTCTATGTATGAAGCTGTATAAGAACAGACTTAGAAAAACAGCTTCGGATCAATGAACTGAATAGCTTTCTTGAACATGTGTTAAAACAATTCATTCTTCTCCTGAAATATTTCAAAGAGGCACAGTCCCCTGCAAACCATTAGAGCAAAGAAGTAAACATCAACCCATGCTAAATATTTGTATCCTCTCCATGCAGTAGCAAAGATTACTATAAAAACAGTTATAAAACCAAAACTGCTTTGAGAAATTAAAGTAGTTTACTGGGGAGACCTTTTAAAAAAAGCAATTAGACTTCTGGGCCTCCTGAAAAACAGGAAATTACAAAGCAATTTGATGCTGCAGTGCAGTGCAGGCAATATAGTAATATTGTGGGGGCAATTAATCCTAGCAACACTTACATGGCAGAGAAGCCAGAGCTCTCAAGAACATTTATGCCAGTGTATCATTATAACAACATAAATATTAAAAACCAAGCAGAAATGTTACGTCTTCAAAGCATCAGACACGGATTAAAAATGTGAACGACTCATTCTTGCTTGGAGTTTTATGAGACAAAATTACTATTATTTCTTGATCTAGTAACATTTTACCTTGCATTCCTAAGCCACCATAAAAAAAACTCCCACCATTTTCCTTGGCAACCAGGTGCTACTGTGTCATATTTTAGAAATATGAAATGCATTTTTTTTAGTGAAATCCCTTTAGGTTCTTCTCCAAGTTAATGTTTTCTCAAAATGTGTCTTTTCAACAAACTTATCATCAAGTACAGTATCTTCCTCGTACAATGCCTTCTGGTCTGAACTAGTGTTAAGAAGTGATCTATATATTTCTATGAGTAATGGAAAATCTTTAAGCATCTTTAAACTTTTTGTTTCAGGTTCAATTTTTCAAGTCTTAAAAACTACACATTTGGAATCAGCAAAAGACAGAACAAGACTTTAAATTTGTGCTGAACATGTTAATTTAAAGGGAAAAAGGTGTTATAGGCAGGAGGATTGCCGGGCTGCATATGAACTAATCTGAATAGGAATGTAATTCATTTTTCTATAGCTCCATAAATCTGCCTAGCGTTTTACAACATTGGGGAAAAGGCAGTATGCCGTCCAAACAAGCAGATACTGTAAAGGATCAGGTGTGAGAGGGAAAGCATTGGGCTAGGATGGAAACGAATAACTAAATGCAGAGACCATCAATGGATAGTGTTGTAGCAACAATCTCCACAAAAACAAAAAAGGAAACAAAAGAAACAGGACATGGCTGTTTAAGGAAGTTGATATATTAAATTCCACCAGCCCTTTATGAAATGATGTTCATATGCTGCTTGGGAAAGTATTACACATAAACATAGAAATAGCTTTATAATTCTGTGATCAACAAAAATTTACTTATATTTTAGGGTTCCTAGATTTACAGTGTTGTTTTAAAAAATTACAGTTAGTGTTCCAGTTACTTGCATTCAGAAATGCAAAATATAAAATGCTTAAAATATTAAGACTTGTATAAAACACCAAGGAATAGAGCTACAGCTGAATAAACTCAAGCTTTTCCTCTGGTTGCCTCCGGCGAGAAATAATATAAATATTTTAGACAATTCCCCAAAGCTTAGACTGCCCATTTATAATTATATGGAGAACATTATATGTTCTAACATGCCTACAAATTTATGAACAATTCTTACCATACATATATTAATCATATTGTTGTTTTCAAGATCCATTTGTGCCTTGTGAGATTTCTTCAGGTTCAAAATTAAGTCAGGGAAGACTAACAGAGAAATATGCCAGGAAGTTAAACCATGGGTATATTAATACACTACATTAAAGATAAATTGCTTTCCTTTCCTTTCATGCCAACCTGAAAAATTACATTTTGGGAAGGAGAGTTTCACTGCTGTGATTTGACTGTCAAGTGGCTGAACGCCTCTATTTTTGCACAGAACTGATACAAGCTGGGTATCTTCAAGCATGCTTCAGCTTTGAGCTGGAGCTATCAGTGAGTGGATAGAAACAATGAGTAGTCCTATAGCACCTTAGAGATGAAGACATCTGGGACATTTCACCTACTTTAAATGGCTGGATTGTCTCCCCAAGCCCAAGAAGGACTAACACCACATCCACATCTCTTTCTAATCCTTCCCTTAGACTACAACATAATTCAAACACAAAATGTACCAAAAACCAAAACTTATTCTACTCCAAAACCAAAAGAGAATGCTGAGAATAACACCCCACCTACTTCCCATAGTTCATCCCCAAGTCCTTTTAGTCCTTTATAGGATCACCTGACGCCTTCCCAACTGGATTTGATGATCAAACATGGATGTCTGGCTCCTGGCTTCCTAATCCATGAAGAGACAGGCAAACCTATTACAAAGGGTTTATACACACTTAATACATGTAGTCCTTCCCTCCTGTAGAACCAGATCTATTGTCTATTAGATATTTTTAAATATGACACTGAATTCAGGTATCTATTTCTACATCAGTATTTTTGCCCCATTAAGTATTTTACTCTGTACAGAGAGTCTATTCATTTGATCATAAAAGGGTAAAGAGTTCTGACTGATAATGGACATTTGATGTACTCGTGGGGGAATTCTGAAGCACTGTACATATACATAATTCACATGCCCTTTGTTGTTGTTGTTGTTGTTGTTTGGTGTGGAAAATAGCTTCTGCTGGAAAGTTGCTATAATTCTTCCTTTTGCCCACCAGACTGTACTGTGGCTTGTTGTTTTTAAGTTTTTCCTGTTACAGACTAACTTGGCTACCCCTCTGAAGCTTTAGAACAAAACAGTCACTTTTGGCCAGCTACATAAGGGAAGAGAAAGAACCTGTCTTCTTCACTGCGCCTGTTGGGCCAGGTCAGGAGACAGGGGGTATGGGAGACAGTGTGGCACTGCTGGGGGTGTGGATCATAGACAAGGGTTCATAAGGACTAGTGAAGGAGGACAGACTGGGGCAAGTGCTGAATGGGAGTGGAGGTGCACGGCCAAAGGCAGGAGGGAGATACAGGCCTACATGGAGAAGAGGGTCGGGGTACATGGGGAAAAGGGGCTAGCTGAGTGGGGGCACAAAGACACATGGGGACAGGAGAGAGGGTGCAGGGCCACATGGGAATACAAGGAGCAGATATCTGAGTGGGGGTGGAAGGACACGTGGACATGCGGCGCAAGAACACATATGTGCCTGATGGCATGGAAGGGCTAGGACTCAGCCAGTGGCTGCATGGAGGAAGCGCTCTAATGATCCCTCCGCACCCCCCCCCCCCCCAAAATATCCTGCAAAAGCAGGACAAAGCTACTGGACATGTATTCTGTACTCTGCTGTACTGTACTCTGTGACACTGGAATATTGTAAAAAGGGAGAATCCTGCAGAGGAACTCAAATATAAATACAGAGTGGAGACTTTTGGAGCAAAAAGACCTGGAAGACTTATTTTGAAGGAAATCCTGTGTATGCCTGATGTATCAGAGATTTTTTCAAGCACAGTTCATCCTTTCATACACACAAAATACCATGGTTAACAAGGTCAGAGAGACTTTGTTATTGAAGGCAGAAGCCACCAAAATTAAAGTTTGGTTCAGGCCATTTTATACCATGTACAAAGCTTTGTACCTATCTTGCAAGTCTGGCACTCAGATCCTAGGCAGGGCTGGCAAGTTACAAAAACCATTACTTAGCTTGAAAAGGAGAAGATCTGATATAGAAGCCCTTTAACATGGAGTCATATTTAAGAGTACATCCACCCAGGAGTACATCCACACTACTATTTTTGGGGGGTTGAAAGAAACTGGCCCTGCTTTTCTTACTTAGCTAAAACTCCTACTTCTTTCCATGGGAGTTTTGCCTCTGCAGGGATGCAAGACCAACTTGTACATCTTTTTATTGCATTTGAGGTCAAATAGGCAATAGTTTGAAAACGTTTTCTTTCCCTGAGCCTTGATGATTTCTTCTTACCAATCATCAGCTAACTTTATATTTTATAATTCACAGAAACACATTTGTAATGACATTTACTATTAATTGGCTATGACATTAATAAAAATACTACCCACTCTACAGTATTAACCATAAGCCTTATATAATATTCTACACTGATGAAATTCACATAAAAGGTTTTTTAAAATGTTCATAGAACCAATACAGTTTCACTAGGGCTCAAAAATTCTGTTTGATGAAGTGTGATGGATTACTGCAGAAAGGAATCTGGGGGGTGATTGTGGATCGCAAACTAAATATGAATCAATAGTATATTACTTCAGAGGGATAGCCGAGTTAGTCTGTAACTAGTTTTGCTAGTCTTTAAGGTGCTACTAGACTATTTGTTGTTTTTCTAGTATATTACTGTTGGGGAAAAAGCCAACATCATTCTGGAATGTATTATCAGGAGAGTTGTAGGTAAGACCGAAAAAATAATTCTTCCACTCTACTCCACACTGATGAGAACTAAACTGGAATATTGTGTCCAGTTCTGAGCATTTCAGGTAAAATGTGAACAAATTGGAGAAAGTCCAGAGAAAAGCAGCAAAAATGATTAAAGGTCTAGAAAATATAATCTATGAGGCAAGAATGAAACAAAAATTGGGTTTGTTTAGTCTGGAGAAGAGAAAACTAAGAGGAAACACGATAACAGTTTTCAAGTACTTAAAAGGTTGTCACAAGGATGAGAGAGAACAATTATTCTCCTTGACCTATGAGGATAGAGCAAGAAACAATGGGTTTAAATTGCAGCCAGTGCAGTTTAGGTTGGACATTAGGAAAAAAATTTCCTGTCAGGCTGGTTAAGCACTGGAATAAATTGGCCAGGGAAGTTGTGGACTCTCCATCATTGGAGACTTTTAAGAGCAGGTTAGACAAATGTCTCTAAAGGATGTCAACATCAGGGATGGGAAATGTATGGCTCACGGGCTGGCTTGCCTTGATTGCACCTGTGAAGGTCAGGGCTCGCCTCCCTCCCGCAGCGGGGCTCGCTGGCGCTGGTGCTTCAACCATGCAAGGGACGCCATGGCTGGAGCACTAGCACTGGCTGCCCACTGCGGGGGTGAGGGAACATGAGCCCCAAACCTCGTGGGCCAGAACAAGGCAAGCCAGGGTGGATCCAGCCTGCAGGCTCTGTCTGTTGGAGGGGAAAAAGCAGTTCTGCATGTTGTAGGCACTGCCCCCTCCACTCCCAATGGCTGGGAATTGCTGCCAATGGGAGCAGGGACGGGTGGTGTCTGCAGGGAGCACTTCTCTGTAGCATGCAGAGCTGTACAAAGACACCTGTGCCCCCCTGCCACAGTAGCAGTGGTGTCATCCAGGAGCCCCGGGCCCTTTTGAAACATTGAGCCCCAGCACAGTTGTCCCCATTTCCCCTCTCATTTGGTGTACTGCACACAAGTAGTCATGCTTTGCACCTGGAGAGGTGTGTACCTGAGAAGTTGTTCCAGACCTCAGGGATGAGAGCTAGGCCATAATAAGTAGATGGAAGGAGCTGGGGAGTGAGACTGTAGAGAAGTGGAGGCTCTCTCTGGGTAATACCTACACAGCAAAGAAAACTCCATAGCTAGCCAGTGCCAGCCAACTTGGGCTTGGACTGCAGAGCTCTTTTATTGCTGTACTAGACCCAGGCTGGAGGGATCCTGGGTTCTGGGATCCTCCCACCCCACTGAGTCTTAAAGCCTGGACCCTGAGCCTGGAATTCTGCACAGCAATGAAACAGCCCAGCAGTGTGAGGCCTGCAAGCCTGAGTGAGCTGTGAATTTTACTTTGCTGAATAGACGTACCCTCTGTCAAAGGGGAACCCAGAGATAGGGTTTAATGGGAAGATCAATGGAGAAGGCTGTTGCAAGGGCAGGGCAAGCTAGTATATGGGAAGCCCTGAGCTAGGATTTGCAAGTGGACAGGAAAGAACTGAGTAGCCCAAAGAGATAGGAGAATGATTCATGTTCATTTAGACTTGTCTGTGATATCCCAAAAGTGGTTTGAACTTTGTGACTTGGTTGGAGGGCTGAGCCACAGAAGGCCTGGAGCCAGAAGCAGCAAGCCAGAAGGAGGTACTGAAGCCAAAGATACCAGCACTGTTATGTCTGGATGCAAAGAGGGCTTACCAAGGGTGAGTGTGGCTTACCATACAAAATCGGAAATAGAACATCTTTTGTTCTGCAATAATCAGAGGAGCTCATGCAGAAAGGTAGAACTGTAATGGGTAAGTGTACTTGATGTTTCAGATTTTCAAATCTGGGACCGATTGTGCCAAAAATATTTTGTGCCCTCCCTCTAATTTCCAGAGGAAAATGTTTGCCAAATTCCCAAAACGCACAAAAAGGTGACAACTGGTCATGATTTACTTTCTATGCTTAGGACTAGAATAATGGGAAACAGGTGTTTTTAAAAGACCAAACCAAAAAAAAAAAAAAAGTACATTTCATAACTACCAAACACCATGGGACAAATTCTGCTCTTATTATATCCTGTGTAAATCTTATCAGGTTTAGGTTACCACTAACTTACACCACATTTACACTTGCAAAATGCAGCCATCCACATTTGCAGCCAGGCTAAAATGCTACCAAATCAGAACCCTCAACAAACTTTGGTCCAGCGATAATATGCTATGCTCCCTCTACACAGGTGTAAATGACCGTAGACTGTGTACACCAGTGGTGAAGTGGGCTAACAGAGTTCTGTTGTATTGTATTGCAAGCTGGCACATTATTTGTCCATTCTCCTCTAGGGGACACAAGAATCTATCAGTGTAAGACTGATAAAAACTCTAAATTAAATTAGAATGTTCCTGTGAATCCACTTAATAGACTTTTTGAGATTGCTGAGGTGTAACCAATGACATGTGTGGAAGTAAGTCTTTTAAAAACAGTTTGCTGCACTTTTCTCTGAATGATAAAAGGTAAAATGTCCTCTACCATAATAAATTAGGAATCTACGAATTAATCTCCTCCAGTTGTCTGCATTCTGTACTTGTACAGAATCCCAAAAAGGAAGCATTGTTATCAACTTGTTCCTTATTTAGAATGATAAAAAGTGTCCCAAAAGATTAAAAAGCTTCAGGAGGTAGCCGAGTTAGTCTGCACAGGATAAACTTAAAAAACAACAAATGGTCTGGTAGCACTTTATAGACTAACAAAACATGTAGGTGGTAGCATGAGCTTTCGTGGGCACAGCCCACTTCTTCAGATGACAGGAAGTGCACTGTGCCTACGAAAGCTCATGATACCATCTACATGTTTTGTTAGTCTATAAAGTGCTACCAGACCATTTGTTGTTTTTTAAGTTTATCCAAAAGATTAAGATCTTAAAGCACAGCTCAGAACATCCTAAATGGAGTATGTGCACTAAATGATTTCTTTCTGGATTAAATAATTAAAAAACAAAACATGCTGGTTTGCAGAATATACTGACAACAGCCATGGATCTCAAAAGGGAAAAAAAAATCAGCAAGAAGACTAGAGTTTCATTGTTCAGTGGCCTCCAAGCGAATGACGCATATCAGACCGAGGAGTAGGGGCATTACTTTGTTCTCCCTGCTGCTGCTTTTCACAGGAAACTGATCATTTAAAGCCCATAATGAGAACAACTAATATTACAGGAAAAAACAGCTCATTGGTATAATCAGATCTTTTGCTTTCAGTATTGTGCCCATATTCTCCTGGGTGTTTTTCAGAAGTGGTTCATCCTTCACATAGACAGCTATAACAGTGCATTCCTAGAAAATATTGTTTTTAAATGAAAGCAACAGTTAATTCTAGTGTTGCTTTTCACACCATAACCATTCAAATCACTTCTAGTACAAAGTCATCCATCACCTGATACAATGGGCCCAATCCTTGCATTTGGCCAAGCTAGGTTGGACACAGAACCTAGTGGGGCACATCAAAGGTGACAAAGTCACTTGCTTGCTTGCACCAGCTGGTCAATGAGGTAGGGCTAGCTATGGAGCCTATAGTGGCTCTCAAGTAGCTGGAAAATCTCCTTCACCAAGAGAATCCGAAGCTGGCCACTTCGGCGAGCCTTCTGGCTACTTGAGGCAGATTCTTGGACTTCTATTATGCCGGTTTGTGCTGCTCCAGTGCCATTTGCCCCCCCCCCCCTCTTTTTCTGGAAGTTTTAGCGCTCTCTCTCTGTCTTATGACACTGTATCCAGAGAGGGCTGCTAATGACTGTTACAGTTGTGGAGGATCACTCAAGTACAGGAACCCCCTGGCTGTGCTCCTTTCTCTGGCCATGTCATCCATAATGGCGGGACAGTGTGGGAGCTAATTTGCTGGATCCACACTTTGGAAGATCCCTCAGTGCGGGGATGCTGCTCCTGTGATGGTTATGCTGGCTGTTTGCACCAGTGGTGAATGCAACATCATAGCCCAGGATCTGGACTATTGACTTCCGTACATACTGCACCCTGGTTCCTTTAAAGCAGGGGTGGGGAACCTAAGGCCTGGGGGCTGAATGCAGCTTCTGGGTTGCCTGGATCTGGCCCCTGAGGTTTAGAGCCTTCCCCAGCATTGGGGAGCCCATGCTGACACTCCAGCCCCCCCTGCCACTTCCCCGCATTCCGCACTCCTGACTGATTTTTCTGTGGG
This sequence comes from Pelochelys cantorii, assembly GCA_032595735.1. Taxonomy (NCBI): domain Eukaryota; kingdom Metazoa; phylum Chordata; order Testudines; family Trionychidae; genus Pelochelys; species Pelochelys cantorii. Next base: position 17,250,742 of record CM064340.1, read on the forward strand.
CCAGTGGCCCCTGACCCAAAAAAGGTTCCCCACCCCTGCTTTAAAGTCACTGGGAGTTTTGCTATGGGATAAAATGAGAGCAGGATTTGATCCATACACTCAACTTTCCATTGGAGTAAGTAAAATAAGGTTTAGCCCAAGTAGTAGACTTTGGCTAATAAACAATATCAGCTAATCCACACACCGTATAATTTGAGATGGGTGGGAAAGAGAATGTGGCTTGACGTCACACAGCAGCAGCAATTGAATAGCAGAGGGCTGAGAAACTTCAGACTGTAAAAAATCTCATTTCTACATTTTCTGAGACATTATAAAAAGTTAGGACATAATTTATAATGGTCAAAGTGATCTAAATTCATCTTGTTCTGGATTATGCATTGCTCTGGTTGTTTACTGACAACTTTCACAATGCACAATGGGTTTCCTAGTGAATGTGACTTATCAGCAACATTGTGTATATCTGAATCTAAGTTAGAGCTGAATGCAAGGTAGATCTTTCACTAGTACAATAATTATATTATAGAGTTTCCTGGCACTCAAATTTAGCAACCAGTTTTACCATCTGTAGATGACTGTTTACAGTGCAAGAAATATTAATTGGCCAGCTAGGACTTTTTGACTGATTTAATGCTTTGTACTGTATCTTCGCTTTTGCTATGTCATGCTTAGATGCCTTATGACAAGCATTTCACAACTAAGACAAATAAATGAATTAGCAACAATTTAAAGTGATGACTTCCAGCAGTGAGGGATTGTTCTAAAGATCTCTCAAAAGCCAAAATAACTCAGGACTAAGAGGCTCTGCAAAGCCTAGAGATAATGTAAACTTTTTAAATCTGTAGTTAAATCTACAGTGGGGTTCAGATTTGCCCGGACTTAATCCAAATACTAAGATTCAAAACTGAACCTACAATTTTTTTGTATATACTATTAGTTAAAGAATTACAGTCAGGTCATTGTAACAAAGCATGGGAAAGGTCGCAGTGGGATTAGAGAAGCGCCAATAGTGGCTGTCAAGGAGTTATGATTAATCTAAGAAAGGAACAGAAACTATGGCTGAGAAATCTAACTATTGGAAGGGCAAGGACAATGTTTAGTACAGTAATTACTCGTTTAACATGTGCCCGCTTAACATGTTTTCACAATAGCATGATTTTTTTTTAGGGAACGTTTTTCAAATAACACGACTGTCCCCAAAATAACACGAAAATAATCAAGTGGCGGACTACTTCGCATGGCGGTATAAGTTGGTGAAAACAGTGGTAATACGCACGAGTGGATGAATACACGTGGCCACAGCACTCTTCCACTCACTCGTGTTTATCTTTGTGTTTTAACAAACCGCGGCGACTTGTGTTGGTAGATATCTTATGTCGCTAGACATCTGATGTTGACGTTGACACCCAGCACCAACAAAAACTGACTTTGCCACCACCACCTGAAATGCAATCCCCACCTTTTCCATTATTTTTAATGGGAAAATTGACCCTGCATAGCACATTTTCACTTAGCACGAACATTTTCAGAAACTCATCTATAGTGTTAAATGAGGAATTACTTGTACTACAACTGTACAAATGACTCCAAAAAGAGCTTTTGATCATCTCAAAGAGAAAATTTGAAGTTACTTCTATCTCTTATATTTACTTTCTGTGAAAATTTTCAGTCAAAACTTTAATAATTTAAAATTAGTTGTTTCTATTAAAGAATTGTAATTGAAAATGAATTTCAAAGTGAGACTGGGCACTTGTACTAGAAACCTAATTCTAAAAGTTGCATTTGGAATATTAAATAGGATAAACAGTACAGATTGCACCTCTAAAATCCGTGATTCTCTGGTCCCGCAATATCTGTGGTTTGTCATGATCACAGATGTTCCAGGATCACAGAGTCCCGTTAAGCTGCAGGGGGTGAGGATCCAGGAGCTGGCCCATCTAGGATGCGATGGAGGGCAGGAGTTAGTGTGCGACTCAGCTGAGCTACAGGGGGGTGGGAGGGATGGGGGATCCAGGAGCCGGTGCGTAGCTCAGCTGGGCTGCAGGGGGGAGTCAGGAAGCCCGTGGGAGGGGGGAGGTGGCAGAGGGGTGGCAGTGGCTGGAGATGGGTGGGCAGCAGGGGGCCTGAAATGACCTGCCCTGGGCTGGAAAAATCCATCATCCAGGACCAGTCAGGTCCAACCTGTACTTTATCTAAGCAGCTGCTTATACTAACCCACACATTTTGAATATCAAATGTTCACAATAAACTGTAGATGATCATTCAGCTTACATATAAGGTGAATTCCCATTAAAAATTAATAAACTTTTCATACATATAATTTGTGACTAGCTAAAAAGGCAACATTTGTCATATATACTCTTTTGATGTGAGTTATTTACTCTGTTTCAGTTAGCAAAATGAAACTAAACAAAGGACAAAGAAGAAAAACAAAAAGTTGTCTCAGTTTTTATACCTGCCTGGAGGGCTGAAAATTCGTCAATGTGGTTTGAGTTAAAATGCAGTTAATTGACTAGTCGACAGGCACTTCCGCATTCTTCCTTTGAAATGTACAAGAGCCCGTGCAAGGGCTGTTGTATATTTCAAAGGAGGAATGTGGAACTCCGCATACAGCCTGGGGCTGGTGGGAAGTCCCTCTGACTCTGGCTGCATGTGGCCTGCCTGCTTTGAAATGTACAAGAGTCCCCAGCAGGAGCTCTTGTGTGTTTCAAAGCCATGGAGCCTGGGGTCAGCGGGGGACTCAGCATGCGGGGGTCAGCATGCTGCTAGGAGCTCGGGGTCAGCTGGGGAGTTCCCAGCTGACCCCGGGTTCCACACAGCACTTCCCCGGAACCTGGGGTCAGCTGGAGACTCCCCAGTTGACCCTAGGCTTCATGGCAGCTGCCCCTTTGAAATGAGCGGAGGCGTCATTTTAAAGGGGCAGCAGCCACTTTAGCGTTTCAAAGTGGCAGCGCCACTTTGAAATACCCCTTCCCTCCTCCTTTGCTGCCTCAATCTCATAGAGGCAGTAAGGGGGGGGAGGGATATCGACTAGTTGACTAATCAAACGACTAAATGCTTATTGGATAATCGACTAGTCTTTAACATCCTTAGTTTGAGTGACCATTTTACTTATGTCCAAACTTCAAAAGAATTGCAGCCTTTTAGTTCATGATCTCCTAGGCTTGAAATATTATCATAAATACAAAAAGCAAAAGATTAGTACAAGCAACAAACAGTATGCTCAATCTTGGCTAATACCACCAAGGAACTGTTATAGAAACCAGTTTCAAATGTAATAAAGAAACATCAGCTCTGTAGTCAACGGTATTCAACAATATAAACAGAGCTCTACAAAACAGAAGTTTCGTTTCAGAGTTTTACTTGGCAATTCAGGAAGTTTTATTAGGGTCCAGATTCTTGAAGGTAAAACATTTACATTTTTGAGAGCTGGTCTTACGCTAAATACCACAAAGAAATCAACTTTTTATACAATAACTGAAAATGCATCAAGAACTCCTTACACTAGAAAGAAATAATCACATACTTACGTCAAGGATCAAGAGTTAAGTAGGGGGCTGTACAAATAATTTCCTCCTATTTAGTTAATGATAGGAATGTTTTAACTCTCAAGTGATGAAATGAACTGGAGTTTAGTGTTTCATGTTTACTGCATTAGATTTAAGGGCAATAAAAGCTCTTTCAGAGTTACCATTAATTTGGAACATTTGGAGTAAAGTAACTATAATGTTTGAAATAATTAATGCCACTTTAAAAGGGGACTTTTCATAGTATAGGATTTTCCTACTTATACAGAAAAATAGAGAAGCTTTTATTTTCTGGCCTGCAATTATTAATAAGAAGATAACATGACACAAAACAAGTTTCAGGCCCAGTCGGATTTTTTCTTGCATGCATATTGTAACTTGTCTCATTGTTCAGAAATAAAACAGCCTGATTCTGTTGTACTCTACACTTGCTTTACCCTAATGTAACTTCAGTGGAGTTACTCCTGACTTACATTTGTGTAAGAGGTAGGTGAGGGCCAAAGTTTTGTAAATTTCCCAACAGAAACATCACTTGATCCAAACTTAGGTCTATATAGATTTTACCTTTCAGATAACTAAATATTCTGAAAGCATGATGTACTTTATTATAAACATTATATGTTCCAGGAATATTCTTTTGAAGAGGTGATGGTCATTTATCCAGATAAAAGAAATGTCTCTTCACATCACAGATATAAGCAGACCATATATATGCTCAAGTCATAGAGAGCTCCCATTAAAAACATTGAAGAGTTCTGCCACAAATAAAGGATATATGGCCCTAAATACTGCACAAAGTAAAACAGGATTAATTATTTAGGAAGCTGTTCTGTCACTTTCAATAAGTGATATAACTAATGTCTAACTTGCTGTTTTATGTATCAATTTACTAGCTGCCAAGTGAGACTTAGTAGCACAGATACCCTTGAAAGTCACCAAAGTTATTACATGTCCTCAGTTATTTACATCTCTGACATAAAAAATACCTGCCAGATGGTCCCCTTATTGTGAAAAACCTTGGTGGGGGTCTGAAAATGAGGAAATAATGACAAGGACTGCCTTACTGAGACCCACCACACTGTCACATCGGCAGGACTGTAATTTTCACAAGGCCAGATAGTATGCATACCTGTACCCCTTCATTCCATCCATTCCTTATTCTATTCCCACTCCAGACAGCACAAACACTCCCCACCGCAACATCCCGAGCAAAGGAGAAACAACGCCACAAATACATGCAAACTCTTGTTCTATGCGGTACTTGGTGCCATGCATGGATCCCTTGTACAAACTTAAGGAGCATAAATTGGCTCACCAACATCATCAAAGGTGCACATATTGTAAGAAAGACTAGAAAAGGGCACTAGGTATGCTTATATTCCCTTTCTTGCAAAGCTGTGTTTTCAAATATGTCATCTCTACCTGAGGCATAAATACTATTCCAAGAATGTTTGCAGTAAATAGACATCACAATCCTCACTCCTTTCAAAAAGTTCCTGGCTTTAGGGGAGCAATGCATAAAGTAATTGACACAAAGCATATCATTCAGTGAAGACTTTTGTCACTGGACATGTAGTCCCTCTCTGTCTGGACAACAAATCATTTAGGCCACGTCTACCCTGCTGCTTTTTATCAGAAAAAGGTACGCAAATTGCGCTTCACAATTTGCGTACCTTTTTCCGATAGTTTTGTCGGAAAAGGTTTTTCCGAAATTTGGCCCGTCTACACTGGGCCAAATTTTGGAAAAACCTCTTCTTTTGGAAGAGCCCTTCTTTCTTGTGGCACGAGGAAGACAGGGCTTCTGAAAGAGTGCATCTGCTCTTCTGCGAAAAATGTTGGAAGAGCAGACGGGTTCCCTGGACGCGGCAGAGTTTTTACGGGATACCTCCAGTATCCCAGAAAAAACCCTATTCTACATATAGCCTCAATGAATTCTTTACTGAAACTCCTGGCAGCTTATCAACACAGATACCAGAGAATCTGCTAGTACCAAAAATAGCTTGCCATGTTTCAACTGCCTTGCTTTTTGAAGTTAAAAGCTTACTCTTTAATTAACCAGAAAGGTATGATAGGTAGCATCAGCTTCTTTAGATGCTGCTCCATCTAAAGTACACTCCATTGGCAAATTGAGACATGCTGTCTCCAGAAGGCAAATGAAGCATAGTTGGCAGATGACAGAGGACTCTAAGATCTGGTTTACACTAGGGAGTTATTTCCAAATAACAAAATAACAAATAATAAAGAAATTCCCTTCTTTCAAAATAACAAATGGAGCATCCACATTACCAAGCCCATTATTTCAAAATAATGGGCTGGTAATTTCGAAATAATAACTCCTGCTTTCCACGAAGACTAATGCTTATTTCAAATTGTTATTTCAAAATAGCGGTAGCACGGACTCTCCACTGCTGCTATTTCGAAATAACTATTCCCCAGAGTCATTCAGAATAATTACTCCCCAGTGCTTCCTGGAGCTCTAAGTTGACGTAGTGCATCTACATTAAGGGAGCCTGCCTCAGACTAATTTCTAGGCTTCTCTGTAATGTGGACACACTATTTCGAAATAGTTATTTTGGGAGTTATTATTTTGAAATAAGTTATTTCAAAATAATTTCCTAGTGTAGACATGCCCTAAAGGAGTCTCAATGTATTTCCAGTTAAAAGTGACACATACCTGTTGAGTAATTAGTTGTGCTGTAAAGAGAACACTGCCTTGACCAACGATATGCAGGCAGTGAAGAATTCAAACTTTTATCATTCACTGTATAGCTGCCAAATTACTAGCAAATGTATGAGGCCCACAGAACAAATACCAACCTATTGAGAACCCTAATTCTATCTTAGTCCCTGAAACACAAACAAACTTTAATTGAGTAAACCTTTGAGAATTCTCTGGTGTAATAAAAATGATACATTATAGTGTGTGTGTGGGGAGGGAAGGAGGTTTGGCTATATTTCATTACTCTAGTAAACAAATCCAGTATATAGAAGGAAAAAAGTTTATGGTCAACAATCTAAATATCTACTAGGAAAAAACTTCATGAAATCTAAATAGTTTAGAACTGCTATCACACAATGTATCAAGCAACACCAATAAAACCATCCTCAAAAATTACAATAATCAGGAAGTCTTATTTAATTTTACCGTAAACCCAATCTGTTGCTTCATGGCTAACTTCCAAACCTGCTGAGATAACCCTGATGATGAAACTTCAATCCATCAGAAGGTCATTTGTTGGGCAGTGAATTCCCCCTAGTTTGATAATAGCTGTCAACTCTGGCTGCTCTACTAAAACATTCTCAGTGAGACAAATGGTTGAAAATGCTGGTGAGGAACCATTCTTGAGCTTCTCATCTGCAAATAAGAAAACATCTACCTCAGCATGTGGGTGGCAAATGGAAAAGAGTTATCCTGAGTATTTGTTAAAAATAGAACATAAAGCTGAGTATCCTATATGTTGACCTGAGACTTTCACCAACATAAATAGGAAAAAGTTAGCATAATCTATGAATAATGAAAGGCAGAATGGAATATTCAAATTAAGCATTAAATAGGTGAAAAGATTTTGGAGTGAGAGAGAGATGGGCTGGAAAAAAACCTGCAAAATATTAGAGAGAGAAGTAAAAGAGAGGGAGTGAGAAGATATTAGTTATAATTGCTGGGCTATCGCTTTGCATTGTATAGAAAATCATGGGCATGTCTATCACACATATTACATGACAGGAAGAATAAAAAAAGTTCAGCAATAACATGTTATCCACTAACCTAACATTAACACATACTTAAACTGTTTGTTCCTGCATCTGAGGGAGTTCATTAAGGGCTGCAGCAGACATACATTTAATTTTCTGCTGATTGCTACTCAAGAAATGGAAAGAGACCCAAGCCATCTTTTAAAAATTATTTAATTTTTATTAGATTGGATTGTAAACCATTAATTTTTGATGCGGGGGTGCGCTTCAAGATTTTTGGTAAGTGATCAAAGGCTGCACTTTTCTATGGAGAGGGTGCGGGGTCGGGGATGAAGTTTGGGTGCAGAATGGAGCTTGTGGTAGGGGGTTGGGTGCAGGAGAAGGTGTGGGGTCTGAGAGGGAGTTTGGGTGAAGGGGGGTTGTGATCTGGAGTGGGGCTTTAGATGCAGGGTTCAAGGTATGGGTATGGGTGCAGGAGAGGATTCTAGACTGGAGGATCAATGTAGGAGGGGGTGCAAGGTCTGGGAGGAAGTTGTGGGCAGAGGGTAGGGGGTGCAGAGGATTTGAGTGATAACCTAGGGCAGGAGGGGATGGTGCCCTGGGGCAGGGAGTTGGGGGGGATGAAGGGGCTGGGGTGCCAGAGGCAGGCTCTGGCCAGGAGGCACACTGGGTGGCTCCCCACCCATGAGCCCTGCAGAACCTATAGACAGGCTCACTGCCTGTCGCAGTCCCCGGCTGCTCAGAATGGCTGGCTGCTCCCTGTGGCTCTTTGCTCCAGGCACCGAAAGGAGGTGAAGGCTTTGGGTGCTGCTCCCACTTCCCAGCAACATCTCTCATCTCCCATTGGCTGGTTTCTCAAAGTGGCATGGGGCTGCTCTGTGCCTGAGGGGTCTGGCAGGGCAGCCGTGTGCCAGATCTGGAGGTTCAGTAGGCCAGATTCAGCCTGTGGGCCGTATCTTGCCCACCCCTGTTGTAAACTCTTAGGGGTAGAAACTGTAATTTCATTGTGTGTTGTACAGCACCAAGCACATTGCAGTGAATAGTCATGACCATGAATAGCCACTACGGTAATAATACACATTTATTTTAAACATCTTTCTACTTACACTGATAACTTGAATTTTAAGAGGGATTTAATCTCTGTACCAAAATTTTTCTTAAGCCTCAGTTTGACACTTTATCAGTATTGAAGATAAACTACTTCTCAGTCCATACAAAGAGATTTGCTCAGTTACTTATGCCAAGATTTGCACATTCTGCAAGTGCTGTTCTGGGTGTTGTCTGATTATCCTTGCTAGCAAAATGACATGCCAAGTCTCACAATAGATAAATCAAAACCAGTAGCCATTCACCCATGTAGTTTCAAAATCCACTACAAAAATCACATTTCAGCGTATCCAGTTTTCATACCATCACGCTTCTGGAGCTTAATGAGCATTGTGATGTCTAGATTTTGACTTCTCATTGCCTACATTTGGATTACTAGGCTTTTACTTCTTAACACCTTGTGATTAGGCTACTGGTGTATTGAGATCACTAGCTATCATGCTGACCAATATTGTTTCCTTGCACTCCCCCATCAGCTTTCTGTATGTATCTATTATCTTTTGTCTTGTGTGCTTGTTATGCTTAAAAGAAGCACACAGGATCTTTTTCAGGGGGATAAGGCAACATGCTGCATTTATTGATAATATAACAAAGTAGCATATGCATTCACACACACACACACACCCCCACCCACCCACCCCGCTGATGGAATTGTTACCAGTCTGTTGCTTGGCCCAAGCTATTGGCCAGATAGGTCGGGTCGGGTGCGAGGGAGGAAGCCAGGTTCTTGTCAGTCTGGACTGATGCTCCATGGTTTTAGCAAACGAGAACCCAAAGAACCATATAAAACACCCCATCCTTTATAGGATTTTCCTTCCATGCAAGTCTATGTATTTTACCTTGCCAGGCCTTAATCAGTCATTCAGCATCACTATCAGTTTTTCTGCAACATATGTTTATCTGGAGGTTGTTCTCGCAGTCATCTGATATCAATATGCTGACGATCCCTCCTGAGTGTTGTCTTCTGATGAAACTTGTTATTCGTTCCCTATCAAGGGGTGCTTGCCACTAACTTCAGGGTTCCTCAATCTGCTCTGGCAGTCTGAGTCTTCAGTGTGCCTTCACTTAGTTGATAATTATTTGGTGCTTCTGAGTCTCCAGCCCTTCCTCTGACCATTTGAGCATGCAGTGGCCTTCACATTTATCTCTCCTAAAACGTTCTCTCTCTCATTCACACAAACAATACATTTACAGGAATTGCAGCATGGAACAAAGGGGTACTTCTAGTCACTTTAACAAAGTTACAAAGTCTTTCAACATTAAACTTCTTTCTATCTACTACAAGGCTTTATCTAATGCTGACATCACTATGTATTACAATATTCCATCTCTTCACTTCAATATGCAAACATCAAACAGAGCTGAAGCTATGTTAACAAAGCTGCCTGACCTGTCTGAGGCCTACATCTTGTGTTTAAATTTAATCCAAACCTTTTGCTATAACATACATTCATTATAACTAACTAACTTATTACTTACACAATTACAAGGCTACATGCTCCCTGGGGCAGACAATTTTTTTGTTCTGGTTTATACAGCACTTAGCACAGTGGTGTCCGATAGAAATTCATGGAAGTTAGGTCCATCAATGGCTATTAGACAGGATGGGTAGGAATGAAGTCCCTAGCTTCTGTCAGAGGCTGTGAATGGGTGACAGAAGAGGGATTGCTTGAAGATTCCCTGTTCTGTTCACTCCCTCTGGAGCACCTGGCATTGGCCACTGTTGGCAGACAGGATTCTGGGCTAGATGGACCTTTGGTCTGACCCAGTATGGCTGTTCTTATGTTTAGTCAATTACTAGAGCTCTTTGCCATTATGGTAACTCAAATTACTACTACTAATAATTTATTTTCACAGCTTTCTCCAGGTATGCTTGGGGAGGGGGTAAGACTTGATTCTTACCCCCACTGAAACCAATGAGTCCACTCCTATTAACTTCAGTGGGAGCCAGATCAGCCCCTTTTCTAGCTACAAAATCTTAGGGCTGGTTTACAATAGGGTTTTACACTAAGGGTATGTCGAGAATGCACAGTTTTTCCGGGATACCTCTGCCGCATCCAAGGAATGTGTCTGCTTTTCTGAAAAAAAATTCAGAAAAGAAGACACGTCTTTTTTGCATCCCTGTAAACCTCCTTCTATGAGGAAGAAGGGATATTCTGAAAGAGACTTTTTTCTCAACATTTGGCCCAGTGTAGATGGGCCAATTGTCGGAAAAACTTCTTTCAGAAGAAAAGCTGAAAAAGACACACAAATTGCGTTTCGCAAGTTGCGTATCTTTTTCCAATAGAACTTTGTAGTCTAGACACAGCCTGATATAGCTACAACTTTCAGAGGTGTGAAAAATGCACATACCTGAAAGACATAGCTATATTGATCTAACCCTGGTGTAGACAGTGCTGGGTTGATGGAAGATGCCTTAGATACAGTCTGCAGGCCCCAGGTTGAAAACCACTTCTCTATGCTCAGGTAAAGGATGTGTGTGAAAAGGTGCATATATGTGTGAGACAATGACAGTACCACGATAGTTTTGTGTTATGGGAATGTAAGTCAAAATTTTCAAGTGTGGGTGCCTAAAGTTAAGCTCAAATTTGAGGGCTATAGTGTTATTGGGCAACACAGTTAAAACCTGATTCCTTACACCCCATAAGACTGAAGCCTCTGAGATACTATGTGGCAATGAGAATGGGACAGAACAGAAAGAACTACCTATATGATTGTGTTGTAACATTATGCCAGAGCAAAACGCGTTGTGTAACATTATGCCAGAGCAAAACGTGTTGTGTTTTGTCCTAGATACCGACAAAAAGCAATTTTTAAAAGAAATGTGTTCTGCTTTTCCTCACACTTTTTAAACAATGGACTCTTTGTTTAGTCTCTCTTAGAAGTGGGACTTTCCTATCCTCGCATTAACAGGAGTAGGATGTTCCAAAACCTGCCATTTTTGAGAATAGTTTTTTCTCCTAGTTTTCAGTGGAGGCACATAACTCTCTCCTGCTGTATCTATAGGCTGCTGAACTATAGGGTTTACCTATGAATGGAGTCCTATTAGGTCACAAATTAATGTCTTTTACTTTACTCCTGTAGATTTATTTGCTATCTCTAGAATGATTTGTTCCCTAGACCCTGGCTCAGTTACTGTCAAATGTATGCTGGTAACAGCCATCTTTAAACAAATTTATTATCCCTGTAGACATGGACTTCCTCCCAAATTTGCAAATAGCCATCCTATGGTATTAGTAAAGCCCACTACCAATCCCTGCTGAGTCTATAGTAGTTTATATAAAATGGTTATAATTCTACATCCATTCAACTCTAACACTTTGGAAATGGAAGACTTAGCAGGGCCTTATACTTTACTCCTTGATGCAGATACTCAATTTTGCCTTTCCAGCAGCTACTTCACTTAAGTGACTGTTGGCTTGTTTGAATCGTATGACACTTTAAAGAGGCAATTAAATCACAGAGAGTAGGTTGAGAGCAAGCACGTGAATGACCATCATCTTGTATTTATTAATTTTTAAAAATCCTCTAGCCCCGTCAGCCGGTGGTCAGGGCAGTGAGTGGTGTGTGTGTATTATACACCTGAGACTTCAACTGCTAGGACTGGGGTCCTTTAGCAGCGGGCAACCTGGAGGAGGTTGACGGGTGCCCCAAAGAGTTACAGGGAGAGCTTTACACCTCAGACTTTGACTGCTAAGATACACGATCCCTTCGCAGCGGGCAGCCTGGGGAGGCTGAGAGATGCCCCAACGGATCTGTCCCCTGGAAGCGACACGATCCAACACTCAAGCTCTCCCTATATCTGTCCCTTATGACCGGCTGGAGTTCTTTTTTAAATTGTGCTTGGTTCTCTTACAGCAACTGAAGGAGTCAGGTCACAGCTTAAACAGTTACTATTTTATTGTTACAGGGTAAACTTAGCTGTTAAATGCTACTACTGTATTACAGATAACACAGCCACTACAAAGGACAGGACAGAAATTACACTAATAAGTCACTTACAGGTACCATGAAACCTTTTTGGTTCTCTGAGCTCTTATTAAATGCATGCAAAATAGACACCTAGCAGGTATATATTCTCACCCCTGTGTTCCAGACTTGGCGTGGCCAGCGTCTTTCTCTCAATCCCTCGGGAAGAAGTAGGGCGAGGTTGGGTGTCCCACAGACCTCGGGAGACAACCAATACCTGCCAGCAGGTGTAGATGATTGGAGCTCAAATGGGGTGGGCTACTAAACCCCTCTTTATACCCCTTGGGTCACGTAGGCTTCTTCCTGGTCTCAAGTGGCCAATTAGGGAAAATGGCTTTGAATGCCAAGTTTCCCATGAAGGGTGCAAAGCATAATTCACACCTGGGAAAATGCAGACAATGGGCACCTCTAGTATGTGATGGGTGAAGATTCCTCTCCTGGGACAGTGTAGGCGTGTCAATTACTGGTGCTAGCCATCAGGGTGGCGGGAGGTCCCCTGGTCGTCAGCTAGCTCATTTACTGTCTGGTTTCTGTTTATTAGAGTCAGGGACAAGCAGCACCCCTGCGTTCCCAGGGCATCAAAGGCTGACTGCCTTTCTCTTGCTCTCTGGGGGGGGGGGGGAAACAAGATGGGGTTCATGTCTGGCTACACCCCCTTTCTAAAGAAACCTAAGAAGGCCCAGTTTTCCCCTCAATGTTGACAGTGGAAGCCATTAAACAATCAAAACTCCCCAACCTGTTTCCATAGTTACCTTCTACTCCAAGGCCTGGTCTACAGTACATGGTCAAGCTGAGGTAAACTGCCTTGTATTGACCTAGCAGTGGAAGTGTCTTCACAAAATTTGGCTCCAAAGTGCTTAACTACAGTGCCTAATTGATTTAGTACCATCATGGCCTAGACCTGTGTGACATCATGGTTGATGTAATTAGGTTGATGTAGCATCAGTATACACACTGTGTTACTTGTATCAGCAGTTACTGGCTTTCAAGAACCATTCCATAATACCCAGGGCCATCCCTAGGGGGATGTGGAACCTGGGACAACCCCCCCAGTGCCCAAGGTGCGGGGCCCAGGACAACCTCCCCGTCCCAGGCTCTGCCTCTGCTCCATCCCCGCCTCACTCCACCTGAGCTCCACCACTTCCCAACCCTTTGTGAATCCCCCTCCCCTGAGTGACGTGAGCATGGGGATTACCTGAGGGCCTGGTGCGTGGTGGCAGCAGGGCTCGGAGCCCTCCTCCAGCATTCACCACGGTGGCAGGAGCTGAAGCCGAAGCAAGCAGGCAGTGTGCTCTGCCCCGCTGCCCTCTCCCAGCCTGCTGCACTCTGCTTTTCCACAGCAGTGGGAAGCGGAGTGCCCTGGGATGGGGGTGCTCTATTCCTTGTTGCCACGGTAAAGCCGAGCACAGCAGGCTAGGAGAGGGCAGCAGGCCAAGCTAGAGTGGAGTGGGCTGTTGGGTCTTTCTGGTTCCTGCTGCTGTAGTGAGTGTGTTGGGGGGCTGAGTGTGTAGGGTTAGAGCTCCTAACCTCTGCTGCCACCCCGTACCAGGCAATCCCCCAGGCTGCCCGGGGACCCATCCATAGGATGATTGAGGCAGTTGCCATGCCCCCTCCCCGCCAAGTGTGGGGCCTAGGATGGCCGTTTCCAACCGTCTGATGTCAATACCCCATCCTGATGATACAATCAATACAAATACTGCTGGTGAGATGTACACTGCTGACAAGGAATCAAGCAAGCATACTCACAAGTGATTTAATAACTACAGTGGCTGCTGACTGGCATAAGTTAGGGTAAAATGATTTTATAGAGTAGATGTTGCCCAAGTGTTTCAGAAAATTCGGATCATCTTAGGCCCTGATCTTGTAAACTTTTTTACACTTGCTTAGCTTTATTATGATGAGTAGTCCCCATGAGAAGCAAATCACAGCCCAGCCCTCATTTTAAAAATTTTCAGTGGAAGTTCTGTTGCGAACTATCATAAGGGCAAAGCAGGGCCAGTTTCTTAAATTTCTTTGATCACTGTACTTCACTCACTTTCTCCAGGCTGTTTTCCCATTTTATAATGTAAATGTAATTAATTTTATCCTGTGTCACATCCTTTGCTAATACCAAGTGCAGCTGCGCTACAGCGGTACCCCTAGCAGTAGTGTTTGAAGTGGGGTGGCAACCTGCCCCCCTCCCCCCGGAATAGGAAGTGGAGGGTAATGTCTCAGGAACCCGCAATAAGAAGTTAAAAAAAGTTAAAGGAACAGATGAGCCACTTCCCCCAGCCACAGAGAGGAGGGAGGGCTCCCTTTGGGGCTAAGAGGGCATAGTAGGGGGGGGTTCCCTGGGAGACTTAGCAGGGGAGAAGAGAGGATGTTCCTTGGGGTGCTGGGGGGGAGGTGTTGGAGAGGACTCTGGGAGGTGCTCGGGGGGGGGAGAAAAAGGGGTTCCTTGGGGGTTTAACAGAGTGTGTGGGACACCCTGGGGGACTCTTAGCAGGAGGTGGAGAAAAGGGGGCTCTCTGGAGGGCCTTAGGAACAGGAAGCTTGGACAGGACTTCCTTGGGGGCTTAGGAGGGGAGAAGGGATTCCCGGGGGGGGGGTAGGGGAGAAGAAGGGACTCCCTGGGGGACAGAGTGGGAGGTTGGAAGGGGCTCCCTCGGGGGCTTAGGAAGGGAGACGAAGGGGGCTCCCCATTGAGTTTAGTGGGGAGGGCTGGAGGGGGCTCCTTAGGAGGGCAGAAGCTGGGGGTTCCTTCCCTGCGGGGTTTAGCAGCGAGAACTGGGGGCTCCCTTCGGGCTTGCTGAGGTGGCGCGCTCTGCCCCCCCCTCCCCCGCCGCCTCTAGCCCTGCTCCCTGCAGAGCCGCCGCAGGGCCGGGTTCTGCCTCAGGCGGCCCGGTGCCCGGCCTGCGGCGCTGTCCTGCAGCCGGCTCCGGGCAGGGAGGGACCCGCCTCCCGGGCGGGGGCGGAGGGGGGCGCGGAGACGTCAGGCGGGCCGGGGCTTAGCGGCGCTGGCAGCGGCGGGGCAGGGGCAGAGCGTCCTTCCAGCTTGCGCTCCCGGCCGCGGCGCCAGCATGCCCCACACAGTGGCTCTCAGCGGCCCCTCGCCATGGGGCTTCCGGCTGGTGGGGGGCAAGGACTTCAGCACCCCGCTGACCATCTCCCGGGTAAGCCTAGGAGCAGGGGCCACGGCAGCAGCGGGGCTCGTTTGCACCCCCCCTCCCCAGCTGCCCCCGAGCTCTCGCCTCCCGCCGCGCGGTTGGGTTGGGGGGGCAGCTCCGCACGCTGGGAATGGGGGGCTCAGCCTGGCCCCGGGGGGAGCTGGCGGAGACGGGGCTGCTGGGTCACCGCAGCACCGCCCCGTGCACGCACCTTCTTCGCGGGCGCGGTGGCTGCAGTAGGGGCAGGTGGAAGAAGGCTGCGTGGGGCGGGCGGGATGCGGAGCTGGTCCCACTGCCTGGCGCTTTCATTCTGTTATTTCCACTCCCGTTCGTCCGATGAAGTGGGTCTTGCCCAGGAAAGCTCATGGCTCTGTCTCTTTTGGTTGGGCTCTGAGGTGCCACAGAGCTACTTGTTTTCAAAGTTACAGATTGACGCGGCTGCGCCTCTGCTTTTCATTCATTTGTGTGACTTCTAAGGGCAGGCAGGGGGTGTCTCCAGTCCGGTTGCGTGTAATGCCAGATCTGTGAGCCTGAGGTGGATTGTTCAGAAAAAAAGAAGCTGGGGTTCCCCACTCAGCCGGGGCATAACTCCCCTGCAGTAGATGAAATTCCCTCAGTTGGGAAGATGTCGGTAGGCTTTGCCTGCAGCAGGATTGGGCCAAAATCAGGGTGATGCCCTTGGGCCCAAAGTAAAATTGAGTTAGCAGCCTGAAAAGTTGCTTAGCCTCCTCATGGTTTGGAGCTCCCCTTTGGGGGAAAAAAAGAGCCTGAGACTATCAGGGAAAGAAGCTGGTTTTGAACAGAGTTGATAGAAGCTTACTTTTCATGGGGCAAACTCATACCCTTTCACGCATTCCTGATAGTACCTTGGTTTTGTTTTACAATGAACAAAATCTGCACTTCTGTGAAAGTCAGCCAAGTGCAGTGTCTGTCACTAGGGTCTTTGCATAAGGTGACTGTGGGCATTGCTTGGATCAAAGCCTCTTAAAAAAGTTGAGAGAGCCATCACCTAAATTATTAATTCTTTGTTCATTCTGTGAGCAAGTAAAACAGTGCAGTATTTTCTCCTGTTAAGAGAAACACTTGTAGTGGCATTCCTTGATCACCTGGAGGTCAGAAGAAAGTGACATGTGACAAATTGGCTGGGTAAACTCTTATGCTGGGCCAAATTTGGTGTTCAGCTTCACTTCTAAAATCCCATTTATTCAAGTGGGATTTCAATGGCCGGTGTCAGGACAGAACTTGGCATTTCTGACTTACAGGATTGCAAATATAACAAGGACTAACTTAACTCACAATAATTTACCATGCCAGTTAGTTGCTAGTTATCAAATTTTCTTTAATAACCCTTTTGGAGCTCAGTTCGTTTGGGATCAGCATTTATATAATAATTTAAATTCTGTGTGATGAAGCAGAATATTTTTGCAGTGTAAGCAGTTTGGAGTGTGCTGCTTCTTTTACAGTAGCATTGTAAATTTATTTTCCTCTTCTGTACTTAGTATTGCATAAATCTGTCCTCCTTGAGTTGATGCAGCTGGATATTAACTTTCTAATTTAGTCTATTCTCCATTTTCCTACAGATGGATTAATTTCAGCTACTTAAATATATTGGTCAAAAAGACACTACGTGTTGCATCTTCCATGTGAAAATATAAAATATTATAACTGTCCCTGGAAATATCAAGATGCAGTTGGAGGGGAATAGAAATGGGGAAATAAAATAATCATGCTTGAGTCTTTTACAGCATCTTTAAAATGAATATTTAAGATGAAATCTTAAAAGGAGTAAAATGCAATCTGGGCATAATTCAAAGAATAACTCTCTGATCACTGTGTATTGTATTCTAATATCTTAAAAGCTAAAATCTTGTTTTCCTAAGTTGTCATATGTGCCAAATGTATTATAAGTATCAATGAACTTCCAGTCCTATACAGCAGAGGGATTATTCCTGGAGATAGATCCAATCCTGCACTTTTGTTTAAGTAGATATGATTGAAGTTAATGGGAGCTGTATTTTAAGAAAAACTACAAGACTGGGTCCAACACCCAGTCCTGTGGTTCGTAGTTACTATTGCTTTGTTATTAAGCACTTAGCAGTGTGTTTTGGGAATGTCTTTGTTTAAATCCTGCTGCTGGCTTGAAACAACTTATGCACATTTTAAAAAATCTTTTACGGGAATGTGTGCAGGTAAGTGATGTATGATGGCCTGGCTTAACAAATGTAGTGCTCTGCTGAAGTATCCAGGTATCCTATTCAGGATTCTCCCCTGCAAAGTGCTGAGTGTGCTCAACCACCAAACTGAAATTAGAGGCAGATGGGGTTGCTCAGAAGCTCTGAGGAAGCGTTCAAAACCCTATGGTATTGAACACAGACTTTTGGTGTTGGAGTTGAATAGTTGCACGACAGAATATTGATTGGCATTGCAAGGAGAAACAGCTGTTAAAAGATGCTTTCTCTCCACCAGTCAAGTACAGAAAATGACCACGATCTCTGTACTTGCCAGTAGGAGAGTCTGCCCATAATGGAAGAGGGTCAGTGGGACTTTAAGGAAAACTATATGTGATTATGGAAACAAGCCATATTTTAAACTCAGTTTGTAATCTTGAAGTTACACAAGCAGCTGCAGAGCTTTGTGTGTTTGCTTTCATTTAGGGGTGAGTTTTATCACATGTTACTAGGGTCTTTTTGTTGTATTTATTCACTTAAAATGAAAAAAAGTATAGTATGGTGTAGGGATGTTAAATTGCGGGTAATCAGCTAATTGAGTACAGTAGTTGGCGGAATTTCCATTGCCTACTCAATTAGTTGATAAGGGGGGAAACTGCAGAGCTGCAGAGGGGTTAGCTCTCTCTGATAGAGGCAGCAGGGAGGGGGGGAAGCGACTTGTTGAGTCACTACTTGACTACCCGATAAGCATATGCTTATCAGGTAGTTGACTAGTCTCTTACATCCCTAGCATGGTAGATCAGACAGGATTTGAGTAAATTATTTCTGTTAAGCATATGCTCGATGTGCCCAATATACATAGCAGAAGGACATTGTTGGCATATGATGGCATAAATTATATTTCTGGATGAACAGGAACATGTGTTCTTGATCATGTAACTGACATGGTTAGGTCCAGTGATGGTGTCACCAGAGTAAATATGTGGACAAAGTTGGCAACGGGGTTTGTTGCAAGGGAAAGTTCCAAGGTTGGTATTAATGTGGTATGTCCTGTGGTTGTTGGTAAGAATCTTCCTGAGGTTAGGTGGTTGTCTATAGGAGACTATGGGTCTGTCCCCCAGACCCTCTCGGAGTGTAGTATCCTGTTCCTGTATAGGTTGTGGGTTATTGATAATGCGTTGGAAGGGTTTAAGCTGGGGGCTATAGGTGATGACAAGTGGTGTTCTATTGTTGGTTTTCTTGCGCCTATCTTGAAGTAGATGGTTTCTGGGTATTTGTCTGGCTCTTTCCATTTGTTTTTTTATTTTTTTATTTCCCCCGGTGGGTAATCGAGATTTACAAATGTGTTCACTTTTTTCATTGTATTCCTTTAGTATATATGGTCATGCCAATTCTCTTCCAGAATATGATCTGAGGAAGTGGGTGTGGCCCACAAAAGCTCATCACCTATTAAACCATCTTGTTAGTCTTTAAACTCTTACATAGTCTGATCTTGCTAAAACAAAAGGAAAAACTAACACGGCTACCTCTCTATTACTATTCAGCACCTTGTAAGATAGGGTACTAAAATGTTAGCACTACAAGAAGCATTATTGGCTTGGAGCTAATATCTGACAGTGGTAAAAATAAGGGAAGATGCTCAAACACTTGGTAAAAACATCAGTGTTTTATTTTGGGGGTTGAATGAAGGCTAAACTTTGTAGCAGATTGCACTGTGATGCAGATGCTAAGCGTGATTTGCTGCACTCCTTTGGCAATACAGCTGTTATTGCTCTTAGTTTTAAATAGCTTAAAAGGACATTGTCAGGTCAAACTGAGCCCCATTTTTGAGGATCACTGAAAATAAGCTTTTACAAAACCAAGGGCTAGTGAAAATGTTTTCTTGTTGTTGTTTTATTATTAATATTGTATTTAAGTGAAAAGTTGTAGTTTCTTTTCCTCAGCCCAGATATTACAGCATTCTGCTAAGGCAAAATAATATGAAATTAAGTATGGGTTGACTGTAAAGGAAAATGAAACTAGCTTATTTTTCTTGCTCCTCTGTTGGTGCAAACACTAAGAAAACAGCATAAGTAGTAAAAACAAATCAGATTTTAATTTTTTTCAGTAATCTAAGGTGTTACAGGTGACACAAAGAAATTTGTTTGTAAATAGGAGGCCAAATCTTGGGTATCCTTATGCAGTGAACTCTCACTGACTTTGATCAGAAAAATCCTCTGTTGTGGCAAAATGCACAGGAGGGGACTGTGGGAAAGAGAATCTCCACAAGAATCCCCCCCTAGTCTTGCTTCCAAATTGCCCATTTTTGGGGAGGGTTGGAGACAGTGATGATTGGAAATGTGCTGCTAGTAATTCTGATGAGTGAAGCCCAAGAACTCTGTAAGAGTCTCCAGGTTGCTAACTAGTTGGGCCAAGTTAGCTTTGCAGTGTTGCCAGTTGTCACAATTTCATTGTATATGCATGACACTTGGTGTGTTTTTTAAAACCTCAGCTCATAGAGACATGATTAGGCAAGAACCTCAACTTCCATTTAAAACATACAGGTTTCTAACTTCCTGGTTACAGAAGGAACTTGAAGCCCTGACCTAAATGTTTCCAAGAGCTCAGAAACTAGGAAGCAAATAAAAAGAACCCACATTATTTTAAAATCTCACCGTTCTTTTCTGAGGTATTGACTTGTGATGTCTTTGGGACTGGCAGTATTGCTTTTTTATGTGCCCTTTAATATCAGTACACTTTCCATCTTAATCATTCGTGTGATCCTCTAGTCACAACCTAATACCTAATCAACCTGGATGCCACTTATTTACCTTCCCTTTTAGACTTCCAGATAATGCTGCCTCCTTCTAACAAGAACTTTAACATTCTCATCATTTCCCTGTTCATTTGTTAGGATGGTTCAAGTTTTCACTTGCAGACTGAAATTAGAGACTCCAATGTCCAAAAACACTTTCTGGTGATGTAAGCCCTTCAGAAAGATGCAGAAGTTCAAAACATTGTGCAAAGAAATGGATACCTCACATAAAATCAACTAGATTCTTTGTCTGTAGAAAACCAGGTAGGTGTTTTCACAACCCCGATCCTTCCTTGTGTGTGCCAGGCCTTTAATAGGAGCTTTTATTAGAACAAAGGGAGGACCTCAACATTTTTTCTAATATTTTTAATCTGACTGTGGCCAGGTATACACTGAGGAAGTGGGGGTGGTCAATCCAAGCTACTCAACTGGAGTTATGTTAGTAGCGTAACTAAAGTCAAAGTAGCCTAGATCTACTTACAATGGGGTCCACGCTGCACTGAGTTGATGCGAGAAACTCTCCTGTCGATTTCCCCTTACTCATCTCATTCCGATGGAGTACCAAAGTTGATGTTTGAGTGCTCGGCATTCGATTTAGTGAGTCTTCATTAGACACGCCAAATCAATCCCCAGTGGATCTGTTGTTGCAATGTCGATTCTTCGCTGTAGCAGAGACAAGCTCTAAAGATATCGCTAACAGCTAAAGGCTTAATAATGTCATCCACACTCCTCCTCCAGGATCAGACCCTTAATTGATTATAACATACACGTGTATTTGTGTCTGGTTTGTTTTATAAATCTTTCAGCAAATAAGTATTTAGCTTTCTATGGCTGTTGCTAGACTACTAGGGAAAAGAATAATTTCTGTCCAGTGTCTATTCACTAATTTTAATGGAATGCAAAGTTCTGTTGCTGCTGTGGGAGCATACAGTAAGCAAGTACAAGACATTATACATATTATCCTAGATGAGAACCCTTTAAGGTTGCAGTTTATTTTTCAGAGTCCATCTTGCCAAGCTTGGTTGCTCAAGTATATGCAAAGACTGAAATTGACCTTTGTATTTGAGTTCCACTAAGGCAATGTTTGAAAACATAAATGGAAACAAATGAAACTAAATAAAGACCAGAGAAGGCTGTCTTTATAGCATGGTGCATGCAACATTCAAGGAGGAGACATTTTAAGAGTGCAAGTAGTTGAAGGTTATAAAGTTATTTAGGACAGAGGTTCCCAACCACTGGTCTGTGGACCGGTTCTGGGCTGCGAACCGCTGGCTGCTGGGCCACAGCACGCTTCCAAGCCGTGTCCAAGGCAGCAGGGGGGTGCTGCAGAGGGCTCTGACCCCACCCTTCCCCTTCCACTCCACTTTCTTTTGTCCACCTCTCCCATCTGGTCCCTTCTTTCACCCCACCCCTCCCCTCGGGCCAGCTGAGAGCTCCAGTTTCAGCATGCTCCAGCCAGCTGGGGGAAGGCGGGAATGGCACGTTGTCCCAGCCTCCATCACCTGTGCTCCAGCGCAGCTCAGAAGGCTTGGCTGGCCACCGCACAGGCACTGGGAGCTGCACATTCTGAGCCTGAAGGGGAGCCGCAGGCTTTACGCAGCGAACGCCATGACCCCATTTGCATCCCCTCCCCCTTCAAGTGGAGCCCCCGGGGGCTGGGATTTCATTTCCTGCTGAGCTCCCTGTTCTAGGGCTGAGGGAGGCACCAAGTTGCGGTGTGAGAACCGGGGAGAAGAGAAGCGTGTTCACACTACTCTAATGCTCGGGATTTATCCATGCTGTAAAATGTAGTGCAGGAGCGATCGATAGACAGCCTCAGTCGATAAAAGACCCAGCTCTGTAACAGGGCTTTGGGAAGGGATGCAAAGCTTTATTGTCCCCATTGTATGGTTGGTAAACTGAGGCACATAGAAGGAAACTGAAGGAAATTGCCCAAGCTCTGTTAACTCTTAGAACCAAAACCAAGTGTCCTGAACCCCAACCCCATTTTCCTGTCACCACGCTGTGCTCTCAGACACCTGTTAACATGGCATTTGAATCCTCCTTCGTGCACAGAGACCTGAAGATGGGAATCCCTGGATCCCCGGAACACTGGGCTGCCTGGTCATTCCCATTCACACTCTCTGCCTTGCTCTCTCACCACAAAGACTCTTTAAGTTTCCTCTAAGGCAGGGCTGGACAAAATATGGCCAGCGGGCCGCATCCAGCCCGCCAAGCCACTGGATCTGGCTTGCGGATGCAGTGGGGAGCGCCAGGCAGGATCCCTGCTTGCCTCGCCCCACCCACACGCTGCTCAGAAAAGCGGCTGCCAGCCATTTCTTTTTCACAACTGTGAGCCCAGAGGGGAGGGGCTAGGCTTCATGAGCTGCCCTCACCCCCAGCACAATCCCATTGCCAGTTAGGGAGGCTGTCTCAGAAACGTGTTGGGTTGCTGGCTGGGAGTCACCCAGGTAAATCTCCCGGCCAGAGCCTGCCTCTGGCACTCCAGCCCCTCCCTCCCCCATTCCTCTTCCCCCAATTCCAGTCCCCTTGCCCCTATAACCCAAACCCTCTGCCCACCTCCTGCACCCATATCCCCACCCAGACTTTTCAGAACTGATTGTCATTGGCATGGGCACTGCCGCATAATGCATTTCACTCCTGAATGCAACAGACGGTGTCCTGTGGGGGCACCGGGGAAGTGTGGGTCACCAGGAGAGTGATGGATGTGAAGAGAGAGAGAGCTGAAAAACTGAATGTTGCTGGGGAGGGGCTGGTAGCACTTTTACAAACATTGAGACCAGGCGGTTGAGGTGTGGAACTAAAGTTACCCCTCTTTGTGGCACCACCTTGGTGTGCAGAGATATAAGATGTTCCTTCAAGTTCCCCACTCGCCGCCCCTTTGCATTGTCTTTCAATTTACACTGAGTTTGGTTTGGGGAGGAGGCAGGAATCGCAGCTCTTCGCATTCCCATTGCCTCAATGGGGTGGTAAGAATCTGCTTCCCCTTTTTGAACCAGCCTTTGCTTTGCTTTGTGTCTCTGTGTGAGTGGGTGAGGCTGCCGGGCACAGTAATATGGGGAGGTGTCTCCAGCTGTCAGCGAGCAGAGCTGCTGGGAGACTTGGTTCTTAGCGGTGTCTGCAGAGATGGTCACTCAGCTCTGCAGTGCACTAGTGTAGTTAGTGTACTACTTGCTAGAGCTGTATCATGTGTGCCCCACCCATTCCAGCCCTTTCCCTGCGGGCTGCCAAGTGGCAGTGGCGGTGGAAACCGAGTCTCTGGAGATGATGCGAGTGAATGTCAGGGATTCCCCGGGATTCCCTGCTCCCAGCCTGTTTCCCGCAGCTGCACTTGGGAGAGAACACCTGGGAGGGAAATACAGAAATGACTGAGTTCGTCAGTCCCCTGTCCCCTGGGAACATGAAAATTAAGCTCTCTGGAACCATGCCTAAAGGCGTGAGGCACCCAACTGCCATTGAAATACATTGTGATCTGGGCACCTAATTCCCTTAGGCTGCCACAAACAGCTCCTCTTCAGAAGTCAGTGTAGCAGGATCCCTCTGGACCCCCGATAGCCACATACCTGAAGGGACCTCCAGCATGAAGAGAAAAATCAGTAGCAGGTTCATCTTCAGTGAAGGCGCAAACTAAAGTGTCCCCAGTGGGCAGGGCCAGGCAGTTCCATGTCTCGGGGGAGACTGAGGCTCCTGAAACCAGGGGTTTGTATCTAAACAGGGAACCCCCAGGCAGGGATCTGTATGTGAGTTTCGCAATGTGATCTAATAGGTGACTGGGTCTGAGCTCGGCCTACACATGGGGATCTTTCCCTGAGACTGTTATCCCCTTCAGGCAGTGCACTCTGATCAGCTAAGTGTGAAACCATAGAAGGTATTTGGACACCCAAATTCAGTTTAAATAAACAGCATTTAGTCATTTAACTCCATGAACAGCCTTTGAAATTCACAGCCCAACATAAGTGCAAGACGGAGCCTCCTTAGGAATGAAGGAATATTTGGATAAGAGAAATAATACCCCTTCTTATTTGGTATTGGCTGGGATTTCAAGAAAATCAAAGGGAATTAGGAACCCAAAATGCCATCAAAATTTAGTAGGATGTGGGCATTTAAGTCCCTTGCAGCATGTCTGAAATCCTGCTCCTGCTAGGTAGAGAGTAATTATCACTAAATGCACTGTGCAGGCCAAGATGCATTTCTGGTTAATAAGGTCTTGATTCAGATCAGTTGAGTTAAATGGGAATCTTTGGGCTGATAGGAATGTGCTTCTCTGGATGAACTTAAAAAACAACAAATGGTCTGGTAGCACGTCATAGACTAACAAAACATGTAGATGGTATCATGAGCTTTCGTGGGCACAGCCCAATTCTTCAGATGACCAGAGTTCTCTGGATGGGTTAGTGACATTATATCAGCTACCTTCAGAAGACAGTAATTTTCTGAGACCATTCTGATGTTTACATCCATCGGCTCTGTTGTTCACATCCATTGGATTCTCTACCAGCAACCCTTGGAAGAAATGACCCAGGTTCACATTCTGGGTAATATCTGCCCTGTGAAAGTTTATTTTTGGCAGCTGTTTGCAGGGCATTTTTGAGCTTAAGTTAAATTTCTGATCATTGGTACCACATAAATTATTGTTACTAAGCAGGTGCCCTTCTGTTTTCCAAAGGGAAACCGTCTGGTGCCCTGGCTACACAGAAAGGTTTGGAAAGGGGCCCAAAATGCACCAGCAGCTGGTTTCTGTGGTGTAGTGCAGTGTTTCCCAATTGGTGCTCCGCAGAACCCCGGGATTCCACAAAGCAAAAGTAAGGGTTCCCCGAGAACGCGGCACTCTCCTGCCCCCTCTATTTTGCGGGGGGCGGGGGTTTGATTGATCAATTCCAGCGGGGCTTTTTTTTTTTCTTCCTTGATGACAAATTACCCTGGAAACCCTACGGGTTCCTTGAAATTCTTTTTCGATGAAAAGGGTTCCATGTCCAAATTAAATTGGGAAACATTTGTGTAGTGGTTACCATGTTTGTCCAACATGCACAAGGTCCCTGGTTCAAAGTCAGCCAGAAACAAAGTTGCTTTCCTTCATATAATCTCCATTTGTTTTTCAATCTCAACACATTTCTGCAATAATCCTTAACTTCTGTGTTTTCTTCATCATTATTGTTACCTTTCCTGGGACTTTAAGGAGAGGATTAGCCTGCATGTTGAGGGAAGGTTACAGATCCTCATTTGAGAGCTTGGCTGCCAGCTACTTAGCCAATACGAGCATCATACAATTCCAAATGTTGGTTCTGCCAGCCAGCAGTTCCCCTTCTTCCATTTCTTTTCAGCTCACTACAAACTATCTCAACCTCTTCAGGTGTGAAAATGAGCTGTGCCGTGGAATGGCTGTGAGGCGTGGAAAGAGATGTGCCACCTTGGCCTCCATGAGCAAGGCATAAAACATAGAAAATGAGGGTTGTGAGATCACATCCATCACCAGCATCAGAACGCCTGAGAGTTCCAGGGCATCCTTAGGCATTCAAAACACACACGGCTGCACTGGGCTTCTGAAGATTCGGACACCAAATTTTTGGGTGCTCTCGTGAAGCCACGTGTGTGTAAGGGACTGCGTCAGGAGGCAGCACACACAAGGTGGCATCACAGCATACAACATAGAAACCCTTCAGCTCAAGCCATAGGGCTGGTCTGGGATTGGACCTCCTCCCTGCTGGCACAGCCTTATGCAAAGAGGGGCAGGGAGCAGCATGGGTGCCTTGCCTGGGCTCCCTTCCACTCCCTCTTATCTCCCCCCCCCAATTCCGTGTGCTTGCGTTGGGCTCCTTTCCCCGCCACTCTCGTGTGCAGGGGGCTAGGCTGGCTCCTTGCTGTTAAGCACCTGCAGCACCCTTGGTGACCCCTTGCTGGCAGCTGCTCCCCCCATCCCCAGCCTCTCCTCCTGCTGTCTCCTCTCTTGCGGCTCCAGACTTGAACTGTGCATGTGTGTTGGGGAGGGGAGGACCCCCATTTTCCAAGCGGCGCTGTGTCCGCCCCTACCCTGCTTGCTCCTCAACGGCAAGGCAGGAATGAGACGTGTCAATGAAGGAAACTGGTTAGGCGGATTAGCAACCTCCCACTGCAAAACCTCCACAATAAAATCCCTGTGCATTGTCCTCTCCCTGCCCTGGACTGAGTGTTTGGCTCCCAGCTGGATTCCATGCAGGGTTCGAAAACTCTGGTTTATTCCTCTCCCCCTACCATCTCCCCTTCCTGCAGTGCGATGATGTCACAGTTCCTAGACTGTGGTTTGGGATGGGAGACAAACGTGTATGTGGCATTTGTGTGTTGGATAGGGGCACGCATGGGACTGCCCTAGAGGCTGGGAAGCGAGGGGAGAGGGGCTATTTGTGGTGGCTCTGGGGGCTGTGGTTTTGATTTTATGCAAATATGCAAATGAATATGCATAATGAATATACAAATATACAAATAAAATGGTACTGGTCTGCCTAAAGTTTGTGAATGGGTTTGCTGGTCCACGGTATAAAAAAGGTTGGGAACCACTGATTTAGAATAGTACAGAGAACCAGGCTAAAGATGGTCCCTCAAGGAAAGCTGTGAAAATGACTTCACATTGTATATTTAAACCTGGTCTGGATTTAGCACTTAAATGATGGCAGGGAGATGGACTGTACTACTCCTGAGGGTATTCTGTGACAAAAAAATTATTCTGCACTAAAAAATTTAAAATTGTGCATTTTAATTGTGTATTTTAAAATTCTGAAAAATTATATTTGTCAGTAAATAAATGTGGAGGCTGTCACATGGCAGTGGAGCACAGGCCACTGACTGCCCCGAACTAAATCACCCTGTGCCCACTTTCTACTAGCCATGGACTTAGCAGAAGAATTGCACCCAACTCTGGCACAACACAAGGAACAGGACGGTGTCAGGCACATTAGATGTAGGCAGGCAGGCTCAGCCCAGCAGGATCCAAGAGGGAGTGATTTAGCACTCCGTGGGCTGCTCCACGCACCCAAAACAATGCACCCATACTGCTGGGGAGCAGTGCATGACTGTTCTTGCAACTTGCTTTTGCTTCCCTGTCAGAGTCATTTTTCGGTGGGGAAGCAAAGAAATCTGTGGGGGACATGCATTCTGTGGTGCAGAATTCCCCCAGGAGTAACTGTATGACTGACTAGGTCTGGCTTCTATCTCTAAATTCCATGATAAATCATTGCAGTTGCACATATTCAGCTGAGGCTAGAGTTCTTCATCCTCTTTGAGATACCTGGCATTGGCCACTGTTGGAAGACAGAATACTGGGCTAGATGGACCTTTGGTCTGATCCTGCACGGCTGTTCTTACATTCTAGAGTTTACCCCATTATTTTCGTATAATTAGTTTCAGTTAGCTGGGCAATTGAAGAAAGCTCTTACGATCAGTATCCATATATATTTCTTAAAACTCATTTGTTTTTCTTAAATAATTTTTCTATTTCATAAATCTTAGGTCCACAAATATAATTACATAGCGTAGCCTGATCCTTCACATCATCATCAGCAACTGGTGCTCAGTGCTATGTAGAACTGGGCCCTGTACCAGAATGATGCTAGTGAGGATCTCCACGAAATCAGAATTACACCTGTCATCAGCCTCTGTATAAAATCTTTTGGCGTCTTTGCTATGGTGCTGGTTACTAGCTTGCTTTAGATACGCAGGCTAGAATTCTGGCCTGTTTAGTTAATGTTTGGGACAGTTTTTAAAATGTTACTTTTTCATTAAATTAAAATATGTTTAAAGGAGGAGAGCTCTAGGAAGAGCAGATGGGGGGGGGGAGGGAGGGAGGAAGGGAGGCTCCTTCTTTCCATACTCATCTAGCAGCAAGAACTAATTTTGTTCGCTCTTTCTCCTATATGTCATCCATGAATCTGAAATTGACAAGACTGAGGCCTGGTCTACACTATCTCCTATCAATCTAAGATATGCAACTTCAGCTAAATGAATAGCGTAGTTGAAGTTGACATACTTAGACCTACTTCCTGTGGTGTCTTCAATTCAGTAAGGTCGGCAGCTGATGGTCTCCTTTCGACTCTGTCTATTCTTCTCATCCTGGTGGAGTACCAGAGTCAATGGGAGAGCATTCGGAGATCGATTTATTGCATCTAAGCAGACAATAAATTGATCGCCAGTGGATCAGTCGCTGATCTACACAGTGTTGAACCACTGTGTAGTGGAGACAAGCCCTGGGTTCAGCAACTTCAAACGTGTGTTGTACTGAAATGTGTCCCCATATACAGTGTCCCAGAATCATCAGCACAATACTGAGACAATGCTGGGAATAGCATTTTTAATGGGAAGCTACTTTCTGAGCCATGAGAGGCAGCGCATGGTCAGGTCTGCAGTGTTTCACCCTGCACATGGTGGGAACACAAGGGTGGAACTGAGGGTAGACTATTTACAGAGGCAGCAGCTGTTTGTAGTTGGCCTAATAATTTGACAATTATTGTGATAAAAATGAGACTTAAGATTTAATTAAGTAAGGGTCTGGTTGCTGTTACCTTTGCTTTCCTGGCTAATTATTCTAAGAACTACAGTTTAAACCAGCTGTACTTTATGAGAAAATCAGTCTACTTCATCTTTCAGTTTTGATTGCTAGGATGCTTCTACTTTTTTATCCATTGTGGCTTAATAAGAGAAATAGAATCTTTCATTCAAGACTTGGCTTTGATTCCTGAAAGTACTTCACCAACATAAAGCCTTCTGTGTAATAATACACAAAGATGTATAGAAGTTAAGAGGGTTGGTTACACTGCACCTCAGAGGCAGGGCTGAGTCGTTTTCCTATCTCTGTGGAATTTAAGAGCTGAATAACAACTGGGAGTTATGGCTCTCTGACTTCTGGCTTAACCACTAGATACACATCCTGCCTGTAATTAAAATTATCACCTTGTAAGTACAGTAGGTATATTTTAAAATGCATTTGTATTAATTAAGACCCAGTCCTCTCCTGCTCTTACTGAAGTTAAAAGTATGTTTGTACTGAATTCAGTCAGAGGTGCTCCAAGCCTTGGTTTGAAGCAAATTTGAAGCAAATTCAAGTTTACTCCAATAAACAAATTACTCATAATTATCCTGGGTAGCTTAGTATATTAGTTCCCCTGTTGATTTCTGGTAGTGAACACATTTTCAGTATTAGTCCAGAATTATACAAAAGAAACACATGTATGAAAAAGAGTGATTTACTATCTGTTTTTGAATGATGTTTGTATTCTGAGATCATGTGTTCCTTAAAGATAATTTAACATTTTTAGGTTTTATGTTATATTCAGGAGAATATTTGTTCCAGTAAAAGTTTGGGAGGTTGTACAAGTAAAGGTTTCTGCCAGACCATTATTTTTTTTAAAAAGTTGTTCTGCTCTATATGAATATTGCTGTAGGGCTTCCTGATAATCACATTGGATATCATTACAATCCTGAGCCTTTTGAACACATTACTTAGTGTATATGCCATGCATTATTGTGATGTAGCCTAATTAACCACTGATGAGAGACCTTGGACCACCAAATATCTTTTCCCCTGAAGTCCTTCAAGTTAAGCCATTGTTTAGTTGCATGATTTTGTTTCAGATCTCTGCAACTCTGCTTGTATTTGATTATTGCTTGTTTAATGTAGCTGGTACTATTTAATCTATTGCTGTAATCAGTTTTGGATTAGAGCTTTCACATAGATTGAATTTACTGCTAAATGTATATCTGTCCAAAAATAGCATTTTCTGTTAGCAAAGATTTTCTGTTAGCTTTGGCTAGGTATATGTATATATCTTCTGTATGGCAGAATGAAAAGCTAGTAGCCATTTCATTTATTAAAAGTCTGCTTATATGCACTGGATATATAACAGACTAAAATGTAACTTAGGTTGAATCTTTTGACTAGAAGGAAATCATTCTGTGTGTGTCAGGTGTTCTCATATGTCTGTCCTAATAAGACCTACTTGTAACATCTATTGAGAGAGAGAAACCAGGGCCATCACAATTAGAATTGTATTGACACTTAAGTCATTTCAGTGAAAGATAAAAGAGCTAGTGGAATTAGAGTAAATATATTTTTATTGCTTCATAAATGTTCTGCCTTCAGATTTTATTAAATAGCTATAAGAGGGAGAAGAAAAATCTCTTGCTATTCATCTTTGGAGTTTGTTTAGAAGAAAAACTAGAGAGAAAGCCTAATGCTAATTGCTCTAATTAAGCATGCTGATAGTCCAGAGTAGGAAATTAGGTGGAAGGAATGATTCATGCAGTTCCAGTCCTACAAGATCTGACCTTGGCTTGAGTTTATTAAAATAAGCGAATGCACCCTAAAATACTGCAGGTCTTTGCCAGGCTTGACAAAACAGAAAATGTTCTGCACATTCAGGGAGATTTACAGCATTGTAAAAATGTTAGTATAATGACATTAGCTTTAAAATAAAATTTGAACTCCTGCTCTGTTACGACAGGTGTTGAGAGTTGTTGTGAAAAGACCTGTAGCCAAAAAGCTAGATGCTTTTAGAGCTTTTTATTATTAATCCCATTTTCTCCTCTACCCAGTATCAAGCTGGTTAAAATGACTTTCCCAATACTAAAAACAAGAACAATGATATTTTTTGTCTTTGACATGTAGAGAATGATGGGCCCCAGTCCTGATCCCATTGCAATAATGAGAAAAGGATCAGGCCCTTAATTTTAGTCTAAATAGGCCTATTGTTCAATGAAGAGAGAGAAACAATAACAGCCAGAATGGTCAGGAATGGTGTCCTTAGCCTCTGTTTGTCAGCTGCTGGAAATGGATGACAGGAAAGGGATCACTTGATGATTACCTGTTCTGTTCACTCCCTCTGGGGCATCTGGCATTGGCCACTATCTGAAGACAGGATACTGGGCTAGATGGACCTTTGGTCTGAGCCAGTATGGCTGTTCTTATGACTAGGAGAAGTTAGCAGAAGAACTTAGCAATTAAGTCAGGGCTACTCAACATGTGGTCTGCAGGCCGTATGTGGCCCACAGCTCATTTGCTTGCAGCCCGCACGGGGTGCAGTTTGGGTTTACACGGGGTTCAACATGCGGCCCGTGGGTTAGAGCCAAAACAAAAATAGTCAATCTAATGGTTTTCTGTTGATATGTGTTTTAGTAGTTAAATTCCTGGACTGCCATTACTCATTAAAAGTGCTGTCATATGGGTGAAAATTGGGTAAATATTGCATTTGATTAATATCAGCAGAACTGACTTAAATGGGGCCTGCGTGTTGTATAGTCTTGCCTTAATCTTTGTCTTCATGCCTGTCAGGCTACGTCTAAACTACACCCCTCTGTTGACAGAGGGATGTAAATTAGACGTTTCGAAAGTGCAAATAAAGCGGGGATTTAAATATCCCGTGCTTCATTTGCATAATCACGTTCTGGTGCTGTTTCGAACAAGCGCCATTTCAAAACTGAAACGGCGGTTTAGACACGGTTCTGCCAACAGCAGGGTGATTTTTCGACAGATCCTGTTCTCCTTGTTTTTTGAGGAGTACAGGATCTGTTGAAAAATCACGTCGCTATCGGCAGAACCGCGTCTAAACTGTGGTTTCAGTTTCAAAATGGCGCTTGTTCGAAACAGCGCCAGAACGTGATTATGCAAATGAAGCACAGGATAGTTAAATCCCTGCTTCATTTGCACTTTTGATGTGCTTTATTTACATCCCTCTGCCGACAGAGGGGTATAGTGTAGACACAGCCTCAGTGTGTAAGAAGCTATTTGCATATATATGCAACCACACTTAATTTGTGGTTATCAGCATTGTGGCCCCCGGAGCTTCCAAAGTTGAATAGCCCTGAATTAGGTCTTAAGACTGCACTGATTTGTGCAAAGTTTCATAGCGAGCTAAGGTTTGAGCACTGGGTTAATCAGTAGTAGTCTTTATACCTTCTGGAGAGAGAAATCTATCACTTTGCGTATATTTAAAATAGTTATTTTTTGTGGGGAGTAATACCACTAGAGACCTACCCTGCTCTCCGAGAGTATGGCTAACAATATATAATCCAAGCATCACAAAGTCCACTCCATTACTGATCCTTTCTCATGAAATGCAGCAGTATGAAGGAGCTGTGCTGGCCTTGTCTACATTTCAAATTCATGTCCACCAGCATGTCAAAATAACATAATGAAAAAAAAATGTGGAGTAACAGTGTCATGTGTGTGCAATCCTCAGTTAGATTTCCAAACTTTAAAAATACAGTAAAATCAGCCTACATCTAGCTCCAGAGTAGAAGGATTCAAAAAAAATTATCTCAAAAGTACATGTTGCACAAGGACAGCACTGCCCCCCCCTCCCCCCGGTCGTCAGTGGGCGTTTTAACTTTGCCTTCAGGGTGAGGCACTTTAGGCAACACATAATCAGTTTTCCAAATAGGGAAAGCACAGTGATATCTTGAAGGTATTGCAAATGAACCCATTCCTTGAACTTTTTATAATCTGTTGCAACATAAATAAATGAGTAAACCATGATTTGCATCTCCCAAACTAGATAAATTGTTACTTTCACCACTTTTTTTTATTACAGGTTGAACTCTAGTCTAGCACTCTCTAGTCTGGCAACATCCATAGTCCAGCATGATTTTAGTTAGCCAGCTGTCCACTTATCATGGGTGTGACCAAGTTTCCTGCAGTCCCATAAAGTTTGTTTACAGCCACCAGTCCTGGCTCTCAGTGTTCTGTGCTGTTATTTAGCTCTAATAGACTCCTAATGCCTGGTCTACACTAGGACCTTAGTCTGAAATTAGCCCCACAAGGTTGATTTTGTAAGCATTGTGTCCACACTACCAAGCCTGTTATTCTGGAATAAGGGGCTGCAGAATTCAAACTCTAGTCCTGCTTTTCACGAGGAATAATACTATTCCCGAACTTGTAAGTCCGAAATAATGTTAATATAGATGCTCCGGTGCCACTAATTCAAACTGATTGGTTTCTGGGAGTTTTCCTGCAGCTCCGCACAGTGCTTCCTGGGGCTCTGAGTCCAAGGCAGATTCCGTTAATGTGGACGCGCTACCTTGGACTACATTTGATTCTTCCATGTAGTGAGGACACGGAACTCTGAATTTGTAAAATCAGGTGCCCACAAATCGAACTTAGTAAATTTGAAATAATTGCCTAGTGTAGACATGGTCGAAATGTCTTCTAAGATCCCAGTAAGCAATGAAAGTGTTGGTAATGTTGCCAGACAATAATGACCTCCTTTGGCCATAACGACCTGGAAAATTCTCTGCTTCGGTACTAGTCAGGTCCTGTGGGTGCCAGACTAGAGAGGTATAACCTGTGCTATCAAAAGGAGATTACATACATTTACCCCACTAGTTGGGAAACCCAGAATTCTTAAGATACAAAGAACCATAAGTCGCTTTTGCTTGTGTCTTGTAAAGCACACAGGCAGTTGTTCCAGCCAAACTGTTCTAAAGCCATACCACTTACATTCCAGAAAGTGACCGGTGGGATGGAGGTAGCTAGTCAATGCTTTAAGTATATTGCAGCTGCAATTCATTCCTGCTGCTGAGGGTAATGAATAGGAATGGCTCTGCCTGTTGTGGATAAGCAAAGGGGATTGAAAAGGAGAAGCAAATTGTATCCCATATTTTTCAGGAGCCTTTTGATGTGCACTTAATCACCCAGGACCAGGTTTTTAAAAGTATTTAATTGATGCAGATAGGTGCCTTGTGAGAGCTGAGAAATGCCTATGTGACTGCATCTTTAGGGGCCTAAAGACATTTAAATATTTGTCCCTGGATGAACTGTGTTTTTCTTGATGAAGCAGCCCTTAACTCTGACAGTTTGTCACTTGCTTCTTATTGCTCGGCCACTGGCACTCTTAAAAGTCACCTCATTAAGTTCTGTAATATATATGTGTATGTAATATATAGGTTTCAGTGACTCTCAGCCTCTTACTTTATCTACTCCTGGGGGAATTCTGCAGTTGTTGCATTTGGAGCTGTAGTAAAATTGCAGAATTCCCCAGGATTCCTTGAACCAAGGTGAGCCTCAAATATCTGGACCGGGATGCAAGCTGCAAGGAAATGTAGATCTAGGTTTGATTTGAAACCATCCATATTTTGAGTGTAAAACTCTTTTCAGACATCTTGCAATCTCTTCATCCTGAATCTCTTTAACTACTTACTATTATGTTCTTTCCAAATTTCTCTGTTATGGGAAAGGTACAGGTGGACTGGAATGAAACATCTGTTACTCTTGCCAGTTGATTATGCTAAAATGCGAAGCTTAATAAAATAAACAGGAAAATATTAAATGTGGTGGTGGTGGTGAGGAGGACTGAGTTTCACTGGGGGATGGCTTAACTTTTGATTTTTCCTAAATAAAATCTTCCTACTCTGAGAAATACTGCTGTGGTACATGGCCTGCTTTCTGCTGTCTCTGAGAGCTACAGGAAGCCTTCGCTATTCGTGGTGGGACAGAATACCCACAAATATGTGGAACCGCGAATGGCAATACTGCAAATCATGAGAATCTGCTGTAAATTTTGCCACATGCTATTTTGTGAGCTGGTCATATATATGATCTTTCTAAGGCTTTGATCTGGGCTTTTTGACCATGTGTGCAGCACAGTATGTTCCCCCTATCTTGTCTATAATCAAGTCCCACTGATAGAGAGGGAAAAAATAGTGTGAGCTACAACAGAGCTAGAAAGATTGACTTCGTATCCTTCACTGGTGGCCCATGGGAACTTTTCTGAAAAGGTAAGATTGTCACAGGCTACAATGGAGTTTCACTCTGAGTGATGGGGCAACCATATGGGGTCATGAAGCAGTCCTAGAAGGAGAGGAGATTTGCACAGGGTCTATAGCAAATTTTGGGGATCTACAAAATTTGGGTGGCAGTATGCCTTGCTCTTTGTGAAACTATTTGGAGGACATTCTGGAAGGGGTAACCTTGCAGAGTTTTCCTCCCCCTTGATTCCATTACCATGAGCTTTATCTCATGTGGGGCACAATGGGACTCTAGGGCTTTGGTTGATTCCGTCGTGTGCTGAGTGTTGAGTTTGATCTCCTTCAGCGAAAGCGTAGGCATGTGTGTGTATCCGAGAGAGAAAAATTGGGCTTGTTTGTGTGTGTGAGAGAGAAATTGGGTTGCACATCTCCAAACTTCAACTAGCTTGTAACATTCTAAACAACAGTGGCTGGAATGTGTTTTCTTTTACTGGCCTGATGTCAAATGAGCACGTACCAAACACCAGTGGCCAGATAACATAGCAACTGGTATTTTTATTACGTCTCTTCTAGAAGATCTAATTATCCACTCATCTGTGTGTTTTTTCTTAACTCATGGGCTAATGTAGCTTGGCCTAGCAACACCACCCACAGCCAGGGTCATAAATTTGAAAGCAAACTCTCCACAATAGTCTCTGGGGAAGCAGACTTCACATCATGACGGAAATGTGTCAGTTGCCAGGGAAGAGAGCTGACCTCCACACATCAACAGCTGCAGGCAGCATCACAAAGAGAGTCATTGATGCTGCTACTCCCTGTGCTCTTGGAGGGAAGGAGGATTTGGGGTGGAAGTTCTGGGGGGGGATGGAGTGTGTGAAAATCCTCTTAAACCCAATGACAACTTAATCTTTAGCTGAGCAAACATAATTTGTTTATAATTATAACTGTATTACCTCCCTCTCACCTCCCCACTCCCACCCATCCACCCTGAGTTTCTCAGCATTTGTTTTATCCAGGAGCGTCTTAGCATTGCATCATGGACTGGCTCTCTTGGGCTCTCTTACAATGCAGAACTTGTTGATTAATAGTTCATTTCTCAGGAGCTCTTTCATCCTTTGTCTGTCCCTGTGCTTGGTCCAGGAGCAAAGAAGTGTGCCTTTGTGGATTTATATTCTTTTCACATGCTTGGGTTTTTCATCCCTTTGGGGGCGAATACCTGCTTCCTGGTATAAATTAGAGCTTCAGGGATGCTCTCTTAATTGCCTGTGGCCTTCTAGGAGCCAGCCAACAGATGAGATCAGTTGGAGCACAGTATGCTGTGGCTACACCCTCCCCCCCCAGACCTGCGGGCTGAGATGGGGACAGGTATTGTAGAGCAAGGGATGCTTACTGGTCTGTGTACTGTCCATAATTTTACTTCTAGTATTGGAGGGCTTTACAGATGACATATTTACAGCATAGTTCTTAAGGCTGGCAACTGGGCTGTGTGATCACCTCACGATTGAAACACATGGGAGTTCTTGCATTTTCATAGCTTTGTTTGCACTAAGAACTTTCCCAGAATGCATTACGGGGACAATGCAAAGTAACAATGCTTTTACACTCTCATAGTGCCCTCCAACTGAAAATTCAGAAATACTTTGCAAATATTATTGATCTGACTCAGGCCTATATGAAGAAGTTAAATTAACCCAGCTGCATTGCTCAGGATGTGAAAATCCATTCCCCTGAGTGACACAAGTAAGCCCTAAGCCTGGCTCAAGCATGGCTGATCATATATCAGCACTATGAATCAAACTAATTGTACTGGGTTTGTGTTGGCCCAAAGGACTGTAAGTGGATGGCAGTGATAAATAGCAACATCCTGTTGGAGAATAATGCAGGGCCACTGCCCTTTAACATCTTTGTTAATGGCCTGGCAGGAAGTGTGAATGGAATGTTAATGACACTTTCATTTGACACTAAATAGCGTGGCTGTGGTGGTGTTCCTTGCAGGATGTTCCAGAGACAAGGAGGGTGAGGTAATTTCTTTTACTGGATCAGCTTCTGTTGATGAAAGAGAGAAGCATTTGAGTTTACACAGAGCTCTTCCTCAGGTCTCTGTGTACCTTTTCCAGACCTGCAGAAGAGTTCCCTGTAAGGCTGTGTCTATATTAGCCAGCTTACAGTGACACAGCTGTAATGATGTGGCTGCTGTAAGATCACTTGTGTAGCTTCTCTGTGCTGATGGCAGAGAGCTCTTTTGTCGCCATACTGAAACCACCTCAACCAGCGGTGGTAGCAGTGTTGGTGGGAAATGCTCTTCCCCTGACCTAGCACAGTACACGCTAGCACTTAAGCTGGCAAAATGTATGTTGCTGGGGGCGGAGAGTGTTTTTCACACCCTGAGTGACCCCCATTTTGCCAAGATAAGTAGTAGAGTAGACATAGTCTAAGCTTGAAAACATGTCTCTTTCACCAGCAGGAGTTGGTCCAGTAAAACAGATTACTTCACCTGAAATCACTGCACGTCTTTTTACTGCTAAGAACGAGTACTGAGCTAAACATTAGCACCTGTATACTAATGTTCTTTAGTCTGCTGGACAGCTTAGCACTGCAAAAATAGTGTCTTCCTGTGATCTGTGAATTATATGTAAGTATTCTGTGACACATCCAACCTGCACTGTTTCCATGTAAAATGCATTCCTGTCACTAAATACATCATGGGTGTTGGCCTGCAGAAGACAGCGTTCCTAAATCAAAGCTTGTTAGTCACTGCTTTCAGCTGGTTTTAAAAGACAGGATCTGGTCCTCTTTTTGCTTACACAGCTACAAAACAGAAGCAGTTGCCCTGAAGTCTTTCAGTTTTATACCAATGTAAAGGAGAATCAGGCTGAGAAATGTTGAGTTTCCCCAGTTTCTTCTAAATATCCAGATAACAGAAGGAGGTGACAGCTGTCCTGGGGAGTTTGAGGAGGTGAAGATGTGAGAAGGATCAGCTGCAAAGAATTTTAAACATGAATTTAAAGGAGCTACGGTATTCTTTCCAAGTATACTTCAGGGCCAGCTGGAAATGCCCACTGTATGCAAGTGATTATTGTACAATATATGCTCTCTCTCCTGCAATGTAATCAGCTAGTAGAAACAACTTTTAAGTATTGTGAGCTTTTGTGGGCAAAACCCATGTGCTAGCTTCATAACATCAGGCCCTAGCTTTTATTTATCTGAGTGCTTGCCATCTGTGTGCAAGACACAACATGCAGCCAGCCCACATCCTGAAGTTTACAGTATAGACAAAATGGGCACAGAGCAGACAAAATGAACTGGGTATCCCATGTTGACTCACATCTTTTGGCCATCATGGAAGAAGTGAGTTTTCACTTAGGCTGCGTCTACTCTACTAAGTTTTGTTGCCAAAAATCACCATTTGGCAACAAAACAGTGAGAGCATACACACTGCAATGGAAGTCAGTTTCGCCAACAAAAACCTTCCAACCCTATGAAAAGACTTTTTTTCTTTTCCCCTCCTTTTATTGTCGACAGAGCCAGTGTAGACATTGCTGAGTGTTTTGTCCACAGAACAGACTTCAGCCAGTATCCCACAGTACCCGCCCTGATGGCGCTGCTCAGTGTTTTGTGGCAGGCATGTGTCCCTCCCGTTTCAAAGCTCCACGGTGAGATGTTCCATTTGGGGAACAAAGAACAAATCATTGGAGTGCTCTAGTTGTGCCCTGCACTAGGAACACAACGCCAGGTAGACTGCTGCTGCAGGGAGTGGGGGACAGGCTGCTGTGCTACTTTGATATTCCTTAGCAGGGAGCTACTCCTGATGCCGCTCCCAGCAACTGAGGATGCCAAAGGAAAACTCGGAGGGAATTGCAAGATGTGATTAGCTCTGCCTTCCCACCTCACTGTATTGTGGGATACATACCCACAGAGTATTGCTCGCACTGTCGATGATGGGTCCCAGTGTGGATATGATCTGTCTACAGAGGGAGCAAGTGAATCACCCTCTAGTGATTTTTGGTTTGTTGACTTCTGTGTGTCAATATAAATTTTGTCGACAAAACTTGGTAGTGTAGACGTCGCCTTAGAATAATCTCCAGGGAAGGTTTCTCAAAGTGTTTGCCAAAACAACTCATCTCTTGCTTTCTCAAATAGCTTGAGGTGATAGCTGGTTGCTCTAGGCAATAACAATTGCAGATGTTGAGAGTGCCTTTAATTTTAACTGTTTCCATTTGGAATTTAAAAAAATTCATAGGGACATGGACATTATGGGACACAATGAGATGTTCTCAGAGGAAAGAGAATATACCCTGTGGAGATGAACAAGCTTGAAACAATAGCTCAGAGTTAGTGAACTGCACCATTCACATGGGAAGGGAACACCTGCTACCAGTGCAGAAGAGTTTCTGATGCCTGTCAAGCAGACCCATTCTTAGCCCCTCACCCCAGGCTCAGCAGGGTTATTTTGGTCACTGCTCTGAGCATGCCTGTTCTAAACTCCCCTTCCAGAAGGGCAGGGCCTCTCTAGATCCCAGCTCACAGGAAGTTAGGGAAAGGGGCTCAGCTACCCCAGAAATGCAAGCCCACACCCCAGAATCTGGCTCACTTGAAGGGGATCACACTGTCAGATGGGTAGGGAGCCCCAGATCCCAGCTCACCTACAATGGTAGGGAGCCTCCTACCATACACAGTTCTGGGGCTGACAGGTGCCCCAACCCTACTTTCCCCTAGTTTCCTGCCATTCAACCCATGTCCCCCTCCTAATGACCTTCACCTGTGACCCCCCCCCGTCTCTTTCCCCTTTCCTAATACATTTTACCATTTATCCCCTCCCTTTGATGCAGCCCTGAACTCCTTTCATCTCTGTTCCCCATCACTCCTCCCTCCCCCCCCAAAAGCCCTCTCATCAGTAAAAACATTAACCTATCAAATTGAATTTTTTAACCTGTTCCATCAAAATAGCCTCCCAATGCTGCACCCCTTTCCTCATCAAAAACAGACTTTACAGCTATGCCTTGCAACCTTATTCAGATTTCTGCCCAAAGAGGGTCAGGTTCAGAGGACTGCTGCTTATCCCCTTGAGCTTTCCAGCTGGTGTGAAACTTCCAAGGCTAACAATTGTATTAATTCCTTTCTCTCCATACCCAGGATAATCTATTTGATATGATCAGGTTGTTCGTCAGGGTGTAACAAGCCAAGAAGAAGCAAAATATTTTTGCCATAAACTTTTAATGTTGATTTCCCCCAAAGGGCTGGTGCATGCCATGTCTGTACTTTGTTGGGGTAACTCACAAGCTTTGGACATCTCGGTGCAATTAACTGAGCCCTGGTTTGGTGTCTGTGTGACCAAAAATAGGTTGCCCAGCTTTCTCAACTTACAAGAAAAGCTGTTTTTGTTTGGTTTTTCCTTGGAGTTATATCTTGGGAGCCCCTTGTTTAAATGGGCCCAAGTTTGGCTCACTGTCAGAACCAAAGGAGACAGTTAAGTACACCAGACTCCAAGGCAATCTGAGTAACCGTGTAGATTTTAGAGCACTAACAGTCAAACTTTAAACACAACCTGGTTTTAACTACAAGATTGTTGCCCTGATATAGTAGATAACAACTGGACATAACTTCTCATTTTCATGCCTATAAAGTTAGGGTTGCCAACTTTCTGTTCACACAAAACTAAACCCTTGTCCTGCCTCCTGCTCCACCCCTTCTCTAAGGCCCCACTCCTGCTTACTCCATCCCCTCCTCCATTTGTTGCTTGCTTTCCCCCACTGCCACTCACTCATTTTCACTGGCTGGCTCAGGTGGGTGGGGTACAGGAGGGGGTGAGGGCTCTGGCCGGGGTGCAGGTTCCAGGGTGAGGTGCAGGAGAGGGCTCCAGGCTGAGGCGGTGGGTTGCGGTGTCGAAGGGAGTGAGGGCTTTGCTTAGGGATGCAGGCACTGGGGTGGGGCTCTGGGTGAGGGGTTTGTAGTGCAGGAGAGGGCTCTATGCTGGAGCAGGGCTTTGGGAGGGGGCATGCGTATGGGCTCTAGGAGGGAGTTTGGGTGCTGGAAGGGGCTCAGGACTGGAGCAAAGAATTTGAGTGCAGGGAAGACTCCGGGTAGCACTTACCCTGCGGGGCTCTCTAGAAGCAGCGACTTTGTCCCTCGGCTCCTAGGCATAGGTGCAGCCAGGTGGATCTTCGCTGCCTTCACCTGCAGGCGCTGCCCCTGGAGCTCCCATTGGCTGCCATTCCTGGTCAATGGGAGCTGCGGAGTTGGAGCACAAGATGGGGGCAGCAGGGGCATGTGGCTGCTTCTGGGAGCTGCGCAGAGCCAGGTAGGGAGCCTGCCAGCCTTGACAACCGAATTTTTAATGGCTGCTGACCAGAGACATCAGGGCCACTTTTTGACCAGATATTCCTATATAAAGGTCTTGATTCTGGGCTAGGATTCTTGTGTGTATGTCCCTGTATCCATGCAAAGCCCCACTGAAGCCAGTGTGATTCAGAACTTCAATGGGATCGTCTCACTACTGTAAATCTGGAGAAGTTAGCCTGTTGTGCTTTAAACATAATTCAGTGACCAATACAAATGTTGGACCTGATACACATTACGACCTCCCAGCTAACTAAAGGACCAGTGTTTATATCCCAAACTAATGAGATCTTGAAATGCAATTCCATTTCCAGCCCTCAGGCATTTCCATGAATAGAATAAAATAATTCCAATATGAAAGCGTTGCCAAAGTAATTTAAAATAAATTGCAAACTAAAAAATTGGAAACCACAAAGAGGCCTGTTTATGAATGGCTTATTCTCCAAGTAAACTCTGATTTAGTTAAGCTGAATGGAAGGGGAAAACCCTATTGTGAATCAAGATTTTACTTATACATTATAGCAAATGGACACTTTCACCTCAGTGGAGCCTGTAAATGAAGAAGGGGGAAATCTCAGTGGTTGAAACAGCAAAATAACTTGCTGAAAACATTGAAAAGTAAATAAGAAATGCCAATTCATCATGGCAAAACCTTTTTCTTGCAAGTTACTTGTTCTGATTAGGCAAGAAAAAGAGGTTCTGATCTCTTCATAACCTCTTAGAATTCCGTCCCACTGATACTCTGTGCCAGGGATGGTCAAATACTGGCCCATAGGCAAGATCCTGTCAGCCAGGGTTAGCCCCTGGTGGGCTGCCATCTCTATATTTACCTGTGCCTCTGCAGGTGCGGGCAATTGCAGCTCCTGTTGGCCATGGATCACCATTCACAGACAAAGGGAGCTGCAGGAAGCAGTGGTCTGGTCCGTGCCACTTCCTGCAGCTCTCTTTGGCTGGGAACGGTGATCCATGGCCAACAGGAGCGTCAATCGCCCGTACTGGAAATCAACAAGGACCTGAATTGGGTCCCAAGTGTTTGATACAATTGTCATATATGGTTTGTTAGGCAGTTTTGTTAGCTATCCATCCAAACAGTAGGAGACAGGAAAAGCTGAGAAGTCATCCTGGTTTTTGAGTTACATTAAAAATTAATATAGGAAATTTTCCTTCTAGAGATGTAAATTGTGGAGATTGTTTTATTTATTTAAAAATATTTTCCCCTTAGAAAACCTATGAAGTGACCAAGTCAAAATATTGGAGATGTTGCCTTTCACTTTATTCTCAAACCAAACAGTCATCTCTGGAGGTTTCTTTATGTTGTTAACTCTGTCGTTCTATAACAGTAGAACTGTCACCTGTAATCCATCTCAGAAAGCATAGCTCCATTTAAGAGTAATATACATAAAACCCGTGATCTCTGTTGCAATAGGAAAAAAATCAAAGCCAAAGACTTTTCCATGAGAAAGTGAAGTTGCCAAGAGTCACAGTTGTTAGAGGCAATAATTCCATGACTAATTTGTAGCCTATACTGGGATGGGGATGTGGAATTTCTAGGTGATCCTAAATTAGACTTCCTTTTTAATTCTAATTTGTCTATCAGGGATGAGCTCCAGCAATTCTACAAAATAGTATGTTGAAGCAGTCTCACATCTGTTGAGACCCAGGATTATTCTAGTATAAATGAAAACTGATACAAAATAGTATTCAAATGCTATCGCATTTTAAATGCAGTGAGAGACGAATAAGTACATCTAACAGACTGCACTTTCTCGTTAGATAAACCATGCTGGTGGCTATCATAGCAAGTGTGTGGAAGCATAAACAGATGCTATGAATGACTTGAGGAGGAAATTCAAGGACAAACATTTAGCTATCAACAGTTTACACAATTAAACACACATTTATTGGCAGCTGTACTGCCTATATTACATAATTTATTATTATCTTTGTAAAAATTAGAAACACACTGGGCCGGATATAAGCAAAACACCCACTGCTTTGAACCATTCTATGGGTCACTCAGACCTACAGTGTTGGGCTCTAAGTCTGTACACTCTAACCACAACTAGTACTGGGACATGTCATTAGTTTCCCAAGAAAGGAGTTCTGATCTTTGTGATAAATTGGTATTAACACAAAAACAGTATGAGAAAAGTTATGGAGATTTAATAAGCAGCATAGTATTGATGCAAGACTGGAAAGAAACATATAATTTGAACTAGGAAAGTAAAATCCTATTTAATTATTTAACTGATTAAACAGAAAGTGTGTGTGTGGGGTGGGGGGGTGGGGGGCGCGATCCTGCCCAGCTGGGTTGGAGTGCATCCTCACCTCCCTGCCATGGGCAGGAATGCTCCAGCTGAGCTGTGGGGCTGCTTTTGTTTTTTTCAGCACTCTTCAGAAGTTGATTCTGAAACATGCGATGAAACAGTAGAGCCTGTGAATAAAGGCAGGGATTTTCAAACGAGCTCAAGGGATTTTTAGGTGGCCAGCTCCCTTTGAATGAAGGGCTACATTACATTGTTGCGTGTTAAAAAAACCAAACAAACCAACCAAAAAAAACCCAAATTTAGAAAGGGAACATGATGAAGTGTTCATGAAAGTCAATGCGAATCTCTTACTTGAGGTCAAAGAGCTTTGAATCCATGGTTGGAATCATCCAGTGTCACTGCAGAACAGTCTTGGGAGGAGAAAATAGGGTACCCCAGAATTGAGGCTACTTCTGAAAACATGTCTAAATCAATAAATATCTTCACAACGAACCTCTCCATAGAAAACTGTTCACTCATAGCTGCTTT
Source organism: Pelochelys cantorii (assembly GCA_032595735.1). NCBI lineage: Eukaryota > Metazoa > Chordata > Testudines > Trionychidae > Pelochelys > Pelochelys cantorii. The sequence goes on from CM064340.1 coordinate 17,294,977, forward strand.
GATTGCAGGAAGTTTGCTATGTCTACTTTCTTCCTCCAGGTCTCTTCCAAAGAACCAGTCCTGCATCTTTAACTGTTGTGTGTTTTCACACTAAATATTCTTTTTAGTAGCACTTTTTTCTTTCTTTGTGTAGATCAATCCTGGGAGTAAGGCAGCCCTGGCTAACCTGTGTCCCGGAGATATTATTCTGGCCATTAATGGAGAGAGTACAGAAAGCATGACTCATCTAGAAGCACAAAACAAGATCAAAGCATGTATGGACCAGCTGATGCTATCTGTGAACAGGTAGGTGTCTTCACTTGCCCTGCAAGCACTTATACTTCAATATTCATCCACTAACTACATAGTTACTGTGTCCATATTTGTAACTAAATGTTCCCTTCTTTGAGATGGTCTTCTGCAACCACATGGCAACCATAAGCATCTTCCTTTTTTCCCTCTGCTTCTCTCTGAATCCCTGGGTTGTAGCCTCTCTCCTAGGTAGGGAGGACTGGAAGGGAGTTCATGTTGGAGTAGCTCTGGTGCTACTGTATAATGCACTAAAATAATCACATTGGAGTGACCCTAAGGGCTAGTCTACATGGAGACAGTCAGGGAAATTCAGGTGAATTTTAATCCTTGTTCCAAGGATTCCAGAGAGGATTAAAGGTTTGTCAAAGCACATTAACTGTCAATATGCATTGAGTCCACAGGGACAGTTAGTCTGAAACAGGCTAGGGCAGGGTACATTCACACCCCAGTTTGTGGCAAATTCATTGTTCACATAAACAAGCCCTTAATCCACCCTGGAATTCTTAAATGAGGATTAAATTACAGAAAATTATGGCCACTTTACTCCTGAGTGAAACACCCTTTAATTTATGCACATTGACTTCACACCTTTCATCTTAATCACATTAACTTTCTTGAGTGTCCCCATATAAATGTGTCCTAAGGACTGATCCATGCTAGAAAATTAGATCAGCTTTGTTGCTGGGTAAATAATCCACACCCATGAGTGATATAGTTGAGTTGATTTAACTACATATGTAGACTGTGCTAGGTCAAGGGAGGAATTCTTCTCTCAACCTACCTACCGCTCCTCAGGATCGTGGATTGCCTACGTCAATGGGAGAGTGCCTGCCGTCTGTGTATGTAATGTCTACTCTGCAATGCTACAGCAGTGCAGCTGTGCCACTATAGCATTTCAAGTGTAGACAGGCCCCGCCTATTCCTTCCTCTTAAATGAAAGGCTAAGCATGCTTCCTTTTTAACAGTTCCTGTGTCCACATAATATGTGGACACTGGGACTGGAGCTGCATTTCTACATATTCTGCAAATATATTAGAAGCAAGAGGAAGACCAAAGACAAGGTAGGTCCATTGCTCAATGAAGAGGGAAAAACAATAACAGAAAATGTGGCAATGGCAGAGGTGCTAATGATAACTTTGTGTCAGTTTTTACCAAGAAAGTTGATGGCAATTGGATGCCTAACATAGTGAATGCTGGTGATAATTGGGTAGGTTCAGAAGTTAAAATAAGAAAAGAACAAGTTAAAATTACTTAGAAAAGGTAGATGTCTTGAAGTCACCAGAACCTGATGAAATGCATCCTAGAATACTCAAGGAGTTGATTGAGAACGTATCTGAGCCATTAGCTATAATTTTTTAAAAGACATGGAAGACAGGAGAGATTCCAGAAGACTGCAAAAAAGGGCAAATATAGTGTGCCCATCTATAAAAAGAGAAATAAGGACAACCCAGGAAATTATGAACCAGTCAGCTTAACTTCTGTGCAAGGAAAATAATAGAGTGAATAATTAAGGAATCCATCTGCAAACATCTGGAAGATAATAAGGTGATAAGTAACAGCATGGATTTGTCAAGAACAAATCATGTCAAATCAATCGGATAGCTTTCCCTGATAGGATAACAAGCCTTGTGGTTAAGGGGGAAGCGGTAGCTGTGGTATGTCAAGACTTTAGTAAAGCATTTGATACAGTCATGTGTGACCTTATCAATAAAAGAAAATACAAAATAGATGGGGCTACTACAATATGGCTGTGTAATTGGTTGGATAATCGTTCTCAGAGAGTAGTTATCAATGGTTCACAGTCATGCTGGAAGGGCATAAGAAGTGAAGTTCCACAGGGATCAGTTTTGGGACTTGTTCTGTTCGATATAATCATCAGCTATTTAGATAACGGCATAGAGAGTATGCTTATTAAGTTTGCAGATAATACCAAGCTGGGAGGGATTGCAAGTGCTTTGGAGGATAGGGTTATAATTCAAAATGATCTGGACAAACTGGAGAAATGGTCTGAGGTAAAAAGGACAAATGCAAAAGTACTTCACTTAAGGAGGAATAATCAGTTTCACACACATAAAATGGGAAGTGACTGTCTAGGAAGGAGCCCTGCAGAAAGGGATCTAGGAGTCATTGTGAACCACAAGCTAAATATGAGTCAACAGTGTGACACTGTTGCAATAAAAGCAAACATTCTGGGATGCATTAACAGGAGTGTTGTGAGTAAGACACAAGAAGTAATTCCTCTGTTCTACTCTGTGCTGATTAGGCCTCAGCTGGAATATTATATTAAGTTTTGGGCACCACATTTCAGGAAAGATATGGAGAAATTGGAGAAAGTCCAGAGAAGAGCAGGAAAAATGATTAAAAGTCTAGAAAACATGGCCTGTGAAGAAAGACTGAAAGAATTGGGCTTGTTTAGTTTGGAAAAGAGAAGACCGAGAGGGGACATGATAGCAGTTTTCAAGTACGTAAAAAAGTGTTACAGGGAGAATGCAGAAAAATTATTCTCTTTAACCTCTGAGGATAGGACAAGAAGTAATAGGCTTAAATTGCAGCAAGGGAGGTTTAGGTTGGACATTAGGAAAAAATTCCTGACTGTTAGGGAGGTTAAGCCTAGAATAAATTGCCTAGGGAGGTTGTGGAATTTTCATCATTGGAGATATTTAAGAGCAGATTAGACAGATATCTGTCTGGGATAATCTAGAACAGTGGTTCCCAAACTTTTCAGCATCACGCCCCCTTTTTGATTTTTGAGAAACCCTCACGCCCCCCCCCCCCCCCCCCCCCCCCCAATAGCAGCAAAACTTGTTGAGGGGAAAAAAAAAAAAGGAACTGACCAGGGCCGAAAAACAAAAATAGCAGCAAAATATAGGGGAAGGGGAGGCTTGACCGGGGGTGGGGGGGGGGGGGGGGGCTGGGTCGCCTCATGCCCCCCCTGGAATTTCTTCATGTCCCCCAGTTTAGGAACCCATGATCTAGATGGTGCTCGGTCCTGCCATGAGGGCAGGGAACTGGACTAGATGATCTCTCAAGGTCCCTTCCAGTTCTAGAATTGTGTGATTCTATGTATACATTGTATGAATTTATTTCCTGTTTGTATGGGCCAATTTATCCCATGATATCTTGTGACTCTGATACATCTGCAAAAGGCTGATGATTAGTCCCCAAATAAAAAATAACACCATATTGTTTCAATAAATTTATTTCTTCATGTACCCCAATGGTTTGTGTATCTGTTGTTGGTAAACAAAAGCTTTAGAAACTATGTCAATAGAAAATGCAGGTATGGCCATATATTTTCCAGATCATTTGTATTTGAATTTGCATGAGTATACTGTAGGACTTCTGTTAGAGGCAGATGACGTGCCTGAACATCCAGTCCTGCCTGCACTGAAAAGCTCCCACTGATTTCAATGGGAGCAATCTAGGGACTGAAGTCTAGGTTTGGAGAAGCACCAGATACATAGCACTTATTACCTTGGCATCTCTTTCGTATAGCCCACCTTGCAAGGCTTTGCAGAGTGATTAAACTTTTAGGAATAATTTATAGCAAAACCAAAGTTCATGTAAATGGATTTTTTTTTCTTTACATCAGAATTCATTCCCTGGCAAAATGTTTCTAATGAAATCACAAATTACTGTAATTGTCCATCCAAAATGAATGCGTTTTATGAGAAACTTTAATAACTAATGTGATCTGTGATAGATATAAGTATGTTTATAAGATTTTCCACTTCAAGTTAAAAAGGCATTTCCTTATGTAAAGCGCTGCTATTCACTGTTTATATTTCCTTTTAAAAAATGTGTAGCTTTCTGGACCTTGAAACATCATCTGAAATCTAAGTTATTAGTGGTTCACAAAGCCATAGCCTTATTCCTCTGTGTACAGTTTGGTCATGTATAAATAGCTACCATAAATAAAGTAGAATGCTTTTTTAACATTAATATTTTAGTAGTACCCAGAAGCCCCAGTCAAGCTTGGGCTTTATTGTGCCAGGTCCTGAATAGGAATGTGAATGATTAACTGGTAAGTATCACTGGGTGATGCTTACCAGTTACTGTTAACCAGTGGGCTGGAGCAGCTCCCCACCTGCTGTGGGCAGGGGGCTACTCCAGCCCTGCAGGGCTATCAGGCCAGTCATACTCAGGATCTCTCTGCTTCCCATAGGGTGTGGCTTTACTAAGAATGGCCATCTCTGCACACCAAACTGGGGCTGTTTCTAGACTGGGAGGAGGGATTTCCCCTCACTCCTTGTCTAGGGACATTAGATACAGTGTAACTCATGGGTTCCCAAACTGGGGGGCGTGAAGAAATTCCAGGGGGGGGCGTGAGGCGACCCAGCCTCCCCCTCCTCCATTAAGTTTTGCTGCCCTGTTCAGTTCCTTTTTTTTTGCGCTGAACAAGTTTTGCTGCTATTTGGGGGGAGAGGGGGATGAGGGTTTTTCAAAAATCAAAAAGGGGGGCGTGATGCCAAAAAGTTTGGGAACCACTGGTGTAACTGAATAATTGTGTAACCGCATGAAATCTTAGCGGTTACACGACTATTTGATAGTCCCCAGGGGTGAGGCCGGCAGCCAGTGCTCTCCCAGCCCCATTCCTGGGGAGCCCCCTGCCGGTCTGTGAGAGGAGCCAGTTTAAAAACCAGCTCCCCATGGAGATTGACTGCCTGCTGCCCTGCACTGCTGCCTCTGATACAGAGTCAGCAGTGCAGGGGACAGCAGCCCTTGTCTGCGGGGGTCCGAGCTCCCTGTGCACAGAGGCTGGTTTGGCAGTAGCCCCTGTTCGCGGGGGGGGTCCGAGCTCTGTTAGAAGCACAAAACAGCCTCTGTCTGTGACAAGCCTGGGCCCACTGTGGACAGAAGCTGGTCCCCGGCAGCAGCCCCTGCCTTGCCGGGGGGTCCTCACAGACACCGGGTCCTCACAGACACCAGCTCCCACTCTCCCCCCCCTTGCTGCCTCTGACACAGAGGCCGCTGGGGTGTGTGTGCGTGTAGTCTATAAGATTAACCGATAAGACAAGGCTTATCAGTTAATCATGTAGTGGGCTGCACATTGACATCCTTGCTCCTGTCCACACAAGCTGGTAGTACTTCTCTGCTCCTTCTCCCCCTTCTTCTCTGCTTGACCAGTTCCTCTTGGAACACCAAAGTTTACAGGGACTGCCTTCAAGGGGCTTAGCACAGTGGAACCTTCTTCTGACGGAGTAAAGCTTCACTGCAGTGCATTGAAATGGAGTTTTCACTCCAGTAAAATGGAGTGTCATCCTATGTGAGTTCATGAAGAGCACAAACAAACTCTGTACTGGTATCAGTCAGATTCTTTCTATTAACTTTAAGAGGAACTGGATCAGGCCATTGCTATGATCAGATTCCAGTGTATACCGAATAAACTATATATTAAATTTGAAGACATGGGGATGCTTTAAACATCCTGATCAGACTTTGTTAATTCTTTGGGAACAACAGTTTTTTTGTCTAACGCATTTTTAAAAGTAATTCAAGTAGGCTACGTCTACACTGGCATGATCTTGCGCAAGAACTCTTTTGCAGAAGAGTTCTTCTGCAAAAACTCTTCCAGAAGAGAGCGTCTACACTGGCATGTGCATTTGCGCAAGAGATGTGCTTTTGCGCAAGAGCATCCATGCCAGTGTAGATGCTCTCTTGCGCAAGAAAGCTCTGATGGCCATTTTAACCATAGGGCTTTCTTGCGCAAGAAATTCATGTTGCCTGTGTACACTGGCTTATTCCTGAGTGGGAGCATCAGAGTTCTTGTGCAAGAAGCACTGATTTCATACATTAGAACGTCAGTGTACTTGCGCAAGAACTCGTGGCCAGTGTAGACACAGCCGAAATGTTTAAAATGCTCCGTGATATGGAATAAATAAAATCAATGCTAACATCCAGCATTGAAACTAGACAAGGACTTAACAAGGCTTTGCTTAAATAGGGGGTCTTATCGAAAGTAAGGCACAAGATCTGTCTACACTGGGAGCAGAATCCAAACCATATGCAGCTAAGTGAAAAATCCACACCTCTGAGCAATGTTAATTCAACCAACTCCTCATGTAGGCAGTTCTTCGTCTAGGGAAGCATTCTTCCTTTAACCTAGCTGCTGCCTCTTGGAGAGGTAAATAATCTACCCCAATTGGGGAGGGATTCTCTCATCAGCATGTAGTGTCTACACTGAAGTGCTAAAGCGACTCTGCTGTAGCATTTCAAGTATAGATAAGCCCCAACTGCTACTGGGGTTGCCGTCTAGTTTTACTAAAAAAAAAAAGAAAATCAAGGATATTTAAACCTGTGCTGAAAGCTGTTGTAACACGGCGGGACACGCTGCCATGAGTGCGTCCTGCTGGACACTCTGGAAATTAGCATTTCAGCTCTGGAGCGCCCCCTTTCGGCTGGTATCTCGCCTGCTGTAACCTGTTTTTCCTCCACCTCCCAGACCATGGCATCCTCCCTTCTGCACTGCCCTACAGCAGTGCCTCCACACTCTGGGGTGTACCCCCTCTGGGAACCCCCAATCCCCTATGCCCACCTTGCCTCAGTGACCCACTGCCAGTCTTCATCCAGCCCCTGCCACAGGGGCAAACCGCAGTCTGAAATGGCCACTCCTCATTGGCAAGGGGGCGTGGACCTGCTGCCTTTGCCCATCCTGACTGCCTCTCTGCAGCCCTATTAGCCTCAGGCCTTGCTTCAGGCCCTGCAGCCTGGGAGCTTGCCTAGCTAGAACCTCCCCAACTCTGCCTGCCTTTCCTCAGCCCTGCTCTGTCAGGAAGCCTCTCGCTTACCTGGCTGGTCAGTCCCTCCTGCGCCCCACCTGGAGCAAGAGTCATGTCTCTTCTCCCCTCCAGGAGCCTTTATTTATATTGCACTCAACTGGGCCCTAACTGGCTAATACCTGAGGCAGCTGCTGGCTCCACAGCTCCACCCCTCTCGCAAGATGGGGTTTTAACCCTTAAAGGGCCAGTGCAGGGCAGATGCCCTGTCACAGCCATTAAGGGTAGACATGTGGGGATGTTCCTTACTAGAACCACTTTATAGTGCTCTGTGATACATTCAAACTGGTGGACATAGTCCAAAATCCTGCTAACAACCATGTTTGCTTGTGGTTATAGCTTGCATGTGTTTGTGCTGAAAGTTCAGTTTTCAGGAACTGAGCGATCCAACTCTGACCATAGTACAATCTGACAGAGAAGAAATCTGCTTGGCACCCCAACACAGTAATGGTCTTTATTATACAAGACCAGGAGTGGGCAATAATTTTTTGCTCGGGGCCACTTCAAAAATTTTTTAAGTGGCCCTAGGCCACACCGGAAGGATCGGGGCCTCAAACGGAAAGAGCAGGGCCAGGATGCTTCTGGGCTTCCCCACCTACAAACCATGATTGGTCTAGGAGTGGGGGAACCCCTTTGCCCCCCCTTCCCACTAAGCACCCATGCTCGTGGAGGTGGGAGGAGACTTCCTGTGCTCCCCCACCCCCTGGCCAATCAAGGCCTGGGGGCGGGGAACACACAAAGCCGCCTCCTGCCCTGCCAGGAGTGTGCAGCGCTTCTAAATGCCGCACGCTCCTCGCAGGGCAGGGGTAAGATGGAGAAACTTCACATGCTCCTCCCAGCCCCAGGCTAATCAGGGCTTGGGGGTGGGAGAGTGCGCGAAGCCTCCTAGTGTCCTGCCAGGAGTGTGTGGCCCTTCAAAGCACGATGTGCCCCAGGCAGGATGGAGGAAACCTAGGGTGCTTCCCCTGCCCCCAGGCCCTAATTGGCCTGGGGGCGGGGGAGCAGCAGGGCCTTCGCAGGCCAGATGAACCAACGTGGTGGGCTGGATCCGGCCCACAGAGGCCCTTTTGCCCACCCTTGTACAAGACCATTTCTCATGCAGAGGATCTTACAGCTAGTTAAGCTGTTTTATGGAAGCTCTTTTTGGTTTATCCATGAGAAGCCTAAGAGATGACTTGATCGTGGTCTGTAGGTTGCTACGTGGAATATTTCTGATAGAAGGTGACTCTTTAGTTAGTAGACAAAGGCATGACAAGAGCCAGTGGCCGGAAGCTGAACCCAGGCAGATTTAGACTAGAAAGAAATAAGGAGGACAGTTCTAACATTGAGGGTAATTAACCTTTGCAACAACTTACCAACAGACGTAGTTGATGCTACTGATTAGGCCCATGTTTTTAAATGTATTTAGGCATTACTATGCTTAGTATTGCACCACATAACTGATTTGGGAGTCTAAATCTCATATTCAAAAGGGATTTAGGCACTTTTGAGCTGGAATCTCATTGGCAGACAATGGGATTTAGGCTCAAAAGTGCCTCAGTCCCTTTTGAAAATGAGATTTAGGTTCCTAGAGCAGTTAAGCATTGTAATACTGAGTGCAGCTGTGCCTAAGTACCCTTAAAAATGTGGGCCCTGAAATCCTTCAACAGGATTAGATGTCTTACTAAATGAGAAGCTTAAACTCAACCACAAATTACCACGATACAGCAATCGGTGACGTTCTTTGGCCTCTCTTACACAAGAGAACAAATTGTATAAGCATCTGATAACATATGGCCAATTATTGGGGGATATAAAAGGATCCAGGCATCCATGCACAATTCCCACTGACTTCCACAAGAGTAATACTGATGTTTGGGAGGACAGAATTCGATCCAAAGTAACCATTTTCTGTGTGCTTTTTATGTGTGCTCCTGCAGTTGTTTCATACATGAATACATAGCACTTTATAAAGAAAATAAACCCGTGAGGCTATGGTGCCAATGGAAGTTAATTAATATAATCTTTAAATAAGGCCTTTCTCCTGATGGGAAAAATTGAATAGTTTATTTTCTACAGTAAGGAAAATAACTACAGTAACACTTCATTAGCTCTATTTTTAGCTTGGCCTAAACTGAGTGTTTGGTGACATGGCTGTTGGATTTCTCTGCTCAGTCTGAATGATCTGTTGAGTTCTAGATAATCCTGCCCAATAGTTAGTCATTGCAGAAGTCTGATCCAGGGCTATGTCATCAGTGAAAATGAATAGCCATTCAAGAGCTGCCTTTCTAAGAAAGGAGTGAGATCATTTGAATGAGGAAACTACTATTGGGGATAACAGATTTTTTTAAAAAAATTGTCTAGTGTTACTGTCTTCAGAGTAGTGAAAATTGGCAAGTTTCACGTACATTAGAAGTCATTTCACCTGCATGGAGTCAGCTGACATTCACTTGTATCTGTCTATGAAAAACCAGAGGCAGTAGATTTGCATATGGGACACTAGTGCCCTCGCACTGTGCTCTTAGCCTCCAGGCCTGCATTAGGCACAGAGTGCATAGGTGACAGTGTAGGAGTTTTTGTAGGGTGCCTCTGGCCATGCTCCCCAACTCTGCACTTTTTTGGGAGTTGCACTAGGATGGCTGTGATGCTGGTCCCCACCACAGTAACAGTGGTAGAGGGCTGGCACATGCCAGTCTGGCCACCTCTGCAGGGGAGTTCTATCTCTCTAAAGGTGATTCCACTGCTGCCCATTCCACCCTCCCATGTCAATAGCTCTGGCTCGCTGTCCCCCAGCATGGTTTCTGGGAGGGAATCTTCCCCTTTAAGGGTTCATTTTCACTAATGAGGCTCCAGCCTGCCATCTTGTAACCTGAAAGCTGGTTGGGGGATGCCTAGGGCAACGTGATGTCTAACAACTAACCCACCCCTGCAGTCAACCCCAAAGCCAATTCTGTCCACACATCTATACAGGCGTTTTCATCACAGGGCCTAACCATGTAAACCAGCACATCAGAGGCTCGTACAACTGCATACCCAATAATCTGATCTATGCCAGCAATGCCCCTCTGCCATGTATACTGGCCAAACCGGACAGTCTCTATGAAAGAGAATTAATGGACACAAATCAGATGTTCGAAAAGGCAACACACAGAAACCTGTTGGGGAATATTTTAACTTGCCGGGACATTCATTAATGGATCTCAAAGTCACCATATTTTAAAACAATTTCAAAAGCCACCTCCACAGGGAAGCTACAGAACTTAATTTAATTTACAAGTTTGATACCTACAACAGAAGTCTAAACAAAGGCATTGGCTGGATAGCCTTCTACATTCCACATCCTACTGACATAAAAAGGATACTTAAAGTGGGTACTAAATGCTTTTATCAGCTTCATTTTGCATGGACACTCTAATTGACAGATTCTTTCCCCTTTTTTTCCCCTCCCCCCCCATCTCCTCTCTGTGCTATTTATTTGAAAACTGGACCCCTTAAACTCCATTCATCTGAAGAAGTGGGTTGTGCCCACAAAAGCTCATGAGACCATCTACATTTTTTGTTAGTCTTTAAGGTGCTGCAAGACTATTAGTTGTTTTTTAAGTTTTTCCAGCTCTGTCTCTGTCAGCCATAGGCCATAGGCCATTCTAGTTTTGCAAAGCCTGAGCCAAAACACTCTTACTGTAACATACTTAATTCTCTCCAGCTTTGGGTTAAGAGGATAGACCTCTCCATAGCAGCCAAGACAGCCAGCTGACACACTTACATTAACTTATGATAGGTAAACCATCAAAGGTTTGGATGTAGTTCAGACAGGCATCCAGAGCAACTTGAGTCTGTCCATTTGGTCTGGAGTTCTTCCAAGAGTCAAGTTTTTTGTGAGATTTGAGCCACTTCCGTTTCTTATCAGGGCTGGAAGTACGAGAGGACAGCCTCTTCTGTGGTATTTTTCATCAGTTTTTGCACCATAACTGTCCTTTCAAGGTTTGCTTTAAACTGGGTTCTAAAAAGATACCAAGATGCCAGGTGTTGACTTCTTACTCCTGTACAAATACTGCATATAGTTTTTGAAACATAGAATTCTCACACAGATACCCTCTTATCTCTGTGATTATGTGAACATTTTCCAAGTTGTGTCCTTGATGTGTTTCACGTCTTTGTTTTCTCCAAGTTAAAACGCAATTTGCTGATCAGCAACAATCTTTTTTTTTTATTTGCTTATTTTTTAGCTCACAAGTTAAAGCAAAAGTGGGAGATGTGTGTATGATACAAGTTTGAGATTGTGGAGTTATTTATGTTTTTGTTGCTCTTTTGTATCTTCTGAGAGAGTCCTTATGGAATTTGGTGCTACAAATATTTTGCCAAATAAGGCACCACCCAAATCCAGCCATGAGCATGTGATTAATCATCATTTAGAGACTATCAATGAACATTTTTCATCCTTTTGTTTCTTCTTTTGAGTTTTCCATTCAGTACCCTTTTCTCACTGAACTTTCAACATTATGCATTGTTCAAATATGTAACAAGATTGTTTTTGTTTCCAAACTGTGTTCGTCAACTGTCCTTTGACTCCCACTGGAAAGTTCAGCAGGAAAATCAGAGACTGGATAAATAACTTAAAAAGAAAGAAGTTTGATCTTTTGAAGGAAAACAGATAACAACCCTGGACACATTGACACCATGCTAACAGCTTGAGTTTCAAAGGTGGTGATCAGTCACATCTTCCATTGAATGGGAGTTGTGGGTTGCACAGCCCATATGTAAAACTGGGTCATATTAGGCACTCAGATACTGTGGGGTGCGCAGGGTATAAAAATCCAGACAGATTGAAAATGTATTTAGCATAGAGTGGGTGTAGCACAAGCAGTGACAGTTTTCCTCTGCTTTCCATCCTGATGCACCTAAGCAATATTTTGGAGGGAGCAACTCAAGCTGTAGATGCGTCTTTCACCATCATGTGAGATCTGTTTATAAAGGGCAGAGATGACTGTGGATAGATTGCAAATAGTTCTCTGTCTGGTTGACAGTAACGGTAGTATGGGTTGTGATGGGTCAGAAAAACTCCTGATTAGATAACTGCATAAGCAATCCCAGCACAAACACATACAAACAATTTTGAAATACACTGGCATGAACATGCATGCTAGTTACACTGGATCACAAGATCACTGGTGATGAGTGAACCCAAAGGGAGCAGAAATATAGCCAAGGTGAAATAACATCAAATAACAGGACTTTGACTATCCATGGAATCTTTTTTGCAATATCTACCCAGCATGACTGTTCACTAGAAGAACAGCACAAAAATACCAGGAATTAAAATATGCTCACAGGAGTCATATCCTCTGGCTAAACCTCAAGAAGGTAAAGCAGAGTTTCTCTTCAGATTATTAGCAAATTCCTATTTTTGCAATGTTTGTGCTACACATAAAAACCTTCATAACAAAGTGGTAACAAAGTGCTGTCTTACTAATACTAGATGACAAGTACTGTAACTGATATGTTCACATTTTGGGTTCACTTTAGTTTTTAAATACAAACACACAGTAAAGCCCAAGCTGGAGATTCTTGCTTGCTTGCTTGCCTAGCAAAAGATAAGTTTATGGAAACGATATGATGATGCCTTCCTACACTGAGTGCTAGTCACTGCAAAGGCAGTGTTGCATTGGTTACAGCAGGGCTGGAGCGTCAAAACATTTAAGCTGAAATAGTCAGAGCTGCCCAAGGGATTTTGACAACTAATTCCTATTAAATTTTCCTGGGAATTAGGCATGCAGGTCCCTTCATATTAGGTTCTGTTCCTAGCTCTGACATAGACATTTTGTCGCCCAAGTGTGCATCCAGTAGCCCTTCAAGCCAAAGAAAACTCCAACAATGGGAGAAGAGAACCCACTTCTTCACATTGTCTGCCAACTGTAGAAACCTCCAGCGTTGAACTTTGTAGGCAGCTGGCAATTGGGGAGATCCCAGGCAGCAGGACACCTGGAGAAGCTGTTCTGCGAAGCAGCCAAAAACAACTGAGGTGCAAGGGAAGCAGCAGCACAGGCGAAAAGGACTGGGCTGTATCCCAGGATACTGGGCTGAAACCCCTGGTTAAGATTTTAAAAGGAGAGACTATGAGGAAGTTCTCATAGGACCTGTAACAAGACCCCCTTAAGCATACCTGGTATTTTGTATGAGTTAACTCCCTTGTCTTAATATACGTGCCATGTGGAAACCGGCATTTCTACCTTTGCAGCATTGAAGGAAAGTCAGAACTGTGTCCCAGCAGTGAGAATTGGTTTGCTTAGCGCAGGGCTGGGGGTGATGCAGCTTCCTGTTCACCAAAAAGCAGTGCTTGCATCCCCCTGATATTGTCAGAGGTGTTGAGTGGTTTTCAGAGCTTCTCACATCAAACAGCACTGTGGCTAAGAGATGGCTTATCTGTGGGTTGCTAGGTGGAAGATTTCCAGGGAGGGCTAATCTTTTAAAGTGTCTTCTGACATAGCGTCAAGCACCCTGAATTGGGTTTGGCAGGAGTGGAGGGTGCCTACTTTTGGGGACCCAAGTTTGGAAGTATTGGTTCTGGTTTGATTGCTGTAGTATTGTAAAATGATGTTGAGTGTGGACCCGATTGAGTATGGATGTTGGTGTCTGTTGGTTATTTTAGTGGTGGGGGAGTGGGAGGCATGGATCAGCTCCCCATCAGTACCCAACCCAGGGAAGTTTATGATCCAACCAGCAGACGAAATTCAGTGATGAAGCCTGGTCATGTTCCATTCGAGGCATGTGGGGCACACACGAAGAAGCCATGCTGGGAGAGAAGCAGTGGCTAGAAGGTAATGGGGTGCGCTGTAAGCTGAACATGGGTAACTAGGGTTAGCCCCTGGTGGGCCCCGGCACTTTATTTACCTGTGCCTCCTCAGATACATCTGCTTGAATCTCCCATTGGCTGCATATAGCCATTCCCAGTCAATGGGAGCTGTGGGAAGCAGCGTCCCGGTCCGTGCCACTTCCCGCAGCTCCCTTTGGCCAGGAACGTCGATCCGTGGCAAACGGGAGCTTCTAGTGGCTGGAGGTGCAGCTAAATAAAGCGCCAGCAGCTTGCCAGGGGCTAACCTGGGGAACAGTGTCCGGCCCACGGCTGTGTTAGCTGACCATGGATACATAATTACATTGGAATTGAAGACTGAGGGACTGATGCTGCTCCTATTGCCCTCAACAACAGGCGTAATTGGGAAGCTGTCGACAAGTTTGTGCCCAGTTTCACACGGATCTGCACACAAGGCGAGAGCGTGTAAGAACCTTTCTTTGGTACCTGTGCTATCTCATCCACAAGGACTACGTGAGGCTACTGTTGCTTTCCTTCCAGAGAGTGTGAGGTTGTGCCCTAACTCCCCTGGGCTGGTCACGTGCACTGGTGAATGGATGTTGCACCCTTTCCAATGAGGCAGTGTTTCTCAACAACTGGTCTGTGGATTGGTGCTGGTCCCTTTGATCTCCCAGACCTAGTCGAGAAAGGCAGCAAGAAGTGTTGAGAGTCATTGCTCTGGAGGCTTTATGGACCTCCAGGAGCCGACATTGTCTCAGGCACAATGTATCCTGGAGCTGTTGGCAGGACTGTATGGTATGCGTTCAATCTCTGATATGTCTATGCGTACAATATGATGGGGATTAATTTAGCTACAACTACTCATGAGAGAGATCTTGGAGTCATTGTGGATAGTTCTCTGAAAACATCCACTCAGTGTGCAGCGGTAGTCAAAAAAGCAAATAGAATGTTAGGAATCATTAAAAAAGGGATTGAGAATAAGACAGAAAATATCTTATTGCTTTTATGTAAAACCACAGTAGGCCCACATCTTGAATACCATGTACAGATGTGGTTGTCTCATCTCAAAAAAGATGGGACCGGCTCTCTTCAATATCCTTATCAACGATTTAGATATTGGCATTGAAAGTACGCTTATTAAGTTTGCAGATGATACCAAGCTGGGAGGGGTTGCAAGTGCTTTGGAGGATAGCGTCATAATTCAAAATGATCTGGACAAATTGGAGAAATGGTCTGGGGTAAACAGGATGAAGTTTAATAAAGACAAATGCAAAGTGCTCCACTTAGGAAGGAACAATCAGTTTCACACATACAGAATGGGAAGCGACTGTCTAGGAAGGAGTACGGCAGAAAGGGATCTAGGGGTTATAGTGGACCACAAGCTAAATATGAGTCAACAGTGTGATGCTGATGCAAAAAAAGCAAACATGATTCTGGGATGCATTAACAGGTGTGTTGTGAGCAAGACACGAGAAGTCATTCTTCCACTCTACTCTGTGCTGGTTAGGCCTCAGTTGGAGTATTGTGTCCAGTTCTCGGCACCGCATTTCAAGAAAGATGTGGAGAAACTGGAGAAGGTCCAGAGAAGTGCAACAAGAATAATTAAAGGTCTAGAGAACATGACCTATGAAGGAAGGCTTGTTTAGTTTTGAAAAGAGAAGATTGAGGGGGGACATGATAGCAGTTTTCAGGTATCTAAAAGGGTGTCATAAGGAGGAGGGAGAAAACTTGTTCATCTTGGCCTCTGAGGATAGAACAAGAAGCAATGGGCTTAAACTGCAGCAAGGGAGGTTTAGGTTGGACGTTAGGAAAAAGTTCCTAACTGTCAGGGTGGTTAAACACTGGAATAAATTGCCCAGGGAGGTTGTGGAATCTCCATCTCTGAGATATTTAAGAGTAGGTTAGATAAATGTCTATCAGGGATGGTCTAGACAGTACTTGGTCCTGCCATGAGGGCAGGGGACTAGACTCGATGACCTCTCGAGGTCCCTTCCAGTCCTAGTATTCTATGATTCTATGATATTGGTATTGGAAAAGGTTCAGAAAAGGGCAACTAAATGATTAGGGGTTTGGAACGGGTCCCATATGATGAGAGATTAAAAAGACTTGGACTTTTCAGTTTAGAAAAGAGGAGACTAAGGGGGATATGATAGAGTCTATAAAATCATAACTGGTGTGGAAAAAGTGACTAAGGAACAGTTATTTACTTATTCCCACAATATGAAAACTAGGGGTCACCAAATGAAATTAACAGGCAGCAGGTTTAAAACAAACAAAAGGAAGTTTTTCTTCACTCAGCACACAGTCAACCTCTGGAACTCCTTGCCAGAGGGTGTGGTGAAGGCGAGGATTTTAACAGGGTTCAAAAAAGAGCTAGATAGATTCATGGTGGTTAGGTCCATCAATGGCCATTAGCCAGGATGGGTAGGAATGGTGTCCCTAGCCTCTGTTTCTCTGGAGGTGGGTGACAGGGGAGGGATCACGTGAGGATTACCTGTTGTGTTCCCTCCCTCTGGGCATCTGGTATTGGCCACTGTCGGCAGACAGGATACTAGGCTGGATGGACCATTGTTCTGACCCTGTGTGGCTGTTCTTATGTCCTCTGTTGGAGAAGTATACAGTGTTTTCATAAGAAGCTGTGGAGGCCTGATTCCCATTTAAGTCCATGGCAAAAATTCTTACTGACTTCAGCAAGGGCAGAATTTTGCCTGTGGTGTGTGAGGCCATTCAAGGACACCCATGCTGGGGCAAACAAAGTTATACAGTAGCCCGTTTGTTCAGAAATGAAGCAGAGGAAAATATTCCTCAGCCCATGAACGAAGCCAGCTGGTGTAACTGGTTCACATGTGGTTACTGATGTAATATGTGATAAATTACCTAGGCATTCCAATGAAAGGGGGCAGACATTAGGGTCACAGTTAATGGCTTTCAGATCTAAGGGCAGGAGTTCAAGTGGGCTTAGTAGGACTGGCTAGTAATGGCACTTGTCTTCTAGTTTACGTGGGAGAAAATAAGTGAGAGTGTAAATGAAGATTTAGCAGAACAATTTAAGATGACATCTTATAACTCAGCTGGCAAGCTTCTGTGTCATCTTCTCCTCCTCCTGTTAAATCTGAAGCCAAGGTAGCCTAATATATGGTTCATTTATCATCCCAAGATTGCCAAAGGAGAGTAAAATGACAGGCTTATGGCAGCTGTTTAAAGAAGAGATTATTTTTATTAATCAGCACTGCGCTTATAGTTATTTCTCACAGAAACACTCTTGATGTTTCATTATCACACCTTTTGCATTTGATTGGAGGCCAGAGATTTCAGTTTTAAAAAAAAGTAAATTGATGATAAAATCATTGTATGGTAAATCTTGCCCAGGTTCATTTATTTATAATTGAAACTGTTTCTGAGTGATACAAATAATTAAAAGAATCTTGAACTAGGAAGGCATGGTCTTCTTCAGAAATACACACACCTATAATATACAAAGACGGGAATAAATTTGGTTTTGAAGTTTAGTAAACATAACTGTGCTGCCTCACCTTCATGTGCCTTTCCTTTTATAGCTTGTTAAATACTAGAGTTCTGCTGTTGCCAGGGTTAATTGAATAAACACATGATCCTAAGCACTCTTAACTTCGATTGGAGACTGTGAGGTCATGCCTACACTTACTGGGGATCCATGATGCTGTGATTGATGCAGCGGGATTCTATTTAGCAGGTCTAGTGAAAATCTGCTAAATCAACTGCAAAGTGCTCTCTGGTCAACTCTGACACTCCACCGGAATGAGAAGATTTAGGTAAGTCGACAGGAGAGCATCTCTCGTAGACACAATGTTGTATAGACACTGTAGAAAGTCAGTCTAAGGTATGTCAACTCCAGCTACATTATCCACTCTTGAAAACAGGTATCTTGCCTAAAAAAAAAGTCTTAAATTTTGCTGTAAAAGGCAGACTTCGCTTAATCATATTATGCAGATTCTGTGTTGTTTTTCAATTTTTTATTTCTACTTTTCATTAGCTAGAAAGAACACAATGGATTTTTCTTCCCAAAATTATTTCCAAATGGTAACCTGTATGAGCCCCAACTTTGAGGTACTTTCAGTCTAAAACAGCTGGGATTATACTTTCTACAAGTAATGGCCTGAGGTGCAATCACCCCTATAGACTGTTACCTCAATTATCTATTTTTCCTCAAAATGTGGGTCTCCTGTGTCCCAAAGGTAGAACAGGTACACACAGGTGGAACATGGCATCTTTAATATTTTTCTGTACTCTCCTGAACTGAATTGCATTAGTTTGAAAAGAAACTGTTAAAGTGACACATACCAAAACCTCTCATTTTTATCTGCTTACTTCACGGACAAAAGTAAATACAGGTTGAACCTCTCTAAACCAGGACTCTCTGGTCTGGCAACATACATGATTCAGCAGAACCATGAATGTTTCAGGACCAGAGAGTCATGGTGGAGGGCTGGTGACTGGGAGCCCTGTGGGCCAGCAAGGCAGTGGGTTGTCAGTAGCAAGCTGCCAGTGGGCCGCAGCGGGGCTGCCTGGTGGGGCCAGGAAGTTCAGTGGGGCCGGCAGCGCAGCGGGGAAGGGGGACCAGAAATGACCACCCTTTGTCTGGCAAAATCCTTCATCCAGGACCAGTCAGGTCCCGAGGGTGCTGGACCAGGGAAGTTCAACCTGTACTGCTTTTTGCCCTTGTTAGCCCTCCAAAACAAACAGCTAAGGGAGAGTAAACTGGGTTCCATTTTGACTCTTATCTCATCATCAGAATTGCTAAGTGAGCTCCTGATACAGAATGACCCCATGTTGCATTTCAGAGCCAGGATCCGTTTACAGGAGTTAGGAATTCCAATCTTTTACTTGGACTCAGATCAGAGTTGGGATCATGTATTAGGGAGCGAATATACAGGGAACCCAAAAGTACCATTTTTACAGTCCCTTTTAGACCTGTAACCAAAGGGTAAGGTTGGGGTTAAAAATTATAAAGAACCAAATTCTGCCCTGGCATTGAACCATTCATGCCAACTGGAGTCTTGTGCAAAAATAAAGAGCCAGATTGTGCTTGCCTTAGTGGCATGGGCAGCCCTACCAAAGAGCATAAATCACTCCTGTGCAAAAGGTCAGCATGAGGCCTATGCACCATTTCAGTTCCACTTAAGGCAGGTTTGAGAAGCCTTGCTGGTTCTCTGCATGAGATGAATTTTACTTCAAATGGACAGGCCTGTATACTCTCAAAAGGTGTTCTGGTAATGGCTCTTCTGTAAATTTACCCCTAAAACTCTCCAGAGCGTTGTATGGTGAATTTCCTTTTGCATTCTGACTTCTTCCAGTACTATGAATGTTTAATAAGGCTCCTGGGGCTAATGTCTTGGGTACATTGGCTGGAAGCTATGCAGTAATATTGTTGGGATATGGGAAATACTACTATATGTGATGGTCCCAAGTTTCCAATCAATGTGCCACTGAAAAAAGTGAATCACAGCTTCCCCTTTGGAACTCCTCAGGTGTGATGCAGCAAAAAATATCCAGGGCTTTCCTGGCTGTGCAAAGCCCCAAAGGCAACATACCACTTCAGCTGGGTAAATAAAGGGAGGAGGAAGTGAAACTCCACCACCATAGAAAGTTGCTCAGGTGCTCAGTAAAAGGCAAGTTGGGCAAATCAACCCACGAGTTAGTTCTGTATTTCCCAGGTCCTAGGAATTGCCTTGTGAATTCCTGAAGCTCCAAGGCTAGATTAGTCTGTGCTCTGGAGACCAGTCAGGATGTTGTGCTCTACTTTGTGTGCTCTTAAGTGATTTGATAAGTTGGGGAGGACTTAAACATGTGCATCACTTGAAGCAGATACCTAGAGTTTTGTATGTGTTCAAGTGCTTTATTGAACAGGGCTCTATAAAAGCTGGAGGCAGTTCGCCAGGGTTTGCTCCTGGCGAGCTGCTGGCACACTATTTACCTGCGCTTCCACAAGTAGGGCCTCTTGCAGCTCCCATTGGCCATGGAAACTATTCCCAGCCAGTGGGACCTGCGGGATCTGGTGCAGAATAGGACACCGCTTCCTGCAGCTCTCATTGGCTGGGAACAGCGATCCGTGGCCAATGGGACCTGCAAGCAGTGGTACCCGTGGAAGTGCAGTTAGATAAAGTGCTGGCGGCCCGCCAGGGGTTAACCTTGGAGAACGGCCTCTGGCTTATTGCCCACCCCTGCAGTAATTTTATGTGGCTTTGTAGTAATTGAACCAACATTCTGAATTTATTACTTAAGGGAAATTACCCCTTTGAGATTTATGAGGTGTATCCTTAGCAGCTAGCGATTTTAATCCAATTCCTAGTGAACCAGTGTGTATATCACAGAATAAATCCCACACTCTGTTTACTTGTTGACTAATCAGAGATACACACGTCTTGATGAGCCAAACTGATCCCTTACCCCTAAAGGTGACCCTGGCATGCCAAGAACAGGACACAATGGTATGCTTGTGTTGGGAAGCTTGCACAGCTGCTGTCCATGTTCACACCTGTCCTGTTGTGAAACAAGGAACTGCAGCATCCAAGGCCGTCAATCTGGCCTTTTCCCCACATGTTAAGATTTCGTTGGTAAGGGTTGGAGGAATTAGAAGTGCAAAAAAAGCCAGGAATTCCCGTGACTTTCAAGCAATTCTGCAAATGAAGAGAACAAGTTATTGTTCCCAATAGTTACTGTAGGCAAGCAGTTTTTCTAAAATGACAGCGAGTCAGCTAGGCAAAAAATTAATGCAGGATTAAGGGTGACTAGAGTTTCTTCCAGTGTTTTAATAATGGCTTGTGAGTAGGTCTGTTCCCAGAGAACTATCTATTGAAGGCATGGGAGACTGCAGGTAGAATTATTTTCTTAGTATTGTTGTAGAAGGAATTGTGTTACAGTAGTGCATTGTTGATACAGAGTACTGATTTCCACATACCCAACTTTCATTCCTTTCAATATAATACAGCACTTCTGAAAACACTCTGCCTGTCCTTAAGCCATGAATTAAGCAGTCTTCTAGAAGCAGACAAGTGAGAGGTGTAATCTCACCTACTCCACTAGAGAAGTCTCATTTTGTTGCATACAGCAAGGGCTCAATTGTGCTTGAAGGCACAGCCCTGCTTTGGGGTGGCATGGAGTTGCCTAACCCTGAGATTCCTTCCTGAATCTCAGGGCTCCTGCTGCCCTGGGGAAAAGGACTGCTCCCACTACCCCTTTATGAAGTGCGACTATCTCCCCTCTGCTTTTGGACCTCATTCCGTGGGCAGGAGCAGAGTGGCACTGGGGTGACGGATCTCCCCTTGCTGGTGTCTGTGAAGCCTTTGAAGGCTCAGTGGGAGCAGCTCTTCAACTTTGGCCTGGCCCTTATTCGGATCATTCAAAGGTCCCTTCCCCAGTCGCTGCATACCTGCAGACAGGCTAGGCACAATGCAGGCCCCAGAGTAGAACTGATGTAGCCTGCAATCAGGCATTTCTGTGGGGATTTGGGTGTGTCTGAGGGTGACTTATTGTCTGGACAGGTCCACATTTTCCACATTTCAAGCTTTTATTTGCATTTTTTTTCAATTAGTTCTGCTGTACAGAGCCTCATTACAGACATTGAGCTATATCCTGATTTCTGTGTCACTGCTGTAAATGCAGAGTAACTCTGTGGATAAATGTCACTGAGATCAGAATCAGGCCTGGTGATGCCCCTTCAAGATCACTATTTGGTAGGAGTGCTAAGCCAAAATCCTCTGCCAGTCAGGCCCAATCCTGATGCTGCAGAAATCTTAAATCGATTTTCTTTGTGGGCCAGATATGTCGATATTGAGGAAAAGTCTCATGATTTTTTTTAAAGCTCCTGCCATAGATAAGATTTCATGGGTGAACCTGGTGACTAAATTACACCTTTGTCTTCCATCATGCATCTAAAAAGAAACCTTGAATCATTTTGGAAAACTTAATCCCAGTTTTCCTGGTACACCCAACACAATCTCTTTGTTTCTGACTCTGTGGGAGAATTGAGAAATCACCGTTCTGCAGTTAGCAATGACTATATCCCTTAGGCAGCTTAAGGCAAAGCAAATATCCTATTGCTTACTACTTTATCTGAACCCAAATCACCTTCTGAATCCCTCCTCTTTCATTTGCTGGAATTGTTGAAATCTTAGGGATTCTTCTTAAATCGCATTTAGCATTTGGTCTCCGAAGCAGCTCAGAGCAGCAAGTTCATAACTGATTCTCATCGAACAAATGTCAAACTAATTTGAGGGGGGTGAAAAATGAAATGATGAATGTCCTTTCCACCCACACCCTCAACCAAAATAGCTAGACCTTTTCATATTCTGCCACCTCAAAATGAAATGCTCAAAGTGGGAGCAGCAAACACAGCAGAAGATTACAGTAAAGATCAAGCTAGGAGTGGTAGGAATGTTAAGATTCCTGGGAGGATCAGGGAATGCTGAACAGTGAAACATTTCTAGGGACAGACTTGAGGCACAAGGGTGATTCCGCTCCCCAGCATCTAGTCACCATAAAAAGGGCAGTTAGAGTAAAATTTTCATCTATGAAAAATAACAAATGTCCCTGTGTTGTAAAAACTAGACTGAGAGGCAGCAAACGATGTGGAAAAATAAAAGCATGGAGCTTTTGGGCATGAGTGTTGAAGTCATTGGGAGTCTTTGCATTGACTTCACTGGGCTTTGGATCAGGCCCTTATTTCCTCAGAGGTTTATAAGTGGCCTGGCTCTACCCAAAGACAGGAAGTAGGGAAGAGTTTGAGTAAAAGATTCCTGGACTAAAACTGTGCATGTCTTGTTTTCCAAACTGACATGCTGCAGATAATTAAACGAAATTCAGCTGTGGTGTGTGGCAAATTGGGGGCAGAGTCCAGTGAAGGGATTCTTGGCTGCCGTCAATAAGCTACACACATTAGATTAAATGAATTTGTCACGTTTTCCAAAAATTATCTGCACGTGACTCCTGAAGCTAAACAGAAAGTTCTGTGTTGCACTGTTGCATGAATAAAGCACATGATGAAAGAGAGGCAGATCCAGGCAACAGATTCCTTCAAGTTAAAATGACTGGGGCAAAATGGAATCTTTGCACCATATTGTTCCCTCCCAACAGGTGAGTTGTTGAGAAACCTGTGCAGACCAAGTATTTGGCCCCATAGGCACCAACTCCATGGTTGCTCGAGGGTTCAAGCACCCATAGAAAATAAGTAATGGCTGCTCAGCACCCACGAGCCACAGCTGTTTGGAGGTGCCCCAGATCAGCTGTTTGGCAGCTTGGGGAAGGTGCTTAGTGGAGGGTGGAGAACAGTGGGTGGGCAAGGGGTGGAAAGAGGTGGAGCAAAGAGGGGTCTTGGGAGAAGCGATGGGGGGAGGTAGAGCACCCATGGGGAAAAATAAAAGCACCTATGTTTGGCACCCCACTCCAGCTTTGTGCTGTGGTGAACCCAGCTGCATAACTGCCCCTGCGGGAGGAGTGTTATTACCAGCCGGCGTAAGGCCATGTCTTCACTCCGGGGAAGATAGATGCTGCCACCATTGATCTTCCAGAGTTTGATTTAGTGGGTCTTGTTAACACCCACTAAATCAAACTCAGGGGGCACCCCATTAGCAGCTGGTACTCCTGCTCCTGTGAGGAGTAAGAGACGCCGAAGGGGGCATTTGCTCCCTTTAGTGTAGACGTGGCCTAAGTTGCAGCAACTCCGGAGGCTGTTTTAAGTTTTGTCAAGCTCTTGGTGACTGCAGAGCTCTGAGAAACTGTCCCTATGACTTTGATGGGCCTGACCTTCTCTGGCTGTTAGCACATTTTGATACTCTTGGAGGAAAGGTGCAATATAACTGCAAATGGTTGCTATTATATTAGTTATTGACAAACTGCAGCATCCCCACCGTAATGCAGGGTTTTTTAAAATTAAAATGTCTTTCCAGCATTATATGTTCATTAGCTATAATGATCTGACTCTGTTATTAATGAATAGTCTACACTATTCTAACCTACATGTTAGAAACAGCGACTGTCAGTTCCTTTGAATCCATAACGTCAGCAGAGAGGCAGAATCTTGAGCCTGGGATATCAAGGTTCACTTCCTAGTTTTGCTACGGACTTTCTCTGTGACCTTGAGAAATCACTGGATCTCCCCGTACCTCAGTTCCCCATTTGTAAAATGGGGATAATATTCTCCTACCTCAGGAGTGTCACAAGGCTAAGTATTTGGGAGGCACAAATATTTCAATGATTCGGGAGGCTAAGGGCATGTCATGTAAATACCTCTGTAGAAACAACATCCTTGTATTCAGTCTTGAGAAATGGAAATGATATAAGAACACCAGGAGGAAGATTTTCAAAAGTTGCAAAGTCCCATTTTCAAAAGTGATACAGGCACTTAGACTCTTACATATCACTGAAAGCCAAAGGGACTCATCCTCTTAATCGCCTATGTCTCTTTTGAAAATGGGACTTGGAAAAATGGGATTGGAGCTTTTGAAAATCCTGTTCCTGATCTTCTTATGCCATTTCAGTTGCTGAGGTGGTTTGGAAAATTTTCAGCCCCTATTTCAGTCCCTTAAGAGGCTCTTTTTGCTTAAAAAATGCCAGTGGAACACAATATATATGCTCAACCCTGTGCATACCTGTAGAGAGCAAAACAAGGGTATTTTCCAACAAGTGCAGTAGACACAGAAAGCAGGTCCTGTGTGCTCAGCACATTGAACTGAACAGAAATATGTCAGTGAGCTAATTCCTACAGTACACTGGGACACCTCTGTGGAAAAAGTGTTCAGGCCCATGGAAAAGCTTAGAACAGTGGCATTTGCCTGCTCCAACACTCACTTTGGGTGGCTGAAGATACATTTGTGAACAGAAAATGTAGTATTATGTCATCTTTATCAGGCATGTGGTGTAGAAAGGATGAAGAGTAACTTAGGCAGCAATGGTGCAAACCTCTTGCGGAGCAATGTCCATGTAAACTCTGCTGTGCTTCAGAATAGCATTTGGTAACCTCCTGTGAAGACATTTCATTAAACTTCTCTGTTTAATTTTCTTGTTTAATTCCCTATTGCAGAGCTGAAGGCAAGACCTGGACTCCTAATATTTTAGAAGATGGGAAAGCACAAGCTTACCGGATAAACATAGAGTCAGAACCACAGGTATGGGAGCAATAATTAATGGGTCTACTGCTTGGTGAAAAAGACCTCTGCTTTCATGTCCTCAAAGAGTGCCCCTTTTCATTTAATAGTAACACATTTTATTGTCAACCAGCTTTCCATTTAACGTGTTTTTGTAACTTATTTCATATCTCCTTTCCTTTCTGAGATTGACTTCACTTTGCTCTGCATTCTGTCCTGTCACAGACCATGGTGCGTCTTTTCCCGTGTCAGTGTTTGTTTGCCCTTTTTCTTTTCACTGTCTCCATTCATCTCTGTCTTGCTTTTCCTATTTTGTATTTTATCTCTTCCCCTTATTTCTCAGTCTCTTCTTCCTATGCTTCAAAATCTGCCCCCCAATACTACATTTCTCTAGTCCAAAGACTTTTACAACAAAGTTTTTGGTGGTCTCAGAGTACAACCGTCAACTCTTGCTGATGACCTCACTGGCAATTTTTACTAAACTACTTAATTAACTTTAGGAAAAATAAATAAATATGCACATATATGTATTCAAGTCATTATAATTTATTGAGTGTTTCTTCAGACTTGATAATAAAAATAATGTACAGTTTAAGGATGTAAAGAGGTACCTGGTAAGCATCACCCTTACTGGTACCCGGTTAACTGGTGGCCCAACTGGGCTGGAGCAACCCCCTGCACACGTTGCACCACTGGTGGGGGCTGCTCTGACCTGGCCAGGCCCACCATGTCTCATCATGGGCATGGGGGAGCTGCTCCATGACTAACCGGTTAAACATAGTGTTTAACCAGTTAACTTTTTAAATGGCAGTTTACATCCGTAGTACAGTTGCCTCTATTCTTTACTGGACAGAAACAGATGAGGTGCTTTGGACGTTCTTTTCGTTTTCGTTGTTGTTTCTTTTGCTTTTCTGGTTGCTTTTTTAAAAAGACGCACTAGCTATTAAGGCTGCTGCAATGAAAAGTGACATCAACAAACCTAATAATATCACTTTTCCCAGTAGCGGATTTATTCAGCCCTGGCAAGCCTGGGGACAAAGTATGCCCAGGATGGGGAGGTAGGTATAGAAGTGGGGGGGAGGGGATGATGGGATATGGAGCCCCATGACCAGAGCCTGCTGGCCACCACCACAGGAGAGAAGCCTGACCCCAGTGTCTCCAGGAAGGTGGGGAACTCAATAGCTGCCTGCTCCTCCAGCGTTTGTGTCTCTAGAGAGGGGCAGGATCCAACTCCTGCCGGTGACCCACCCCATCGCTGCCCAGCGGGCTTTGGTTGCAAGAAAAGCCCACAGGAATGCTGCTCTAGTCTAATTGCTCATCAGTCTCCCTCTTCCCTTCCTTGCCAACCCATCCTAGTACCCTCAGCCCCTCACACCAAGATTCCCAATAGCAAGAGAACAGAACCCAAACTCAAGATCAGTGTGAAGGACCTACTGTCTTGAGCAGTAGCAGCAGAGGCGTTGGAGCTGTCTGCCTGCAGACTTAGGAAGACAACAATATCTGGGTTTACACTAGGTTCCCGTTTGGAAGGTTATCTTTGTGGGTAGCTTGCTTGTCCGTGAAAGTTTCTACTTGCCATATTCATGCTGGTTCTTGCTGTTACTCTGTTCAGGTGATTGCTGTCTCCGTTCAGTTTTAGAATTTTCTGTAAAATCTTTTACTTTTCTTCTACATTTTATGAAGACTCCTAAGACCAGCCTCATGCATCCATGCAACTGGCATAACCTCTGGCAGCACATTTTCAGGGATAGCTAATCATGGGCTTTCCCTGCACTCTGCCTTGCCCCATGTGAAATTCAGTCCTGGATGGATGTAATAATTAAAAAGTTGTAGGGGACAGTTACTGCAACATGAAAAACAGCAGACTTTTCTTCAGGGAAGAATGAGGAAGTGGCATTAAGACTGACAGCAGAAAGGACCACAAATGGTGAATTCTACTAACAGGAAACTCAAATAGGATTTTAGGAAAACATTGGCTAGCTCTAAAGCAGGCCACCGATGGGGAGTGGAAAGGAATGGAATAACTACCCCAGGGCCCAGCAATACAAAAGGACCCGGAGCTCCCAGCTGCTGCTACTATCGTGGCAACCGCTGCCAGAGCAATGCATGGCATGTTCCAGACAGCACTGAGGGCTGCTTTAGCCCCAGGCCCACCCCTTCCATCTGAGGCCCTGCCCCTCCTGGGGGTGCAGAGCAGCCTCCCCTGCCTTGGCCAGGGCACTGGCTAGGCTGTCGGCTCCACTGCTGTAAAGAAACAGTATACAGTTTTCTACCGGGAAGGTTGCATCACACTGACGCCATTTATTCCACAGTTGTTGATGCACATGGTGATCTACACCCCTTGCCTTTGAATTCTGGCTTTGCTGGCTTAATTAATCAATTAGGGAGATGTATTCTGACAGACATTTTGGATAGACTTTGATATGATCAAAACTTTGCATACAGTATTAAATTAGGAACAAATGTTCTCCATTTTGACTGCCAGATGCAACATTTCTGAGGTTTAAAGCAGATTAGATTCGATTTTCCTATTCATGTACATTACATATGATACTTTTAAAAAAAGACAAAGTGACATAAATTATAATTAGTGGGACTTTTAATCTGTTATAGAACCATGTTTTTCTGAACCAGAATTTATCCCAAATATGTTCTAACTAGAAATCTGTAAAGCTGGCAGAAAGTACTTAGACACACGAACAGCAGGGTAACATGGAGAAATATCTGATGAGGACAGATGACTTTTCACTCTGACCCTCTTCTTGGACTAAATTCTTTCCTGTTGCAAGACAGTAGGCCATTTCTCAAGGCCCCTCCTGTTTCATGCTGTCGCTGGCCAATAGAATTAATGTTTGACACTATCACCATAGTCTCTGGATACGCCCAGGAGTTCTGTGTAGTACCAGGGACTCACTGAGGTAGGGACTATAGAAAAGTGTTGATTGACACCGTCCCTATCCAAAAGAGTCTAACATATCAGAACTGCATGGGTTTCTTACATGCCAAGAAATGCAGGCAGGCACTTACTCACTGTCAGGTGGGGCAGGCTATGTCTTTTTTCCTGTTTGTACAGTGCCTGGCATAGTGCATCTTGGTCCACAACTGGGACTCCTCAGCAATACAATATTACTGATAATGATAGTAATTAGAACTGAGCCCTTAAAGGATGCAAGTGGTTGTCTTAATCTTTAAACTTTCTGTGATGTATGTTTCTACTGCTAGCATGTCAGGAATGGCCATGGGTACCTATAGGCACTACAGCTGTAGAAGGCCCCCCCCCCCCCCCACTGGAGCTGGGATTATATTGATTGAAGAAGTACTTTGATGTTCAGTGGGAAAGGGGCCATGTGCCAGAAGGCTATCCCTGTGTAATGTTATACCAAACCTTTTAGCAAAGGGTCTTTATTGAAGTGCAAAAATAAAAGATCCATTGTAAAGTAATAGTTAGTCTCAAAATATGTAACCTCATGTGCACCTGAAAAAAACAATCTGCCTTTAAACCCAAGAATACATAGATCTTTGTGCAAGCCAGCTCATGAATCACAAAAATAGATTTGGGACTCTTCATGAAAAAAACTTGAGGTTTTGTGCTTTCCAGTAATGTGGAGCACATGTATTTCCTTCCTCCAAGGTTTTAGTCTGTAAGTTTTTAGATTGTTCTGTTAGAACAAAGATACCTTGGAAGTGTTTGACTGTTTACTGATTTAATGATTGCCAAATAAAGAAGGGTTTAAATAATAAAATGTTAATTACAAACAAAACAAAAACATAAGAATTTGCTCTAAGGCCTTTGTTCTAAGGTCTTTTTATCTACCAAGGTGATTGTAATGTTTGTAATGCACCTGCCTCCCATGTCAGAACACAACCAAAATTATAAAAGACAGCTGCGTGCCTGATTTCCCCCCTTTTTCACTGTCACATGCAGAGATGTGTGTGTGTTTATTATTATGCTAGATCACTTAGTCGGGAAGGAGGTAAGACTCAACGTCTCTCATCTCTTGCAGGGGGGAGTTAAAAAACTGTGGGCCAGCCAATGAGAAGCTCTTACAGGTCTTGCTTTTATTCCATCATTTTGCAATAGCTCAATTGGCAAGGAAGTTCCTCATCATAAAGAAAGAGAGAGTTGGCCCCTGATATACCCAGGACTCCTCCATTGATTGCTTTGGGGACTAATCCCAGAACCTTTAATTTGATATGGTATTCCCTGGGAAACTAGTGCTGTCAGAATTGTAGAACTCAGAATTTGAAATGGCTCGTTGGATGATCTTGTCAGCAAAGGATTGTTGCCTATGGACTGTTGGCTGGTGCTTTGTGTAGTCTGGTTGCAGTTGTTTCAAGCCATAGAGCTTCAATTCTTCAACACGATGGAACATTGTTAGGAACTTTTCCTGATATCCCACTTAAACACATCTCTAACAAATAATTAGTATCTACAAACAGTGAGAAAATAGATAAAACGAAAACCATGACATTTGACACACAACAAGACACACCAGTAATACTTTCAGGGGCTGGCATATAAGAGGTCTGATATTGCAGATATGTTGGCACCGTTATAAGTATGACATTAAAAGCCAAAATAGTGAAAGCCAGACATCTCTTTGTAACTCTAAAGCTGATCTGGAGAACCAGAAATCTTGCCCTGCTAACTAGCTTTTAAATATTTAACATCATTGCTGAGTCAGTCTTGCTATATAATGGAGATGAAACTTGAAGACTTCTTATGAACTTACTATCTAACCTGTTTTCATAAACAGCTACCTTAGACAAATCCTCAATATGAGATGGCCAGAAATAAATCACAAGCGAAGAACTCTGGGAGAGGACTAAACAGAAACCACTAGGACAGGGAGTTACAGGACAAAAATGGAGATGTCTGGACATGCATGAAGGAAATACCAGAATAACAAAACAAGATGGGCATTGGAATGGAATCAAGAGGGTAACATGGAAATGTACAATAGAGGCAGAACTAAAAGCAATCAAAATGACTTGGGAGGAAGCTGCACCAGGAGATGGCAAGGATAGGATGCAGAGGTGAAGGTCGTATATACTGCATGGACTAGAGAGAGACCTGAGAGAGTGTGTTGGCAAACAAGGGTTCAAATTACAATCACGGAGCCAGGTTTTAATGATGTACATATCTGGATTTGAATTCAGTGTCTGGCTCCATCTCTATGGTGTTCCAAGGAAAAACATCTGCAAACTTGGGGAGAATTCAGAGCCAAATCCAAACCTCAGGACCATAGTATTTGTTTTGTGGTAACTCCCAAAAGGCCCCAAGCCCATTGTTGTTTTAAAATCAAGACTGGTTGCCTTTCAGGAAGATATGCTGTAGTCAGACACAAGTTAATGGGCTCTGTACAGGAGTAGCTGGTTGAAATTTAATGGAGTATGAGACACAGGAGGTCAATCAAGTTCATTGGATAAGCCCTTCTTTCCTTAAACTCTGAATCTATGGATAGTGTACAAACATACAACAGAGAGATAGGACCAACCCTGAAGAAGTTACAATCGGACAGTGCTTGTATTATTCAAATACTAGTAGTGGTGCTATTTGAAGTATTAATTTTCTATAGCTGAAAGAAGCCTTCACTATTTAAAACGTCAGTCTCTAGCCTTGTTCTGTAGTGTCATTGTCTGCTCTGTTCACCCCTTTTTAATGAGGCTGTGTATGTAACTGCTGCCTCATTTTCTAGTAGACAATGAAAGCAGGGAATGCCAGTGAGCTACCAGAGAAGAAAGATTAGTTTCTGAAAATTCCACTGAGCTTAGTTTCTTTAACGTTCACTCTCTAGTCAAAATACAGCCATATGGTGCTAATAAAAGAATGGGATGTTTATTTTCTTGACCACTCACATGCTGCCAAAATTGACAGCTTAGTGGCGTGATGAAGATTGGAAACTCATGTCTCTGACTGTGAGGTCGAACTCCGTTCTCACTGATTGACAGTGAGTTCAGATGGCTGATCATGAGTATGACTGCAGCACAAATTCAATTGGCAGTGGAACTGTGCATGTAGCAGAAATGGGAGCAGAGAATTAGGAGTCTAATGAAACAAAGAGACTTTCATATACAACTCAGGATGGCATTGATCAAAAGTTATTGCCCTCTGAGTTAGGTGCTCCTCAGAAAACAAGATAGTGAACTAGTTCCCAGTTGGCAGCATTCCGCCTCATAAAAACCACCCCTGGAACTGGTACTAACTTATCTGATACCTCTCATGTCAAGTTTATGAGAGAGGCTAAGGATTGAATGGACACTGAGGCTAAAGGAGGCTCTTATCCCTAGAAATGGTGGGCATGACTTTCTGTCACCCTGCTCTTACCACAGTGCAAAAGTGTACGTCAGATGCTACCACTGATTTGGTATGAATGACTATATAAGCTTTGTGGAAAGACCTGGTCTTTCCTAACGTGGACAAGGCATATGGAAGGGGAAGAGAAGCCTGCCTGCATTGTT
This sequence comes from Pelochelys cantorii, assembly GCA_032595735.1. Taxonomy (NCBI): domain Eukaryota; kingdom Metazoa; phylum Chordata; order Testudines; family Trionychidae; genus Pelochelys; species Pelochelys cantorii. The sequence goes on from CM064340.1 coordinate 17,326,413, forward strand.
CCTGCTCAGTGAATAAATAGAAGCAATTAGATACTCAGGATGTAAAAAATCGTTTAAAAAGGTAACCATTTAACTGCTAAAAATCATAGTGGTTTCACTCGTGGGGGCTGCAATAAGCTTTATACTGCAGAATCGGCAGCATGGGGTGACAGCCGACTCCCTGTGAGCAGGGCCGATGGGCTGCGGGCCCACTCTGCCCCTGCTGGCCCTGCTCCAGGGAGCCGGCGTATAACCATAACAGAAACCAATAAGCTAATGCATTCGTTAACCATTTAAATGGTTACACGTTTACATCCCTATTAGATACCAGGGTGATGGGCTGATTAGACATGACTGTTTGACCAGCATTGGGCTCACTAAAGACATAGTTGTAACCCCCTTTTTTTCTTCATGGGTTACTCGGGAGCAGGCCACGCTCACCTGTGTGCCTGGGCACCTATGGTTTTAACATTAAAGGCGATCCTGAGTACCTCAGTGGTGATGTTGTATAGTTGGGGATTCCCTATCCAACCCCTTGCTTCAGTCCCTTGTTCCTAAAGGAATATACAATGGCAGTGCCACCACCTGGCTGGCCTTGTGCACACTTAATGGTGTGCCTTGGGAGCCTCCAGGAATAAACTTATTCCAGTAATAATCTGGATCTAACTTCAAAACAACAATTTATTATTTAACAATTATAAAAAATATACATCTAATTGATTATATTAGAATTAACGCACCTTTACTTACCAACTTAAAGAATAAGTTTCCTTTATTTCTGTGTACTTTGTTAATTGATTTTCTTCACTTTTAGTCTAACTGGCATTTACCGTGCCACCATTTATCCCACCCAGAGTGTGCACTCCTCTGGATTCAGAGTCCCAGACGCTTGTGTGGGCGTGCTTATAGATCTGCAGCTGGAGTGGAGACAGCACTGTGCAGGTTCTGTGTGTGTCATTGCAAGCTAGGCAGTCAGTCTAGGCAAGGCAGTCTAGCAGATCTGGTTCCCTGGGCAGCACTTTCCCAAACAGCCACAGTTATATCTTTGCAGGCTTGTCTCAGTAACAGGCACAGCCAGGGGTCTCTCCCTTCCAGGGACAGTTACACCAACAGTCCCTGAAGTAGCCAGCTAGATCAAAGCCTCAGCAGGCTCTAGCATCCAGCAGCAGCTCCTGAAGTGGAAAAGGCTCCACACCAGAAATCTGGCTCCTCTCTCCAAAATGAAGCTCACTAATACTCTCCCTGCCTGGAAGAGTGAAACAGTTTCCCCTTCTTTTTCCCAAGGGCTCATGGGAGTTGTAGTCTCTAGAGCTAGATTGCAGCACAAAGGAGCCTCCCAGTAAAAGTCAGAGACTCCTAGAGCAAGGGGACTACATAGTAAAAGAAAACCAATGTTGGCATCAGTGATCTTCAGCTCTCCCCTGGCTGTCAGCGTTGGATTGGTCTTCATGAAACTGTTGTTGGAAGCCCCACCTGTTCTGTGAAGTGTGCATGTTTGTAAGGCCACTTCAGTCCATGTTCATCCTGTTTTGTATTGTAGCAGCTTGTGCCCTTTAAGCTAAGCTCTTTGGGCAGGGGTGGACAAAGGGGCCTCTGTGGCCCGGATCCGGCCGACCAAGTGGTTTGATCCTGTCCGTGGCTGCCCTGCTGCTCCTCCTCCTCCCCTAGGTCAATTGAACCAAGTGCCTATGGAGGGGGGAGACTTCGCATGCTCCTCCTGCCCCCAGGCCAATCAGGGCCTGGGGGCGGGGGAGCACCCGAAGTCTCTCACTACCTGCCCTGCCCTGCCAGGAGGAAACCATGCACCCCGGGCAGGGTGGGAAGTGAAAGATTTCTCATGCTCCCCCGCCTCCAGGCCCTGATTGGCCTGGCAGTGGGAGAAGCACGCGAAGTTTCCTCCCCCACGCCAGGGGCGCATAGCACCAGAGAGAATCGCGTGCCCTGGCAAGGCGAGGCAGAGGAGCCAGAGACTATGTCCACTTCCCTGCCCCCAGGTCCTTCCCAGCAGCTGGGAGGCGAAGGGTGGGGAGCGGAGGCGCTTCCCAAACTAAAGAGAGAGCCTCCCTTTGGCCCCCTTCCTGGGCCCTTCCTTCCTTGGCAGTGGGGAAGTGCGCCCCTGACGACTGACCTGGGGGCAGAGGGAGCGCGGAAGTCTCCTCACACTGCTGGGGGTGCATGGCACCTAGAGGGAACTGCCAGCTGTTTTTATGTGCCGGGTGCCCCTGGCAGGGTGGGGAGCAAAGACTTCATGCACTCCACCACAGGGCTGGCCTTAGGCCGATTCGACCGATTCGGTCAAATCGGGCCCCACGCCTAAGGGGGCCCTGCGCCCCTGAATCCAAAAGTGCCGGCGTTACAATTCAGAGCCGGGGGCCCTGCTCCACCAATATGTGGAGCTGGGTCTCTCCCCCAGCTCTGCCTGAAGCGGGCCCTGGACCCCCCCTGCCAGCCCCCCGCTCGTTCTCCCACCCCGCCCACAGAGCATCCCCCTTGGCCCCGGAGCATCCCTACTGTGCGCGGCTCCCCCTCGCCGCCAGCTGCTGCCATGTGCAGCATTGCAGGTGGGCGGGGCCCGGGCGTGACGTCACATGACGCACAGGATTTTAAAACTCCTCGGAGGCACATTGCGTGGCTGCCTCCGGGTTTGGACTCCGGGGCCTGAGTGCGGGGAGAGGTAGGGTAAGGGGCTTGTGCAGTGGGGGAGGGGAAGGGATTTGTGGGGAGGGGAAGGGCCTTGTGGGGAGGGGGAGGGGAAGAAAGGGGAAGGCACCAAGAGACACATGGCAGGAGGCCAAGTGCAGACAATGAGGGAAAGGGCAGGAGGGGAGGTATCAGTGGGAGGGGGGACAGGGTGATGCTGGGAGAGGAGAGGAGAGGAGAGGGGAAGGGCATTGGGGGCTAGAGGGGGAGGGGAAGGTGCTGGGAGAAGGCTTGAAAGAAGGGATGGGCATGAGAAAGGTGGGGATGGAGCAAGTCATGTGTGAGGGCACAGAGGGGCAGGAGGGGAACTGGGCAGAGTGGTGAGGGGGTGGGCATCAGGGAAAAAGAGGGCAAAGGGGGAAGTAAGGGAAGGGGGAGGCACCAGGAGGGTGCAGGGCTAAGGGAAGGTGCAGGTGCCAGGGGATTCTGGGGTGAAGCAGGAGGGCAGACACCTGCAGGGGAGGGACCAGCACCAGAGGAGAGAGGCAGGGCAGGTGTATAGATGGAGGTGTTGGAAGAGGGGATGAGGAGGCGTAGCTCACTTGATCAGAGTGGGGCTACTGGAGGAGTGGGCACGGAGGGAGTGAAGGGCTGATGGAGGGAGGTAGGTCGCAGGATGGCTGAGGGCAGTGAGAAGGGCAGGAGTCAGGACAGCAGAGGAGGGTGAGGAGTTGGGGGGCAGCAGGCACCAGGGGAGATGATGGAGCAAGGAGAGGAGACATGGCAGCAGAGAGAAAAGGTAAAGGTTTAAAAATATTTATTAATAACTTGGTATGCTGCTCACGGCCAGTTTGTTTGCGCCCCGCGGTACAGTTTGGGTTTATGTGGGGATCAACACGTGGCTGGCGAGTGGGAGCCGAAACAAAAAAGTAGTCAGTGTAATGATCTTCTGTTGATACACATTTTAGTAGTTAAATTCTTGGACTGTCATTGCTTATGAAAAGTGCTGTCACGGGTAGAAATCGGGCAAATATTGCATTTTATTAATATCAGCAGAACTGACTTAAATGTGGTCTGTGTGTTGTATAGTCTTGCCTTAATCTTTGTATTCATGCCTGTCAGTGTGAGAGAAGCTATTTGTATATATTTGCTTGCGTATGCAACCACACTTAAGTTGAGGCCCTCAGCATGTTCTGTAAGTATCAGTGTGGTCCCTGGGGCTTCCAAAGTTGAGTTGCCCTAGCTCATCCCTGACAGGTGTCTGTCTAATCTGGTCTTAAATATCTGCAATTTAAGCCCATTGATTCTCATCCTAACCTCAGAGGCCAAGCAGAACAATTTTTCTTCCTCCTCCTTATGATACTCTTTTAGGGTATGTCTACACTACAGCACTAATTCGAACTAAGCTAATTCGAATTAGCGCATCTAGACCTAAAAACTAGTTCGAATTAGCGTTTTGCTAATTCGAACTAGCATGTCCACATTGAGTGGACCCTGAACCGAAGTTAAGGCTGGCCGGAACCAGTGCCGGCAGGGCATCAGCTTAGGACTTAGAGTGTGGAGCGGCTGCCTCAGGCTAGCCGAGGGCTGTGCTTAAAGGGACCCGACCCCCACCCCGGACAGACAGTTCTCAGGGTTCCCCGCTTGCTTGTCTACCTCGATGAGGGACAGCAAAGCAGTCCTGTCTTGGAGTGCCCTGAGTGCTCACACTCGGCACATCACAGCACTCGGCCATCAGCCCGGCTGCACTTGCCGCAGGCTGCCATCCGGGGGGGTCATTCGGGGGGCTGTCAGGATCCAGGAGGCCCTGCAGGAGAGCTTCCACCCCGAGGAGCCCGCAGAGCCACCCCAGTCCTCCCCATCGGGGGCTCGTGCCCCATTCCTCCCTCACCTCCTTCCACTTACCCTTCGCTAGCCCCCCTTCCTGATGTAAAAAATAAAGGACACGTATGTTAAAAAATATAAACTCTCTTTATTTAACAAAACTGAGGGTGGGGGGGGATTAGCCTCTGGGGAGACTGGGAAAAGGAGGTGGGAGAGGGGAAGAGAGAGGGTGGGAGAGGGGAGGTGGAAACCTGGGAGGAGGGAGCTGGAAGGGGGAAGCCAGGGGAAGAAGGAGGAGGGGAAGTATAAAACTGTGGTACGCCATATCTTCAGTATTGTGTAGAGATGTGGTCTCCTCACCTCAAAAAAGATATTTTGGCCTTGGAAAGGGTCAGAAAAGGGCAACTAAAATGATTAGGGGTTTGGAAATGGTCCCATATGAAGAGAGACTAAAGAGACTGGGACTTTTCAGCTTAGAAAAAAGGAGACTGAGGGGGGGATATGATAGAGGTCTATAAAATCATGAGTGGTGTGGAGAGGGTGCATAAAGAAAAGTTCCTCATTAGTTCCCATAATAGAAGGACTAGAGGACACCAAATGAAATGAATGGGTAGCAGGCTTCAAACTAATAAAAGAACGTTCTTCTTCACAAAGCAAATAGTCAACCTGTGGAACTCCTTGCCACAGGAGGCTGTGAAGGCGAGAACTAGAACAGAGTTTGAAGAGAAGTTAGATAAAGTCATGGAGGTTGGGTCCATGGAGTGCTATTAGCCAGAGGGTAGGAATGGTGTCCCTGGCCTCTGTTTGTGGAAGGCTGGAGATGGATGGCATGAGACAAATCGCTTGGTCATTGTCTTCGGTCCATCCCCTCCGGGGTACCTGGTGTTGGCCGCTGTTGGCAGACAGGCTACTGGGCGAGATGGACCTGTGGTCTGACCCAGTACGGCCATTCTTATGTTCTTATGTTCTAAGCTCAGGGTCGGGGGTCTCACTGGACCAACTTGATTTTCATGCAAACCTGCTCCTGGGTTCGCATGTGGCCTTTGGTGGCCAGGCTGGCAGCTATCCTGCCCTAGACGGCCGCTTTCCTGTGCCTAGTGCGGAGATTGTGGACGTTGGAGGTCTCTCCCCAAACCTCGATGAGGTCCACGATCTCCGCACTAGACCAGGCGGGCGTCCACCTCTTGCAGCCCCGGGCAGGCTCCTGGGAGCCACCAGCCTGGTCCTGGGAAGAGGGGGAGGGCTGGGTGGCAGCGGGTGGCTGGCTCATCCCGTGCCAGGTGCAGGGTCTGCTGGCTGGGTGCTGGCAGGCTTGCACCTGGCACGGGCACCGTTGCCAGACCGTGCCCCTTTAAGGGCTCCGGGGCCGGCAGGGGGGCAGATGAGTTTCCCTGGCTTGGCCCAGAGTGGCCACCAGGGCAACCTGGGAAGGGCTAGCCTCCCACTAGTTCGAATTAAGTGGCTACACAGCCCTTAATTCGAACTACTTAATTCGAACTAGGCGTTAGTCCTCGTAGAATGAGGTTTACCTAGTTCGAATTAAGCGCTCCGCTAGTTCGAATTAAGTTCGAACTAGCGGTTTGCATGTGTAGCGCCTATGAAAGTTAATTCGAACTAACAGCTGTAGTGTAGACATACCCTTAGATACTTGAAAGCTGCTCTCGTGTCCCTTTTCGGTCTTCTCTTTTCCAAGGTAAACAAGGCCAATTTCTTCAGCCTTGCCTCATATTTCATGTTCTCTAGACCTTTCCTCATTTGTGTTGATCTTCTCTGGACTTTCTCCAGTTTCTCCACATTTCCTGAAATGTGGTGCTCAGAACTGGACATGATACTCCAGCTGGGGCCTAATGTAGATGGCTCATTCCCTGCCTAGGGGACGTGAGACTGGGCGGGTTAATTTCCAATCCTCCTGTTTATTCTTTTCCTAAACCAGGAGGGCACAGTAGTTCTGATGGGGGTTGGAAAGGGGATAGAAGCCAGATCCAAGATCAGTGGGCCTATTGAAAGGAGACTGGACCTGTGGATGCCTTGGGGGTCAGCAGCAAGGGCCTGCTTTGGGAAGCCCCCTCTTTGGAGGTGAATGTGGCAGCATTGAGACACCACCCAGAAGCAGGCGCCACAGACACTAATTTCAGATTCATGGGACAGCTCTCACAGATCTTGCGCATGCACAAGATGATAGATCTGCAGGGGGGGGGCAGTGGCTTAGTGAGGGGGCCGGAGGGGTCAGTTGCCCCTGGGAGAAAAATAATATAAAATTTAGCTAAAAATAGATGTCACACATTTTTAAAAGGAATACCATATCTCCTGCCTTTTGTCTCTTTAGGTCCCCAGTTAAAATTTTCAAAAGCACTTGAGTGACTAAAGTCATTTTTGATAATTGGACTTGGAAATCTAAGCTCAGATTTTCAAAGGTAATTAAGCTCCTAAAGAGACAGTTGCCAACTCGGATCTTCAACGATATCTATCTGATCTTTACACACCTTTGAAAATCTGATCATAAGTATCCTAGTCAGTTTTGAATGTGAGATGTAGGAGCCCAGTCCTAATTCCTTCAGGCTTTTTTTTTTTTAATTTGAACATTTATCTACACTAATTCCCCTCCTCTCTCTTTCACTATCCAGTAAATGCATGGATCAAAATTATAGGTGCTTTGTGAATATGCTGACTTGAGAGTGGAAAGATTTCATATTGTCATGTATGATTCCTGGTAACCATCTCAAATATGAAAAACTAGGTTGATACCTGTTCATATCAGGAGCTGTTGAATTCAGTTTACCATTTGCAGTATCTCATTAGGATGTTTAGTGGAGAAGATATTGGGGGTTTGGTTTTTTTTAATTTATATTGTGGGCAAAGCATGGGCTCACAAGAATTCCTCCATTGTTTTACCATGAGTCTCAAAACATTTGGTGTTTTTCTAAAGGCCTGGAGTCAATTGATTATGTAGGAATCTCAGCTTTCATTTAAAAAAAGTTCTCTATACTTCTGGGCCTTCCAGCTAAGGGGGAAAGCTTTAAAACACGAACCCTAAATACTCAAGAAACAAAAGGCCAATAAAAATCCAACATGTTTTATTTTTAAAATATCTTATGATTTGCAGACCATTCTTATAACTTTGTGTAGGCGTTCCTTGTGATTTTTTGGGGTTGGCAATACTGCTCTTTGATTGGTGAATTTAGAGAGGTCTCTCCCTTCAGTTTCCCTTTCCACACTCCTTCTTTCTCACAGGTCATCAAAGAATCATAGAGACAGTGGAGAGTAGGGTGAGTCCATGACTATGGTTAATGACTGGTCAGGGTGACTAACTATTATCAGCCAGTGGTCTGAATGAGCTATCTACTGCCATCTGTTAATCAACTGTAGGAAAAGGCTTCACGAGCAGACCTTATTTATATAGACATACCTACTTTGCCACAGAGATCAGTAGACACACTTGCTGTGTCAAGGTGCTCAATTTTGGCTCTTTTGGGTCGAAATTCACTTAAGACTTGGAGCTGGGAGAATGAAATGTTGTAATCCATATTGTATGATTAAAAGGTAAAAGACCTGAACTTAATATGACCTGGCTTAGGGTCTACCATAACTTGAACACTAAGCAAAGGATAGTGAGTCACATCTAACTGAAAGTCACATCTAACTGAAAGTCACAGAAGATGGAAACAGGTTTTATTTCTGGTAGTGTAGAGTCTATTTGGGAGTCCTCAATTATATCTGACACTTTACATCCACGGTGCGTCTAGACTGGCAAGATTTTGCGCAAAAGTGGCCGCTTTTGTGCAAAAACTTGCCAGCTGTCTACACTGGCCGCTTGAATTTGCGCAAGAACACTGACGATCTAATGTAAGATTGCCAGTGTTCTTGCGCAAATACTTTGATGCTCCCACTCGGGAAAAAGCCCTCTTGCGCAAATGTTCTTGCGCAAGAGGGCCAGTGTAGACAGGGAAGGAATTTTTTGCATAAGAAAGCCCCGATGGCGAAAATGGCCACCGGAACTTTCTTGCGCAAAATCGCGTCTATACTGGCCACAGATGCTTTTGCGCAAAAGCATCCGTACCAATCTAGACGCTCTTTTGAGGAAATACTTTTAATGGAAATACTTTTCCATTAGAAGTATTTCCGCAAAATCTTGCCAGTCTAGACGCAAGTGTTTAAACACCCCAGTGTTTAAAGGCAGAGCTGACTAGAATCAATTGAGAGTCCTTGTCTTGTCTCAGTGATCGCTTGAGCAAAAATCCTTGATAAAATCTTGTGTAGACTGACCTTGGACTCAACACGTGTTGAAGGGCAGTGCAAAGGAGGCAATGGTGGTGAGGTACCATATTACCTAGTGAAATCAGTGGTGCTGAAATCACTAAGGACTGGAATTTGACCACAGAACTGACACTTTCTTAACAAAGACTCCATTTTTGCTATTTAAAAAGTAAATCAATGTAACAGAAAACTGCAACGCTCTCTGGTAACTTTTTAAAAATCCAACTTTAAACTTTATTGAAAAGATTGGATTGTTTGCAATTGAAAATATTTGACCTATACTTAAGGCAACTGATTTAATTTTGTGTAAAATTTTGCATAATAAAGGATGGCATTTTTTTGAAAATGTTCAACTATATTGATATACATTTTGATCAGATTTACTTCTGACGTGATATTTGTTGTGTGGGTGCGCTGCTTTTTTTTTTTTTTTGCTCAACAAAAAATCCTGGTGGGGGGGCCCCGCCAAAACTGTTCAAACTGGGCCCCGCACTTCCTAAAGCCGGCCCTGCTCCCCCACCCCCAGGTCAATCAAGGTCTGTGGACAGGGTAGCACCTGTAGTGTCCTGGCCTCACCGCTTCTACATGAGGCCTGCAACCACTTCTGAAATTTGTGAAGGAGCCCCCCTTCAAAAATTATTGCCCACCCTTGTCTTTGGGGCATGGAGTCTGTTAGCAGCTTAGCTCATTTTCTCAGCTTTTCAGCATAATGTGTTTTTATCATCCGAGAGAAGTGATTAAAACAACCTTTAGAAGGGAGAAAAGAAGGCTTCTTGTATAGAGGTCTTCTCCCCAAACCACTGCATCAGAGTGACTGGCCTCACCCCCTTAAAACATATCTTGGCACCTGCCCCATGCATCCCCTGGGATCTTTGTGAACCTTGAGGGACCAGATGGAAGCCAAAGCCATCTGTGTGAAGGGCCTGTACCTCTGTGCTCCCGGTGCCTTCTCTCCCACCCTGCCCCGAACACTTGGCTCTGTTGGAGATCAAGAGAGCTGCACTTCAGTGAAGATTGCCTAGAAATGGTCCCTCCAGGATTCTTCTGCAGACTTCCAGTAGCATATGGTGTAACAGCTCCTCAGGCTGATGTGGAATAGTGGAAGGGGCAAGGCTATGGTCCCCATTCACACCTCACCCACTTCTCTTTAAGGAGTGTATTCCACTGCCATGTTCTCTCTTGTTCCTTACATCCTCGCATGCCTGTTATGCACCTGCCCTGCACAAGGCCAACCACAGTCAGTTCCTAAATGTATATTTCATCTTCATTTTATCTTCTTGATTTGGGCGTGTTGGATGGTAAAACTAAGAAATGAGTTTCGAGCTTTTTTTCATTATCCCTTTTTGTACTTCTCTGATAGCACCAGAAATATCCTCCTCCTCTAACCTGCTCCATTGCAGAGATTTTCCTCTGGGATAGAACTTTATTGAGAGCAAAAGGGTGTTTGAATTAAAATTAAATAGTAACTGATCTGCGTGTGAGCATGGGTTTTTGGCTTCTCAAAGGAGTCTGCTGTTGAGTGTTGGTCTAACAAGATGACACCATATTTTCAATGTTAATTTTTACTGGAATAGTTGATATTCACGAAATAAACAGTTGTAACTGAGCTGGGATGGTTTAAAGTTGAATGGCAGATTTGGAGGAGCATTATAAATACCTACTATACCATTTAGGAATTGGACTTCTAGATTATACTGGAAAAGAGAGTTTAATTCTACTTGTGTTTCATCCGAGATGGATGCTTAAAATATTACCGCAGTGCACTTTGCATTGCTGTCTCTGATGCTCCTCTTCTTGCCACACTTCTTCCCTATGATTTCAAAATTCTTTATGAAACTTTTTCTCATATGGAAACTTCTTAAAATGTTTATGCAATGGCATTGCAATGGGGCTACCTAGAAATGCCTGGATCAGTAGGTTAGTCTCCTGTGTCAGTTACATCCATATGAAGTCAGTGGGAGTTTGCCTGATTAAGACCTGATTGGGTTAGTCTCAGATTAGTTAGCTGTGAAGGAAAATATGCATCTATGTAGATAATTTAATTGGAGCCTGCAGCTGACTACATCTTTGATGCTGAGACATCTGATAGCTACATCATGTGTGCTAATGCTTTGGGACCAGCTTTTACAGGAGGATAATAGAAATGTTGACTCAATGAGGTAGTTTAGTTCACAAATGAAAATCTTTTTTCTTTAGTCAACACTTTTCTGTTCACATGATTAACATTCCTGGTTTTATGGATCACTTTGCTTCTGTGTTGTGAAAAGTCACGAGAGGCACTGTGAACAGAGGTATATCAAATTATTCCTGTAGTAGTTCTATAGTGTAATTGTATAAACAGTGTGTAATTATGTTTTAAAATATTGGTGCAGTTTGAAAAATAAGGACTGTAGCTTCTACAAATTTTCAAAGGATTTGATCTGCCCAAAATTTTAGTACATTTCTAACCTTAGACTTTTTACCCCTAAGTTAATTTATCGAATAGGGTGACCCTTTTCAGTTTAAAAGGGCTAATCTTTTAAAGACATTTTTCCAAGTTCATAGACCTTTTGATAGCATGGGCCAAATTTATCCTTAATGTAACACACTCTAAATTCAGTGAAGTAATCTTAGGGACGAATTTTACCTCGTGGTATTAGGTAGCAACAGCAAACTTTGTCTAATGGGCAGACAGTTTCCTGACTTTGCTTGTTAAATAGAAAAGGGAGAATTTGGATGATTTCTGCTTAGAAAAGGTCTTCATTGCTACTGCAGGCTACCAAACAAAACAAACTTTTGATGCATGAAAGTTCAAGGATAATTTAGCAAATTGTATGGCAAAAAGGGAAAAATCTCTGTTTCTCACTATAGGGAAAACAAAAGATGAGATAATGCTTTGGCACAGCATTAGATTCCCAATCACATTGGAACTCTCCAGCTTGTTGTCTGAGGACTAATTCAATGTAGCAATACACAGAAGCCTTCAAATCAGCTATAAATTGGAAGTATTTATGCTGCATTTCAAGTCCAGATATCACTATTTAGGACAATAACAGCATTGCATGTCCAATTTATTAGGCAATGTGGTTATATACACATTTTCAGACGCGTGCAGGTTTTGTAACTGATAACAATGTTCATCAAGTTGAAAGCAAAAGAATCATTACAGTGACATTGTAATGTGGCAAACAGCATTAACCTAAAAGTACAAAAAGAGCCAAAAGAGGGGGGGGGGAAAGTTTCTGAATCCTCTATTTAGTAAAGTCTTCATACACTGTGAGCTGAAAGCAAAGCCTACTAAAACATTCACGTTGACTTGAGTGGAGTTTGGATCAGGTCTTACATTCCAAGCCTTTCCTAGTATTTGAAGACTAGTTCCATGCAAGTAATCAGACTAAGTGCCATTAAAAGCATTTGGCTTAATCAGTGAGTAAATTACTGCTCAGCGTGAGTATGCGGGTGAAGTGGACTTCAGTGTGAGTTCCATGTGAGGAGAGCTTGCAAGATAATGGATCTTAGTGCAGTAACCACCTTAGATTTATTTGAGGCTCATATTCAGAGGTGAAAGTAAGTCGTAACATCAAGAAAGTGGCTGGCAAGGTCCAGTACACCGTGTCGGAAAAATATCATACTGCCCCAACCACTCCATGGAGCTGCCCCTCCGCCAGCTCTCTGTGTACAGCAGCATCCTTGCAGAAGAGCAGGGCAGGGCAGGTGGGGAGCTGGGATTGGTACAACAGCCAGAGGAGTTGCCAGCATTCTGCTCCTTTCCTCACTGCCTGCCCCTGCAGCAAGGAAAGGAGCAGACCCCCAGTCCTGTCCACCAGCAGGGTTTCTGCTGCACAGATAGAGCTGGAGGAGAGGCAGCTCCTTTGCAGGACAGGGGGGCAGGGCTGGAAGTTTTTTGTTTCTTTTTCCATTGGCCAGGACAGAGGCAGGGAAAGCAGCACAATTCTGCCAGCTCCTCCGGCTGTCATACCACCCTCAGCCCAGGTAACATGGGCAGGGGGGAAGTAGAGCATGGGGTCCCTGGGCTACAGGTGGGGCAGAGTCACATGCGGGATTACGTGGGGAGGTCATGTGGCCCCTGCCTTGTACTAGGAAGAACTTAACTTTGCTTTCACTACTGCCTGCATCACCCTGTCAGCTACTAGTTAACAGGTGAAAAACGTGAATTTCTCAATCATCCGAATGTGCTTCAGAAAAAAGCATTTAAGAAATAAAGGGAAAAGTTTGGAGTTAAAGCCTTTCAAACAGTTATTTTCCTCAGCCAGTTTCTGTAATTTGAATAGTTTATTTGCCACAGTTCTTTGTTCCCATTACAGGTGATTATAGGGCTGTACTAATGGTAAGAATGTGGGTCGACTGGAAAAAGGAAACTACCATCTGAACGATATATAATGGTATATATAGCACAAAGGCTCTGTCCTTTTTTAAAATAACACAATAAATGTTAGTGTAATTATGGAAAAAGTTTATTGGTAACAGGTACACAAACTTTAGATTAGCAACCTAAATGTTGTGTCTGGTGGGCCTTTTCTTTGTTTGTTTCAAATCCTTGTTCATTTTTGACGCTTGCAAATTTTATTTTCACACTTGCAAATTTTATTTTCTGGGCTTAGTAGTGTTTCTGTTACTGTTCTTAAAATCCAGGAGATGGCAAAATGATAGCAATATTTCATTTTTCATAGTCATTCACTTCAAATGTAGTCTTCACTCTGTAGGCATTTGTTACCGTTCTAATATATCTCTCTGTGTTACTAAGCAACCAATATGTTAGGTAAATATTCTGAACACAGTTCTATTCTCTGGTTCCTCCAAAAGGAAAATATTTGTGTGAAGTGTAATGAGCATCAACTGCTTCTTGTGTAATGTTGAATCATCTACACGGCTTTGTTTGAACAGAAGCGTGCCTATTAATACAGCAGAAGGCTAGTTTATTTGTCCAGACTCCCAGATGAGAAAAGTTATGACCTTGAGATGTGTGCGTGAAAGGCAAAGCTCTTACAGAGATGATCACATCTGAATAATAGTTCATTGTAACCAGGAATGTTCATATGTGGTCTCCCAAGCTTTTTACAAGTAACAGATCTGGCACTGTCCTGTGACAAGAGCAGGACTGAGTATGGTGAAGAAAGGAAATCAGCAGTTGTGCCTCAGTTCTGGTTGATAAGTCAGAAAGAGGATAAGGTGGGACCACTGTGGGTGCCTAAAATGTGAATAGTCATAGAAGTTCCTTGTCTGTTTTCTGGAAACGTGTTTTCCTGCAATGATTGAGTGGAGCGTTTCCCATAGGTATTGCCAGGACTTGTCAAATAAATAGCTCGGGTTTCCTGTTAATTACTAGACGCTACCTTTTTTTCTTCACTACTCAAAAATAAGCTGGCCAATTTCAAAACAATTTTCTTCATCATTTTCATGTAGATTGTCATGTGTTTACCCCACTTGTAGAGTGAGGGAGGACTTCTATTAATCCATCCCCAGAGAAATTTAGTTTTAACCATGTGAAGATACCTCAAAAATATCAGATTCTTGGTTTTAATACTTGGACTCTTGAATCCTCTTCTCCACCAGTCTGCCCGCCCTTCCATGCTCCAGGGCCAGGGGTGCTGGGGCAGCACATCTTCCTCTTTCCCCATGCTGTGGGCCAGCAAGGTTGGGGCACGCATGCACTCACCGGCCCTCCTCCCCTTCCCGTGGTGGGGAGTGCACGCGGGGATGGGGAGGTAGCTTGGCTCCCAGAGGGCGGGGGCTCTGTGGAAGGGGTGGGGCTGGGGGCTTACTTCTCCCAGCCCTACCTTCACCGACCACCCATGTGTGTGTGTTTGTTTCTTTGCTTGTGTAGCCCAAGGTCCAGTGTGTTTCAGCAGCAGCCCTGGGAACTACAAGCTGTGGACTACAAACTGCGGCATGTTGGGAGAACTTCCTGGTTCCTGCCAGGATGTGCCCTCTGCCCCCAGCAGGGTCTCAGCAAGGGCTATGCTAGAAGCAGCACACAGGCTGCATGCTGAGAGGAGGGGTGCTGAACTGTTTTCCTCTTCTATGTTTTTTACAGAATAAAGCCTGTTCCTGGTGATTTGTCGGAGTGGGTCTGGTCTGAGGTGCACTCACACATACACAACACAGAGCACACCAAGCAGCCTCAGGCCTAGCCCCTCCTCCCCCCCACAGTGGTGTAAGAAGTCACAAGCTTCCCGTATGCTGAATAACCTCACACTGGGCTAGCCAACAGGAGGGGTTACACTTGCTTGCTTGCTTGCTTGCTTGCTCATTCATTCATTCATTCATTTATTCTCACAGTACTAGGAGCTCCAGTCAGGAACCAGTACCCCATTGGGCTAGGTGATGCACAAACACAGAATGAGAAGACATTCTCTCCCTTAGGGAGCCTACAGTCTAAGTATAAGACAAGAGACAATAGGTAGATACCGACAGACTGATGGAGGTGGGAGAGCACAAGGAAATGAAATCATATTGGTCAGCATAATAGGTAGTGATCTTGGCACACCAGCTGTATAACCAAAAAAATGTTCAGAAATTAAAACCTAGAGGTTAAACTGTAGGAAAAGAGAAGTCCAAACTCTAGACAATGCCTAAAAGTGATCAGAAAGCTCTCTCTGCTCTATGACATGATGGAAACTGGATATGATGAAATACTTTTAGTGGTGGATTTCGAAAGTCCAAGGGCGAGTGGCTACTGGTGTTTTTTTTTTCTATAGTGTGACTTGGCATGTTATATTCCTAGCAAAGATAATCTGGCAACACCCATACTAACACTTGCAGAATGTGCAATTCTTAGTGTAAGTAACAGTGTGGAAACGTAAATCTGTTTGTTTCGAGTTGTAGAGTGAGAAATCTTCTATCTTCAGTCCTGGAAAAATGAGGACATTGGGGCTCAATGAAAACATTGGTACAAAGATTAAATCTTTTGTAGGGATCAGATTATCAATGTGGTTAGAAATTGCTGTGGGTCCTTTGACTGGATCCTGGGCCAGATCCTCAGTTGGTGTAAATCTGCATAGCTCCATTGTGCCAGGAGCCAGCAGCAAAGAATTTACAGCAGCAAAGAATCTGGCTCCAAATGTTGGATCTTTCCAGTGGAAATTGTTGTTACCAAAGGCTGTTGAGTATTTTGTTGTGTGTGAGTGACATATATTTTGTATAGGTTGACCCTCTCTAGTCCCGCACTCTCTAGTTTGGCAACATCCACGGTCTGGCATGATTTTGGATAGCCAGATGTCCACTTATCATGGGTGTGGCCACTGGCTAAGTTTCCCACAGTCCCATAAAGTTTGTTTACAGCCACCAGTCTTGGCTGTCAGTGTTCTGTGCTGTTATTTAGCTCTAATTTACCCCTAATTGTCTTCTAAGAGCTCAGTAAGCAGTGGAAGTGTTGGTAATGCTGCAACACAATATTGACCTCCCATAGTCCAGCAAAGTCTCTGGTTTTGTACTGACCAGGTGCTGTGAGTGCCCTACTAGAGAAGTTCAACCTATATTTTGCATTCTGTCACACTCTTTATAGTATACAGGAAGGTTTACCACCACCATCACCTAAGATATGTCATTGCAGATGTGCTTGCAGTTTAATTTGCCTTTATTTTCGAATAAGGATGGTTTTGTTTTCTCTCACACTCCTCAGCTTTGGGAGTGAAATAGTGATACTCAGAATTTCCATTACTATTATGTTACTTGCACTATGAGTCTCAAGCATATATAATGCAATCGGGTCCTTTTATCATCTTTTTAATAAAAAAGAGGATGATGGTTTTCATTCTGTCTGAAAATTCCTGTGGCTCCTCATAAATTTAAGTACCGTTTACATATTAAATTACCTGGATCCCAGAGTTGTCTTGTGTATTTGAATACAAGAAGATATAGTAGCCACAACGTGAGTGCTAACACAGAACTCATTGTTTAATCACAGCAAAGTGGCCATTCTTATGTTAGGCTCCAAATGTTCTTTCACTGCAAATGCACAAGAGATTTGTCTGAACAAAGAACTCAGAGCAGGGCAGGGAACACATTTGAAGACGCTTGGTTTATTAGAAGTGATGCAAGACAAATATTGGCAGCATATCAAAAAAAAAAAAAAGCAATACGTGTGTTCTGTACATTCCACTTCAGAAGAAGGAAAGGGAGGAGACAATCCAGGTCTTCAGCTAGTTAACTTATTTTGTTACAAGTATTAATAAAATTGACACAACTTGAGTGTAAAAATCTCCTCTCCATTGGCTGTTCATTATGCATATCCGTGTATTGTTGGCATTGAAAATCCTGATCGGAGGCCTTAGGCTGGCAAGATAAGTGGAAACACATTTTGATCATTCTTGCTGTGCATGGGTAACTTTTTCCATCGCTATGGATTTCTGAGAGACAGTTAGGGAGCCAGGTGGCTTAAAGGATAAAGCTGCAGCATCATAATTCAAATCCATCATGAGCTTTTAAGTGAAGCAAGTTCTGTGGACTCTACCAAGGGGCTGACTGTGAATGCTCCTCCCTGGATGAAGCAGGTTGGGAGTTGCCAGAGCTTAACCCCAGGATGGATTGAGCCATTCAGACCCTACCTTATGCCTATTGAAGTGAAGTCAATGGCAAAAACTCTGATTTCAAAAGTGCAGATCAGGCCCTGAGTGTCCTTCAGGCACTGTCTGCTCCACTGACAGTCTCACTTTCTTTTGTGTTTGTAATTTTGACCTTCTCTATGAAAGAGTTGCTGACATTGCTGATAGGGAGCCAGGACTAAACCAATGTGAAGACTGCATGTGGTGATCCTTTCAGGTAAGAATGAAAGTCACCTATAAGGGTATGTCTACACTTGCCCCCTAGAGAGGCAAATGAAGCATACCGAAGTTGCTAATGAAGCGCGGGATTTAAATATCCCGCGCTTGATTAGCATATTCGCGGCCGGTCGCCATTTTAAAAATCCGGTAGCCCAAATTAACTCGCTGCGTGTAGACGCGGTAGTCCGATCCAAAACCCTTCCCTTGAATTAACTGTTACTCCTCATTGCACAAGGAGTAACAGTTAATTCAACAGAAGGGTTTTGGATCAGACTACCGCATCTACACGCGGCGAGTTAATTCGGGCTACCCGCTTTTTAAAATGGCGGCCGGCCGCGAATATGCTAATCAAGCGCGGGATATTTAAATCCCACGCTTCATTAGCAACTTTGGTATGCTTCATTTGCCTCCCTAGTTCGAACTAGGGGGCAAGTGTAGACATACCCTAACAGAGCAGAGGAGCTCATATTACAAGCTACCTGCCTTGGTCTGGCCTGGGAGAAATAGCAGGCTTACCGCTGAATGTAGAGCTACTGCTTTTACCTTCACAGCACACGTGCTTATCAGAGAACCAAAGACGAAAAGTTACCAATAAAAATGTAAGTGTAAAGAAGTGGAGAGACTACAGGGCCAGATCCTCAACTGGTGTAAATTGGCGTAAGTGTATTAAATTGATGTAGTGATGTCAGTTTATACCAGCTGGAGTCCTTCCTGGTCCCTTCACTGGACAAAGAGGTGTAAAATCCACATGCGCATAAACAGTCTAGTGGCATGTCATTCCTTTGGAGAGAGCCAAGCAAGATCATGCATAGGTTCCCGTGGCTTCTCTACTCATGTTATAGGTCCTTGCCAGATCCATCCTTGTGAAAACAAATTTTAAAACCTAGAATTGTCTCTTTCGCAGATGCACAGAGAGAACTTTCTAGATTTAATATCCACAGACCGTCAGTCACAGAGAAATGTCTGTCATAATCGAGTCTAACTTGTACCAGCCAAAACAGGGAAATCCCCAGATCCCTAATCAAGCCTTCTATTGAGGTTTTTAACTCACCCCCTTTGTACCCTTATTAGAAGCAATGAACCTAGTTATTACACCTTGGTTTTAACTCAAGTGCACAATGTTTTGTAGAAGATGGGGGTTAAAATGTATGTTTGGATGTTTGAAGCCCAACCATTTTGATTTGTATACTTTTAAATGTGGGGCAGGGTATTTTTAATTGTTTTGGAAATTGTATTATTAGAGACCAGAGATTTGGACTGCAGGAGGGGGAAATGAGTAACCAAGCCTGACAAAGAATGCTAGGCTGTCCGAGCTCTTACAAAAGTTTAAAGTAACTCTTTGTTATGCCAAACCTTCTGGGTGGGGCAGCTTTTTATGGAACCTGTACAGGTTGAACCTCTCTAGTCTAGCACCTTGAGACCTGACTGGTGCTGAACCAGAGAATTTGCTGGACCCTGGGAGGTCAATATTGTCTAGTAGCATTACCAACACTTCCCCTGCTTACTGAGCTCTTAGAAGACACTTAGGAGTAAATTAGAGCTAAATAACAGCACAGAACACTGACAGCCAGGACTGGTGGCTGTAAACAAACTTTATGGGACCATGGGAAACTTAGCCACACTCATGATAATTGGACATCCAGCTAACTAATATCATGATGGATCATGGATATTGCTGGACCAGACTACCAGACAAGAGAGGTTCAACCCGTTCACTGATTTTGTGTGCAAGCTCTGTGGAGCCACCTCTCTCTTTTGTCTTCCCTTGACTTTCTTGTGTTGAGATCAACCACAAGTTACTTTAATTTTGAGATACTTTTTCTTCCTGAATGCCTGAAGAGAGGCAGATTTTAATCTCCTGCCTGTTGGGGTGCAAAGGATCACTTATATAATTTGATACTTTTCTCTCATCTCTGTAATTTTCTTCTTCAATTTTTGTTTCTTGTGCGGATTTCCATCCCCTCAACATAAATAAACAAAACAAATCCCCTCCTTGGGGAGTTGATTGCAGCAAGTCTGGGTGGTTTGGGACTTGTATGTAGAGAGAAAGTCTCATGAGTTTTTACCCCTCTTCCCCCAGTCCAGAGCGGATTAATGGTGAGCCTGGAATAGAACCCCGAGTGAGATCTTCATCCACACTCTGTGCCCTCTATGGTGGGTAAAGGGCCTCCATAAATGCTGTTTTGAGCTGGCAAGGATTCTCCCAGGCAGCCACAAGTCCGCTGCCCATAGACCGGCTTGCAAATGTAGGGGACATGCTGGGGCAGAGGGAGCATGCTAGGGATGGAGAGCTGCAGCTGTTGAGATCTGAGACATTGTTGCAACCCGGGGAAGCTGCTGCAATTTATACAGGCTGCCAGGGCTGTCTCGGTTACACTGATGTTCTCTCCAGCAGCTTATGGCCACCATACCCTCCATGCCCACGTGTACCTACGAGTTCTCTTCAAAGCTCAGCACAGAATCTCACTCCAGGTCTCCAGAAACCTGGGCCAATGCCCTATCCACAGAGCCAGGCTTCATCTCTAAGCAGTTCTCTGCCTGAAGGGTTTGTCAGCTGTTTGTCTCATACAGAATTGCAAAGCAGGAGCTATTCATTTGGGCCAGAGTCTTCAGACCTAACTAATGTTTGCACTGCTGGACACCCCAGCCAGATAGGCTGCCACTGACGTCAATGAGACTTGTCCAAAGCAAGGTGCAACTCAGTATAAGTAAGAGTGGCCAAATCAGGCACTCTATATTTTCAGGTGTTGCCAAGAAACTTATTTTTCTTAGTTATGTAGACTGGAAAGCAAACAAAACAGCAACACCAGATTCTTTGTGATTAGGTCAGAGGGTTTAACTGAAGGCTGTGGAAGAGTCTGCATGTACGACCAGTTAGCATGGGTTGTCCGTAACTGTAACCGCAGTTCTGTTATGTATGTTTAGCCTTTTCTAAATAGCGCACTGAGTGCTTGGGAGAGATGCTGGATTTCCCACCTGGGGAGGACTGAAACCTTCAATTTATCAGCAGAAGAGTTGACGTCCAGGCAGCAGCAGAATGGGCTTCCCCCTGGCTGCCCACTTTAGGCTTCAGTTCATGGGTATGTTTGTGTACTAGGGCACTGAGGAGCATCTTCACTTCCTACAAAAAGAAAAATCCAAATAGAAATGGTGGATCTACCTAGACACATTTTAAACTTCACTGCTCACTGTTTTGATCACCACCCAATCCCTATCCTCCCTGGGTCATCGAGAGAACGAGTCTGTGTGTTCGTCTGTCTCCACTGTAAGCTCTTTAAGCAGGTACCTTGTCTTTCTGTCTGTTTTTAGAGTGTCTGGCCACTGGTCAACAATAATTATTAATAACACTCCTCAGACCAGTGCTGGATTTATGCAGAGGCAACAAAATTACTAGTTTTTAGTTGCGTCCTCACCCTATACATCAGTATATATGCAAATCTCTTTATATATGTAAAAAAGTTTTTCCTGACATGACAGAATGTTCCTACCAGGTAGCAGAACCAGGTAGCAGAATGACATCATCACGTTTTCAACGCATCATCAACAGGCACTGCCCCCACCAACTAATCTTGTCCCTGCGGCAGTGGGGAAAGTATGAAAGAGTTTGGGGTGGTAAAGGCAGGAAGCTTCGGCCAGGAGGGCAGCTTGCAAGTGGGGAGGGGAGCCGTGGGCTCCCGTTGGGGTGGGGGAAGGAGCAAGGGAGGAGACTGTTGTCCCAAGAGAGCACTGCGGAGCCAGAGCGTGCCTGAGTCGCTGTGTGCAGCGTGTGGCAGGAGCCACGTTCCGAGCGTAGAGTCACAACCCTGGAATGCCAGGAATGCGGAGCAGCCGCTGCTCCTGTGGGGCCCAGAGACCTCGGGGATTTGACGTGGACCTTTTTTGTTTTCTTTGCACAAGAGGAGGAACGAAGTCCTTTCCAGGGAGGAAGAGAAGGGGCAGGATCCTGCCAATCCTGCTGCCAAGGTCGGGGCGACAGGGCTGCAGGAAGGGGTTTTCACAGCTTTCCCCTCGGAGAGCCCATCCTACCTACAGTTCTGCCGCACCCCTTTGGCTGCGTGACCTCCTCACGAGTCCGTGTAGACAGGCCTGGGGCATGAGTGCAGGGAGCGAGGGGTAGCTGGGGGGCTGAAGAGGCAGGGCAGGGTCAATATGGCGGGTGACAGAATGTTCCTGCCAGGCGACAGAATGACATCATCACATCATCAGCGTCAACAGGCTCTCTCAGAGAAGTAAAAGCAGCCAGGGAGAGTGAGGGGAAAGTGGATGCAGAGGGTGCAGCCCCCTAGTAAAACTTTATTATTTCTATTTCCATTGCCCTTTCAGTTAGAATTATACACATTTTTGGTAATGATACAAGGCCTCTTAAATTTGACATCGTTTAGGGCAGAGCTACTCAACACATGGCCCATGGGCCACTGGCCCATTTATTTGTGGTCCACCATGTGGTTTGGGTTTACGCGGGGCTCAACATGCAGCCCGCGGGTGGGATCTTTTGAACATGGCCTCCACTGGGAATATGCTCCACAACAGTGAGGCGCCTCCCAGGCGTGGTCAGCACTGAAAGAAGCAAGCAGACAGGCTGGCTGGAACAGACGGGTACAGGGTGTTGTTTCTAGCTCCAGGGAGGAAGAGCTGGGAGTGCTGGGGCATTATGGGAAGCGCTTTGTATTCATGCCCATCAGTGTGAAAGAAGCTATTTCAATATATTTGCATATATATTTGCATGTATGTATATGCAACCATACTTAAGTTGCAGCCCTCAGCATGTGCTGTGGGTATTGTTGTGGCCCCCAGAGCTTCCAAAGTTGAGTAGCCCTGGCTTAGAGCCTCAGCATGTCTTAATCAGGTCCTGCCTCAGACCTGCTCTGGAAAGACCACTCTCTAAGGCCTAAGGACAAGGGAAAAGTTTGGTCTCAGTGTCTGTTCAAATGAGAAAGTGGCTACTGGGCCACTCAGCACCTTCCAAGGTGTCAGAGGCAGGTATGCAGGCCAAGCACTGATGCCTCTCTCCCAGCTACCTGCTGGTTTTCAGTGTGGCACATGGCTGTGGAATACTGATCTCCTGAGAGGTCCCTTCCCCTTTTGGATTTGAGCGCACATCACACAGGTGCAGAGCCTGGTCCCAGTGAGTTAGAGCAGTTACAGTTTGTTCTAATATAATTCATGTGGCTGATTCATAGGCATGTGCCGGGGGGGGGGGGGGAGCGGTTAATTGCACAGTAATTGGATCATGGGAGGAAATGCATTTTTGTTGTTGTTTAAAAATTTCATGGTGATTAAAATAATTCATTTAGTGAGTGGCTGCAAATGCCTTGTAGAGAATATTTCTAATCCTCTCAGTAACAGAAGATGAGACATGGAAAGACTGCTTTTGTTTTCTGTTCCAGAAGTGTATATGCTTACAGAGTGAATAATGTTAAAAAGCTCTGGCAGTCCATGAAATGTTGGTGATTATAGTTCTCTGTTTGTGGTTTTCGGACAACAGGCACATTTTACGAAGGACTTTTTAACATCAGTGCATTAGGGAAGGAGCCTTGCTAACACATGTATTGACTGGAAACAGGATTTTGTGGTGGTAAAATCCACAACTGATAGTAAGGTCACAAAGGCTGGCCATAGGATTGTCGTCAAAAATAATAATGAAAATGAAAACACAACGTTTTTCTTATGTCTGGGATATTGCAAGCTATACCATAGAAGCAATCATTTAAAAAACTGTTTGGAGAGTACTGTCCCAGATAATAGAGATGTGAAGCTGAAAGAACCTCTTTTTAATACTTGGCATGCAGATAATGCGTTTTTTGCTTTGTAGTTGTTATACAGCTAAATAAATGCTTTCTTGGATGTGCAGTGGAGTATTTAAGCACACAGCTCTCTGACTTCTTATCCCCCAGATCTCATCTGTTTCCTGTTAACAGCAGAGCTTTTTTCAGGATGAATTCCACCAAACCTTATTACAGGCGGATGCAAACCTATTACTTATGACAGGCCCCAAATGGAGTCACATTTCAGAATGTTTTCTGCTTCTTTGTTAACTAAAGGGAGCACAGAAAGTCTATTCGATTTCAAAATGGATAAAGGGGAACATTGGATAAGCTCTTGTGGTGATTATCAGATGAGTGTAAAAGTTATACAGGCAACTTAGATGTTTTCCTTCTTAGGTGTCGATGTATTATTTGAAATAGTTACTTCTCAGCAGAATATTTGAAATATTTAAAAAAACCTGAAGCATTCAGCTCAGGCAGCTACATCAATCCTCTTTCTCCCTTATCTATTTATCTTCCACACTGAGCTAAATTCCAGAGTTGTTTTTGCAAGGAGAGTTTAAAATTAGCCTGAAGTCAGCTTATCCACAAAGCTGACTCTTGAATCTCTACAGTCAACCCAACACTTACTCAAAAAGAAAAGTTTGACAATCAAATTAAAATAATCTCAACTTTAGAGTGTGTGGCTTTTTCGCTATAACCATTGGTTTACATTCTTGTCTCTACACAGGTCAGAGAACATCCCTTGAAATAAAGATCTTGCACAGCATCTCTTCAGAGTGCTTTGAAATGTTTCCTCTGTGGGGTGGCTCATGGTTCTCTTAGTAACCTTTTAAAAAACTTCATACCTACTAGGACCAGGCACTTGCTCCATCCTCAGCACTCCTTCTGAGACACGCTTCCACATCACAATTCCTCCCCCACATCCTCCTTACTCCAGGAGTAGGCATAGTGCTTTGCTGCTGTGCCACTAGCAAATTACAACACTCCTGACGCGGCCTCAGCTTCATGGGGCGGGGAGAGGTGAGGCCTTAGTTCCACTCCTCACTACTCATTCTTCACCATCTGTTTCAGGGGAGCTAGACTGCAGCTCTGTGGCCAGCTTGAATCAAGAAGGAAGAGTGTGCTTAGGAGGGGGAAAGGTTGGAGAGAAATGTCACTGGCCTGTGTGGAATGAGGTGGTGGCATCTGTCCAGTTACTACTGGAGTGATGATCACATCACACAAATGACCACCATGGCGCTGATGTTCACTTTCAAATGGTGCAAAAAAAACTGCCCAAGTTGTCCCATCTCCATTGACAAATCCTGGGCGTAAGTCTCCAAACCATCACCCTCTATGAGCATTAAACTAACAAATATGAAGGTTGGACTAAGGATGTTAAGTATCGGGTAATTGACTAATCGAATAGTCGATGCATTTTTGATAGGGCGCCTCCACCTTTGAAGTGTAGGAACTTCAAAGGTGAAAGCGCCAAAGCCCGGAGTCAGCTGGGCACTCCTCCACTGACTCCAGGCTCCGTGTGGCACTGCTGCTTTGAAACACCTTCGCGGCGTTTCAAAGCGGCAACGCCACATGGAGTCTGGGGTCAGCTGGGAAGTCCCTAGCCGATCCCAGGTTCCATGACCTGCCGCCACTTTGAAACGCTGCGTGCAGCCCGATGCTGGGCTCCCCGTGGAATTGCAAAGTGGCAGCACTGCACAGAGCCCAGGGTCAGCTGGGGAGTCACCAGCTGATTCCCGGCTCCACTTGATGCTGCCGCTTTGAAATGTGGTGAGAAGCCAGACTCCGGGCTCCCCACAGCATTCAAACTGGCAGCACCACACGAAGCAGCTGACACCTGGCTCCGTGCAGCGCTGATGCTTTGAAGTACACGCCCCTCCTTCCCCCGCTGCCTCTATCTGATAGAGGTGTCAAGGTGGGGGCGGGGGGGGGAAGCGACTAGTCAACTAGTCCTTCACATCCCTAGGTTGGGGTGGGCGAAGGAAGGCATCATGTAACAATGTTCCTGCCTCCTTTGTAGTTGTGTGTGAGCAGCTCACAGAACTGCCCATCCAAGGACACTGTGACTGAGTTTGGTTTTAGGTTTGGCAGGATGTGAAAATGAATTCTTTTTAGTCAAATGCTCGGACCTGTGAAGAACTTTGAAAGGATCTCACAAAACTAGGTGATTGGGCAACAAAATGGCAGATGAATTTCAAAGATGATAAATGCAAAGGAATGCATATTGGAAAACATAATCCCAACTATACATATCAAATGATAGAGACTAAATTAGCTATTGCCACTCGAGAGAGATCTTTGGGTACGTCTAGACTGCAAGGCTATTTCGGGATACCTCCGGTATCCCAAAATAGCTACCCTGCATCCAAGGGACTCATCCGCTAGTTCGAAATAATTTTCGAAATAAGAGACATGCTATTTTGGCATCCCTGTAAACCTCGTTCCACGAGAAATAAAGGATGTCTTGAAATCATGCTTTATTTCAAAATTTGGCACTGTGTAGACGTGCCAAATTTCGAAATAGCCTGTTTCTAAATAAAATCAATACACAATTTGCATATCTTATTTCTCTTTTAGAGTGCAGTCTAGACATAGCCTTGAGTCATTGTGAATAGTTCTCTGAAACATCCACTCAATGTGCAGCAGCTGTCAAAAAAGCAAACAGAATGCTAGGAATCATTAAAAAAGGGGTAGAGGATAAGATAGACAATACCTACAGACAATCCATGGTATGCCCGCATCTTGAATACTGCTTGCAGATATAGTCGCTTTATCTCAAAAAGGATATCTTGGCATTAGAAAAAGTTCAAAAAAGAGCAACAAAAATTATTAGGGGTATGGAACAGTTGCCACATGAGGAATAAGACTGGGACTTTTCAGCTTAGAAAAGAGGAGACTAATGGGGGATATGATAGAGATCTATAAAATCATGACTGCTGTGAAGAAAATAGGTAAGGAAAAGTTATTTATTTGTTCCCATAACACAAGAACTAGGGGTCATCAAATGAAATTAATAGCAGGTTTAAAACAAACAAAAGAAAGTATTTCCTCACACAATGCACAGTTAACCTGTGGAGCTCCTTGTCAGAGGATGTTGTCAAGGCCAGGTAGGGTTGCCAGGTGTCCGGTTTTGAACCGGACAGTCTGGTATTTCAGCTTTCTGTCCAGGAAACAAATTGAGAAAATACCGGACATATAAATGTCCGGTATTTTCTCATTAAGTAAGTTTTATTATTATCATGAGTATTAGTATGTAGTTGCTTACTGCCTGGCTGATAGACATGCTCACACTGCGTGAGCGTGTCTACCAGCCAGGCAGTACGCAACTACACAGTAGAGAGGAGGGGGCTGGGGGCGGGGCCAGGGCCAGGGCAGAATGGAATCCCCGGGGCCGGACTTGCCCATACGCCCCACCAGGACCGTGCGCAGGATGGGCAGCACCCCAGGATCTGTGTGAGCCCAGGCCAGCCCTGCTCCCCGCCGGCCAATTCCCGCCCCCCCCAGCCAGCTCCGCTCCCCCCGCTCGGCCAGCTCTGCACCCCACCGGCTGGATGCCCCCCCCCCCCGGCCAGCCCTGCTTCCCCCGACCCCCTGCTCCCTGCCGGCTGGATGCCCCCCCCCGCTTTCTCCCCCAGCCAGCCCTGCTTCCCCCAAACCCCTCCCACCCAGCCCCGCTCCCCACCGGCCAGTTCCCCCCCAGCTAATCCGGCCCCCCCCCAACTCCCTCCCAGCCAGCCCTGCTTCCCAACAGCCGGTTCTGCCCCCCAGCCAGCCCTGCTCCTCTCCCAGCTGGTTCCCCCCCACCACCACCCCGCGATCTGAGATCAAGCGTGTCCAGTATTTTTTTAAAACCATCTGGTAACCCTAAGGCCAGGATTTTAACAGGGTTAAAAAAAGAACAAGGTAAGTTCATTGAGGATCAGTCCATCAATGGCTGTTAGCCAAGGTGGGCAGGAATGGTGACACTAGCCGCTGTTTTTCAAAAGCTGAGAATGGGTGACGGTGTGGATCACTTGATGGTTACCTGTTCTGTTCATTCCCTCTGGGGCACCTGGCATTGGCCAGTGTTGGAAGATAGGATCCTGGGCTAGGTGGATCTTTGGTCTGACCCAGTATGGCCATTTCTATGTTCTGATTCTGATCTCACATCATAAAACAGAAGTCAGTGGAGTAACTGCAAAGTAAAACAAGTACCAAGACAGAATGAGGCTCTCTGGGTTCAGTTTTGTCCTCTGGAGCAGGATAGAGGCCTGGCATATATTTTAAAATCACCATAGCCGTGTCTGTCTAGTTGTCCTCTTGCAAGGATCACTCCAGTATAAGGGGGGACACTCTGCTGCTTTAGAGCTGGCCTGAAGGCTCCAATACCATTATTCATCTGGGGGCAATCTACTAGCCAGGACTTCCCTTACACTGCAGGATCTCCAGCTGCAGTGTCGCCCCATTGGGCAGTTAGCAGCCCCTCTGAATTCGAGTGGTAATTCTAACAACTCTCACACTAGCTGAATACTCCAGGAAGTTCTAAACTGAGCTTTATGCCAACTTTGCACGTGACTGTTCCTGGTCTGTGCAGCAGCTCACCACACTCCTAGGGTAACTGCATTTAAGGGATTATTTTTATTTCATCAACTTCATTTTGTTTTTCTCTATAGCATATCGGGCAAAATTACTCTTACACCTTAGAACAAGCATAGGTGGCTACAACTAATTGCTTTGCAATTATACATAAACGAAATCACTCAAAAACATATTGCAGTACTAAAAAGAGGGTTTAATGGATTTTCTGTGTGGTATTGTGATTAATTCAAAAGGAATGATAAACCCTAAGCTACAGTGTGAATGCATGGCCTCTGGGTTAATTTTAGCAGCTCAGTACTTACCTTTGTATATTTCATTTTCTCTTTTATTTAACTTTCCTCAAATGTGCACTAAAAAGGCTAAAATGGTTTGATTCCTCACAAAAATCCATATGATGGGGCCAGAGTTAATACAAATTCTGAAGCAAATTTAATTTTTTTAAAAAACAATCAAGCTGATTGTTGTGGCTGTCCTCCATAAATTAAGCAAGACCATGGGACCAGAGTCAACTTGTGCATTTGTTTAAAAATTTCTCCTTTTACAGCTGATACACATGAGCATTATTCATCCTAGTTAGCCATTTGGCTTGGGCACTTATTTATTGCTGGTCCCTTCTTTGATTTCCTTCTCGGTAAATTTTCAAATGCACTAAAGGCAGTTAGATGCCTAACACAATGGGATTCGGTCAGAACTGCCCCTTTCATCTGGTCAAGAGCAAAACAGCATTTTCATACTTGGGTGCCTTTGGTTGGTTCTTGAAAGGTGCAGTTGCTCAGAATCTATCAAAATCACTTAGGTACCATCTATAGGCACAAGAGTTGGAAATCTTTGGCCTTAACCTCTCTGCCTCAGTTCACTCGTGTAAAATGGGGTTAATAACACTTACCTATCTCCCAAGTGTGACTGTTTGAAAAATCAGGGATTAGTAGATTTCTAATATTTGTACTTTTAGCCTTTATGATGAGCCTGAACCAATCCTAGTGAAGTAAATGAACTTCGGAATTGGATCAGACCTTTAAGTTTAAGAGTTAAGTATTATACAACTGTTTCTAAAAATTCTGCCTTACAATAGGGAATCCTGCCCACTATTGAAGTTCTGTAGCTGAACAAAGACTGAAAGACAAATAAAGCATTTTGGAGAATCAAAGAGAATAAAATAATAACATCCCAATAAATCGGAGATCAAAAGAATTTGAGACAGCAAAGCCGGCAAGCATTCAGATGGCAGAAAGCCAAATCCTTGAATGTATCTTGCCAAGTTGGGTATCAAAATTCAGAATGAAAGAGCTAAAGTTCCCAAACTTTCAAAAACCACATGGCTAGCAGGGAATATTTCCCTCTGAGTGAAGGGAACATAGAGCAGTTAGCTCCAGACGACTGACAATATCTAAAACAGAGAATAAATGAGCTCTTGATACCACCAGCATCTTAGCCTTAGTTTTGGAGTGAAGACAGAGTGCTTCCACTTGCCAAGAAAAGAGCTTAGATGCAAATCCTTGCTGGAAGGTCTTGTGAAGTTTTGAATCCCACCATTATTCCCATTAAGCAGACAGTCTAAATGTTGTGCTCACCTTGTCACATTTTGTACATGTTTTACCTTTTATGCTTTTTGTTGACTGCACAAAAAGGCACTTGCAAAATATGGTGTAAACTGTCCTCCAAAATTAGAGAGAAACTAATTTTCTAATCCTTTTCAGAACTCCTGGCTGACTGCATATTTTCCCTGTTAGAGGAACATTTGCATTAGAAATGTTTAGCTGGATAGATGTGCTCTGCTTCTGAGGCTTGTTTTACAAACTAATTTTAAAAGTTTGAGAATTATTCAACTGCGCATTCCTGATTCCTCTCCCCTGATATACAGCACCATAGGATTCAATACTGGCTCCATATAACCACAGTGTAAGGTGGATTTTGTTTTTTAAATGTTGATACAGCACCCTTCCTTAATATACCCCTAGGACACTATCATTAAAGCCATTATGCCACCCTTACTCATATTTGGCCAGATCCCCGGCTGCTAATGGAGCCACACTAATTTCCACCAGTTGTGGATCTGGTCCATTGAGTACTACCATTGATTTGAACGGGACTGCTTTGTGTAGTGAGTTACAACTCACAATGCTTAAAATCTGGCCTTTAGTGAATGGAAAAAAACATTTGTAGGAGTGCAATAAACCTAAATGCAAAATCACAGCACCATAGTGAGGAGTATGAAGATCAAATTTCAGTTTGATTGTGATGATGAAACTCAATTTAGGCCAGGTCTACACTCAGACAGGATTTTTTGTACCAGTGAGACTACATTGGTTAGAAATTTTATTTTCTCCCCTGCCCCATCATATAGTTATATCTGTCCCAACCTTAGCGTATAAGGCTATGTCTACACTGCAGCACTATTTTGGAATACCAGAGGTATCCCGAAATAGCTATTCTGCATCTTTTGAGTGTGCCCATTATTTCAAAATATAACGGGCTCGCTATTCTGACCTCCCTATAAACCTCATTCCACGAGGAGAAAGGGACGTTTCAGAACAGCAATTTATTCTGAAATAAGTGCTGTGTAGAGAGCGCCAAATTTTGAAATAAGCTATTTCAAAATTGACTCAAAATAAGCTACACAATTGCGTAGCTTACTTCGAGCTACGGGTGCAGTGCAGACGCACCCTAACTGTGCTTATACCAGGATAGATTTTTCCCTTCCAGTACATTTAATAGCTATACTAGTATAAGCACAGATGTACTGATGTAATTGCCTCAGAGGAGTAGCCGTATTAGTCTGCATCTGCTGAGGCACCTTAAAGATTAACAGATCGGGGCATAAGCTTTTGTAGATAAAAACCTCCTCGTTTTTGATGAAACTGTCCATGCTAGGAGATTATATCACTTTCATTGATACAGTTTATTGATACAGTGGCCCAAAGGCTTGTTTAGTTGTGTCGCAGGCCAGGCTATGATTCTACAGTGCACCAGCTTACTGTGCAGTAGCACCCCATTTGGGCCCTGCTACAGAGCAATTTAGGTAAGCCAGGGTGTGAAGCAACAGCACGCTAAACTGACTTACTCTGTGGACCCTGCTACAGTGCAGAGAAGGTCCTAGAGGAGCAGTACTCTAAGCCAAAATTCTCAACCAGTGGTACGCGTACCCTTAGGGGTACGCAAGGGAAGTCTGGGGCGGTACATCAACACAAGTGAAATTTAGCAAAAAAGTCCAGGACTTTGCCCTGCAAAGGGGATCGGGGAGGGGGCGGTGGCACGTGCCTGTCAGATTGAATGTTCGGAGCCACACACCCGGACATTAACAGCCGCTCTGCGCGCACACCCCAGCACTGGCGGGAAAAGCGTGTGGCTGCGGCGGCTCCAGTGAGACCCAGGGCAGTTTCGAGTTGGGGGGCAGGTTTGGGCAGGGAGAAAAAAAATCACTTCCACAGCTGCCTCTCTTAGTTCATTTCCTCTCCGGCAGCCTCCCCAGGGTGCTCCAGTGGGGAGGGCAGCTGAATGGAGAGGTGCATAACCCTACCACTGCCAGCAGCTCAGTACAACGCATCCCCATCGCCCCTTCTCCGTGGCACTGTGGAGAGGAGCTAAAAGGCAGTGAAGCAGCACAATAAGCTTTGCTCCAAAGGATCCCTCCCCCCCACATCAGTGGTGTAGCGAGGGGGAGGCAGTTGCCCCCGGGCGCCATGCTCGGGCGGTGCCAGGCTGAGGTTGGAGCGCACAGCCCCACGCGACAAGCCCAGCACTGGCGGCCCACTTGCTCCCTGCAGACAGGCCACTGAGGCAGGGCTGTGCGGGGAGCAGGCACTTCAAAGGTAGGGTTACCATACGTCCAGTGCCTGACTCTGTGGGAAGGGGAGGGCATTAGGTTGGTGGGGGGAACTGGGGATGCCTGGCTCTGCAGGAGGGGGAAGGCATTGGGTTAGAGGGGGGGACTGGGGTGCCTGACTGGGGGAGGGTGGGTGCATTGGGTTAGAGCGGGAGGGCTGGGGGTACTTATAATTCTTTTTTTTTTAAGAGGTACTTTATAAAAAAAGGTTGAGAAACACTGCTCTTAGCTTCACTCCAGGACCAGTGTAGCATGTTCCACACAAGGCCAGTTACTGTGCAGCAAAGGGGTGAGCTGTAAATTCACACCCTGACTTGCCACACACTAGCTTGCTTTGTGGACAATCTGGCAGTTACAGTAAAGCTGACATAGTGGGGTATAGTTCTGTGTTTCTATTGAAACCTTCATCCTGCTGCTTTTTATCCTCTCCTGTGTGTCTCTGAGACTAGAGACCAGGCATTTGCAAAAACCTTTGATCCTTGGAACTCCACTGGCTGTGTCTTAGTGTGAGTGGAGTAATAGGTGAGAAACTATAGCTAAAAGAACTGCACTGAGCTAGGGGGGGAGAGATTCACTAGTGAGTTGGGCAGCATTGTAAAGTGACTTTCCAGGAACGGAAAGATGTATCTAAAGGGCCTCACGTGAAGGAGAATTTCACTTTTTGAAGCACTCCTTGCTGACTCTCTGTTCAGCTAGAACTTGGAGCAGGGGATAGGTTTACAAGCACAAACAACTTGTCTTTCAACTGTAGGAAATTTTCCCTTTCTTAAAAATAAGGAAATCCCCAATATTGAGACTATCACTTTCCCTCACTTGCAGAATTTCCATTTAAAAAAATGCTGGGTCGTTTTAGAGAGGCACTATGTGTTTAAGTATTCAGGCTGTCAGCCATACTGAGAAATGTTCGCTGTGTGTCAGTGGCATTCGCTGTTGGGCAGCTGAGACAAAGTTGGGTTTTTTTTTCCTTTTGATGATTTGTCAGAACAAACTACTTAAGAGGATGCTGTCATGATGGCTTTTCAATGGGCTTTGTGCTTTATTTTCTAAACATGTTGATAAAGAAGGTTTGTGTCCTTTTGATTAAATATTAATAACATGCTTATTTAAAAAAAAACACATCAAGCAAGCATTTTGTCAGTGTACTCTTTGTTCCAAATACCAGCTTGAATGTCTCTATTGTTCCCCTTGTATATATTGCAGATACCATTGTGATGAGAGCAATGTACAAACTTACATATTCTTATTAATAGGTTTTTAAGTGGATGCAGAATAAAGTAGTTTGTTTTTTAACATCAGTGTGCACAGAGAAAGTCACTGCATTGTGGGACAAGAGAAACATGGTGGCGCAGAGTACTTGGTCTCTTTGATGGCCCGTACTGGTGGCTTTCTGGCTATCTTCCTTCTGTAGCTCATGGTTTTTTGAGATGCCATGGGATACACTGCATAAGAAAGAAGCCTTGTAAAACCAGATTCTGTTCCATCCTTTATAAAGAAAGGTCAGGAATGAACTTGTTTAACTACAAATAGCTAATTATTCTCCCAAACAAAAAACTTTTCATGTGTGCTGGACTCCGTAACCAGCATTCAAAAGCCAGCAGCTTTTTCCTTGCCCTTGCGTTTAGTTACACTGGTTTGTTTGAACTAGCTACTTGAGATAAACAAGTATGTACAAAATGAATTTTTTTTTCTGTTGCCACCTTAATGCCACCAGTGTACACCTGTGGCTCTAAGGGTCATTTGTATAAACGTCCCACGTCAGTCCTGAAAATTGTTACAGAATATAAATGTTTTCATTCAGAGAGTTAAAGCAGAGAAGAATTTGAGTTTCAAGAAAAGGCCAAACTCAGTAAATAAATCTGATTGTGAGCTGGGAGATGCCATTTCTTTTCCAGATTTCCTAGTGTAAATCTTATGAACTTGATTGTTGTCTTTAGAAAACAGTTCATTTGGTACGTTACATTCAGAGGCATTTGGATAGACAGCACAACTGGGTTTCACCCTACTCTTACTGTGATAAATATATTCTTTAGTGTTTAGTGCCATTGCTTAAGATTCTTTGTGGACCATGGCCATTAGTGGATAAGGATTTATTGGGAAAAAAATCCAGTAGCTCCAAGTACAATAGCTAATTTAATGTACCTCATCAGAGTATGCACTTAATGCAAGTAACAATGGCTTGCTGCCAGTGCTTTTATTACCATAAATGTATAATTTCCTTTCACTTCCTCTATGCCATGCCAAAAGAAACATTCAGAGCCATATTGTGTTGCATTTTCCTTTTTCTGGAAATAGCTCATCAGGATCTGTGGCCTGCATCCATAAGGCCATACGTTTCAGTGGCCGTTAATATATAGCCCAGGAATGTAAATTATTAATAAATGGGTGATGTATATATTTAGGACAACAAGATGTATATATTTAAGAGGACAACAAGATGTTCAACTAAATGTTCCCAGGCAATTCACAGAGAAAAAAGAGTGGCAGGTGTCCACATAGGTAGAATACAAAAGGTGAGTGCTAGACAGTCACTTTGTTCTTGGGAATGTGAGCTTCATCAAGCCAATTTGGGGAATCCGGAACTGATGTCATGAAAGATGCTGTCAGGTGTAAGAGCTTGCAACTTGCCTGCTTACCTGCTAGCTAGCTTAACCTTCAGGCAGTCAAAAGAGTGCAAGGGACCCCCTGTTGCACTGCCTGATTGGCTAAACCACCCAGTTAGCAGATGGCATCAACAGACCTGCTCTTAAGAGCATCTGATTTCTGACTCTGGCCTCTGACTCTGGTCCTGACCCTCACTTCCATTTTCCTCTCTGGGTGCTTGCTCTGTCCTTTAGGCCTGACTCCGGCTCCAACTACTCGGCAAAATCACCCAAATCCCAGTTTCTAACACATGCCCCCCCTCATATCCTTTCCTCCCCATGGCTCTAAGCTTTCCTCCTTCTTTACTCCATCACCTTTCATCTTCTGTGTATTCTCCCCCACTTTGGGACAGGAAGTGAGTTAGAGTCAGGAAAAAGTAGAACGTCTGGCCCAGTGCTGGCCAGTGGAGAGACCACCACGTAGCTTGTTGAGTATCAATTAATGCATTCAGATAGCAATGGGTCACATTATTGCAATCTTGTACTGCAGTGGTACCCAGAGGATCAGGTCCCCATTGTGCTTGAGCCTTTATAAACACTGCCCCTGACCTCATCAGCAGCAGATCCACAAGGCTATGATGTAGCTGTGGTGGCACCTAGAATGTGCTTCCATCTTGGACTGTCCCTTACAAGTCTCCGTCCTTTGGCAAGAATTGGGCTACGTCTACACTACAAGGTTTTTTGCGCAAAAACCCACGGAGCGTCCATACCTCAAGTGCATTTTTGCGCAAGAAAATCTACAGTCTATCGACAGAACAGAGGGCTTTTGGCGGTGTAGGTATACCTCCTTCTACAAGGCATAACTCTTTTTTGCGCTACAGCTCTTGCACAAAAAGGCATGTGTGGACACTCCACAGGGGTTTCTTGCGCAAATAGAGCCTATCGGAAAAAGCACAGCTGCTCTGATGGTCATTCTGTGAATGGCCATCAGAGCTTTCTTGCGCAAGAGCGTCCATGCAGTGTGGATGCTCTCTTGCGCAAAAGCACATCGCAAAAGCAATGTGCTTTGAGGTGTGGATGCGCGTGTGCGCAAGAAGTTTTTGCGCAAGAACTCTTCTGCAAAAGACTTCTTGCACAAAAACCCCGTAGCGTAGACGTAGCCTTGATGTGGGAGGGTTTACGCCTCTCAAGTCCCTCAAAATTGCAACTTCAAGTTTCATTGATGGTTGGCCATGTGCTCGGCTTCCTTTGGCCTTGACCTTATAAGCCTTCTATAGAAGTGTGCCTCACAAGGCTGCAAATGGCCTGACCATTGCTGTCCTCTTGTTCTCAACTGGTGCCAGACAGCAACTCACCAGGATCCTCTCACTGTCTCCTCATTCATGACAAAATCAAACCAACAGATGTTGCAATCTCACAACACCACCATCTGTTAAATTAATTGTGAGTGATACCCCGAACCGTGAGGATATGTGTATCAGTCACAAATTAATTTAACATCACCAGTTTCCATTGAGTCCCAAATGCCAGCTAGAAACTCCATTAGATTTTGTTGTGATTTATAATTGGTTTTGGAAGGCTAGTCTGAGAGAGTAGATTTTAATGTTTCTCTCTTTAAGACCAAAAGAATTGCATTTGGTAAAACTACTTCTTAGCAGGGAAACGCCATAAGACAAAGTTTAAAAACCTTCTGTAACTAGGGTAAGTTCTATAAAGCAGAAAAAAGCTGGCAAAGTAAACAAATTACAAAAATGTCCCCAACTTGGTGGCTAATCTTAAACTTTGAGAGCTGCAAAGAAATCCATCTGGATCTAGGTTTTTAAGAACCAAAGCATGAATGTTTTGTATTGTGTAAAATTTTGCATGGCTTTCATTGAAAACTCTGAGATGGGCACTGAGAAAGGAGTCTGAAACCAATCCAGGCAACAGAAGAACACAACCAAGGAAGACCAAGATAAGTGAGCTCCCAGAAGACAGAATATTCTCCATCTTTCTCCTCAGAAGCCACACCCTGAATCCACAGCATGGTCCAAGAAAATAAACCCATCAAAGGCTGCAGCCACTCAAAGAACTTATTGAACCCATTCCGGGCGGGGAGGGGCGGAATGTCAGATGCTCTTGTCCAATCCCATTTAAGCCAACTGGATTCTGCCAGTAGGACTTGGAATTGGTCCTTTGATCTTCAAAGTCTGGAGGCTCCATCAGGTCAGCTTCCAAACTCTGGAAGAGTTTGAGAACTGGCAATGAAGGGAAGCAGGTCCCAGTGGGAGCATGTACTGGAGCAGGAGAGTGATCTGGAGTGGAAAGGGAGCATGCAGTGTTGTAGTGTTACAGCTGTGTCAGGCCCAGAATATTAGAGGAACTAGGTGTGGCTTGAAAGCGTGTCTCTCTCACAAACAGACATTGTTCCAAAAGAGATCATACTCACCTACCTTGTCTCTGGAAAGGGAGTATAAAGCAGGACTGCTCCCAACAATACTAGTCTTCTGTGCCTCCCAATAGCCAGTAATTCCTTCACTCTACCCTGCCACAACACTTCTCTGTGACCCACAGAGGAAATTCTAGGGAACTGGCCAAGGTTTTACGCAGATGGGAAATAACGATTGTGCTCTGAGTTAAAGTCCCTCTGAATGGCAGCGCCTTGAAGACAGCAGAGAGAGCAAGTGATCATGAAAAATTCATATGGTGCAGTCCTATAATGTCTACAGATTAACTAGGAGCAACTAAAATTAAATGAAGCCCATCCCACATGCCAGGGCTACATGTGGTACAAAAGGCTCCTTGTTTGTGACTGCAGGAAAGTGGCGTGGCAGACGGAGAACAAAGAGGCTAGATTCGATACTGCAGTGAATGTGCAGTCAAGGAGCTGAATCTCCTTTGAGAAGACAAGAATCTGGAGAGAGCATTACAGGAGACGGCCCCATGAGCTACCGGGGTGAGTCAGCAGGAAATGAGATAACAGCAGTCTGCAAGGGTTTTTCCGAAGGAGCCGATCTTTATAACTAGGAATGCAAACAAAGCAAAGGCATCCAGAGAAAAAACAAAAGTTTTCCTCAGCAGGGGATTCAGCCAGACCTCAGCACCTGGGCACAGAGCCCTGCTTTCTCACAGGCATTCCCCTAGCAGCCTCTTATAGCCCTTCTCCTGAACCCCTCAGGACACGTTTTCCAAAAGGGTCAGTTTCCATTTTAGCACCAGACTAAGTGTCCAAATATTCAAGAGCTCAACATGTGGGTACTCAGCTATTCTGCAAATCAGGCCGGAAGTACCATGATGGGAGCTATAGGGTGCCTCACTCTGCTGGAAATCTGGCCCCAGTTGTGGGTGCTGAATACTTGAGAATCTGGCCCTGAGCTCTTTGGGAAGGAAAAGGAGGACTCAGGTCTCCAGTTAACCGTTTGCTTACTAGGTACCTGATATTGTTCTTTCACTGTGTGGCTGGCCCAAAGCTACTACTGAAGACTTAGGGCGGGATTGGGTCTTTAGGTAGCTTTGGTTTCAAGAAGCTCAAAAAAACCAGCTGGTGTTTGGCTTCTTCCTGTCTGGAACTGACCTGAGATGAAATGGTGCCCACTGAGGTGCAGCATAGGCCTGTAAGGGAGCAACATGGAGCCATTACAGACCTCCATCTCCCACTTACAGTGACACTTTTCAGTTGTGCTCTGCAGCGGGCATCATTGCCTGCCAAATGACCTCCCAAGCATTTGCCAATCCAAGAGCGCTCCATGCAGACATGTCCCCAAGCCTGCACTGTCTAAGCAGGCGTAGATGGGGAGGTCGCCACGACCAAAAAGATCTGTGTCCAGCACTGAGTTTTTATGCACTTCAGAGAGGGTCAAAGCAAAATATTTAAGCTTTTTAAGACACATTTGCTGTTGATTTACACATTGTTTCGTTGAACAAAAATGAATGCCTGACAGTTTACAAACTGCCTCAGATTAAAGGAGTCCCAAGAGATCACGCTTTCTAGGCCCACATTAAAGTGTGTTTTATTCCAGAACGGATGAGAATCCTATGTTACCTTCATGGAAAAGGCCCCAGTCATCCCTTGTATGGGAAAAAAGGACAAGATGGGCGGAGGGGAGGGGGAGAAACAAATGCTAGAAACCCTGTGGAGTCTACCCAGCAAACTTTTTCCTTTTCATCTTCCAACCAAGGAGAGGGATCCCAAACCTGCACAGAGTGTAACTAGGATCCTTCCCCAGCTCCTCCTTGGGTGCCACCTGGACCTGTGACACCAAAGGGCCCCTCACTGAGTACCCACACCCAACAGAACAGGGTTAATGTGGTTGGAAGAAGATAATGCTGCTTGCACAAGAATTAACTCCCAAGGTAGACTGACTTTTGAGCACTCGCAAAGTTGGCTAAGTTTGCAGTCTAGCCTGGTTACTGCCTCCAGTACATCCCATCACAATCTGCAGAGCGCTAACTATTTCACTGTGTACCTAGGGGTGGCCGGTTTGTAAAAATTGCGGTGGTGCCCACAATGCCCGGAGTCCACATCCCTCCCCTGCCTAAGGCTCTGAGCGGGCATTTGGGTGAGGAAACAGTCTGGGGTGCAGGCTCTGGGCTGGGGCAGAGGAGAGAGTACAGGAGAGAGTGCAGGATGCAGGCTCTGGGAGGATGTTTGAATCTGGAAAAGGGCTAAGGTGCAGAGTCTTGGATGGAGTTTGGGTGTAGAAGGGGCTAGAGCTCAAGTTTTGGGAGGGAGTTTAGGTTTTGGGTGCAGGCTCTGGGCTGGGGGTGGGGGTGCAGGAGAGGGTGAGGGATACAGGCTCTGTGAGGGAGTTTGGGGGAAGGTGGTGCTTACCTGGGACACACCCCTCTAGCATCAACTCCTAGGCAGGGGGGTCTCCACGTGCTGCTGCCTGTTGACACCACCCCCACAGCTCCCATTGGCTGCAGGGGCGCTCGGAGTGGGGGCAGCACGTACACACACACTCTGGAGCTGAAGGCAGGGATGTGCCAGCGGCTCCATGGAGTGAGCAGGCAAGAAGCCATTTTATCCCTGCTGCGCTGCCAACGGTGGTGGCGGCAGGGCTCCGGCGCTTTTAGATCCCCCCAGGGATGAGAAGCAGAGCCGGGAGATGTGACAAAGGAGGGGCGGGAAGAACTGGAGGAGAAACCTGGCCCTGAACTTTGCTGGAGCTGGGCCCCAAGCCAGGAATATTCCTGGTGCCTGGGCGCCACAGACCTATATGTGGGGCGGGGATAGAGTGAGAGCATGCCACAGGGATAATGCTCTCAGTTAATATGCTACTCCATAGTAGAGGGAAACATGCAGCCCAAAACATTTAAAGCCAAATTCTCCCCATGGGCACACATGTTGTGTTCCTGTTGGCTTCTCTGGGAGCAGCACGTGCATCTCTCAAGGGAGAGTATGGCCCACAGTTCTGAGTGGCCCATCTATGTAAAACAAAGTGTCAAACCTCAGTCATAACCCAGACTAGCCTCTCTCTCTTGCTCTGTGGTTTCTTCATTCTTCAGCTGACTGAGGAAACGCTCCCATTGAATTTCCTTGGAGCGAAATGCAATTTCAGACCCATTTGACATAGACATTTACAGGACTGGCTTTCAAATAACTGATAGTTTTTTACTAAAAATGATTTACCATCTGGCCAATTTACAGTATTGCTTTTCCTCAGACATTTATGGCCTTCCTTTTCCCCTTCGGGGGATGGTAGAAAGTATTTGCTTTATTTCCCTTAAAATAATACTATAAATCTGGGAATTGGGAACAGTCGCCTAATGTTTTTTTTTCAAAAACAGCATTTAGGTGAAAAAAACAAAATATTCTTCCCAGCAGACTAATTATTTTAACAGATAATTTGATCTAATCTGTTGGATGCAAATATTTTCCACGTGTCTCTGAAATAGCATTACAAGGAATGCCCTAGTTTTGCAACTACAGGTTAAACCTCTCTAAACCAGGATTCTCTGGTCCAGCAACATCCCAGGACTAGAGAGCCCCTGTGACCAGGAGTCTGGTGACAAGAGGTCTGGCATCTGGGAGTCCTGCTGGGTCAGTGGTAGCAGGGTCAGGAGCACTGCCAGGGCAGCAGCAGTAGGGTCAGCAGCTGACAGCCTGGCCAGACCAGTGCCATTGGTGCTGGCATCCCTCCTAGAGCTGAGAGGCTTGCTGGGGCAATGGCAGCAGAGCCAGCAACCCTGTCAGGCCAGTGGCATGGGAGCCAGCGGCCAGGAGCCCAGCTGGGCCAGTGGCGGGGGGGCCAGCACTGATGTCCTCTGGTCCAGCACACTCCCTCGTTTGGGACCAGTCAGGTCCCGAGGTGCTGGACCATGAAGGTCTGACCTTCATGCGTATACATAGTCTCACTGACTCCAGTGG
Source organism: Pelochelys cantorii (assembly GCA_032595735.1). Classification (NCBI taxonomy): domain Eukaryota; kingdom Metazoa; phylum Chordata; order Testudines; family Trionychidae; genus Pelochelys; species Pelochelys cantorii. The sequence goes on from CM064340.1 coordinate 17,366,969, forward strand.
GACTGTTCACATTCATAGTTACTCATCTGCATAGGTGGTTGCAGGATCAGGCCCTGCTCCCCAATCTTGAAGACCTTTCTCAGGTAAATGTCCCGCTGATATTGTTAAGAACTTTGCCCGAGGAAGAATTTCAGGATTGGAGGCGAATAATCCTGTTGCTGGCTGGGTCTATTTTTATTTTTTCTTACCAGTTCATTTTTACTATACTTGGACATAAAATTATTTCAGTCTATGTGCCAGTGATAAACTTGTGTTTCCAATTAGTGTTTATTGGATGATTTCAGTCAAAAGTAAACCTGTTAATGGAGCCCAAACTGTGCACTCCATTACTTGGTCACATTGTGGTTTTTCTCTAGCTTTTCACAAGCCTTAAATATACAAGAATATTGAAAAACTGAGCTAGATTCTCAACTGGTGTAAATCAGCGTAGCTCTAGGACTCAGACCAGAATACATTAACATTAAAATGTCTCTCATGTGAATGTCTATTCTTCCATCAATACAGACTAGGGATGTAAGCGACTAGTCAATTAGTCACTTCTCCCCCTTGCTGCCTCTATCAAAGAGAGGCAGCAAGGGGGTGGAGCAGGAGCCGGTGCTGGGGGGAGCAGGCTTAAAAGCCAATTCCCCCCAGCACCGTCTCCGCGGGAGGGCAGGGGATGCAGAGACATAGTGGGAAAACAAGGCAAGCAGGGACTGAAGCAGTCTCCTTTCGTGCCGGGTTCCGACTGCTGCACTTCTGCCTTTGAAATGTAACAGGGGCCCCTCGGGCGGCTCTTACTACATTTAAAAGGCAGAGCCGCACTGGGATAGCGAGTGCCCCATCTTCCCCCTTATCAACTAATTGAGTAGTTGATGGAAATTCCAGCGACTACTCGATTAGCTGATCAATCGAAATTTTAACATACTAATACAGACACAAACCTGACTAGCATGAATGGCACTAACAAACACATGGGAAGTGGAAGAGTATTGCCCTTTAGGTTTCAGCTGCTTTACACTGCTCTTGATAATTGGATATGGAATCTGTATTTCATTGTCAATATTCCCCAGTTCTTCATTCTAGTGGCAGCCCGCCAAGCAGAATATTAAAAAGGAGATTAAACATGGGTACAGCTTGGTTAGTAGGGAGCACCCCTTGCAATCAATGTTACTTTTGATGCGTTTTGTACCTACTGGTCTTTGCAGGATCGAATATTTCCCAGCAGTATTTAGAATTGTTGTTAATATTTCATGTCACTGAAATAACGTGGAAACTAGTCTTTTTTACAATGCTTCCATTCCTATTGGGTGGAAATACAACAAAAAGACCACATCCTTCATCAGTTTGGTCCTGCAAAATGTTAATGTTCCCTCATGCACTAGAAAGTCAACACAAACTGTAACTATAGATACCAAGTTATTAGCTTGAGATAAATTCTGATCCCCTTAGTCACTTCAAGTAACAGCTTACTTCAAGAACAGTCCCATTGAAATGAATTAAACTGTTTGTGGCGTGAGATGTTATTTAGGGTGAAAAAGGGTGACAGGATCTGGCACTTTATTTGTAGAGCCCCACACAGATACAAAATTGGTATCCTCATCCATATCTGCATCTGCAAAAATGATCCGCAGATACCCGCATCCACATCCAGATGCCCATGAATATAAAGCAGACATCTGCAGATTTGCAGGGTTCTGCATGACTGCACAAAAAATTCTTACCCTGCCCACCTCCTCTGGAGAGCTGCACAGCAGCACTTGTGTGGCAGGCAGCTCCTCGGGCGGGCGGGGCCAACGAGACGGCATGGTGAGGGAGTCACTGGGGCAGGGGGCTGCTGCAGCTGCATGGTGGAGGGGTATGCCTGCTTCAGCAGCTGGGCACGGAACACACCGCATGGCGGGGGAGGGAGAGGGTTTCTGCTCTGGCAACAGGGAACGTGTGTGTGTTAATATATTGGGTGCCACGGTGGTGCACATCCAAACCAGCGCACATGATCTCACTGTCGGTGCATAAGTCAAAACTCACTCCACTCATGGTTGGAAAGTCTTAAGGGAATGTTGTTTGCAGTGCTCTATTTATTTGGGCTCCCGTGTAACATAGCCCTGATCTGATCTTGTTTCTATCAGCATGAATCCAAAGTACATCAGAACAGTGCACAACTCCACTATGAAATGGTGTAATTGAAATGTGAATCATGCTCCTTTTTCTTCCTTCACAGGACTGATAAATATTGATCCTATGTAGAAAAATGAAGAAATGTAGAATAATTAGCAATGGCTGAATATTGAGAAACAGCCAAACTTATTTAATTACAGACCAATGAAAGCTGCACAGATTTGGCAAGATCTAATTATGGGTCAGATGTAAATTTCCTTTTTCCTGGTGAATTTTTTTCTCTTAGTTCCTCTACTTATTTACACACAACAAATGAAATGCTATTATAGACTGTAGAGCTGCTAGAGTGGCTATACAGACCTGGGAGCCATGTATCTCACTTTTTTCTGTTTCTTCTCTCTTTTAGGATAATGGGCCCAGTCAGGGTCAAAAACCAATGTCCTATGCTCCTAGTGGGAGCCCAACTGACAACAAACAGATGTTGAACTTACAGTACAATAATCCAACACGGCTCTATACAAATAACAATGTCGAATCCAGTTTGCCAGGACAGATGAGTGGGCTCCATATTGCTTCGCCACACAGGTGGGTGAAAAGTTCTGATTGTATGAGTATGTTGCTAACAGTAAATGATGAAATTTGATATTTTAAAATAGCAGTTAATATGTAGTATTATGCTTTGGGCAGGACATAGAGTACATAACAGGTCCCTCCTCTGCACGTTGTCTGCAGAGGATAGAAATCTGGTTTAGCACAGATAGGGAGCATTGGCTGTTCATCACAAGCTGCAGAGCTTTTAGCACTGGAGGTTCCTGGTCTCATTTTGAATGTGTCAGCAAAGATAGCAGCCATCCTACTTTTATGTGCATAAAATGCAAAACCTGGGTGTTCGGAGCTGAAGGTTCAAGTCTCTAATCAAAATGCCCTACGGGAACAACAGTCAGGGTTTGCTTGTTTTATGTAGCTATATGCCATGTGCTGTTGATGGTGGTTTGCCACTTATTGCACTCAGTACAACACATAAGCATATTATGCCAGGGTAGCTAGATATTATTATGTGTATTGTCATCGTGTCTAGGAGCCCCGTCAAGGACCACACCCCGATGTGCTTAGCCCAGCCAAACAGCTTTGCTACAGGAAAAGTCCTATTCATGCAGTGAAGTTTGTCGACATAACAGGTTAATATTTTGGAAATACAACTGATTGGCACCATCACATAACTGAACTACAACACAAGCAGGCCAGTGATGGTCTATAAGCAAAGTTGAAATGGTACTTGCATCTTTCTCCGTATTCACAAAGACTGGTCAAAATCTGTATGTTTGAACATTCTGACTGTTCAACTTAAAAAGTTTCCTACTTGGAAAAAACACATTTTAGTCTGAAAATGGTATACATATTATACTTCCAAGTAACAGCTAACTTAAGAATAATCCACAGACATTGGTAGTAAAATTATTTTCTCAATTGAAGGGTGTTTTTTGGTACATTTGGTAGCACATTGTGTACAGTTACTCTCTTCGGGTACATCTCCACTTGCTCCCTAGTTCAAGCTAGGGATGCAAATGTAGCCGACCGAAATTGCTAATGAAGTGGGGATTTAAATATCCCGGGCTTCATTAGCATAATCTCGCCCGCACATTATTCCACTGAACAGCTGATTCAAACCAGGAAGCGCGCTCCGGGACGCGTTAGTTCGAATCAAACCCCTTGGTTCAAACTAACATTACTCCTCATTGCAGCCGTGACAGCCTGGGGGGGCGGGGAATGGTGCTCAGTGCAGCAGGCCAGTGACAGGTACTAGGAACAGGGCTCCCAGACGGGCTTATGTGCCAGCAGTGGGCTCTTCAGGGCTCCCCTGCCGCCAGGCTCTTGGGGAGCCAGAGCACCTTGCCCGACTGCCTGGAGTGGGCCAGCCCCTGCAGAGACTCACCCCCTCCTCAGCAGCTGCACTTACTGTGACTGCCAGAGTACCCACAAGCTGCCCGGGAGAGCCGCTGCACCAACCTGTCTGTTCCTTCCCTTCTGCTCTCGGCGGGAGGACAGGCGGTCCTGGGCTCTGTAGACAGAGCAGGGGCGGTGAGCCGCGCAGGCAGGACTGCACGGGGAAGAGGTCGGGACAGCGGCCCCCTGCGCTGCTGCTTTCCCCACCTCAGCAGGCTGCAGGGCTCTGGAGTGCCACATGCACATGGCACTACCTGCACCTCACTGCACCCCACGCAGTGCAGGCGGGCACCCCTGCACCTCCCCAGCCAAGTGGGTTAGAGCCGGGTCTGGTGCCCACTACAGCTGGGAGGCAGGGGTTAGAGTTGGGGGGAGAGAAAGGGCCGGGGCTGGGGGAGGAGATGGAAGGGGCCCAGGCTGGTGGTGGCAGGGAGAAGGGACCCTGGCTTATGGGGAAGCAGAAGGGAGAAAGGACCCGGGCTGGCTGGGGGAAGGGGAGAAGGGCTCCAAACTGGTGGGGGAGGAGGGAGAAGGGACCCAGACTGGTGTGGGTGAGAGGAAGAAGGAATCTGTGCTGGCAGGGGGGGAGAAGGGACCTGAGCTGGTGGGGTGGGAGAGGGCGTGAGAAGGGCCAGGGCTGGTGAGGCAGCGGGGAGAGTGGGCCCAGGCTGTCAGAGGGAGAAGGGACCCAGGCTGGTGCAACCACAGCCCAGCTCTCCCTGGTGGCTGGGGGTGGGGGGAGAGCCGGGGTTGCCTACCCCCCATGAGCGGAGGGTTGGCGAACACAGCAAGCAGGGGGTACATCCCCCTAGTGTCCTCTTAATGCCAAACTAATACATTTTACTCTAGTTTGTCCATTACAGCCATGCGTAGTCTTTCCTGACTGACACTTACTGTATAACTTACCCCATCATTTATATCACTACTGAGTATGATTCAGATCCTTTTTCTGCTAATGGAACAGGTAGCAATCACGAGATGAGAGCCCGATGTGGAACTGTGTTAAAGGTCCTGAGTTTGTCATAAACGTCAGTATCTTCTTTTAAGGGAGTGAGTGTCCAGGGGACACACAAACCAAAGGGTTTTCCTCATAGATATTATGATTGCTGCTGTACAGTGACTGGTCTTCCACTGGTCGGAGCAGATTTTGGGATTATGGTTTTCATACAAGACTAAGCCCAATAAATTCAGACATCTATAAATCTAGGTCAATGCAGCTGTGTTTGGCAGGCTAAGCTATATTAGAGTGTATAGAAAAGAAAACACTTTTCTAGCCACACACAGCTCATATGAATATCTGAAACTGTGATGCAGCCCAGCTTGCGGACTGGAATACCTTCACTTTTTGAGGCTGTGGGTAATTTATGTCACACGTTATTTCTGAACTAGGAAAAATGCCCATATTAATTCAAGACAGGGAAGAAACTTTTTCAGCTTGTGAAATTCTGTGTTTCTGTATTAATTCACACGTGGGGGGACGCGATGGGCCAGATTCTACCCTCTGTTATATTCATACAGCCTTGTCAACATTAATAAGGTTGACGTTGCTGAGGTTGCAAAGGAATCACTGAGAGCAGAATTTGGCTTTGTGTACCTTGGTTAAAAACAGGGGGATTAGTTTTAACAATGACTGAATGCATCTGTGCTTGATTTTGAACACGTTCATAGGTTCAAAATTGGGTCGTGAACTTAGTCTTTTCTAAGTGTATGACCTGCCTGGATTGGATAAAACACAGGTCCATTCCTTCGTTGAAAACATGTGACTTGGTGGATGACGGTACCATAGCAAGGTAGGTAGGGAATTTCAGACATGCAGAAAGGATGCCAGAGCAACCGACACAGAATCCACAGAATCAGGTTCACATCACTAGTGGTGGATGCTTCAACAACTTGCAGTCCCGTGTGCACTCAACGATTCTCAGCAGCAACAGCTCAGCTCTCTGAATAAAGATTTCGTGGGCATCACAACCTTCAGAGAATTGTGCATAGATTGCTTCATGGCTTTCATGCTTGTTTTGCTAGAACAGGCTTCCCTATAGGCAGAAAAACATTGGGGAAGGGAGGAGGAAAGGGGATTTAATTGAACATCTGTGAAAATAAACTAGAATGTGATGTATGGATGAAAAGGTTTAATCAAATGCAGGCGTGTTTGGTGACAACACATAGAACACCCAGGGCAGCTTGCATAACCTCAAATGCCATGGAGTACAAGGTACACCCATCCCTGCTTAGTTGTGGATCTTGTTCCAATATAATGATATCTCCACCCTTGGTGACCAAACCAGGCCTGCAGTAGTGCACTGCTGACTTGACAAAGAGATCGCTAACGGTGCATTAGAATGCTAGAAAATCAAGTCCTGTTTGTCTGAGCTTGCAGGTTTAGCACTGAGTTCCAAAGATGCCCACCAACTAATGTGCATTCCAAACAGAAGGTGGGCACGGCCGGAGTCGGAGAGTCAGATTACTTCCAGAAAATGCAACCTTTTGCATTGTTGAAAGTGAATTTTGTGTGATTTATGAACTGGCACGAGTGCAGTGCTGCTAGAGACAGAGACTCAGATGATGAATAAAATGTGTTACGCTGTCTGACAGAGATTAAAAGCTCTGGCTATTCCTACTGTTTTTATAAAGACATTGATGTGCATTCACTTTACAGATGAGTAAGACAAAGTCTCTACCCTCAGGTGCTATATTGTGCTTTTCAGGCCCTGGTTCAACAAACACATTTAAACATATGCTTAAGACCTTCTCTGTTCAAAAATGTGCACATTTGCTAAAGTCTCTTTGAAATCAATGGAACATAAGCATGTCCTATTAGAACAGATCTGTGACTCAAGGTCTTCATTACGATGTATTGTTTGTTTCAATTGCACCCAATATTGTTCTAGATGCTTTGAACACAGACAACCCCTTGCTCCAAAGAATGTACAGTCTAAATGGACAATGTGACATGAAAGAATGTGATGTGTTTTATCAACTTGTTTAGTGGTCATTTTTGTAAGTCCGGTATTTTTATTAAACTTGGACTGTCTGGGACAAATACCCTGGGCCTTTTCAATGCAGAATTATCCAGAAGGAAACTGGATTAGAAAGGTGCATTCACTGGAGATAACATCATATCCATTGAGACTGTGGCTGGCAACAACCAAAAAATCCCCCAGATGTCAGGTCATGTAACAATGGATGGGTAGTTTCCATAGCACTGAGTCATTAATTCAGTGAATGTTTTCAGTACATTCCATGTATGGCACAGTAATTTATAAAGATTTTAGGCAGCTGCCCTTTTTGAAGACTCATGGTAACTGGTCAAGCCTTAGTTATTTGTGTAATAGAAGAGCAAGCAACATGCTAATTTGTCTTTCATGGTTTGCATGTTTGTTTCCCTCGAGCACGCTTTGCTGTAGGCAGAAAACATGGGAATGGGGCGCTTGATTAAATCTGTGAAAATAAACATGGATATAATTTGAGTGAAAAGATTTAATCAGATGCAGACTTGTTGGAGGAAGCACAAAACATTTGGGGCTGCTCACAAAACTTCAGACCCCATGGAGTTCACCCATCCCTAATTACCTGGCGATCTTGTTCCTCCCCTGAAAGCAATGGCTGCTTTCCCATCTGACATTGCTTTGCTTTGTTTTTAAATAGTGCCGACCCTTTAAAATCTCTCCCGAGGAGCAGAAATGGAATTGACATGGAGTCAGATGTGTACAAGATGCTCCAGGATTATGAAAAGCCAGCTTCGGAGCCTAAGCAGTCTGGATCGTTCCGCTATTTGCAGGGCATGTTAGAAGCTGGAGAGAATGGTAAGGAACTCAGCATCTCAGATTGTTTACACGAACAAAGTTTTCCAAAGAGTCCCCCAAGCCTCCTAATTCTTATGGTCCTCTAAGTCAGTTTGTTCCCTGTGAATATAATATGCCCTACAAGAGGGTAACAGGAGAACAATTTGGTTTATGATCCAAAGATGCTCATTAAAACCCCTTCCAAGCTTGGTGTATCTGTGCTTTGCTATGATGGGGACTGCTCCCCACACAGCGATTTGGTGCTCAATCCTCAGAGCAGGTCCAGTCCTGGCTTTACAACACTGAGCAGGTAGTGGGACAGTGCAACAGGAATAACTGGGTAAATTTCTGCTGACTTGGCCAGAATTGCACTGGGAACATACACTGAAAAAGAAGCAGTGCCACCCCCTGAACCACAGCAGAATTTAGTCAGGCGGCCCCCTGCCTCTGTTCCCAGCTACTCTGATGAGTGGATATGAATCTGTGACCCTGCCACTCTCTGCCCATCTATGGAAAAAGCTGGGTCTGCTGCCTGTGGCTGCAGTATTTGCATACCTGACAATATTTAGTGTATTTGGCCTCATAGCGCCAGGGAAATACTGTTGTTCACATTTTACAGATGGGGAAGTGAGGCTTAGAGAAGTTAAGTGACTTGCCTCTGGTTATACAGAGATTTGAACTCATTAGTGCCCAGTCATGGGCCAGAGTCATAACCACTGGACTTCTCTTCATCCTTCCTTGCTCTGTCAGGGGGCTAACACCACCAGACTGCTCCCTCAAGCTATGGCAGAGGCTTACGGTCATAGAATCATAGGACTTCCAGGGATCTCAAGAAGTTATCTAGCCCAGTCTCCTGCACTCATAGCAGGACTAAGTATTGTCTAAACACCTGACAGGTGTTTGTCTTAACCTGTTCTTAAAAATCTCCAGTGATGGAGGTTCCACAATTTGCCTAGGCAATTGATTCCAGTGTATGACCACCTTAACAGGAAGTTTTTTCTCATGTCCAACCTAAACCTCCCTTGCTGCAATTTAAGCCCATTGCTGCTTCTCCTCTCCTCAGAGGATAAGAACAATTCTTTCTCCCTCCTACTTGAAACCTAAGTTCCCTGTCACCCACCCTGCCTAGACCTGCTGCAGCCAGGGGATGGATGCCCTGAACCCAGCCCAAAGCTGCCACTGTGAGGAGAGGTGCCTTCTATCCCCCCTCCCCCCCCCCCCACATCTCATGTGCTGCTGCAGGGAGAGAGAGCTGGGGGGAATCTTCTCTGCACACCATAGCCCAGGGGCAGCCTGCACCCCAAACCCTCCTCCCTGCCCCCACTCATGAGCCCATACCCCCAGCTGGAGCCTTCACCCCCTCTTCTCAAACCTCTGCCCTATCCCTTAGCCGCCTCTGACACTATGAGCCCCTCAGCCCCAGCCCCATCACGTGAATGCTATGTGCGCATCACCTCCCTATTGGTGCACATAACAAAATTAATTCCACACATGGGAGAAATTAGAGAGAACACTGCTTATAACGACCTTTTATGTACTTGAAAACAATCATTTTGTTCCCCTCTCTGTCTTGTCTTCTCCAAACTAAACAAACCCTGTTTTTTTCAATCTTCTCTCATAGGCCACGTGCTCAAAACTTTAATCCTTTTTGTTGCTCGTCTCTGGACTTTTTCCAGTTTGTTCACATCTTGCCTCTTTCACGTTGCACACATGGGCTGGGACAGCTGCAATCTGCCCCTCAGTTGGAATGGCTGTGACACTGGTTTTAAGTATGTGGAAAGAAATGTATTGGACTTCAGAACAATACCACATCCTTGCTTTCATGCAGCCCCATTCAGAGCGTCTGGACCACTTGAAAGAGATTAGTGCTTGCGGCAGACCTGTAGACGTCTACATAAAGCATGTGGTGTGTGACTGGGCAGGAGTGTCTTTGGTTCAGTCCGGGGATACTTCAAAGGCTGGATTTTGACTCTCTCACTTCCCCAAGCGATCAAACAGGATTAGCAGCCTTCTCTGCACTGCTGTTGCAGAAAGCTTGTTCACACATGCTCCTGGAACTCTGGTCCTACCAGCCACAACCACCTTAGCAGCCTTCATCTCCTTTCATTGCTTATGTGGATGCTGGTGACAGTGTGCAAAGGTGCTACCTGGTCCCTGGCAAATTTCTGCTCCCTGTTATTGCAAAGATGTGCAGACATTAGCTGCTTGCCCATGGAAGGATTAGATGCCACTCTCTGGGCTGAGCCATGTTATCCCTTGAGAGGAAGACCTGGCTGACTGCCTCTGTGCAGTTCTCTACTGAATCATTCCACAGGCCTGGACCTGGGTGCCCCTCTCAATTCGAGTTAGCATGTCTTCACTAGACCCACTAAGTCAAACCTTGGAAGATCAACAGTGGCAGCTTCATTCTTCTCTGTAGTATAGACAGACCCCCAGAGGCCAGGTTTCAAACCCGAGTATCTGATCTGCACAGTCCTGGCTAGCCATGTGTGTACTCGCTGCATCCAAACTCGGGTGTGCTGTGAAAAGTGTCCCAGTTTGCCGGTTGGATGCATGCTGCGGCTATTTTCCTAGATGCATCTGTCCAGATGTAATATTTTAGAAACGATGGGGGCATAATTAATAGAATATCGGTTGCCTGTTTAAATAAATGTAGGCAGTGTTGTTGTAGCCACGTTGCTGAAGCCCTAAAGAAGAGCTCTGTGTAAGCTGAAAAGCTTGTCTCAACAAGAGGAGTTGATCCTATAATGACCTCACCCATCTTTTCGGTTTAAATAAATGTCATTTACATGAACAAGCACAGGAATGGGAGTCAGGAGGTCTCAGTTCTACTCACAGTTCTGCAACCCGCTTCCTTTAGAACATAACAAAGCACGTAATCTAGTTTAATGTTATCAACTCCAACCATCAGGCCTGACAAAAGACTTCCCTGGGTCCTGGGGGGAGCTGGCTCTGGCACCCATGGAAGGGGCATGGCCTCAGGCAGAAGGGCTGGGTCTGGGCCTAGCCTCCGTGATTTAAAGGACTTGAGGCTCCAGCTGCTGATGCTGCTGAGGTAGTGGCAGCCGGAACCACCGGGCTTCAGGGCACTTGCCCCCTTTGCACCCTCCCCCCCGTCAGCAGCCAGGCCAACCATACAAAAATCATGGCCCATACTGCAAAAATTATGAGATTGTCCGAAGCTGCAAGGTTTTAAACAGTAAATGTTTTGTTCTCTTTTTGAGTTTGAGGCCTTTAGGATTCAAATTTGCAAGTTTGTCTCTACAATCAGGATTGCTAGAAATGCACTTTAAAAAAAAGGCAATAAAACTTGTATCCCCACATCACTTGAGGCGCTCGGACATTAAGGAAAAACAACTATTACAAGGCTTGTGATAAAATTGCCAGAACTGGTAACACTGCTTGTTGCACTGCAGCTTCCCTATGCATAATACTGGAGATGATCTTTTCCCACCACACCAGGCTCTTGCAAGACTTAGTGCATGACGAGCAATATCTTGTAGCCACTGAAATCAGTGATGAGACTTCCACTGGTCTTCGTGGGAGCAGGATTCAGCTCCAAATGTTTGCAAAGCCATTTGAGAGCGTGAAAAAAGTACTACAGTAGCCTGTGCTATTTGGTGGTTGGCTGGCAGTCTCTCTGCCTGCCACATTGCAGCCATGGCTAGTTGGAACAGAAGAGTTTTCTGCACCCCACCATTGCAAAGCACTGTCCGCTGAGCCCAGGGGAGCTTGTGGGACTTCTGGTGGTACTGCTCCCCCGCGCCCACAGTGTGACCGGGGATCCTCCGAGACATTGAAGAATATGTGGTCATGAATGTTACAGATGCCAAAGGCCAGACCTGAGTGAATGCAGGAGGCCTGAGAGTAAGCTAGGATCTTTGGGGAAAATCAGCTTTCAATCTTAGCAGATGTTTGTATTTTCTAGACTACATTGCCAAGGGGGAGGAACAATAACCTACTTTTGGAAGAGCGTAACGTGAGATTAGCCATGGTTCTTCTAGGCATGGAAGTTTTATTCCATTCCAGGCTGGCAGAGTGAATGTACGATTAGCTGGGAGTCACAGCGGAATCCAATTGTGCCTTTAGATCTTTTGATAGTGCACAATTGTACATACCCACGGAGCTCATTATTAGGAGGCAGCGAGGAGAAAGTGACGGAGTTGAAGTTTGCAAATGACAGTTATCTCCTCCCCTTCCTCCAGTCTCTCCTATGGGAAGTAACTACAGGTTGAAACTCTCTTAACCAGGATTCTCTGGTCCGGCAACATCCATGGTCCGGCACGGATGTTGCAGGACCAGAGAGTCCCGGTGGAAGACCAGCAGCAAGGATCCCTGCAGAGTCAGCAGGGCAGTGGGCAGCCCACAGCAAGTTGCCAGCCGGCCACCCAGCACTTGGCAGTGGGACTGCCCAGTGATGTTGTCTGACCCGGAGCGTGGCTGTCCAGCAGGGCTGGGAGCCGCAGCAGCTCAATGGGACAGGGAGCTGTGGCATGCGTATGGCTGTCCTGCAGGTCCCGGAGCTCCAGGGTGGTATATGTAGCTGCCCAGCGAGTCCCAGAGCCCCAGCACGGAGCTGCCTGGCAGGTCCCAGAGCCACGGCAGCAAGAGCTGCCCAGGAGGGGTCACCAGTGCGGAGAGGCCAGTAGAAGGTAGGGAGCCGGCTGGTAGGCCAGTGGCTGGGTCAGGGGGCCGGTGGCAGGGTTCCAAAATGACCTCCCCTGGTCCTGCTAAATCCCTCATCTGGGACGGTTCAGGTCTCGAGGGTGCTGGACCAGGGAGGTCCAACCTGTAGTATTCTGGAGCCTTGCCTACACAAGATTTTAATAGAGTAACTTAAAAGTGCCACACGATTTTAAAAAATGATTTTTTTTAAGGAATATCCCCCTGCCCTTCCTTGTAGGGCTTATCACAATGCCAACCTATCGGTGACATGGCAGGACAAGAGCCTAGAGTTACAAACCTGATGGCAGATATAACCAACAGGTCAGCAAGCTGGAGAATTCAAATCTTGATTCTAGGCCTCCACCAAGCCTACCGCCACTCTCAGGACAATTATCACGGATCCCATTGGCCCATACCCTGCACCCCCTCCAACACCCAGCCCCAAGCTCAGAATCCTCTCCTCCACCCCAGTCTCCCAGCGTGGCTGACAACCCTTTCACTCAAACTCCCCCTCAGACACCACACCCTCTCCTGCACCCCAGTCCCCTACCCCGAGCTTCCTTCTGCACCCAACCTTTGTCCCAAAGCCTGCACTCCTACATAGGAAAGTGCAGTCTGTGGCCACTTACCAAAATCTTGGAGTGGCCCCCATGAAAAATTATTGTCCACTCCTGCTTTAGGCCAACACTGTCCTTTTCTCTCTCTTACTTTATGCCTGGTTCTGGTCTGCTAGCTTCAGGGGGTAGCCGAGTTAGTCTGTAGAGGATAAACTTGAAAAACAACAAATGGTCTGGTAGCACTTTATAGACTAACAAAACATGTCGATGGTCTCATGAGCTTTCATGGGTGCAGCCCACTTCTGTTCTACTAGTGATTTTTACATGATGCTGGTGAATCCAAGACAAGTGTTGCAGCCACAGAATCGGGCCAGGAGCATTGATTGTTCCGTTACAGAGGTTCATTTTGTAAAGGATTAAAAATGAAATACTCTCTTCGAACAAGTATCACAGAGGGGTAACCGTGTTAGTCTGAATCTGCCAAAACAACCAGAAGTCCTGTGGCACCTTATAAGGACTTCTCTTCGAACAGACTCTGTCAGCATAACACTCATAGGTAATTAAAAATTAAACATTTGAAAGTCTGAATTTAGTTTTCTTTAATTTAAGCCTCTTCTGCATTTCACTCAGCTTGTACAATGGCCATAGACTAATCTCTTTCACTTTGGGGTGAATTATTTAACTTCTGGGTTCTGATGCATCGGGGAAATGTTACTGTATTGGGGATTCTCAGTTCTAGAGATCCCGATTAAGACATTTCGTTTCACTGATGTATTTTTAAATCAGCGCAATTGTTTTTAATTCATTTTTCAGACCTTCTTTTTTCCCCTTTTTAAAAATCCTTTTTAAAAAAGCAGAAATATACATTTCAGGTCCAAGACTAGTATGCAGTGTCCCTTTAAAGGCAGGATTTTCGTCGTCTCCTGGTATTTGACATGAAGGGCTGGGGTATATGGAAAATTCTCCTGACAGAAGCAGTATTTTTCCTTTATGATGATGGGCCTCACACTGCGCCACTAATAAGAAGTGTTTCCTGCTGGGAATCTGACAAGATTTGTAAAGAAACATAACAGTTGCCTCAGTGGGTGCCCCTCAACCATGAAAGATGAGCCCTCTAACCACAAGGCACAGACAAGAATGTTTACGTAAAGTTAGTAGCTGCTTGGCTAAGGAACATAAATTATCGTGGGGCTCTACGCCTGCAGAAAGAGGGAAAGGACCCAGCATGCCGATGAGAGTTCTGAAGATCCTGCCAATCTCTCTCTCTCTAATTTATCCAAGTTCCCAAGCTTAGAAACAGAGCAGGTTCAAGTGTAGGGAGGTGATCAGGGCCACCGAAGGTGGAGGGGGTGCAGGCAAAGGGGGCAGTTGCCCTGGGGGCCAACAATTTAAAACAGCCTGTGTTTCCAGGCTGCTACTGCAGTGGCAGCAATAGCTGGAGCCCCTGGCCCTTGAAATCGCCACCAGAGCCCCATGTGGGATGGTCTAGGCAGTGCTGAAGGCTGGTTGGGGGAAGTTAAACCTAGTCCTGCCCCTTCCACCTGAGGCCACGCCCTTCTGGGGGTCCGGAGCCAAGCCTTCTCCTCCCCCCCCCCCCCCGCACACACACAGTGCCCAGGGCCCAACGAAGTCTCTCACCATCCCTGAGGGTGATATTTCAAACGATGGCAAATGCATATATGAATAGCTCAAATACAGCATCTCCCAGTGCTGTGAGGTCTGGCCTTGTTGGTTGGTTCCTGCTGAGCCAGTCAACAGAAGGTCTCAGCAAACGAGCTGTGCTTGAGTCTAGCTAAAGGCCTGTCCCAAAAAAACCCAAACCTGATTGTGGGTGGGAGGCTGTTTTTAGGCCCTTTGCTCACCTCTCACTTCTATAATTGAGTGCCCCCTCTATATGAAAGGCAAACAGTTTCTACAAGGATGAAAATACAGTCATGTTGGCATAGGGGCTGGAATGGGTTGATCTGTCCTTCTGTGTTGAAAGCAAAGCAGATTATCTTACCTGTTACATCCTTATTCTAACAGGGAAGAGGAGGTGCTTTTGTCATCCCCAGATCATTTGGGAAAATGAATTCTAAACAAAATGAAAGCGAAGCCCCGAGTAATGCAAGTCAGAAGTGTGTTGTGTAACTCTGCTTCTAACAATAGGAACAAGTTCAATAAACAGTTTAGAAGAACAATATCCTGGCTGATTAAGATTTAACTTTTAGATACACAGATTTTTTTTTTTTTTAAAGCTGTAGCAGGCATTTTAGGGCGGAATCAAAGCTATTAAAGCTTCCAAAGTAGTTCTGTGGTGAGTCCTTACTCCTCTTCAGTATGGCCCATAAATATGTTCTAAAGTCTCATAGAGATGGATGGAATTTAAGCATGTGTCTAAAATTAAGCATGTCCTTAAAGTTCTTCTTGAATGGGACTTAGATGACCATATTCAAAATTGCAGCTGTGATCTGCTGGGTGACAGGGGATTCTGGAAAACTTCGTACTTGTATACATAGTTAAGTTTTACAGCTTTTGGCAATGTGTGCATGTATGTGTGAATGAATGTATACATTATATATAAACATTATCTTCGTGTGTATGTGTGTGCGCGTGTGCATGCATGTGTGTATATATTAGAAGATTTACCCAGCATTGCTCAGGTCCAAAATTAATTTTTGGTTTTCTTCATTTAAATCATTGCTCTGGGGTGGGGCTGGGGATGAGGGGTTCAGTACGCAGGCTGCCCTGGGGAGAGAGCACAACCCCAGCTTTCTCTCATCACAGCAGCTTGGGGCCAAGTGAAAAGTGCCTCTCCATGGCTGCTGCAGCTCCAGCGAGCCCAATCGTCGGTAGGATGCATGTCCCCTGACTGGGGCAGGTCCAGGTTCATCTGCCCCCGGCGCTCCCCAGCCAGAGTGAGGAATGGAACAAATTGAGCACTTTCCCATAAGAACATAAGAACATAAGAATGGCCGTACTGGGTCAGACCAAAGGTCCATCTAGCCCAGTATCCTGTCTGCCGACAGTGGCCAGCACCAGATGCCCCAGAGAGGGTGGACCGAAGACAATGATCAAGCCATTTGTCTCCTGCCATCCCTCTCCAGCCTCTGACAAACAGAGGCCAAGGACACCATTTTATCCCCTGGCTAATAGCCTTTTATGGACCTAACCTCCATGAAATTATCTAGCTTCTCTTTAAACTCTATTATAGTCCTAGCCTTCACAGCCTCCTCTGGCAAGGAGTTCCACAGGCTGACTACACGCTGTGTGAAGAAGAACTTTCTTTTATTAGTTTTAAACCTGCTACCCATTACTTTCATTTGGTGTCCTCTAGTTCTTCTATTTAGGGAACTAATAAATAACTTTTCTTTATCGGCCCTCGCCACACCACTCATGATTTTATATACCTCTATCATATCCCCCCTCAGTCTCCTCTTTTCTAAACTGAAAAGTCCCAGTCGCTTTAACCTCTCCTCATATGGGACCCGTTCCAAACCCTTAATCATTTTAGTTGCCCTTTTCTGAACCCTTTCCAAGGCCAAAATATCTTTTTTGAGGTGAGGAGACCACATCTGTACACAGTATTCAAGATGTGGGCGTACCATAGTTTTATACAGGGGCAGTAAGATATTCTGGGTCTTATTTTCTATCCCTTTCTTAATAATTCCTAGCATCCTATTTGCCTTTTTGACCGCCGCTGCACACTGCGTGGAAGTTTTCAGAGAACTGTCCACGATAATTCCAAGATCTCTTTCCTGATTTGTCGTAGCCAAATTAGCCCCCATCATACTGTACGTATAGTTGGGGTTATTTTTCCCGATGTGCATTACTTTACACTTATCCACATTAAATTTCATTTGCCATTTTGTTGCCCAATCACTCAGTTTGGTGAGATCTTCTTGGAGTCCCTCACAGTCTGCTTCTGTCTTGACTATCCTAAACAGTTTGGTATCATCTGCAAACTTTACCACCTCACTGCTTACCCCTTTCTCCAGATCATTTATGAATAAGTTGAACAGGATTGGTCCTAGGACCGACCCTTGGGAGACACTACTAGTTACCCCTCTCCATTATGAAAATTGACCATTTATTCCTACCCTTTGTTTCCTGTCTTTTAACCAGTTCTCAATCCAAGAAAGGACCTTCCCTCTTATCCCATGGCCATGTAATTTACACAAGAGCCTTTGGTGAGGGACCTTGTCAAAGGCTTTCTGAAAATCTAAGTATACTATATCTACTGGATCCCCCTTGTCCGCATGTTTGTTAACCCCTTCAAAGAACTCTAATAGATTAGTAAGACAGGATTTCCCTTTACAGAAACCATGTTGACTTTTGTCCAACAAATTATGTTCTTCTACATACTTCACAATTTTATTCTTTACTATTGTTTCGACTACCTAGTCATTAGGTACGGAAGCCGATTTAAGGGATAGGTTACAAACCACAGATAATAGTTCAGCAATTTCCCATTTGAGTTCTTTTAGAACCCTTGGATGAATGCCATCCGGTCCCGGAGATTTGTTAACATTAAGTTTTTCTATTTGTTCCAAAACCTCCTCTAATGACACTTCAATCCGGGACAGTTCCTCAGATTCATCACCCACAAAGGACGGTGCAGATTTGGGAATCTCCCTAACGTCCTCAGCCGTGAAGACTGAATCAAAGAAATCATTTAGTTTCTCCGCAATGGCTTTATCGTCCTTGATTGCGCCTTTTATAGTTCGATCGTCTAGGGGACCCACAGGTTTTTTAGCAGGCTTAGTTTAAAAACTGCTCTACGGCCTTTTTAATGTTTAGTGCCAGCAGTCTGGTTCCACCCTGGTTTAGGTGGAGCCCATCCTTCCTGTATAGGCTCCCCCTCTCCCAAAAGTGTCCCCAGTTCCTAATAAATCCAAACCCCTCTTCCCTACACCATCGTCTCATCCACGCATTGAGACTCTGAAGCTCTGCCTGCCTACCTGGCCCTGCGCATGGAACTGGAAGCATTTCCGAGAATGCCACCATAGAGGTCCTGGATTTCAGTCTCTTTCCTAGCAGCCTAAATTTGGCCTCCAGGATATCTCTCCTACCCTTCCCTACGTCATTGGTACCTACATGTACCACGACCACCAGCTCCTCCCCAGCACTACACATAAGTCTATCTAGATGCCTCGAGAGATCTTGCACCAGGCAGGCAAGTGACCATACGGTTCTCCCGGTCATCACAAACCCAACTATCTATGTTTCTAACAATCGAATTACCCACTACTAACACCTGCCTCTCCCTAACTGGCATTCCCTCCCCCTCAGAGGTATCCTCAGTGCGAGAGGATACCGCAACATCCTCTGGGAGGAGGGTCCCAACTACGGGATGGTTTCCCTCTGCTCCCATTGAATGCTCTGTTCCCTTGAGACTTTCATCCTCCTTAAGAGCACTGGGGCTCTCAGACTGGAGGTGGGACAGTACTACAGTGTCCCAGAAAGTCTCATCAACATATCTCTCTTCCTCCCTTAGCTCCTCCAGTTCAGCCACCCTGGCCTCCAAAGCCTGATCCCGGTCTCTGAGGGTCAGGAGCTCTTTGCAACGGGTGCACACATATGCCACCCGCCCACAGGGCAGGTAATCATACATGTTACACTCGACGCAATAAACAGGATAGCCCCCACTCTGCTGCTGGGCTTCTGTCTCCATTTTTCTAATGAATAAGTTTAATCAGAAACTGGAATTTTTTTAGCCTCTGGAATATAGATTATTATAAGAGTTATGTTTTAAAGAAGGTCAGAAGTCCCTAGTGCCCTCTAACCTCCCCCTCTAACCTCCCTCTCCAAACTCCCTGTTAGCTGTTCCTGTTCGCAAGCTCCCTGGTCGCTGAGTCACAGGCTTATATAGCTCTGGTAGCCCCTCCCCCGACTGAGGCTCAGCCAATTAACAGAGGCTTCTAGATTTCAAACCTTTTAGAAGCTCCTTCAAACAAACAAACCAACCAACCAACCAAACACACAAACACAAGCTCAGCACACAGCAAATAACTCCCCCACACACAAACACACACTCCAGACAGCCACTTACCACAAGGGTCCCGTTTTTACTCCTCTTTTACCTGGAGAACTCCCTGTTTGCTGTTCCTGTTCCCCTCGCTCCCTAACGAAGGGGAACAGCCAGCAACGTACGCGTACAAATTAGGGAGTGGGCTTCAGTCCCTCCCCCCTTCCCTAAAGAGTGCCGGGGGGGGGGTGGAGGCTCAGGATTGGGGCAGTCCTGGATGGGGGAGTCATGCCCCCAGCCAGACCCTTTCACCTGCCTGGTTTTCTGTCTCTTTTCTGTATGGTTTTTTGTGTCCTCAGAGGCATTGGGGGTGGGTAGCTTGCAGCCCTCCTCCCACACAAATCCTTACCTTGCTTTAAGTTATGATAAGCGGAAGCTGCATACCGAATTTTGTGGTCCTAGCTCTTACCATTTACGAGGAGTTCTTGAACAAACAGACAGATGGACAGACAGACTTGCTCGCTCACTCACAGAAAAGCGCTCTCAAATATTTTGTAGATATATGTTTGTGTAATATACATACACACATAAGTTCATATATGAGATTTAGTGCCAGTTACTGTGCATAAAGCATTCATTGCTTCCTTTTAGTTTGGCTGATGTCCGATGTAAAACAGAACTCAATGTCAAGAAAAAAGTCAACTTCTAACATGCTGTTTTACTTTTGTTTTAGGCTCGCAAAAGCCTTTTTGACCACGACAGATGTAGTTAAACAAACACATCCTCCAAGAAGAAAAATGCACTTAACTGTGTTTTTGTTTGGTTTCTTCCCCCTTTTCCCCATGCTCCAAAAGGTTTTAATCTTTTTCTCTTTGACTGGTCTATATCTTTATATATATAAAAAGTAATGCATCTAATCTGACTCAAATAGAATTCATGCTCTCTCTTCTGTTCGTCTATGATTTCATCAGTGCGCTGCTTTCTCCCCATCTCCGCCTTTTCGTTCCCAACAAAATCTCACAAACAAATTCGGTCCTTGGTCTTTTTAGATCAGTGGTGTCTGTTTCGATAATTGGTGTATGTTTAGACAGCGATGTGGTAATCAATGGTTATAGTACAGCCATTTCATTGTTACCATTCTGGGCAGTTAGTTACCAGCTCTGCTGGTAGGGATAACTAGTGCCTTCTGGGGAGAGGGTGCAGAACTTAAATGCTGACCTTCCTAAAGTCTGACTGGTCCCCCCATTTTCTTTCTTATGCTTTTACTAGCAAAGAAGAGAGACCTGTTGATCATGTTTTTCCAAACTGAATCATCCCATCTGTCTTCTAAAGGAGAGGTCCGTTTTTAATCTGTGTCTTTTCAAAACCCTGGGCAGGTGAAAAACTCGACCGGCTGACTGGCCCAAGAAACATCAAATCTCCAGTATCAAAACTCGGTGGTGCCATGTCTGGATTGCAGATGCTCCCTGAGTGCACCAGATGTGGCAATGGGATCGTGTAAGTAAAGGATATCTCCAGAGGATTAGCCATCAATAACACCATGCAGTGGAGTGGGACAGTTAGCTCTTCACAGGACTTCTGCTGTGATCATTGTTCCCTCTAATCTTTTCCAGCCATGTGCGGATTTTTCCAGCCACGTGCGGAATAATTTATGTGCACCAAGGCATGTGGGAATGTGCACCACCAGTATAAACATAAACCTAGCTATAGGTGCTCTGCTAATCAGCTGGGCGCCATTTGAATCTGTCCTGAGAGGCTTCACACACTCACACAACTTACAGGGAGCACTGGCTCTGATCAGGGGCAGATGAGAATTTTGCAGGGCCTGGGGCAGCACAATTTCGCGCATGCGCCACGGCCACAGCCGACAGGTAGTAGCGCGTGTGCGGAGCCTATTGAAGCGCAGGGCCTGGAGCAGCCGCCCCGCTCGCCCTGCCCTATATCCACCGCTGGCTGTGATATTCATCTAATAGAAGTGCATGTATTAATACATACAGCACAGTCCTCCCAGGCTTAATATTTTTTGCCAGCCATCCCTGTACATAAGACATAACACTGGAATAAGGTGACATTCTGCAGTACAGTTGGGGTTGCCTTTTCAAGAGGCAAAGAAATATGACCATGATAATGATGTAGCAATGATTTCTAATGAAGCGCATGATCTTACCATACTTCTTATAATATACTGGCCCGATGCATGTGAATGGTCTCAGAAATTATTGCAGCCCTTTATTACCCCACACCAGAGTTCTCATTTGGCTCAAGTGGGAGAGGCCTGAATATGTCATGCAGAAGTAGCTCGGTTCAGACCTGGTGGATGACTGTATGTCTGTAGGGCAGTGTTTCTTAAACTTTTTAAGACCGAGGAACACCAAACAATAATTTTTTTTTAATGAGGAACACCAATGATTTTTTGTTGAGGAGGAAAAAAAAGGGGGGGGAAAGTTATTGAGGAAAAAAAAGGTCACCTGCCCCTTTAAGGGCAGCCATTTTGAACTCTGTTGTTCTCTGCGGCACAGTGGTGCGCCACGGAACACAGTTTAAGAAGCACTGCTGTAGGGTCTTATCTACTCAACTAGCCTTGCAGTGCTGGGTTGTTTGGGGCAAGGGGGTTGAGAAAAGTCCCACTGTTGCAGTGTTATAGAGAGAATACATGCATTTTTACCAGCCGTTTAGAGGGTGTCCGAGCCGGGCTTGCTGACAACATGGTAAAGTTCCTGTCCACTGTTTGTCTTCACATTTCCATCAGTGTTACCATGGCGGGGGAAGGGGAGGGAGTGCAGAGGTGGAAGATATCCCCAAAGCAACTGGTGTGGACAGAGCTTGTGTGTATGAAGATCTTTCATTACATTAGTGTGTGAAAGGGCTAATGCTTTAGCCTAAGGGGATGGCTCCCTGCTCTCACAGAGAGGTCTTGCCATCATCCTGGCTCAGTATAATACTCCAGACCCAGTGTCATGCCAAGACATGGGGTAAGGAACTCAGGCTGTGAAGCAGCAACCCACAGGAATAGGAAAGGGCTAACCGTGGACATCCCTTCAAGGTCCGATCTTTGAAGGGGCCTAGTGTGTCATGGAAGGTACTGAGCACCACACACGCACACCACCCTTGAAAGCAACTGAATGTTGATCTGTGCACTGCACTGTACAGAAAGTGAAGGAGACACGATTCCCCACCCAGTGAGCTTACATCTAAACAATGTCAACAAGGCAGGGGAGGTGATATCTTTTTACAGAAGTTTACTAAGAGAAGTTGATCCAGTAAAAGACATTACCTCACCCCCCCGGCCTTTGAGGAATGGGGGGACAGACTAAGGCTGTTAGGCTTTGAGAAAGAAATGGGATTTCAAGGAAGAGGTAAAGAAGGAGCAGATGCGGAAATGCCACACTGGAATGGGAAGGGTGTCTGGGGCAAAGGTGACCATGTGGGAGGTGCTGCGGAGACAGGCAGGGAAGAAGGAAACAAAGAGGAGGACCAGGTGAGAGGGGCATGGGGGGGATCATGATGAAGTTGTGCAGCACCTTGAAACTGAGGAGAGCTTGATGCAGAAGGCAGGAGGGAACCAGTCCAGGACTTGAGGCACTGAAGTTAGCAGGGATTTTGCTACTGACATCAGTGGGAGCAGGATTAGGCCCTTGAGGGAGCGGTGAAGATGATCAGCACAGTGGGTGAGGAATTTTCCCAGTGGGATTTTAGATGAGCCCCGGGGGTGTCAAAGACGGAGGCAAAAGAGGTTGCAGGGGGATAGCTCCAAAATGTCAGTAAATGCTACTTATTTTCACGTTTCTTTGCTATGCCGGGTAGTAGAACAAGCTGCTGTTGCTTCTGATGTCAGCCTGGTTTGTAACCTGTCTTCTCTTACACTCGACAGAGGGACAATCGTCAAAGCTCGGGACAAGCTCTATCACCCAGAATGTTTCATGTGCAATGACTGTGGCCTAAACCTGAAGCAGAGGGGGTATTTCTTCATCGAGGAGCAGCTGTACTGCGAAACGCATGCCAAGGAAAGGGTTAAGCCCCCTGAAGGATATGATGTTGTGGCTGTTTATCCAAACGCTAAAGTTGAACTTGTCTAAGTGCTTACTCTATTCCTGGAGAGGTCAAAAGGCAACTCGCCCACCCACACACACGCCGCTAGTTTTAAAATATGTCTGTAATCAACTCCGATTACTAGCGGCTCAGTAAAATGCCTATTCATAGATAAAGTGCTTTACACTAGGGATATCAAGGGGATGGTGTTGAAAGCATATGAGCAGGTTTTTTCCTTCCTTTTGACGCTCTGCTTTTGGGTTGTGCTGAGTTTTTAAATAATTTCTGCCTTGGCCTTGTCCAAGATCTGTGTAAATATTGAATAATTTTCTGCTATGTTTCATATAAAACCAGTATTCTGTTTTCCCCCCTCTTCATTTTAAAATGTAGGGAAAACATTTTAAAAGTTCAAAGAAATAAGGCACTTTGACAAAAGAAACTAACATTGCATTGCTTTAGATTCAGACCTTTCGGTAACACATTGCTCACTGGCTTTGAGTGCTAAAAAAATTGAGACCAAGTGGAAGCTGTGGTCCAGCAATGCAGCACTGGTAGTGGTGTTGAGAGAGTTTTATACAAGATCTGATATTAAGCAGAGATGACTGTCCTGGGCAAAAATGGTCTTTTTAAAAAAGTAGTCACAGTGAAATTCACTAGTTACATGACATGGCATTCGCCTGATCTACAGACCTGATCCAGATTTTAATCAAACAGAACCGAAAAAGCACTGTACACCTGCTGTGAGGTTTGCTTTTCTATTTTCTCATAGTTTCTGGAATTCTATAGTGTTTAATGCTTAGGACCTTGAAATAGTACTGGAGCTGCCTGGGCGATTCCTGAACTGATCTTCAGCTCCTAAGCTTGCCTGCTTTGTTCTTCCTCCAGCAACAGGTATCTTTTGTTCATCATAGGCCTGATCCAGCTTTTGCTATTTTCAGTGGCCCCTAGAATTTTACAGAAGCTCTCTGTAATTTCACAGCTGTGGAACCAGTAGTAAAATCCATCACAAATGTAGTAAGTAACATGAAAACTGAAAAATGCAGGTCTGAGCTCCTTCTTTCTTGTCTTTCTGATCTGGTGGGATCAGATTTAGACCCACTGCTGCTCAGCCCAAAGCTGAGCCATTAACAAGGTCTGGGTTCCCTTTTGTTTTGGGGAAATGTTTGGTTTTCTTGGGAGACAAGTTTTGCCCTGGTGTTTGGAGGTTTTTCTTTTTCTTGGGCGTCCTGCTGGGATGGCCTCCAGTATTGGCTGAACGCAGGGCCGTTTTGCAAGCTGGGAGCTGAGATCGCCACTCATGCTAATAGAAGCCATGTGGCCAATTTTCCCCATGCAGTGCTTTGGAAACCCTACCCCTTCATTACCAGCACATTAAAAAGAAGAAGCCTGGAAACATTTTTCTTTTAGGTCATGTCTGCTGCTGTAGGCAGTAGGATGCATTTGCTACACTAACCATCAGACACTAACCAGCACATGAGATTAGTCCACCCTTAGGGACTGAAGTTGCTCTCCAGATAGAATTAGAGCACATATCTCTGTGAACACTGCTGGACTGTAGTTCCTCCAACTTCCTTTGGCATCAGTGTGGGTTGAAAACACTCAGCTTGCAGGAATATGCAACCTTTGAGCCTGTCACAGGGCGAGGCCACCTGTTCCCCTTTGGAGGGGGAAGGGTGTTGGGCCTCTGAGGCCCCTTGAGTGGTGCTCAACCCCGCATGTGTCCTAATGGCCACAGTCAATAGTAAAACCCTTCCTCACTGAGGCAGTTAGGCCTAACAGCCAACGTCACAGTAACACTCACCTCAGCAGGGTAGCCAGGCCTACGGCCCTAGTCCATAGAACAGCTCCCTTCGTGCAGGCAGCATGGCCTAGCAGCCGGAGTCAATAATAATGGGGCAGGTAGAACTTCTCGTGGGGTTGAGGAGGAGGGGGTAAAGGAAACCCAGGACTGCCCTTTCCACCCGGGTCCTAGCCCAGGGCTCTATCAGCGATGGAGTGGTCTACCATTTAGTTCAGTGGGGAATCCTACCAAAACACACCAAGCACCTGAGGTACAACTCTCTGTCCTGGGCTACTTCCTACCAGTCTCTCCTGCATAGTCTTCTCCATATCTTTCCCCCAGACCAGGTTTAAAAGTGGCTTTAAACAGAACAGCAGGGGAAAATCACCTTTTTTGTGCATTGGAAAGCTGAAAGTTGAACTGCATGTACAACTTTTATACTGCAGAAACCCTACTGACCCCACTCCCGGGGAGCCAGCGTATAACCAGAACAGAAACCGATGAGCTGATGCTTATCGGGTACTGTTTAAATGGTTACACTTTTCTATCCCTAGCATCGTCACTATAACGATGGGTCTCTGCACTTCCTCTGTAAAATATCACTTGTGGTTTATTTCCTCTAGCTTCATTGTTCCACTTAAGTTTGTGTTCACTTTCTCATGCGCTCTTTAGCTAATTGTCTGCTTAATAAGAAGTAATGGTAGTCCAGAAATGGAGGGCAAGAGATACGGGATGTGCTGCCATAGGTTTCCTTGACATACTCAGCTGGAAGATGGGAAGGACGCATGCAGTATTGTTTAATCAAACACCAAGATTTAAGTTTGAAAGTCATTTCCCCCTATTGTAAGTTCTCTCTCTCAGAAAGCCATTGCTTAGTATTATCAGATACGGGTCACAAGTATGTATGCTCATTGGGTTGCTTGACTCGAAACAGACACTTTACACCCCTCTGACTCCCGCAGATAAATAGTCAAAACATCTCTTCCCTCACTATTCAGAGATTTGCAGCACCAAAGAATGACAGCTAATGCCAGATCAGCATGTGAAATAATAATCATATAATGACCCGGCAGTAAGTCAGAACTTAGCATCGTGGCATAGAGCAAAACATGAACGTTTCTGAACCAATAGGATTGAGTGCAGGCTTGAGTGGGCAGGAGGAAGTGCACAGCGAGGCCGGCCTACCCAGCTTTTCCAAATGGATTATTGTGAGAACGACGTATTTGTCAGGTGGAGCCATCTATCACTGTCCAGTATCTAGGACTTCTGTTCAGCTCTATTTATAAGGCAGTTTTTCACACTGCAGGTGTCCCGCATGCTCTTCAGATGTGTTGTAATGCTAGCAGGAGGCGCAACTTAGACATTCACACATTGCTTCATTACCCTTGTGTTTAAATGTATAAATCAAGTAAACCGTTCACTTAGGGATCCTCGGGGGGTCTCACTTAACTGTTATATAAACAACAATGCTGGCAAGATCTGAGGTAAGGGATTCAAACAAACCTCTCTTTTTATTTGAAAATAATTCCCACAAATCAACATTTCCATACATTTGTCTCATAGCCACTCTTCCTTATGAGTAATTAACTCATTTGATTCCCCCTCTCTCCCCCCAAGTAGCTTAAAATGGAGCCACCTCACATAGTAATATCCTGTGGTAAATTAGTTTCAGGACATATTCCATTTCACTGACATTATTTGTCTTGTAACAAATGGCTAAAACTAGGCTGCTGTTCTGCTTGCTTTGCCAGGCTAGTGACAGGAATGAACTGTGTAAATACCGTAAGTGTCTGTTAACTCTGTTATTTAACTCTGTAAAGCATTTGGAGGAGAGCGTTTATATGAAATGCCAAATAAAGTTGTACTGTCAGTTTCATGTATCTCATTGATTATAGTTGGGTTGTTCATTTATCTAGCAACAAAGCTCTTCATTGTCCCGGTAGGCCCTGTATAACATGCGCATTGTTCCCACAGTGTCCAAACACAGGATATGCCATTTCAGCTTAAACCAGGGAAGTGGAAGTAACCATTACTTAATCACATTTTAACATCCCTAATATAAATAGAAGGTACATGTTCTTGGGTATAGATTTCCTTTGGGAAATAATGTTATTGATTTATTGTGTTTGCAGTGTTGTTGCAGTCATGTTGGTCCTAAGATGTTAGAGACACAATGTGAGTGGGGTAATATCTTTTACTGGACCAGCTGCTAGACCCAAAGAGGAGTTCTATGTAGCTTGAAAGTTTGTACCTTCCATCAACAGAAGTTGGTCCAGTAAAAGGTACTATCTCTGTTATTGATTTATGACCGTATTTTTTCCTAAAGGACACAGTATTCTTGAGGTATGAGAGCAAAGAATTAATGCCATTTGAATTGGTATGTATATAATTATTCTTTATGCAGAAGAGCTATCATTGCTTTATGCTCCCAAGCAAGCCCCTCTATCATCTCTGGAAAAGGAATGGACAGTTGGTGGATTAAGTAAATCTGGTTGGATTAAGAATGCTGATTGTGTCCATATTGCTCACTCATTCTTGTCTTAAAAATGATTCTGGACCTGTATGTAAGCATCCAAGTAACTTTACTCAGAGGAGTATTCTCATTGCATTTAATGGGGTTAATTGACTGAGTGAAGTTACTCATAGAATCGTAGAAGTGGAAGGGATCTCGTTAGCTCATCTAGTCCAGTCCCCTGCATTCAAGACAGGACTACATAGTAACTAAACCCTTTCTAACTGATATTTGACTAACCTTTTTTAAAAAAAAAAACTTCCAATGACAGAGATTTCACAACTTCCCTTGGCAATTTGTTCCGGTGCTTAACCCTGATAGTTAGCTTTTTTCCCAATGTCCAACCTAAACCTCCCTTTCTGCAATTTCAGCCCATTTCTTCTTGTCCCATCCTTAGAGATTAACAAGGACAATTTTTCACCTTCCTCCTTGTAACAACCAGTTAGGTACTTGAAAACACTTTATCAAGTTCCCCACTCAGCTCTCTCTTTTTCAGACTAAACAAACCCAGGTTTTTTCAGTCTTTCCTTGGTAGGTCATGTTTTCTCAACCTTTAATCATTTTTGTTGCTCTAGACTTTCTCCAATTTGTCTATATCTTTTCTGGAATGTGGTGTCTGGAACTGGACACATGCTAAGCATTGGCAGGATCTACCCCAAGAGAAGTGTCCTGCCATGCCAAATGATACAGATCAGAACTGCAATGGAGTTTTCCTTTATTAACTGTTCATTCTTTGAGATTCCCTTCCCTAGCTCACACATGTACTGTCTGCCCACATACCAACATGGCCATTCTAACTATCTAGGCATTGGAGCACCCCAGTCATTCCCCCCTTTTACCAAGAAGAATCATGTATTGGGGTCTCAGAAGGGACTGGTGCAAGAGATATTCTAGTGCAGTGTTTCTTAAATTGTGTTCCGGGGCACACTGGTGTTCCGTGAGGCAGTCAGAGGTGTGCCACAGAGAACAACGGAGTTCAAAATGGCCGTCCTTAAAGGGGCAGGTGACTTTTTTTTTTTGGTCGATAACTTTTCCCCGTCCCGTCCCCCCCCCTTTTTTTTCTCTCCACAAAAAATCCTTGGTGTTCCTCATTAAAAAAAATTGTTTGGTGTTCCTCAGTCTTAAAAAGTTTAAAAAACACTGTTCTAGTGTGTCCTACATCACCTAAGGTTCCCCCCCCCCCCCAGCAATCCTGAGAGCCAGGTTTGCTGCCTTCACAGCGTCTTTTTGCTGCCAGAGCCATCAGAGTCAGATTCAGGATATAAACCCCAGACTACTGCTGGCTGACTGGTGCTGGGGCAAGAGTCACTACTAGAGAATTTGGTTGGAGATCCTTTTCTGGAAGAGATTGTGGCTCTGTTATTCGGACCATTGAGTTTCTCAGCTGGATGGATATGGGGCGACTTACCTACAATGAGGTTCACTGTGCACTTTACCAGACCTCTTTCCCTGAGGACAGAACACAAACTCTGAAGGTTTTATAAGGTCCTGCCCCATGACTACATGATTCCGCCTCGCTGACAAGTCTGTTTATTTGTTTACAGCTGTAGATATTTTAGGACAGGACCCAGATGGAGGGTTTTATTTGTGAGGGCACAAGGTGAAGTAAGAAATGTGCACATGCTGCCTGGCTAATGGCTGATCGTAGCCGCCTCTGCTCTTTACTACCGGGCTTTGAAAAGGACAAGTTCATTTACATGGAAAGGTGAATCCATCAAAAAGATTTTGTCCCTAATTCCGGGTGTACTCACAAGAGTGTTGGTATCAAGAGTCACCTCCCCAGGCCCCAAGTG
Source organism: Pelochelys cantorii (assembly GCA_032595735.1). NCBI lineage: Eukaryota > Metazoa > Chordata > Testudines > Trionychidae > Pelochelys > Pelochelys cantorii. The sequence goes on from CM064340.1 coordinate 17,396,075, forward strand.
CAGTAGGCTCCCACCTGCAAGCAGAGAACGAATGCAACGAGTATCTGATCCTGCATTCTCAGTGCCCAGAGAAGGCCCATCGCTGTTGTCGTGGCTGGAAGGGATGACTCTCAGTTGCTCGGATAATCTAGAGGTGGACACAGAAATAGCTAAGAGTGACCATGTGTCATTGTGGACACACGGTCCTTCTCAGAACTATCTGACATGAAGGCCACTTTCTCTAACCTGCAAATGACTACAGATTGAGACTGAGCTGAGACAGTCCCCAAGATGGCTCCTCTCTGATGAGACATGTGCTGGCTTGAGCTATATGTTGTGTCTTTGCCTTTTGCTTTTTCTTCTGCCTCCATTACAATTTTGATCCTGTGTACCTGAGCCTTTTGGTACAAAACTATAACTTTTCCTTTATCCAGAGTTCATATCTTGCCTCTGCCCATATTAACTCCTGCCAAAAGCCAATGGAAGCAGTCAACAGCTGCCAAGCAGAGGGACAGATGTGAACATGTTTCTGGTCGGCACAGGCTCAGTGCAGGCGCTGCTTTGGCTGCTGCAAGCTACTGTAAATGGGTTTTCCCTTTTCAGTCTACAAGCTGCCCATAAGACTCAGCAAAGCGATCACCTGACAGCTGTTTGGAGCCATGTGTAGAATGAATTAAGTGGGTCTCAGCCCAGATCCTAATGCACAGGTGTCCACATCCCATGAAACCACTGCTAAAGTTGGCACTGTGTAAGTCTTAGTAAGGAGCCAAGAATTGAATGGGCATAAAGACCAAGCTGTTCTCAGCACTGCACGTACTTCCCCAGAACAGAGTTGAGACACGAGTGGGGGGGGGCAGTATTCCGTATATCTATCAAATGAATAATGGGGGAAAGTGAATTCTTTGTGTATGAGACAGCAAGTGCTGGATCGCCTTTTATACTTCACTGTAAGTAATTAGGGTGACCAGAGAAAATCTATCAAGCAGACACGCAGGGACTCTCAGGCATTGGTGCACATTACCTGGGATTCAAATCCAGTGATAAGCAGGCTTAACTAGCATGGGCACAGATCCAGATGCTTCGTCACCTGCTCAAAACACTGCATATTTTAAGATTAAGGAAGATTTGCCATGCTCATTAGCTAGCATGGCAAAGGACATGTTCTGGACAATCCTGCCTGGAAAGAATTTTTGAATGTAAAGGTTGGACCTCCCTCATCCAGCACCCACAAGACCTGACTGGTCCTGGATGAGGGATTTTTCTAGACCAGGGTCGGTTATTTCAGGCCCCCTGCTGCTGCTGCTCCCCCCCCCCCCCAGCTGCTATTCCTCACCAGGCTTCCTGGCTCAGGCCCAGCCAAAGAGTTTGCGGTGCCCAAGGCGGCATGTTGTGGTTGTCTGCACTGCATGGCTGAGCGGCTCTCAGCCAGGGCAGTGAGCAATCAGCTGGGTGGGCAGGTGCTGGACAGCATGGGGCCCTGAAGGTGCGGGGCCCAAGGCAACCACCTTGCTCGCCTTCCCTTAAGGCTGGGCCTGTCCTGGCTCCGCCCCTGCAGCTCAGCTGAGCCACGCGCTAGCTCCCTGCTCCCCATGTCCTCCCCACAGCCCAGTTGAGCCATGTACTGGCTCCCTGCCCACCATTTCCTCCCCCCTCCCAGCCCAACCGAGATGCACACCAGCTCCTGCCTCTGATCCTGGAATATCCATGTCATGCCGGACCACAGATGTTGCCGGACCAGAGAATCCTGGATTTTAGAGGTGCAACCTGTACCTGTAAGGCAAAGGAGAAAAAAACCACAAAATATGAGTCAATATAAAAGAGCAACCATATTTTACAAATAGCCTTCTTTTATTCTTCACCCCTAGTTCACCAGCTTCAATCCCACCCCGATGGTTAGCTATGGAAAGGTGCTGACTCTTCAGTGACCAATATGATATGAATTTGGCTACGGTTCAGTTCCTGCTAGACAGAAGTCTGCAGCACAAAAGCCTCTGCCACCAATGGTATCAGTTGTAATTAGGAGCGTGAGCAGCAAACCCTGAGAAGCAAATAGGCCAGAGGTTGAAATAACTTGTCATAGTTTGAATTTGTCCCCTCAGTTCCATAGTAACAGGGCAACGTTGGGGAGCCAGCAGCAGCACCCCATGTCAGGGAGCTGGGGGGTTGGTCTTCGCAGCTGTCAAAGTAACACCTTGTAAGAACACTAAACAAAAATACTCTTCATAATACAAAAGTGGACATCTGCCACTGAGTAATCATTGGGCACAAAATAAGTAGAGGGACTAAGAAGAAACCTCCAGACATGTAAAATGGTGACCTACATGAAGCCTGCATACTGATCCTAGCTAATAGGTTGTTTTTGTTCATTGTCATAATGTGACTGTACTTGATTTATCAGTTGGTTTCAAACACTTAGTGGACATTTTTAAACTACACACACACACAGAGCTTAGGCCCAAGAACTCCCTGCCTAAACAGACCATTAAATGTTACGAAGCAGTCAGTAGCAAAAAGGCTAGGAGAAGGGGTGGCACAGCTAGCGTCCTCTGTCCCTCCCCCCCAACACACTTTGGATGGTAAAACACTTTCCTAATTCAGTCATTGATGGGAAATACAAAACCAATGTTATCTTTCAATATTTGTAACTGTTTGGACCTAATGAGCTGCCTGAAGAGAAAGTGTCCACACCCCCATCCCAGCTGGTAATTATTTGGACTTTACCATCTCATTACAATTAAAGTTAAGTCTGTATGATTGGCTTGTAGCCACTTTTCACCAGACCAGAATTTATTGCTTGGGCCTGCTACAAGCCAGAGATCTTAGACCACAGGGGGCGGTCCCACTTGCCTTTTACTAGCACACTGGGTACTGACAAGCTATTGTTTGCTTCGTTATGCTTTTTATAAAAAAAAAAAATCCTCGTGCACCTAATGTGTTTTTAAAGGGGATCAGATGCACTTGGCAAACTATTGCTACTGCTGCAACTTCCACATCATTTCTTTGCCAGTGAGACCATTTTCAGTCCTTCCACAACTCCAAGATAAATGGATTGCATGTTTTTTCTCCTATTTTTTTCCTAGTAAGACCCAATACAAGATTAAATTATGGCAGCAACTTTTCCCTGATAGGAGCTTGTCATAAACTGGACTAAATTTCTCAGAAGTCCCTGGCTGTTTTGAGCTTGACCCTGGTGCAGTCAGTTTCTCTCCCAGCCAAGTCCCGCTTGCTGTTTATTTATGTGATCACTTCTGTCTGGGGGAAATGGGCTGATTTCCTAGGCAGGACAGGTCAAGGACACTGAAGAGAAACAACATGTTCAAGGCCAGATTCTGTGCTGTGGCTCCAGAGAGATGCCCTTCAGAGCCGTCAGCCTAGGGAGGTGTAGGACAAAGACAGAGATATACTACCCAGGTTCTGGATGGCTGCAGGGGTGAAAGGCCTCTGCTGTCCTATAGAGCAGTTCAAGGTCTGCCTCACAGGCTGTAACACAGTGGGACCCACTACTGCAGTGCCTCCTGCTGCTTACTCTTGGAATTAGCTCATTTTCCAGCTGGTGTCTTGCCTGCTGTTACCTATTATTGGCTCCACCCACATCCCTCCCAGACAGCACCATCCTCCCCTCTGCATATTGCCCTGCGCCAGTTCCCCACACTCTGGGGCCTTCCTTCCCAGGGTACCCCAACCCCCTATGCCCACCTTGCCTTAGTGACTCACTTCCAATCTTCATCTCCCAGCAGTTCCCAACCTTTTCTAGATGGGGACCCATTATGACAATTCAGGAAGACTTGGCAATTCAAAAACAGGGGGAGGAGAGGCAGAGCCACCTGGGGAGACACTTGGCGACCCTTTTGAAATAGGGTTGCGAGATGGTTTCAACAAAAATACTGGACACACTTGACATTATATCACAATCTACATTACATCTTATTTAGAAAATACTGGACATTTATATTTTCTCAATTTGTTTCCCAAACAGAAAGCTCAAATACTGGACTGTCCAATTCAAAACTGGACACCTGGCAACCCTATTTTGAAATGTAATGGTGACCCATATTTGGGTCACAGCCCATAGGCTGGGAAACCCTGAGCCCCTTACCTCAGGGACAAACTGCAGTCTGAAATGGCCACTCCTCCTTGGCCCAGGTGTGTGGACCTGTGCTTTTGCCTACCCTGACTGCCTCTCTGAAGCCCTAATGCTCTCTGGCCTTGAGAGCAAGGCCTCAGTTTGGGAGCTCCCCAGCCCTGCCCTGTGTCAAAAAGCCTCTAGCTTCCCTGGCAGCATGGTCCCTTCTGCTCCCCAGTTGGAGCATGAGTGAGTGAGTCTCTGCCCCTCCAGGAGCCCTTATTTATAGAGCCCCAGCTCTCTCCCAGGGCTGAATTTAACCCTTCTTTAACCAGTGCGGGGCAGATGCCCCATCACACAGGCCCTTACGTTTAAAAGTCAGGAACATTAAAAGCTAAGGGGCCTCGCTTCATTCTCCAATCCCTCACCTTGCAGCTGGGCGGTGCAGACGCCTTAGAGCCACAAATCCTGGGCACAAAAGACGTTGAAACCTGCATTTCAAAAGTGTTGCACTCCTGCTGGTATTCTCTGCACCTCTGAGAAATCACGCCTTAAGGATGGATTCTCCTTTCCAGTGTAGTGTATTGGGCCAGATTCCGGCTCCTGCCATGGTTTCTTAGTGCACCCCTACACAGTCATGGCACAGGAGTAGGAGGGGGAGTGGATGGAACATTTTGTGCAATTCTAGGCTGCTTTAATTTACACTGACACTCATATTGGCTCCTGAAGCAACCTAGATAGGTACTCTCCTCTGAGGTCCAGATTTCACCTCGGCGGCTGAGAGGTGCAGAACTGAATAGGTCCCATCGACCTCCCTAGGTACAGCAACATAAGAACATAGAGAATCAAGCCCTGGGTGTTAGATTCCACCCCTAATTTCTGTGCTTCCACTGAAGTAGAAGCAGGGTAGCTGCACATGGCAGGAAAGATTTACTTTTCTTTTCCATGGCGATAAAGAGCAAACAACGTTACTGAAAAGGCCAAGTGCTGGTGACTAGTTTCTGTTTGCTCTCAAAGCTCCAGGTCCTGGCGCATGAGCAAAACAAGCATCTGCACTTACAAAAACAAGGGGCGCTGTTGATGGAGGGGGAGCTATGCACAAGATGCAAACTACCATCTGTTGCTGCAGAGGCATGTTTGCTCTCTCCTTCCTGTCTCCTTCTGGGCTTGTTTTTTTTAAAAATATTTTACAGAGGACCCTTATTTATTAGGTCCTCACCCTGCAGACACTTCAACAACATCATAGGGGTTTCGGGGAGGGGGGGGGAATGAGGATGGTGTTTTGGGTGGGATTTTTTTTTTTTTTTTTGCATCACTGGAATTCTGCTGCATCTCAGACTTGGCCTGCAGAGTGGGGGCGGTTCCACCTTGCGCCAAACCCAGTCTGCATGCACATTGTCTAAGGGCAAACTCCCTCCCTACTTGGAGCCAGCATTTCTTAACAAGGTCACAAATAATAACCCTGTGAATTCCAAGTATAGCTATTATTAGGATTCCTCTTGTGGGACTTCTCTGACCCAGACCTTTATTCCCCTTGCCCATCTCTATGTCCAGGAGCAGTGGATGAGTTACATCTTCCACGGTGCATCACGAAGCATCTCTGCACAGGGTTCAGAACCGTGTGGGTCACTACAGCCCAGCCGTCTTGTGCCAGGGCCCAATCCTCTTTTCAGTGAAGTTTACATTAAAACTCCCATTAACATAAGAACGGCCATACTGGGTCAGAACAAAGGTTGATATAGCCCAGTATCATGTCTTCTGACAGCGGCCAATGCCAGATGCCCCAGAGGGGGTGAACAGAAACAGGGAATCATCAAGAGGGATCTCTCCTGTCATCCATTTCCAGCCCCTGACAGACAGAGACTGGGGATGCCATTCCTACCCATTCTGGCTAATAAGTATTGACGGAACTTTCCATGATTTCGCTAAGATCCCTCGATTTGCATTCTGCAGCTTTCACCTGCTTTTAGGCTGAGATTTTTCAAAGCAGCCTAAACTAGGATTTACCTGCACATCTGACAGTCCTGCCACTAAAGCACCTGGACAAGCGCTGAAAATCTCAGCCTCTATCACCTTCCCCCCCCCCCCCTTCCAGTTGTGCCATGAATATTTTTGTAGTGTCCCAAGTTTACTGTTTGCTGCTAAATTTCAACTGCACCTTTAGCTGTGTACTCAACATGCTAAATCTCAAGATTCTGGTTCTCCAGAGGCTGCCAGTAAAAGCAGAGAATTGATTTTCCAGCAAACAGCTTTAACATGTACCTGTTTCACTCCATTACCCAGAAGGAGGACAGCACGGCCCATCTGAATTTGTGTTTGTTTGCTCGCTCTGTTGAGTTACAGTACGTAGAACCTATGATTACAGTGACATAATCGGCATACGATTTGCAGATGTTGCTGGTTTTCCTGGAGAATATTTTCCTTAAACCACATCTGTAAAAATGCTTCTCATAAAGCATGAAGTCACCCTTTTTCTTTTTCAGTCACTGGCGCACATCATATATCCCAAACCGAACTGCTATGACAACATGCTCTATATTTAAACTTGAAGTGGCAGCGCTACAAAAAGAGGATTTTATTACACTGTTTGGTACTTCCCAATCTGCCACATACTATTCTGGAAGCCCTAATAAGAAGAGCAGAACATGGGACTGGAAAAGGAACGGCAGGAAGTAGAGTATTTAAAATTAATATTTTTGTGGGTTTGGGAGATTCTTCCCTTTCCACCTGTTGTACAAAGATGGGGAAAGATCAATCTGCCCTTGCTTTCATTGGGTTTTTTTTAAGGCCAGAAGGAACGACATGCCTGTCTTTAATGGGGGCTGTGGACTTTCACTACCCCCCTGGAGTTTCAGATTTTACAGGTGGGTTAGTTGAGGCACAGAGTAGTTAAGGCAAAATTTCCAAAGTGTATCAGTTGTGAGGGCCCCTCCTTGAGACACCTGATTTCATGGACATGCTGAGCACCCGTACCTTCCATCGAAATCATCCACTGGGAGAGATGGGTACTCAGCACCTCTGAAAATCAGGGTCTGGGTATCTCAGGCTGGGCCCACCAAACTGGAGGCAGCTCAGATTGAGGGGTACTTTTGAAAATGTTGGTGTCAGTAACTTGCCCAAGAACTCAGAAAATGGCAGAGGTAGGAACAGAACTCAGCTCTCCTGAGTTGTGGCCAACTCCCATTGCTGGACTGTGAAGCCTAAGTAACTTATACCTGGCCTTGGCTACTGTGTGAGAAATAACTGTACCGAGGCTATTGTTTGTTTTACCCATTAGATTACCATTCTAGGGCCAAAACCTCTGACTGGATCCTCCTGGTCCCGCAGGCTTTCATCCACATCAAGTCCTGCTGACTTGGCTCTGTCTGGCTATAGTGCTGCAAAGTGTCTTATTGCAGACCAGCCTTGAGCAAATCTCTAGGCTGCAGCTGTAACTGTCTGCAGGTTGCTTTGTTTGAAGCCTTTTGCTGAAGGAGAGAGAAAAATCTGGACTTCAACATTACTTCCCAACAGCAGTTCCTGCTTTCAAGTAGTTCTCCAGTGCCGTAGCAGAAGTTCCATTGGCTTATGTCCGGCAGTGACAGGGATAACAATTGTCCATTGTGTGGACGGCATTACACCTAATAATGAAAGTTCTTACCACTTAAAAGCTTGTTGCATTGTTCCCTTGAGACCCTTGCTTGGAATAATAATTATCCCTTTTCTTCAAAACGGCTCCATGCTCATCCAAGATGCAGGGCAAAGTCTCTTCTCGGGTCTTTCTCTACTGACCCTGCAAAGCCAGTCGCTTTTCCCTGACACAAAAGAGCAGAATATGGTGGCCATTCTGCAGTGTAAGGTGGCTAGTGGTGGTCCCCAGAGCACACCTAAAGGAGGAGAGAAAGGAGGAGAGAAGAGCCTCCCATTGCATAAAGCTGGGAGGACAACATTTAAGGCCCTGATTCTCCACTAAGCCTGAGCACAATGATGCTTCAGGAAAGCAGTTGCATTCCCTGATCCTTGGTTATGCATCTCCTACGAAAGATAGAGCAGCAGGGAGGTTGCTCTAACTGACATGGGCATAAGGGCCATAAGTGAATCAGCCATAGAGGAGTTGCACTTCACCACATCTGCTCCCATTCCTCCCAGAATGTTCCCAGTCCACTCCCTTACGGGGGGATGAGAACAGCTAGTGTAAGAGGTGGCTGTGTTGCCTCAGCCAACTTGCCTCCTGTGACAAATTCCCCTCCCAAAGGGCATTCTCAGCCAGCCCCGCACTGTGCTTTGGTTAACCAGAGAAGCTAACCTAGGACTTGATCCATCATTATGACTTGTAGCATGAAAGCCCCTGGGAGCCCCAGGTACAGACGAGGAGGCTGTTGTGCTAGATCAGGGCTACTCAACACATGGCCTGTATGTTTGTGGCCCATGGTGCGGTTTGGGTTTACGTGGGGCTCAACACGCAGCCCACAAGTGGGATCCTTTGAACATGGCCTCCACTGGGAACACGCTCCACAACGGCGAGGCACCTCCCAGGCGGGGTGAGCATTGAAAGACGCAAGCGGACGGGCTGGCTGGAACAGATGGGTACAGGGTGTCGGCGTTTCTAGCCCCCAGGGTGGCGGTGCCAGGAGCACTGAGGCATTATGGGAAATGCTTTGTATTCATGCCCATCGGGGTGAAAGAAGCTATTTGCATATATATTTGCATGTATATGCAACCACATTTAAGTTGCGGCCCTTGGCATGTGCTGTGAGTATCATTGTGGCTCCCGGGGCTTCCAAAGTTGAGTAGCCCTGTGCTAGATGTTGTACAAACAAGAGGTCAGTCCCTGGTCCAGACTGCGTCCATTCTAAGGATTAGACAACAGAGGACAGGTGCTTTTGGAAATCCCTCTCCTGGGCTCCAGACTCAAGGCTGCTGCTCTGAGGGCTGGATGGACTGTCTCCCGCTAGCTAGCCACATTGGCTGCTCTTCACGTGTGTGAAAATGGTTTCCCGCCTTCCGTTTTTTCTCTTGGACTGAAACAATAGCACTAACAATGACGGAAACGTCTGCCTCTCCCTGCTCGCAGACCTCACTCGTTTTAAGGCGAATTTCAATGTCTTGTTCTAATTGCTTACATGCCGACACTTGAAAATCAGCTTACCTAAAACACAGCCCTTTCCCTCCCCAGCTTCAGTCACTCGCCTAGCATGTTTGCTTAAATCAGCACTTCAGGACCAGGTTCTCATCAGCGTGGATTTCCATGGTGGTGGGTCTGGCATCCGCAAACTCTGATGGGGTGGAGGCTGCTCCATTCGTGTATACCACTTCTAAAGACAAAGTACATTTCAAAGTAACCTTGTAGAAAGCTTCCAGCTGGTTTCTCTAACTGGTAAACTCCAGATGGTTCAGCCTAATTACAAATTGGGTTCTTTCTGGGATATTAGTTAACTCTTTGGCTTTCAGCTGAATCTTTAGCACTAACGACCATGAAACATTTCTTACATTGCTCCCTAATGACACTTCTAAAGGCCATTCCAGATACGCTGGGCAGTGTCAGAAAAGACTTGACTTAAGCATAGGCTACTGAGAGGACGTTCAGATCCTGACTTGGCTTAGAGGCGCATTCAAGCGGAAATCTCAGGAGGTGTTATGTGCAGAAAGGTCACAAAACCAGCTCTTCTCAAGGGTTTTGGGGGTCTTTCCCCCTTTCAGTTTAGATTCTGGCCAGGTCTAAATCTGCAGCAGTGGATTCAGACCTGATGATTCAAACATGCTGAGATTGTAAAGAGGTTTGGATGTGATATTCCTGTCATGATTCATTGACAAAAGCTGGCTATGAATCTTGTACAGGGATGGGCAATAATTTTTGGTAGGTAGCCACTCCAAGATTTTGGAAAGCGGTCAAGGGCTGAACTTTTCTATGGAGGAGGTGCTGTATCTGGGACAGAGGTTGGATGTAGAGGGGAGCTCAAGGAAGGGGACTGAAGTGCAGAAGAGGGCATGAGGTCTGAGTGGGAGTTTGGGAAAAGGGACCTGGGGCAGGAGTTTGGGGCCCAGGGCCCAGGACTGTGTAGGGGTGCAGGACAGGATTCTGGCCTGGGGGAGGGATGTAGTACGGGGTGCAGGGTCTAGGAGGGAGTTGTGACCTGGGGGAGGGGGTTGCAGAGGGTTTGGGTGGTGACCTGGGGCAGGAGGGGTTGGTGATCAGGAGGGAGGAGCTGGGGTGCCAGAGGTAGGCTCTGGCTGGGAGGTGCTTGCCTAGGTGGCTCCTAGCCAGCAGCCCTGCAGGACACAGAGACAGGCTCTCTGCCTGGTGCAGTTCCAGGCTGCTCAAAATGGCTGGCTGCTCTCTGCTCTGGGCACTCAGAGGAGCGGGAGGCTTTGCGTGCTGCCCACACCGCCCAGCAAAATCTCTCAGCTCCCATTGGCCGGTTTCTTAAAGCAGGTTGGGGCTGCTCTGAAGTAGCTGGCTGCTCTGTGCCTGAAGGTCCTGGCAGGGCGGTCTGTGGGGCTGGATCTCTAGGCTTGATGGGCCAGAACGACCCGCGGGCTTTATCTTGCCCACCCCTAATCTTGTACCCAGAAATGTAGGAAATATTTGACCCAGTCTAGATTTAGAGGAAATCCCTAGATTATGCCTGTTTGCTGATTTCTGGCTGTTCTTAGTCATGTTTACCATGTATATGACTTCCACTACCAATTAATAAATGAACATTTCTATTACATCAGCACTGAGAGGCCCCAGCTTAGCTAATGCTGTATGTGCCCATAACAGAGCATTGATGCCCCAGAGAGCTTGCAATCTGAATAAACAAAACTTGGGAGAAAGCTGGGTGGATTGATGGATTGATTGATTTTATCCCCATTTTACAGGTGAGATCTCTCACTCCTACAGCAATCCCTAGGCACTGGGTAAAGGCACCACATCTTCACTTATCCCTGCTCATTCATTTCCAGGACTTTCTATTCTAATTTAAAGGCTCCCACTGAAAGCTGACAGACACTCTTCTACTACGAGGGAGAATCTTGTGTTGGTGATGTTCTACAGTGCTGATTATTTTTGCATTAGCTAATGATTTGAAGACTCCTTTGAGCCTCAGAGTTCAACTCTGTTAGGGCTGGAAATGGCTGCTTGCAATTTATTGCACTGATTTTAACAGGAGCCAGTTCCTTGTCACAGCCTTTGAGTTGCTTGGAAGCAAGATGTGAAATGTTAAGAGCTCGGCCGCTGTGTACTTTGGACGCAGGGAGCTGCTGCAGAGAAATGTCAGGAGCACTAAATTGTAAAGTCAAATTTACCCATGTACTCTTTGTCCTTTGCAGTCACCTCATTCTAATTGATGTCAGATTCCATTTCATCAGCTGGCCAGGGCTGTTTCTGCTGAAGCCACGGCCTGAGCATCTGAATGCAGACTGTGGGCCATATGTACCTTTTGTGGCTAACACTGGTTTATAGCAATTAGCCTGCAGTTATCATTTCCTCTCAATCGAGATTGTTCTTGCATTACGTAGGTGATTCTCTGGCAGAGTTCTTGGAGCGGTTGCTTGTGCAGGGAAATGGACAATGCAGTACATGTTTCAGTCTGCTAAGAATCGCTCTCTTCTGAGCGGTATTTGGAAGGACATGAAACTGCATCTTGTCAAAAATCTTTTCAGGTTGTTTTCGGGACAATTTACTCTGCATGTTCTGTGTGAGTAACTAAATCACCGTGATTCTTAAAAATTCTTTCACATTCCTCAAACCTAGAAACTCAGAGGATGACAAGGAGGAGGGAAGAGTGAATGGGGGGTTAAAAACCCCTGTCTTTTATCTGCTTTTCAGATGTGACAGCAATTGTCAGCCGTGACTCTCTTGGTTCTTTGCCTGTACAGAATGTTGCCCTTATAAAGTAAAGCAACAATTTCGTTATTTTCAATGAACTCCTTCAGTGGATAGTGCATTTCACAGCAGGAGATGTTTCCCCTCCCCCATCACTCTCTTCTCCTTGCGTACTAGTGACACTTGCAACTGCTAAAGAAAGGAAGAGCCTGTCTACACTAAGTCCATGCTAACCCAGCTACTGATTACAGGCCTGCCTGTCTATGGACATGACCATTGCAGTTCTTCCTTTCCATCCCTGGGCTATAGCCAGGTCAAGTTTAATGTCACGTATACTTGAAGCACTTCAAAACGGGCTTGGTGAAGACCTGCTACTGCAGTTCTGGTCACATCAGGATTGTCTTATACTGGTGCTAGTAGAATAAAAACTGATGCCAGGTTAGAGCAGGGCAGGACAACAGAGGTGATGTCATTGTGGGAATAACCAAAACACCACATTTAAAAATCTGTGGGGGTGACCTCTCAAGATCGATTGTTTCTCAAACACCCACTTGTCATGGACTGGTAGCGGCAGCAGGACTCTCAGTTCTCAGTAAAAGCTCACATCTAAGTCAGAAGGAATTTTCTGATAAAGCCTCTTTCTTCTCTCCTTCACTGTTTCTCCTGCCCCCTCCTGTCTTTTTACTTTGTGGCTGAAGAGTGTTTAAACTTAAAAGGGAAAACACCACGCTCTCATCTGTCCAAACTTCAAAGTCTCCCTGTAGCAAATACCTTCCCCCCAGTCTGTCTTACAAACATAGTCTCTCTAAAATTCAAACTCTTACCTCTCCTAGGATTTGGTGTTATTAATAGAGAAGAAAACAAAATAGCATAAAAGTTGGCACAAAGTCTTTTCCTGAGACTTGGCTGCTCCCATAAATCCTCCTTCAGGGCTACTCAGCCCACACTGTAGATCAGGGCTACTCAACACGCAGCCCGTTTGTTTGCAGCCCGCAGTGCGGTTTGGATTGATATGTGTTTTGGTAGTTAAATTCCTGGACTGTTGTGAAGCAAAAACAAGAAAGTAGTCAATATAATGGTCTTCTATTGATAAGCGTTTTAGTAGTTAAATTCCTGGACTGTCATTGCTCATTAAAAGTGCTGTCATATGGGTGGAAATCGGGTGAATACTGAATTTTATTAATATCAGCAGAACTGACCTAAATGGGGCCTGTGTGTTGTATAGTCTTGCCTTAATCTTTGTATTCATGCCCGTCAGTGTGAAAGAAGCTATTTGCATATATTTGCTTATATATTTGCATGTATATGCAACCACACTTAAGTTGCAGCCTTTGGCATGTGTTGTGAGTATCATTGTGGCCCCTGGGGCTTCCACAGTTGAGTAGCCCTGCCGTAGTTCCTCTGCCTCAACTAATCAACAGAACCCTTTCCAGGAGGGTCAGCATCTGCTTACTCATGCAAACACTACCAGCTTGTTCCAGCTCCAATAGCTGGGTCATTCTTCAAAATGTAACATTTCTAGACTGGAAGGAAATAGAATGGATAGGGCGACCAAGTCCTCTTTATCCCAAGTCAGAGCTTTTTTGCAAAATAAAAATTAAGTAAATGCTGATACTGAGCTTGTGACAAGAAGTACATCTTGCTCAGAATCTGCTTCTGATCATAGGTGCCATTCATTTGCCACCAAAGGAATGTATAGAGCACTGAAGTTAAATTTATTTAAAAATTATCCCATCAGTGAGTGCTTAATGGAAAAAAACATTTCTAGACGCCTTTCTATCACAAAGGCTGGGAGATTTGTACAGGTTTTCTTGCTATATTTCTAAGGAACTAAACAATAATTACTAATTATTTTAAATTAAGTCTTAAGTGCATTTAGCTCTGACTTTATACACATATCCTAAAGACTTTAATAGGATTTTTATAGCCTTTCAAATGAATACCAAGAGACTGAGAACACATTTACCGTGATTTAACAATTCTGTAATAAATGCATGTCTGATTCGGTAGGTAAAATCCGGTAGTCTGTTTTTAATAATTGATTGGTATTCAATTAGCAGAGTTAATAAATATAAATTAAATACCTATTGGAACCATCTAATTTAAATTCCAGGGTTTTTAACAACTGGGCAAGTTTTAGTTCAGGGGAAGTAATATTTCTGGGTGCATAGAAATATTTCACACAGCAAAATATCTGATATTGCTCACAGTATGAACTGTTCAAGCTTCAATTCTCATATAGTTTTGGCAAGCAATTGTATGCCTAATTAGTGCATGATTGAAACTGTGAATATGCATATGCAAATATGTCTGATTAGTAGTTTGCACTCACCGTTATGAAGGATTTGTGCACAAACGTGACGGATAGGCATGTAAATTCCATGTAGGAAAATCAGGTCTGCATCTTTAATACCAGCAACATCTTTCCCACTGCTTCATGAGGACTTTAATTGTCAGCTAAGTTCCCTCCAAGCTGCATGGCCACGCCGCTTCCCATTCAGTCCTGTGCAGGGGCTCAGGGTGCAACAGGGACAGATGCCTCTCTCCAAGTGTTGGAACTGCTGTGGCCAGCAGGAGGAACCCTCTATGCCCACCCCAGCACGGAGCTGCCACGGCGGGGGAGAAGGGGCCCCTCCTCACTGTGTCTAGCAGGGAGCCATCCATGTAAGCCCAAGCTCCAACCATGCGCGCCACCGTGAACCTCCCTATCCCTGAGCTCCCTCCTGTACCCCAAAGCCCTCATCCCTGGCCCCACTCCAAAGCCCACACCCTCAGCCCAGATCCTGTATCCCCTTCCCCAAACCTAAAGCCCCACTCCTGCACTCCAAACCACTCATCCCCAGCCTCACCCCAGAGCCTGTATCCCCCAGTCGGAGCCCTGGCATCCCAACCCTTTGTCCCAATTCTGAGCCCCTCAACCCCAGTCCCACCCCAGAGGCCACACCGCCAGCTTGAGCCCCCACTCTCCTGTATCCCAACCTTCAGTCTCAACCCTGAGCCTCCTCCTACACTCAGATTCTCTTGAGCCAGGGGTGGGCAATAATTTTTGCTGGGGGGGGGCATGCCAAGATTTTGGGAAGCGGTCAAGAGACACATTTTTCTATGGAGGGGGTGCAGGGTCTGGGATGGAGGCTGGGTGCAGAAGGGAGCTCGAGGCAGGGAACTGGGGTGCACGAAAGGGTGTGGGGTCTGAGAGATAGTTTGAGTGAGGAAAGGGGATTGTGATCTGGGGCAGGGAGTTGGGGGGGAGGGAGGCACTGGGGTGCCAGGGGCAGGCTGTCGCCAGGAGGCGCTTACTTAGGTGTCTTCCAGTCAGCAGCCCTGCAGGACCCTGAGGCAGGCTGCTCCCTGTGGCTCTCTGCTCTGGAGGCTGGGGGGAGGAGGGGATTTGCGTGCTGCCCCTGCCCTCAGCAAAATCTCTCAGCTCCCGTTGGCCAGTTTCCTCAAAGCCTCCCAACCCCTGCCCCAGCATACAGAGCAGAGAGCCAAAGGGAGCGGCCAGCCCCTTAAAGCAGCATGGGGCTGCTCTGAAGTGGCTGGCTACTCTGTGCCTGAGAGTCCCAGTGGGGTGGCCTATAGGCTGAATCTAGCAGCTTGGAGGGCTGGATCCAGCCCGCGGGCCATATCTTGCCTGCCCCTGCCTTGGACCCACTCCCACCACAGGACTTTTTTTATGTGCACCAATATGAAGGTGATGTTGTGTTGCACATCACTTCTGTGTCACACATCACCTCCACATTGGTGCATGTAAGAACATTCATTCCACTCAGGGGTGGGAAAAATTAGAGGGACCACTGATGGTGAGGCTGAATTTTCACATTTGACATTGTCAGTAGAAGTATTTTTAACATGTGTATGCAGCTGATTTATAAAAATGCACCTTTTGTGTTTCAGGACATGTGTATGAAATGTTTGTAACGACAGCACTAAAGGGCAGATCTGCAGTGGGTATAAATTCCCACCAGGGAAGGATTTGGTCAGAAAGATTGTAAGGTGAGCTATGTATCATGAGCTGCTGGTCAGCCTCGGGTAACACAGATTAGCTGTGTACCATTTCTTGAATATCAAGCTTGGGCAGGGCCAGACCGAGGGAGGGAAGCAAATGCAAGAGTCAAGGCTGTTCTGCTGAAAATGCCTGTTCACTAGCTCCTGTCTGTTAGCTAAGCTTCACCATACTCAAGAACCCTTGCCAAACCACGATGAGACAGGCAATCTGTAGCTGGGACTCATGCAACTCTTTGTAGATCAACATATTCATAGATTCCAAGTCCAGAAACTACCAGTGTGATCATCTAATCTGACCCTCCTATACAGCACAGGCTGTAGAACTTCCCCAAAATAATTCCTTGATCATATATTTTAGAAAAACATCCAAACATGATTTTAAAACTGTCCATGAGGGAGAATCCACCATGACACTGGGTAAATTGTTCCAATGGCTAATTATTCCCATAACTTACATCTTATTTCCAGGAATGAGAGTATCTTGAATTGCCATCAGGAGCAAAGGGGGAACCCACTGTGGTTTGGGGAGCAATATTCTCCTCAGCTATTACTGCCAAGCAAATGGCTTTTGAGAGGATGGCAGCAGAACATTCTGCAGCAACCCACTGCGGAAGTGACAACAAAGACAAGGAGGGCTAAGATGTATTCTCAATGAGCTCTTCTGTGCTTCCTGTTCCAGATGCCACAAATCCCCATTTGCGCACATAGATGGAATGGACACATTGCTGAGACCTAGGACGACTCGGTTTCCGGTCTTGGCTCTACTGCTGACTCTCTCTCTGATTTTGAACACAGTTATTTTGCTTCTCTCCCTCACTCTCTCCATCTGTAAAATGGGAATATTATACAGGACAAGGTTGCTGTGAGCATTAGATAATGTTCACACAGAGATATGAACAGGTCTCCATAACTCCTCATCTTTGTCCCTCTCTGAGTACCAAGTAGATACTTAATTGCTGATTCAGCTTTCTTTACTATGAAAGCAAAACTTGGAAACCTTCCAAACCTCTTGTAACTTGCTTTGTGGGCCAGAAAGTCTATCTGGAGCAAATATCATCAGGAAGGGTGTATCCATGATGCAGTTATTCCATAATGCATTTGTGCAAATATTCTGCAGTTATGCCTTGGTGGTCTTGACTGTAGACTATAGTTGAATTCACCTGCCAGTGTGGGGTTGGGGGCAGAGGGGAAGAGAAAAGGGGCAATTGCCCAGGGGCCTGGGTGATTAAAAGGCCCAGTGGCTACTACCACCGGAAACGCAGCAGAGCGAAGGTAGGCTTCCTGCCCAACCTCACTCTGCGCCACTCCCAGAAGCAGCTTGCACCACCCAGCCCTCTCCTCCCCCAGTGTGGGAAGTAGGGGGCCTCCACACACTGCCCCTGCCCAAAGCAATGACTCTGCAGCTCTCATTGGCTGTGCGCATCAGTGCGAGGAGACCCCAGTCTCCTGCCTAGACACTGCTGACGGACGGGCACGCCAGTCACTTTCGGAGGCTCCCGAGGTAAGCGCCTCATCCCCTCCTACACTCAGCACCTGTACCAGTCCAGAGCCCACACCCTCCAGCCAAACTCCCTGACAGAACCTGCATCCTGCCCCAGCCTAGAGCCTACACCCCACAGGCAAATCCCATGCCCCAGCCTGGTAAAAATGAGTGAGACTGTGGAAGAGAGTGAGCGATGGAGGAAAGGGGGCTGGAGTGAGTGTGGGTGGGGCCTTGCTGAAGGGGCAGAACAGGGGAGTGGCCTCAGGGAAGGGGTGAGGCAGGGATTGGGGCAAGAGTCTTTGGGTTTGCAGGATTGACAACCCTACCAGGCAGGCATGTGGAAGCCCTGGCCATGCTGGCAGCTCACTGGGACCAGCAGCACATGCACAGCACCACCCAGACATCAGATGGACTGGTCCCCATGGTCACGGCTTGTGCGTACGGAGCGGCCCCTCAACTTTTCTGCTCTGGGGCCCAGAATTGCTGTCAGCAGGCCTGGGTGAGTTGCATGCTTTAAATAGCTCTCCAGCTTTGGGTGACCTGGTCTATCATCTGTTCCTATAACACCAGAAGGGGAAAATTAGTAGTGGCTGGACCCTACAGGAAGGGAGGAGTCGTTAAGGTGGTGGGTAGTGTATAGAATCCCTTCATATTAAGAACCAAACCTGAACTCCGGCTGTGAAAACTCTCTCATTCCAGAGAAGCTGGACTCTGTTGCAATAACCGTTTGATCCAATATTTCAGTTCTAAATCCAAATCTCCTAGGCTGCTCACCTTTATTGAAAAGGGATTAAAAGCTTTTTAATAGGTTGCAAAGAGCTCTCTCTCTCCTGTATCATGTATGTGCACACATAGAACAGGACAAGGGGGTGTGAGGTTACATCTTTTGTCAGACCAGCTTCTGCTGGTGAAAGAGGGAAGCTTTCAAACTTACACAGGCATTCTGCCTCTTCAGTTATTTCATCGACACCAAGCTTTCCTTGCTGCAAGTTTGTGAGCCAGCAAATGACCTGCTTCCCCTGGTGAAAGCTCTCCTAGCGTTCGCTCTACAAACCCAAATACCTTGCTCCTACTCCCAGGAGCAAAGTGTTTTTTATTTGATTCTAAGATGGAGATGATATAATGGCACTGGGCAGCATTCAAGGACTTGCGCTGTTAAATGATTACATGAAGCTAACAACATAATCTGTGCCTGACGCACAGTTACAAACCATTCCCACACCCCCACCCCCAGTCCTGGAATATGAGCAACAATCGTTCTCAAACAAAAGCATCCTAGTAGCCTGTAATGTACTGTAGAATCTCATCATGGCCGGTCATTATTTTGGAAAAATATTTGCAAGATTAGACATGATGTGGAGGCTTTTTATTAATTAAACAGAAGGGAGGGCTTGGAGCCAAATTGATTTAGGGTCTTAATTGTTTCACATTTCCATAAATCATTATTAAAGTTTCCTATTTAGCAGGCATTAAACATTATTTCCTACTCCGCCTACCTCCTCCCGCCTCCTCTTCCCCCCAGCCCAGACTTCTTTTGTTTAGTGTTGCTTAACTTTATCTAGTTATTGGATGGCTGCCTCAAGGGCCTTGGTGAAATCTTAGTTGTTTCATTCCCAGCCAGATAAAAGTGCTGGTGCCATCCTGAATCAACAGATAGTAGGGAAGTTAAGGGAGGGTGTGGTTCTATTCCACAGTAAAGGGAGGAGTTCCCTTTGTTCTTTTTCTTGGTGGGTGGGTTTTTAGTGTAATTTTTTTCTAAAGAAATAGTACCTATATCTTAAATAGGAATAAGACAATAGCTCCTGATTGCAAGGGCAGCTTATTTGCGAGGTTATTTCTTTTCTTTGAGGGAAAACAAAGAGTGCTGATCGATAAGATTATTTTTACGGGGGCACAAAACTAACAATGGACAAGCTTCTCTATTATTTCTTTCAATATCACAAAGGTGGTTCCATCAGGATGAAAGAACGGACAGAAACAACTGAGGGGGGGCCTTGGACAGGGCGGGTGTCTGCTGTCAGCACCTTGATGTGCAAGGCCAGTTGTATAAACAGCATCAGTCCCAGTGAAGACACCAAGCCTAGGAACTGATTGGCTTTTTGGGGGGGGGGGAACCCTGAAAATTCATGGTGTGACAATTCACTTGATACCCAACCAAAAACGCGGGCATCCGGTAGCCTAGGCAGAGGAAGGCTTTGCCTTCCCAAACCACCAGGTACAGCCCCACCTACACTCTGTCCCCAGAACACCTGCTGTAGGCATTTGGAGTGGAGTGTTGCTGCCCCAAGTGCCTGTCCTCCTTGTGCTCCTGGTTGGGGAGGCTGGAGTCATGTGGCCTCCTCCCTCCCATGCTGTTCTGGGGAGGCGAGAGACGTGCTCCAAGGGCCAGGTAGGCTGGGGTGCACACTCGCACACTCTCCCTTCTCCTCTCCTCCCCATGGGGGGGGGCACACTCAGTGCATGGCCCCACCTCTTCCCCTCCCCACAGGGAGGGCCTCAACAGAGGGGGCGGGGCTGTTGGTGTGGCTGGGGGCTTGACCTAAAATCAGACTCTTAGGGCTTGTCTACACTGGCACATTTTGTCACCAAAAACTGCCTTTGGTGACTGTCGAGGGGTGCGGCACCTCAGTCGGGGACTCCCTCTTGGGGTACATACGGCCCTCGGGCACAGTCTCTACAAGTTCCCCCTCTTGGGGTAAATACGGCCTTGTAGCCTAGTCCTTAGGCTTGCGGGCCTTCCTGTGCTCCCGGGCGTTGCAGGAAGGATAGGGGGGACTCGGGCCCTCCCACTCCACCGGGTCCCAGCCCAGGGCCCTATTGGCAGTAGCTCGGTCCACTGCCTGCTCAGCGAGGGGTTCCTCCCCTCAACCTGCTGAGCACTCAGGGAACTATCACTCCCAGCCCTGGGCTGCTTCCTACTTCCCGACAGTTCTCCTGTGGTCGTACCTCTCCATGGCCTCTGGTGCCAGGGTTGTTGGGGCAGCAGCAGTCGCTGTTGAGGTCGTAGCAGCAGTGGCGTTGGTTCCGGCTGCGTGGACTCTTTTGAGTCAGGAGCTGGCTCTGCTGGTCCTTCCCCTTCGGCTAACAGCCCCGAGTGAGCCAGCTCAGGGCCTTTTATAGTGCGGCTCACCAGGGAGCTTGCCCAGCAAGGCCGTGGGGGAGGGGCGCTCTCCGCCAGCTGGACCCTCTCAGCCAGCTGGGCCCTACCCACAGGTTGATTTATAGTGCGCAGTGGGGCCGCCCCGTCACAGTGACAAAACAGTGAGAGCGTTTACACTGCAATGCAACTTTTGTTGGGAAAAACACCCATTGTTGGCAACAAAAAACTTCACTCCTGCAAGAGACTTTTGTCTCCCTCCCTCCCCTTTATTGTCAACAAAGAGCCAGTGTGGACTCTGCTGTTTGTTTTGTTGAGAGAACTGGCTTCTGCCAGTATCTCACAATGCCTGCCCTGATGGCTCTGCTCAATGTTTTATGATCTCTGCTGCTCTACATGCATGCGCCCATCCCCTTTCAAAGCTCCAGGAAGTATCTGACAGCTGAATGAGCTGCTCTGTTTGGGCAAGGGTGGAATTTCGGGAAGGTAGGGGGGTCAGCAGCCGTGCACTCTGGGACATGGCTTGCTTTTCATCCTGTTCTCTGGACTATCAGGGAGTGAAGGAAAGTACTTGCATTCCGTTCATGCCTCTCATACCTGGCTGGTGAAGAGAGCTCACCAGCCAGGTGTGAGAAGCATGCATGGAATGAAAGTACTTTCCCCTCACTCCCTTAGCATCCTGGGGAACAGGATGAAAAGCAAGCCACATCCCAGAGCGCATGGCTGCTGCCCCCCCTCCCCTCCCGAAATTCCGCCCTTGTGTTTGGGGAACAAACAAAAAGCAAATCATTGGAATGTTTCTCTTCTGCCCTGCACTCAGAACACAGTGGCCAGCAGATTGCTGCTGCAGGGAGAGGGCTGGAGAGGCTGCTGTGCTTCTTTGACACTCCTTAGCATGGAGAGCTCACAAGGGAATCCCAAGAAGGACGGGGATTAGCTCTGCCTTCCCCCAGCACTGCACTGTGGGATGTTTACTCACATTGCTTTGGTCGATCTGTCGACAGGGGAGCTAGCAACGAGGCTGTGAAATGTCGACAATGGGAGGCAGAAAAAACACTTTAACTAGTTTTCATTTATGGCAACTTTTGTATGTTGAGAACATTTTCGTTGCCAAACCTTCCCAGCGTAGACATAGCCCTTAGTCAAAAACGAAGCTGCATGGAGGGGTGTGGATTTCATTTACCTTGAGACGAGATCCAGCAGGAACTGGATGCAAGCTTCATCCAGACTCCCCCACCCCCTTGCCTTCACTAAGCAGGACATATTTTGCTCTGCCTGGTAAATTTTATTTGTGCCCAGCCATGCAAAAATGTACAAACTATTTAGCAAAGGGTCTCTCCTGTTTCTGTCCAAAAAGTTGGGTCCACTTGCTGACAGCAGAGACAATGGAAAAGGAAGAGCCTCCTACAGGCCTAGCCAGGATCCCGCCAGAGGCAGAGAGGTCAGCTCTGGATCAGGGGCCTGCCATAGAAGATGGTTGAAAGTGGAAGGAAGAAGACTGTGCAGGAGCGTGACTCTAGCTCTTGGGAGATCAAAGTAGTCTGCATGTGAAAGCAGCACATCATTCTGAGTGACAGAGCATCTAGTCTGGCCCTGATGGACATCAGAATACCCCTTCCCCATCTGGAGGGATCACCCTGAGCGATGAGAGGGTGATTTAATCCTTCTCTCTCTGAGAAAACAGTCAACCAGTATACCACCCCTGGAACACTCTACTGGTGGGTTAGAAACTGTGGGCCCGTGGAACTAAGGTGAGACAACCCATCCTCTTTGACACAGGCCCTGGATCTCTGGGGGTGGTTAGACCCTATGCTGTTTCATTTTTCCCCCAGTTCAATTCCCATTACATCTTAACATGATCTGCTGAAGGTTAAAAGCTGGCAGTATTTCCCCACCTGAGAGTCCATAGGGAAGGGGCTAATCTCCATGGGTAAGGCTGGAACAAGGTGCTGAAATGACCTATTTGGATTCACATTGTGACTTTGATTTTTGCAGCCTCTGGCCTAATAAATTATAAGTAACACGAGCCCTTGCCAACCCTCCTCTCTTTTTTCTTCTCAGCCTTTTTCCCACAGGCTGGAACAGAGAATGGATGCAATCTCAGGGCAGCATTTTCTGTTAAATTAATCATGGCGACTCCTCCTTCCACATGTAGAAACATTTGCATTGAATGGAAAGCCCCAGGCAAAGGGGGGGGGGGTTCATACTTTCACAAGCTGTGGGAACCAAACTGCCAAACTGTTTTCAGTGTTAATGTCTTGCTCCCGGAACAATTTTTCTTCTTTGCAAGGGGGGAGGGAGGAAAAACCACCTACCGCACAAAATCCCCCAATCTCTCCATTTCCCTCTAAGATGTGACTTGTCGGTTGTTCTCCTCCAACAAAGCCTGGAAGGCACAATTATTTACAATCCATATTAACGGATACCTCAGAGGAAGCTTGAGCAAGCTTGGGCTGAATAGGGAAAGTCTGAGTCCAAGACCTGTCATGAGCTTCAAGTGAAAACAAGGTAAAGACCAATTGCTTCCTAATCCCATTGTGCTATCACATCCTGAGGCACCAGCCCTTAGTCTGAGGGGATGATGGAGGACGCTTTAAGTAAGCAGACATTTGGTTCAGCTAAGGGACTGGCGGTCAGTACTCACCTGAGCAGCTGTGTAAAGATAATGGATCTTGATTTGAAAGGGTTTCTTTGGCTCTCCTGGTTGGTTTGGGGTTACATCTGTGTATTCCCACAACCTTCACTTAAATCAGTTTAGAATCATTGTACTCTCCCCATGAGCCTGACAAACAAACTGTAAGGAAATTGTGAGGGGCTAATTACACTCAGAGCCAACTGCATTCTAACTTATCAGCTCTGAAACTCACGCTAGTGGCACTCAAAGCTCCTTCCTCAGGAAATCAACAGACTTTAGGCATGTTCACCTAGCAACCCAATGAGCTCTTGCTAACTTAGTTCTGGATTTAGTTCAAGATGCATGTTTAATCTGAATTTCTGGGGTTTGGGCCTGGTGTGAACTCCCCTGAGTCCACAAATATCCTCTTTATGAGACCCAGAAGTACAGAGATTCCTATTTATGTATTAAGAAATGATTGGGTAAACTTGAAGCCTCATAAGTCCTTTGAGTTGGGCTGAAAGCTCTGTGGAACAGGAACTTGCTTTGTTGAGTTTGTACAGTACCTAACACCAGGGAGTTCTGGGGAGATCATTATAATATGACCAGGCTGGTTCTGATTTTGCCTAAAGGACTAAATAGGGCAAATTGGGGAGTATGGGACGAGTGTTGTCCCAGGTGAAACTAAAAGTCTATAGAGGCATTTCCCCTTTTTTCTCTCATAATCATTATTTAAAGAAAATTCTCTAGCACTCATTTAAGCAGTTGGAATTGCTCTCCATGGCCAGCTAGTGAAAAACTCCATGCTGACCTCGAAGGGTCAGGAAAGTATGTACCCTTGCTAGTGCAAGATGGAAGAAAGGCACATGCCCACAAATTGCATCCTCTTTACTGAGGGGTGATAGTAACTTAAGTCTTACTGATATGGGGACCTGGCTATAGGCCTGTGGAAGGGGCAAAGTCTCAGGCAGAAGGGGTGGGGCTAGCGGCCCAGCATCCCTCTGCCAACCCTCCAGCACTGCCCAGCCCGTGCAGCCTGAGACTGTGGCAGTGATTTAAACTATTCACAAAATTATTTCACATGGGGTCCCTTGCCTGACAGGGAACTGTGGAACTGGGCACTTGTTCATCACTTAAGTAGCTAACTTTAAGTCCTAAAAAATAAGTGACTGAGTGCGCAGCCAACGGGAGCTGTGAGTGGCCAAACCTGCGGACACGCAGGCAAATAAAGTGTTGGGTGGTCTGCCCTGGCATTGCCACCCGTGGTCTAGCTGATGGGAGAGCAGTTCACTGATTCCCCACCCATTTAAACAAACTTGATTTGTTATCTCAGCTGTTGGGCGAAGGAGCTGGTGTGCATCAAACTTCTGGATCAGTTTCAGTGGGTCTGAGCTTCAAGTGTTTCACAGCACCAGAATGCAGCTCCAAGAGCAATGGGTAGGACTTGTGCACCGTTGCGCTCTTGTGTGTCTCTTGGAAATGAATCCTGAGGTGTTGCTTCTGAGCCCATTTAGAGTCATTTTCCTCAGCTCTTAACTCCCTAGCCCTGTTTAATGAATTCTCTCCCGAGATGCATCAGAGGAAGAATTAGTGGGCTGAGAGTGACATCTAATGGGCGGCAGAGCAAATGACCGTTCCTTTGTCTGCCTCAAATGTGGGTTCTCTGTGCTCCTCCTTTTTCCGGAGCAATTCCCCCAGTTCTGAAAAGACTGATTATTTCCTGTTTCCCCCCGTGTCCATTTTATATTGTTTATTTACCAATGAGTCAAAAGTAGGATTTTTTTTCCTGATTCATTTCTTTCAGCTTTTACATAGCATTTGTCCAGCCAGGCTGGTGTACAGTGGTAATTCTCATCAGGAAGTAAGGAGTAGTCCTGTGGCACCTTAGGACACGTCTACACAGCAGGGCAAAAGTCGAATTAAGATACATAACTTCAGCTACGACAATTGCGTAGCTGAAGTCGAAATAGCTTAATTCAGCTTTTGGCACCATCTACACAGCAGGAAGTTGAAGGAAGAGCACTGTTCCTCATGAAATGAGGCTTACAGGAGTCGGAGTAAGAAGTCCTCCATCTCGATATTATTTCAAAATAATGGCTTGCTGTGTAGATATGGACTTTGTTATTTCGAAATAAAGTCCATTATTCTGAAATAATGCTGCTGTGTAGACATAGCCTTAGCACAGTGGTCATCAACCAGTAGATCAGGATCTACTGGTAGATCTTGGAGCCTCTGACAGGTCTGGCCAGGAAGCTATCAAGTGCTGGCACTTCAGTTGCCCTCCACCCTCTGTCACGCTGCTCCTGCCCTCTACTTTGGAGCTGCCCCGCCCCTGGGGAGCCTCCTGCTTGCTGCACAGAAGGGGGGAGGGGCACTGATGTCAGGGTGTCCCTGCTCCCTCCACTCCTGTACCCCATCTCCACACTGAGAGAAGGGGATGGAGGGAGCTTGGCAATGCAAAACTCTGTCACTCTCACACACTGTGTGTGTCTGTCATTCTCACAAAAACACTCTGTCCTTCCCACTCAGCTCCTGACCCAACACATACGTGGGGGGTTATTGTTACTTCTTGTACTGCTTGCAAAGTGGCTTAGTTTTGGTTTTTGACTGGTCTGTGCATTTTCTAATTTTCATTTCTCTCTTACACTTAAACTTAATTATTTGAGAAGTGAGTTCTAAAATGCCTAACCTGTCATGGCTGGAGTCATTATCCTTGTGGTAATTGCTGCTGCTGGAAGTGGCTGGCATGTCCCTGCAGCCCCTGAGAAAGGCAAGAGCAGGGGTCTCCATATGCTCTCCTTGCCTGCAGACACCGCTCCTGCAGCTCCCATTGATCAGTGATGGGGAAAAGTAGCCAGTAGAAGCTGTGGGCTCAATGCCTGTAGATGAGGGGCAGCAAGTAGCTTAACTCCACTGCTCTACCACCGGAAGCTGTCTCAGTTAAACGGTGCCCAGGCAGAGCCTGCTTCCTGAATGCCTGTCCCAGCCCTGAATCTCCTCCTATACCCAACCTCCTGCCCCAGACATGAGTCCCCATGCATTCAAATTCCTTTCCAGAGCTTGCACCCTGAAACCCCTCCTGGAACTAAATCCCCCACCCTGGGCTAAGCCCGGAACCCCTCCCACACTCCAAACTCCTTGGCCCAAGACCAGAACCTGCACCCCAACCCCTACCCCATCTTGGTGAAAGTGAGGAAGGGGGAGGGAGTGAGCAGGGTGAGGCCTCGGAGAAGGGGTGGAGCAGGGGCAGAGCCTCAAAGAAGGGTCAGGAAGGAAGTGGGGCAAGAGTATTTGGGTTTGAGGTAGATCTTACATTGCACGTAAATTGAAAAAGTGATCTTGTGGTTAAAAAGGTTGGAGACTGCTGCCTTAGAGACTAACAAAAATAATAGCATCATGAGCTTTCATGGACAAAACCCAATTTAGCTCATGATACTTGTGACGTAGTGGGGGTACCTTGCTGGTTGCTATGCTGGGCAGTGGGTTGTCAGTGACCTCCACGGGCTGCTGTCTGCAGCACGGCCCAGCAGGGCAGGAGATGAGTCATTATGCAAGGGGGCTTCGAAACTCGTCAGACAGGTATCTCCCATGGAGTGGAACAATGGAAAGGAAGGGGGCGAGGCCAGACCTGGCTGGGGGCAAGGCTGGAAGGGAGTGGGTTTTAGCTGGGCTGTCTGGGATCATGGAGGAGACAGCCTAGGGCCGAGAGGGGCTGGAATTTAGGGGCCCAGCATGCCCCATCTCAAGGGGGGCTGAGGCATCCTAGGCCCGGTTCCTGTAAACAGATGACATCTGTGCTGTGCTGTATCCTGGAAAAGCAATAAACTCCCTCTATTCTACTGTCTGGTGGAGTCTGTCCGTGCCATTACGGGGGTGCAGGAGTCGGGGGACCCCGACGCGCCGCCACAATACTATATATATTTTTGTTAGTCTCTAAGGTGCACCAGGACTACTCGTTGTTTTAAAGTTACAGACCAACATGGCTACACCTTTGAGCCTAGGAAGTAAGATTTAAGTGTCTTGTGGCACATGTGCACTGAGATGGCAAGAGACACAAGGACTTTCATCTTCCTAATGCTCCCATGCAGCAACAGAGCAATAACCTGTTCTCATGCTTTCTTGTGTTGTCTTCTGAAGGGTTGGCTTGGGTGTACCTGCTAATGTGTCACAACTCTAGCTGGGTCAGCCCATTGGCAGGAGAGAGGTTAGGGCCCATAGTCCCTTTCATTGACTTTATATTGCACTCAGCAGTAAGGGCTTGTAATGGGTACATGTTACACCTTTGAGGAGCAGAAATACAGTAAAAATGAGTCCAAATCCGTCCCTGTGCCTACATGGAGCAATCGTGCTGTCTATTGGGATGGGTTAGTGACCCAACATATTGGCTGCACCCTCTGCTCTCTCTGAATAGCTACTATGAATAAGAGTGCAGATTTCATCCTAAGGGTACGTCTAGACTGACATGTTTTTCCGGGAGACTGGAGGTATCCCAGAAAAACTCTGCCGTGTCCAGAGAACACGTTTACTCTTCCACTTTTTTTTGTGGAAGAGCAAACGCACTCTTTCGGGGAGCCCTGTATATTTTGTTCTTTAAGGAATAAGGGCTCCTCCAAAAGAGGAGGCTTTTCCATCATTTGGCCCCATCTAGACGGGGCCAAATGGCGGAAAAGCCTCTTCTGGAAAAGCTATCGGAAAAAGCTACGCAAATAGCGGAGCACAATTTGTGTAGCTTTTTCTGACAAAGGACTGTAGTCTAGACCTAGCCTAAATGTGGACATTGAGGCAACTCCATCCCCTCTCTGAAATTAGCTGCCTGAGAAGCAGAGAGGAAGGTCGCTGCTCTGCTACGGTAGCATATTCAAAAGGCAGATACATTCCTGCACAGATGCACTTCAAAAGAGCTAAACAGTTAAGGGCAAATTCTGTGCCTCCGGGGACGTTAATTTTTTCTTCCTGTCTAAACATATCACTCAACAACGGTCCAACCCTGCATTCCTCCATCTGCCAAAGCTCCCGTTAGACCCTGGAGAGATGGATTTGTTGCAACAACATTGTGTGTGAGGTTAATGTCTCTGCCGAACAATGCTGTAGAAAAGAACAAGGAGGTGCCCTGAATCCTATGGTGGAATATTTGTGGTGGGCAGCAGGGTGCTGGGGAGGAAGCCCCAATCATACAAAGCATCCTGTTCATGAATCAATTTGCATAAGCATCCTCTAGGCTCAGGTAAAGCACTGTGTCCTGTGATCTAATGGTATTTGATTAAGACAAAAGCTCAGATCCAGTTTGGGCAGGATCCATCTCTTTGGTGTAAGCCAGGATCTGGAACCTTGCATGCTGAATTGTAACACAACAAAAGGAACAGTGTTACATGGCCATTTAAAATGTGACATTAGCTGCTGAGAGAACAGGCCTGTTATCCTATCAAACCCCTCCTTTGTTCTAGCTCCCTGGTCTGTTGACACCCCCAGACATCCAACTGGGAAGGGTGGCCATCTAGTGGCTCGTTGGCTTTACTACACCTAAATATCACCACCCTTTCCCCATCTACAAAAGAGGAAGGAGGGAGAAAGCCTTGTGCTACCTTGGTTGTAATATGCCAAAAGCTCTCTGACAAGTCTGTGCACAGTGATAATAGGTAGGTTCTTGCCACAGGACAGATACTGTGCGGCTACGTCTACACTGGCATGATCTTGTGCAAGAACTCTTTTGTGGAAGAGTTCTTGTGCAAAAACTCTTCCACAAGAGAGCGTCTGCACTGGCATGTGCTTTTGCGCAAGAGATGTGCTTTTGCGCAAGAGCATCCATGCCAGTGTAGACGCTTTCTTGCGCAAGAAAGCTCTGATGGCCATTTTAACCATAGGGCTTTCTTGCACAGGAAATTCATGTTGCCTGTCTACACTGCCCTCTTCTGGAAGAGCTCTTGCGCAAGAGGGCTTATTCCTCGTGGAGAGAGGAATAACTCTTCCGGAAGAAGCCCTGTTTTACAATGCTATACTGTAAATTTACTTCTGGAAGAACGCTCGTGCAGTATAGACAGCCAGCAAGTTTTTGCGGAAGAATGGCTGTTCTTCCAGAAAAAGCTGCCAGTGTAGACGTAGCCTGTATGACTAGAGAGAGATGACTTAACTGGAGAGATGCTGCTGCAGAGGAAGCTGAGAAGCTATAAGAACCCAGGCTTCAATCTCCTATGATGTACAAACTTAATGATGCTCTGTCTCCCACCCCACTCCTTTTTTCTTTCTCTCCTTCCTCCCCTTTCCCTCTCCTATTTATTTTGAGTTTTTATATCCCCAGCTCATAACTCCAGTCATCTGAAGAAGTGGGCTGTGTCCACGAAAGCTCATGATACCATCTACATCAATGGTTCCCAAACTTTTTGGCAGCACGCCCGCCTTTTTGATTTGTGAGAAACCCTCACGCCCCCCCCCATAGCAAAAAAACTTGTTGAGCAAAAAAAAAAAAAAGGAACTCACCGTGGTCAAAAAACAAAAATAGCAGCAAAACTTAAGGGGGGATTGACCAGGGGGGGTGAGGTGGGGGCTGGGTCGCCTTGTGTCCCCCCTGGAATTTCTTCACACACACCCCAGGGGGGCACGCCCCCCAGTTTGGGAACCCATGATCTACATGTTTTGTTAGTCCATAAAGTGCTACCAGACCATTTGTTGTTTTTTTCTGTAACAGACTAACTCGGCTACTCCCTGAAGCTCCTAAACTTCAGACAGGTCACTGTGATAGTTTGTTTCAGCAGAAAAAACAAGGAGGTCCCGTAAAGGCTAACAATTTTATTAGGGCATAAGCATAAGACTAACATATTCGTTAGTCTTTAAGGTGCCACTGGACTCCTTGTTGTTTTGTATGATGTACTAAGAACCTCAGGAAAAGTGCTTGAGTCCTCTCAACCCCCCACAGACTCTCAATGGAGTCAATGGGAGTTAAGAGTGTTTGCATTTTAAGGAAGGCTTAGATTACACAAGAATCATACTGAGTGTTGTTTGAGTGGCACATGCAGCGACGAATAGCCTAGAAGAGCCATTTCTTTACGTTGTATTTTATATACAGTAATTCCTCATTTAACACAATAGATGTGTTTCTGAAAATGTTCGTGTTAAGCGAAAACGTGCTATGCGGGGTCAATTTTCCCATTAAAAAGAATGGAAAAGATGGGGGTTGCATTCTAGGTGGTGGTGGCGAAGTCAATTTTTTGTTGGTGCTGGGTCGTCAACGTCACTGTTAGATATCTAGCAACACAAGATATCAAGCAACACAAGTCACCATGGTTTGTTAAAACACAAAGATTAACATGTGAGTGAGCAGAGGAGCGCTGTGACCATGTGTGTTCATCCGCTCATGCATCTTACCACTGTTTTCACAAACTTATACCGCCGTGCAAAGTCATCCGACACTTGATTATTTTTGTGTTATTTTTGTGGGTCGTTCCCTAAAAAAAATAATTGTGCTATTGCGAAAACGTGTTAAGCGGGCACATATTAAATGAGTAATTATTGTACTGAACAGAAGGGACAAGAGAATTCCATACACAAAATTGTCTTCTCCCAGCCTGAGTGCATCTGGGCAAGATCTGTTTTTCTTAGAGAATGATTGTTACGGAAAAGAGGGTAGGAAAAGGACTTGGCAGCAGTTACTATTCATGGCTTGGCACTTTGTGTCTCAACAGCCAAGATTGTATTTCAAAGGTGCCTTTCGGTCTGATCGCTGGGGGCTGGGTATTTCATCACTGTCACTTTCCCTATTTCTCACTCCTCACCCTTTTTAAAATTAGACTTCCTTGCCCTTGTATTGGGTTTGAGGAGCTCTTTACTATTTTAATGCCATTTCTAATATTTTCAGATACAATCTCCAGAGCCTTAGCTGGGAAACAGCCTCTATTATGTTAAAGGCAGAAGGGTCTACATGCTGGGGTAAGTGTAACTGAAAGGAATACAGCTGAAAGAAGAAGGGGCCAAAGGAACGGGGAAGGCTAAAGGTAGGCAACACAAAATAACAATTCCAAGGGAAGGTACAAAATAGCTAATATAAGTGTGATTCTATTTTATTGTATTATATTCTGCACAGGTTCTTATTCCACTCTGGTTGCCATAGTATCTGAACTGGGGAGAGGGTGGGAGGTGGACAGATTTGCTGGGCCCCTGGGCAAGGTGTGTGTGTGGGGAGGGGGGGGAGGTGGCTCTGTTGTCCCAGAAGGGGCAGGGCAACCAGCCCTCAGCACCAACCAGAGCATGCCACACTGGTCCACCCCCTTCCCCCCCCAGCTCTGATTGCTTCCTGTAGCATGTGGTGCAGCACTCCAGCAACAATTTAAAGGCCCAGGGCTCCAGCCGCTGCTGCAGCAGCAGTGGTGGCTGGGAGCCCCAGACCCCTTTGAATCACTAGGCCCCAAGGCAACTGCCCCTTTAGCCCCCCCACTGTTGGCAGGCCTGTATCTGAGTAATGTCAAGTTGTGGATGAGAAACAAACACAAAAATTCCTAGTCAGAATACACCTACTTAGAAAGACACAAAGTCTAGCCCTCACTGACCAGAGGAAAGAGGGGGGAAAAAACTAAAATCCTTGTGTTTACTTTATAGTTCTGGTGCTCAGAGACCATGGCGATGGTCTCTGTATTAGGAGGAGGAAAGTGGCAGCAAGTTTACTCACATCTTGTGAAGCACAAGACTGAATGTACTCTTTCTACAGCAGGAGATAAAGAGGAGGAACTTCTTGCCATGCCCTTTACACACAGCATCCCAAACCAAAACTCAGAAACACCCTCACAGAAGTGAAGTAAAAGACTCCCACCAAGAACCAAAAAGCAATTGAACACAATTATTTCTATTTGTTTATAAGAAAGGGAAGAGGAAGTAAATAATTAACATTTAGCTGAATACAGCCTTTATGAAGGAGCTGATCTCCATATTATTTTGCTTTTTGTTGATGAGACGTGCCTTGAAATTTGAAGGGCAGTACTTCAGGCATTTCTTGGCCGTTGGAACAATTATCTCATTTTATAAGTACAAGGTTCAGACTTTGCACAATAGCAAAAGAAAGTTCTAAGTTTCCTCTTGGGATTCCTCTTGAAAACCCAGGTTTGATTGCTGTGGATAAGTACTATCCCATTTTACAGATGTGCAAACTGAGGCAAGAGCTTTAGGACTACTAGAGTTTAAATGGGATAAAATACAACATCTGTGGACTTACATGTGAAGAAGGAGGAAAATAAGAGCTGTACTGAGAAATTAAGGGATAACGCAAGAATGACAGGTATGTTGGGTTACAAGTAGGGACCATGTCTTTATTTGCTTTGCAAGGTACCTGATATATTTCTGATTGCTTGAAAATTAATAGTGACCTCCAAATTGTGGCTTACCTGCTCCTATATACTAGGCATCATTGTTAACAGAAAAATGGTGACCTGCAGGGTTGGCTCTACCTGCCTTATTGTAACATTGTTCCTGCTTTGTTCAGGGTGTTGGACTTGATGACATCCGGACATCTCTTCCAACCCTATAAGTCTATGATGGTAAAATTAGAGAACATACCTCACTAAATATTATCAGTGCATGTCTACACTAGGAAATCATTTTGAAATAACTTATTTCGAAATAATAACTCCCAAAATAACAATTTTTAACGAAGTGTTATTCCTCACGAAAAGCAGGAGTTATTACTTTGAAATAACCAGCCCGCTATTTCAAAATAATGGGCTTGGTAGGGTGGATGCTCCACTTGTTATTTTGAAATAAAGGGAGTTATTTCAAAATAGACCAGGGCCATGTGAACAGTGCAGCTATCTTTCCTGTAATGTAAATGAAGGCAGAATTTTGTTATCTAATAGATGGTGACCATATCAGTAATTGCAATGATGCTGCATCAGATAGCAGAGTAGCTGATGACTCTCCTCATTCATTTCAGACTCTCTATTGAAGAGTTGCCAAAGACAAATGCGTCCAAGACGCAATCAGGCCTGGGCAAGTGGTCTTAATTGATATACTCTCAGGCTTCCGGTTACATATAGGGAAGATGGAACTTTTAGAATAAAGAGAGTTAATGGCTTTTGGCAGAGTGTAAGCTTATAACACTTTGAAATGATGGGGCAAACAATCCAGCAATTGAGAACGTATTCCCACTGGAAGCATTATCTAGGTTGCCAACCTGTTTAAAACAATAGATTTTGCTTTGCGTTCTCATGTTTCAAACCCCAGGGCTAGACAAGCTCCCATGCAAAGGATGCTTTTGGAACAATGTGAAATAGAAACTATTTGAATATTATATGTTCCCTTTATTTCAAACTCTCCAGATGGCTATTGTGAAAATGGCAAAGGATAATCCTGCCAAGGTCCCAAATCTCATCTCAAAATACACATGTATCAGATGCACAACCAAAAGCTGCCATGGATTTTAAACATTTATCTAGAATAAAAGACTGAGTGGACAAAAATGTTACTGGAGTCTCAAAACAGGGTAAAGAAATGCAATTTAATGTGGCACCAGTCCTGGTAATCTGAATGGGATGCATAGAAGTTATGTGTCTAAATTCCATGGATCTCATTGAAAATGAATAGTATTAGGCTCATCATGTTGAAGATTGAACTAAATCACTAATTTAGGGGAGGTCCTGATCCTGGGGAGGTTTTGAGGTGCTGAGTTGTTGCATTGAAATGAAGGGTACTATACATATGTAAATAAAGTCACACTTGTGCTTAAATGCTAGTCTGAAAATAATTAAAAACATGTTAGTATGGATATACCATGCGGCTACGTCTAGACTGGCATGAATTTGCGCAAATGCTTTTAACGGAAAAGTTTTCCGTTAAAAGTATTTGCGCAAGAGAGCGTTTAGATTGGCACGGATGCTTTTGCGCAAAAGCACTTTTTGCGCAAAAGCATCCGTGGCCAATCTAGACGCGCTTTTGCACAAGAAAGCCCCGATCGCCATTTTAGCCATCGGGGCTTTTTTGTGCAAAACAAAACTGAGCTGTCTACACTGGCCCTTTTGCGCAAAAGGTTTTGCGCAAAAGGACTTTTGCCCGAACGGGAGCGTCAAAGTATTTGCGCAAGAAGCACTGATTTCTTACATTAGAACGTCAGTGCTCTTGCGCAAATTCAAGCAGCCAGTGTAGACAGCTAGCAAGTTTTTGTGCAAAAGCAGCTGCTTTTGCGGAAAAACTGGCAAGTCTAGACACAGCCTACTAGTATAGTTAGTATAGTTTAGGCTTCTGCTCTATACTTTGTTTAAACAGCTGCCTTACAAATTCTGTCCTTTCATTAATTGGTGGAGTGTCTGAGTTCTAGTTACAAAATTCAGTTAAAAAAGGAATCATTCCCCAATCATTCCCCAAAGGAATCATTCCCCAAAAAAGGGAGTGTCACTAGATTCCTGAAAGTTTAGCCTTGGATATACAGACAACTGGAGCATCCCTGAAAAATTCTAGCTAAAGAAGTAAAAAATACTGTGAACCTGTTTCTTGGGATGGCTGTGCACATGTTCCTGTGATATGACAGCAAGAAAATATACTTGGGAATGGCACAAAGGTGTAGGAACTAGGGATGTAAAACCCTGTTTATACAGTTAACTGGTTAAATGTTAGGTTTAACCAGTTAACTGATTAAGCAGGATCCCAAGTAAGGCACTGCTCCAGACCAGCTGGAGGAACCCCCAGCCCGTGGTGGGCCACAGGTAGGAGCCTGGTCTTGGGCACCAGTTAACTGTTTCCTGGTAAACGTCACCCAGAAAGGGCGATGCTTACTAGGTATCCAGTTCCTCGCTCTCATCCCTAGTAGGAACTAAAGCAAGAAAGCCAAGGTCAGGAATGAGTTACAACTGGCATGAAATGTTAGAGACATGGATCTGCTGCTCAGTGGAAAGTGTGAGCTGACGATAGGAGATGATAAGGAGGTGGAGCTGTGCAGTGCCAATGCAGGGTCCAGAGGTTAGCCACAAAGATGGTCAGTGGGATGGAATACAAGCCATATGAGCAAAGGCTGAAGGCAGTGGGTGGGTTTAGTTTGCAACAGAGGAGATTTAAGGGGGACCTTATTGCAGTCTTCAAATCCTTGAAAGGCTGCCATTAAAAAAATGGGAAAAAATTGTTCTCTCTTGCCACAGAAAACAGGACAAGAAAAAATGGGGGCACCAATGGTTATGTTTGCACTACAATGATCTATTGGGAAAAGGTATGCAAATTGCGCTCTACAATTTGTGTACCTTTTTCCTATAGTTTTTTCGGAAGAGGCTTTTCTGAAATTTGGCCCGTCTACACTGGGCCAAATTTCGGAAAAGCCTCCTCTTTCGGAAGAGCCCTTCTTCCTCATGGGAGGAGGAAGACAGGGCTTCCGAAAGAGTGTGCCTGCTCTTCCGCATAAAAAGGGGAAAAGGAGCTGCGTTCCCTGGACACGGCGGAGTTTTTCGGGATACCTCCTGGAAAAACCCCATAGTGTAAACATAGCCAACTACAGCATAGCAGATTTAGATTAACTCTTAGGGAAAATCCTCCTAATGGTAAGAAAGTAGAACAGCAGAACAGGCTGCTTAGGGAAGCTGTGGACGCTCCTTCACTGGAGGTTTTTAAAAGGAGGCTGGACAGCCATCACCTCTCTTGGATGGTTTAAACCAGGGGTCAGCAATCTCCGGCACAGGTGCCATAAGTGGCACGCAAGATGATTTTCAGTGGCATGCGCAATGAAAGCGGGGCGAGGGGAGAGAAAGCCCCAAGTCTCCCCACCAGATCTGGTGTGCGGGATACAGTAGATCCCCCCTGCCCCCCATCCCCAGGTCCTCGCCATTTCCTTTCCTCCCTCCCTCCAGCCCACAGAGCACACAGGCTGCTCCCTGGGCGCTTTGCCGATGGGCAGGAGGGGTTGCTTCCGGCGGTGCGCGGTTTCTGGAATCCGCGGCTGCCTTCGAGTCCTGGTGAGCCCCTGCCACCCACTGCGGCTGCCCCGACACCGCGCGCCACGCAGTGTCTCCCTCCCCCTGCGGGACTGCCCCTGCCGCGCCGCTGCCGCCTCCTCCAGCTCCAGGCGGCCGCTTGGTTTTACAGTGGCCACCGCTGCTGCTGCCGGGGGCGTGGCTGGGTCCAAGGCAAAACCCACCGGGGCTTGCTCCTGCCTTGGACCTGCCACTTCAGCCCCAGAAGGGGCCGCGCCGGGCTCGGCTGGGGCGCTGCAAGGCGGTGCCGCTCTCTCTCCCCCTGCCCCCGTTGCACCCCGCTGGGGGAGTGTCAGCAGCACATGTTGCCACTCGCTCTGCGCCACAAGCCGGGTCTGGCAGGGAAGGTGGGAGCTTTCTTCACCTCCCCCGCCCCGCGCCCTTTGAGCGAGGAGCCAGAGCGGGTGCTGCGGCCTCAGGGCTACGCGGGTTCCCTGCTGCGTTGGGGAGGGGAGCTGAGCGCCCTGCTGGGGGGACGGCAGGGCTCTGTCTAGAAGCTTTCTGCACTGCAAGGGGGCATAAAGCCAGGTACGCATCCTCCCTCATGCTCAGACCCCCCTCGCCCCCGCCCGATCTCCCTCACTCAGTCTGCTCCCCTGCCAAGACCTTGCACCCCCAGCTTGCTCCCATACCCTCTTTTGCTCTTGCGCCCTCCCTCCTGCCCAGACATCCTACCCCCACTCTGCTCCTGCATCCGCCTTTGCTTCTCTACCCTCCTCCCTGGTCACACATTGCACCCTCCCTTCCTCCTGCTCCCTCCACCTGGCCAGACACCCTACTCCCAGCCTGCTTCTGCACCCAGCTCCCACCCAGCTCCCACAACCTCTCCCCTTTCTGCACCCCACTTCCCTCCCAGATCCTGCACTCCCATCCCTATCCTACTCGCTGGCAGCCCTGTCTCACACACTGAACCCCTCATTTTTGTCCCTACTCCAGAGCCTAAGGGGGGGCCACAAAATCCATTAACTCCAGAATCCCAGAAAAGTAAATCTGACCTCTGGGAAGCCCTGAACCTCAGCCCTCCCTGCCTCTTCTCCTCACCTCACCCCATAGGGCTGGAGCACCAGAGGAGTGAGGTGTTTCAGTTGGGGGCCACATCAGTGAGGGTTGGGGGTTTTGGGAGGAGTTTTTTTGTTGCTCACTTGTGTGGTCCCCAACTGATTTTTCTGTGGTCAGTGACCCCGACCCTAAAAAGGTTCCCCACCCCTGCTATAAATAAAGAAAACATTGAAACCTTTTTTATTGGACATAAATTAATATTTTACTTTATTTAAAATAAAGTAAAAGTTTGATAAACTAACATGAGAAAGTCAAAAGACTTAATCTGTTTAATAATTTAAATTAAACCGTTCTCCCTAGCTGCAGCTGGTTCAGAAAATATGGTCACCGTACCCAGTCTGCTGTGCTCCCTCCGGCACACAGCTCCCTAAATAGAAGTGAATAAGTTAAATCTTGGCACGCCAGGTATGAGAGGTTGCCAATCCCTGGTTTAAACACAACAAACCAGGCATCCCGGCAGGGGATTAGAATAGATGACTCTTGCGGTCTCTTCTAACCAGTTCTATGATTCTCCCAATTTTCATGCAGCTGTGACACATTTTAATGTCTGCTATTAAATATCCACACAAGAAGGAAAAAAACTGCTTCTCCAAATGCCATAGGTTATCTGCTGGTGTTAGTCAGTGGAGTTTCAGAGATCTGGTCTCTGAACTTCTTTGTTGTCTTAGGAATCAAATTATATCCAAGGATTTCTTCCCAAGCAAGTTAAGGCATTGTTAGACTTTGGTCAAACTTCAGTCAAAACACAAGCATAGGTGACACGTGGCGGGGGGAAGATATGTAGTCTCAAGTGCCTCCCCAGATTTCTGTTTGATTTGCCAGGGTGGGGAGCAGAGGGGGCAGGACCAGAGACTTCTCACGCTATGAGAGCCCAGCTCGGGAGGCAGCAGCAATGGGCTGCTCCTGCCTGAGTCCGGCTGCTGGGGACAGGACTGAGTGAGCCAGAGTCCTCTCTTCCTCCAGCACATTTCTGGCTCACTCAGCCCCTATCACTGGCAGCTGGGCCCAGGTAGGAAGCAGGCTGCTACCATCAGCTCCCCAGCCAGACTCTCTCTCAGGCAGCTACTGCGCGGCACAGAGAAGTGAGCTGGAGTGGACAGCCTCAGCTGGTTTGAGAGAGGCTCCCTCCCACTACCTGCCTGGGCCAGGGGGTGAACATGACAGGAAGGGGCAGTGAGAGCAGGATACAGGTAACTCTGGTGTGGTGCAGAGGGCGCGGCCACCCCAGGCTGGGCGCAGCATGGAGGGGTTGCTGGGCAGAGGGGACAGAGTGGTGTGGTCAAATGTTCTCCCCTGTTGATTGTGCCCCACAGTATTGGGAGGGATGAGTGTTTTTGCTCCTTAGTATAATCCATGAACGGGATTAGCATTCTTAGTATTCTGCTATCTTGCAGTCTTTCCAGATGCGTGGAGTAGGGAAACCAAGATGACTTGCACAGTTCACAGAGACTGGAAGTGTTTTGACCATTGCTTCCAGAGATCAAATCTCCCCTTTTCAGCACATAGCAAACTGGGGGTTTGCTCAACCACTTATCCCAGGTTGGTGGCTTGGAGTCTAGCCATAGGTTTATTATGCAATTCCTAGCAAAGTCTGCTGATCTACTTGTTGGGGAATTTACCAGCATTCATACATGAATACCCCAGGGGAAAGGATGAGGTGGATCAGTCAGAATTATTTAACAGTTGGTTCTCTATTACCTCTGCTGTAATAACATCTGCTCTGCTTTTCTTTCCTCCTTTCCCTCCCAGGCAGGTGGTGAAAGTAACTACTGGGCTGAATAAAAAGCTGGAAACACCCCTGCTTAGAGGGATAAAGGAGATGTGATGGTGATGGGGAGTGAGGTTCCTTAATCTTGTGTGTGTCTCTTTCAATCTGCATCTGCTCATGCAGGTGTGTTTGTAAGAATGGGAGCGTCTGCCTCTGAAGCTCTGTAACGTCCTCTGACAGCAGATGTTATAGAAGTGCAGAGCATTACTACTGAGGCCTGCATACAACGGAGCTGCCCGTAATGTGGGCGTGCATGGTCAGAAGGGAAGATGTAAAAGGTCTCTTCCTTCAGATACATCTGCCTAGGGTCAGCGAAAATCTCAATCCTGGCATCCTGAGTTATTCAGGGACGCTTTCCCTGGTTATGTCCCTGGAGCATAAATTGCCCAAAAGGGGAGGGAGAAGAGGCAACCCGCACCACAGGGATGGTAGACTATGCACAATCCACCCTGACTTCCTCTGAGCCCTGAGCTTTTACAAGTGGACTGTGCCCATGAAAGTTCATGATACCATCTACATGTTTTGTTAGGCTTTAAAGTGCTACCAGACTATTTGCTGGGTTTTTTTAAGTTTACCATATTCTAGTCCATAGTATCACCCAGTACAATATCACTTTTCCCCAGTTCTCTAGATTGCCACTGGCCTGGGCTTTGAGAACCTGTGATTTAAGGGGCTGGTACAGTTTGTATCCTTTCTGTGGCTTTGGGCTATTTTTTTTCCCCAAAACAGACTGTCTGGGAGCTGGGGAGATGTATCTGGAGCTTACCCCAACTTCATCAGCTATGGGGAATGGTAAGGAAAAAAGAACCAAGGCAAAGCTGTAGCAGCCAATTAGAGTGCTAGTTTTCTGGATACAATATGATTGGTTATTTGAGTTACAGACTGGCCCAAACACTTAATCAGTGTCTATTATTTTGAGACTGGTTTTCTTCACCCTCTGTTATCTGTGTTCCTGGTAGTCTATTTGGCAACTACTAAATGGTGACATGCAGTTAAATGTGTGACCTCCAGGCCTGCCAAATAACTACTCTGTGAAAATCTAACTCATGCAAGAGGATCTGATATTTATTCACTGGATGCAAAACACCCTTCTGGGTTCAAATGTTGATACTTAATACACAATTCTTGATGTTACAGAGAATGACTGGGTCACTGAATACATACTGTACATTTCACCTTCCTCCCCCGATAGACATTCCTGCAAACTAACCAAACTTATTCGTAAGTGTTGTAAACTCTTCCACAACATATCAAATGTGCGAGCTAACTGAATAAAACAAAAATATGCTCAGAAGAAAGGAATATACACACATCACGTTTTCATCAGCTTGTTCAA
Source organism: Pelochelys cantorii (assembly GCA_032595735.1). NCBI lineage: Eukaryota > Metazoa > Chordata > Testudines > Trionychidae > Pelochelys > Pelochelys cantorii. Next base: position 17,436,191 of record CM064340.1, read on the forward strand.
GGTGTTTTGAAGGAGGAGCCAGGCCTGGATGATGTTTCGCAGACAGCTCTTCACACATTGGCTGTTGCAATATATTCTCAATCTTTTTCTCTCTTCCCTGATGATTTAGATAACACCATTCCGCCAGAAGCAGGGTGCAATCTTTCACCCAGACCTCCCTCCATGTTCCTACAACTACACTGGCTAAATTTTGCTGATTGTGTCTACGTGACAGCTCTACAATACAGCCTCTCCTATCCAGTTACACAGCTAAACCTCCTATCCAGGCTCTCATAATCTATGCCTTGATTACTCCCCCTTCTCCTTGGCCTTGACAAATGCAATCTTGTCTCTCTTGTATGCACCCAGAATACTGCTTCAAAGCCCATGTTCTTAGTCTGTTGCTTTGACCATGGCATTCTTTCATTCCTCCACTAGCTCCTCCTCCTCTACTGCATCAAACATAAGCCATCTACATTGACTATCACTGGTCTACAATTTTTTAGCAGTCGTCTGCTTCAGAGATAAAATGTGCTATTTATTATGTATTTTAATGTGCTGAATTCAAATATGACAATTAAAACAACTGATTGGCTACTGTTTCCAAGATATTTAAGTTTTTACATTTTACGTCTATGTATATTGTGTAGATAGTAGAGTTTTAATCATAAATTGTAAACCTAGGTCTTTTCATGTGTTTATGGTTGCTTTACACGATAATATTTCACCTGTCCTGTTTATGTAACACTTTAAAAATCAGCAAAAGTGTTATATAAATAAAATTTATTATGAAACAAAAGGCAAAAAACTATTATGTACATAATTTAGTCCTATTCAGTGTCTACTCGGCGCTTCTTGGCTTGTCTCTTGTATTCATTAAATGGAGCATCTCTTGTCACTGTCCAGCTATAGTCTGCAAGCTTTGATGGGCTCCAGTTGCCCTAATAGCGTTTCTCCATTGTTGCAATGTCCTGGTGAAATCGCTTGCCGTGCTCGTCGCTCACTGCTCCACAGTATGGTGGAAAAAAATCTAGATGAGAGTGCAAAAAATGTATCTTTAGTGACATGTTGCAACCCAGGCTTTTGTATGCCTTGAGGAGGTTTTCACCAACAACCTGTAGTTGTCTGCCTTGTTGTTTCTGAGAAAATTTATTGCCACTAACTGGAAGGCTTTCCATGCCGTCTTTTCCTTGCCACGCAGTGCATGGTCAAATGCATCATCTCGAAGAAGTTCAGGAATCTGAGGACCAACAAAGACACCTTCCTTTATCTTAGCTTCACTTAACCTTGGAAATTTTCCACGGAGGTACTTGAAAGCTGCTTGTGTTTTGTCCATGGCCTTGACAAAGTTCGTCATCAGACCCAGCTTGATGTCTAAGGGTGGTAACAAAATCTTCCTTGATTCAACAAGTGGTGGATGCTGAACACTTTTCCTCCCAGGCTCCAATGACTGTTGGAGTGGCCAATCTATCTTGATGGAGTAGGAATCTCTTGCACGACTATCCCATTCGCAGAGAAAACAGCAGTACTTTGTGTTCTGGTGCATCAGGAACCGGCAGTCCTTCTCCGTGGGGTACTGGGCGTATAGCTGATGGAATGTTTGGATAATGCACAGTCCACTTTTTCTTCTTTGACACACCTTTCCCAACTGGAGGCACCATGCAGAAATAACAATTGCTGGTATGATCTGTTGGCTCTCTCCAAATCATTGGCACTGCAAAAGGCATAGATTTCCTTTTCCTGTTCAACCACCGGCAAAGATTTGTTGCACAAGTGTTGCAGCATATATGTGGGGCCCACCTCTTGTCCTGATCTCCAATTTTGCAGCCAAAATAAAGGTGATAGGCTTTCTTAACCATAGTGGTTATACTGCGCTTTTGTGATGCAAAAGTCACTTCACCACAAACATAGCAGAAGTTATCTGCACTGTTCACACAAGTACGAGGCATCGCTGCTCACTTTGGCTAAACAGAAATGTGTCCCTTTGCAAAATCAAACTGACAAATAAGAGAGCACGACACTGTATGATTTCTAGAGCTGATATAGGGCAATTTGTTCAGCAGAGTGATGTAAGCTTCGTTATGATTGCATCATCCATGACTTCTAGGAATAACATGATGCAATTCATATCATGTATGATGCAATACCGGCTTCAGATTGCATCATTCATTGTTTTGCCTAAAAAGCAAGTACTGTCCAAACCCAGTCATAGATTTATTCATAGATCCAGTCAAAGATGTATTTTAGTCATTTCTGGTTTAAATTGAGATCCCTTCCCTTTATAACTCACTTATCCTCCGCCATTCCCAAGTCAAGGGTCGTATATACTGACCCAATAGCATACCTTGAAAACTAGAGCCAATCAACAATTTTAAGCATCATTTTCATTCTCAGTGACCCAGAATTAGTAAAGTTTGACTACATTTATTTCAGAAGCATTTTGGCTGCAGAGCAGTGCTATCAAGGCCCTTTATGGACTATCCCCCTAACCACAGAAATGTTGACTGTCACCTCTGCTTGGCCAGTCGTGCCAGCTTCTATCACTTACCTGTTCAATTTTCAAACAAGCATCGGTATGTTTCTCCCATGTTGCCTCTCATGCTTGGGAGGAGCTCCCTGTGAACATCTGCAAAACTATCTCATTGTCCACCTTTAAATCCCTTCTTGCAACTCTCTTTTGCTGTGATGCCTACAAAACACTTGACAATGGTTAATTACCAGAGTGTAATACAACTGCCTCTCATGCTGGCCAATATTGTCTTGTTTCCTTTTGCTCCCCCATCTGTTATTCCCAGGTCTCATTTTATTCTTAGATTGTAAGCTTCTGGAGGGCTGGGACCATGCCAGAAGTTTATATAGAGTAAAAGCCCTAGCTAAGGCAATCACTCTGCTCTTCATCACGCTTCATCTAAGTTACTTATTAAAATAGGTTTCCTGAGTACAGTTACAGAATGTTCTTGTGCCTTAATACATGAGGTACACTGCTCCTACTCCCCAAAAAAGCTGCTCCAAGTTCTTCTATGGCACACACCTACCTGCAATCAACCAAACACCTCGATTTTACAATGGAAAGAGCAGGTCCGCATTGCAAAAGGCTGACTTGCCCAAGTGGGGTATGATGGTCCTCTTGGATAGCATGGAACTTGGTGTCCTCCATCTTGTATCATGCATAGTTATTCAGGCTACAGTAATTGAGCGGTGTGTTACGCACTCTGGGAGCTCTGGAGCAGAAGCAGTAATGTTACTGTTAGGCTGTTGCTGCAGATTTAGGACTACAGTAAACCCAGTGATGTATTGGTGGAGAACAGTGAGTGCATCCACAACCATGGGTCCCCCTTACCCTTTCCCCATTCTTTCCCCTCCATTCTACCTAGTCTAAAATTACCTGGTGCTCTGGGGCACAGTGAGTACCAGCCAAGCACAGATCCTCACCATGCAGGAGGCATTATCCCTCCTGCAATCTCACTACTACCCACAGTCAATGGATTCTCATTAGTTCCACTACAGCTGGAGCCCTTCCTGCAGCCACAGAAGAAGGGGCTGATGGATCAGTCTGTTTCTTTAGAATAAGAAATTAACTTTTTAGTTTGATGACTCATCCAAGTGCCCCAATGGAACATAGCTTCCATAATGTGTCTTCCACAACTGTGTATACTGGCTGTGCAGTGAAAGCCTGTGTCCAGTGTTTCCTGTAAGCTGAGCGCTTGGGCAACTGCCCAGGAGAGATTCAATGCTGCCCAGTTGATTGGCAGAGCACACACATCTTTTCACAGCCAGCAGCATGTGTTTCTATTGGTGGGGCACATGTGCACTTGCCTCAGTGCAGAAACATTTATTCTGCACATGGACGGAAAAAAATTAGAGGGAACATTGTGTTTGTCAATAAACCAGACACATCTGGACCAGAAACCTTCAGGAAGCAGATAAATGCAAGAACAAAATATGTATAACATTCACTGAGATGGACTATGTTCTGACCAAGCCACCTGGCACACTCCAGTCAATCAGAACCATTCCCAGGTATCTCATTACACATCAGGGATGCACTTTACATAAGAACATAAGAACGGCCATACTGGGTCAGACCAAAGGTCCATCTAGCCCAGTATCCTGTCTCCTGACAGTGGCCAATACCAGATGCCCCAGAGGGGGGGATCACAACAGGTAATCCTCATGTGATCCCTTTCCTGTCACCAATTTCCAGAGAAACAGAGGCTAGGGACACCATTCCTACCCATCCTGGCCAATAGCCACCTAACCTCCATGAATCTATCTAGCTCTTTTTTGAACCCTGTTAAAGTTCTAGCCTTCACTGCATCCTCTGGCAAGGAGTTCCACAGGTTGACTGTGTGCTGAGTGAAGAAAAACTTCCTTTTGTTTGTTTTAAACCTGCTGCCTATTAATTTCATTTGGTGACCCCTGGTTCTTATATTGTGGGAATGTGGCATGAACTGTTTTATGAGAAATTCCAGCAAAGCAAATACTGTCCCCTCTTTCCCTCCACTTGTAAGCTCAGTGTCAACAGCATATGAATAATGTCACCTAGTTTATTTGGAATGAAGAAAGCTAGTTCCCACTTGATAAGAGGCTTGCGATGTTGTTGACTAGTATATGCTGACTGGTAGATATAATATTAATAATAGCAATTAGCCTCACCATCTGTGTATTGCAGGGGTTCTCAAATGTCATTGCCCTGCAACCCCCCTTCTGACAACAAAAACTACCAAGCCTGAGCCCCACCACTGCAGGGTGGGCAGGCCCCATGCCAAAGTCCAGGGGCTTCAGACCCAGCCAGGAGCCTGTAACCTGAGCTTCGATGCCCTGGGCTGAAGCCATGGGGCTTCAGTTTTGGCCCCTGGCAGAGGAGCTTGGGCTTTGGCCCTGAGCCCCAGCAAGTCTAAGCCAGTTCTGGCGACCCATTAAAATGATGTTGTGAGCTAGGTTGAAAGTAACTTAAATTTCTTACAGGTACTCTTGTATGACACCCCCCAGGGTGGGGAGGGGGAGTGTCTCAGGACAGAGGGCTATGGGGGGATAATATGACAATATCTGTAAGAAATTTAAGTGTAGGGTGGAGTGCAGGGGGCTCAGAGTAGGGGTTTGTGATTTGTGGGGGGGGGCCTCGGGGAAGGGGAGATGTGACAGGTGCAGGAGTCAGAGTTGGGCTGTGAGGAGAGACTCACGCTGCAGGGTTGGTGTGGGGGGAGGGAAGCTCCAGGCAGGGGGTGGGGATATAGGTGGTGTTGGAGTCAGGGATGGGGCTGAGGAAGGCCTCAGGGCAGGGGGCTGAGGTCTGGGGGGGATCAGAGTAGGGAGGACTGTGAAGGGGACAAGGGCTGAACTCCCCCACCCTGATTCCTACCAACGCTGATTGTTCCTTGCTGTTTCCCTTCCATCCTCTGTCACTGTCAGGGAGCGAGAGGAAAACTCACAGCATGAGTCACTCACTCCTCTGACCCTTGTCCGCACCAGCCAGGAGGGAGCGGAAGGCAGGTATATGCTGTGTGCTTTCCTCTCACTTCCTGACAGTGAGGGAAGGAGAACTGAAAGCAACAAGCAGTGCCAGTAGGAATGGGGGGGGGGCTGAAGCCCCCCTTTTCTTTCGTAGTGGCATCCAGAGAGATTAGAGGGAATTTGGGTGGTCTGGGATCGGTGCGGGGCACTCCACCAGCCATCCCCTTTCACCTGCTTGCTGCTGAGTGTGGCAGCCTGCAGGAGGGCCCTGGGAGCCTGGCTGGAGTGGCACATCAGGGTGCACTCCTTACGTTCATGTCTGGTTGCAACCCACATTGGAGTCCTGACATACAGTTTGAGAACTGCTAGTATGCATTAAAAACCAATAACATTAAGCACAAATACTGTTCACTGATATAGCCTCAACCAATCTATACCATAATTCTGTTCACTTACACTAAGTATCCCATAACACCTTGTATTTCCCAAATAAAACATATGGCATAAGCAGACAGGAAACTGTTCAAAATCAAGATACGTTTGTTCTCTGTCTTAGTACAAGCTGGGTAAGTATCTTACACAGGTCAGTACCTGGAATGCCAGTATCCAAAACAAAGATAACCTTTAAGGGCAAAACTCAGGCCCAGAGTGGGGGGGGGGGGGTGAGCTGGAAGCAAAGACCCAGCTGGGGCTGTTAAAGCTAATGAGAGCCCAGCTGGGGGATATATAAAGAAGCACAGTTTGCTTTAGAGGGGGAAAGCAGTGAAGAGCTGGCAGCTGAGGAAGCAGGAGGCTCCCAGGAGGGAGGGCTGCATTGGGGCAGCCAAGCAGGGCTAGGAGAGTGCTAGCTAAGACACTCCCTGGCTGGGGGCCTGAGGCAAGGCCGGGGGCTTGGAGGGTGGTAGCAACGCAGCCCAGGTAAGCAGGGGCAGCAGATATACATGTGGTGCCAGTGATGAGCGGCCCATACAGACTGTAGCTTACCCAGAGATGGGCTAGATGAAGATAGTCAGTGGGTCACTGAGGCACAGTGGGTGGCACATGCCCTGACACCAGGGAACAGAATGAGATGTTAGGAACTAGAACAAATGGAGGGGCTGGGTTTAGATGCAATGTAACAGGCTGTGTAACTTGTAAAGTCATTCTCGTACCAACTGAGATGAATAAATTAGGAAGCACAACTGTAAGACTAATGTAACCTGGCTTCACAGGACAGTTCTTCACAGATTGGTCTAGAACAGGGCTACTCAACTGTGGCCCTCAGGACTTCCAAAATGATACTCACAGCACATGCTGAGAGTTGCAACTTAAGTGTGGTTGTATATACATGCAAATATATATGCAAATAGCATCTTTCACACTGACAGGCATGAATACAAAGATTACTCCTTATGCTGCAGTGCCGGACCTAAACGTGGCCACTGTGAGCCAGTCATCACCTCTCAGGCTCTGCCCACAAGACTAAGCAGCCAGCACTTCCCACAATGCCCCAGCACATCTTCCTGCGGGCTAGAAACGCCGATACCCTATACCTGTCTGTTCCAGCCAGCCCATCTGCTTGCATCTTTCAATGCTCATCTCATCTGGGAGACACCTCGCCATTGTGGAGCATGTTCCCAGTGGAGGCCATGTTCAAAGGATCCCACTTGCGGGCTGCATATTGAGCCCCGCATAAACCCAAACCGCACTGCGGGCTGCAAACAGGCCATGGGCCACATGTTGGGTAGCCCTGGTCTAGAACTTTCTTTCTGTACCATAGTAAAACTGAATGACCAGTTATTTGGTCTCCTGAATATATTTCATAATGGACCAAAGCATAGTCAAGCAATAGGTGCTATACAATTTATCAGCTGGGTTAACAAAGCCTGTGGATGCAATCAGCCTCTCCCTGCTACACTTCCCATAATTGTCAGATCTGGAGAGAAGAGTTAAATGAGCCAAAAAATGGCTTCGGGCAGATCAGGAAGAAGATCTGTGGCTCAGATAGCTGCTGCATGGGACTCCTGGCCGACAAAGCCTCCCAAAAGGAAGGTATACGTGCAACAGGGAGCCAAAGGCAGTTGGAAAAGAAAGCAGTAGGAAGTGAGTCTGCCCAGGATTCTGTGCCCTGGTAGATTTTTAAGCTTTGTATAGCACTGACTTTTCTTAGCTACATCTACTATATATTTGAGAATTTGCCTGGCTGTGTATTTGTGTGTTTGTTCAAGAACTCCTAGATGGTAAGAGCTAGGACCACCAAATTTGGTATGCAGCTTCTTCTTATCATAGCTTAAAGCAGGGCTACTCAACTTTGGAAGCCCCGGGGGCCACAGTGATACTCTCAGCACGTGCCGAGGGCCGCAACTTAAGTGTGGTTGCATATATATATGCAAATATATGCAAATAACTTCTTTCACACTGATATTTCACAATATTTACCCAGTTTCCACCCATATGACAGCACTTTAACTGAGCAATGACAGTCCAGGAATTTAACTACTAAAATACATATCAACCCAAACCACACCGCGGGCCACAAACAAATGGGCCATGGGCCGTGTTGAGTAGCCCTGGCTTAAAGCAAGATAAGGGTTTGGTTATGCCAGGAAAATATAATATGTTGGAATGGAATTGCTTCTCATAAAACCATACAGAAAAGAGACAGGTGATAGGGGCTGGCTGGGGGTGCTCCTCCCATCCGGGCTTGTGCCATCCCAGAGCTTCCTACCGACCAGGCACTCTTTAAGGAGGGCAGGAGGGGCTGAAGTCTCTCCCTCCCCCCCCCCCCGCCCCCATGTGAGGACGTTGCTGACTGTTCCCCTTCATCAGGGAGAGAGGGGAAAGTGCACAGTTTGCTGCATTCCTCACAACAGCTGGGAAATGCAGGGGGCAGACAAACCTGGACCTGACCCAGCCGGGGGACATGCACCCCTCTCCTAGTCATGCCTGCTGGAGCTGTAGCGGCCATCGAGAAGCGCTTCACGCTTAGCCCCAAGCTGCTGCAGTGAGAAAGGGCTGGGGTAGTCCTCTTTCCCCAGGGCAGCCTGCATACTTAGCCCTGCAGCCCTATCCCCAGCCTAGAGCAATGACTTAAATGAAGCATGTACATTTACATTTTATTTTCCAAAAAACAAAAATTAATTGAGTTAATGAGCTGAGCACTGCTGGGTAAATCTTCTAGTATATCCTCATGGCAAAATGCTGCTCTCTGATCTACTTATCTGATCTCTTGTCATTTCACATCCATGCACAAAATGTGTATGGGCAATGAGAGTTGAACTCTGCTGCATGAAGAGAGTAGAAATTTGCCCTAAGGATTTTTGTAAATACAGTGAGATTACAGCTCTCAGACCATCTGTCAACTTCAGCTGTTCAGAAAGTGCCGGCACAACCAAACCCTTTTCTTGCTTTGAGTTTATGATAAGAGGAAGCTGTATATCAAACAAATATGTGGGTGGGGAAAAGGGCACAGGAAATTTCACTCATATTTCAATAATGTACACCCATTTGTAATCAATTTCACATCTGCCAAGTGTCCTGAGATCTTTGTTGGAGGAAGATGTGCTAGTCTGTCCTTTAGAGCAATGTCATTAACAGATGGTACCATTGCAGGTCCACCTTCATCTGCTTTCTTCCAATTTTGCCAACACTTTCTTGCATTCAGCCAGCTTCATTGCTGTTTGGGCTTTTCCTTTGAAGTAGTTTTGTTGCTGTTTTTGGCTTGTAACCTGTCATTTGCAGGTCTCAAATGAATCTAGAATCTTTTGTCTGTTTTGGGGTGGCTTCTATACAGCATCTTGCCTGCTATTGCAAATGAGTCAGTGGTGTGCTTGAGGCTTTGAAGGTACCAGGTTGCAAAGATCCACACTATTGTGGAGGAAAATGCAGATTAGATGCATTAAGATGAAAGAAGGAAATCTAACTTAGTAAGTGGTGTCTGACCGGGACTTTGTCTTCCTTGAGTGCTCCTTTAGCTCCTCCATTATCCAGTGGCTCCACTCACTGTTTGCCAGACTTCCTGCTTCTGATTTATTTAAAATATTTTTATTAGTTTTTGGTGCCCTTAGCTAGGGTTATCAAATTCTTTTTTTGACCTGCCTTATATTTTTACACATGACTTGCCAGAGATTATGCTCCCCCCACCCCCCAACATTAGGATTTGACTTCGAACTTTTACAAGATGTCTTTTTGCTCCTTACTTCTAAATGTCACTTTTACTCTGTTTATCCCTGGTGGCATTTTTGTTCCTCTTATAGTTTATTTGATTTGATGTATACATTTAGTTTGAGCCTCTATTATGGTGTTTTAAATATTCTCCATGCAGTTTATAGACAGGCCAGCGAACGAGAGGGGGGGTGAAAGTGCCCTGGGGACTAGTGATTCAAGAAGCAATGTCAACAAGGATCTCCTGGTCCTTTAAATCACTTGTGCAGCCCCATGTAGCATGCTCCAGGCGGCTCTTAGGGCTGTCTGGGGAGGCAGGGATGCCATGCCGCTGAGGTCTGGCACATGGGCAGGGATGCTGTGGAAGCCCTGAGGGCTGGCCAGGGGGTGCTCTTTCCACCCAAGACCCCACCCTTTCCGGGAACATAGAGCTAGGCCCCCCTTCTCACCTTGCCCAGGAGCCTGGCAAGGTTGTTGATTTTTAGATATTTCACTTTTGTGACTGTTCTTTTTAATTTTCATTTAACTAGCTTCCTCATTTTAGTGTAATTCCTTTTTGAAGTTAAACACTACCATAGTGAGTTTCTGTGGCAATTTTCCCTCATCAATCTAATTACATTATGGCAGATATCACTGTACAGTTTAGCTTTCTTCAGCTCTTATACCAGGTCCTGTGTTCCACTTAGGACAAACTCAAGAACTGCATCCCCTTGTGGGTTTTAGGACAAGCTGCTCCAAGAAGCAGTCATAGCGTCTAGAAATGTTATTTCTGCATCCCATCCTGAGATGGCATGTATCCAGTCAATAAGACAATGGTTGAAATCCCTCATTATTATTGCATTTTCTGCCTTTGTAACCTCTGTAATCTCCCTGAGCATTTTACAATCACCGTCATTATCCTGATCATGTGATTGGCAGTATATTTTTACTGCTACACTGGTTTTGTTCAAGCATGAAATTTCTGTCCATAGAGATTTTATGGTAGTTTGATTCATTTAAGGCTTTTATTTCATTTGACTTTATGGTTTCTGTCACAGGTAGTGCCAGTTCCCCACCATCACGTCCTACTCTGTCGTTCCTGTATATACCCCCTCGGCAGGGGGTAGCCCAGGCCCAGCTGGCTGAGAAGGCCCCGCCCCTCCATGCTCCCAGCAGAGCCTGGGTATAAAAGCAGAGGGAGCCCTGCAGCCAAGGGGGCCGCAGGATGAGGGAGTAGCCCAGGCAGGGCTGGTGTTTCTGCAGCAGCTGAGACTGGAATTGCTGCCTGTGCCCGACCCGGAGGCAGAGCCAGCAGCCGCCAACCCCAGGGGGGCAGGAGTGTACCTGCAGCCCTGGCAAGGACTAACACGGAGGCAAATAGGCCACAGGGGAACCAGGGCATGGTAGGAAGCAGCCCAGGGCAAAGGACTGATAGAGCGGCTCAGCGTGTATTGGTCTGATTCCCCACCGAGTGGGCAGGAGCCATAGTCCCTGCCTAAAGGGCCCTGGGCTGGGACCCGGTGGAGAGGGAGGGCCCGGGTCCCCCTACCACCTATTTTCCCTACCCTGGATAATCAACCCCTGGTCCAGGAGAGGCTTCTCTGGGCGGCTAGGCCTCCAAAGCTGTATTTACCCTGAGAGAGGGGAATGGACTCTATGGTGGGACTGTTGGTACTGTATTTACCCTGCTAGCCCCTCTAGCAGGGGCTTTATATTGGGATTGTTAATGCCGTGTATGCCCTGATCTAGGGACCCATGTGGGCAATGAGACCTTAAGGGGGGGTGGGGGGCGCACCCCATGACAAGCGTCCACACACAAAAATGCATCAAAAAAGTGATCTGCTTTTTCAAAAGATAGCGTCCATTCAGTGTGGACGCTATCTCATATTTAAGCTGTGATTACTATGGATGGAGTGGCCATCAGGGCACCTGTGCTTTTCTCTCTTTCCTCTTCTTTCGAAAGATCTCCCTCTTCCCCATCCACACATGTCTTTTTCCGAAAGAGCTCTTTTGGAAAAAGGCTTCTTTCTCATAGAAAGAGGATTACCAACATCAGAAAAACCCTCTGTTCTTTTGATTTACTTTTGGAAGAATGTGATTGCAGTGTGGATGTAACTCAGGTTTTGTTGGAAAAACGGCTGTTTTTCCAACAAAACTCAGTAGTGTAGACATACCCTTAGTATTTAGACTTCTAGCATTTCTGTACAAGCACTTGTACATTTTGTCAATATTCAGTTGCTTGCCTACATGGGACTTAAATTTTTTACCTCTTCGCTAGATGCTCCACAGAGCATTTCCCCATGCCTATGATCTCCCTGAGTACCCTGAGAGAAAGGCACCATAAACGCTACCTGAAGACACTTTCTGGAGGATATTGAGGCTACATCTACACTGCAGGCTTCTTGCTCAAGAAGCTTTTTGCAGAAGACATCTTCCGCAAAAACTTCTTGCACAAGAGTGCGTCCACACTACAAAAGCGTCCAGACTGCATGGACGCGCTCTTGAAAGAAAGCTCTGGTGGCTATTCACAGAATAGCCACGAGAGCACCTGTGCTTTTGTCAATTAGCTCTTCTCTCACACACCTTTTTGCGTAAAAACTCTTGTGCAAAAAAGAGCTATTCCTCGTAGAAAGAGGAATACCTACACCACAAACACCCCTGTTCTTTTGACTTACTGTAAATTTACTTGTGCAAAAACGCACTTGAGGTGCAGACGCGCTGGGATGTATGAGGATCTTGTGCAAAAGGGTTTTTTTGCACAAAATGGAAGCAACTACACTACTTCTTTTTGCACAAAAACCCCTTGCGCAAAAAGAATTGGCAGAAAATATACTAAGGACATCGCGATTCATGCTAATGAGTCCCTCATTAGCATAATTTCTGCCACAAAATCTTGCAGTGTAGACAAAGCCTCAGGCTATGTCTACACTGCAGGCTTCTTGGGCAAGAACTTTTTGCACAAGAGTTCTTGTGTAAGAGCATGTCCACACTGCCATGTGCTTTTGCACAAGAGCTTCCATGGCAGCGTGGACGCTCTCTTGTGCAAGAAAGCTCTGATGGCCATTTTAGCCATAGGGGTTTCTTGCGCAAGAAACCCCTGTTCCTGTCCACACTAGCCTTTTTGCGCAAGAGCTCCTGTGCAAAAAGTCTTATTCCTTGTGGGGAGAGGAATAACTCTTACGCAGAAAGCCCTCTCTTCTGATGATCTACTGTAAACTTTCTTGCCCAAGAACAGGCTTGTAGTGTGGATGCTCTGCAAGTTTACACAAGAACAGTTGTTCTTGCACAAGAAGCCTGCAGTGTAGACATAGCCTCAGAGTATATTACCCCATCAACCCCATATAGGTGCTGCATAGGGACTATGTCTTTGACAAGGGCAAAAAGGGTCACCGCGTTACAGCAAAGGACCAGGCAAAGGAATTGGGCTGAGTTTGTGGTATTTGCAAAGTAGGGAGGTGGATAAAAGGGGATGGAGTGGCAGCAAAGCTAAATTCAAGAGATGTGTGCAGAGAGCTGAGCTCAGAGGGACAGGTCTATGTAAAGGCAAAGCAATATAAATAAAACCAGCCACTGGCTTTATATAAATGCAGACCACGTTTTAAAAATCTATTTAAGGGGAAAGCTAACTTCCTGCAAAGTTTTATCAGCACTGTCTGCCTAGCCTGCAGCTTATGCCTCTGCCTGCCAGACCATCACTTCTAGCTTCATTTTTTCTTCCTGGCCTTATGGGGATGGCAGAATCCAATAGACCCTTGACATTTTGCTGTGGCAATCTAAAGGAGTTGAGCTTTCATAAACAATTGAGGCAGCTGTTGAAGATGCCCCTGAATGGTAACCAGCAATTCTCCCTGCAAGGGAAAGGCTTCTGAAGCAGCCTTAAAGTGAATCCACATGGAGACCCTCCAGGGGGCAGCCTCGTGCAACCATGACAATTGGAGTGGGAAGGGCATCAGCATTATCTGCGGCAGGAGGAGGGGCGGGGGGCCGAGGTGTGAGGAGGTGCCATTGAGTCCTGCCTCCCGCAGCACCTCAGAGGAGCTCTGGTGTTGCTTTTGAAATGCAGCAGCTGGAAGACAGTATCAAACTAATGTCCTGGGGGAAGGAGAAGTACAGAGGCCATGGGGCCCCCTTACAAAAGTTGTACCCCCTCGCCTTCCCCCATCCCAGTGATTTCCCCGTTCCTGTTCCCTCCTGCACTTCTTCCTCTGCCTGCCCCAGAGTGCTCCCCCAACCCTGTCTGTAGTTCCTCCCTGTCTGCCCCAGAGTGCTCCCCCCAACCCTGCCTGTAGTTCCTCCCTGTCTGCCCCAGAGTGCTCCCCCCAACCCTGCCTGTAGTTCCTCCCTGTCTGCCCCAGAGTGCTTCCCCCCAACCCTGCCTGTAGTTCCTCCCTGTCTGCCCCAGAGTGCTCCCCCCCCCCCCGGCTGTAGTTCCTCCCTGTCTGCCCCAGAGTGCTCCCCCCCCCCCGGCTGTAGTTCCTCCCTGTCTGCCCCAGAGTGCTCCCCCCACCCTGGCTGTAGTTCCTCCCTGTCTGCCCCAGAGTGCTCCCCCCAACCCTGCCTGTAGTTCCTCCCTGTCTGCCCCAGAGTGCTCCCCCCAACCCTGCCTGTAGTTCCTCCCTGTCTGCCCCAGAGTGCTCCCCCCAACCCTGCCTGTAGTTCCTCCCTGTCTGCCCCAGAGTGCTTCCCCCCAACCCTGCCTGTAGTTCCTCCCTGTCTGCCCCAGAGTGCTCCCCCCCCCCCCCGGCTGTAGTTCCTCCCTGTCTGCCCCAGAGTGCTCCCCCCACCCTGGCTGTAGTTCCTCCCTGTCTGCCCCAGAGTGCTCCCCCCACCCTGGCTGTAGTTCCTCCCTGTCTGCCCCAGAGTGCTTCCCCCCAACCCTGCCTGTAGTTCCTCCCTGTCTGCCCCAGAGTGCTCCCCCCAACCCTGTCTGTAGTTCCTCCCTGTCTGCCCCAGAGTGCTCCCCCCCAACCCTGTCTGTAGTTCCTCCCTGTCTGCCCCAGAGTGCTCCCCCCAACCCTGTCTGTAGTTCCTCCCTGTCTGCCCCAGAGTGCTCCCCCCAACCCTGCCTGTAGTTCCTCCCTGTCTGCCCCAGAGTGCTCCCCCCAACCCTGCCTGTAGTTCCTCCCTGTCTGCCCCAGAGTGCTCCCCCCAACCCTGTCTGTAGTTCCTCCCTGTCTGCCCCAGAGTGCTCCCCCCCAACCCTGCCTGTAGTTCCTCCCTGTCTACCCCAGAGTGCTCCCCCCAACCCTGCCTGTAGTTCCTCCCTGTCTACCCCAGAGTGCTCCCCCCAACCCTGCCTGTAGTTCCTCCCTGTCTGCCCCAGAGTGCTCCCCCCAACCCTGCCTGTAGTTCCTCCCTGTCTGCCCCAGAGTGCTTCCCCCCAACCCTGGCTGCAGCTCGCGCCCGCCTGCTCACAGCGCTTCCCCCTCCGGCAGCTCCCCCTCTGCCTGCCCTATATAGGCCGCTTTTTATTTGTAATGAAAAAAGGCGCAGAGGCTCAAGCCTCGTTCTTTACTTGCATAACTGATGCAGCATCCCCCGAGGTGCCGGGCTGGGCACTTCCACGCTTAGACCGACACAGCTGCAGAGCACTATTACGCAACGCCTCAAATTAAACCTGGCTCAAATTACGCTTCCGCGCCCGTACCCTAGCCCTAGCCCTCGACCCCGCGCCTGCCTCTCTAGGGGTTTCCCCCACAAGCTCCCCTTGCGCGGCGGCTCCTCCCCAGCTCCGCGCAAGCGGCGAACGCAGCGCGCCCACGTGCCAGGGGGTGGGGAGGCGGCGATGGCTGCGGGCAGCGGGTTATCTAAGGCAAGGCGGTGCCCGAGCCGGGCGGCGCGGCAGAGGCGGAGCCGGCTGCAGAGACCCCACCTCCGCCGAGGTGACAAGCGAGGCCGGCTCCGGAGGGCGCCGCGCCTCATGCCCTGGCGGTGCCGCACCGGGAGCGGAACCCCGCGGCCGCCATGCGGGATTACGACGATCTGATCTCCTTCCTGGGCGAGTGGGGTCCCTTCCAGCGCCTCGTCTTCTTCCTGCTCAGCGCCAGCATCGTCCCCAATGGCTTCAACGGCATGTCAGCCGTCTTCCTGGCCGGCACCCCCGAGCACCGCTGCCGGCTGCCCCCCGGCGCCAACCTGAGCCGCGAGTGGCTCGACGCCAGCATCCCCCGCGAGGTGCAGGGCGGCCGGGAGGGGCCCAGCAGGTGCCGCCGCTACCGCCTGGCTGCGCTGGCCAATTTCTCCGCGCTGGGGCTGCAGCCCGGCAGGGACGTGGACCTGAGCCAGCTGGAGCAGGAGAAGTGCCTGGACGGCTGGGAGTACGGCCGGGAGCTCTACCTCTCCACCATCGTCACCGAGGTGCGCCCGGGGGCCCCGCTGGGGAGGGGGCGCTCGGGGCCAGAGGCAGGCGGGCCAGGTGGGGATGGGGTTGCTGGAGCAGGGGGCGCGGTGCCCATGTTGTGTAACTGCGCTCTCCTAAGGCAGCCAGTGCACCTCTGCGTCCGCTCTCCAGCCCCGCCTCCCAGGTTTGCTTGGCGGTGGGTTTGCAAAACGGGTCTCCACATCCGTGCGGTGGCGGCTCGTTGCGCCCAGGTCCTTCCGGGCTGTAGCTCAGCGGCGAGTTTAAAGTCTGCCGCGAACGATCGCCTGCCCCCTTGCACGTCTCGGACACGTGCAGACGCTGGGTGTGTGTGGGACGGGGAGGGAGAGAGCGATCACTACCCACACGCTGAAGAGGGGCACTCTAGCGTGGCACGGAGATCCTCTGTGTGCAAGCTGCTGCCAACTTCCTTCCCCCTCCCGGCACTGTGCTGATTTGTGGTCGGTAGTCAATGAGCGCCTTAAAAAAAAAAAAAAAAAAAAAACACACCCTTGAAAAACAAGGCGTGGTTCTGTAGCCCCTTAGAGACTAAAAAAAAAATAATTGAACTTTCGTGGGTATAGCCCGCTTCAAATGAGTGGAGCAAGAAGCACAGAGAGGTACAGAAAGGTAGGGGCGGAGGGGCGCCATGCTAGGTGGACGCCAATTTAATTCCACTCCGCTCCCCCTATCATCCTTCCGCTCGCCTGCTTCTCCTCCGCCTACGGCCAGCCCCATCCTGTATCTCCGCGGCGGGTTAGTGCCTGCCGGGGCGGGGCCCAAAACTGGAGCGGGTGGGGAAAGACCCGGTCCAAGCTCTCTCTTCTCTCCCCCACCCCACGGTCGGGCTCAGCCATGCAGCAGCGGAGGGTGCAAATTTTGCTTTTGCCCCATGGCACATAACACCTCGCTATACCTCAGGTGCTGCAGGACCACTCCCCCCCCCCTTTTTTTTTAAAGTTAGGGACTAACAGGGCTACCCCACTGAGACTTTTACATGAGCAGGTTTTTATTTCAATTAAATACATCCCCAAGAGTTTCGCCCTACAACAGGAGGGAGGGTGAGTGCTGTTGCATAGCATGAACGCATTGCAATAGTTAAAGGTGTCAGTGAGGTGTTTATATCCTAAAAATGTTTTCTTCTTCCTCCCCAGGATTTTATATCTTTGTCCTAAATATTTGGAGCTAAAATTTGGCATTATCACATTTCAGTCTAGAGTAAAGCTGGTAATAACGGTTTTCGATTACCTCAAAACAATTTTGAAGGTCACATCAGGACTTGATTTGGAATAAAACATTAGAACAATCTTGAGGCCACAAGAAATTGTTTCTTGGAATAGGCTATTCTGGAGGCATTTAAAAAAAATTATTCATTCCTATTGTTAGTCCAAAGTGAAACCATGTGAAATCCTTGTAACTGTCCTCTTCCCCTTTCTCCACCCCACTTTATTCTGGCAATTCAGCAAGTGTTCTGATTCCTTGATATTATTGGCTTGATGTTGTTCAGATTATCCTTTCTCCTGCCTTTAACTTTAGTAGAAAAACAGAAAATTAGGGTGAAATCTTGTTCCCACTGAGCTGATGATGCTTTTGGTAATGGCTTCAGTAGGGCCAGGATTTCATTTCATTGTTCACTAAACACAGTGACTCATGTGTCATTGGCTCTTGACAAATTTTATGAAACCCGCAGAATAATTCCTAGGGATTGTCGTAAATTATTTTCATGGAAAACAAAATGCATCAGTTTCTGCCTTGGTGAAAAGACTCATGAATATCAGTGGCGTAGCAAAAAAATCTTTTAAAAAGGTGTCTTTCTAAGGATTTTACAGACAAAAACAACAAAGCACAATATCCCAAACCAAGATATACTACAAGTGGATTTTAGTTAGCTGGATGTCCGCTTGTCACGGATCTGGCCAAGTTTCCCGCAGTCCCATAAAAGGTTGTTTACGTTTACTAGGGGGCCGTGCCCCCTGCTGACTATGGTCGCCAACCCCTTGTGTCTGGGAGTAGGCAGGCCTAGCTCTCCCCTGGCTGCCACGGAGGGCCAGGGCCACGCTAGTGCCAGCCTCTCATGCCCCCTACCCATTGCCCACTGGGGAGGTGAGGGCTGGGGCATATCAGCCCTGGCCTCTCGGCTCCCCCCAGCCTCTTGGGTCCCATCCACTCCAGTCACAGCCCTGGTCTCTCGGACCCCCTCTGGTGGCTGGAGGAAGGCTGGGGCTGAGCCAGAAGGCAGCGGTGGTGGCAGCAGTGGCTCCTTGCTGCGCTCCAGGACCCCAACGCTTCGGGACCCAGCAGAAAACTGCCACCTGTGCCCACCTGGCGCTCCAGCCTCCAACCTCCCTCCCCCCGCAAGATTACAGCACCGGCATTGGCTTCCTGCGGAGTAAGAGGAGGAAACCCCCAAGGCTTTGCACTGGATTTGGCTTGTGGGGAAGCACATGCTGGGAGGGGAAGAGCAGGGTGGGGGGAAGAGCCAGGGCCCAAAGCTCCTTGGCCCACAGCCCCCCCCCCCCATCCCTACCTCACTTCCATCCCTACACCCCCATCCCCCGCCTCCATTCCTACGCTCACCAGCCTCCCTAATGCTTCCCCCTTCCCCTGCCCATCCCCCTCTTTCCATCCCTACCCCCGTCCCCCTGCCTCCATTCCTACATCCATCCATCCTCCCTAATCCCTCCCCCTCCCCCACACTGCCTATCCCTATCTCCACCTCCTTCCTCCATTCCTACACCCACATCCTTCCCTCCACACCCTCACGCGGCCCATCGCCCTGCCGCCATTCCTCTATCCCCTCACCCCCATCATCCCGTTACCGCAGCACCCATCCCCCCTTCCTCCCTCCCTACACATACCCCGCTGCCTCCCATGAACGGGCAACCTAACCAGCAAGGAAACAGCACCAGCAGGTTAGCATCTGCTCCAAATGTTACCGGGCCGCCCCTTTGTGATGCTTCAGGGGCAGTGGGTGGGGGGGAATTAGCTCCCTGACTCAAGCTAGACGGAGTCCGTGGAGGTGAGCTGGGCTGGTGTGCGGAGGAGGGGGGTAACTGTCCCATGTGGCATGGATTCCGGGGCGGGGGACAAAGGCTTAACAGTAGCGGTGTGGTGGGGGGAAGGGGCTAACTCCCTGACTTGTGCTCCATGAACCTGGTGGGGAGAGGGGGGCAACCCTAGGGTTAACCCCAGGCCTGTGTGGCATGGAGCCCGGAGAGGGTTGGTGGTGGGGGTTGCCTTCCTCCCCAACTCCTGGTGGGGGCATTTCCATGCAAGTGTCACTGTGGGAACGTGGCGTGCCCCATGCATTGAGGGACTGGGCTGGGAGTCCCATTCACAGCCTCCCTTCCCCCATCAGCAACCCGCAGCCAAGAGCATGTGAGGGGACACAGGCACGTCTGTGGGCTTCGAGCTGCTGCAGGCTGTGGCGCGTCTCTGCCCGGGGCCAGATCCCACAGTGCCTCCCTGGCTTGCTGAGAGAGAAGCGGAGGCCCCTCCTCCCTCTGTTCTTTTCAAGTGGCTCCCAGCTGTGACCTGAAGCACCCAGGACCAAGCCAGCAGAGGGAGGCTGCGAAGTCGCCGTCACCTGCAGAGTCGGGCTGCCCTGCTTCCCAGCCGAGCCCCGCCAATGCCCACTGTGTAGCAGCCTTAGGCGCTGCGGGACGGACAACACCACCCCCTCAAGGGATGCGAATGACTAGTCGACTATCTGATAAGCAAATGCTTATGGATAGTTGACAGGCTAGTAGACTAGTTGCTTCCCTTCCCCCCCCCCCCCTTGCTGCCTCTATCAGAAAGAGGCAGCAACGGGGTGAGGGGAAAAAAGGGGGTGCTTCAAAGTGGCAGCACCATGTGGAGCCAGGAGCTAGACGCTGGGCTCCACGTGGTGCTGCCGCTTTGAAATGCCGCGTGGAGCCCAGGTCCAGCTCGAAGTCCCCAGCTGGCCTGAGCTGCATGCGGCATTTCAAAGCGGCAGCACCGTTTGGAGCCCAGGATCAGCTAGGGACTCCTCCACTGACCTTGAGCTCCATGTGGCACTGCTGCTTTGAAAAGCCACGTGGAGCCACTTTGAAACACTGCGGGGAGCATGGGGCCAGCGAGTCCCCCGCTGGCCCCATGATCCCCCTCAGTGCTTTTGCCTTTGTAATGCAACAACAGCCCTGGGGCTGTTGCTACATTTCGAAGGTGGAGTGCCCTTATTGACTAAATTGCACCGACTAGTTGATTAGCCAAATAATTGAAATAATCAAAATTTTACATCCCTCCCCCCTCTCCACAGTCCAGCTTCTCCATTGTGACCGGGGGAGGCTACATGGCTTGCAGCTCCATTGAGCATGGGGGGAAGGCGGAGGGAGGGGATGCAGAGTGATGCATGATGTCACTTCTGTCATCTCACAGGAAAAGTTTTCTTTAATATATAGAGACAGAGCGCATTCGTCCTGGCTGTCAGTGTTCTATGCTGTTGTTTAGCTCTTATTTACCCCTAAATGTCTTATAAGAGCCCAGAAAGCAGTGGCAGTGTTTGTAATGCTGCTAGACAATATTGAACTTCCAGGCTATGTCTACACTGGCAGCTTCTTGTGCAAGAACTGTTTTACAGAAGAGTTCTTGCTCAAAAAGTCTTCCACAAGACCATGTCTACACTGGCATGTGCTTTTGCGCAAGAGTGTCCACGGCAGTGTGGACACTCTCTTGCGTTAGAAAGCTCTGATGGCCATTTTAGCCATAGGGGTTTCTTGTGCAAGAAATTCATGTTGCCCATCTACACTGCCCTCTTGTGCAAGAGCACTTATTCCTCGTGGAGAGAGGAATAACTCTTCTGGAAGAAGCCCTGTTTTCTGACACTGTACTGTAAATTTACTTGCGCAAGAAGACGCGTGAAGTGTAGATACCCACCAGGTTTTGCGCAAGAACAGCTGTTGTTGCGCAAGAAGCCACCAGTGTAGACATAGCCCCATGGTTTAGCAAATTCTCTGGTTTGGCACTAGGGATGTAAAATCCTGTTTAATTGGTTAACTTCATGTTTGACTGGTTAACTAGTTGACCGATTAAGCGGGGGGAGGGGGGGCATCCTGTAACCCTTCCCCCACACCGAGAATGGGCTGGAGTGGCCTCCCTGCTGTAGACAGAGACTGCTCTGTCCTGGCAGGAGTAGCTCCTGCTTGCGAATCCCCCCTGGGCCCACTGTGAACAGGGGCTGTCTATTCTGGATGCCAGGAGCAGCCCCTGCCTGTGATGCACCCAGGCCATCGTGGACAGGAGCTGGTCCAGATGCTCGGAGCAGTCCCTGTCCACAGTGAGCAGCCCCTTGCCCGTTGGAGGCAGGGAGCTACTGCAGTGCCCCCCCCCCCCCAACTGGTGAACTAGTTAACTTTTCACATCCCTATTCTGCACCAGTGAGGTCCCGAGGGGGTTCAGCCTGTAATGAAAAAGGACTTTCTTAGAAACTGTTTTTTGAGGGGTGGGGGAGAATATGATGTTCCTTTAAAGTTTATATAATTGTAGCCTTGTGTGTTCAGCTTGATTCTGTTACTTGTCTCTGTGTTGTCTTAGTTTACTTGTCCTCCCTACGTCCATGTTGATGTGCTATCTCTGGGTTCAGAAGGTTGACATTGATACGGGAAGGTTTTAAAGAAACATTAATTTAGCATTGGCTTACAGCACAACCGTTTTTGGGTCGGGGCCACTGACCCACAGAAAAACAGTCGGGGACCACACACGCAGAGAGCAAAATACAACAACAAAACCCCTCACTACCTGGTTCGTAAGTGGGAAGGAGGGAAAAAAACTCTTCACAGATGTGGCCCCCAACTGAGAAGCAGGGAAAAAAAAAAAAAGCTCAAGCTCCAACCCCATGGGAGGGGGCAGATACTGATGTTCAGGGCTTATTCCCTGGGCTAGTGGATTTTGCGGGGCCTCCCAGACTGGGGTGAAGCCAAAAATAAAGGATTTTTCAGTGTGCAAGAGGGGCCAGTTGGGGAGCTGGCTGGGGGTTGAGGTGGGGTCTGGAAAGGAGTGAGGGAGAGTGCAGGAACTGGTTGGAGGTGGGATCTGGGTGGGAGGTAGGGTGCAAGAACGGGCTGGGAGTGAGGATGCGGGGTCAGGAAGGGAGTGGGGGTGCAGGAGCAGGCTGGGGTTTAGGAGGGTGCAGGACTGGAATGAGGGTGCAGGGTCTGGGCAGGAGGGAGGGTGCAGGAGTGGGTTGTGGGGAGGTTCTGGGGGTTGGGGGCACCTACCTGGTGCAGTTCGTGGGAGGGGCACAGGTGTCTTCGCCCAGCTCCAGGTAATGTCTCCCCTCCCCCCCCCCCCCCCCCTGCCACCACTCCCACTGGCTGGGATTCCTAACCAATGCAAGCAACAGGAAGTGGTGTCTGCAGGGAGTGCTTCCCTGCAGTGCACAGAGCTGCTTTCTCTGCCTGGCAGGGGAAGGATCTGGTTTGTGGCTTGCTTTGATTGACCCCTTAAGGCTCCGTGCCCTCTTCCCCATGCAGAGGGGAGCCAACGCTGGTGCCCCAGTCATGGTGCGCCCTGCGTGGCTACAGTGCCAACGCTGGCTTCCCACTGTGGAGGAGCCCTGAGCCTCGTGGGTCAAATCAAGGTTCCTCACCCCTGGTTTACAGCAATTTCCTGGAAGCCTTTGGCTGGATGGTCTTCTGAGTCTAGCTTACTCAGACTCAAAATCTTCATTCAGGCAGTATATGATGACAGGGCCGGCTTTAGGAAATGCAGGGCCCAATTTGAACCGTTTCGATGGGGCCCCGGCAGCCGGGATTTTTTTGTTGACCAAAAAAAAAACCACACACATTTTGGTTGTGCAAAAAAAAAAACCCCACACACACATTAATTTTGGTTGAGCAAAAAAACCAAAACACCCCCCCCCCCCCCAAAAACCAGCACACAAAGAAACAAGTCACAGCCCCTTTAAATCCTCAGCTACAGGGCAGAGTCCCGCCTTCCAGCCAAACCCAGGGGCCGACGCCCCCTCCCGCAGCACGCCTAGCACACTTCGGGGGAATCGGCCTAAAGCCGGCCCTGTATGATGATACAGTACATTTAAAAAATTTCAGTTAATAGAAACCGACAGGAGAGTATTTTTAAATTGGAATCACTCCTCGCTTTTGCTGCTTTAAAATGTCAGAAGAGGAACTGAGAGAACTTTACTTTTTCTGTGTTTAGATTACCAATTACAAGAATTTGAAGTTTGTCTTTCTTGCCTTTGCCGGAGGAGGTTTTGGAGGTCTCTGTTGTGATTGTGTGTTCACTTGTGCTTCATGTCAAATATGTGGCAAAAAGTCTTCATAATGTCCCTTAGGGCAGGTCTACACTATGTGGGAAGGTCAGCTTAAGGTACACAATTCCAGCTACGTAAATAATGTAGCTGGAGTCGACGTACCTTAAGTCGAACTATGGCACCAGCCTCACTGCAGGAGTTTGATGGGAGAAACCTTCTGTCAACATCCCTTACTCCTTGCGACAGCGATGGGCATCAGCATCAATGGGGATGCTCTTGGCATCTCCACTAGATCCACTAAATCAAATGCCGGCAGATCGACACCCCCGCCGGTCAGTGAGGTGTCTTGTTTTTTGCTTCTCACTTGTGTGTGGCTCCCAACAGATTTTTCTCTGGGTAAGTGGCCTCCGACCCAAAAAAGGTTTTGCTGTAAGCCAACGCTAAATAAGTATGTTTCTTTAAAACCTTCCAGTATCAATGTAGATGTGCCCTGAAGTCACTGATGTTAAATAGGTGTTAACAGAAAAACCAGATGAGCTGCAGTGTTATAATAACTCCCAGAAGACCCAAACAGATTCGGCTCCCACTTGGATTGGCATGAATGAACAGGCTGGCTAAAATCCCTTTTTGGGTTAAATGCTTAGCTTGCAATCTCTTGGTTTGTAGGATGTTGCAATTTCATTAATTATCTGGGCCAAGACCCTCAGGTATTTAAGTATCTAGCTCCTATTGAAATCAATGGGAATTACATGCTTAAATTACACCTTTATAAAGGGAATTACACCTTTGAGGAGCTGGATCCCAATTGCGATAATCCTTCAGGCTAGATGTGACCTGTATTTCTCGTTAATGAGCTGTTTTTAAAGCAAGAAGTGGTTTTATTTGGGGGCGGGAGGAAGGGAAAAAAGGATGCAAGTCTAACTCTTTTCCATTGAAGGTCTCAGAAAGGGCCTTTTCCATCTTGGTAGACCTTCAACCTGACTTAAGTCAATCATTAATTCCCATTCTCAAGTACAGTGTGTGAAGTTATCTTTAAACATTGTTTGTTTATATAAAACCTTAGGCCCTGGATGAGAAGAACAGGCTGCTTGAACTGGGTGTGGGTACCAATAAATGGATGGGCAGGGGTGGTGTCTGTAGACTTCGTTTGCCAAAATTTGGGAATGGGCATCGAGGTATGGATCACTTCACTTGATGATAACCTGTTCTGTAATTCCCAATGGGCTACCTAGCATTGGCCGATGTCAGAAAACAGGATATTGGGCTAGATCAGGTGGGCGATAATTTTTGACCGGAGGCCACTCCAGAATTTTTTGAAGTGGCCCTGGGCCACCCCTGAAGGGGCGGGGCCTCAAGTGGAAGGGGTGGGGCCAGGACACTTCCATGCTTCCCTGCCCACAGACCTTGATTGGTCTGTGGGTGGGGGAGCACGTGAAATCTTTGCCCCCCGCATCCCCCAGAGAGAAACGCCAGCTGTCTTGAACAGCTGATGGTTCCCTCTAGGTGCCTGGTGGGAGGAGACTAAGCACGCTCCCCCCACCCCCACCCTCAGGTTATTCAGGGCCTGGGGGCGGGGGGAACCACACAAAGTCTGCCCCCACCCTGCAAGGGAGTGCCATGCTTAGAGTCTCCTGCCAGCTGAGCAGCAGCTGGCAGTTGAAGACTTCGTGCTCCCCCTGCCTCCAGGCCAATCAGGGCTTGGGGGTGAGGGGAGCGCTCAAAGTCTCCTCCCACCCTGCCCCTGTCTTGCAAGGAGCACGCGGCACTTCTAAGCGCTGTGCACTTCTTGCAGGGCAGGGGCAGGGTGGGATGAGACTTTGCATACTTCCCCCCACCCACAGGCCCTGCTTGGCCGGGGGGTGGGGGAGCTCAAAGTCTCTCGCTCCCTGCCCTCTGCCGCACGGTGGCGGGGGAGCGGCGGGACCTCTGCAG
Source organism: Pelochelys cantorii (assembly GCA_032595735.1). Classification (NCBI taxonomy): domain Eukaryota; kingdom Metazoa; phylum Chordata; order Testudines; family Trionychidae; genus Pelochelys; species Pelochelys cantorii. The sequence goes on from CM064340.1 coordinate 17,461,267, forward strand.
GCCAGATCAACCCACTTGGCAGACTGGATCCAGCTCACGGAAGCCCTTTTGCCCACCCCTGGGCTAGATGGATCTTTGGAGCTACCCAGTATGGCCATTCTTATGGGCACCATTTGGCTAGCTACCCTGTCTTGCATCAAGGTTAGTACCACATAAAGCTATCATCTGTCACTCTGTAATGAAAACCTTTTTCCAAGTGGAGAACACTCACAAGTGTTTGTGGTCACTAGTTTTACCCTTCCTGCAAGTATCGTGCAGTATGGTTTATCAGGAAAATGACTTGAAGAGCTATCAATACTGAAGCAATCTTCCTCTTATTGAGGACAGAAGAAGTAGGACGGTAATGAGAGCCAGTTTCCTTGCAGTTCCAGGCAGGCATTGACTTCCCTCAGCTTGTTACAGATTTCAGCTTGCATGTCAGCACTATGTTAAGAAGAAAACTGGGAAATACAATGACAAGAAACCTGGCATCAAAGCTTTCTCAGTTCTCTCAGCTTTGTTACCAAAAAAGGTTTTGTATTATCTTGTGGGAGTGGGCCTAGTGCCACATAGGCATTTATTTGAGTGTTCCAGGGTCATGAGACAATGGTAAAGGATAATCGTTCTCTCTAACGCTGAACAAGTATAAGAAGACATTTCCCCACCCCGCCCCGCCCCGCCCCGCCCCAGCAAAGCTACTTTACCAGCCTCTTGGCTTTTCTCAGCCTCTTTCTGAATGGCTTCCTGTTACCAAGTTAAAGAAATAATGCACATCTTCAAACCAGTCGGTGGTGGTAAGGTTGGAGCCTTGCTGTTCCAAAATGTAATTGATGTCAGTATTAGTGATGTTCCTTTCTGCTAATTGAAGGGATGGAGAGTTACACTTAATAATTTGCATCATTATGTCACTATTACACAGAACCCCACCCCAACCCCCAAGCAGTGTTCTCTGTAAGCTGAGTTCTTGGGTGGCCTCACATGAGAGAGTCAAATGCTGCCCAGCTGATTAGCAGAGCACCCACAGTCAGCAGTCTGTGTTTCTATTGGCGGAGCACATCTTTGCATGCCTTGGTGCACATAACAAAATTTATTCTGCACATGGATGGAAAAAAATTATGGAAACATGGGCCCCAACCCTTAGGATTTACACTGTAAGAATTGTCCAATTGATACTACTCTTACATTTGCTTTGACAAATCAGAGTAGAGTGGGTGCAAGAAAGATTTTACACGTTTTCCCTACAAGCCCTTTGAAAAGAGTTCAGTTTATTTGTGGGAGCCTGTTTGTTCCCATACAAGCGGCCTTTAAATTTTGAAAAGCTTCAGACTTCCTTTTGCCATGCAGTTTGAGCCCATAGCAAATTCCAAATCTGCTATGGAACATGAAACTACACTGTTAATCTACCAGTAGGGATGCTGCAGTACTATCCTTAAACTAAGAAGTTGCCAGATGACAGTAGTACCATAAGGACTGAATGAAGAATGGTGATTCAGAGTATATAGTCATGTAGCAATTTAGGGGTAAATGAGGAGGGGCTGCTACTGGGATGGCCTGTGAACAAGTAGAGAGGGAGTAGGATACGGTAAGTGTGCTTCTGAGCTATATATATTGTACAGTAACAATCAATTCCATGAATGTAATGAGATACGCAACATTAGTTCAGATAAATGGAGCTGTTGTTAGGCAATGAAATCTAAGCTCCTATACTTTAAGAAGAAAAAACCCTTTAAAAAACAACAAATAGTCTAGTAGCACTTTAAAGACTAACAAAACATGTTGATGGTATCATAAGCTTTCATGGGCACAACCCACTTCTTCAGATGACCGGAGTGTTGGAAGTCCAGATCCAAGAATAAATAAGGGAAGGAGGGAGATGGGGAGAGGGGGAAAAAAAATTGAAGGGGAGGAAGAAAAAAAGGCGTAGATAAGCTTCAGAGGGATAGCCAAGTGAGTCTGTAACAGGAAAAACTTAACAAACAACAATTAGTCTAGTAGCATTTCAAAGACTAAATAGTTAAGAGGCTGATAAGAACCATTAGTTAGCACTTGGAAAAGATGACCAACACCAGTTTCTACGCAGACATCAAGAACCATTAGCACCTTGGTTGATTGGTTGGTTGATAATGTGCGAGCCATCCAATATCGTGATTCAGACCATTAGTATAAGAATTAAACTTGTGAATGAAGTTAAACTCCAATCCTTCTCTGTGTATTTGGCTTGTGGACTTGGTCTGAAACAAAACAGTGACTTGGAGATCCATTAATGAGTGTCTAGGAAGATTAAAGTGTTCTTCAACAGGTTTTTGTATGTTGCCTTTTTGGATATCTGATTTGTGTCCATTAATTCTTTCCTGTAGAGACTGTCCAGTTTGGCCGATATACATTGCAGTGGGGCATTGCTGGCATTTGATGGCATAGATCACATTAGTGGATGTGCAGTTAAATGAGCCTCTGATTTGGTGGCTGATGTGATTGGGTCCAGTGATGAAAATGCTTGTGTAGATGTATGGAGAGAGTTGGCACCGGTGGGTCCTGTATGCTTATGATGTAGCTGTGTTGCGTGGTTACCGGAAAGAATTTGTTTCAGGTTAGGGGATTGTCTGTAAGCGAGAATTGGCCTTTTCCCCCAAGGCCTCTGAGACTGAGGGGTCATTTTCCAGGATAGGTAGTAGATTTTTGAAAATGCATTGGAGGGGTTTAAGTTGTGGACTGTAGGTGGAATTCTGTTTTCTCTTTTGGGCCTGTCTTGAAGGAGTTCATGTCTGGGTACTTTTTTGGCTCTGTCAATCTGTTTTTTCACTTCTCCAGGTGGGTATTTCAGTTTTAAGAATGCTCTCTATAGATCCAGTAGGTTTTTGTCTCTGTGGGATTGGAGCAAATCCGGTTGTATCAGATTAAGCAGGGGCTGAACTACTGCTTGCAATCAGCCAGCAGCCCTGGGGGTGGCTATGTTCACTCAAATTGTTTAGCCTTGCAAGATAAATAATTGTTGATATGTAAATACAGCTCATGCTGGGATGGAGAAGGAATCCGGGATGTGGTTATGTAAATCCAATTCAGCCAGGGCTGATGGAGGCTTGGTTGTTAGAATGGAATGTGATGTACTGTAACTAATTTGGGCTGTTGTGGGGTTACAAATCATGCTACCCCTAAATGTGGGAACTGTAAAATATGACACCAGTGCTTGCAGGAGACACCATCATTGTAAGAGGTCTCAGATGAACAAACCTCCCCCTTCCAGAATTGAGTGAACTGAGTTGAGGGGAAAGGGTTTGAGCCAGCATGCTTCATGCCTGCCAGGTATGAGCTGTAAGACTGGTTCAACCTGACTTTTTCCCCCTTGTTTTAAGGATAGACCTAACGCAGACTCCGTCAGGAGTCTTTTTGCTACTCCAGTGGAAGCTGGATTCTTTTGCCAGACTAGGTGGTGGCTAAAGAGTTGAAATCACAAAGAGCTGAAGTCACTGGTTTGGCCTGGAGCCAGACCTGTTGCAGCCTGCAAGATTGCTGGTAGGAACGACCGGCGGGCGGCTGGTAGGAGCGGGCGGTAGGAGTGGCTGGCGGGTGGCCGGTAGGAGCGGCTGGCAGGAATGGCTGGTAGGAGCGGCCGGTAGACGTGGCGGCAGGCAGCACAAGCAGACCACAGGAGCAGCACAAAGGTGGCATGGCCTCAGGCTCAGTGAGTGGAGTCATCAGGGTGATGTGTCAGGGTCCGCACTGACTGGACAGAACTGTAAGTGGGGCATTTGAAGTGGGGTATGGAGAAAGTTTGGGTAAATGAATGGAACCCTTACATTGTTGGACTAGTGAGCCTGAGGGGCAAAGGACATTGCTAAATCCATTTGAGCTGGGACGGGGTGGGGGAGGTTAGGAACTATGTCTGTGGTATTTTTCCAAGCTAATGCCATATAACTTCTCTTCATCTTTCATTAAAAGTTTCTTTTGTACACTCAGACTCTGTGCTTGCGAGTGAGGAAGCATTGCCTCTCAGAGGCGCCCAGGTGTATGAATTTCCCAGGCTACTGGGTGGGGGCTTGAGCCGGTTCTGTGTGAGATGGATGAAAAGGGACCCCTAGATATTGAACCCGGCCCTGGCTGCTGCTGGCACTACCTGGCAGAAGGGTTACACTTAGGACTTGGCTGTATACAATAGATAGAGACGTGTCTGGGATGGAAGCTAGAGGCAAGAAGGTAAGGAGCGATTGGTGGGTTTCCAGTATATGGTGGTGGAAATTTGTCCATCGTTTAATTGTACTGTAGTGTCAAGGAAGTGGATTTCTCGGGTGGATTGATCCAGGCTGAGGTTAAGACCAGGTAACACTGGTTCAGTTAATTGAAGGCCCTTTGTAATTTCATTATATAATATGGATGCTATTGAACTGTTTGGCATTCAGTTATAAGGGGTTTTTTTTAATGAAAAGGCTTTTTAAATCCCAGTATATAAGTCATAACTAAAATCTTAATTTTCTTTCCCTTGCTAAATGCTCCTGGAAATGAGAACATCCCACAGATTTCCTGAAACTGATCAAAACTTTGAGTGACAGCAGATTTCACATGAGACTGTCTGCTTATCATTCACATTCTTATGGTGCATGTCTGACAGTGGAAGAACTTTGAGGATCTGTTCTGCCTGTGTACATGATCAGTGTTCAGTCACTTGGCCCTATCAGGGTCATTCTCACAACTGTTTCTCTTTCTGCCTGCTGGCTTTCTCTTCACACACCTATCCCTTTCCAGACAGTCCTTTAGCCCCTGCATTCCTAATCAGGGAATTCCTCACACTGCATGGCTTAGCTTTTGATCTGGCCTTCCCATGTAGCCTGGGCCATTGCCTTGGGTGGTGGCTTCTTTATTGTTTTCAGCTCTCTGCATAAAAGGGACTAACTACTCCTTTTGAATCTGAAAGAATGCTTAGGAAGCAGTTTGCAGGCCTCTCTGTTCTATAGATCAAACACTCACTTGATGGCAGCTCTTAACACCTTCCATCAAAACAACACTCCCTTCTCAGCTCTGCCCATCTCCCAGACAGAAATAATTTAACAAATTAATATTTAAACAAGCTTAATTATTGCCAAATCAGTTTTACTCCCATCTAAATCTACTTGGGATTTTCTTTCTTCTTCCTGTCTGAGCTCTTTCAGCCAGCTGCAAAAGGCAGCTTTCAGCAGGCCTGAGAGGAGTATCTAGGAGCAACTTAGGCAGGGGTGGGCAATAATTTTTGTAGGGGGGCCACTTCACCAATTTTGGTAGTGGTCACAGGCCAGCCCGGAAGGGGCGGGGCCTCGGGCAGAGGGGCATGCCCCTAGCAAGAGGGGAGACTTTGCGCACTCCCCTGTGGGGCAAGGAAGCATGTGAGGTCTCTCAGCCCCACCCTGCCGGGGGCGCGCAGAGAGAACCACCTGCTGTTTTGAACCGCTGGCAGTTCCCTCTAGTGCCGCACACCCCGGTGGGGGGAGGAGACTTCACGTGCTCTCCCTCCCTGGTCTTGATTGTCCTGGAGGTAGGGGTGCAGCAGGGGGCCATGGGCCAGATCAACTGGCTTGGCCCAGTGGTTCCCATCTTTTGTGATATCAGGGACCGGCAAACCCATTCACAAACTTTTGGCGGACCGGTAACACTTTTATTTGTAGATCCATTGTGCAAATAATAATGTTATTGGTCCGCCAAAAGCCCCAGCTTCCAGAGTCCCTCAGTGCCAGCCCTAACCCCTAGAGCCCCCTACCCCTCCAGTACTCCCCAGGGCCAGCCACTGACCCCAGAGTTCCCTGCACCCAGCCCCCCTCATGCCAGCCTCCTGCCCTCAGAGCCCTACAGTGCCAACCCCCTGTTTCCAGAGCCCAGGTGCACCCAACCCCCCAGAACCTCTCCCCAGTGCCAGCCCCCAATATTAGCCCTGTCCCCAGAGCACCCTAGTGCCAGCCCTGCCTCCATAGCTCCCCCACTGTTAGCCCAGCTCCCCTTCCCCAGAAACTCCCAGCACTAGCCCCACCCCCAGAGCTCCGAGTGTCACCTCACCTAGCCCTGCGCTGCCTCCCAACCACCAGGTGAGTGCTGTTGCCTGGGTTGCGGCTTTTCTAAGGCTGCTGTGCCGGGCTCCACAATCCCCTCCTGCTGTGCAGCAAAGTGCTCTTCTGCCGCCGGGAAGAGACCCCACCTCTGCCCTGCCAGGCCTGGTGACAGCCCAGCCCCCAACACAGGCACGGGATCGGCGGTGGATGGGTGGACGTTTCTGGCAGCTCTAGAGTTCCTCCCCAGGCCATTAATAGTTAGGGCCTAGAGGTGCAGGATCATTCAGCCCATGTGCATCATGGACTTGTGGCACTCACCCGACTGCTGGCCAGTACTAGCCCCCCCGACACCTGCTGGTTTGATCAGGGAGCCCAGTTTTCCTCCCCCCCTCCCCTCAACTTCAACCAGTACTGGTAGTTGAGATGCCCCGAGATATTGGGAAGCGGCCAGACACGTGATCAAAGCTGGAGCCAGCAGGGGAGACCCTGCAGGGGAAGCCAGGCCCTGCCAGAGGGGCAGAAATTGCAGACACCCAGCGCAGCACCCCGGGGCCTCTAACCTGATCCTCCTCGGTATCAATAAAGGCCAGGATGCTCATGGCCGCAAAGGCTCCACTCCCTAGTCCCAAACACACCACCCGCAACGGAAAGGATATGTGGTAGCCGCCCGCCGCGCAGCCCTGCTGGCCAGGCCACGTGGCTGCCACCAGAGCTAGAACCGCACACCGGGGCAAGTCTGCAGTGCCACTCGCCGTGGGAGGAGACTTTTTAGTGAACACACAGGTGTGCACCAGCGGGTGGCACTCATTAGCAGCTGTGGGCGTGGCCTAGCAGAGTGCCATAGCCCGACAGGCAGGGTTTGACGTCCAGCCACCAGTACGCAGACCAATGGCTGGGAACCCACGGGCCGTATCTAGCCCACCCCGGAACTTAGGTCTGGTGTTGCAGTGTGACTGCTCATACCTGGGCTAGGTTAATCCAAGTGCTCAGACTTGGGTGCCAATCACACAAGTTAACTCTACGGTAAAGACATTCCTAGAGCATGTAGAGATCAAAACCACCACTTTGAACTGATTCTGTGAACAAATAGGAAGTCAGTGTATGTTTTGGACAGCTGATATAACAGGAGTATCCTGGCTAACGGTACTGCACACATAGCATTAGACCTGTCAATGCTAGAGTTTTTTGGGAAGAATTCCCCACTATTGCTAATACTGATGCAGCTAAACACATTAGTGCCCTGTACTGTAAAACACTTTCATTCTCAGCCTGTCCTGAGGGGAGCACAGTTTCTTTGAAATCAGTTAGCACCTTGCTTTTTAACATTGACCTCACTGTCATGTACATAATTCCCAGATGTGCCTTATTGAAATGGGAACTTTTGCTCAGCATAAAACAATTACATCAGTCTAATTGTAGCAGTGGCCAGAGTTGAAAATCTTCCGAATAAATAGCAGACTACACAAAGCACTACAGTTCTAATGTACCTGCAGAGATTACTTGCTCAGCTGATTTTTTTTTTTTTTTTCCCTCGATGCTTTTAAAATAGATTTCATGAGATCTACCCAATGCTGGTAGTGGCAGTACAGCGGAGAGTACAATATTTAATGTCTTTGCCTTTAGGTGAGGATAATCTCACTAGTATATTTAGTACATTTGGTGTAGTACACATGAAATGTATTAACTGCAGACTTTCTACAGGCATGAGAACCAGTGGCTATTTTTGAGTTTCTTTTGAGCTGCCTGCTGTTGATCTCCATTCTTATTCTTTGATATGATATCTGCGTTCTTGAGATGTATAGGCTCGTCCTTTTAAATAAGATTTCAAACAGCTATCACTTTAGTATGAACTGGATGGATTTCAAGACATTTGTACAGGTTGGACCTCCCTGGTCCGGCACCCTTGGGACCTGACTGGTCCCAAATGAGGGGATTTGCTGGACCGGGGGAGATCCCTCCCCACGAGGCTTGTGCTGAATGTTGCCCCCTGGCTAGGGCTTCAGTCCAGCCCTGCTGCTGCCTTTCTGGACATGGCTCCCCAGGCTGGAGCTCCCTGGCTGTCACCACTGGGTCCGGAGCTCCACAGCCACTGCTGGCCCCCCGATACTGCCCAGCCACTGGAGCCAAAAATCTCTGCTGTGCCACCAGCCCCTTTCACTTCCCAACGGGGGGGGGGAGGCTCCTGTTGGAGTTGCTGCTCCCCCCATCACGCTCCTGCCCTGTGGCCAGACCTCCCTATACCTGGGCTCTGTGGTCCAGGCACATCTGTGGTCCTGCCAGACCATAGATGTTGCCAGTCCAGAGAGTCCTGGTTAAGGGAGGTAGTGTAGTTTCCTGCTAAGTTTTATGGTCTTTGCACTATGAGATGTGAGGCTGAGCCCTGTAGCACCCTGAAACACTGAAGAAAGTTCATCAGTAATTTCTAATAGAGCACCAGAATAAAGGGTTCAGAGGGGTAGCCGAGTTACTCTGTAACTGGAAAAACTTAAAAAACAATGAATAGTCTAGCAGTGTTTCCAGAATAAAGGGTGTGTGGGAAAGCTGGTTGGCTAATCTCCTAAAAGGGCACTGTCACTTTTAGCAATAAAACTTATCTCTGCTATTAGTTTGGAGAGGTAATTGGTTTGCAAACCTATGAATCTTAAATTGTCACCTATTACCAGTGTCAGAATTCACAAATCCTGTGTGCCTTTGCTAGCATGTAGTAATCAAATTAATGTATTTGGCTATCATGGATGTAATCTCTTGCCTAAATAGATTTTGCTGATGAAAGTAAAAGAAACTTCTTCCCAAGTTTACCAAGACTTTGCCCTCTGGATGTGTTTGGTGAGAGTGACTTGTTTGTTGGTTAATGAATAATGTATTCCGTTAAGATCTTTCAGAAGATGTGTTTATAGTTAATCTACAAAAGGGCTAAACTATCATTTCTGCAGTACCTTCTTTGTGGATGATAGTAAATTGACTTTATTTGCAGTAGTTATTTAGAGATGGTGATCACAAACCTAAGTCTGCAGTCCTTAAACACATTGTCATCTTGTTTAAAAGTTGCAGGATCAGAACCAGTAGATGAATAAAAGGATCTGGTTTATCCATGGAAACATTGGATGATGCTAGGGAAAAAAGGAAAAATAATTGGCTAATTTTAAAACTTTAAAAATCAGGAGTTGGGTTTAGAAAATGTAGTAGAAATGTCACATTTTTGTTGTCTTTCCTCTTTTCCATGACTGATTATAGGATGTTGCAAGATACACCATTTGGACAAATGCTAATGACTCAAAACTACTATGGTCACATTTTGCTAAATACATTATGCTGACAGTTAGTAATAGTACAATTATTCTACTTAGTGGAGAAAAGTAGGATTAACGCTTGCTATCTTCTCTAGATTCTAGAACATAAGTGGTCAATAAAAAAGTACTATAGACTAATATACCTGGTGTCAATAAGAGAGAGAACTTAAATCTCTATTGAATGACCCAGCTAATTTCATGCGTTGTGAAAAGTTAGATTTCCCATGCTTAAAAGCAGAACCCTTCCATTCACTAACAGTTCAATTCCCTTGCCATCTCTATTTAAACTGACAATGGGGTTCAGAAGTGGTGATAGCCTTTGTGTTGAGGACACCTGTCCATTGGGAATTGTAGTTGGATTCAATTTACAGAGACAATTAAGCAGCCAGCCAATCAGAATAAATTCTGGTTATATCAGTGATACCAAATGTAATCTACTCATCTGGGGTGACTTGAATAAGGGCTTAGGGTTGCCAGGTGTCTGGTTTTTGCCCGGACAGTCGTTTTTTTCTGGCTCCTGTCCATTTAAAAAAAAAAAAAAAACCAACAGAAAATACTGGATATGTAAAATGTCCGGTATTTTCTGTTTCTCTCGGATGGAAGGCCGGCAGGGACAGTCTTCCCCTGCTGCATCTGGCGTGGGCGGGGGGAAGCAAGAAGCGCTGTGATTCTTAAAGGCTCAGCGGCGCTTTTTTTTTGGGCCATGTTCGGGATTTTGGGTGAAAGTATCTAGCAAGCCTAGGGCTTAGCCATGTGCCTTCTATAACATTAACAGGAATAATCTGGCTAACTCAATTTATTTTGATTGACAGGTCTGTACTATAGTGTAGGGATGTTAAAAAGCAGGTAATTGGGTAAACATGTAATGGAAGTCACACAGTTATCTGCAGCACGGGCAGCAACCGGTGTACACTGGGAGCCAGCTTTTAAGCACACACCAGCTCCTGCCTGCCGCCCCACTCCCAGGGAACCGGCTCTCACCCCATACTGTTTCCTTTGATACAGCAGCAGCAGTTGCGGGGTGGTAGCCGGCTCCCCAGCAACTGGTGCATGCTGGGAGACAGCTTTTAAGCCAGCTCCTGGTGCGCACTGGTTGCTGCCCTGCTCTGCTGCCTCTGTATCAGAGATAGCAGTGTGGGATGGCAATCAGCTCCCGTCTGCAACCTTGCTCCTGAGGAACCGTCTGCCATCCCTGTGCTGCTGTCTCTGATACAGAGGCAGCAGCATCAGGTGGCAGCCGGCTCTCCAGGAACATGGTGGGAGCCTGCGTGTAATTATGAACGGTTAACCGGGCTTATCTGTTAGCCATTTACGTGTTTACGCTTTCACATCCCTACTACAGTGGCGCACAAACTTTTCCACTTGCCCTCCTCTTATCATTCTTAGAATTTGCTGTGCCCTTTCTCCAGTCATGCCCCATTGCCACCCTTATTTCTGCACTGCTGATGGCGGCAGAGCTGCCTTCAGATCTGGGCAGCTGGAGAGTGGCAGCTGGACAAGGCTCGCATGTTGTGTGTGGCGCGGTAGGACTTTTTTTTTTTTTTTTTTTTTTTTTTAATCCTGCTTCTGTCCTGCTCTGCAAAACCTACTCACATCCATTCCTGTATTGTTTGTTTATCCTGCTCCTGCTAATATGGCTGCAGGTCATATGGAACCTGCGGAATCCTAGAGGATCCATTGCCACAATAGCAGGGTAGAAATTCAAAGTGGGTACTATGGGAGAAAAAATGGAATGAGTATTGAGGGGAATTCTGCATGAAACGTTTTCTCCTCTACATGATTTGAAAATTAGACTGACAATCCGAACAACCCACCATTGACATTTCAGTTGAAGCTATTCTCTGTCTAGCTACAAAACATCTGAATAAATTTTATCTGCTTTTTCAAATATTGCCTCAGCCTTATATTTCATGCTCTACCTGCTGCATTACTGATCAAGTTCCTGTAAAAGGTCAAGTTCCTGTAAAAGGATGGATTTAAGCATGATTGACATTATGGTGTACATGATAATATTGCTTTGATATGATGCTTAATCAGCCAGGATTTATGGTGAAACGATCCAATTTGTAATTGATAATTTGTGAACTTTGGACTCACAAGCAGTTCTGGCAAACACTCCTTAAGTTTGTTTATGTGAACATGTGCAGTGACACAAGCATACTCAACTGTCACTTGACTGGAATGAGATTCATCATGAACATTCTAAAAAAACCTTGCACTATCTAAGGTTGATATAGGCTTAAACTGGAGATCAATAGGAATGTTTCTGCGGTGACTCAGTTAAAAGGGCCAGTCAAAACACATTCCAGTGACCAGAATAAATAGCAAACACAATGAGCTCTATAGCTTATTAGACCGGAAAGCATTTTAAAAGTGATTAATGTGTGAAATGAGTTGACTTTTTTAACCTGACAGTATTTCTTTTAGATAAAGAAACGCAACAAGCCTTGCGATTGAGCAATGCAGGTACAATGAAAACTTGCATGAATGTAGGATCAGGCTGCCTGCAAGCCTGCAGCCCCCTTCCTGCTTCCTCACCCTGTTTTAAACCTCACCTCATATGTAAATGACACTTTTCTTGTTCAGCTCTTGTGATAGTTTCTCAATCAAAGAACTGGTGTAGGGCCCAGAAAGCTCTCTGTTCCTGTCACTTCATTTAGGTGGGGAGTGGATTTTGTAGAGGGCTTCTGCCGTCTACATATTTGTGTATATTCAGGGCACCATGATAGGATAGCTTTTGCACTAGCAGTGCTAGCCACCATTCCTGGATCTCTGTTCATAAGAGCAAGATGTACTAACTTATTTTCCCCACAGCTTTGTGAGAAAGGAAGATATGATGCCGCTAATATCAGCTGTGCCAGCCACTCCTTCTTTGCTACATGTAGAGCCCGAAACACTGGAAGAACCTTCTGCAGGGTTTGACGAAGGAGATAAGGCTGTGGAACTGTTGCAGTCTCTAACCCCTTTTCCATGTCAGTTCTACCGCACCCCATTCGTGGAATCAGTGAGGCCCTGTAAAATAACCTGTTATCCAAGACTCAAAATATTTACAGTTCTTGTGGCTCTCTTAGTGCCATAGCTGCAATTGCCACTTGAGCAAAACTATAACAAAGCTCCGTTGCTAATGTGCTGACTAAATGCTTCCCCCCCCCCCCAGTGAAAATGAAGCTGCCATAAATCCTATTAATTTATTTTAGAGAAAAGACAGAGAGATTTTGTGACACAATTGTGAGGGGAGAGACTAGTAATAAATATTTTATATTTGGATGGTGTGTAAGGGCCTCAATCAGGGTTCAGGTCCCATTGTGCCGGGTGCCATGCAGAGATAGCAGAGACAGTCCCTGCCCTGGGGTCTTAACATCTAAAACCACAGACAGATGAAGAGGTAGGGAATCCAATGGTACATGCATACAATGGGGAGACGTATGTGTGCTTGTCAGCCTCTCTGAATCTTTTCTGTCTTCCCCACAGCTCTCTGGCTTGCTCTGACCCTGTAAATATGTCTGTCTCTATTGTTTTTGTGTGACCTCAATAACCAAGATTGCCAAAAATAACTAGTGGTCTTAGGGTCCCCCTCAGGTTGTATTGATTTGCATTGGTGGGGGTGCAACTTTTTCTGAAAACTAGTCCCTTTTAAGGTATCTCAGGTAGGGTGTCTAAAAGTACCCCCCCACCTCCCAGGAGTATCCATGTGAACCAGTGTACAGCATCCAGCTGTCACCAAACTCTGATTTTTGTCTGCTCTGTGGCATATGTCTCAGAGTGCATTATGGGTCTGAGAGACTGGGAGAGAGGCGGGATTTAATTAGGGCCAGATAGGGAGGCAGCTAGAGTGGAGGCCTGACAGAAGCCATATTGAAGGGAGAACGAAGTTCCTTATCCTGGCTTCTATGAAGCCAGTTGTAATGTTGCCCATCCTTAGAAGAGGACATTCTGGGGAGTTTTCCCCCCTTTTTGACTGTCTATAAACTATGCTTCGGGTCATGAGCCATCGCTGTTTAATTAGTACACTATGCCTAGTAGTGTCCAATATCCAGAACCAGGCTGAAAAACAAGTGTGGGAGAATTAGGCCAAAGAGTGTTGAAATCAGTGTAGTTTCAAAATGCACTTGGTTACGAAGCAGCTAATTTAGATAATCTTTAGATCTGAATGATTGTGAAATGTAAGGAGCCATTACTGTCTAATTAATACACTATGCCCAATAGCGCTTGATAATCAGACCTAGATAGAAAAACAAGTGTGGGAGAATAAGGCGAAAGTATGTTGAAATCCATACATTTTCAAATGAACTTGTTACTAAGCAGCTAAGTTAAATAATCTTTTGATGTGAACGATTGTGAAATTATACTAAGAAATAAAGCACTGTGTAACATTATCTTTCTTTTGCAGTGGAATCTGGTATGTGATGATGACTGGAAAACTCCACTGACTACCTCCTTGTTTTTTGTGGGGGTGCTTATTGGATCCTTTATATCTGGACAACTCTCAGACAGGTAAAGTACATGCAGAAGGTTAGCTGTGCTGCTTCTAGAATTTTGCAGCTTGACCTAGCCTTTTAAAAGACAAGCATAAGTCTTCCTTTCTGAGCATGTTTCAAGGCTCAACCCAAATGAGGGTGCTACGTCTCACACAGTAAGATTTTAAAAGGGATGTAACTTGTAAGGGTGTTCGGTTCCCATAACTCTGCAAAGGGCACGTGTATTTGCCTTGTACTCAGATGTGGTGATATTTGACCATTGGACAGTGGGTCAGTTGATGTTTCTTTATCCATGCTCTTAAAGTAGTTTTTATCAAGAATAAAACCTCTTCTAACATCATGATGTAAGACTCTATCTAGGAGCAGTGAGGACTCAGTCCACCATTTTTTGTCTGTGTACTGAAGAAGGTTGATGGAGACAAACTGAACAGATCCAAAATGAAGGATCAGCTGACTCTGAATTATTGTTCAGTATCGAGGAATACAGATTTTCATAGCTTTGCCAAAATCTGTTCTTTTGGATGGAATTGCAACTGTTTATAGCACTATCAGAAACACGGTGCACAACTCAAAATGGTTAAACCTTAAGCGTCAGCTATGGGGCAATTCTCAGTTTGATGGTGTTAGGATGAATGAAAAGTAGAAAAAAAATCAATATTTTTATTTTTACATTGTTTATTTTGAATACCGAGTAAGTAAAGGTAAAACTTCATTCTAGACTTCTCATTTTTCTCTGTGTTGAATGTGTGTGAGGGGAGGGGCATGCCAAAGTCATAATTTGCCTGCGGCGCCAAAATCCTAGGGTCAACCCTGCCTTTAGGACCTGGTATTCTCTCTCCATGAAGGTATGTAGATACTGTAATTAAGTCACTTCTCAGTCTTGTTTTTGATAAACTAAACAGAGCTCTCCTCCCACAGAGCTTCATTCCCTAGAAAATGTCACATGCAGCTTGCATAAGATGTAACCTTTGACTGAAAGACTCCTATCACTTGCCTTCTTATGGCGAAGGGTGGATGTCTAATATCTCCTAACCAGATTGCACTGCACAAATGGAGCTTGTTAGCTGTGTCAGGCACTCTATCTAGGAGAAGGGACTCTAATATCAAAGTAAGAACTTGTAGCCTGGACATCTGGTTTGTAAAGGTTGTGTCACCCACACATGCTCTGTGGGTCTTTGTCTTCAGGAAGTATATTAGTATAATGCTAGGACATACCCTGGAAGCAATATGTGACCACTTCACCTGAAAGCTTTTGAAAATGGGAAAAGGCTACCACATTGTGGGTATATAGCTAAAGAAGTGAGCCCAAGACCTATATTTGTCTTTCTCCAATGAGGGAACAATGACTGGGAAATCAAGAGAAGTAGCCAATAGGCGGAAGAGAAGGACAGTGCACATAACCTGCCTACAACAGTAAGAAATGGAAGGGGATGAAATCCACCAGCGTTTGGGTAGGTTACAAGCAGTGTTCCCTTTAATCTTTTTCAATCACGTTTGGATTTTTTCCACCCCCTGTGTGGAATAATTTTGTGTACCAAAGCATGTGTGAATATGCACCACCCATAGAAACAAAAAGTGCTGTTAGTCAACTGGTCTGTTAGTCAACTGGGTGGTATTTGATTCTTTCCTGTGTGGCTGCACAAGCACACAGCCTACAGGGAACACTGGTTACAAAATAATGTATTATGGCTCCGTGGCATGGGGGAATGGAGTAAGTATGATTGCAATAGTAACATTAAAGGTAGGATAATGGATATCCAAAGGAAAAGTGATTGGCTGATGAAAGTTAGACTAGCCCTGATAGGGGAAAAAAGTGACTAGTTGCTTCTCTCCCTCCTCCCCGCCCCACTGCCTCTATTAGAGGCAGCAAGGGGGGGAAGCAGGAGCCAGTGCTGGGGGGAGCTGGCTTTTAGCCTGTTCTCCTCTTCCCCCTCCAGCACCATGTCTGTGGGGGGCAGGGGAGGCAGAGGGCAGTGGGGAGCAGGTGCTAGCCAGGAATCAGACGCTGCACTTCTGCTTTTTAAAGGTATTAAGAGCCATCAGGCTCTTAATACATTTAAAAGACTGGTGCGCAGTGCAGAGGACCCGGTGCAAGCCAGGACAGCGGATTCCCAGCTTGGGCCAGGTCTCCCCCCTGCACTTTTGCTTTTTAAATGTATTAAAAGTCTGCTGGCTCTTAAGACGTTTAAAAGGCAGAGCTGCAGCGGAGTTAGGTGCTGGGAGCTAAACCTGCTGCCGCTCTCCCGCTTATAAAATAATCGACACATTGATGGAAATTCCATCAACTAGTCAATTAGCTGATTAAATTAAATTTAACATCCCGAAGCCCTGAGCGGAGAACACATTTATTGTTATATGCAGATACGTGCTATAGGATGGTTACATGATGGAGGAGGAGTTGGACCATGTGATAAGAAGTACCACAAAGTAAGGATGCATGTGAGAATTAGGGATGTTACCTGGGAGCAGCCTCCTGCCTGTCCCCCTCCCCCTCCTACTGCCACTGCTGCTTGCACCCTGTGCGAGGCTGCCGACTCCCAGCTCGCGCGGGCTGCAGACAGCAGCCCAGCGCGGGGTCAAGAGCGGGGTCAAGCGCAGGGTCAAGAGCCTGTGGTTCAGGGGGTGGCCTGAGCCCGGCTGTGGCAGGCAGGGAGGCCTCTCCAGTCCGCGGTCTGCCCCCATTTAATCTGTTTACTTAACTGGTTAACGTTTAATCAGTTTAAGTAATTCAACAGGATTTTACTGGTTGTTGCCAGTGAGTGTCTACTTCGTAAAGTGGGCGCAGCACTTAGTGACTCACAGATTCTTTGCTGACAGATTACTTCCTGAGAAAAGGAAGAGACTAGAAAGTGGTTCCAGGAGAGCAGATTGCAGAGCAACATACATTGTGCGTAATGGATGTCTGGGGGAGGCAGACTAGTGGGGAGACAGAAGATGAGTTATAGAACAAAGGATCAAGTGGTGAAAGGTTACAGATAGAGAAGTTAATCTGAGATTTAAGGATGATGTGCTACAGAGATTGGACAGCAGTTAACCAACATGATGACACTGATATGGCTGGGGAGGAAAATAGCCAAACCTATTACTGAAAGTACATGAGCTGCCTTTGGCCAAATGAAAGGATGGAAACTTTATGGCAAGGAGATGTATTGGTCCAGCAAAGTGCGAGAGGTAAGTAATGAGAAAATGCTTAAGTTGCGGCAGAAAATAAGAATTGTTGAAAGCTGAGGAATAGAAGCTGGTTAAGAAAATAGTGAAAAGAATAGTGCAAGCTATGAGTCTGTCATTTAAAAACCTATACACAAGACTGCTAGTGAGGGGAAGTGATCAAGAAATATATCGTTTAGGCAAGGAAGCATAAAGGACTTGAGAACTGTGAAGGGTGTAAGAGATGGAAGTCTGTGAAATCATTAGAACAGTGGTTCTCTCACTGTGGTACAGGGACCACTAGGAGTCCATGGCCACCTTCCAAGTAGTCCATGGTTTGAGTTCATTCTACTCTTTTCCCCACAACAGGGAGCCCGCATTGGCACTCCAGCCTCGTGGCCCTCCACCCAGATTGGAGCGCCAGTGCTGGCTTCGCTCTGGGGCTATGTCTACACTACCAGGTTATTTTGAAGTAACTTATTTTGAAATAATAACTCCCAAAATAACTTATTTCAGAAGTCTATTCCTCTTCACAAGCAGTAGTTATTATTTTGAAATAACAAGCCCATTATAACTAGCCCCTTCAAAATAACAGGCTTAGTAGTGTGGATGCTTGCCATGTTGTTTAGAAATAACTCCCCAATGTAGACATGTCGTGTGGGGGCAGGCAGTGAGAGCACTAAGCCTTCCTGCTGGATCTGGCTCACAGGGAAGAAGCGGAGCTAGAAGCGGCTCCATGTGCTGCTGCTCTCAGCCCCCGGCTGCGGGAACAGCAGCGCATGGACATGCTGCCTGGATGCTTTCTCCGCTGCTTCCATTTGCCTGAATCTGACCAATGGGAGCAGCAGGAGGCTGTGCCTGGGACGTGGTGCCGGAGAGGGGCAAAGGGCATGAAAGCAAGTATGTGTCCCCCTTCCCTATAGGTCCTGATCCTGCATCCCCACCCTTTTCGCGCCTTCCTTCCACCAAGATCCTGCACCCTCAGCCTACTCCTGCACCCGCCCTTGCCCCCTCTCCTTTGGGCAGATACCTTATTCCCAGCCTGCTTCTGCACCTCAATCTTTATCCCACTCACTGGCAGCCCTGTCCCACACACTGAGCCTCTCATTTTGTCTCCACGCCTAGGGTGGTCCACAAAATCCACTAAGCCCGGAACTCCAGAAGAGTAAATATGGCCTATGGGAAGCTCTGAACCTCAGTTCTCCCTGTCCCTCTCCCTCACCTCATGGGGCTAGAGTGCCAGAGCAGTGAGGTGTCTTAGTTTGAGGGCCACATCAGTAAGGGTTGGGGATTTTTGGAGGGTTTTTTGCTTCTCACTTGCATGGTCCCCAACTGATTTTTTTTCTGTGGGTCAGTGCCCCCCTCTACCCAAAAAAGGTTCCCCACCTCTGTCATAAATAAAACATTGAAACTTTCTGTGTTGGTCATAAATTAATATTTTACTTCATTTAAAATGAAGTTTGATAAACTAACATGAGAAATTTGAAATGCTTAATCTGTTTAATAATTTAATATTTCCTTTCTTCCTGATGAAACTGTTCTCCCTAGCTGCAGCACTAGCAAAATGTCTCGGGAGTAATTATGTAATTAATGGCACATTTCCATTAGCAACTGGTGGTCCACGGAAAGGTTTGCATTGAGCCAGGTGGGCCATGGACCCAAAAGTTTGAGAACCATGGCATTAGAAGATGGCAGCAGTTTTATGAGAAACTACGCAGTGAAGAGAATGTGAAAAAAACATTATGGAGTGTATGCATGAGGAAGGACCCCACAAGGCAGCATTAGAGGCAATGAACTGTGGATGAGCAGTACCATCAGACAGTATACGAACTGTGTCATTTGAAACATTAGGTCAGGAGGGTAATGATGATAAATTATTTTTTAGCCCCATAGTGGAAAAACATCTGATGCGTGAGCTAAGAGCGTATTGGTCCCTATCTTCAAGGAAAAGGCGATGTCCATGAATACAGCAGCTAAGGACCCATCAAGTTAAGGAATCACTTGATTAAATGGCCGGAAAGAATTATTGAGAACAGTCTTCAAAAGGAGCTGGAGTATCAAGAAGGCCTCAGCCAGTGCCAAGAAAGTCATCAACAATGACATGTTTGCGGCCAGAATGTTGCAGAAGAACAGGGAAAAATGGAAGGAATTGCAATTTCTGTTTATGGATTTGGCCACATCCTTTTTGTAGTGGAGGCACAAAACTGGGTGTAGTCTTCCAGTGCCTCACGAGTGCTGAATAGAGGGGAATAATCACTTCACTCAGTCTGCTGGCAGTGCTCCCACTAATGCAGCTCAGTACACCATTAGCTTTCTTAGCTAAAAGGGCACACTATTGACTCATATCCAGCTTCTCATCCACTGCAATCCCCAGGTCTTTTCTGCACAACTGCTGCCTACCTAGTTGATTCCAGCATGTAGCAATGCATGGGATTCTTCTGTCCTAAGTGCAAGACTCTGCACTTGTCCTTGTTTGACCTCATCACATGTCTTTTGGCCCAATCCTCCAATATGTCTAGGTCACTCTGAATCCTATCTCTACCCTCCAGTGTATGTACCACTCTCCCCCCAATTTAGTGTCATCTGCAAACTTGCTGAAGGTGCCATCCCTCCCATCATCCAGATCACTAATGACAATGTTGAACAAAACTGGCCCCAGAACCAACCTGTGGAGCACTCTGCTTGATACTGGTTGCCAACTAGACATGGAGCTGTTGATCAGCACTCATTGAGCCCATTGATCTAGCCAACTTTCTAGTCTTCCAATCATATGATCATTCCTTGACTCTGCCGGTACTTCCAATTCTTCCTGTTTGTTTCCCAGGCTTTTTGCATTCATGTGCAGTCACCTAACATAACTAGCCGACTGATCTGCTTTCTCCGTATGAATCTGGAGGCCTCCCCAGTTGCAACCTCCTCCTTGTGTTTTCTTCCCGTATCCCACTTCCCTATTTTCCTCAGGGCACCATCCCCTAGCGAACTTCATTTAAAGCTCTCCTCACTAGGGCAGCAAGGGTATGTCTACACTGCAGTGCTATTTCGGGATACCAGAGGTATCCTGAAATAGCTTTCCCTCCTCCCCCGGTCTTCACAAGCCACCCATTATTTCAAAATATTTTTTGAAATAACGGGCACACTTTTGGCATCCTGGTAACCTTCATTCCATGAGGGTTAAGGGATGACTCAAAATAGCATTTTATTTTGAAATAAACTCAAAATGAGTACACAATTTGCATAGCACAAATTGCATATCTTATTTTGAGTTTACAGTGCAGTGTAGACATAGCCTAAGCCTGCCTCTGAAGATGCTCATCCTTGAATTCATTAGCAATCTCCTCCTAGCAATCCTTCCTGGAACAGCATCCTGTGGTCGAAGAATCAAAAGTCCTCCTTACACCACCATTTGCACAACTACGCATTCGTGCCCACAATTCATTGGTCATGACTTGCAACTTAAACTCCTTTATGCTTTTTCCCAGAACCATGTGGTCTACAGTGAGCTGTTCAAGGTAATTTTTGGCAGTGTCATTGGTGCACACACACAGAAGTAGGAAGGGGCAGCAGTCTGTTAGCTTGATCAGTCTTGGCAGATACTCTGTCATATCTTGAATTCTAGCTCCAGGCAAACAGCATGCTTCTTGAGGTTTCCCAATCTGGATGGCAGATGGATGACTGTCCTCCTTAGGAGAGATTCCCTGACCACCACCACCCATCCCCTACTTCTGGTACTGAAGTGTTAGTCTACACCCCTGCCGCCTCTGTCTCCTTCTCCCCTGTTGCTCAGAGTTTACCATTTCATCTACCCGGAAGTTCTTGGTCTTATGCTGTGTCTCTTAAACCCGGTTAAACTGGCTTATGAAGCCCACTGGAGGTCAGGAATACACTTCAAAGATCATTGTCCATTAATTATCAGCAAGTGCGGGGGCTGTCAGAAGTGTTTATCTGCCTTCCAGTCTGTGTAGCTTCAGTCCTGCATGACTTCAGTCTATAAGCATATAGCAAACAACACAATAACAGCCAAACTAGAGAAATTATAAAAAAAAAAATTAAAAATATTAACGGCATCTTCCACATCCCTCATAACACTATTCTAGTATCAGTCTCATCAACGTCACACAGGGTGGTAAAATCATCTTCCTCACTAGGCTGCTCTATGTATCCAAGCACTGTATTAGCCCCTTTTGCCACATCATTACATTGGGAGCTCATGTTGAATTGCTTATCTACTATGACCCCTTTTATCCGTCAAGGATTTTATGTATCTGCTCAATTCTTGTACAAAGAATCAGCTTCTTGGGATGATGAATGTCGTTTGGTAAAACTGATGGAAGTTTTAATATTAAAAAATAAAGTATTAAATTCCATTTAATCCAAAAGTAATTGAGTGCTTCTTGTTGAGTGCAGAACTCCATTAATATAATATTTTAAAAAGGAGACGTGATAATCACTAATTCTTTCTGGCACCGTTTGTGGAGTGCAGGGGAGCCGACAGTCTCTGTGGGGCCGTAGGCAAGGGGTAGGAGGGTTTGCACTCCTGAAAGGGGTGGGGCCTCTGGCAGAAGGGGCAGGCCCAGGGGCAACCAGCCCTCCGCTCCCTACAGAGCACGGGGTCGTCCCGTTTTCCCCCCCCCCCCCCCCCCCCGCCCAGCCCTCAGATCCGCAATGGCCTGGAGCTTTGGGTGTTGCCACTGGAACCCCAGGGCAGCTGCCCTCTTTGTCCCTCCTGTCGGCAGGCTTGGTGTGGAGTGGGAAAGCTCTTTAAAAAATCTCTAGCATATAGATTTGTTTCCAGATAAATTTAGTTCTGCCTTGCTGCTATCCTAAGACTTCTAAACAAAATTTTTGTCAATAAAGAGTTGTATGTATCCTGTTGCAGAAACCACTTTGAGTGAGAGAATATTGTAGCCATTCTCCACACATACTGATGAACGTGTCCTTGTGATGAAGCAGATATTTTGTAGAAAAATAGAATAGGATCATGTAATTAAAGACTGTATCATAGTCCATAGGCACACGGGGGGACCAAATTAAGGTTTCAGAAGCAACCTTAATTCTGTCCTTTCCTAAACTTTGAATGCTTGACTTTGCAACTTTAATACAGTATGTGGAGGAGGTATGTGTCCTTAAATCCAGTGGTAAGTTTGCAAATACATTTCCA
Organism: Pelochelys cantorii; assembly: GCA_032595735.1. Taxonomy (NCBI): domain Eukaryota; kingdom Metazoa; phylum Chordata; order Testudines; family Trionychidae; genus Pelochelys; species Pelochelys cantorii. Next base: position 17,483,327 of record CM064340.1, read on the forward strand.
TGTGAAAAAGGAATAGAAATGGAATCTAGATGACAAGTGGTAAAGAGGGAAGATGAAAAATGCAGAGAGGATAGTGTACTTAGATCAGTGCTAGATTTCCACTACCTCAGTTTTATTGTTCCAGCAGAGTCAGCTGCTATGAGACTTCCTCTCCTGCATGTTGTTTCTGTATCTAATGTCACAGACAAAACTCACATTGACTCAAACATAAAGCAAGATTAAGCCTCTGATTAATTGCACATTTATCACACTTATGACACGCTGACCACCTTGGATTGGAAGCTGCAGCTGTTGCATTGCAGGAACCCAAATAGTACACTCTTCTCTACTTTTGAGAGCTGAACTATTTCTGCCAATGGGTGAAAATCAGAAGTGTTCTTCAAGGACAATCATGTTAATCCTTTTTCATGTTCCTATTAAAATTGTCCAGCACATCCCATTTTAAGAATCCCTGTTTTCAGTTGTTTATAATATTGCAAACATTAAGGGTTTGGACAGGGCCAGGCGTGGAAACCTGAGGAGTGGAGAATGAGACTGCAGGGACAAAGGAGGATGGAACTTGGGAAAGGAGTGGGGTAGGTGGACACAGACTGGGACAGGGATAGATTGGAAATGCTGATGTAAGGTTTGTGAAGTACTCAGATAATATAGCAGCTTTTGAACAAGGCCTGGAGTTTCATAGTGAAGAATGTGGAGAAAATACATTATTGAATAGCTGCTCGTGAAGGGTACATCTATACAACAACATTATTTCGAAATAATTTAGTCTGCATCTACACAGCAGGCAGTTATTTCAAAATGTCAAAATATTGTCAAGCTGGAGGACTTCTTACTCTGACTCCCCTTACTCCTCATACACTGAAGGTTACAGAAGTCGGAGGAAGAGTTCTCTATTTCAAAATAAGTGCTGTGTAGACGCTCCCAATTTTGAAATAAGCTATTTCAAAATAAGCTACGCAATTGACGTAGCGCAATTTGTGTAGCTTATTTCGAGTTAAGCCCTGCTGTGTAGACACACCTGAAGTGACCAGTATCCATCTTGTGCATTGAGTGAGAATGGGAATCTGGAGGGGAAAAAAAAAAAAGTATTTGATGATAGCCTTGAATTATATCACAATGTATGTGCACAGGGGGGCTGAATTAAAGGTTGCACAGGCAGCCTTAATTTTGTCATTTCCCAATGTTTGAGTTTTTGATTTTGCAGCTTGAGTGTTCTTTTAGCATAAATTTGTATTTGTATGTGTAAGTATGTGTAATTGTATGTACGTCACAGCAATACTAACAACTCCCTTGGATATCTGCTTTTCTGACTTGTTTTTTGTTAGTCATGAGTTCCAAAGAGCCTTCATTTTAAATTCTCATAAAAATAATGGGCTAATAGAGCACTTCCAGCATTGATAAGATGTGTGGTTTTGAGTGGGGTGCATGTGCTAAGTCTGTATTGCCTAGCCATATACCTAGAAATTATTTTTATTCTGGATATTTTAAAATATTACTTTAATCTCCTTGTTTTTGCAAAAGGTTTGGCAGGAAGTCTATCCTCTTTGCAACCATGGCAGTGCAGACTGGCTTCAGTTTCGTACAGATCTTCTCTACCAGCTGGGAGATGTTCACCGTGCTGTTTCTTATAGTTGGTATGGGACAGATCTCGAACTACGTGGTGGCCTTTATACTGGGTATGAACACATTTGTTGTATTAAATGTTTGCTCAGCGTGCTGGTGAATGAGTTAGCTTTTTCTTTCAGGCAGACAGTCTGATAAGAGACTGTCACATTCTTCCACCTGGATAATTCCTAATCTTCTCCACTAGGAGGTTTTCTTTAAAAAATGAAGGAATATACAAAAATATTTTTTAAAAAGTATGAATTATGTGATGAATGTACATTCCTGGCTTAGACCGAAAGAGCATTTTAGACTTTTAAATAATAATGAAAAAAGTTGTGTAAACCCCAGCATTGCCCAAAATGTTTATAAACTGAGGTGCAGAAGGACTCTGCCTCTGCTTTTTTTTTTTTTTTTAAGTACCTGCATTAGGATACAGTTCAGCAAGTCACTTAAATATGTGCCCAGACCCGCTGATGGAGGGGGATGGTGAGAGACGGCAGTTGCCCCAGGGCCCGGTGTTTCAAAGGGGCCAGGAGCTCCTGGCTCCAGGCAGCTCTCAGGGCTTCCCCAGGCCCCACCCCTTCTGGGAACACAGAGCCTCCTCACACACACACTTTGCCCAGTGGCCCACGGAGGCTGTCAGCTCCCCTGTATGTGCCTATGTCCCGTTGATTTCAAAGAGAAAAGAATGATTAAGTGCTTAGCTCAGCCAAAGTTTTAACAAACTTCCGTATTTGGAGAGCTACTCAATAGAGAAGTTGACCGTAACTCAGGTACAATAATGTTCTGTAGATAAAGGAATGTGAAACAAGTATATTATACTTAAGTACCATCTAGCTTGTGTGGAATACCATGAACAGAGTAGTTCATGCTTTGCTCACAGAAGAACTTATCTCTGTGGCAGTCAGTCAGGTCTGAAACTCTTGCTCTTCATTTTCCTATCTCTCTAACGAAAGAAACATAGCTGTGGAAATAGTTCAAGGCCTGTTATCCAAAGAAACATCTCAGTTAGAAAATTTGTCTTGGCTCGCTCTCCACTGCACCCACCCTCTTGCAGCGATCTTCTTTGCTGCCTGTACTTCATTCCCGTGCCAAAGTTGTACCTCATGTAAATCCATTGGCTTCGGTGAAATTGCACCTCCTTATGCCAGCGTGGGATTACATTGATCATGTTGCTTTAATAACTACAGTGTTGAGAATTAAAATGTCCCTTCCATATGGCAAAACAAAGTAAAGTCTGATTAAATGACTTTGAAGGTTGTTACTGAAAGGACTGTAAGATCTCATGTATTCTTGACAGTTAAGTTAATGCTGAATTATCCTAAATTACATTTATCCTGATTTCAGTTCATGCTAAAAGTCATATGTTGGAGGGAAAAAAATGGCTCCTAGCTGCTACTTTATGTCCAGAGAGCCAAATTAATCCTTGGTGTAAACTTCACTGGTGTCAAGCAGTGTGTGTTACACCCAAGATCAGTTTGGTCCAAAGTCTCAGCAAGTGAGTTTTTTTGTGCACTGTAAGCTTTTTGAGGGCTTTTTAAAGCCTACATTTTAAAACTATGTGGGTGCCTAGAAGGTATAGAGAGAAGGGTCAGGATTTTTCCTGGTGTCTGTAACTTTACAAAATTGCAAAGAAATTGTTTAGGTACATTCTGTGAATCATTTAAATATTTCAGTTTTGGATGTTTTTTTCCATTTGTGTCCTATATTCTTCATTGAGCTCATGTTAAATGTGTACAGTTCAATCACTATGTCACACTGGTTTTGATTTTAAGCAGGTATTGATCAGACAATTAAAACATTTAATTTTTTTCATTTTTAAACTCATTTGGTTTACAAACTTAATTTTCTTAAGACCAGAAGCATTGTAACCATATTAGAGGCATGTTACATGACAGATTTCTTTTTTTTCCCCCAATTAAAATAAAAAAGTTTACACCCAGGTTGTAATCCCCTGCAAACTGGGTGGGAGCTGGAATGGAAAATGCTGGTGCAGCATGACCATGAATATTTCAAAAATTTCCAAATAAGATGATTTTTATAAGATTCCTTCCAATTATAACCAATTAAATTGATGATAAAATGAACTGTCATTATGTTTAGTGTTATGGTCATATGCTATTTCAAATATAATCAATGCATACTAAGTAAATGTAAGTAATTAGAGAAGTATGTGATTCTAAAAAGGCTGCACTATAAGCTCCCAAGGAAGCATGCATTTTTCTTTCCGCATATGGCTAATATAGCTTTGATAACAGGGTTACAAAATCTGAATAATTACTTTAGTTATACTGTAGCTTTAAATATACACCATCTTGTAGGAAAATAGCATCTCTTATAGACAATTACTCAATATGATACTATGGCTGGAAGTATTTTGTAAAATGCCGATAAAAGAAGAAAAACGTGCCCATTTCTGTTCACTTGACTGTGTGCTACTAACCTGTCGTCTCTCCGATCTTAGCGGAGAGGTTAAGGGTGGGTTTATTTTGTAGAACTATTTCTAGATATGAACACTCACAATCAGGTTCAGGGCACTAGAGACCAATAGATGCTTTAGACTTGCATGGTAGCCTCTCTAAGGGCTTGTTCTGTACTCTACTGCAGTCAGTGGGCTCTAATTTAACTGTCTGGAAAATTATCTCCTAGACACATGCTTGAATATTCTAGGACACTATTGAATATTCTCAGGTAAGCTCACTTGACTTAACCGAAAGCTTAGCTGTTAAGGGACATGTGGAAATAAAATATCTTGCTGCTGTTCTATCAACAATTGTATAATCAAGAGGGAAGGAAACAAGTGAACTATGTCCCATATCAAAGCCTTCCCCTCACCATATTCCAGAGTCCACTTACTTTTTTCCAAATCTCAGAGGAGTAACTGTGTTAGTCTGTATGTACAAAAACAACGAGGAGTCCTGTGGCACCTTAAAGACTAACAGATTATTTGGACATAAGATTTCATGGGCAAAAACCCACTTCGTCAGATGCATGGAGTGTAAATTACAGAGGCAGGCATAAATATACTAGCACGTGATGATAAGTTACCTTATCAAATGGAGGACCAGTACTAACAAGGCCAGTTCAGTCAGGGAGGTGTGACTACCCAGAGAGGGAAAGTTGCTTTTGTAGTGAGCCAGCCATTTCCAGTCCCTGTTCAAACCCAGATTGAGTGTCACATTTGAAAATGAGTTGCAGCTCTGCAGGGTTTTTTGAAGTCTGTTTTTGAAGGGTTTTTTTGTTGGATGATGGCCACTTTTAAATTTCTTAGGCCATGTCTACACTAGGAAACTATTTGAAATTAGTAAATTCGACTTAACTCCTGATTTAACAAATTTGAACAAGTGTGTCCACACTATGGGGAAGCCTCGAAATTAGTCCGAGGCAGGTTCTGTTAATGTGGATGCACTAATTTGGACTTGGAGCCCCAGGAAGCACTGGGGAGTAATTATTTCAAATAGTGGCACCAGAGTGTCTGCACTACCGCTATTTTGAAATAACTATTTTGGAATTAGTGTTACTCCTGATGAAAAGCAGGAGTACAGATTTCAAATTCTATGGCCTGTTATTTCGAAATAATGGGCATGGTAGTGTGCACGCTCAGCTTATAAATTTGACCTTGGGGAGGTTATTTTGAAATAAAGTTCTAATGTAGACCAGGGCTTGCTGAGTGTCTAGGCAGTTTGAAGTGTTCTCCTTCTCTACTGGTTTTTGTATGTTACCTTTCTTGATTTCTGATTGTGTCCTTTTGCATAGAGACTGTCTGGTTTGGCCAACATACATGGCAGAGAGTCATTGCTGGCACATGATGGCATACATCACATTAGTAGATATATAAGTGAATGAGGACCTGATGATGTGGCTGGTGTGGTTAGATCTTATGATAGTGTCTCTTGAGTAGATGTGCAGGCAAAGTTGGCAACGGGGTTTGTTGCATGGATAGGTTCCTGGGTTAGTGTTTCTGTGGTGCAGTGTGCAATAGCTGGTGAATATTTGCTTCAAGTTGCGGGTCTGTCTATAGGCGAGGACTGGCCTGTATTCCAAGGTCTGTGAGAGTGGGGGATCGTTTTCCAGGATAGGCTGTAGATCATTAATGATGCGCTGGGAGGTTTTAGCTGAGGGATGTAAGTGATGGTCAGTGGTGTTTTGTTACTTTCCTTGGTTGGCCTGATCTGTGGTAGGTGATGTCTGTCTCTGTCACTCTGACTCAGTCCATCTATTTTTACTTTTTTACAAAATCTCATTCATCTCTGTTGGGCACTTTTCAACAACACAACATGGCTTTAGAAGGAACCTATTTTGGGTCTCCAGAATCCATTTCTAAGGCATCTACATAGCACTGCTAGTGCAGGATGCCCTTAAGGTATGAGATGGCCTCTAGGGTTGCCAGGTTTCCGGTATTTACCCGAACAGTCCGGTATTTTCAGCTCGTGTCCAGTAAAAAAATTCAGAAAATACCGGACACTTAAAATGTCTGGTATTTTCTGATTTTTTTTTTTTTCCCGGCCAGGGTGCAGAAATATCAGACTGTCCAGATCAATACCAGACACCTGGCACTCCCACAACACAGTCAGCAATCGGACCCAGCCCCTTTCCCCCTCCCCCCCTTCCTTCCCACTTACCTGGTTCTTCAGGGGAGCTGTCTGGCCTGGAGCAGGGAGGGAGGCAAGATGGCCCCTCCTGTTCTTAAAGGGGCCATGCTGTTTTTTATTTTATTTTTTTTTTGCTTAATAACTCTCTGGGTCCTTTTTTTTTTTTTTTTTTTTTTTTCTTTTCCTTCTCAACAACTTTGGTCCTCCCCCCTTTTTTTCAACAAAATTTTTTCCCTGTTTTTTTTTTTTTGTGGGGGGGGCAGTGTTTGGTATTTTTGGTCAAACCATCTGGCAACCCTGATGGCCTCCTACTAGAGGTGTGGGATGTGATGCTTCCCTAAGATACCTAGGGTTGTGAGGCACCTTGCTGCCATGTGTCCTTAGCATGGGAAGCCCAGTCGCCATGGGTCAGGTCTCTGATTCCAGCATCCATGGGCAATACAAGCACTCTCTCTTGGCCTTGCAGACCCCGTGTTACTCTGTAGATTAGCAATAGGCCATCAAGCCCTCCAAGAATCTCCCTGGCATGTCCAGCCCCAGTCCACTCAGTACTGAGAGATTTGCTGCATCCAAAGGAACAGTGCAACCCAGTTTAGCGGTCCCCCTCATACCAGTACTCCACTTTACACACTGCACTTAGGTCTATTTATAATGAAATCAAGTACAAGATTGTTTAACAAAGTTTAGAGATTCATGAAGTAGCAAGTAGAAGTATTATATGTAACTACTTGTTTCCAAAAGGAAATCATCTCTCACATCCTGGAGCCTAGACTCAATTAACAAAATACTCTCATGTCTCCTAGAATATTACTCCTTCCAAATCCTTTCAGTGCTTTACAGCCAGACTTGGCTGTGACCCTCCTTTGGCGAGACAAGTAGGCTGCCAGCTTGCCTCTCAGGTGAAGGATTATGTATATTTCTTTGCCCCACGATATCCCTGTCCCATCTCTTGCCTTTATTTATAAACAGGACACCCACTGCTGTCTGTTTCCCACACACTGGTGCAGATTTCCTTTCTCGTAGACTTTACAGTCTTTCATCTTGCAGTGGGCGAGGTATGCTTCATGCCATATGCCTGTTTGCATACAAGACACTGTACCCATATGGCTAAAGAGGGAGGGAGGTGTCTGTTACCTTCTGCCTGAAAGGAACATTTCCAAGGTCTGTCACATTTTGGTGACCTGTCTTAAATCCAAGACCTGAAGAACATAATTTTCAGTATAGATACATATCTCATTAAATACTATCTGTACGTACATTTTACAATGATTATGTCAACTAGTGGGTATCTGGCTCTTGGCAGAGGCCTTACATGCCATCTTGCTGTTAACAGTTGTGTGTATCTGACCCAAGGGGTCTATGTAAAATCTATGCCCACCCCTTCTGCCCTCTGCTGACTTGCACCAAGAGGTCCCTGGACCATACAAGGAAAAACAAGTTGAGGAGAAGATCTACTTTTCTCTGACTTCTCTCCTTTCTTGGCTCTACCTTCAGTTTCTCAGAAGCAGAAGAATTCTTCAGTACCTGCTAATAAGTATAAATGGACTAACGAGCTTTTCTTGCATGCAATTAGGAAATAATTCAACCCAAAGAAAAAATAATGGACAGCAGTGGTTCCCAACCTTTTTATACCACATTCACAAACTTTTGGTGGACTGGTAACATTTTATTTGCACATTTCCAAATTCATCATGCAAATTATGACCATGCAAATATGGAAATAAAATACTACCAGTTTGCCAAAAGCCCCAGCCCCTGAACAGCCGGTGTTGCAAACAGTCGGCTTCAGCTTCATGGTTGCTGCTGCAGGGCTGGCGGTGTACACCCTGGCCCCTTGAGCCCTCCAGTGCCAGCCCTAACCCATAGAGCCCCCCCACTGACCCCCAGCACCAGCCACTGACCCCAGACTCCCCTCTTCCAACCCCTCTCAGTGCCAGGCACCCTCCCCTTAGAGTCCACCACCATCAGATCTCCCCCCCCCCTGCCATGCCAGCCTCCTGTTTCCAGAGCCCCACTGCACCCAACCCCCCCAGTGCCAGCCCCCAGTCCCCAATGTTAGCCCCATCTCCAGATCCCCCCCCCAGTGCCAACCCTGCCCCCGTAACCCTCCCACTACTAGCCCTGCTCCCAGAACCCTCCAGTGCTAGCTCCCCACCCTGGATGTCACAGTGTCAGCCCCTAGTTCCTGACCCACCCCCCTTGCCTAGCCCTGCACTTCTTCCCAGCCGTGAGCTGAGTGCTGCTGGCCAGGTCATGGCTGCTCTAAGGTTGCCATGCCAGGCTTGGCATTGCCTTCCCACTGCGCAGCAAACTGCTCTTCTGTGTCCGGGAGGAGACCCCTGACCGATGGTGGTTGGTTGAGAGGCAGGGCAGGACATGCCTCATCCAACAACCATGGTGGGAGGGAAGGTGCTGGGTGGCATACCCCAGAGCCACCGTGCCCCAGAGCCACCGTGGCCCAGCAGTTTGCAGACTGGTGCCTGGGAACCGCTGACGTACAGGATCTCTCTCTTAGAAGTTTGACTGTAACAGTATGTTGTGGGGAGGAATGCCATTGAGTGGGTGGTTCCTCCCTCTCAAGGAAAGTTTGCCTGACTGGAGGCTTGAAAGAGTTGCCCATCCTTTGGGAAAGGAGAGTGTACAGTATCTGAGAAATGCAAACTTATGTCCAAAGTTTGGTCCAATTGCTGCTCTTAGCAGACTTTTCATTCTTACATGAGACCAGGATTTGGTTCTATACACTTAGGTTTAATTTATTTTATCACACCTTGAACTAATGATTTGGCTATTGCGTAACTGAGCTTTTACTGTCATGCATAAACAAAGCAAATGCTCCATCCACTGAGTTATTCTACTTCAAGGAGAGTATCAGGATATCCTGAGTATTTAGGATGAACAGGCAATTAGATAAGTGGTGTGCAACCTTTTTTGATCTGCAACCCCTGCGCCGCAGGGGCTGCCAACTGCTGGGCCCAGCCACCAGCTGGCCGGATATAAGTGCTGCGACCCCCCAGAAAGACATCTGTGACCCCCTTGGGGGTCGCAACTCACAGGTTGCTCTCTCCTGAACTAGATCATGGATTTTTGCAAGCACTGGGTAGTGGTTTTTTGCCAAACCTGTTTTAGGCTACATAGTTATTAGGGATGCTATCATGTAGATGACTACTTGATTAAGCCTAAGCTTATCGGTTAATTTTGTCGACTACATGCATTTCCCCCACCTTGCTGCCTCGGGGGGAGCGGGAGTGGTGCCCATGAGGAGTTGGCTTTAAGTAGGATCCCTACGAGCACTGAATCCACCGCCTCCCTTCATGCTGCTACCTCCAATAGAGAGGCAGCAGCACAGATGGTGAGGGGGCAGGCTGCAGCTGATACGTGTGGGGAGCCCGCTTTCAAGTAGGCTCCCCTCATGTACCAGCTCCATGGACCCATCTATCCTCCACTTGCTGTCTCCTACAGAGACAGCGGGAGGGGTGAGGAGCAGGCAGGATCTGGTCCTGCGGGGAGCCGTCTTAAAAGCCAGTTCCCTCCAGCACCAGCTCCGCAGTGCTGCCTGCCCTCCCTGTGCTGCTGCCTCTGAGAGGCAGCAGCTTGCAGGGGAGTGGGGTGCTGCCACAAAGCAACCCTGGTCTGCAGGCGGTCCAAGCTCCCCACAGACAGAAGCTGCTCTGCATCCCATGGAGCAGCCTCTGTCTGCAACAGCAGCCCCTGTCCATGTGGAGCTTAGACCCCACGGATGGGGGCTGCTGTGCCACCCTGCGCTACTGCCTCTGTATCAGAGGCAGCAGCGTGGGGCTGCAGGCAGCCAGTCGGAGAGGGGAGCTGGTTTTCAAAATGGCTGTCCTCGCAGACTGGCTTCACCTGCCACCCCATGCTGCTGCCCATGCTAGTGCTGCAAGCCATCTAGCTTGAAAATATGGTTGCAAAAAATCTTCTAAAAAGGATGATCCAGCTGTTGAAAGTTCTAGTCATGGCCAGCCCATTGTAACTGATGTGCTTTTAGGAACCAGTATTTTGAGAAAATAGATCTGCTTGAAAAACAAACCAGGTCGTCTTGGTCTAAGCCTGGTGTTTGAAATAATGAGGCTGTTTAAAAATGTTTCTGTGTTAAACCAAGATGCTGTTTTGACACTAGCATGCCAATAATTTCAGACTAGCAGCTACTTCTGGTTTTTTCCTATCCCTGTGGAACACGCACGGGGAATCATTAATTTTAAGTATCAGAGGGGTAGCCGTGTTAGTCTGAATCTGCAAAAGCGGCGAGGAGTCCTGTGGCACCTTACAGACTAACTGAAATGTTGGAGCATAAGCTTTCGTGGGCAAAGACCCACTTCGTCAGATGCATCTGACGAAGTGGGTCTTTGCCCACGAAAGCTTATGCTCCAACACTTCATCTAGTCTGTAAGGTGCCACAGGACTCCTCGCCATTAATTTTAAATGTTCCAAAACACATAGTGTCTCAGCTTGGCTAATGGGTGTCACAACCATCAGCAGAGATCCAATTTATGCCCATTGAAGTGCTGGTTGTTGTCAGTCTTTTTCATATGAGATTGTTTGAAGTTGGAAGGGCTGTGCCAGGCCTTTGATCTAAGTGCGAGGCATTACTGAGCTGTACAACACTGAGCAAGAAAAGTTGCTATTAAAAAGATTAACTTTTGCTCAGTGGGCTCTAAATCAATGGCAATGAAAATCCTTTTAGAAAAATATTTTGGGTCTCTTTTCAACCTACCGTGTTGTGAATTAATGTGGCGACATGGAGATTAATGGGAGCTGGACTTGTTCTCTAGTGATAACTCTTCTTCCATAAATCCCATCTACTACGGTTTGTGAGTTTAGGTCAGGGTTGGGCAATCATTTTTGCAGGGGGGACACCTAATGAATTTTGGTATGTTGTCATGGGCCAGCTCCACACCAAGAAGGGGAGGGGCCTAGAATGCAGGGGGTAGGGCTGAGGACTAGCCTCACCTAAGAGTGGTCTGGGGCCAGAGAGTTTGAATTAAAAACATAGCAAAAAGCTCCTGACTCCGCTGCTACCATGTTGCTTGGCAGCCACCCAGGGTTGTTACAGCTATTTAAAGGACTTGCAGTTCTGGCCTCTGCTGGGGTAGCACCATAACTGGGAGCCATGAGCCATTTAAATAGGCTCCAGCTGCCTGAGCCACCACCTGGAAATTTGGTGGCATGGGCAGCAGGATATAAATAGAAAGCGACCAGATGCAGTCAGCGGGCTGGATCAAAGTGTTAGGCGGGCCGGATCTGGCCCCCAGGCCGCATCTTGCCCAACCCTGGTTTAGGTGTTGATTAGGTGACCTTAAATAGTTTAACTGTATCTCAGAATGTGAACTGGTTAATTGACTTCTAGACTCTCAGCTACTTGTTTATGGTTTCCTCAGTTAACCAATACAAGAGAGTATCCTCGTTCTGGGAAGATAATTAGAATGTTATGGCTTGTCTTACTGTTTACTCCAGCCTGTTTCTAAACTCTTTTTGTGCATGTGCATTTCTGTGTGAAGTTAGTTCTCCTAAAATAGGGTTACGTCTCCTAAAACAAGTTTAGATCAATGTTCTTTTGGCTGCACATAGTTTTTTTTTGCCACTTACTAATTATCCATTTTACTATCTCTGCTGAATCCTGGCGGGATGCACTTCCACCCTTGCAAATGATGATTGGTGGGTGAGAAATGATTAAGTGACTAGGGTGATGGAAGTATATTAGGTGCCCATGAGAGCCATGGGAATGTTGCAGAGTTCCTTATAGCATGTGGAAGCTTTCTTTTAATACCGTAAAGGCAGGTATTAAACCTCTGTTGCAAGGCAGATTCAGTAGCTTCGAGAAGCAACTACATTAAATGACTGTGATGTTGAGTTCAAGTTTTGAATGCATTTTTAGCTCCTTAAGAAATCATTAGTTTCTCAAGAAAATCTAATTATGAAAAATTAATGTGGACTTCTGCTCTTGGGGTTTATTTACAGGCTTGCTGCCTCTGATGCTTTCATCCCATAATGACTGTGGGGGAGGCCTGTGTCCGATAGCAATATAGTGCAAAGGGTTTTGTCTTGTTTTGTGTTCATTATAGGCATTGCTGTAAGTTTATCTTCTAGATAGGAATGTGCCAGGCATGTGCAAGGCAGCCATTTGAAGTTCAGTACCCTCCAACTTAACCACGAGGGTAAATAGACATATTGTTTTATAAACGGTGCACATTTCCAAGAATCCCTCCTTTCATTTGCCATCTAAAGTCAAATTGTCTCAAGGGGGTAGCTGTGTTAGTCTGTAACTTTAAAAACGAGTAGTCCTGTGGCACCTTAGAGACTAACACAAATACAGAGAATCATGAGATTTTGTGGGTAAAACCCAATTCATCATGTGAGTAAAATGGTTCTATATATTTTTGACCAGGGAGCAACAATTAAGGTGGAGTAAAGTCATTTTTGTTCTCCTTTTGCATCCTACACCAAATGTAGCTCTGCCAATCTTGAGAACTAGGATCTCTGTGTGTGTTGTTACAACTGCTTAGAGGCGCCGGATAGGGAGGTAACTAAATTTACTAGCATAATGTTTTAGGCAAGTCAAAATCAGTAGAGATAATAAGCAGTTCCGGAGTATCCAACAATATGTAGTAACTGGGTGTCATGGCTCCTTCCCCACTCTGGCACGATAAATGCCAAAGTGGGGGCTAGCAAGTGTACCCCAAAATCTTATCTACCAGGCTTTGGTATAAAACTTCCCCCAAAATCTTAAAAACCCTAGATTTTGGGAATAAAACTTCCTCTGCCACCACCCAAATATTAATAAATAGACCAGGGGAGAGACCATTTGGGAAATCTCACCCCTAAAATAAAAATCAGGGCACACAATTAACCAATGCTAGGTTAATAAAAAGGAAGGAGAAAAAACGTTTATTTTTACAACAATATTCCTGTTGCAAGCATAATGACTAGATGGAAAGGTAACAAAATATACACATGGAGAAACTCCATGGGCCTAGAACGTAGTTACAAAGAAAAGCCAAAACATCTTTTAAACAGTGCCAGACATCAGATCCCATACCCAAACCTTAAAACAATAAAACCTAACGGATTTATCTAAACTTTACCCTACTTACAGAAAGTGAAGAATTGTTTTTTGGAGAGAGAGAGACATGTTTGTCCCTCTCTGTAGCCGCAGAGGAACTCACCCAGACACAAAAGAGGGGAAAAAACCAAATTCCTTTGTCCCAGTTTGAAAGTCCTATCTACATTCCTATTGGTCACTCCACCTGGCTAGGTGTATTAACCCCTTAGTCCCCAGGCTGCTGGCTAACCCTCATAATCATGACACTGGGCAACACCATTGAAGACCAACTGCAGTGCAAGTGGTGCCAAGTGTTCTGCCCAGAATGTCGTCAGTGAATCACTATGTACCTGGGCTCAGGTTCCAAATTAGGTATAGCTTCTGTAGGGAAAACTAAGACACCCTCAAACTGAACAGGTTAAAGGTTTCTCCATCATGATGTCAACAAGGCAAATCTAACATTGTGGTGTTTTAGAGAAAAATAGTGGTACAGGTTGAACCTCTGTGGTCTGGGATTCTCTGATCCGGCAACATCTGTGGTCCGGCAGAACCATGGATGAAGCTGGACCAGAGAACCCCAGCCACAGAGGTTGCTAGCATCTGGGAGCTCAGACAGGCAGACAGCCTGGAGGACCAGTGTCCTGGTGGCAGGAAGTCCTGCCAGTGGCCAGCATCCAGAGCAGGGCCAGTCAGGGAATCCCACCAACTGAGAACATAGCACCGATGACCGGGGGGACAGTGCCCCTGCATGCTGGCCAGGGATGCAGAGCCCTTGCGCACCAGCCAGGGACACAGAGTTCCTGCTGGCTGGGGCATGGATCCGCAGCAGGCTGTGGGCAGGGAAGCCTGCTGCAGCCCGGGGCATGGAGGTGCCACCGGCTAGGAACAGGGAATCGCCTGTGGCTGGGGACATGGAGCCCATGCTGGCTGGGAGCGTAGAGCTGCTGCCGGCCAGGGACAGGAAGACCCTGTGGCTGGAGGAGCAGCACTGCTACCAGCTGAGGGCAGGGAGTCCCACAGACTGGAGTGGGGCAGGATCCAGGACTGGAGTGGAGGAGCGCGCTAACTGGGCTGGTGGCCAGGAGGAGAGCCCTGGAAGAGCCGGAGGCTTGACTTCCCCTGGTCCTGCAAACTTCCTCCTTTGGGACGACTCAGGTCCCGAGGGCGCCAGACCAGGGAGGTCCAATGAGTACTGAGCTAGTATATGTGCCTCAAGAATAGTAGGATTCAAGTTTAATTCATGCAATTTTAAGGACCTAGGAAAGCGCAAAAGGGTTGAGAACGGTAACAGAAATGATCAGTTGCTTGTGGGGACCTCCAGACCAAGTGAGATTGGAAGACTAGAGGTACTTATATTAGAGAAGTATGGAAGGAACATAAACATATAGGCCAAGACTTTCAGATATGAGTGTCTGAAGTTATAGTCTGAAGCGCTTATTTAGACACCCAAGTAAGTGGCACTCAGCAAATTCCATGGGCGTTAATGAGAAATATTAGACACTTTGGCATTTTAAATATCAGACCATACAGGCCTCAAATGTCCCTGTTTATCCTTTCCCAGTACAGCGGGCCCTCAGAATTGATTGTAAGAGAAGACGGCTTTGTGCAGTCAGTGGACCTGTGGAACGTGCCACTGCGGGGAAGAACAGAAGCAAAGAGTTAGCAATATTTCAAAAATCAGTTGTGTCTCCATATGAGTACAAACAGCATCTGTGGTTTTGTGGCTGAAATGTAAATTCTTGGGTCACTCAGCTCTCGTGATTCAGCATAAAAACTGATTGGAGTGAGAGAGAGATTTGCTGTCCTCAACTTCAAGGTGTTATTCTACAGGACTAACTGCAGCATAGGGAGACTCTGCCTCCTCCAGAACATCCGCCATTGACTGCCGTTGGAAACAGGACACTGGACATATACCTAACAGGGCAATTCTTTAATCCTGGTGTATTTGGAGATTGCTATGTTTCAATATAAACCTCCACAGCATAGCCTTTGTTTTTTGTTCCCAAATTACTTAAAAACTGCTGGGAGAAATTAACCAGAAGACTTGATTAAAAGGATACTGCCAGCTGCTTTTTCTCTTAACTCCCCAGTGTTTGCGATGGCAGCGTACTCATTTAGACCAGTTCAACACTGGTGGAGAAAATCAAAGCAAGAGACATAACTCTATGTACGTAAACTGCGTAGCTGGAGTCGATGTACCTTGCACCGATTTTTCTGGGAGGTGCCCTCAGCATTCGATTTAGCGTGTCTTTACTAGACTCGAAAAATCAAACCCTGGAGGATCAACTGCCAGAGCATCCAACCTGCTGCAAGTGGAGAGGTGGTCTTAAGAAATTAAGTCTCTTCCTACTTTTGTCCTGTCTGTTAAGCATGTCTTGATGCTAGCAGTGCAGGAATTCAGAAGGGTGGTAAAACAAAGCTCTGAAAAAAGGGGACCATTTATTTTGTTGTCTTTGCAATGTCATCACAGATGTTGTCATAAGGAATGTGTCTAGTGTGAAAATAGCTTTGTATTTCTTGTAATCTGCTTCTGCAGAACCAGCAGAGGGCACTAAGCCCTGGTCTACACTAGGGAGTTATTTCAAAATAACCCCACCCCCCCCTTCTTTCGAAATAACAAGTGGAGCGTCCACTCTACCAAGCCCATTATTTTGAAATAACGGGCTGGTTATTTAGAAATCTGTACTCCTGCTTTGTTCGGGGAATAAACTTCTTTCGAAATAGTTATTTTGGAGTTACTTCAAATTTAGTTATTTTGAAATAATTTCCTAGTATAGACATACCCTTAAAGAAGTGGTTTCCACAGAAATGGTGACTGCCCTTTTAATTATTCAGTAATGGTGTGGCAACTTTGAAATCTCAAATACAGTTAAAATCTGGAAGATTGTCCCCTCTTCCTCCCCCCCCCCCCCCATTATCCTCATGCTAAAGATAGTCTTATTTTGGGCCACAACTCCTTGACCGTGTCCCTTTAGTGTTATAAGGGAAATGACTCTGTTCTAAAGATTGTTTGAGCCGCTTTTTGTAGTTGCGATAAAATATTTAGACGTGGTTTTACAAAAAAAGAGTTAAAATGCTAATACAAACTCCCTTGTTTTGAACAGGCACAGAAATTCTTGGCAAATCAGTTCGTATTATATTCTCTACATTAGGAGTTTGCACATTTTTTGCAATTGGCTACATGTTGCTGCCACTGTTTGCTTACTTCATCAGAGACTGGCGGATGCTGCTCCTGGCTCTTACTGTTCCTGGGGTATTCTGCATTCCATTGTGGTGGTGAGTTTAATTGTATTGCAAGGCATTCAGCTTCAGAAAGTCCCATCTGTAGCTGATAGCCTTCGGTATGAATTGTGAAATAACCATTGCGGGTTATAATTGCTGTGGATTTTTTTTCTCTTCACATTTTGGTATTGTGCTTGCCGAGTGAAGGGATGTGCCTTGAAGAAAAAACATTTTCAACAAGCTTTAAGATAAGCTATCTGTGTCCTGAACCCTGCTGACATTGCTTGAGTCCATCTTATGCTGACTTTCCAGGGATGTTTGGAAATTCTTTCCAGAATATCGGACTCTTAACATCAAACTCTATTACCTTTTTTTGTCATCTCCTTTTATTGGTACTGGATGCGTTGTACTATACAAACTTTCCCTTCCAATTTTCCTTCCTTCCTTTTTGTAGAAGCCTATTTTTCTAAGTGAATGCCTTTGGAATGCAGCAAGACGTTCTTTATGGAAATGCTACCCAGACAATTTGCTTTTGCTACACACAATATTTATGTCTGAGAGAGCTGGATAAGGGCAGGAGACCAGGGCAGGGGAGATGTTTTAAACTATCTGTGATATTATGACTGTAAGGCTGTAATAAGCATCTTGTATTCCTGCTTGGCCTTCTGGCTCAGATCATATGTTGTTTAGCTTAATATCCAATGCATCTTCCTTTGGGGGGGATTTGACCCTGCGTTTGAAGGAGAAGAAACTCTATAGTTTAATGGATCTTTTTGCTCTTTAATTACTCTGGTCTTTTTCATAACTTACTTGTTGTCTCACCACCTTGGTGCAATGTTGAGTCATTACAAACAAAGGAAGTGCAGTGGGGTAGGGAAGCCAGAAACTTGATGTTTGGCCCAGCAGGCTCACTGGAGTCCAGGGTTCTAGCTTAGAGCCAGATTTAGCAACTTGTTCCATATTTATGGCTACTGCCATGAATAGGGCTTTGCACAGTGCACCCTTGTTAAGCATGTTGCAGTATTAGGGCCTCAACATGATCATATTAAAGAAAATGACTTATCTTAGTGAATCATTACATCTTGGGTCCAGTGTCCCAGATGCATCCAATTCCCTACTAGAGAGAAATGTGAAAGGCATATGGGGAGTGAGAAAAACGGTCTCAGCCCTACCATTCAGACTAGTGCTCGATTGTTCTTTCTTTCTGTTTTATTTCCCCCTGCAAAGTTTGGTCACAGTTTGGGGGATTTCAGGGAGCAAGGGATTTGTTCCTCTAACATGGCCTTGGAAAACAAGTCAAAAGCCAAAAAATAAACTGGGATGAACCCAGTAGACCATAACAGATCCTTTGTCAGCAGTTCCGGAAAGCTAATCTTACTTGCTATCTAGATGGTATCTGCACCAAATGCCACATAACTCTTCCAGGAGCAGCTGTGTGGATTGAGAGGCTGTAACAGTTCACAGCTCCTGTGTCATTGTTATGTAACCCTTCAGTATGTTACTTTTGGAATGTGAAGTCAGCCATGTGGCATGAAACCACTCTGGCAAACCAGGCATCTCATGAGCATCTCTGCTAATCTGTGCAACATTCACAAATTCAGAGCAGTCTCCCCGATTAGTTCATCCTAAAAACAACATTTTAGAATCCCTTTATGTGTCTGTGATGCCTTTTCCTTGCAAAGATTCTTCACTACTGAAAGCCAGGTCTAACCTGGACCCGGAAGATGAGGTTAAGTTATACAACTTCAGCTACATAAAATACATAGCTGGAGTCATCTTACCTTAAGTTGAGCTTGGCACCATCTTCACAGAGGGAGGCCAATGGAAGCAAATACTTCCTTTGGCTTCCCTTATTCCTCGCGACTGTGAGGAGTACTGGTGCCGACTGGAGCCGCTCTCAGCATTTGATTTAGTAGGTCTTAACTAGACCCACTAAATCGAATGCCAGAAGATCAATCTCCGTGCAGCAAGTGAAGATGTAGCCAAAGTAAAACCAGTGCATGCTGCTGGGATAAAATAGTTTTGGGGAAACCAGTCCTGAACAGTAAATAACTTTCCAACCATCACCTCCTCAAAAACAAACAAAGTCTTGACTTGCCTAGCATAAAGGCTGAGGTGGAATTTTAGTCTAAAGGAAATGTAAAATGTACAGTTATAAAACTGGTATTTCCACCTTCTCCTAAGTTCCCATGCCAGCAGAGTGAAAGGAGTTCTGATGGGCTTATCCAAGTCCTTGCATAGGTGGATTATAAGTAAAGTGACCATAAGCCCCTTTTTTTCCAGGACAGTCCCAGATTTAAGGGTTCTGTCCCAGTGTCCTGATAAAGGAGGCAAATGTCCCGGAAAACCCATTGGGATCCGGCTACAAACAGCACCTCCATTTGCCCCCCTCTCCAGGACACCCTCACAGACACCCAGCACTAGCACGGCACAGCAGCAATGCCCTGCCTCCATCCAGCATGTAAGCGGCTCCCTTGGCGCTTTGCACGGGCACCCAGGGCTGCTGCCAGTGGCGCACAGTGTCCAGAGTGACAAGCTCCCCGTCCGGCACATCCGGCACGCGCCACCGTCCGGCACATCCTCTGCCTCCCTCCCCCGTGGCCCTTCCCTTCCGCTGCGGGACCGCCAGCCCAGCCACGCCACCTCCTCCATCCACAGGTGGCCACTGCTGCTGGAGGGGGAGGGGGATAAACCCGGCAAGCCGCTCCTGGGAGCGGCCGCTGGAGTCCCAGCAGAGACCGCTCAGAGCCTGGCTGGAGTGCTGCAGAGCGGGATATGTTCGGGCTCTGCCAGTGCGTTCTCTGCACAGCCCTTTCTCCCCCTGCCCCTTCCCACTGCGCTGGGGGAGCAGCAGTGCACAGACCTGCTCGCTCTGCTGTGCTCCGCATGGTGGGTCTGGGGGGATGGAGTCTTTCCCCTCCTGTGCTCCTGCTAATGAGAGCCATAGCTGGTGCGGGGACTGCAGTAAAATTAGCATGGCGTGGCCCAGCTCCAGGCCCAGCAAGTGGTCCTGCCCCAGAAGCAGCTGGGGCCAGGGCTGCGGGGACTTCTGGGGCCCGACCACAGACTCCAGCCCTGC
The DNA here is from genome assembly GCA_032595735.1 of Pelochelys cantorii. Lineage (NCBI taxonomy): Eukaryota > Metazoa > Chordata > Testudines > Trionychidae > Pelochelys > Pelochelys cantorii. The sequence goes on from CM064340.1 coordinate 17,502,879, forward strand.
AAACTGGAAGGCAAAAGGTGGGGGAGGGGCTCGGAGAGAACTAGGGGGAAGGAGGGTGGGAGAGGAAGGGGTTTGTGCTGAGGGGAGGGGGCAGGGCACGAGAAGAAAGGGGAAGGCACCAAGGGACAGAGTGGAGGAGAGACAAATGCCACGGGGCCAAGTGGAGACAATGAGGAAAAGGAGGCAGGAGGGGAGGTGTCAGTGGGAGGGGGGAGGGACAGGGTGATGCTGGGAGAGGAGAGGGGAAGGGCATTGGGGGCAAGAGGGGGAGGGGAGGTGCTGGGAGAAGGATTGAAAGGAGGGGTGGGTATGAGGAAGGCGGGGATGGAGCAAGTCGTGTAAGGGCACAGAAGGGCATGAGGGGAACTGGGGCAGAGGGTGGTGAAGGGGTGGGCATCAGGGAAAAAGAGGGCAAGGGGGGCAGGGGCAGTGAGGGAAGGTGGAGGCACCAGGAGGGTGCAGGGGTAAGGGAAGGTGCAGGTGCCAGGGGATTCTGGGGGTGAAGCAGAAGGGCAGATACCTGCAGGGGAGGGATCAGAACCAGAGGAGAGAGGCAAGGGAGGTGTTAGGAGAGGGGATGAGGAGGGGTAGCTCACATGATCAGAGTGGGGCTACTAGAGGAGTGGGCACAGGGGAGAGAGAAGGGCTGGTGCAGGGGGGCAGGTCCCAGGAGGGCTGAGGGGAGTGAGAAGGGCAGGAGTGGGGACAGCAGGCACCAGGGGAGCTGATGGAGCAAGGGAAGGAGACAGGGCAGCAGAGGGTAAAGGTAGAGGTTTATAAGATATTTATTAATAACTTGGGTGCCACAGTGGCACATCCAAATAAGCCACATGAACTCAGTACTGGTGCACAACACAAAATTAATTCTGCTCATAGGAGGAAAGTCTGAGAGGGAACACTTCCCCCAGCCTCTTCTCCCCCCTTTCCCCCCCCCCCAAGTTAATGTGACACACATTGGGTTAATGGAATTGCAGGATAGTTGCATCAGGGGGGTTTGGTGGGGACCAAACTCATCCCTGTTGGTAGGAGGATGGTGGGAAAAGTTCTTAGAGGGGGGGTCACATGACACCTTTTACTTCTGGTCATGTGTCCATCTTGACCCTGAGAGTGTTACCTCCAGAGGCATGGCTAATGGGGGTCAGGGGGTGTGGCTAATGTGTCCCTCATTTTGGTTCAGAAAATATGGTCACCATAGTTATAAGGCATAGTCTCAAACAAAATTTGGTGCCATGATCACATGCGTGTTTTTTTGGCATGCATTGTGGAAGCGGTACAGCAGATGAGAGAGCACACTAAACAACAAAGTACATACCTTAAATGCATTCAGGCAAACAGAGCCCCAGGAAAAGTTTGCTGGGTCAATATTGGTCAGCAGTTTGTGCAGGGTGGGATTTACATGAGCACCATGACCTCTTGCAGTTTCATTTGGCTAGTTGAGCAGAACTCCATGGTTTCTTTGGCTGCACCCTGTTTTTTTTTTTCTCTCTCTGCCATTTGGAGTGTCTAGTCCTATCTGGTCTTTAGTGGCTGGGGAATCCGCTGACTTCACTCTGACCTGCCTTCTTGGAGCTTGGAGGTCTCTGACCCGGTGTGCTGTATACCTATCAAAATATTATTTATACAAATCAAAAGTGGGGAAGAATCTGACAACCCTTTGGAAGAGGTTTCTCCTTAGAGCAGTGGAAACCATCACACACATTTCCCCACTGTTGGCACTATGGATCTGTCTCTCTTCCTCCCCACTTTTCTTCTCCTTGCTCCTTTCTCCCTTCCCTTGCTACTAATCCCCTGCACCAGCCTCTTTCCCATTAAATCCCGGCTGGCTGAGCACACCGCCAAGATCAAAGGAGACGGTGTCTGTAGCCAAGTTGGAGCTGGCATGTGTTGGAGCTCTGGATCTCCCAGCAAGGGAGTGAGCATCTATGAAGACCTAAAAGAGCCCCTGTAGCAGGGCCTGCTTTGAAGGTAAGTTTTCTTTTCTTGGCTGTGGCAGTCAGGTGAACTGAGATGGGCAGGAGACAGCTGTTTCCCATTTTGCCCAGAAACATGACAGATTAGCCAGGAATCTGCCTGGCTGCCCCGAGCTGGAAGCCAGTGTAGTAAGCAGGGTTGGATGTAGCCTTTTAAGCACTGTACTGACTTCGTGGACTTGATTGTGAATTGAAGCCAACGGGGGCGGGGGAGCACCATCCATCCACCCACAGCAGCACCTTCTGCCCCAGCACCGCAACTGTAGTCCTGGGGCAGGGTGGAGGCCATGGGGTAGGGGAAGGCCAAAGAATCAATCTGCCCTCCTGTCTCATGGGGGTGGTCCCAGCTCCTTGCTCTGAGCGTTGCGCCCTGCAAGTGCCATCCAGGTTTGGTGCCCTCGGCTTCATTATTTCTGTAGTGCAGATGAATCCATGGACTTGCACTAAAGCCTCTCTTGGTATTGGATCACAGGGGGTGAGGAGAATATGGTCCTTTTGGGACAGGCAGCTCCATCACAAATAACAGGGCTTGAAGGGAATGCAGGCAAGCCACTAACTGGCTCTAGGTCGTTGAGGGAGGTAAGTACTAATAAGCATGCTAACCCAGACCCTTATTTTTGTACTTTTCCCTGTTTTGCCGGTTGGGAGATGTCAGCAACAGGCTTTGGCAATGACAATTTAATAGATTCTCCCTGCTTTTTGTTTCTCTTTGCATGCAGCTGTCGTAGTAGATTTTGAAAACATAACCCTAATGGATTTCATCTGGCTCACCTTAACTCTGACCATTTCACACTCTGCTTCTTGATGTTTTGTTTTGTCTTTTGGTCTCTCTCCTTTGCTCACCCTCCTTCGTTCTTTTTTTTAAACTGACCCTAATTTAAACAAACTTTGCCTCACTTCACCCAAGGACAGTTCTTCACTCCCAGTGTAAAAAGCCTCATTTATGAAACATTAAGACTTTAAAAAGAACAATGTCTTTATTGCATAGTTAAGTAAAACAAACCAGACTTATACCTTCCCCAGTGTGAAATACCATACTGCTTGCTGAATTTGACTGAAAGTATGCAATAAACATGTTTTCCAGTGCCTGCTTGCTATCAACAGCACTGACAAGTAGTCAGATATTTGTCCCTCTCAGGAGTGGTATTTTAAATAATGCTTCTAGTTATTGAAATGCCTTGACTTCAGTGTGGGATTGCTTGCTTTTGTTGGTGGAAACGATGGAGGAAAAGTCAGTATTTGACCCAAAAAGTTCATTGGAAAAGCTGACTGTTGCTAGAGTATAAATCCCTATAAAGGCTAATATCAAAAACAGATATTAGAAATGATAGCGCACAAAAACCTGTGGGACAGGGGTCGGCAACCTTTCAGAAGTGGTGTGCCATGTTTTAACTAATTCACTTCTATTTGTGGGGCTGCATGCTGGAAGGGGCAGGGGCAGGCTAGGTACAGTGATCATATTTTCTGAACTACCTGTAGCTAGGAAGAATGGTTTAATTTAAATTATTAAACAGATTAAGTATTTTAACTTTCTCATGTTAGTTTATCAAACTTTATTTTAAATAAAGTAAAATATTAATTTATGTCCAACACAAAAGGTTTCAATGTTTTCTTTATTTATGTCCGGGGTAGGGAAACTTTTTTGGATTCCCACTGACCCACAGAAAAATCATTTGAGGACCACACAAGTGAGAAACAAAAAAAGTCCTCCCAAAACCCCCAACCCTTACTGATGTGGCCCTCAACTGAGACTCCTCACTCCTCTGGCGCTCCAGCCCCATGGGGTGAGGGGAAGGGACAGGGAGGACTGAGGTTCAGGGCTTCCTGTAGGCCAGATTTACTTTTCTGGGGTTCTAGAGTTATTGGTTTTTGTGGATTCCCTTAATCTCTGAGGTAGAGACAAAAATGAGGGGTTCAGTGTGCAGGACAGGGCTGCCAGTGAGTGGGATAGAGATGGGGGTGTAGGGTCTGGGTGGGAGGTGGGGTGCAGAAGGGGGGAGGTTGGGAGGTAGGGTGCAGAAGCAGGCTGGGAGTAGGGTGTTTGGAGCAGGAGCAAGGGAGAGTGCAGGAACAGGCTTGGGTAGGGTGTCTGGCCAGGAGGGAGGGTGTAGGAGGAGGCTTGAGGCCGGGTTTCTGTCCTAGAGGGAGGGTGCAAGAGCAAGGGAGGTTGTCAGAGCAAGCTGGCGGTGCGGGGTCTTGGCGGAGGGAGGGGAGTAAGTGAGGGGGATTGGGGTTTGGGGGTCTGGGCATGAAGGGGGATGCTTATCTGGCTTCATGCCCCTTTGCAGCCAGAAAGCCTCCAGACAGTGCGCTGCCATTCCCCAGTGAGGTGGGAAGGGAGAGGGAGCAACTCCTCCTCCTCCCCCCCCCCCCCCAAACAAAGTGGAGATCCTGGCTCAGTAGGAGGGGTGCGAAGAAACCCCAACCTTCCCCACCAGACCCAGCTCGCTCCTGGTCCCCCAGCAGGGTGGAGAGGGGCAGGGGGGGAGAGAGCAGGAGCACACAGAGCACACCTGCCAAGCCCAAGAGCGCCCCGCCCCACAGCACCCTAGCCAGGTTCCGCAGGGCCCCTGCTGGGGCTGAAGCAACATCTCCAAGGCATGGAGGTCCGGGAGTAGCTCCACTGGGTTTACCTTGGACCTGCCTGGTTTCCCCCAGCAGTGGTCACTGTACCAACAAGCAGCCTGGAGAAGTAGGAGGTGGTGTGGCCTGACCGGGGGCCCCATGCGCCAGAGGCAGCCCTGCGGAGGGGGAGGAGAGTGCATGGTGGTGGGGTAGTGGGTGGCAGAGTGGCTGGAAAAGCTCCAATGGAGCTGCCTACGTGCTCTGCGGGGGCGGGGGGGCAGAGGCTGCTGTGCCACGCAAGGAGCAATGGCAGTTAAAATCGGGACAGTCCTGTATGGTCGGCATAGGGATCTGGCAGGGAGGCTTGCGTGCCAATGAAAATTGGCTCGCGTGCCACTTGCGGCATGCGTGCCGTAGGTTGCCGACCCCTGCTGTAGAGGAACATTTTAACCTGGCTGGGCACTCAGTTATGGATTTAAAAGTTGCCACTCTTCTACAAAGGAATTTCACAAGCCAGCTAGAGAGAGCAAGTGTGGAATTGACCTTCATGTGCAAATTTGACACTCTTTCCCTTCGACTGAACTAAGACTTGGACTGGATGACATGTTACAAAACCAGCTTTCCTTACATTCAACACCCAATTGACATCAAAAGCTAAGGATGGGACACTTCCTGCCCACTCAATTGGCCTCATTAGCACAGGCACTACAATTGACAAGTATTTTTTTTTTCTCCCTCTCTCTCCTTATTCTGAGGGTTCCCCCCCTTTTTTTTTTCTCCACTCAAACTCACCTCATCTGAGGAAGTGGCTTGTGCCCACGAAAGCTCATAATATTTTATATGTTGTTGTTAGTCTCTAAGGTGCCACAGGATTTCTCGTTGTTTTGCCTAGTTCTTGTTTGTCTGCATTGCAAATCATCCATGCAGATTCCCTGATTCTCATCCTCCACTGCAGGGTCTGGGACTGGAGAGGTTGCAGGTGGGGGTTGAGGTGTATTAGCTGAGGTACGTAAGGGAAGCTAGCATAGTGCCTGCCAGTGGCATTCATTGCTCTTATGAACCAATGCATTTACTTAGTTCTTATTTCACTGTATAAAAGTTATTATCCTGTCAAAAGCTCATGAGAGAGGCTCCAAAGGGTTTCCAAGTATCCCTTGCTTCTGCAGTCTGTGCACTCATAGTCAAGAACTGACCTTTAAAGAAATGCAGTGGAATAGAAAAATGTGAATCAACTCTTTGAGAAGGGATCTAGCAGTGGATGTTGCAGGTCAGGAAGGTATCTCGGCAGTCTGATCTGAGAGAGGGAAAATTACCACTGACTAAGCTGAGCAAGACAGCAGTTGTTAGTATTGAAGGATTTAGAGATTTAAATAAATGGGAAGGGAGAGGCATGTCCTTCTCGCCTGTGTTTGATATCAGTGTACGTTATCATGTTTGGATTTTACCTGTCAGATACAATCATGGCCACAAGATGGCGCAGGTACTCTTCTTTTAGCCTGATCAGATTCCTGTTCTAAAGGTTGTATAAAAACTCTATGGCAAGTAGCCTTTAAATATGTCTGCACTGCCCTTTAGCTATATCTGCCACAAGTCTGTGACATCTGTGTGCTGTGTACAGCTTTGTAAGTATAACTTGTTTATATGATTTATTATGCTAACGAATATTTTTGCTATTTACTAAGAAACTTCTGTCTCTCTCATGGAATTTAATGATCTCCTTAAAAGAACAAGAAAACAACTAATTTCAGAAATAATTATAGGAAGAGGGTTCAGTCCCGCAAGTACTTCAGCATGTGAGGTCAGTGATATTAGTCATATGGGTAAAATGACCCACATGTTTATCTGTGTGGAGGCTAGGACCCTACCTCAGGAAGTCATCTGTCACTCAGATGGGAAAATCCATCCCCAAAGTGTGTTTAATAAAGATGTTTAAGTCAGCAGTGGTGATCATTGTGGAAATGTTGATTCAAGTCCTTCTGAATTTGTTGCAGGTTCATTCCTGAATCTCCCCGATGGCTGATCTCTCAGGGAAGATTTAAAGAGGCAGAAGCCATCATCCGAAAGGCTGCTAAAACAAATGGCATTGTGGCCCCAGCTATGCTGTTTGACTCCAGAGAGGTACATTTTCATTTGTCCTTCCTCAACTGGCTGGAGATATGGGGAAGAGATGAATGATATGATCTTTTGAGGTCTCTTCCAGTTCTCCCTACAGTTCTGGGATTTTGACCTGCTGCTTGCCAACCTTTATATTTTCCTGTTCAGGCAATTCATTTCCATATTATTCTGATAAGTCGGAATATATTTTCATAGTTCCTGCCTCCAACTGTGTGGGGATTAGGAGAGGGGGGGCTATATGACCTCTTGAGGTCTCTTCCAGCCCTACAATTTTGTTGTTTTATCTGCTACTGAGCAACCTTTGCTATTTCTCTGCTGAGGCAATTCATTTCCATGTTGTTCTGATAAGTCAGAACACCACACAGTTCCGGGTCCATCTCTAGTTGCCTAGTAAATTGTCTCAAGTTCAGTACTTGTTGTGACACAAGGCAATTGGTGATGGCTCGTTTGTGTCAGTAAGTTGAGAACACACAACTGGAGTTGATATTTATTTTTGCAGTGAGATCTCTATTCTTCAGCCATGACTTTCTCCAGCTTCTGGTCAGGACTGGCTTGTCTCATAGGTGTAATGAAGTGTCAGTCATTAGGGTACTGCTGCCTCACTCAGAAAAATGACTCCGGGGTAGCTGTGTTAGTCTGTTGCTGAAAAAACTTAAAAAAAACAATGAATGGTCCTGCAGCACCTTAGGGTATGTCTACACTAGCCCCCTAGTTCGATCTAGGGAGGCTAATGAGGGTGACCAAAATTGCAAATGAAGTGCGGGATTTAAATATCCTGCGCTTCATTAGCATGTTCCCGGCCGGTCGCCATTTTAGAAATTGACTAGCCTGAAGTAACTGCCCGCGTCTACACACGGCAGTGAAACGGAATTCTGAATTAAAGCCCTTCCTCAAATTAGCTGTTATTCCTCCTGCAATGAGGTTTACCAGCTAATTCGATTTAGGGCTTTAATTCAGAATCCCGTTTCACTACCACGTGTAGACATGGGCAGTTACTTCGGGCTAGTCAATTTCTAAAATGGTGACCGGCCGGGAACATACTAATGAGGCTAATTTCGGTCGCCCTCATTAGCCTCCCTAGATCAAACTAGGGGGCTAGTGTAGACATACCCTTAGAAATTAACAAAAACTGTAGATGGTACCACGAGCTTTCGTGGGTACAGCCCACTTCTACATCTACGGGTTTTTTTGTTAGTCTCTAAGGTGCTGCAAGACCATTCATTGGGGGGTTTTTTAAGGTTTTTTTCAGAAAAATGAGAAGTTGAAATACATTTATCTTCATCTCATTTGGATGCACTATTGACAGCTGATATTCAGTGTAGCTGTTCCTGATGGGAAGTTGTATGTGGAGCAGCTGCTTTGGTACCCAGATTTGTAATGTATATGTACACCTACTAGTAGGAGGCACCAAAGGAGAAAGCAAGGCTTCACTGATGACCCTGGCAGTCCTTGCACGATCCTAAATGGCACCCTCAGAAGTGCCCTTAAATAATAAACACGTAGGCTGTGTCTAGACTGTGTTTTGACTGGACGCTTGAATTTGCGCAAGAACACTGACGATCTAATGTATGATCGTCAGTGTTCTTGCGCAAATACAATGACTCTCCCATTCGGGGTAAAAGCCCTCTTGCGCAAATGCTTTTGCGTAAGAGGGCCAGTGTAGACAGCTGAGAACCGTTTTGCGCAAAAAAAGCCCCGATGGCGAAAATGGCAATCGGGGCTGTCTTGCGCAAAACCGCATCTAGAATGGCATGGACGCTTTTCCGCAAAAAGTGCTTTTGCGTAAAAGCATCCGTGCCAATCTAGACTCTCTTTTCCGCAAATGCTTTTAAAAGCATTTGCGGAAAATCATGGCAGTCTAGACGCAGCCGTATAGTGTGTGAACAGTTCAGTTGCTCCACTGCTAGATAGCCCTTTTTCTCTGGTTTAGTGCGCTGTTGGCTCTGTGTGTGAGTGTGGGGTTTAAAAAAAAGAAACAGAAAACAAATAATAAATAATGATCTGGTAGTAAAAGGATCCCATTTGAATTAGGAAGATTTAGTGCTTTTGTAGGAATGATATCTCTTGGTTGATCCTCTTAGTTACAAGGGGAAAAGCCTAGACCCAGAAGCTTGTTGGCACGCGAATGTTGACTGCAGCACAAAACTACACGTAATACAGTGACTTAGCATTTGTGATCTTGTCTCCCTCTAATGCAAGGGTAGGGAACCTGCAGCCCAGGCCACCGCTTCCCACAGTTCCTATTGGCCGGGAATGTTGAACCATGTCAGATGGGAGCTGCAGGGCTCTGTGCCTGCGGACACTCAGTAAACAAACCATCTTGCAGCCCGCCAGCAGCTAACCCTGATGAAGTGCATGCAGCCTGTGGGCTGGAGGTTCCCCACCCTATTGGCTAGCTCTGTGACCGTAATAGCTGACTAGTTACTCTGCTTAATCAGATGGTAGGCACTTATGTTTTTTAGTGACTATGATCCTTGGTTTCACTCCCGTGCATCTGTGTCCATTACATTTGCCGATATCCTTTACATGAGGCTCTATGTATTGTTTTCATATCAGTAGCCACATTTTAAGCTCCATGAAATCCACAGCACAGTACAAAACCACATGTTATGACTTATCTCCCAAAAAAAGGAAAAAATTTCTTTGATGAACCTGCTGCTTGTCAGCATAAATGACTCAAACATTGTTTAGTTTTTTGTTATGCCACTTAAGATTTGTTCTCAAAAAGAAAATGTGTTCTGGGGGTGGGAATTTTACAATTAACGCTGTGAGAAAGAAAAGCACTTCCTTTATTTCATCGCTGTAGATCAGATGCGTGTCTGATACTTTAACAAACTTTTTCTGGCTCCAGTTGGAAAGTCTGCTTTTCCTCACTGCCTCGTGCCTCTCTGAGTGGCAGTACAGCCGCTCTTTTTTCCCCACACTAATGGCACAAGTCTGATCCTGATGTCAGCCAAGACATTTGCTGACAGATGATGCCTGCACAGTGTGTGTTCTGCTAAAATAACCGTAAAGCTCATGAGCGGTGCCAGACGGACATTCCTAGAAAGTGAAAACTTCTAGGTAGCCGAACAGGAAGTAGCAGCCCAGCTCCCCCAGTCAGCATGAAGAAACCTTGTCCTCTTGAGCTGAGAGATTAGCTCTGTTCTATGGCCATTCAGTCCTTGGCTGGCTCCTCACCTGACACTAACTTGCTATCAGTCCTTAGTCTGCTAAGCCCTGCACTGAGATCACCAGATCCTTTCTTCATCCTAGTCCACTAAGCGATAATCATTTTTGGCCACTACTGACAGAGGCAGGTTATAAGCCTCAGGTGGGAATCCTATCTCCAGGCTCTGAATCAGTTGAGCCCAGCAAAGAGGACTCTGCTCATGATAGTGTGGCTGGAGAGGGTCTGTTTCCAGCTCCAAATGGTCTCTCAGCTCCTGCTAACATGGGATAGTAAATATCATCACCATAAGTAATTGAGTTTAGGACAGAGCTCCAATTTCCCATGTGCTCTTGCAACCAGCTACTGCTAAACAGGCAGCAGAGCCTGAATAGTCTTACACTGATCTGTGTATTCTAAATAAAGAGAATTCTCAACAGGCAGTATGCGGGAAACCACCCTTGTTACCGAGGCCAGTGCTGGGAGTGCCTTTGTACAGTATTAAGAAGGAAAAGTTAGTGCGAGTCTTTCCCTATCAGATTTTTCTATTTTTTGATGGCTTGCTGACTGATTTTTTAGATCAAATTGGTATGTCAGGGGTGCCCTATGTCACAAGCCAAAGTTACCGCTTGGGGTAGAGAATAATCAAGATTTCTATGAAAGCCTTTTGCAGAATTGGTTGTGTAGCAGTCGATTTGTGTATTTTCTGCCCTTACATTGACATAACCTTTGTCCTCCCAGTTCTGTGTGTGTTAAGATTTTGTCCCATGGATTAGACTGATCTCTTATCTTGGGTCTAGGGATATTTTGTTTTCCTTTTCCCCTCAGATGCAGGATTTGAAGCTTCAACAGCAGCAGAAGGCCTACATTTTGGACTTGTTCAGAACCCGAAACATTGCAGTTATCACTGTTATGTCACTGTTTTTGTGGTAAGTGGATGTGTGATCCTAAAGCCCATGGACAACAAAACAGTTTGCTTGCGAGACCTGCTGTAGTTTTTTATAATAGCCAGTCTCTCAAACTGGGAATCTGCATAAGATGTCCAAACACCTGCATTAAGCTGCTTGCATCTGTGTTTAGGGAGGTAGTAGTCTGTACATTTAAGTATGCATGTGAGCATGCAAATTTATGCTGTCAGTGTGGTGATGAGCATTTATGCAGCACATTGTGCACTAAAAATGCTGCTGTAAAAAAAAAACCTCCTGTAACCTTTTCCTTACAACATCCATGTGAAGTAAATATTGCTTTCTTAGAGGTTTAGCAAAAGCGGTAAGGTGACTTGCTTGGGGCCACATAGCAGTTCTATCGCAAAACAAGAATTGAATCCTAATAGCTGATTGCCAGTCTCTGAGCCATTCTTCTACATTTCACTGCCTCCCATCTAAACGACTTGGCTCATTCCCTGTGGATGTCAAATTGAGATGCCCCAGCCTTTGAAACCTGATCTTCCAGCTATGGTTAGTGCAGCTGGGGCTGGTAAAAGCAGGCCTGCAGCCACACCTACAGCCCTGCACCCTTTGATGAGACCTCGCTCCCCACAGGGAAGGAAGAGGCAGGGCAGTGCGCCGAATGCCCTCTTCCCCCATGGGGAAGGGAAGAGAGACACGCTCAGCCTTCCCAGCCAGGAGTATGGGGAGGGTGGGCACTGGGGGCACTACAGCCCCCAGAACGTCTACAGCAGGCATTCTGGGGGTGGAGTGTGGGCATAACCATACCTGGTGATTTGGGAAGGCAAAGCCTTCCCCTGTCTAGACTACTGGATGCCTATGCTTCCAGCTCTTTGATGCAGAACCATAGCATTCAAATGCTGTGGGGGAGCTTTTTATGAGTACATCAAGCATTTTAATAGAATTTGCTTTAGGGAGACGTTCACTAAAAAGAGGATTGTAGATGGTACACTGTAATGAACTGTGTTTCGGGACTTCCCACTTCACTACACTGTTAATGGCTGCATCCCAGTGAAACACCATTATGAATAATTTCTAGTGTGTCTTTCATTTAGCCTATTATATATGGAAGGGAGAGTTAAGTGGGGGTTCTGTGCAGAGGATTATGTTTGTATATTTTTAGTACAAAAAGAAGCTGAGGGGATGGCTTAAGAATGTCGATAGCTATAGTTTCTAAGGCGTATCGACACTCACGCTTGACTGACATAATATTTGTCGTTCACGGGTGCTTAAAAAAAACAACCCACGCACAGTAAAGTTTTGCCGCAGCAAGTGAAAGTGTGAACGCTGCTTTGTGGCAGGAGTGCTTGACAAAGAGAAGCCCACTCCTTGAGGGTGGAAGTATTTTGTCGGCAAAGGTGCTGACAAACAGCGTTCACGCACACTGACTTTTAGCGACAAGGTTGTGTCGACACAGCCATGTTGCTAAAAGTTGCATAGTGTAGACATAGTCTCTGTCTTTCATCCCTGCGCTGCCGATGTTTGGTATGGTGCTGTTTCTCAAACAGCATCTTGGATAGTACTGTAGAGACTTCTCTTTTTATGCCTCTTTCAGGATGTTAACATCAGTTGGTTACTTTGGACTGTCACTCAACACTCCCAACTTGCATGGAAATCCCTATGTTAATTGCTTCCTCTCAGCTGTTATTGAAGTTCCAGCTTACGTGATTGCCTGGCTGCTCCTCCGAACCTTACCTCGGCGGTATTCGATAGCTGGCACCTTGTTCTTAGGAGGAGGGGTTGTTCTCTTCATTCAGTTGGTGCCTACAGGTATGAGCTTCAACTCATGACATAAAAATAAAATATATCCTACAGTGCCATCTAACTGCTGCAGTAACAAGCTGGAAACCAGAAAGTTCCTGGGTGAAATTTGCACTAAACCTCAATCATTCGTGGTTTGATTTGATTTTTCAGGTTTTATTCATACATGCTGAGCGCCTGCAATTCTCACTGAGTTTACTGGGAGCGGTGGGCGCTCAGCACATCTGCATATCAAACTATTGATTTGTTTATGCGTCGGATGACTAGCTCATACAATTAGATAAATTACAGGACACAGCTGTATCTGAGCTGGGTGCTCTGCTTACAAAAATCACAGATTTCACTTTCAGTGGAACCTAAGTGCTTTGCTGATTAGAGATTAATTTAAGCATGTGTTTATGTGGTTTGTTGAATCAGGGCCATAATGCATTTCAAGCACATGCTCAGATTCGGAACAAGCTAAGTCCTGGAAGTAGAGGATAAGCTGCCTGCTCTCGTTATGAACTGGACAGTCTAGGGAAGGGGGGATAGATATGATAAGAGAAGACTACAATTTGTAGATGGGGGGGAAACTAAGTCTTTGGGAAGTAAAAGCAGTGGAGGTAACAAACATGGGAATTTGATGTAGCTTTATTGATCCTTATTTCATTTTATTTTCAGATCTTCACACCCTGTCTGTCTTCCTGGTGATGCTGGGGAAGTTTGGAATCACATCTGCATTTTCAATGCTGTATGTCTATACTGCTGAGCTCTACCCAACCATAGTAAGAAACATGGCAGTTGGAGCTACTTCCATGTCTTCCAGGGTGGGCAGCATCATCGCTCCTTACTTTGTTTACCTTGGTGAGATGTCTTCAGTTATTTGACTTAAATTTTAAACACACAAAAGCAAACTGCACAGAAGAGTTATCCCGAAGAATGGGCGCACACTGGAAAGTCCTGGTGCTCAAGAGATTTTTTTTTTTAAACCCACTTTTCAGATATTGTCATTTCGGTCACTTTCCCCCATTTTGTTTTATTCCAGTTTTATACTGGTGCAACAGTGATGAATCGGGCCCTTTAATGTTGTGAGGCTGGACTAGATGACCTCCTGAGGTTTCTTCCAGCCCTAGATTCTATGATTCTATGCTCTTTCACTGAGGCATGTGCTTTCCAGACAGAAGATGAGAGAAATTCTTAGCCACGTATGGATAGCACACACTTAGAGCTAATCTAAGTCACTCCTGAAACTTGCCATTATCAATCAACTTTTCCCAAGGGCATTATGGTCCAAATGGGCCTTTGGTAGAGACTTGTATGCAGAAAACTTTGGGGTGGCCTGAAAGATTAGTACACGCAGTGCGTTCATTCCACAGCGATCAGCATGGAAGAGAGCACAGAGATGAAAAGCAGGCTAATGCAGGTCAAATAATCTCATTAAATCAACATCTTTGAAAGTCTCAGAAGGGTAGTTGTGTTAGTCTGTAACTTTTAAAAACAAGTGGTCCTGTGGTACCTTAGAGACCAACAAAAATGTTTATACATATAGTATCATGAGCGCTTGTAGGCAAAACCCACTTCTTCAGATGAGACTCAAGCTCATTTCATCTGAAGGGGGTGGGGGGGTGTGTGTGTGTGTGTGTGTGTGTGTGTGTGTGTGTGTGTGTAATCTTTGTTAGTCTCTAAGGTGTCACAGGACTACAGTACTTGTTATCTTTGAAAGCGGTATTTAGAAAATTTGCAGTACTAGTACATTTACCCAGCATTACTCGGATCCTTAAGGAGGGGCACAGGGTGGAGGGTGCAGGAGTCAGGGTTTGGGGATTAGGAAAGGCTCTGGGTAGGGGAGTGCCTGTGTGTGTGTGTGGGAAGGTGGGCAGGAGGGGGCAAAGTGTCTCTCCCCCCCCCCTCCGAAGTTCATACCAGGGCTGTTGGCTCTTCCCCTTCCTGTCCTTGTCAGATAGCATGAGCAAAGTGCACAGCTCTGTGCTCCCGAGCTAGAGTGAGGAATGCAGCAACCTGTGCACTATTCCCTCGCTCCCTGACAAAGGGGAACAATTAGCAATATCCCCGTATGAAGATGGGGGAAGGCGGGGGAGCTTCAGCCCTCTCCACATGCCCTAAAGGGCACCTGGGGATGGGGGGAGTGTTGAACCTTGGAGCAGTCCCAGACAGGGAAGAGGGGCTCTTCCCCAGGAAGCCCCTTTCACCTGCCTGGTGATTGTCTCTTTTCTGCATGGGTTTCTGAAAAGCAGTCCCATCCTGTTTTCCCAGCACAACCAAACCTTTACTTTGCTTTCAGTTGTGATCAGAGGAAGCTGTACACTGAATTTGGTGGGTCCTAGCTTTCACCGTGTATGTGGAGTTTTTGATCAGACCAACACACTCTCTAAAACGTATAGTAGAATAAGGCATGCCCATTGGGGTGTGTGTATATAAAATATATCAAATTACCCACAAAACACTATGTTAAAAGAAATGTATAGGTTGAACCTTTGTCGTCTGGCACCCTCAGGACCTGATTGGTGCTGGGCCAGAGAATTTGCCAAACCACAGGAGGTCAATATTGTCTAGCAATATTGGTGGGGAATCTTTTTTTGAGTCGGGGGTCACTGATCCACAGAAAAATCAGTCAGGGGCTGCACATAAGTGAGAAACAGGAAAAAAAAAAACCTCACTGTGGCCCCCAAGTGAGGAGAAAGACACTCCCCACATTTCCCTTGCACACCAGAGCCTGGGGGGGCCAACCTAGTAGATTTTGTGTGCTCCAGCCCCATGCGGGGGGAGGGGGGGCAGCATAGCACAGCAGGGGACTGGAGCACCAGCACAGGTTGCCCAATGCTAGGGGTGGGCCCTGAGCCTCAGGGGCTGGATCCAGGCAAGCCAAGGGCCACATCTGGCCCCCAGGCCTGAGGTTCCCTATCCCTGGTCTAGCAGCATTGCCAACACTTCCATACTGAGCTCTTAGAAGACGTGGGGTAAATTAAAGCTAAATAACAGCACAGAACACTGAGAGCCAGGTCTGGTGGCTGCTAACAAACTTTATGGGACCATGGGAAACTTGGCCACACTATAAGTTAGCTGGTCATCCAGATAACTAATATCATGCTGGATCATGGAGGCTGCCAGACCAGAGAGTGCCACACTAGAGAGGTTCAGCCTATACTAAGGTTGCAAAGTCAAACACTCAGAAGTAAGGAAATTCCATCCCTTTGTGTGTATGCATTACAACAGTCTTTCCTTAGATGGTCACATATTATTTTATAGCTGAGGCACTGAAAAATTAAAGTCAAAAGTATCCACTCATTTTTGTCTCAGAGGGGTAGCTGTGTTAATCTGTGACTTTAAAAACAATGGGTAGTCCTATGGCATCTTAGAGCTATATTGTATCATGAGCTTTTGCGGGCAAAACCCACTCTCTCGGATGGGCAGAATGGAAAAAAGGGGAGGGGGACCCTCACAATAAGAAGAGAGAGAGGGGAGAAAAAAAAGTACCTGTCAATGGTAGTGCCAGTGCTAATGAGACTAATTGAGTGGGCTGGTACTCATTTTGGGCTTTCCATTTGTGATGGCCAGGCCCTGATCTTTTTACAGAGTACACAGCACTATGTAACATTTCGTATGTTATAAGCAAAATTTTGATCGACTTCCATGGCAGCTATGAGTGCTTAGCACCAGTGTTCCCTCTAATCTTCTCCACCCATGTATGGGTTTTTCCGTCTGTGTGGAATAAATGTGCACCAAGGCATGTGTGAAAGTGCACTACCAGTAGAAACAAAAAACCTAGCTGTGGCCACTCTGCTAGTCAGCTGGGCAGCATTGGAATCGCTCCTGAGTGCCTGCACAACATCCCTTCCAAGTTCTGCAAATGAAGCAGAGATCTTAACAGATAAGCCTCCTTCACGACAGAACCCCGATTTCTCCCTGGAGCAGGTCCATCCTGTACCCTGAATGAAACGGGTCCTGCAGAAAACATGGTATGTGATCAAGTAACCAAAGACTGTATCACAGGGCCCAAGAGGGTCGAGTTGCACAGCCTTGATTCTGGCCTTTCTGAGTGCTTGACTTTGCAACTCTTGTTAAGATAACTCATGCTTGTGATTTCCGAGGTTTTTAAAAAACCAAAATGAAATAATAGAAATTCCACGAGGTGGCCTCCTATTGACACCCATCTGGTTCATCAGCGGGGTAGGAACTTTTAGATCTATTTCATAGACCTCTGCTGCTTGAGCTAAGAGAGCAACTGATGATAGCTATGGTAGCTTGTCGCTCCCTCTGTGGACCAGCAGTAGTGGAGGAGGAGGCACATACACTTGGCTAGTGGATGTCACAGGTAGCAGAGAAATGGTGACACACCGGAATCTTAGTTTCCATTCCAGGTTCTGTACAGGAATGTACACTAATAGGTATTTTCCCACAACCTTAACACTCCCTCTCCCCTGCTCTCCTCCCACCACCCCCGGCCTGCCCTTTCCCTTCCAACCTGTCCCATTTGGTTTCTTCCCTATTCCTAGCTGTGCGTCCCAGTCCCATTCTTTATCCCCACCCAGTTGCTGTCCCTACTCCTCAGGCTTCTCACCCCATCCCAGTTTCCTTGCCCACCTTGTCATAGTCGCTCTGTCTGTGCTCATCAGAGTGCCAGCCTCTCCTCTCCCCTCCTAGCCAGTCGTAGTCTCCTTGCTCAGTCAGTCCTAATCCCCCTGTGAGGCTTCTGGGGGCACTCAGGGCTGAGTCACCTTTTTGCCACCTTCCTCCAGTGCCTGTGCCATTCTGTTGTTAGCTACCTAAAGCAACCAGCCTGTCAGATCCACAAGCACTCTCCTTTGGGTTACGCCAGCCCTGCCTTTGCCATGCAGGACAGCAGGAGAAACTCCCCTGCCCTCAAGTACCTTCCGAGTGTCCTGTTGTGGAGCCCAGCCCTGATCACTGGACACCCACAGAAATCCCAGATCATATGGAACAGTAAGTCCCAGGTTACCAGTTTTCCCATAGCTCATGGCTCCTGGATTGCACACAGCACTTGTTCAATTATAGCAAAACAAAAGATAATTTATTTAAGAAAAAAATAGCAATTTAAACAGAAACAAGTAGTGATGAAAACAAATGGCTCCATATGAAACAAAATCCCCTTATGCCTAGTTACCTCTCCTAGCTAACAAAGTAGAGTCTCACACTAAAGTTCAGTCTTTTCAGGTCTGGCTAGCCCAGAGGAGGTAGGATCCAGTCTTTCACAAAGCACCACCACTCATCCAGGTACCTCCTCAGTGAATGAAAGTGGAGTGTCTTTCTCCACCCTGTGATATACTGAGTCAGTCTTTATTCACAGAGAGGGCGTGCCTCTCACTGTCCTGCCCTTCCTTGTCGCGGCCAAGTCATTTTCTGTTTAATTTTTCTAAGTTCGTGCAACTGAGCAAAACACTATGTAATCCGCTGGCCCGAGAGAGGGGAGAGCTCCCTCCCATTGAATGGACCAGCACCCCTGCACCATTCCCTGGCTACTCACTTCCACTTCAGGACCTTAAGGGTATAATTTTAAATATACAGGTTGGGCCTCCCTGGTCCAGCACCCTTGGGAGCTGACCGGTCCCAAACGAGGGGATTTGCCGGACCAGGGGAGGTCTCTCTCCTCCTGCACTGTACAAAACTGCTGCCCCCCGTCCCCAACTCCCACTAGGGCTCAGCTGCCTGGTCACTCCCTGGGCCAGAACTCTCTAGCTCTCGATGCCATCGGGGTCAGAGCTCCCTGTCCGCCACTGGGGCTGGAGCTTCCTGGCTGCCATCAGGGCCAAAGCTGCTTGGCCACTGCCAGCCCCCTGCTACTGCCCAGCTGTTGGGGACAGATTTCCCCACTGCATCAGCTGCCCGCTCCCCCCATGGGGCTTCCAGCTGAGTCACCAATCCGTCTCTGCTGCACTCCTGTCCCATGGCCAGACCTTCCTACACCTGGACTCTGGTCCAGGAACATCTGTGATCCTGCTGGACCATAGATGTGGTGGGACCAGAGAGTCCTGGTTAAGGAAGATACAACCTGTAGTAACATCCCTGACTGTTTCCCATACATGCACCACAAAGTGATTGAGTATCAATAAGTTACAAGCTTTCAGTAGAGACCTTGCATGCTGCCCTTTATGGATAACTCTTGTGTGAATGGTGTGTTGGGTGTAGTGCGTTTGCCTGGTCTCAGATAAGAGTTGTGTATAAGGGACAGCGACCCCTTTGCCAGTTGGCACCAATGGGCAAAGTGTGACACCCCCTTTCCAATAGGGGTCTCTCCTCCCATCCCACCCCATTGAGTATCAGTCTCCCTCCATGGACTACTCATCCAATCTCTGCCTCACCCCGCCTTCCCGGCTCCTTGTTCCAGTCTCACTCTTCCCCCATCTCTTCATGCTATCTCTGGCCTCCACCTCTGTTTTCGTCACTGGCTCCCTGTGTCACCCCCTCCGAGGCCCACAGTTCCCAGTCCAAGTCTCCTTTTCCAACCAATCCCAGCCTGCCCTCCTCCCTTCCCCCCCAGATCCCAGTGCCAATCTCCCTTCCCCAGCTTCCAGTTCCAGTCTCCTCGCGCAGACAGACCGAATCTCAGCAGATGCCTTGTCCTAGTCTACTCCTTTCCCTTCTCCCCTAGCCTGCCTTTGTCCCCTATGCATTCAGATCAGACACCTCCATTCTCCACACTGTCTGAGCCAGCAGGAGAGTTACTGAGTGCAGAGGAGAGAGAGGCTCCTGTTCTCAGTTCCAATACCTGATCCCACCCTGACTGGGAGCAGCCAGTTCAGGGCAAATCCTGGAGCCCTAGGGTGGAACATGTTCAGCTGCCTTGTGGGGATGGCCAGGTAGCAGCTGAGAGATTGCATTAGGCATATGTAACCTGCAGGTGTTTTCCAGAGGCCTATCATTAGGCCAAATTTGGGTGGCTGCTTGCTGGGACGGTGAAAGGCATGCCCTGGCATGAGGACCTTTCCCCCTCGGAGATGGTAAAGGGCCCCAACAAAACAATTGCATTGACCTTTTTAACATGGGCAAAACAACTCCTGTTTCCCTCATCTCCTTCGCTCAAACGCCTGAGCCATTTTTGCTGAAACTTGGAACTAAGAGTAGTGAATAATTCAGCCAGAGGCAGACCTCTGATATGGAAAACTGCAGCCTGAAAGGTTAATGCTTTGGCAGTGCTATAAACATTTGAAAACAGGATCTTGCCGTGGGAATTGCCAGGCAACCCAGCTGCTCCTATAACTTTCCTATTGCATTACGGTCTCACATGATTAAATATTTGTATCAACATTGTGTGCAAGTTCCTTAGCTGGCATTAAGTGCATGTAGCCCCCCGATGTTGTTAGAGCTCTCTGCCTAGCTGCTCAGCTCACATATATAATGTACTAACATGTAAGGACTGATTCTGCTCTCTTAGCTCTCAAATGGTCTTTTAGGGTGTGTCCACTGCAGGGCTAAACTTGAAATAAGCTATACAAGTTGATCTACGTCAATTGCGTATCTTATTTCGAAATAGGGAGCATCTACACAGCACTTATTTCAAAATTCCTCCGACTTCCCTTACTCCTCATACAATGAGGGTTACAGGAGTCGGAGTAAGAAGTCCTCTAGTTTGACAGTATTTTTAACACTATTTCGAAATAACTGCCTACTGTACAGAGGCAGACTACGTTTTTTCAAACTAACACTAGCTATTTTGAAATAATGTTGCAGTGTAGATGTACCGTTAAACTCCATTTCCTTCAAGGGAGTTAATTCTGATGTATGATGATAAAGTGAGGGGAGAATTTCACATATACTGTCTCATCCATGTGTATGGACATGGCAACATTTTCAAAGAATTTAACATCATGTGATTTTTCTCATGTCATGTTTTCTCAACTCCTGTAAGTCACAAAACTAGCAGCTTGTGGCCAGGATTTCTGTTTATTCTTTCTAATAGAAAACATTCCCTCTGTTTCAGCCTCTTTGTGTTTGTTCAGCACATAAGGCAATATGACCCTGATTCTGCTCGGGATCCTTGAATGGTAACGCAGTGCAAATAATCATTACTAATAATGCAGACAGTATTCATATGGTAAGGGAAAATGTGGGGTTTTTTTTTTTTTTTTTTTTTGTTTAATCACCTTTTGGAATCCTGTGTCCTGTGGGTCTGCCTTCAGGACCTTGGCACACTGATAGAGAAAGTCACACATGTTTTTATAGTAAAAAATAAGCTTTAGGAGAAGGCTATCAGCTGTTGATATCTTCTACAGTTAAATTACAACCATATTGTTTAACCAGATATTGAACGAAGATGGAGATCAAAGCACACATTTGGCTCTCTCTGATATACCAAAAAAACTAACAAATGGTCTGGTAGCACTTTATAGACTAATGAAACATGTAGATGGTATCATGAGCTTTCGTGGGCACAGCCCACTTCTTCAGCCGGTCATCTGAAGAAGTGGGCTGTGCCCATGAAAGCTCACGATACCATCTACATGTTTCGTTAGTTCTATAAAGTGCTACCAGACTATTTGTTTTTTTCTGTAACAGACTAACTCAGCTACCCCCTGAAGCTTCTGAAATACCAGTGATCTGTGGTGGGAAATCCTCACTTTGTTCTCTACATTTGAAAGCCTATGGCTATAACTTTAATAAGAAGTAACATTGTCATGTCCAGAGCACACGTGTTCTGTAGGAGATACTCTCTGGTTCCCTGGTTTGCACCTTTTCTTAAGGCTCCCCAGTGTTCTGCCTTATTGTGATTTGCAGATTCTGCATCCTGACCACACGCTTGTGCACAAATGTAGGGCTTCTGACAATGGTAGTTACTTTCCAGTCCCAAACTCGTTTCTGAGTGGACCCAGGGCACTGTCTGTCACAAGAGGGCCTGATGCTTTTCCCACTTAAGTTTTTTTAAATGTTAGTGGAGGGGTCTTGCTTTTTGTTTAGGTTTTATTGTACAGCTGAGCTTTGAGTCTCAATAAAAACAGATTGTTGAAGGCTCGCTTCATCCAACAGTGTTGCTAACCATTGTGTTTATTTTGCCAAGACATTTGTTGTCCATTGAAGAAGCACCACTTAGGAACTGTTAAATGGGAAACAAGTAGTGTCAGAGTAGTAAATGGCAACACAGATGAGATGCAGCTGGTGAGATG
This sequence comes from Pelochelys cantorii, assembly GCA_032595735.1. NCBI lineage: Eukaryota > Metazoa > Chordata > Testudines > Trionychidae > Pelochelys > Pelochelys cantorii. Next base: position 17,524,501 of record CM064340.1, read on the forward strand.
TGATCATCCCATATTACAGTTTGGAATGTTTTTAACTGAAAATCCCTTGTGATAGGTGTAGCGGCGGGTCGGGGTTGCCCTGCCTCCTGCACCCCCGTAGTGGCACGAACAAACTCACCAGCCAGTAGAATAGAGGGAGTTTATTGCTTCTCCAGGATACAGCGCAGCATAGATGTAATCTGGTTACAGGGCGGCCTAGGATGCCTCAGCCCCCCTTGAGATGGGGGAGACGGGGCCCCTAAATCCCAGCCCCTTCCTTGGCTGCTTCCTCCATGATACCAGACAGAAACCTAACTAACTAACTTCCAGCCCTGCCCCCCAGCCAGGGCTCCACTCTGCCTTCTTCCCATTGTTCTGCTCCCTGGGAGGTAACTGGTCGGACAGGTTCGGAGCCCCCTTGCATAATGACTCATCCCCTGCCCTTCTGGGCCATACTGCAGACAGCAGCCAGCGGAGGTCACCCACAGTCCACCGCCCAGCATAGCAACCAGCAAGGTACCCGCACTACATCACAATAGGATTGGCATGTACATAAGTAACTCCTGTTTGGGATTCACTTGTGCTGATTTCTAAGTGGAAATGTTGGCTCACAAATTACGGTGCCCTGAATATTTATTCTATCTATGAGCTCATTGTGATTGTTGGCGTGTAACTAATTTTGCTGTGTCCTGTGTTCTACCAGGTGCGTATGATAGATTCCTGCCTTACATTCTCATGGGAAGCCTGACCGTATTGATAGGAATCCTTACCCTGTTTCTCCCAGAAAGCTATGGAAATCCTCTCCCTGAGACCTTTGGGCAGATGCTAAGGGTAAAAGGGTAAGTGGGTTTCATTCTCTCCATAGATCCGACACATACACTCTCCACCAGCTCATATCATTGCCACACTATACTAAACAAACGAGTATTTTACAGGTCTGTTCCAGTAGACTAAACCTTTCAGGAGTGGCCTCTGATTTTTAGTGATACACACTGGGACTGATTTTTCAGAATTACTGAGCACCCATGACTCTCACTGAAATCCATGTGGTTGCTCAGACTTTCTGGAAACAAAACCAACAGTGTCATGAGGTAAGCACTCAGAAATCAGAGTCCTCTCTTGGACTGTTATCCTGCATGGCTCCAGAACTCACAATAGAGGTCTTCACTGATGTTAGTGGGCTTTGTACACAGAGTGTTTAACAGACTCAAATTTCTCTTGTACTTTGGGGACAGCATGGCCCAGTGGATTGAACTCAGTGCCGGGAATGTGGTGTTAGTATTTATTATAGAAGCACAATCAGTGTGTCAGGTGCTGTACAAGACACAACAGTAAATGTGATCTGAAGTAGATGAACAATCCAGAGTATCCTAGAAAAAAAATGCCTCTTAGAGGTGGGGTGGGCAAAATATGGGCCGTGGGCTGGAGCTGGAGGAAAATGTCCTGTGGCACAGTGGGGCACTCAGGCACCTTGCTTGCCTGCCAGCCATCACCCGAGCTGTGCCTCTCCCAGAAGCACCATGGCTAGCTATTGGGGCAAGTGTGCCTCTGTGCGCTTCCCCCCACCTCCTGCACATCCTCACAGCTCCCATTGGCTGGAAATGAGCCAATGGGAGCTGTGGACGCAGAGCTTGCAAGCACGGACAGCACATGGGAACTCACTGCCTTCTGCCCCAAGAGGCACAAAGAAACACATTTGCCCCAGCAAAGCAGCAGTTGGCAGCTTTAAGTGGCAAGGGGCCACCATGGCATTCAGGCAGCCTGCATACCTGAGTGCCCTGCTGGGCCACTGGTCAGGAGCCACATATGGTGAGTGTCTCCTGGCCAAGGCCAGAACCTGCACCTGGCAACCCCTTCCACCACCCCCACCACCCCCGATCCTCTGCCCCAGATCAGAACCCCTCCTGTACCCAAACTCCCTGCCAGTCCCTGCACCTCCTCCTGCACCCCAGTCTCTGCCTGGAGATGCCTCCTGCACCTGTGTCCCCCTACAAAACTGATTGCCCACCTCTGTCTTTGAGCATTTGAGGATAGGTAGATAACAGCATTTTGTTTTAATTAAAGAAGTTCGTTTTGAGGCAGGATTTGGAATAAGAGATTGGAGCCGGATGCATTTGGGTCAGGAGGAAGCTTCAGGCATATTCCAACCATTTCCACTGAATAGCTTTGCATCATCCAGGGCAAGTCACCTTGCCTCCAGGTGCCTTTCCCTGCTGCTTTAAAATAGGGATAATATTTTCATTCCTCACAAAGGTGCTGAATTAATTAGATCATGTGCATATTGGGTAGCATACAATCATGCATAGATAGCATTGCAAAGTTTTTGTATTTTTCCCTTCTAGTCCACTGGAAAGCTATTCATTTATTAGGACTGTTCTTGTTTCATTTAAATAGCTCTTTGCTTGAATGGAAAGGGATTGGGCTGTACTATGAAAACAGGAGTTCAGTGTTTAGTCTTTCCTTTTGCTAGATAAAGAGCTGCTACTATAGTCTGAGGCCACGTCTTCACTTTCTGGAAGATTGATGCTGGGCCGTCAATCTTCCAAAATTTGATTTAGTGCGTCTAGTAAAGACCCGCTAAATCAAATGCTGAGGGTATCCCTGTCGACGCTGGTACTCCTCGAATTGCAAGGAGTAAGGAAAGTTGACGGGAGCATGGACACGGTGCCAAAGTGCAAATTAAGGTATGTTGACTCCAGCCATGCGATTACAATAGCTGGAGTTGTGTGTGTTAATTGGAATTTCGCATGAGTGTAGACATGGCCTGAGACAGTTTACTCCCATGTCCTGCCCCCGAAGCCACTTCACATAGCTGTACACAGCATGCAGTGTTCTCTTGCTACACTGGATTCTGCTATTTGGGTCACCCTATACAAACATGTCCACTGAAATCTTATGCAGGCACACATGTGCACAGAGAAGCTGTGTGCCAAATCTCCAGCGGGCTCTAACATTTGTTATAACTGTTTTAGCAGGGATGGTTTGTGATTAAACTAAATTAGTTACAGGCTGCTGTTTTGTAACTGTTTTCCATCAGACCATTAAGTACCAACTTACAGCCCATGTGATTTTAATGTGTCTGCAGAGCTGCCCTTCTACCGGGCAGTCTGTTCTCTGAACTCCTAGCATTCCAGTGAGACACCGATACTGAACATAGTGTTCTGCAGCAGATGCCAGTGGGGATGGGGACAAGGGCTGTGTGGTGAGGCAGCATCTCTGTCCCTGAAGAGAGAGGTAGTACTGGACTCTGTGTATTGTGGCTTATGCTTTAAGTGACTATAATTGTAACATTGTAAGAGGCAAATCCTATCTTCCCTCCCCAATGGGTGAAGAGAACCCTGGATGCATATAATTCTGCTGTGCGGGGTGAAGGGAAAGAGAGGCTGCTTTCCTTCAGGGACGGTGGTACCCACAGTGCAACTCCTCTACCAAACAGCCAGGTTATTTTGGCTCAGGGTTGTGGGCAGATTTGTATGTAACTATTTGGAGAAGGTTGGAACTGCCTATAAAAGCCTACCTGTGAGTCTGTAATTCTCAGGGTAAGAGGCACGCCCAAAGGCAGGCTCCTGAGGAAACACCTTCTGCTCCTGATCACTGTTAGGAATTCTCCAGGTGTCTGATCTGTGCTTTGTAGATTTTTGAATTGATGAACCTTAACTGCAGATATGGGGTACGGTAGAAATTTTGCCACGAGTCTCATGCACCCGCTTCCTAAATGCATGCTCTTTGTGTGGGTGGATGAAATGATCGCCACTGAGCACTGACAGTCTCTTCATCTTCAGCCCAGAAGAGGGTCCCTTTATAAAGCATCGCATCCCAGGGGTAATAGGCTTTGCAGTTGTATATTGGAGGACGTTTGCAGCAGGACCCTGCAGTTCTTCTAGCGGTTTCCTTTGGAAGCAGAATGTCTCATGTCTGGTTCCTATAAAATGTTCTGTAGCCCTCAAAGCTTATTCATTTTCAGATTCAGAAGCAGACAACACACCAACCATGTAAGGGTTCAAAGGAGATTGAGGACTCCAAGACTCAGATGACACGGCTATGATAACGCACGGCATCTCCTGACAGGCTGGAAAAAGAACAAGGACGGCTCGATACTTCCTACCAGAAAAAAATCTGGGATTAAAACTCCTGGTGCCCCATAATTATGAACCTACACTCTACAGTGTGCTTGTACTAAATATATTGTGGTGTGGGGGCCCTCTGCTTCCATAGGATTCCACATCATTTATCCTCAGTGAGCTGATTTTCAGAGGTTTTGATCAGCTGTAGTTTCTGTTAAGTAGGGAGCTCTGAGCACACCTCACCCTTTGAAAAGCAGGCTATAAATAGGCATTAAGAGGAGTGGCAGCACTGACTCACTGGAATCTGCTGCACGAAAGCTGCTTAAAGGCAAATTGAAATACCAAAGTTTAAAAGCACCCAAAGATTCTAAGGCTGGTATTTTTCAAATGAGAATAGGGTGCCTAACTCCCTTTGTCTCCTTTGAAAATCCCAGCCTACATCTTTAAAGCACAAATCCCAGCCTCGGGAAGTCTATATGGCAAAACTCCAGCTGACTTTAAAGGGGACCAGATTTAACCTCCAGGTAGCACACACATGGACTTGAAATGACAAATATATTTTAATAGAAGACATTCAGATTTTGCAAGAGTTGATCCTTTTTCTCTCTTACTGAAGTCAGGGGGTTGCTCAGTCCTGTAGAAACTCAATGTCCTTCAAACTCCGAAAGGAAGACAGATTCCTGCTTTGCTCCTGGTATGCTATCACCCAGGCCTTGGCAGATAACCCACTTTTATTATAGTACAAGACATATTTGTATTTTTAAAGCTAAATATCTATCCTCTTAATGAGATAGGAGCTTAGTTCTTAGTATGTCTTTTGTTTTCTTTTAAAAAGCATTTTTCATTGCCCCTTTTAGATATATATCATGCTGCATTCAGTTTTCTGGGTGCAAATTCACCCCAGTGGAGGGAGGCTCCCCAAGATCTTTGCACTGTTTTAGGATTTAAACAGAACTTAATGTAGGACTTTTATGAGTACTCTTTGTTGAAGGTGAATTTCACCTGTGATGGTCCAAGTCTTCATGAGGGTTAACCTGAGACTCAGGTTAATTTTGAAAGAGGTGTTTCCTGTGTCTGTTGCCCCTCAAGAAACAGCCACTAATAAAGTGGGAGCTTCTTTTTCAAAGTTGTAATGTTTAATTGACTATTAAAAGCAAAAGTTAGAACAATATTAGATGATGGGTCAATACTTGTCTTGTTAATTACTGCACTACTGGCTTTAGAACAAATAATGTGCCAGAAGAAAAGAATGTTATAATGCTTTCTTAACAAAAAGGATATTTTTACCTGCATATGAACCTTCTGGTCGAATGAAATCTGTCCAGCCTGTCGGATTGGTAATTGGTAATGACTAACGGTTACTCAGGAGGTGACACATTCCCCTACTTTGCAGAGGGCTGGCAAAAGGAGAAAGCACCATTTAAGTCTCAGGCCACGTCTCCACTTGTGGGAAGATTGACACTACTGCAGCCAATCTTCCAGCGGTCAATTTAGCGGGTCTAATAAAGAGCCACTAAATCAAATGTTGAGTGCGCCCCCGTGGGTGCGGTACTCCTATTCCTCATGAGGAGTAAAGGAGGTCAACATGAGCGTTACTCCTATCGATCTCTGACTGTGAGGATGGTCTCAAAGCTTGCTTAAGGTACGTCGAATCCAGCTAAATTTTTTTACATCGCTGGTATTGCGTACCTTAAGCTGACCTTCTCCCATAGTGTGGACCTGGCCTCAGTCTGAAAGCTTAAGATTTGAATGCTGCATTTACCTTGTGGTGTCCCTCAGTATAGGAGTGAATTTCATCTAGTACGTTTGAACAAAGAGAGAAACTTCAGAACCTCTCACCTACTTAAATTGTGAATTGCCATGCACTGTAATGTGGGCTGCATAAATCTTTTTTACTTTCATGTTGGAGCCGGTTGTGGCTGACAGATTCAGTTTCATAAGCAATTGCCACTCCACTGTTACTGACAGGATGTGCTGTACTGCGCTATGGATTGTCTAATGGGCAAAGGTATTCGAACAGAAATTAAATTTAAGTGCAGCAGACTATTTGTTTCATGCTTGAAGACTCTGGCTTTGAAAATCGAAGCATAAATATTTTTGCCATATTGATAAAGTAGCACAAGACAGCCATTATCCTGGGCCAACGTTGTATTCTACTGCTGCCATCTCTTTTCAAACAGAGTTTTCTTAAGTCAATTGCAGTATGTAAAGATTTGATATAGATATTTTTTTTAATTTAGAAGAAATTTCCTTTGGTCTAACACAGCGGTGAGCAATAACCAGCTCGCAGGACAGATGCAGTTCCCCAGGGTAAGCCCTTGGCAGGCCACTGCCACTTTATTTACCTGTGCCTCCACAGATACAGGCACTTGCAGTTCCCATTGGCTGTGGATCACTGGTCCTGGCCAATGGGAGCTGTAGGAAGTGGCGTCCCAGTCCGCACTGCTTCCTGCAGCTCCCATTGGCTGCAAATGGCAACCTGCAGCCAATGGGAGGTACAGGTAAATTAAAGCAGAGGCAGCCCATCAGGGGCTAACCCTGGCAAATGATCTTTGGCTTATTGCCCATCCCTCATCTAATGTAGCATAAGTGTTTAGATTATGTCAGTGACTGTTCTCCTCTACCCCTTAATATATTAATGTGGGGTACAGTTGCTCACATTGGAGGCAGGGCTTGGTGTATCACGGCCATATTTTTATGAAAATACTTTCTATACAAAAGCTGTTCTTCTGTTTTATGTGATCAGAGACTTGGATATATCTGAAACCAATTGAAATATTTTTATACTCTTGTGACTTTTTAGGATCACAGAAAATTTACTTTTCCATGTTTTTAATTAAAGAAGTTAGTTTTTGAAAGCTTTTTTTGATCATTCCATTTCCCTTGCCTGTAGCACTGATATATCTACTATAGATAAGTGCTAGCAGCTTTTTTTTACATTAGGGGATTGTACTCCGAAGATTCTGAAATTGTTATAATGGACTTAAAATTGTGCCTAAATCTAGAAAAAGAGGAGTTACTTCAGCTGATGGAGCATTTGCAAGGGTTTTTGTCTTCTGATAAATCTTGCCCAAGTTTGAACAGTGATGCCTGAAGAACTCCATAGAGTGTGAATGAATGGGGGAATCAAGGTTCCTTCTAAGATGCATGGCTGAGCAGTTTCCCATTAAGCCCCACACAGGGGCTCGGGCTGCAGCTGGGAGAGATACCTCTCCCTAAGCCCTGAAGCTGCTACAGCTGGCAGCAAGGCACCTCTCCCTACCGGCCCCAGAGGGAGCAGCTGCGGGGAGGGGAGAAGGGCCCCTCCCTGCCAGCCCCCACATGGAGCTGCCCATACCAGTAGTCCAGAGCCTGCACTCCCTCCTTGTACACCAATCCCTAGGCCTGAACCCCTTTCCAAACTTGAAGACCCCTGTTGCATCCCAAGGCCCTCATCTCTGGACCCACCCAGGACTTGGAGCTCTCACCCCCTTCTACACGCCAAAACTCTGCCTCAACCTGCAACCCCCTCTGTATTCTGTATCCCTCAGTCCCAACCCACTCCTGCACTCCATACCCCACATTCTGACCCCACGCCAGAGCCCTTGCACCCCAGCCCTCTGTTTTAGCCCTGCACCTCTTAATTCTACCCCAGAGCCAGCACCCCCAGCTGCAACCTTCTTACTCCAGGACCCCAACCCTCTGCCCCAGGCCTAAATCCCCTTCCACACTCAGAGCCCTTTGGCCCCACTCCGGCCACAGGAGTTTTGTTATGTGCACCAATATGAAGGTGATATATCACACATCACTCCACATTGGTGCACATGACAAAATTCAATCTGCTCAGGGGGTGGAAAAATTAGAGGAAACACTGGAAAGAGGGCCAAAAATTCCACTTACTGGCACTATTATTTTTTTTCCTGAAATTGTGAATCCTTCCTAAGACACTTGCTTAGGCTTAAGATGCTGCTGGACAAATGTTCACGTACACTTGGTGTGGTCTAGCATTGCAATCTTCATTAAAAGTTGTCTACCTGTCAAACACAGCCTTGATTATAACACTTTTCAAATGATTTATAAGCTGCGGCTTGCTATGGGAGCTATGTATTTATGAGCGGTGGAGGTATACTTATGACCAGTCAGTGTATACCTTGTAAAAACAGGGCTTTGGGGGTGGGGAAGAAGAGGATTATTTCCATTGATTTTGCTGGGAGTTCTATTATTCCTCATGCGCTCTGATAACCACACACACACTCTGCTGTTTTTCTGTAATATATCCACAGCAAGCTCTGAAGTTGGTATATTGGAGGTTGCTGAAGGGTAGTCGAAAATGAGGCAGTTGCCATTAGCTGGTTTTCCTTTATATCATAAAAATGTGCACAGAGCTCTGACATAATTTGGTTTCTCTGCAGACTGTAACAGAACAGAGTGAAATCTCCTCTAGATTTAAAACTTTGTGGAAAAAATGTCTCAAGATATTAAGTAAATTATGTTTTAGCAACTGGCTGTCATGGTGTTACAAGTCTGTTTGAACAGACTCAGTAATCTGTGTGGGTGGGCAGGGGTAGGGAGTATAAGTGAAATCTAATGTGCAAGCAGATGGGGAAATCCTGATAAAGGTAGAAATTAATTTCACATACTTCTTGCACCAAGTTGAGCTTTGGTGGACAAGAGAAACTTTGCTACCATCAAAGAAGGATTGTTCTTGGTCTTAAAATCATGCGGTATTGGCAGAACTCTAGTGACTGATGTCAGAGCCTATGACTTATTTCTGCAGATTGTTAAATGCTCTCTAAAAGTTTTAAAAAGACACTGTCTGGAGAAAGCCCTTTTTGGAAGGGTGACTGGAGAGCGGCTTACTTTGTCTCATTCTTCAGACTGCAGAGGGGAGCGTTTTCCTTTTTGCTTCTGATGGATGATTAATCGGAAGTTTAATGAGGTATAAGCAGATCAATCTAATTTGCTTGGGGCCCAAAATTTAAACGTTGTAAGACATTTGTACCCAAAATAATCCCTACCTAAGACCAATAGAGATATGGTCAGAGGTTTGGTTTTTTTTAAGTCTACTGAAAACAGTTTAGCTTTTTTAAACAAATGCCCTCTGCAGTGCTTAGAATTCAAACAATAAAACACCGAAACAGAAAATGAAACTGACTAAATACAAATGTTGCAAACTGTTCATTGTCCAAAGACAACATAAATAGTGGAAAGTAAAATTAAATTAAAAAGACTAGAAGAACTTTAAAAGCCAGAATGCTAAAGTAGAAGGAAATATATTTAAAATACGATGTAAGTTGATAGTAATGCTGTAAATGTATGACATTCCTTGGAAATGCAGGGTGTTCCCCAGCTGCTTCTTAGACAGGTAAGGCAGTGGCTTGGCCTAACAATACTGATCTTGTTCTTTTAAGGCAACTGAATCTTAAGGCCCCAATCCTGCTGGCTAATTGTCATAGGTGCACTTTTGCGCTAATGCAGTGCCCCTTTGAAGTCAATGAGGCTCTTTGTGGGTGCAAGGCCTCTGTCTGCGTGGATCCATTTGTAGGGTCAGCTCATGAAATTTTACAGTACACATTGTGAAACACTAAGTTCCCATGTCCATTTCATTTCCTTTATGCTAATTAAGTGTAAATAGATGTTCCCCAAGCTGAGAGTGTTCTAAAGAGAAAGTTTAATATTCACTTTAATTGTCTGGCACTGATTGGTTTTCATTTTCTTTTGGGGGATGGGGAAGGAGGAATCCTCTGATTATTAATTGCCTATGGTGCTTGATGAGACACATGATGTAAGTTATATCCCATGTTTGTAGGACTGTGGTTTGTTTATATGTGGTGTTTTGGGGGGTCTGCTCATGCTTTGTGTCTGTCATAAAGTCTGGAAAATAAAAACTTATTGGCAACAGGCATCAGTGAATGTAGTTTTTACCATGGATGAACTTGCTGTTACGGCCAAATAGAAGCGTCTAGTTACTCTAGCTTTTAAAAAAAAAAACTGAACAAATATTCCACAGTCATTATTAAAGAGTCACTATTGCCTGTTAGCCATCTTCAGGCAGTGTCACAGCTTTCCTGGTCTCTGAGCAGGAGGCATTCGCTGAAACTGTGGACATGGTTAAAGAAAATGGGTGGAAGGGCAAGGGTCAAGGGGCCTCAAAAATGAAACAATACAGAAATTAGGGGGAGCAGACGGCTCTAGTGTGAAATTCAAATTATTCTGCAGGCTTGTGAAATGTGACCTTATTCTGAGGACTGGTTTGTTTTGGTTTTCTTGCTGACATGTGAATATGTTCACTTTTCACTGAAACGGATCTTGAGGAAAAAGCAAAAGGGACTATCAATCTTTATAACTTTCCAATGCCAACAAAGCCTGGGGCCTTCAAGGAGTCAGATGCAGAAACTGCAGATTTAACCTCATTCAGGCTGTTGGGTTGTTCCCTTATGCATTTTTAAGCAATTTGCTATGTCCTGCAGCTTTTCCTAAGGATAATTCACCCTCTCTGACTTATTTTTTAATACTTCCCTCAATGTGAGTGTGAAACCAGACATCTTAATGATCTTCAAAGTATGGGGTCAGGTTTATATCACTAAAAACTAGTATTTCTTGTTTAAAAGCTTGATGAAATTGTTGGCAGTTGGCAGGAAGTGGGTTGAGGAGCAGAAGGGAAACTCAAGCAATTTTTAAAAACTGCCTTGCATGATTTATCACGGACACTCTAATTGACAAGACTTTTTTCCCCTTTCCCTCCCCATCTCTCCTCTTTTTTTGCTATTTATTTGTACCTCTGGACACCTTGCTCCATTCATCTGAAGAAGTGGGTTGTACCCACAAAAGCTCATGATACTATCTACAGTTTTCAAAACCCTTTTTCGAAAGAACCCATACTCGTTTTTCAGGACTACAGGTTCTTTCGAAAAAGCGTTCGGATGTGAATATGCAAATGAAGCGCAGGATATTTAAAGCTGCGCTTCATTTGCACTTTCGATTTGCTTCATTTACATCCCTCTTTCGAAAGAGGAATGTAGTTTAGATGTGCCCTTACAGACCAACATGGCCACCTCTCTGTGCCTTGCATGATGTGAGCCCATTGTACTAAGTCTTTGAACTTGCCTTATTGGAGTTCCTGTAACGCATTGCTTTACTTTCTAAAATGTGCATCTATAGACCTCTTTAAAAATAGAAGAGGGCTGTTTATTTTGAAGGTCACCTACAAACTGAGAGATGTACAGTAACATTTGAGTTACATGCTAGATGTTATCAGACCGGTGAAGTCATTTTGCCACTGCACTAATTTTAAAATGTTGTCTTCCATTCCAAATGTGCAGTTTTTGTACACAGACTTTTCCAGAGCCCAATTTCCCAAGCCTTTACATATAAGCAATTGCAGGATGAGGTGCCGGGTGATAGCCTACTACCCATGGAGATCACTGGAACATACAGGTGCCTGTGAATGATTTAGGTTCATTCACATGTGCTCCACTCTGAGTTTTCTATGGCTATTCCAATTAGGGACAACCCAGGCTAGTTACTAGGTCGTATGAGTAGCCCTTCTTCATCTCAGTGGGCAGTAAGATTGTCATAGTCAAGACAGTCTCCCAGGATAGGGAGACTCACTGCACTTGCCTACCCAGAATGTGCGGGTGTGCAGACTGAACCATAGCAGCACTTTGGATGCAAAGGAATCGCACAGCTCTCCCTGTTGTGTGCAGTCAGCATGCACCTCACCTCGTGTGCCCTTACTGTAAGTGCATGTCACTTTAGTAATATTGGTAGAAAAAAAAAATATGTGGATAGAAACCACTGGAATCTGGCAACCCTGCACGTGGGCAGTGTAAACAAAATGTTTCATGGGCCACACACACAACCCTCGTGGGTTGCATGGGCTGCATATTGCCCATCACTGGATTATTCCACAGACTTTACAAAGGAGTAAAGTGAAGCACAGTACAGTGGAAAATGCACCTGGAAATTCTCTTTGGGTACATCTATGCTGCACGGCTATTTCGGGATCCCAGAGATATCCCGAAATAGCTACCCCGCGTCTACACAAGCCGCCCGTTATTTCAAAATATTTTTTGAAATAATGGGCGTGCTGTTTCGGTATCCTAGTAACTCTCATTCCATGAGGGTTAAGGCATGTCTTGAAATAGCTTATTCTGAAATTTGGCATGTCTACACAGCACCAAATTTCAAAATAACGTGCTATTTTGCAATAAGATATGCAATTTGCATAGCACAGTTTGTTTTTTGCAAACATAGTTAACACCTAGTTTCTCCAACAGCATAAACATGGCTATGCTTTCCATTAATAACAGCTATGGATGTTGATTTTCATCACCATCCTGACTGGCAATGAGCCCTCCATTTTTAAGTGGGCCAAATTTATGGAATGAACCACTTAAAGGAATTTTTCAGAGGAAGAATTTTCCTTTCTTCATTATGCTAAGACTCACAGATCAGTTACAATGTGATTTTGATAGCTACATGTCTCCACTGTGGGAAGCTAGATCATCTTTTTAAAATACAAACAGATGTAATAGAATGAAATTCCAGGCGTGGGAGGAATAACTGGATACATTTCATAAGAGCTCTGGTCTGCTTGCTGGGTATGTCAGTTTTTCCATTTGTAAAATGGGGGCAAACGATACTGACCTTCTTTATAAAGTGCTTTGAGAATTTGGTGGTGTTATTTTTTTAAGTACATCATTGCATGAGGCAAGTGTTTCTAAAAGCCTCCAATACAGATTGGATTGTTGTTTCTTTAACCACGTGTTTTCCTTTATGGCTGTTTTTGTCTTCTGTTAACATTCCTCTGAGATGACATCTTCTGCCTGGTACTCTGTGATTGACCTCCCTGGCACCACGTATCTATTTATTGTGTCTGCTGTGAAACCAAGATAATCCGGAAGCAGTGTCATTCTGTTGTTTCTGCTTTCTCTTTGTACAGAGTCCTGATCAGTAGAACAAAGAGACAAAAGGAAATTACTTCCTCTTATTCCTAATATTAATATTCCTGTGATCCTAGAAGCATTTGGCTGACAAAAGAGTAGTAATAAAATGCGAAAGTAAAGATAAGCCTCGTTTAGATCCTTTTTCAGATGTTTCAGACAGAGTTGTATTCTGTTTTATCCCTGATTCTCTGAGACTAAGAATAGGATAGGGCAGTGGTTTTCATACTTTTTTCTGGTTGAAAAAAATTGTTGATATCCACGACCCAATGTAATTATATCTTTTGACTAGAGTGCGGGCTATGGGATAGGGCCAGGGATTGTGGGGAGAGGAGGAGAGGGCTCCATCTGGGTGTGTAAGCTCTGGGGTGAGGTAGGATGGGGGTTTTGGAGCAGAATGAGCTCCAGGCTAAGGCGCAAGGCCGAGGGCCTCAGGGTGTGAGAGGAAGCTCTGGGCTGAGGTAGGGGTGGGTTTCAGGGTGGGTGCAGGCCCTCTCTGGGGTGGGATGGAGATGAAGTGTCTGGAGTGTGTAAGAAGGGGCTCTCGGTTTGGAGAGGTTCAGAGCTGGGGCAGAGGGTTGGTGCTTAGGGTTTGGGCCTGGGCTTAAGGCAAGCTTCCTGCCTGTCCTGGCACTGCAGACTGCACTGCTCCCTGGAAGTGGCCAGCAGTGGCTCTGCATGCTGCTTTCTCCCACAGGCACTGGTCTCCAGAGCCAGTGCCTGGAGTGGAGGCAATGCAGCCCTGCCTAGAAGCTGGACCAGCAGAGCCAGGACAGGAAGGAAGCCTGCCATAGCACCCCTGCTGGTCACCTGGTTATCTTACAGCAAGGTGACCCAGTGCCTGACATTCCACAACCCAATTTGAAAATCACTGCTTTAGGAGGAATGGATTGTTACCCCTGTGTCTGAAGTAAATGGCTGGTTTCCTCTATATATCAGCATTTCCGTGGGTTGATGAGTCCTGGGAATGGGACAAAATGGAGCCTTTGATTCTTGTACAGCTCCATTACATGCATGCTGGGAATAATGTCCTGTAAATTCATTTGGACCTAAGCTGCAGGTAATCTGTTCGGTCTTAATGAAAGAACCTGGCACCAGTCTGGAGGAGGGGAGCGTCCAACCCCAGACAGGACTGAGTGGCATTCCTGCAAATTGTTGCACGACTGCTGAGGGCAGCTTCTGGGACTTGTTCCATCTGGAACTTGACAAGTGGTATTCTCTCCTGTTTTACTGCAGGGACTGCTTCAACTTGCCATATATGTCAGCATTCCTTTCTGTAGAGTCGCAGGCCCATACTCGGGGGGGGGGAGGGTGCGAAGGGTGTGAACTAGGGACAGATCCAGGTGGGGGCCTGGCCCCTGCAGCCTTTTCAGCTGATCAAGTATCTGGGAGACATGGGGCCACTGCTGAGGGTTCACCACCATCTGGAGGAGAGCAGGTGCTCCAGGGCAGCCGAATACCAGCATCTCAGTTTACATGCTGCTTTAAAGAGTCACCGTGTGTCCAGTGATGCAGCCCAAGCTTTGACTGGACATGCTGCCTAGAGGCTTTCCCACTGCTCCCATTGGTCAGAACCTGGCCAATGGGAGCAACAGGAGGCTGTACCTGGGACTGACACAGGGCCCTAAGACAAGTAAGTGCCTCTGCCTCCTCATGCCCAGACTCCCATACCACAGCTCCCTCACACACACACCCCACTATGACCCTGCACCTCCAACCTGCTCCTGCCCCCTCCCCCTTGGCCAGACACCCTACTCTGCCCCTGCACCCTCCCCCCGGTCAGACACCCTACCCACAGCCCACTCCTACACCCACCCTTTTTCCTGCACCCTTCCTCCTGGCCACACACTGCACCTTCCCTTGTTCTTGCCCCCTTCCCCTGGCCAGATGCCCAGCCTGCTCCCACACCCTACCTCCCATCCAAATCTTTCACATATAACCTGCTCCTGCACTCCACCTCCCACCCACACTTTGCACCCTCACCTCCTCCTGTACCCCACCTCCTGCCCAGATCCTGCACCCTCATTCCTCAAACTGATAACCCTGTCCCACACACTGAACCCTCCCATTTTTGGCCCAGCCCCAGAGCCTAGGGGGATCCCCAAAATCCACTAACCCTGGAACCCAAGAAGATTAAATCTGGCCTATGGGAAGCCCTGAAATTCAGTTCTCCCTGTCCTGACCCGTCCCCTCCCCCAGTGGGGCTGGAGCGCCAGATCTAGTAAGGGTAGATTCCTCAAGGAAAGCAGAGGCTACCAGGCTGCTGCTCCTTTTAAAAATATAGGCATGTCCTGGAATGTGAGCTGTTTAGTGCTACCAAATGCAACCACAATGGCTGTAGAAACTGCTGGCTGAAAACCCCACACACTTCTGAGCAACATCGTTAAGCTAACCTAACCCAGTGTAGACAGTGGCAGACTGAGCAAAGAATTCTTCTGTTGACATAGTTAATCCATCTCCCCAAGACATAGTAGCTATATCATTGGGAGAAGTCTTGTAGCTGTAGAGAGAGCAGCATAGCTGCAGCTGTGCTGCTGTAGCATTTCAAGCCTAAATCACCTCTGAATCATTGACTTTGGTGGAGTATCTAGTGAGGTGATACTCATTAGTTTAGTTCTGCTTAACCTTGACTTTGTGACCTTTAGTGTACATTTTAACTCTGTAAATACAAGCTGTTAAAAGTTTAGCTGTTTCGTTACCTGAGTAAAAGTTAAATTTTTATCAGAGATGTGTTAATGAGACAAAATTTTGTTACACTGGAAAGTAGTGGTCACTGCTCACATCACAAGCCTCATTGAGTGTAACACTCTCTTCAATTCACATATTTGCCATGATAAATTAATCACAACTCTCTCACCCCCTCCCCCTCCAAAATCCCCAAAATACAAAAGGAAGCTGTGAACCAACTTGCCCAGGAATTTTTGGCTTGAGTAGGCAGAGCAGAGTATGGTTTTGGGTATGTGCATGCATGAGTAGAGAGAGTCAGTGAGCCACTAGGAGCTGCTGAAACCAGTGTATGACCCTGGAAGAAACCTGGGGAGAGATTTTTGGGTCAAGGTTCAGGTGGAAAATAGCTTTCTTAGGGCTCTGAGGTCAAGAAGCTGTTTCCTGCTATTTGATACTTTCTGCATTCTGAGTCACAAAAAGCTTTTCTACATTCTTTGTAAACAAAATTTTATCAAAGCAACATTTAACTATTACCGATTTCTGCTCGCAGATGGAACACTTCCAAGGCCCCAAACTTTTACTAGCTACTTGGGCAACATGATTTCATTGCTAAGTGATGTTGCATTACCTTTGACACAGATATTCTAAATGAGAGATGTGGATAAGATTGCAAATAGTTGTGCAACACTTCAAGGTTTATTTGGTTTTGCTTCATGGCAGCTTCTACCAGTTGATGTGAATGGCTTTTTGAGGAACTACATTGCTGGAAATTAAGTCTACAGCAGCACAGGAAAGGTCTTGTATAACCCTCTATACACGTATCAAATTCAGTATTAATATACACAACACAGCCCAAGTTACTAATGCTCTGTTACCCATGTGTGGTACATGGAATGTACCATTCATTTCAGGCGAGGGCAGTGGGGCAGACTCACTAAATCACCCTTCTGACACCTGCAGTCCTGTCTCGATCTTCCACATCATCTGTTCCCTGTACTCCTGAGGGCTGGCCCCTTCATCACCCAGTCTTCTGTCCTACTGCCCCACTGAATCCTATGCCCAGACGATATGTTCCTGAGGTTCTAACATTGGCCCACTTCTCTAGGATCCTGCCTCACCCCCACCCCGCCTGTCTTGTGGTATGTTCCCGTAATTCTTAGTCTCCCCCCACATCTGACTCCATGTCTACCCTCCCCACACCATTTGTCTCCCATTGTGTACTAAAACTCACCCATCTACCCCATGTCCTCATCTCCAGCTAGCCTGCACTCCGCCTGTGTCCAGGCTTCAGTCGCTATTATCGTACCATTGTTCCACCATGTATCACATGCTCTCCTCTTCCAGCCTCATATCAGGGACCCCTTTTCTGGCCTGGTGCTGCTCCGCCGGTATCCTTCAGATTGACACCCAGATGTATTCACTGGAAGGGGAAGGCAGAGAGAGTTTCCTTTCTGCAAGGATTAGATCCACACACATTAACACACTGTTAATGTGGGAAGGTGGAGTTAGTCTATGGCAGGCTGGAATGGGTAGACATAGTGTGGCATTTTATGATAAATTCATCTCTCCATTTAAAGCCAGGGCTGTCCTCACCCATATGCAGAACACATAGCTAAACAGATCACCTGAAAATTTGAGATACCGCTCGGTCTTAATGTCTGCCCCTTCCTATCTCTGTTATGTGGCTGTTGCAGTCTGGTGAGTCTAACTCTGGACAGACTCACCAGGTTAACTTAAAAGTGAAAAAAGCCTGTCAGACCTATGAGCAGAACACTGAGACTGTGAAAGAGCTATCGAAGTGATAATGAAACCATTTAACAGGCATTTGACAAGTAAGTACATACTGTCAGTTTCTGTATTTACTGTGTTGGTCTACAGCAGTGTTTCTCAACCAGTGGTACGAGTATCCTTAGGGGTACTCGAGTGAATTCTGGGGGGGTATTTCAACACAACTGAAATTTGGAGAAAACTGAATTTTTGTGTCAAGTTTTACAGTGCTTTATTATTTTTGTACTTTTTACACCCAAAAACTTCATTGCCCACCTGGCTACGATTAAGTTGTTTAAACAAATGTGTTGCAATGGTAGGAAAAAATGTTGTGTTTGAACACTGTACTTGGGGTACTTATATATATTTTTTAAAAGGAGGTACTTTATTAAAAAGGTTGAGAAACACTGGTCTATAGGACCTGAATTTAAAATTTGCTTTAAAAGTATTTCATTTGTGTGTTGCTGAAGATTACAAAAGTGTGTTGCTGAAAAATCGTTGGTCCATCCCGGCCTGCTGTCAGTACTACGTAGGGCTCCATAGCTCCTAAGGATGGCCCTGGTTAAAGCCATACATATTAGGGATGATAGAGCTTAACCAACTGTTTAACTGATAAGCTGATGCTTATTGATTAAGGGTGTCAGTTAAACTCAGCCGGCTCTGGGGGAGGCAGCTTTGCTGCATCAGAGCAGTGAAGCTGCCTCCCTGGGAATAAGGCAGGCATGGGCCACCTTCTCTGCTCCTCGTGAGATGGCTTTGCTACTGCAGCGAAGCCTCATTTATAGAAGCCTGGTCAGCAGTGGCTGGTGGCCCTACTCCCAGGGAGACTTTGCTGTGGGCTCTGCAGTATAAACAAAGCTAACCTTTATACTGCAGAGCTCACACTGCGTATAACTATGAATATTTTTAGTGGCTACACGGTTACCCTATTAAATGCTTTTTAATATCCCTAATACGCATTGCTTTTTTTGTGTCAGTATGCCCCTGCATATTTTCCCTGCATAACTGAAATGAACTGCATTCCCTTTAGCTGTACCAGCACTTCTTTTCCTGCGGTAGTTTTTGCTCAACAACTTCCCCCCAGAATACTGGCACCTTTTTTTTTTTTTTAACCAAAAAAAAGTACTGCTAGTACCTATGGCATTTCAAAGTGGGGGGAGGGTGCCAGCAAATTGTCTTGAGAGGTCTCTGACCTGCTCATCTTTCCTCCATTGTTCTCCTACCTCCATGCTGTCCAACCAGTTCTGAAGCAGCGGTTATTATAGTGTGGCATGAACAAATGTGACTATTTGGCTGGTTGAGTGTGGCGAGTGGCTAGCATGTTGGACACTGCGGTCCTACTTGTTACATGTTGTCTTAAACTAGACTCTAGGGAAGGAGGGCCCTAGACTGGTTGGCTATGCACTGGCTGGACCTAGATTAGGACCTTACTTTACACAGGGGCAAAGGGCCTGACAAGGTGGACGGAGAATCAGGGCCAGCCCTTTCAAAGGGGGAAAGACGGCAGAGCTACAAGCTTGGGGCTGTCTCCCCTAACCCGGGCCAAGCCCGGTGGCGGCTAGCTCCCCTTCAGCGCTGACAGGCCGTTTCAGCCTTGGCCCCCGTTATTCCTGGGGACCGGCCTGGCTTCCCTCTGCCGCCACCTGGGGCCTGGGGCGCCCCCAAGGGCGTGGGGCTTCGGAAGCCGAACGTCTCCTCCGCTCGGGGCCGCCGCGGGAAGAGCCCGGGAGCCGAGCTGCTCTCGGCCCCCCGCTCGGGATGGGCAGCGTCAGGCCTTGGCGAGGCCGCCCAGCCCTGGCAGCAGGGAAGCGGCTACGCCACCTGTCCCGTGCGACAACAAGCCCCACCCCTCCCGCCAGGCCCGGCCCCGGCCCCGGCCCCGGCCGGCGCTCGGGCTCTGCGGCGGCAGCTCCCGCTCCGCGCCAGAAGGGGCCGCGTGTCGCCGCCGCCGCCCCTCCCCCGCTCCTCCCTCAGCGCCGGGCCCACAGGCCCCGCAGCGCCCCCGCCATGCGGGACTACGAGGGGGTCACCGCCTTCCTGGGCGAGTGGGGCCCTTTCCAGCGCCTCGTCTTCTTCCTGCTCAGCGCCAGCATCGTCCCCAATGGCTTCACCGGGCTCTCCATCGTCTTCCTGGCCGGCGTCCCCGAGCACCGCTGCCGGCTGCCCCCCGGCGCCAACCTGAGCCGCGAGTGGCTCGACGCCAGCATCCCCCGCGAGGTGCAGGGCGGCCGGGAGGGGCCCAGCAGGTGCCGCCGCTACCGCCTGGCTGCGCTGGCCAATTTCTCCGCGCTGGGGCTGCAGCCCGGCAGGGACGTGGACCTGAGCCAGCTGGAGCAGGAGAAGTGCCTGGACGGCTGGGAGTACGGCCGGGAGCTCTACCTCTCCACCATCGTCACCGAGGTGCGCCCGGGCCGCGGGCCCCGCTGGGCAGTCGTGTGTGAAGGCTGCTGGGGTGATGGAGATGTGGGAAGGGCTTTGGGCCAAGAAGCGGGGAGCTGCTGGGAGGGATGTTGGGGGGCACAGGGAGTGGGGTGCTCAGGGTGGAGGGGTAGGAAGGGGAGCGCTAGCAATGTGGGGCCAGCGCAGGAATTGAGCGGGCTGGGGTAGGGGGTCCGGGTGCATCGGTAACCCCTGGAGACTAGCCTGTCATGCCCCAGGGGTACGGGAGTAACTGTGGATGATCTGTTGGTTTGATGTACAGATGATCGATAAGACAAGGAGAGGCTGCGCTTTACTTCCTGGTCCCTGACGCATGACAGGGTGCAGTCTGCATGTCAGTCCCTCTGTCATAGTGGGGGAGCTAGTGTCTGCTGGCTGCAGGGCTTGTTTCACTTGAGCTGGGCTGCGGACGGGAGCCCTGAAGCTTGGTAGAAGGGGAAAAGTGAGCCCATAGTTGCCTAGTGTGTTACAATAGGTATGCTTGAAAGAAGGGAAGCATTGGATGGCCATGAGTACACCTGCCTTCTATGTTTAATCCTAGCGATCTACTCGAGGGACTGTGTGTATCCAATACTGGGCTCACAGCTAGCTCTAGGGACCTGTTCATCTTGAGTTGCTTACTGTACTGCATCAGCCCTACTCTTTTCCCTCTTGACATGAAACAGACTTTTCTCTGATTGTTCAGATCACTGCATATATTACCTTTATTTTATTTATTTGTTTATTTAGATATTTCTATCCCTTAACACATCATTGCTATGTAAATATAAGAGAAAACTAAAATCATTACAACAGTGAGCTTTTGTTTAGACTAGAGAAACATACAGTATTGTAGTCATCAACTTTCGATTTCACAGGGTGCTATCAAATTACAGAGACTGTTTACATATGCCAGGACATAGTTTTTGCTGGTCTTATTAAATCAAGTGAAACTTCTGATTATGCACTTGTGAATCTGGTGTGTCTATCAAATATTAATATTTTAAAAACATGGATATTTACAAGTGAAACAACCCGGTTGGCACAGAGAGGTCTGTGCTGGTTTTTGCTGATCTCTTTAATTGAATATCTAGGTGTCTGCAAAGGAATCCATGCTTGGCTTCTGCAGCCTGCTTCTCTTTGTATATAGTCATAAATGTACATGCTGTTTTAAACATCATTTGGAATGCAAAAGTGCCTGTGGTGGAGAGTGTACAGTTTAATTAGGATAATTGAAATACACAGGCCAAAAATTCAGATGCATGAAAATGAGGAAGATTAGCCAGACAGGAGATTAGTGTGGGAAGCTATTGCTGAAGGAGAGACTGAAAAAAAAAGGTACATCATCACATTTCTAAGTTGCTGGAAATGTGTCTGAGGCAGGAACAGTGATAGTGTGAAAGTTTCTGTCTTCTATGCTGCACATCATATGAAAATTTGTCAAGATCTTGTGATATTTTTTTGCCTGCTGAAAGCTACAGGAAACGGAAAGAGACCCTTTAAAAATAAATAGCAAGAACAATATGTACCATTGTGCTTCTCTGCAGCAGTGCCTAAGAGATTGCTGTTAACAAAGGAAGTGTGAGCCTCTTTTGATATAACCAGCATACTTAGAATTTTGACTTAATAGCTGTCCCAGTGTTAAATTTGGCATATCAGATTTGTTTTTAAATGAAAGGCCCATGACAATTTTTCAATCACTGAACCAGCCAGTGTAGACAGGGAAAAACTTTATTTTTTTTGTTCACAACTGTTATTGAGCATAGGTTACTGATGCTTGAATGATTTTTACAGCTGACCCTACCAGTTTTCACCTTCCAGCACTGATGCATCACATTGCTTTTGAAGATCTGCTTTAAACACTTACTTGTTCTGAATATCTTTTAAGAAAACTGTATCTGGACACTGCCCACAAGCACCACTGCACAAGCATAAACTATTATTACAGAGAATATTTAAAACTGGAGCCTTTTTAAATTTTTTCCACTTCACATGGAATTGTGGTGTTTTTGTTTTGAAGGGTTCAGAGCTCAATGGCTTGGTGGCTTAGACATGATTTCCTGCTATATATAATTTGTCTCCTTAGGTGTGTACTTAAGTTTCAGTCCGTTACAAATTAAATTGGCTGAATTTTAAACTTCAGAAGGACGGAGAGAGCTGATCTAGTCAGTGACACTAGAATTCAAGAAAACACACTGTCCAGTTTGGCTGATACTTTGTGTGATTGATTCTTGCCTTAGCCCTGTGCGTGCAAGAGTTAATTGTACTTGGCAGTCTCCAGACTTCATGCATCATGACATTTTCTACAAATGTTTATGCTCTGGACAAGTTTAGCAAGAGCGGTGGCCTTTTACCTACTTACAGGTTTTCAGTGTTAAACTTGTTTAACTGTCTAATCAGTTGGCTCATTCCTGCCTTTTTATGATTCATTAATCTCATGTTTGGCTGTATCTCTCTCTCTGACTTAGTAAGACGGCCATGTGGACCTTTGTCCCAGATCTGTCTCTAACTGACATCTAGGGGGAAAAAAAACTTGCCTGAAGCATCTACTGTCTAATGACCAGAGTAAAGGCCCTCACTTAATGTGACTGTCTTTAAGGAGCAGAAGTGGCTTAAAACACCCTTCCCTTCTTCCTTATCTAAAAGAAACCCTCTCTTTCTCATGCCAATCTTCCCAGCATGAATTTCACAACAGAAGTTTTTTTTCAAGTATTAGCAGCTTTCTTCATCCATCTGGTCTCTGTGTATAAGAAAAAACAGAAGTAAGGCCAGAATAAGGATATCTTCATGGTTTTAATACCATAATCCACCTTTACATCATATGGATTAATTTTCCTGACTGTTCCTGTGAGGACAAGACTTTAACTTTTCTTTCACAGTTGTGCTAGTTCTGCTGGGGAGTTAGGAGTTAAAAGCAGTTAGCCCTTAATCAGAAAAATAAGCAGTTATGACACTGGCTATTTGAAGAGAATATACATATTGATTAGGAAAGCTACTAACATGTGAAGATAAACAAGTCTAATGAAAGTCCTGATAGCAGAGTTTCTGTTATTGGTCATGTCAGAGCAAAAAAACCCTCTATCTTGGCTCTCAAATCACAGGCTGAATATGCCCACAATTGTTTTCCTATATATTAGAAATTGATTTGATCTTAAAGTTGTAAGAGGACCACAATATCATTGTTAAATAAACACTTTTTAAAAAAGAGTTGCACTTGAAGGAGCTCTTTGATTCTACTGTGTAGGATCATAGAAATGTAGGGCTAGAAGGAACTGCAAGAGATCGTTTAGTCCATCCCCTTGTCCTGAGTTAGAGACCAAGTAAACTTGGACTGTCCCTACTAGATGTTTGCCCAATCTCTTTGTTGTGTAACTTGTTCTTAAAAACTAGTGATGAGGATTCTACAACCTCCTTTGGAAACCCATTCCAGTGCTTAACTATCCTTATAGTTAGGAAGATTTTTCTGGCTATCTAACTTAAATCTACTTTGAAAGTCCCAGAGAGGTAGCCAGGTTAGTCTATAACTGAAAAAACTTTAAAAACAATCAATAGTTCTGCAGCACCTAAATCTACTTTGTTGGTCTTGCCCTACCTTTATGGGTATGCAAAACAAATTATCACTGTCTTCTTTATAATAGTCCTTAACATATCTGAAAACTTAAAAGGTTGCCCCTCAGTCTTCTTTTCTCAAGACTAAGCATACCCAGTGTTTTTAAATCTTTCCTCATAGGTCAGGTTTTCTAAACCCTTTATCATGTTTTTTGCTATCTTCTGGAGTTGCTCCAGTTTGTCCACATCTTTCTGATGTGTGGCACCTAGAATTGGACCCAGTACTCCCAGATGAGGCCTCACCAATGCCAATTAGAGCAAAATAGATTGTTCCTTTTTAAAAATATGATACTTCTGTTAATTCACTCCAGAATATTAGCCTTTTTCACAACTTCATGTTGTTGACTTGTGTTCAATTTGTAATCCATTCTAATTTCCAGATCCTTTTCAGCAATATTACTGACTAGCCAGTTATTCCCCATTTTATTGTTGTTTATTTTTTTTTCTTCTGAAATGAAGTTCTTTGCATTTGCCTTTATTGCATTTTATCTTGCTGAGTTTATACCAGTTCTCCAGTTTTTCCAAGATTGTTTTGAAACACAATTGCATCCTCCAGGTGCAACTTTGTGTTGTCTTCCAATTTTGTAAGCATAATTTCCACTCCACTATCAAAGTCATTGATGAAAAGATTGAATAGTACTGAAATCACAACTGACACCCTTTGGGATCCCAAAATGAGTTTCTGCTCATTTTGACAACCAGCCAGTAGTAACTACTCTTTGAGTATGGTCTTTCAACCAGTTGTGCACTCACCTTACAGTAGGGATGTAAATGTGTATCTGAGTACACGGTTAACCAGTGAGCTTGGGCTCATTGGTTAACCCTCACAGTTACACACACACACATGCATACCCATGCTGCTGACGCTGTATCAGAGTCAGCAGCATTGTGGAGGGGAAGGGGCAGCCAGTGCATATGGGGAGCTAGCTTTTAAACCAGCTCCCCGCACACGCTGGCTCCTGCGGAGCCGCTGGCCCTCTCTGCTCCTTTCCTACCACAGAGGCAGCATTATGGGGCAGATGGAGGGAAGGGGCAGGCAGGAGCTGGTGCTTGCCTTTTCTCTGTCACCCTCCCCTGCATGTAACCATGTAACTGCTGAAAAATTCAGCGGTTACACGTTTACACAAATACAAATATTTTAACATCCCTATCTTGTGTCAAAAACCTTACTAAAATCAAGATATGTTACATCTACTACTTCCCCCTAATCCACTAGGCATGCAACTGTCAAAGAAGGAAATTAGGTTAGTTTGTTCTTGAAAAATACATGCTGGCTACTCTTTATAATCCAATTATCCTGTAGATGCTTACAAATTGAATGTTTTAATAATTTGTTCTGGTATTTTTCAGGTATTGTAGGAAGGCTGACTAGTATATAGCTCTCGGTCCTCTTTGTTTCTGTTTTCAAAGATAGATAATATGTTTGCCCTTCTCCCATCCTCTGGGACCTCGCATGTCCTTCATACATTTTCAAAGATAATTGCTAATGGTTCCAAGTAGTGATATGAATGTTTAAACGGTTTACTGGTAAGCCTCACACTTAATGGTTAACCTGTGAGGACTGGAGCAGCTCCGTATCTGTACTCATCCATATCAATTAATTTAATGTTTTCACTCTTTGTTAGTACATTAAAGAGTGCCTGATGGAGCCTTTTACATTTTTTTCTTTTTTTATTTCACTCAGGATACCTTGCTGTTGTACCTTTAATATTGTCTCAGGGAGAAACTGCCAGTTTTCCTGGAAAGTCAACATAGAAAAGTGCTCTTTTTTACCCTCCTCCCCCAAGTGAATCAATAACAGTAGGACAGAAGTGACCCAGAGATACTTACCTGAAATACCACAGTAGGCTATCAGTGAAAATTAATACACCACCAGTTTAGACATAATGTAGTCAATGTATTTATAGAGCTAATGCTTCCATGACTTTCACTAAAACTAATTTTAGCATTTAAAAAATGCTATTGGTTAGTTCACCCTTACTTTATGGTTCTTGCACCTTTCTCCTTCACCCCTTCCAAATTCACCACCAGGACCATTATTTTCAGTTTATTTTATTATATTTTACTGATTTATAAAGCAATGAAAAAGCTAGTAATTTTCCCTACTTTTTTGGTACAGATGAGACTTGTGCAAAGATTTAGCTTCAGGAGAAGGTGTTCAAGTAATATACTGTATCCTTTTGTGTATATGGGCATTTTTGAATACAGGAGGCCCCCGAGATACGACCTCCCGAGTTCTGACCCTCGGACTTACAACCATTTTTGTAAGTGCAGAAGGGGCCGGAAACCTCCGATTTACGTCCTCGGCCCACATTTATGACGGCGCACGGCGCCTACCATAAATGTGGGTTCTAGTTACAATGCCCCCGACTTGCGACGCTTCCTCTGAAACCAACCGCATCGCAAGTTGGGGGCCTCCTGTAGTTTAATATAGTGTAAAAGTGCACCCTGGGTGCTAGGCACTTGATAAATATAAATAAATGACACAGAAACTTGTGAAATAATGCTCAAAGGGCCGGGTTCTTCCTTCACTTATGCCCATGTTACTGCATTAAGTGTAGTGACTTGCTCAGGTGTAACAAAGGGCTTAATTTGACTCAAAGTTAACAAGTACTGTATAGTCAGAATGACAAGGCACTTGAAAGTCCTGCATTCATTTACAGGGTAGCATTTGGAAGGGGAGAGCAAGTTCGACCAAAACAAAACCATTACTATCAGATCAATTTTTAAAAAGGAAATGTTAGCACATAGAATACTTTCAATCCCTGTTTTGGTTTTTTTTATCTTTTTCATCTTTTGCCCATGCTGGCAGCAGAAAACAATAAACAACATAGACTGCAACTTTGAGATTCAGAAAAATCTATATAACAGGTGAAATTGAGCAAGCCTCTACAAGAAGGAAGTATTTGGTCCCTGTCAT
Source organism: Pelochelys cantorii (assembly GCA_032595735.1). Lineage (NCBI taxonomy): Eukaryota > Metazoa > Chordata > Testudines > Trionychidae > Pelochelys > Pelochelys cantorii. The sequence continues at coordinate 17,550,849 of CM064340.1, forward strand.
AACATTCTTAAGGAAATGGAACTTTCATTAATATCACAGAATCATAGAACTGGAAGGAATCGTGATAGGTCATCAACTATAACCGCAGGCACTCATGAGTGGACCAAGCAATATTTAGACTATCCCTGATAGGTATTTGTTTAATCTGCTTTTAAAAATCTCCAATGATGCTGTTTCTACAACCTCCATAGGCAATTTATTCCAGTGTTTACCCATCCTGACAGGATTTTTTTTTCTAATGTCCAACCTAAACCTCCCTTGCTGCAATTTAAGCCCATTGCTTCTTGTCCTATCATCAGAGTTTGAGAATAATTTTTCTCCTTTCTCTTTGTAACATCCTTTTAGATACTTGAAAGCTGTTATGTCCTCTCTCTCTCTTCTCTTTTCTAGACTAAAACCATCCCAGTTCTTTCAATCTTCCCTCATTGTTTTCTAGACCTTTAATCATTTTTGTTGTTGTTGCCTTTTCCAGTTTGTCCACATCTGTCCTGAAATGTGGCATCCAGAACTAGACACAATACTCCAGTTGAAGCCTAATCAGTGCAGAGTAGAGCGGAAGAATTGCTTCTCATGTCTGGCTTACAGCACTCCTGTTAGTACATCCGAGAATGATGTTTGCTTTTTTTGCAACAGTATCACACTGTTGACTCATATTTAGCTTGTGGTCCATGATGACTGTTAGCCCCTTACCACAGTCCTCCTTCCTAAATAGTCATTTCTCATTTTTGTATGTGTGCAGCTGATTGTTCCTTCCTAAGTGGAGTACTTTGAATTTGTCCTTGTTGAATTTATTCTATTTACCTCAGCCTATTGCTCCAGTTTGGCTAGATCATTTTGAATTATAATCCTATCCTCCAAAGCATTTGCAACCCCTCTCAGCTTGATGTCCCCTGCAAACTTTACAAGTGTATTTTCTGTGCCATTATCAAAGCAGTGCTTCTGTAGTGGAGCTCTTTGTAATCTCATAGACATTAAGACTATGAAGGACCATTAGTCTGATGTCCTGCATGTTGTTCTGCACACAGAACCTCACTCACCCATTCCTGTGATAGACACATAATCTCTGGCTGAGTTACTGAAGTCCTCAAATCATGATTTGAAGACTTCAAATTTTAGAGAATTCACCATTTACATTAGTTTTAACCTGCAAGTCACCTGGATTCAAAGGAAGACAAAAAATTCTCAAGGTTTCTGCCACTCTGGCCTGGGTTGGGCAATAAAATGGCAGTGGTTTGCCAGGGTTAGCAGCTCCTGTTAACTCCAGGGTTAGCCGCTCCTGACCCAAATCTGGTTAGCTGTTAGATTAGGGGTGGTCAATAACACAGCAGCAGTTTGCCAGGATTAGCAGCTCCTGTTGGCTGCAGCTTGCCATCCCAGCCAGTGGGAGTGGCGAGAAGTGGTGTGGTGCAGGACACTGCTTCCTGCAGCTCCCATTGGCCTGGAACAGCAATCCAAGGCCGATGGGAGTTTACTCACCCATACCTGCAGAGATGCAGGTAAATATAGCGGTGGGGGCTCACGCTGGCAGACTGGATTTGCCCACCCCTGCATTAGCCCCTGAGCATGTTGGCAAAACCCACCTGCCAGACACCTGGGAGAGAATTCTCTGTAGTAATTGAGAGCCCTCCCCATCTAGTGTCTCATCACCAGCCATTAGAAATACTTACTGCTGGCAGCTGCAGATCAGTTATATGTCAGTACAGGCAGTCTCATTAGACCACCCCCTCAATAAACTTATTAAGCTCTTTCTTGAAACCAGAAAGGGTTTTTTTTGACACTTGGAAGGCTCTTCCAGATTAATCTGAGGAACATGCCTACTTCATGTGAGGTAATCATTTACAAACTGCTGGCCCGGCAGTTATTTCTGTAACTTTCCAGGCATAAACAACAGTGCTAAAAATTACTGTATACATCAGTATTTCCCAGTTTTATTTGGCCACGGAACCCTTTTAAATTCAAGAATTTTGCAGAACCCCTAATAACAGTCTTATATGTGGAGCTGAAAAAGTAGACCACAAATAAGTAAGGAGAATAATAAACAAATGCTAAATAAGGTCATGATATGTAGATTAATCTGTCATAGTCAATTTATATTTGTCACGGTTAAATTTTTTAAATACAAGAAATCACGCGACTATACAGAAGTAAAGTATTCGCAAGAGCACTGCCTGTGCACTCCTATACAAGCATCTGGTTTGACAGCTGAAGCTTTAACTTTGTCAGATGCGGCACTAATATATTCGAATTCAGTCACTCATGTGATCCATGCTCCCTGAGAGTGAGTACGGGGATTTACAGTGGTATATAACAGGCAATCGCACCACTGACTGACTGCGTGCACAGAGCTGAGTAGTGACATCATCGTCCCCACTCTGTGGCTAAGCTGGCATTACAAAGGGACACTTATCGTGGCAAACACAAATGAAAATTGTTTCCAATAAAATTCATAAATGCTTAAATATTATTTTTTAAATCATAAAATGTTACTGTTCTCGTGGAACCCTTATTTTCACTTCGCGGAACCCCAGGATTCCGTGGAACACCATTTCGTAAACACTGGTATGCATAATTGTATTATATAGCAAGATATGCTCAACCTCTGTAGAAAAAGTCCCTTATAATAGAATTGCAATTTACATGTTGTAATGCATTGAAAAATGCTGGGCATTCCTTTCTATTGAAATTGTAATAGAAGTTTGTTATAAAAAGATTCTCCTATCCCTATATGTTGGTTGATTTTATTTTATTTTTTTAGATGGGCTGCTGTCATATTATCTTGTAACATCTGACAGAATGAGTAGGATCTAGCCAGGTCAAGCAAGGGAGTCTTAGAGTTTTCATGGTGCATTAGCATGCACTTTAGGGGTGTAAATTGTAGTGGATGCTAGCATGATGCACATTAATTAGCTCATATGGACACTGCTGGCACACACTAAAAAGATTCTTAGTGCACACTAATGAAGTCCCGTTTCGGTACTACATTAACGTGCACTAAGAAGTTGTGCATGTCAACATTTTAGTGCTAGGGATGTGAAAGATTAACCCTTGGGGGCTGAAATAGCTCCCTGCCCGCTATGGCAGGGAGCTGATTCAGCCCTACAGGGTCCACCGCGGACGGGGGCTGCTCCGGCCCTCTGGAGCAGCCCTTGTCTGCGGTGGGCCCATGCACATTGCAGCAGGGGCTGCTTCGGCCGCCCAGAGCAGTCCCTGTCCATGATGAGACTGGGTGCGTTGCAGGCAAAGTCTGCTCCAGCTAATGTAGAACAGCCCCTGCCTGGGCGAGTAAGGGGGGGGAGGGCTGATCCAGCCCGGCTGCAGTGGATTAGTGCAGTTCCCCTCCCCCACCCAGCCACCCCTTTAATTGATTAGCCAGTTAAACATCATATTTCACTGGTTAACCAATTAAACAGGATTTTACATCCCTAGTTAGTGCACCGTTCTAGTGCAGACAAACCAGTAGACACTGCAGGATTTGGGATATTAGTTTACAAAATGCCATTCTTCCATCTGAGTTAGGTGGGATTTTATTGGTGTGGTGGATGGGTCTGAAAAATGGGATCTTGACCGGTTGAGACTGCTGGCGGTCTCTGAGCACTTTTCGTAAGAGTTCTTGTGTTACCCTCAGTGTCCTGATCAAATTTTCAATTAAGCTAATTATGTCTATCTACCTAAATTCCCCCTGCAATTTTGATTTGGTCTGATAATCTTCACTTGTTTTCTTGAATGTTATTGTATAGCTTGGCTGTGCTTGTTTAAATAATTGTTGTGTTTCATCAGAGAGAGAGTTGTTTTCATTCCATTTGCAATTGAAGTGGTATTTGTATAGCGTTTTCATAATGCATTCCTCTGGAATAAAAGCTACTAAGTACATTTAATTGTTTACAGAGCATGATGAGAAAATAAAAGAAATGCCAGTTTAACAGGTTAATTTTTCTTAGTAGTTCTGTGCTCATAATCCTATTTAATTATAAAATTCAATTTTTTAAATACTTTCCATTGTTGAATTAAAGGGGTGGAAATTCATAATGACTAAATTAATTAAAAATGCTTTAAGTGTTGGAACTGGGTTCCCTATCATGCTAGGAATTTGGGGGTGTACGTTGGTTCCAAATGTCCAATTTTAAACACAACAGATTGTACAGAAATACTCTCCAGAGAAAAGCAATGGTAACTAAGATAAACAAATCAGAAGTTAAGTTCCTCTGGACTCTCATCCATTTTATTATGTGGCATATAAACAGCAAGGGTAGGTTATGGACTAACAGTTAGATTGGGGTGGAAAACTTCCAGCCTATAGGCCCCTCAGCATCCCCATTCCCTGCCAACCCCTCCCCCCCAGTTGGAACCGTGAGCATTGCCTAGCCCTGCCGTGGGAGGGAAGCTAGGGTGCTTGGCTGTCCACATGGCCCGTAGGCACAAAAATGGACGGACAATCAGGAAATCTTCAAGTCTGCCTGCCCCTGCAGCTCCCATTGACTAAAAATCATGGATAGTTCCCCACTCCTTAGTGAAATGAAAGGAGTAGTAGTCAGACTACATGGAGTCTGATTCACAGCTGCCCCACAGACTTTTGTGACCTTTGTCAAGGCACATAATCTGCTTGTGCTTCCTCACCTACAATTGATGGAGTTTGTTGCTGACTTGCCAAGGATGTTGAGAAACAGATCAACGTTGCAAATTATTTGTTATTGATCTTTTGTGATCGCTTTTGCTTTCCCATTATATTCTGCGAGCCACCTGACTGATATCAGGAAGCTGTTTCTGACTCTGCAGTGAATAGGGTTGACAATCAACTTGAAATAATGCCACGTTAAGAGTATCTGGGAGCTGAGGTCTTGTAAAAGGATTAGGTTTAACCCTTACCATAAAAAGCATGTTCTCCAACAGCTTTAGAAGACAATACAGCAAAAACACTCTGTGCCATTGCTTTTGAGTGATAGGGTTCATCATATAATGATTCAGTTAACCTTTGAGTATAGTGTTGCAGGTCTTGCATTAGTTACAACTCAGGGTGCGTCTACACTGCACTGTAGTTTTGTAATAACTAGCGTTATTCTGAAATAACAATGTGAGTGTCTACACAGCAATTCCGTTATTTCAAAATAATATCAAAATAATGGGCAGCTTATTCCGACTTCTGTAAACCTCATTCCACAAGGAATAGCTCCTCTTCCGAAATAGCTATTTCGAAATAAGGCATGTGTAGACGCTCCACTGCTGCTATTTCGAAATAGCCCTTCACCAGGGCCATTCTAAGTTATTCCTCCTCAGTGCCTCCTGGTGCTCTAAATCCAGATAGACATGCTATCTCATTAGGGGAGCCTGCCTTAGACTAATTTTGAGGCTTCCCTGCAGTGCGGATGCTCTATTTCGAAATAAGCTATTTTGGAATAACTATTCCGGAATAGTTTATTTCGAAATAAGCGTGCAGTGTAGATGTACCCTGAGAGTCTTAATTCCTGCAAGATTTCTGGACACTCATCAGGAAGCATGATTTCCTAAAGGCTGGCAACACTTCGTTGTTGTGACAGTGGTGGCTTTGTAGACCACAGTTTAAGAACCGTTTCCATACGCCACTAGCAAACTGAAGACTCCAGCATTCATGTATAGTGCTTATTCATGGCCAAACAAGATATTGGATCTTAAAATATCAATAATCTGATTGCTGTCTGGCCCATATTTTCCTACTTAAAGTGACTTATTGTTTTTAAACCACTGATATTTCACCAACTGAGAGTCTCTAAACCCTTGGAAAACTGCAATTTCAAGTTCGTCACATTTGCTTCTATTTCTCGCACTTCTCTTCATTACAGCTCCTAAACTGCTTTATTAACTGGAAGAAAAGCCAAGATAGTAATGGAAGTGGCATTTTAAGATTGGCTATCTTGCCATCTGCTTGTTTAAGTAACCCGTTGGCAAAGCGTATGAAAACTTTCAGTACCCATGAACGTCCAAGAAGTGGCCCTGGGCAGGTGATCAGAAGAAAATTTTAGTCTCTGGACATTCACAGACACAACACACACTGTAATTGGATAGCACATTGTGTATACACAGTGAAAGATCCATAAAAGCAGGTAGTGAAATATTACTTCATACAGCTAATTCACAAATATGATATGACAAGTTGAGACTAATCATTTACGTATAGCCTGCTTTTGCCAGTGATGCTATAAATGGCTCAGCATAATCTTTGGCCAATTGGACCTTTGCCCCATGTTAGTAGTAATGTATTTAAATAGATGCCCATTTCCATTGGTGGTTGTAGGGGGTGTGATGGGTGAAGGGGAAGATCTTTACTAATGTAGGATTCCTTTTTGGTTTAGCATTTATTCTGCAGTGGGTGATGATTATTTATTGGCGTATTTAGTAATCGTGAATTATTATAGATAGTTTGATGGATAACCAACTAAACCATTCAGTTGTTTTTTTGGCAGTGGTCACTTGCTCCATATTTCCAAGTTGCTAAATGTGCTTTGCTAAGATTTCCAAGCTTAGGCTCACTAGTTTTGTTTGGTGAAAGGAACATAATAGACTTTTCTTTTTGAAAAATTGTTTGCAGTGTCTGTGGGATAGATTCTGAGCTAGAGAAGAATTCAGTGAGTTGCAGTGTCAGGATGAATGCCCATTTGTTTCTGTGAAGACACTGTGCATTAGAACACAGAGTGAAGCTAAGCAATGAATTCTGGCTGAAAGAAAACTTTAAAAGACTAGCGTGTATTGCAAACTCCCATTTGTATTAGGGATGTGAGTGGGTAACCAGTTAACCACTTAACCATTATCCAGGAGCAACTTCTGGCCTGCAGCCCACACTGAGAGTCAGCAGCCTTGTGCAGGACCGGAAGTGGCAGCTGGGAAGTGGAACCCTTGCTCACCCTCCCACTCCACCCCAGCTGCTTCTTCTGACCTTGAATGAGGCTGCTGACTCCCAGCCCGCCAGCAGCCCAGTGCGGGGTCGGAAGCAATCAGGCTGAAGCACTTAACTGGTGAATTAATTAAATGGGATTTTACAGCCCTAGTTTGTATCCATGTATTGTCTGTTTCAGGCAAGACTGGTGACATTTACACTCATGTTGGATATGGAAATAGTCTAATCCACTCTTTAGTGCAAAACTAGGGATGTAAGCGACTAGTTGACTATCCCATAAGCATAAGCTTATTGGATAGTCAAATGGTGACTCAACTAGTTGCTTCCCCCCCTGCCGCTGCCAGAGACAACAAGAGGAGGGGGGGAGCAGGAGCTGGTGCTGGGGGGAGCCAACTTAAAAGCTGGTTCCTCCCAGCACCGTGTCTGCAGGGGCACAGGGGAGGTGGAGGCAGAGTGGGGAAATGGCGTGAGCTGGGACTGAAGCAGTCCCCACTTGTGCAGGTTCCCACTGTGGCACTTCAGTCTTTGAAATGTAGTAAGAGCCCCTGTGTCTTGCTACATTTCAAAGGCTGAAGTGCTGCAGTGGGAACACGGGGTGAGTGGGACTGCTTGAGTCCCCACTCACCCCGTGCTCCCTGTGGTGCCCCACCTCCTGGCTATCTCTCTGAGAGGGGGGACCGCCCTGTGGTGCCCCACCTCCTTGCTGCCTCTCTGAGAGGGGGGACCGCCCTGTGGTGCCCCACCTCCTTGCTGCCTCTCTGAGAGGGGGGACTATCTGAGAGGCAGCAAGGGCGGGGGGGGACACTAGCTGGTGCTGGGGGGAGCCGGCTTAAAAGCTGGTTCCCCCCAACACCGGCTCTGGGGTACTCCCCCTGCTGCTTCTATCAGAGGCAGTGAAGGGCAGGATGGGGAGGCTGCTGCAAAGCAGCCCCTGTCTGCAGGGTCCCAGCAGGGAGCTGGGCCCTCCTCCGCCCTGCAGACGAGGCTTCTGTCGCCAAGCAGCCCCTGTTTGCGGCAGCCAGGGCTGGCCACAGGCAGGGACTGCTTCCCCATCTCCTGCCTGCAGCCAGCTTGGCCGCAGCAAACAGAGGCTGCTCCAGCACCAGCCCTTGTTTGCAGTGGACAGGGTTGTCCACCGCGAACAGGGGCTGCTGGACTCAGCATGAGCTGGGACTGAGCAGTCCCGGCTCACATGAATACTGTGCCTCTGCATTTTAAATGTAGTAAGAGCTCAGCAGCTCTTACTAAATTAAAATGCAGAGCTGCAGCATGGGTGGCTCCTGGAGGTACCCCCACTGCGGCTCTGCATAGCGGTCCTATTGTATAGTCGATACAATTTGTATCAACTATACGATTAGCTCGGTAACCACAATTTAACATCCCTATTCAAAACACATAATTATTAAACACATAACAAATTATTAAAGTTTCATCAGCCTATTCAGGAAAAGGTTTTGGTTAATAGCAGGGAATGTCCAATTTTTTAACCCATTAGTCTTCTGATCATATTTTTTTTTTTTTTTTTGCATTTAATATGAGATATTTTCTAAGGGCCTACCAAGGTTAAAGAAGAAACTCTTCCAGCATCCTCTGTAACAATCACTATTATTGCATACATCCCATTACTTGAACATTGCATAAAAGGAAATAAATATTTCTGTTCTATATCTGGAAAGAAGCTGGACGGTGCATTCATATCTTTTTATTGCTTCAGTGACTAGGTAGAATCATAGAATAGAATACTAAAACTGAAAGAGACCTCGAAAGATCATCAAGTCCAGTCCCCTGCCCTCATGGCAGGACCAACCACCCAGATCATGCTTAACAGATGTGTGTCTAATGTGCTCTTACAAATTTCTAATGATGAAGACTCCACAACCTCCCTAAGCAATTCATTTCAGTGTTTAACCATCTTGACAGGAAGTTTTTCATAATGTCCAACCTAAACTTCCCATGCTGCAGTTTAAGCCCATTTCTTCTTGTCCTATCATCTGAGGTTAAGGACAATAATTTTTCTTCCTCTTCCTTATAAGACCCTTTTAGGTACTTGAAAGCTGTTATCATGTCCCCTCTCAGTCTTCTCTTTTCCAGAATACACAAACCCAGTTCTTTCAGTCTTCTCTCATGTTTTCTAGACTTTTTATTATTTTTGTTGCTCTTCTTTGAACTAGGGATGTTAAATGTAGATTAATTGGCTAATTGAATAGTTGATGCAATTTGCATCGACTATGCGATTAGTCGATAAGGGCGCTTCCACCTTTGAAGTGTAGCGACAGCCCCAGACTATTGCTACACATCAAAGGCAAAAGCACTGCAGGGCGCATGGGGCCAGTGGGGGACACAAACAGTCCCCCACTGGCTCTGTGTTCCCTGCGGCATTTCAAAGCAGCAGCGTCGCATGGAGTCCGCATCTGACCCCAGGCTCCACGCAGTGTGGCTGCTTTGAAGGACCCCTTTCTTTCCTTCTCCCCTCCCCCCTTGCTGCCTCTTTCTGATAGACGCAGCAAGGGGGGGGTGGGAAGCAATTGGTCAACGAGTGTGTCGACTAGTCATTCACATCCCTGTTTTGGACCTTCTCCAGATTGTTCACATTTTTCCTGAAATGTGGCATCCAGAACTGGACACAATACTCCAGTTGATCAGCACAGAGTAGAGCGGAACAATTACTTCTTGCATCTTGCTTACAACACTCCTGTTAATACATCCCAGAACACTCCTGTTAATACATCCCACTGTTAACTCATATTCAGCATTTGGATCCCTTTCTGCAGTACTGCTTCCCAGACAGTCACTTCCCATTTTGTATGTGTGAAACTGATTACTCCTTCCTAAATGGTGTACTTTGCATTTGTCCTTATTGAAGTTTATCCTATTTACCTCAGACCATGGCTCCAGTTTGTCCAGGTCATTTTGAATTATAATCCTATCCTCCAAAGCTCTTGCAATCCCTCCTAGCTTGGTATTATCTGCAAACTTTAAAAGCATACTCTCTATGCCATGATCTAAATCGTTTATGCAGTTTGACATTTTGAAATATTCAGGACCAGGTAACTTGCACCTAAGCATTTTAAAACAATTGCCTGAGAAAAGATGAAGTATTAATGTTGACTTTTTTAAACAAATGATGGATCAGCTGATATGTGATGCAAACAGCAAAGAATTCAATAGTTGGAAAGAGTTTAGCAAAAAGCTGCAAGAATGATTCATGGTCTGGTAACTTGACATGTAGCAGTGGTCTCCAACCTTTTTACACCCAAGATGACTTTTTAAATGTCAGGACAAGCCAAGATCTACCGTCCCATCCTTCCCCCAAAACCCTACCCCTTCCTTGAGGCCCCACCCTCTCTGTTCCCCTTCTCTCCATCACTTGCTATCCCTGGTCCTTATACACTCTCGGGGTACAGTTACACTGTCGCTTTTTTTCGGCACTGAAAAAAAGAAAGAAGAAATTTTTCCAACCTTTGGCCCGTCTAAACTGGGCCAAATGTCAGAAAACCCCCTTCATTTGGAAGCCCCCTCGTTCCTTGTGGAACGAGGAATAGAGGGGCTGCCGAAAGAACGTGTTTGCTGGAAAAACTCCTGCAGTCTAGCCGTACCCTTACTGGGTTGAGACAGGAGGTGCAGGCTCTGGGGTGTGAATGAGGGATTTAGGTGTGGGAAAGAGTGAGAGGTGCAAGCTCTGGGAGGGAATTTGAATGCAGAAGGATGTGGAGAAGGGGATGTTGGCTCAGGGACGGTGCTCCAGGATGGGGAGTGCTGGGCTTATATGGAGGGTTGGGGTGCTGAGCAAGCCACAGGCTTCTGGATGTGAGGGTGCAGGAGTTTGGGTTGGGGGTGTGAGGGGCTCAGGGCAGAGAGGTTGGGAGTATGATGGGCTCAGGACACAGATTTGCAGTGTGTGAATGGTGCAAGAGTGTTGTGGCAGAAGATTGAGGATGTGGGGGTGCAGGAGTTTATGGATGTGAGAGGCTCAGGACAGGTGGTTCCAGTGTATGATAGGCTCAGATTTTGAGTCGGTGCGGGGGGTACAGGAGTGTTATGATGCTGTGGCCAGACGAGGACTTGACCCCAATTGCGGGTTTCTTGGCCAGGCTTCATTTTTAAATAAAATATGTCAAACAGAAAAGGATTCAGCATTGTCTTTATTTATGAGAAGGGCGGGTAACCTGTTTTAAGTCAGGGGTCACTGGCCCACAGAAAAGTCAGTCAGGGCCACACAAGTGAGATACAAAAACACAACCTCTCAAACCTCACTAATGTGGCCCCAACTGTGCTTGTGGGTTCTGGGACGGGATTCTGGGGAAGGGTGCCAATGGGTGCTGGGGCAGGGGCCAGGGTGCTTGTGGATGCTGGGACAGGGTTCTGGGGAAGGGTGCCAATGGGTGCTGGGGCAGGGGACAGGGTGCTGGGGCAGGGTACTGTGGGGGTCTGGGTTGGGGGAGGGGAGAGGGACCGATACCTGGGGATCCTGCAGCTGCAAGCCAAGGCCCAGGAAGTGCATGGGCTGCTCCTCCATCCCCCAAACAGCGTCGCGGTAGCTGAAACTCTGGTCCGTCACACGCCTGATGCCTTCCTGCGCAGGAGGAGGCGGAGTCCCAACCACTGGGGCAGTGCACCCCTTGCTTCTCCGCTCCCCACAGCAGCGTGCGCCGCCTGAGCAGCTGGAGCCGGCACAGTCCCAGATCCCCACCCCCTCCCCTGCGCGCAGGAAGGCAGCAGGGGAACAAAGTCTCCAGCGCGCGATGGACCGGCGTTCTAGGTACCGCGCCGGCTGTTGGGGTAGGGGGGAGAGCAGCCCATGCACTTCCGGGACCTGGCGTGCAGCTGCAGAACTCCTCCCCGACCCCGCAGGAAGCCCGCGCAACCTCCATGATCCCTGGAGGTAGCATCAGCACAGCCTGCATCGTGGGGGTGGGGGGCAGCGAGGGGGGCCCCCAAAGCCTCGCGATCGACTGGTCAAGCCTCCAGGATCGACCAGTCGATCGCGATCGATGGCTTAGTGACCACGGCCATACAGTAAAAGACTGAAGCTGAATCTATTTAGCTCAGCGATGGGCAACCATGATTAATAAGTGGACCGCATGAGTTGCTGTCCTTCATCTCAGTTGGCTGCATGCGGCCTGTGCGTCCCCATCTGCCCCTTTCCCTGACAACTTCCTTGTGCACTGTAAGGGAGGGGAGCAGTAGGAAGTGCAGGACTCCAGTGCCTCAGTGCAGAGAGGCGTGTGGGGGAAGGGGACAGACTGGGGGACTGCAGGCTGCAGATTTAGCTTATCAAAATAAAACATAAGTGGTGATTTGATAACACTCTATGGGTACGCCTACATAGGGATAAAATATCATTAGCTGGCCTGTGTCAGTTTTTAGCTCCCTGAAGCAAAGTAGGATGATCTGGGTCAGCAATGGCTGTGCCACAGATCTTTTATCCTTGCATAAATGTGCCCTATATGTACTAGGGATGTAAAATATTGATCGATCAGTTAACCGGTTAACTGACTAAATGGGATCCTGGCCCCGAAGTGGGATCTCAGCCCAAACTCCAGTGCCGGGACTGGGACCCTGCTGGAAGCAGCTCCAGCCCCAAGAGCTTACTGGAGACAGGCTCCCAGCAATAGGACTTGGAGCCTGCCGGCAGTGACAGCCCCAGTCCCAAAGCTGGGGCTGCTGCCGCTGGCTGGCTCCCAATCGAAGCCTGCCAGCCAATCAGAACAACCTCTGCCTGCAGCCGGGGAGCTGGGCTGGGCCCGCAACAGACAGGAGCAGTACCTGCCTCTGCTGGGCCTTGTGGGGTTGGAGCTGCTCCAGTCCCTTACTGATTAACTGGTTAACCAGTTAACCATTGATATTCTTAATATGTACCTACATAGGGAGAAGATTTCTTTTACTAATGGGTTCTGTAATATGGTGGACAAAGACATGAAATGATCTAATGCCTGTAAGCTGAAGCTAACCAAATTTTGAGTGGAAATAAGTTATAGGTGTTTAACAATGAGGTAATTATTGGAACAATTCACTTAGGTATATTGTGGATATTCTGTCACTCAGGCTATGTCTACACTACGGCTTTTGCTGGAAGAGGCAATGCAAATGAAGCGCTGATTGGCATTTTGTCGTTCTTTATTTGCATAATCTATTCCAAGCCGTTTTTGCACAAGGTGTTTTTGCGCAAAAACAAGCAGTGTGGCCATGGCCGTTTTGCACAAAAATCCCTTTTTGCGCAAGATCCTTATGCCTCCCCAGAGGGTTTGGGTATGTTGATGAGGGGGCAGAGGGCTAGGGAAGGGAGCGGCTGGAGTGCAGAGGCAGGCTCTGGCCAGGAGACTTACTAGCCAACAGCCAAACCAGCTTTCCTGTCTTTCTGCCCGGCTAAGGCTTGCAGAGCTTAAAACCTTTCCCAGCCAGCCTGCCTGCCTGCCCACCCGGCAATGTGCTTGTGTGAATAACTGAGCTGAGGAAAGGGGCTGTGGTTTTTCTTGGCTGCCTGTTATTCAAATAGGCAGCTCCCATTTGCCAGTTTCTGGGCAGAAACCGGCAAATGGGATTGTGCTGGGCGTGGGGGCAGCTCCTGAAATTTTTTCCCCTCCCCTCCAGTTTTGAAACAGAAATGGGTCTCGGCAGCCGCATTTCTGAGCGGTGTGCAGGACTGTGGGGCAAGCAGAGGAGCCTGTCTGGGGCTCCTCACTGTCTTCACAGGCCAGATCTGGTGCTTTGGTGGGCCAGATTTTGCCCAGGCCTGCAGTAGTGGGTGGGTAGGCTACACAGATAGTAGAGACAGGGAAGAGCTAAACTAGCATGAGGTCAGCAGCTGAAAAGAGTTGCCCGGGCAGCGTAAGCCTGTTGGCTGGATGGATGTCCAGTGCCAGTCTGCACTGAGGACATTTCTTGTCCCTTTCTGGAAAGGGTGTGGTGAACGAAGGAGGGCTTGTGTGGGACAGGCGGAGGTTATGGAGCCTGAGGCACTGAAGAGGATAGTGAGGAACAGCCACTGTTCTCCAAAGGCTTGCATGCTGGATATTGCCAGCTCACTACATCCAGGCCTTTGGAGAATGGTGGTCTTACCCCTCTCTGATTTGTGGGTGGTACTCTGCTCTGGGCCAGTGCTTTTCTCCCTTCTGTTGTTCAGGCCTGCTAGTCTTTAAGGGTCATTAGTATTCTGCAAAGGGCAGTTATCAATAACTGCTGGTTACTCTGGAAGTTGCTTCCCTCTCTGGGATGCCAAGTTCTCCCTTGGATTGCTTTGTTCTCAGAGTATCCTTGGTGGGCAGGAGGCTCAGGATCCACTCTTTAACCCAGTGGTTTTCAATCTATGGGTTGTGCCCCAGTACTGGGTCATGGAATGTCACGCACTGGGTCTCGTTGCTGCAGGGGGGTGAGGTGACCAGCGGAAATGCTAAGGCAGCTCCCTGCTTGTCCTGGTACCACAGACTGTACAACAGGCCCGGCTTCTAGGTGGGGGACGGGGAAAGCGAGCATTCATCGCTCCACGCACTGCCCCTACTCCGAGCTCTAGCTCCGCATTTCCATTGGCTGGGAACCTGCTGCTGGCTGTTTCGGTGGCACAGCATGGTCTGCGGTGCCAGGAGAAGCAGGAACCCTGTCTTAGTACCCCGCTGCACTGCTGACCGGGAGCTGCTCAAGGTAAGTCCCTTCTGCCCAGCCCTAACCCCCCCCCCCTCCTCCCCCAGGGCTCCTTTTTACACCTCAAAGCTCACATCCTCAGCCCCACCTCAGAGTCCACACTCCAATCAAATTATGTCAGGTCGTGGGCATCAACAATTTTCTTCAACTGGGTCATGAGGAAAAAGAGTTTGAAACCACCACTTTAAACAATCTGTAGCATTTAAATCAGTGTAACTGTATGGATGAAGCTTCAGGGGTAGCCAAGTTAGTCTGTACAGGATAAACTTAAAAAACAACAAATGGTCTGGTAGCACTTTATAGACTAACAGAACATGTAGATGGTATCATGAGCTTTCATGGGCACAGCCCACTTCTTCAGATGACAAGCAGGATTTGGCCCTGCATCACAGGTGGAACTAGAATTAGAACTCCTGAGTTTCTGGCTACTAGTCCCATGCTCAGCCTGCTGTTAGGTTGCAGAGCTCCTGTTCCTTTTCTCCAAAACTCATTGGTCCTCTGTTAAATCCCTTCCACAAACAAACCTCAGCAGGGGTGAATGCCACAACTATTCCTGTGGAGGTGATACAACAGCTAGCTACAGGTGACTTGGCTTCCCTGCTGGCTTTGTTTTCTTTGGCGCTACTAAATAATTTTAAAAAATCCAAATAATATGAATAATGAAGGCTCCTTCATTCCTTACTGTTAATACATCACTGTAAGATTTAAAGTGCTTTAAGAATGCTTTATTAGTTCAGTAATATCTGATCAGCTTCCCCTGAGCTACATAAACAATTAATTATTACATGCCTTTGTTGTCTTGAGTATCTTTTTCCCCTCTTCCCCCCCCAAATATTTTTCAATAATAAGACTCAAACACTGGACAAAGAGAGAGCGTTTATTTGCATTTCTTCAAAGGGAAGTTCCCAAAAAAATCCCTATCAGAATTTTCTAGAGCTCTGCGTTCTTTGTTTCCCTTCTTTTTGCATATTTCCCCTGAGTGTGATGGGGGGGGTTACAGTAAGAACCATATCTAGAAATTCTGCTCCCGAATAACTGCTTATTCTGTACTCTTTGGATGCATAGTGGACAAAAAAAACATAGCATATCACAAACCTAGCTTGCATAACGGGGCACAATGGATACTTTGTTCTCTGCTGAGTGGAGGAAAATGTTTTATGTTAAGAGAAGTTTGCATTACAGTTCTCTGCATTTTGTCCCAAGACAGAAATCCAAGAATCTAATGGAAGATTTTTAAATTATCCCTTTCTGTTCTTTATTTTACTTTAATAGGGTGTTTCCATTGTCTTTAACAGGAGTTAGATAAGGCCCATAAAGGAACACTGTAACACTAGTTGTCTTACCTTAGTTTCAAAGAAGAAGAATCCCTTGCATTACATTTGGGGGTGGGGAAAAAGCACATGGTATGTGAATAATATTTTGTTACTGAGGTTATGTCTATACTGCAGCCTTCTTCTGCAAAAGCTTATGCAACTGAAGCGCGGAGTAGAATATTGCCACACTTCATTTGCATAATTAATTAGCAGCCATTTTTGCACAAGAGGCTTTTGCACAAAAAGGAGCTGTGTAGATGGCTCCTTTTTGTGCAAAACCCCCCTCTTGCGCAAGAGCCGTTCTTCCTAATTTTTTCAGGAAGAACGGTTCTTGCGCAAGAGGGGTTTTTTGCACAAAAAGGAGCTCCTTTTTGTGCAAAAGCCTCTTGTGCAAAAACGGCTGCTAATTAATTATGCAAATGAAGCACAGCGATATTCTACTCCGTGCTTCATTTGCATAAGCTTTTGCGGAAGAAGGCTGCAGTATACATGTAGCCTGAGGTTCCAAGTTTTCCAAGATGACAAGGAATTCACCCTTGCTTCAGAATGAGGCTCTGGAATCTAATTCTGCCATTTAAATTATCTTTGACAAAATTACATTTTTGGGGCCTAAACTGGTTGACTGTTTGTTTGGTGGGGGCTTTTTTGCTTTCACAGTGTACATTTTAATAATTACCATCAAGGTATTTGGATTAATCTTGGTTAGTTGAGAAGAAAAATCTAAGTGTATACTAATAAACTTTTAATGTTAAGGCTCACTCTTTTTCTCTTGCAGTGGAATCTGGTATGTGATGATGACTGGAAAGCTCCCTTAACTGCCTCCTTGTTTTTTGTGGGTGTACTGATTGGATCCTTTATATCAGGACAGCTCTCAGACAAGTAAAGTATATACACCAAAACATCTAGCTCTCTATCTTATTTTCTAAAAGCACACTTAAAAAGTAAAGTGAGCCAGGGGTGAATGCCTGACCTGTTCATAGTGTAGCAAAGTTACCGGTAATATTCTCTTAGGTTGGGCTGATGAGAAATGGTCACCAAAACACAGTGTTTGTAGCGCTGATACTAGCAACAATGAGAGCACTAATGTGAATTGACTCCTGGCATTTTTACCCACAGACTATCTAATCTCAGTGTAGACAGAGCCTTAGCCTACCATAAAATCAACTGCCCTAATCAAAGCAAAATACTATTATGGGGCTTTTTTTCCCAAAAGCATTTTTTCTATATTGCAAGCTTTTTGCATCTTATATATATATATATTTGCATCTACAAATGAAAACAGGCATAAATCATTTTTGGATAGGTTACATAGCACTCAGACCTCTCACTGCCTGATGTGTTGAGGAAAAATTATGGGCTGCTTCTGAAAAAAAAAATCAGGCCCAGTTTGTAGTGTTTAATTTAATGTGGACTATCTCTTGTTATGGGTACTTACCCTAAAGTGTTTTACTTTCTCTATGTCAAACTCCCTTTGTACAAATTTTCATAGATTCTATTGTTCCCCGAGTGGTCAAATTCAAGGTCTAACTCCAGTGGTTTGTGTTTTTGGAAGCTGGAAAATACGAGTACTGTTCACCAATTTCCACTAAACTGGCTTTTTGACTCAGCTGATAGAACTATGGGTTATCCTGTTTATCAGCAACAAAGTGAAAACAAAATGGAAGCATTCTTGTATTTCAAGATTTCAAAAATCTCAGGGTTTCAGTATCTTGCATTTCTAACGACAGTAAAACTCCAATTGTCCGGCATCCAGTGGTCCGGCACCAACTGGAATCCGGAAGTGCTCCGGCCAGCCGGACAATTGGAGCTGCTCCGAGCCGCTTCCCCAATTCCGCTGTTGCTGCTGCTGAAACTGACCAGCTGTGGACCTGGGGAAGCGGTGCGGAGCAGAGCAGCTGGGGTGCTGCTGGGTTGGTCCCACAGCGCCACCCCTCACCCCCTGCTCGGCGCCCGGCAGCACCCCAGCTGCTCTGCCCCAGGGCTTCCCCAAGTCCGTTGCTGGTCAGTTTCAGCAGCGGCGGACCTGGAAGTGGTGGGGAGCAGAGCAGTTGGAGTGCTGCCCGGTTGGTCCCGCAGCACCGCTCAGGTGAGGGGCAGCACTGCGGGACCAACCCAGCAGCACCCCAGCTGCTCTGCCCCAGAGTTTCCCCAGGTCCGCCACTGGTCAGTTTCAGCAGCGGTGGACTTGGGGAAGCTGTGGGGTAGAACAGCTGGGGTGCTGCCAGGTTGGTCCCGCAGCGCCGCCCCTCACCAGCACCTGGTTTGCCCCACGCCGCACCGTTCCCTGCCCAACACCCCCCCCCCCAGACCCATCATAGCCCCCCTGCTGGAGTACCTCCTGATACTCCAGCATATCCAATAATCCGGCACCCCCTGGCCGGATTTCTACTTTTCTGATTGAATAGTAGTACTCATACATATTTAATATCTGGTCTTTTGGGGCCAAGTCCTAAAGTTCTTACTTTGAGGAAGCACCTGCAAAGATTTAATAGTTTGCCTAAGTAAGGTATTCAGAATCCAGCCCTCTCTTCTTACAGCAGGGAGGGACTTCTGTTGCAGGGCTGTGTCGGAGTGTTCTCTCCTGCACTATTACGATATGTCTACACCAGGGCTGGGCAAATATGGCCTGGGGGCCGGATCCTGCTCACAGACCACCCTGCCAGGAACCTCAGGCACAGGCAACTGCTGTGGTTACTTTAAAACACAGTCCCTGCAGTTTTCTGCTCTGCAGGGCGGGGGAGTCTTCATGCAATCTTCCCCGCCCCCAGCCCAATCCTCAGCTCCTGTTGGCCAGGAACAACCAGCCAATAAGAGCTGACCTCAGCCAATCTCTCAGCTTCTATTGGCTGGATACAACTAGCCAATTGGAACTGTGAGATTGGCCTGAGAGACTGGGGCAGCACAAGCCTCTTCCCCCACCTGGAGTTGAGAGCCATGTGGAGGGAGTAATCTGTATTTTCAAGCATGCTGGACTGCAGCCGGCAGGGATCCCAGCCTGCCGTGGGGGTGTGCAAACGTGCTGGCTAGGAGACACTTAGGTAAACTCCTCCCAGCCAGCGCCTGCGTCTGGCACCCCAATCCCTCCTGTACCCCAACTCCCTCCCCTAGATCACCATCCAAACCCTCTGCTCCCCCTGCCCCAGGTGAAAACTCCCTCCCAGACCCTGTACCTCCTCCTATACCCCTCCTCCAGGCCAGAATCCTCTCCTGCACCCACACTTCTTCCCTGACTCTACACCCCATTTCCCTGACCCTGGTCACAACACCTTCCACCCACACACCCTCTCAGACCCCACACTGTCTCCTAAACTCCAGTGCCTTACCCCGTCAGGGGTGGCCCTAGACAAGCTGCCAGCAACTGGCGCCCTAGGCGAACCATGCAATCGGTGCCCCCACCTCCAAACCCCTCAATGATATTGCGCCACCATTTGGCGCCCCATTTAACTTGGTGCCCTAGGCAACCGCCTAGTTCACCTATATGGATGGGCCGCCACTGCCGTCCACGCTTCTGCACCCAACCTCCAACCTAGACCCTTCACCCCCTCCACAGAAAAGAGCGGCCCTTGACCACTTACCAAAACCTTGGAGTGGCCCCCCACCAATAATTATTGCCTACCCCTGGTCTACGCTGTGATAAAACCCCACTTCATCAAGTCTCAGAGTCAGGCCCATAGGGCTTCAAGTGTGGGGTTAAAAATAGCAGTGTAGACCTTTGGACTTGGGCTGGAGCCCAAGCTCTGAGACCCTCCCCGCTTGTGTTATCTTAGCATATGTTTACAGTGCAGTTAGGAACCTATAGCAAGCCCATGCCAGCTGACCCAGGATAAGGGGTTAAGTGCAGTGTGGGTGTTCTGGCTCAGGCTGGAACTTTCTCACATCACAGGGTTTGGGAGTCTGGGCTCCAGCCGGGGCCATAACACCCACACCACAGTTAAACAGTCCTGTAGCCCAGAGGTGGGAAACTGAAGGCCTGGGGGCTGAAGGTGGCCCCTGGCTTGCCTGGATCCGGCCCTCTAGGCTCAGGGCTCCCCTCTGGTGCGCCAGTCCACCCTCGCTGCCATCTTCCCACAGGGCTGGAGCACACTAAATCTACTAGCCTAGGCTCCACTGGCACTGGTGCATGAGGGGAATTTGAGGAATGTCTTTCTGCTTCTCAACTGGGGGGCCACATCAATGAGGATTTTGGTTTGCTTGCTTCTTGTGTGCGGCCCCCAACTGATATTTCTGTGGGTCAGTGGCTCCCCACCCAAAAAATGGTTCCCTACTCCTGCTTTAGCCTGAGTCAGCTGGCATGAGCCAGCTTTGGGTTTCTAATTGCAGTGTAGACACACCCTCAGAGTCCCAACTCCAGAATGAGTCTGAATAGCAACACTGCAATTTTATAGCCCTGCAGCTTGAGACTGACTCAGCTGATCTAGGCCATCACCAGCCCTGCTGTGTGGTGTTTATTGTACTGTAGACATATCTTTAGGTTATGACAATCTTGAAGCTAGATTGATTTTCCTTGCTACCTTAATGATTCCTAAGGAAACATTGCCGCGGAGCCCAGAAACACACAACCACTGTATAGTTACAGAGTATCTCTTCCAAATGTGAATGCAGTTATTGTACAGATCAGGCACAATGGACAACCACGCGCTGTCCTATGAGAAACTGGTATGGTATCATTTTGCTCCGGATTTCTCTGTTACAGTGTTTTACACTCTAGCGCATGGGCAGGCAGGATATGGCCCACAGGCCGGATTCGGCCCATCAAGTCTTTTAACCCAGCTTGTGGCCTGCCCTGTGGCAGGAAGCAGCACCACACAAAGTGGCTGCCCAGTGGGAGCCGAGAGATTTTGCTGGGGGTGGGGCAACACACAAAGCCTCCCCCTGCAGCACAGAGAGCCACATGGAACAGAGCAGTCTGGGGCTACTGGCAGGTAGAGAAGCCTGCTGAGAGTACTGCTGGCCAGGAGTTGCTTAGGTAAGCGCCTCCTGGCCAGAGCTTGCCTTAGGCACCCCGTCCCTTCCCACACCCCAGCTCCCTCCCAGACCCCGCCTATATCTCTCTCCCAGGCCAGAATCCTCTCCTGCACCCATACCCTTTCCCAGACTGTGCACCCCAACCCCCTGCTCCAGGTCACCACCTAAACCCACTACACCCTTCTCCCCCTCGCTGCCCCAGGTCACAGCTCCTTCCCAGACCCTGCACCTGCTCTTAAATCCCTCCGCCAGGCCAAAAGCCTCTCCTGCATCCATATTCTCTCACAGACCCTGCACTCCAATCCCCCGCCCCAAGGCACAAACCCCTCCTTCATCTAAACTCTCAGACCCCGCATTCTCTCCTGCACCCAAGTTCCCTACCCCGAGCTTCCTTCTGCACCCAACCTTTGTCCCAGACGCCACACCTTCTCCATGGAAAAGTATGACCCTTGATCACTTTCCAAAATCTTGGCGTGCCCCCCCATCCAAATATTATTGCCCACCCCTGCTCTAGCACCATATAGCAGTGTGCCTCATAAACAGCATTGTAGACATACTGGAATCTGCCTTCCTTACACAGAGCAGGCTAGTAGTATTCTGAGGCAAGAGTAAATGATGCAGCTCAGAATGGATTGGTGGGGAAAAGCCCTTTTCTAGTTCGTTTGTACATCCTTCTCCTTCTAGTGTAAGTCTTATACTGCACTTACATTGTGGTAGTCAGTCTCTTGACCAAGTTTCATTTTGAAGTAGGGTTACATGAAATCTGTGTTTAGCAGGGTTCCCTGCATTAAAGAGGGAAGCTAAGGCAACTGCTGATATTTACATAGCTAGACCTGGATGTGTATGTGAGGGTCAAAGCTTACCAAGAGGCTGGGACTAAAACTCCTTATTACAGTGCCTTACTACCTCTAGGCTTTTAGTGTCTGATTCTGACACCTTTACATGACCAGTACTCTGCTCCATGAGTAGCCTCATTGGAAATGAAATTAGGTTACTCATTCACTGCTCTGTGTAACTGAGTAAGGTTTGCAGAGTGGGCCCTTAATAGCTATAGAATTGCACAGGGTCAGGGTTTTTCTCCTGGGAAGACTCCACTTTGCTGCCTTATGTTTATTGTCCGACTCAGGAGCATGGAAGAGTCACTGAGACCTCATCTTTTGCATTTTGGCTATCATTCACTTTCTCAGTGTTTGCATTTGTCCATGCTCATTCCACCATCCCCAAAGAAAGACCCTCCCACCTCAGCTTCAGAAAAGTGTCTTAGGGTAAAAATGGCAGTGTGGCCCTGGCAGCACAGGCAACAGCTTGGGCTAGCTGTCGCATCTGTTGCCGCAGAGTACTCACCCAAGACATGGTCAGTGCTGCTGCAACCACACTGCTATTTTTAGCATGCGAGCCTGAGCAGAGCTAGCATGTGCCTGTCTGTCCATTCTGAGACGCATGTTCCTAGTTGCAGTGCAGACAGACCCTTAATTGCAGAACTTAAGCTATTCTTCTACTTTGGGAATGGACATTCTAGTGGCTCTGGAATACTTGTTTACTTGTGCTGCTTTCTGAGACTTTCCTCTTCATTAGAAACACTTCCTATCTGTTACTTTCATGACAGTTATTTTTTTCTGTAACCCTCTCATTTTTGTCTTTGTCCACCAAAGGTTTGGCAGGAAGAAAGTTCTGTTTGCGACCATGGGAGTGCAAACCGGCTTCAGCTTCCTGCAGGTCTTCTCTACCAGCTGGGAGATGTTTTCAGTGCTCTTTGTTATAGTCGGCATGGGACAGATCTCTAACTATGTGGCAGCTTTTGTACTTGGTATGTGAGTTTCTGTTATGCATTGCACATTTTCAATGTTATTGTCCCCTCACCCAGGCCCACCCTCGTTTACTAATGGCTTATTTTGGGGGGTGTTTCCATGTGGCACTGTTAATAACCCAACCTTATCAGCCATGGCTAACTTTTCGAGTCCATTAGTCCATTTGAAAAATTTTCTTTTAGTAAAATAGCAACACATCAAATAAAATGTTCTGTTTACCAAATTCTACAGTGAGCAAAGGGAGTAAATCAGAATAAGCCTTTGTCTGAAGCAAAGCCTTCCAGCGAGACGATGCAGTGAGATGCACACTCATAGTCATGTTGGTAGATGTGTAGGATGAGTTGTGCCCAGTTGCTCTTGTGAACTGCAGTTTGGATCCAAACACATGCAAATTGTACATATGATACTATCATTTGTAACTGTGATCAACATGTAAGCACAACTTAAAACTTCATAAAACAGTCTGTGATGAAAGTTAAAACTGTCACATGGATTCTGTTGTTGCATCAATTCTGTTTTAGCTAAGCGAAAGTGTCTGATTGGAGGACAAGTAAGACCATGAATATGTTAAAGAGAGATCTCTGAATGCTTTTGATTTAAAAAGCAAATCCACTGTCTAGAGCTCTGAATTTGTGGCCATAACAAAGCCCAGAGCAGCTCTGAACACAGTGTTTAGGTCACTGCTACAGAAGGCATTAAACATGGTTTGTTGGTGTAGGTTTTACCAGACCTAGTGCCTTTTGTTGTGGAGATTTTTGGAATCCAGAAGTCTTACTCATTGAGTTAAAACAGTTCTAGTGTCTAATCTTATAGTGTGTATTCATAAAAATACTCCCTGTGGTGCAGTATCAGGCCCTAAGCTAGATCTGGGAGCACTTCTTTAAAACAGGGAAAAACCCAACTAATATTTTACCAACATTTGTATTATGTGTGAGGAACAGTTTTGCTAAAAGTAATGTCAGTTCTTGTATAGTGATAAAATATTTGGCTACTATTATTTCTGTTAAATTCAAATGCTAATCATTACTCTCTTGTTTTGAACAGGCACAGAAATTCTTGGCAAAACAGTTCGTATTATATTCTGCACATTAGGCGTTTGCATATTTTATGCAATTGGCTACATGTTGCTGCCAGTGTTTGCTTACTTCATCAGAGACTGGCGGATGCTGCTTCTGGCTCTTACTTTACCTGGGCTACTTTGCATTCCACTGTGGTGGTGAGTGTAACCACATTAAAATTTGTTTGGCTTCAGAAAGTATGACCTATAGTTCAGCGGTTCCCAACCACTGGTCTGGTCTGGTAGGCTGTGAACCCCTGTCTGACAGGCTGCCACATGTTGCCAGGCCATACCCCCAGCATTTATTTAGTCCTGCCCAGTGTGAGTGGGGTGGCTGGTAGTTGGGACCACAGTGAAGCTGTTCCTACTGGGGGCTACAGTTGCAGCTCTGGCAATCGCTACACGGCCCGGCTGGTGGGGCCCAAGCGCCCTGCGTACAGCAGCTGACCAGGCCGACAGGGCCAAGTGCCCCATGCACAGCAGGTGCCCCGACTCCAGAAGGAGCTGCACAGGGCCGGTGATGAGGGAAGCCCTGAGCCCCTGCAGAAGCCACATGCAGGGTGAGGGGCAGCAGGCGGCCTCAGGTAACTGAAAGGGTCCCATAAATTGAAAGCATAGCACTTTGAGCCTCTCATCTCAAAACAAAACACAGCTAGGATTGCCAGATACCTTCATGAAAAATCCCAAACATGGCAGGGAAAAAAATTGGTTGCGGGAAAAAAAAAAGGTGGCTGGCAGGGGAGTGGGGACCAAACTTTTAAAAACCAGAGCCCAAACTTGTTGAGCAAAAAAAAGGATGCTGCTCTTTTAAATTCCCGTGCTCCCCCCACCAGACGCAGCAGGGGGAAAATGTCCCCACCGACCTTCCGTCTGAGAAAAACAGAAAATACCGGACATTTTGCATGTCCAGTATTTTCTGGGTTTTTTTAACTGGACAGAAGACACAATTACCGGACTGTCCGGGCAAAAACCGGACACCTGGCAACCCTAAACACAGCTATCCTGCACCCCTAATGTTCCTTTCTGATTTCACTCATCAAACTATATTAATTGGAGATAATCTTGAGTTATAGAGATCTGGGTGGCTAATCGTGCCCATCATTTCTGCTTCAGGCAGAAATTTCACAGGGCTATTTTATCTGCATTTCTGCCACCTGTGACAGTGACTTACAGCCACAATCTTGGTTACAATAACATGTATTGTGTGCATACACATACAATTTAAAATAACCTGTGACCTCTTAAAATTATAACAACAAATATGCAAATACATTGCCACAATGAATATGCAAATATTTCAGTGCCGGTCCGCCAACAGTTTTTGAATGAGTTTGCTGGTCCTTGGTATAAAAAAGGTTGGGAACCACTGCTATAGTTGACAGGGTTCAGACTTGAGGTTAATATAACAGAAATGTGGAATCTGGTGCAATATTGGCCTTTAGCAAGATGTTATGTTATGACTGAAACAGTGAGAGTGTGTCTGGTGTCATTTTTGGGGGTATTTAATAGAATCAGTGCTTTTTTTGTAACGGTACGCACCAGTACGGTGTACCGTCACCTTTTTTTGGGAGCACTCGCTGCTTTCCCTGGCACAGCCCCCAGCTGGCCCTGGGAGCACTCGCAACGTGCTGTCTCGGAGCAAGAGGCAATTAAAGGGGCCGCAACTGTATTTCGGCCTCGGCGGTTTTTGTTGGGTTTTTTTTGCTCGACAATTTTTTTGCTCGATATCTGGCAACCCTAATACCGGCACCTTTTTTTTACAAAAAGAGCACTGAATAGAATCATAGACTGTAGAAATCTTTGGGTTTCATATTTTCTGCCAGATTTTGCCACTGTGGTACAGAATTTTAAATTTCCTTTAAAAACTTTTAAAATGTATAAAACCACTTTTAAATTTAAGGCTGTCTGTGAAATTAAAGTCACATTCTTGTCTTAGTATCTCTGGATTTACACTGACAAAATTATGCTAGCTTCATACCAGTTGCTGAGATTGGAATCTGGTCTATAAGGGTGCATCTACACAGCACAGTTATTTAGAAATAATTGACGTTATTTCGAAATAGCAGTGCGAGTGTCTATACAGCAATTCTGTTATTTCAGAATAAATTCAAAATAACGGACGGCTTATTCCAGCTTCTGTAAACCTCATTCCACAAGGAATAACGCCTATTCCAAAATAGCTATTTCAAAATAGCTGTAGTGTAGATGCTCCACTGCTGCTATTTCGAAATAGCCCCTCCCCAGGTCCATTCAGACTAATTACTCCCCAGTGCTTCCTGGGGCTCTAAATCGAGGTAGTATGTCTACATTAGGAAAGCCTGCCTTAGACTAATTTTGAGGTTTCCCTGTAGAATAGATGTGCTGTTTTGAAGTAAGCTATTTCGGAGTATTTCTTCTGGAATAGCGTATTTCAAAATAAGTGTGCAGTGTAGACATACCCTAAGTGACGCAGAAACACCCAAGTCCTACCTACACTTAAAGTTGCCACCAGTAGCAGTGCATCAGTGGAGACTTAGGCGTGGTCTACACTACAGCGGAAGGTCAAATTCAGATATGTAACTTCAGCTACGTTAATTATGAGACCTGCTAAATCGAACCCCAGAAGATCGACTGTGACAGTGTCGATCTTCTGCGTAGATTAACATAGACCTGTGGTTGAAGGGGTCTGCAAAAAGTGGCTATGAAAATAAAATTTCAAATCCTCGAAAGGCATTGTTTTTCTGATCAATCAAAAGCGTGTAAATATCCCCACCTATAGGTCAAAACCCAACAGTGTTGTCATTACCATAGAAACCTATCGTGTCCTTTCTCAAGCACATGCAACATTATAGCTGAATTCTGTTCAGTCAATTTTCAGACTAAGACTTCTATGACTGGGAACTGCAGACCATAAGTTCAATATTCAATATTTAAATTTTTTAGGGATCTGCAAATGAAAAAAAGGTTGACAATAATAGACATAGACAGAACCTATAAAAATAACCTTAGTGCCAACATCTTTGGCCTATTTCCAAAACCTTACTTAAGAACCTTTGATAATATTAATTAATGAGGATGGCTCAGTTGTTGGCATTATCATTAAGCTAGAGGAAACTTGTTGCATTTTTATTTTCTGACAGGTAAGTTTTTGTTCTCTTTGCACTTTGGTTAATCACATATCTTTTTTAGCTTTTGCTAGAATATCCATCACTGTAGGGTCTGTGCATTCTAATGCCTTCTCTCCTATATAAGGTCTTATCTAGTGATGCCCAGTACTTTTCAGCTATATCTTTATATATGTATATGTAACTGCTAGCACATTTTATAGAATTTATCTTCCTGATTGCCCCACAAATCAGGCAGATAGATGCCAAAGAAGTATAAAAGGTACAAGATACCAGGTGCAAAATCAGCGGCCAAATTGAGGCTGTTTTACAAAAAGCGTTTGTGTATATTGAATCTCAGGGCCTTTGCCCACGCAGTTGGATAAAGTTCTAAACTGGTTTCCAGTGCTGTTTGGAAAAACTTTCAGGATTCTGACTCTTACAGTCCTGTCTCTGTGGATTTGTTCAGTGTTTTCCCCCTTGGGCCCCGAGGTTTAACTTGTTTATCTGTCTTTGAATTTTGTTTGGGATATTTTACACATACTTTGTTTATCTTTGTTCATGAATGGCGTATACTAAAGTAAATATTTGCTCATCAATTTTGTATGTAGTATTATCAGTCAAATAGCTATAGAAAAGGGGACAATTCTTCTGGAACCAAGACCAAAAAAAAAAATTCAATCTATGTGTGGTCTTTGCAGCTGCAGTTTACAGGACACTATCAGATCAAGTTTTATCCAATATTTAGATTTTATTTTTTTTTAAATTACTAGAAATGCTTCCATCAGATTGAACAAACGGTTCAAAACAAAGAAGCTTTACAGAATAAATTGTCTTTCTCCTCTGCATTTGCAGCCTGAATAATGCAGCACTGTGCTAGTTTGTGAGAACCAAATATTGAAGTTGATCACACTGCAGTTTCAAAATTAGGAACAGAATTAGAGCTTTAACAATTCACTTTTAATAAACACAGTTAGTTTGTATCATAAGAAGGAAAATATTTTTCTGAGGACTATTCTGTCATCACTGCTGCTGTCAGGCAAACAAGGAATAGACAGCAAGCCATGTTAGGTTCAAGTCCACTAGAAACAATGAGTCATCTCCTGGCACCTGACTGCATCCACTTTGCAGTAGGTTACGCTGGAGGCTGATCAGGGGAGGAGAGTAGAAAGTTGGTGTAGCTACTTTCCACTCAAACCCTCCTCCACCCAGAATCCTGTGCCTGGGTTTTGAAAGGCAGGCTCTAACCTAGCATTTTGGAGAGAAGGGAATGATTTGCTCCTGTTCCCACTGATATTTCACTGAAAGTATAATCAGACTAAGAAAGGCAGAACTAGGATGTTAAGTAGCATGTAATTGACTAATCAAATAGTCGATGCATTTTTGCATTGACTATTCAGTTAGTTGATAGGGTGGCGCTGCCCCTTTGAAATGCTGCGGTGGCATTTTAAAGGGGCATCTCCAGCATCGCTTGGATTCCGGGATCAGCTGGGACTCCCCAGCTGACCCAGGCTCCACATGGCGCTGCTGCTTTGAAACACTGGGCAGCGCCATACAGAGCCTGGGGCGTTGATCCCAGGCTCCGTGCGGCGCTACTTCTTTGAAACGCCATCGCAGTGCTTCAAAGCGGCAGCGCTGTGTGGACCCCGGGGTTGGTTGGGGAGTCCACAGCTGATCCCCAACTCCATGCGGCTCTGCCCCTTTGAAATTCCACAGTGGCGTTTCAAAGCAACAGCGCTGCTGCTTTGAAGTACCCCACTTTTCTTCCCCCCGCCCCCTTGCTGCCTCTATCTGATAGAGGCAGCAAGGTTGGGGAAGCGACTAGTCAACTATCCTGTCGACTATCCGATAAGCATTTGCTTATCAGATAGTCAACTAGTCCTTAACATCCCTAGGCAGAACTAGAGACCACTCGTACCTGGGAGATGAGCTGGGATTGAGGTTGGTGGAACATTAGTCAGAGAAAGACTGGACACAATCTGATTACAGAATTTTCCTCCACTGAATACTATTTTTATGGAATACAATAAGCCTAAATAGTCTACAAGGTGGAGCTACTTCTTTTCCTTGGTAGAAGGAAGTACAGTATTATAATTCAGTCTACTTTCTCTTGTGAAGCCAACTTGTATGTATAGGTATCTCATCCTATAGTGACATCTACAGTTATTAACTTACATGGATTACTGTTCAGATGTTACCCACCCACAGCACATAAGAACATAAGAACAGCCATACTGGGTCAGACCAAAGGTTCATCTATCTCAGTACCCTGTCTTCCAACAGTGGCCAATGCCAGATGTCCCAGAGGGAGTGAACAGAACAGGGAATCATCAAGCAATCCCTCTCCTATCACCATTCTCCGCCTCTGACAGAGACTAGGGACACCATTCCTACCCATTCTGGCTAATAGCCATTGATGGACCTAACCTCCATGAATCTATCCAGTTCTTTTTTGAACCCTGTTAAAGAAAGGTTGTTTGTTTTAAACCTGATAGTTATTAATTTCATTTGGTGACCCCTAGTTCTTATGTTATGGGAACAAGTAAATAATTTTTCCTTATTCACTTTTTCCATGCCAGTCATGATTTTATAGACCTCTATCATATCCCCCCTTAGTCTCCTCTTTTCTAAGCTGAACAGTCCCAGTCTTTTTAATTTCTTTTCATATGGGACCCGTTCCAAACCCCTAATAATTTATGTTGTCCTTTTCTAATGCCAATATATCTTTTTTGAGATGAGGCGACGACATCTGTACGCAGTATTCAAGATGTGGGCCTACCATGGTTTTATATAGAAGCAATAAGGTGTTATCTGTCTTATTCTCTATCCGTTTTTAAATTATTCCTAACATTCTGTTTGCTTTTTTGACTGCTGCTGCACATTGAGTGGATGTTTTCAGAGAACTATCCACAATGAAGCCAAGATCTCTCTCTTGAATAGTTATAGCTAAATTAGTGCCCCATCATATTGTATGTATAGTTGGGATAACACAGAGTCATGCACACAATTTCACACTGCCTTCGTTTCTTTTGATACAACATTTTCCCTGTACTTTGCAAGTTTGATTTATAGTTTAACTTTTTAGCCACTTTGAACTCCATTAACAAATTTTAATCACTTTTTCATAGTATGCGCTAATCTGCTTTTCATAAATGTGTGTTTGGGTTTTGTTTTTAATCACTGCAAGGTACAGTGCATTTAAACCTTTTATGCCTTTGGTGGTGAGATGTATGTGTGGCTTTGCAGCAGTGGTCGCTGTGGCAATGCAAACTTTGTTGTTCTGAAACTTGTTGCAGGGTTGTTCCAGAATCTCCTCGCTGGCTAATCTCTCAAGGAAGATTACAAGAGGCAGAAATCATCATCCGAAAGGCCGCAAAAACAAATGGTATTACAGCCCCAGATGTAATATTTGACCCTATGGAGGTAAACTTTCATGTGTATTAAAACTGTCTGCCTGATCCTCTGGTTACTATTTATGAAAATCCATTTCCAGATTTATTTTTGGGATTAAGGTAGTTCCTGCAACATCCAAGGCACTTTCCAAACAGATAAAGATGTAGTCCTTGCCCTCAGGAGCTAATAGCTAAGTGCTCACCCCATATCCTTCCTCTTCATAAAACTTGTGAACCTCCTGTTGTTCCCATTCCATGAGCATTCCAGCCAGAAGGAAAACACATCTGTGTTCTGCATTGTACCTACATGTGCAGTTTTGATCATAGTATCTTTAGGGCAGGCATTTTAACATGTTTCATAGTTTATTTGTTGCTCTGTGGCTTGTACATACCCTGCAGTAAGTGGAATATCTGAAATACAGTAAA
Organism: Pelochelys cantorii; assembly: GCA_032595735.1. Taxonomy (NCBI): domain Eukaryota; kingdom Metazoa; phylum Chordata; order Testudines; family Trionychidae; genus Pelochelys; species Pelochelys cantorii. The sequence goes on from CM064340.1 coordinate 17,581,396, forward strand.
TCCCCCTCTCCCCCCTGGACTTTGCTATTTTATATGAGAGAGCTGGCATATGCGTGCAGATTCTCACTTCTCAGGGTGCTGTAGCCTGGCCACATTGTAGAGCGAGATTCTGGAGATATCATATAAGATTGGGGTGGGCAATAATTTTTGAAGGGGGGGGTCACTTCACAAATTTCTGAAGTGGTTGCAGGCTGCCCCAGAAGGCCTTGGGCAGAAAAAGTGGGGCCAGGAGGCTTCCCGTGCTCCCCCTCTCACAGACCTTGATTGGCCTGGCGGTGGGGGGAGTGTATATAATTTTTGACCCTGTCCCCCAGTGTTTGGAAAGAACTGCCAGCTCTCCCGTCCCCAGGTGTCAATTGGCCTGGGGGTGGAGGAGTGGCAGAGCAGCTGCAGGCTGGATCATCCAGCGTGGTGGGCCGGATCCAGCACGTGGAGGCTGTCTTGTCCACCTCTGGGGTAAGGGATTGAGGTGTAGGAGGGCCTGTGAGGTCTAGAAGGGAGTTTGGGTGAAGGAGGCAGTTGCGACCTGGGGCACAGGATTGGGGTGCAGGGGTTTGGATTGTGACCTAGAGTAGGAGGGGGCTGTGACCTAGGGCAGAGGACTGAGGTGCAAGAGGGAGTACAGGGGTTTGGGTTGTGACTTAGGGCAGGAGATTACAGTGCAGAGGTTTGGGTTGTGATCTAGGGCAGGAGGGGATTGTGATCTGGGGCAGCAGATTGGGTTGCAGAGTCTGGGAGGGGGTATGGGCTCAGGCGGGGGCAGAGGGTTTGGGTTATGTGGGATATGGGAGTTTGGGGGGGCAGGGGATTGGGTGGAGGGAGGGGCTGGGGTACCAGAGGCAGGTTCTGGCCAGGAGACTTACAGTAAGACTCTTGGCCAGCAACCCAACTGGTTTCTCAGGCAGGAGCCTGCCTCACCCTCCACAGACTGCAGGGCTATGTGCTCTATGAATAAGAGTCTGAGGGGAGGGAGTGGTGGTTGTGTGCTGCCTGTTTTAAAAACAGGCAGCTTCCATTGGCCAGAAACCAGCCAATGGGCTTGTGCTGAGGTGACAACAGCCATGAAGAACCAATTCCCCCACCCCACCGGGCTCACAATTTATGAAACACAAATGGCCCCGCAGCTGCTTTTCTGAGCGGCATGCGGGGGCAGGGCGAGCAGGGGAGTCTGCCTGAGGCTCCCTGCTATGTCTGTGGGCCAGATCTGGTGGCTTGGTGGGCCATATTTGGCCCACAGAACGTGTTTTGCCCAGGCCTGTATAAGATGGACTTTGCTTTCAGATTTCTCCCCCGCCCTCCCCAGCCATTGATTTTTTGGATGTAAAGATCATTGTTCTGGAGCAAGATGTAAAGCTCCCTCCTCCCCCTCGGATCATGAAACAGAATGAGAGTGCAGATAGCACAGTATAGGCAAAATCTGTCCTTTAACTAAAGGGATGAGTGAAAACCCATGGACCTCCAGGTGCTTCTTAGGACCATTCCTAGAGAAGGAGAGCCCCATTCCAATGATTTGAAGACTTTCCCTCAAAACTAGACTCTAGCTATTTGTTTTACTGTTCTCTAGTATGATATTGCTCTGGCCTTGTAAGAACTGTACTTTGCTTGAATAGGCTCAAATCCAGTCAGGTTACAGAGCTGTGCTACAGCCTGCATGGAGCCTTCAGTCTCATGAGATTTCCAGTTATCTGTGCCTTCAGAGTCTTCAAATCCCATCTCTGACACCAGAGAGCCTCTAAACGTTCTACTGACTTAACACACAGCAATACAGTCACAATCACCTCTGCATTGCCTTGTAACTGCACCACAAATATCACCTGGCAAAGTCTGCCAGTGTCACTAGGGGGCTGGCGCTGAATGTTAATGGGAGACACTGTAGCTCCTCAAATTGTAATCACTTCATGGCATGGACTGGGTCTATCTGTGTGCTTACATAGTAGGGATGTAATACTGTAGCTGGTTAATTGATTAACCAATAAATGAAAGCTTATCGGTTAATGCTACCGACTACATGCATTTCTCCCTTCCCCACATGCCTCTGCCAGTACATTTTTTAGAGGGCTGACTAGCAGTCTGGCTTAGTCCTGGCTCGTGCTGGGTCCTGGGAGCTTCCCCCGGCTACGGTTCTGCAAGGAAAGTAAATTAGGAGCCAGTGAGCAGGCAGCCCGGCTCAGTCCCAGGAGCTATCCCAGCTGTGATTCTGCAAGGAAAGTAGTAATATTGCAGAACCACAGTGGGAGGTAGTTCCTGGAACCCAGCACAAGCTGGGACTGAGCCAGATTGCCTGCCTGCCAGCTCCTAAAATATTCTTAGCGCAGAGCTGTAGTGGGGGTAGTTGCTGGACCTAACACAAGCCAGGACTGAGTGCTTGCAGTGCTAACCTTTATTGATTAATCATGTAGTTGAGAGAATTTTTGTCAACTACACAATTAACAAATTACACGCTTCTTAACATCCCTATTAGATAGTGCCCAGTCCAACACAGTCCTGATTACGGGCATGGCCTCTGGGTACTACTATAATTAAATATATCCAAGCTCAGCATTTCTCTCACAACCCTTTAGGATGGAGTCATTATTATGTACCAATTTTCTCACTTTATTCTTCCTTCTACCAATATCCCTCCTTCCCCCCGGAAGTTTTCTTTCTGTCTGAGCTGTTGCTGAAACAATGTAGAATTTGAGATGGGAAAGGCATGTTAATATCCACACTTGTCTCATTTTTGGAGGTCACTCAAAGGCCATTTGGGTCCCAACGGTGGCCCTAGAAGATGAGGGATTCCTGGACTCCGTTCAGTTAAGGAGGTGCAGGGTTTCATATGAGAGGGTTACATTCAAAGTATCATATCTGTCTCATAGCAAATGGGTAGCAGTCTCGGCCACTCCCAAACCTTCCTTCTGGGACCTGCCCTATGGAGGATTCTGTTGTTTGTGTACCCAACTACTAATGGGCAGAGCCTTTTCTCACAAATAGCAACTGTTAAAATTTACACTGTGTTCCTGTTTTTTAGTTTCCTGTTTGTTGATTTCTTGGCAGCTACCCCTGACTAAACTGTATACTGCATAAGAAAGATCATATGATTTATGAGAAAGGGTTGGGAGCTGTACTGCTGCCTGCAGTTGACACTGCAACTTGTTTGTCTTTAGGGGACAGCTTGTTTTCAAGAAGACAAAGCTCTAACTCTTAATGCTACTAAAATGTCAGGCGCTTTGTAAGGGACAATGATTTATAAAAACAAAGATATCTGTGCAGTGATGAGGCGCCAGAATTGGGGCTGCAGCCTGAGCCTTAGTGTCTACCCCACAGTTAAACAGCCCCTTGAATCCCATGAGCCCAAGTCAGCTGAGACAGGCCAGCTGCAGGATTGCTGTGTAGACTCACCCACAGTAACTTCGTCAACCTTATTGAAAAGCTGAATTCACAGTAGCTCGGATACAATTTACAGCACATTGGTGAAGCATTTTTGGTGCTGGAGGGTAAAGTTTATAACTGTTATTGACATTAATAATTCTTATTCATGCAAATAATTCATTTCAGTGGGACAAATTTTGTGTATAAGGTTTTCTCACATTGGAGACAGCTTTGCCACAATTTTTCATGTAGAAAGTACTTTACTCCATTGAAGTCAAGGGAACTTATTTCATAGTAAGTTAATATTCTGCATGTAAGGGTTGCAGATACAAGCCCAGTGAGATTGCAAAATTAGTTACTATCTAACTTTTTATAATTTATTAGCCAAAAAGTCCAATGCTGCAATTAGCTCATAGGAACTTGATTTGCTATTCGATATTTTATACATTCTTACATTGAGAACTAGGGAATGCTAGTGTGTAGCTACTGTTACAACATCCTCAAAGATGGCACATTTCTTACATTCTCTGCATGTGCAAACCTCACATTTATTAACATGCATCTCTTTGTTTTGGCTGCAATTTAATCTCTGAATGACCTAGCTCAAAAGGATGCAGGCAAACAAGATGATGTATCCTCAATTCTTAGGAATCAGCTTCTTGTAAAAACTAGAAATGTAGAACAGGGTGATCAGGAAGTTGGGGCGGTATATTATAATATGAGATTGGTCAGACGATAAAACCAGTGGTTGGTTTGTCTAGAACCTCTTGATTGTTGATTTGTGTGGATGAAAGTAGTGAATATTGCACTCCTAATGTAATCTAATGCTCCAGGAGAAAATGCTTCTAAGCAAAAAATTCTGAAACTTACCATAGCAGACTGTATTGTAACATCATCTGCCTAGTGCTAGTTAAAACTAGTGTTTGAAAAGTAGTATTATTAACAAGATTAGCAGTTTCCAAGAACCAACATAAATTCTGTCTCTTTATGTTCCCACTTAGAATTTGCTGTTCTTAACCTTTTCAAATTTAATTTTGAGGAGGCAGGAACCCTCTCCACCAGCGGTGCGGAACCTTTTTTCAGACAGGACCACTGACCCACAGAAAAATCAGTTGGGGGCTGCACACAAGTGAGAGAGAAAAAACCCCATCCCTCACTAGCGTGGGCTCCCCAATACTGGGGGGGAGCCCCAAGCCTCAGGGGCTAGATGCAGGTAAGCAGGGGGCTGCATCCGGCTCCAGGGCCATAGGTTCCCCACTCTTATTCTACACAATTGTTTTTGCAGGCCTTCACTCAGTGTTAATTTGCACTTATAGAATGACTAATATGCAAATAGTTCTTACTGCTGTTGTAGAAATGGAATTCTTTTCAAACAAAACATAAATTGGGTGGATAAAAATCATGATTTCCATATTGATAGTTCTTTACTTCTCATTTTATAGTCTTGAATTGCTAAAGTGGATGCTAGTCCTTATTTCCTTAATTGGGTTCCTAAAAAAAAGACAAGTCCAGCATCACTATTACTGTGAGATCCATACAAACTGTGACATGAAATTGTTAATATAAATATCTTGTGCTATATTTCCAACCAACATCATCTTATGATATATCAAATATCCACAAGTCAAGGATGCTGAAATGCTTCCACTGAACTATACATCTCCATCAGAGTTTGCAATTTGAAATCAATGAGATCCTAAGTCACTTTCATGCTTTGGAAAATCCCTCCCTTACATATTTAAATATAGGTTTAGGAGCCTAAAGTTAGTCAAAAAATAAGTTAACAAATAACTTTTCATTGTTAATACTGAAGCAATTTTCTTTTGGAGTGACAATATTTGTATGCCAATAAATGAAGTTTTTAATAAAAATAGAATTTTAGGCTCTGATCCTGCAAACTGATCCTGCCTTTGATCATGTAAGTGTTTACATGATCAGACTCAACTTTCAGTACTTTGTCTCTTGCTGATAGCAGTTTTGTTAAGAGACCCTCCTATAATGACATTTTATAAATTAATTATAAATTTTAATTTAAAATTGCTATAGCACAATTTTTCAAATAAGCTTTACAAAGCCTCATTCAGATTTAAATCAGCGATTTTTTTTTAAATCCCGTGATTTTTAAATCAAGGAATTTAAACCATGTACAAGATTACTACTACTCTTGGTTAATTATCCCCACTGTTAGAATGTGTGCCTTATTTCTAATCAGCCTGATTTAAATCTTTCTAACCTCCTGTAAGCTGTCCTAAAGCCTCTTGCTCTTGAGATGTTTACTGCAGTCCATGTTGCTCATTAAGAATAAATATTTTATAATATAGAATTGGCTCAGTGACAATGTGTCCGTGTATTTTTTCCCAGCTGCAGGAAATGACTTCTCAGAAGCAGCAGACGCACACCATTTTGGACCTAGTGAGGACCCAAAATATCCGATTTGTCACTATTATGTCAGTGATTCTTTGGTAAGCAAAATATGATCTTAGAACACGCGAGCACAAAGCCTGCTGAATGCTAAGCACATTCTGTCAGAAAAAGGAGGCACAAAGTTATTAGTATAAAGTTCAAAGGCTGATAAACTTCTGGCTAATTTTTACATGATTCAGATTAATTAGGTTGTTTTTTTATTTAAGGATTACAATAAGTTACTTTTTTTAGTCACCACAAGATTTGTGATAGGAGCAAATATTGACCAGTATCGAATATTGACCTGTGTAGTCCTCTCTGCTGCCATAGTAAGAAGTGCATTGCCCATTCTCCCCCCGCCCCAACTTCACTCCCAGCAGACACCGTAGAGTCTCTCTTAATTTCTTGGAAAAAAGCTGGCTAGCATCTTCTGCCTTACAAACGGTGTGCTCTGTGTGTTTGGGGTGTTAGTACTGGGTATAGTATAATACAGGGGGACTGCAGATAAAAGGTTACATAACTTATTACAGATCTCAAACTACATGAGATGATGAGTCTGTTGCCTCTGAACAAGTGAGAGCCCCCAGATCCAATCCCTTTGCCAGACCCTGAGAGGTGGGGCAGAAGTTTTAGGTCTGATCATCACGTAGTGTATATAGATCCTTCTACAAGCATGTTCTTTAAAAATCCATATCTGAGTATCACGCTTTTCCAACTAGGGATGTAAAATTCCATTCAATTAGTTAACCAGTTAAATGTTCAGTTTAGCCAGTTAACTGATTGAACGGGGTTGAACCGGGGGGGCCACTCTAACCCATTTGGGCTGGAGCGGCGCCCCTGCCTTCCACAACCGGGCTGGAGTGGGTGCCCTGCTACAGGCAGGAGCCACTCCAGCCCAGCTGCTTGTGGCCCTGCGTGGGGCTGGCAGAGCTGGCAGCTCCACATGGGGCCAGAAACGGGAGCTCTGTGTGGGAGCCCAGCAGGATTGGAACAGATGGCCGTAGGTAGGGGGCTGTTCCCCAGGTACCAATTAACCATTACCATTAGCGGCTGCTGCTTACCAGGTACTGGTTAACCGGTTACCCATTAACATCCCTATTTCCAACATGATGGCCTTATGCAAACTGCATTAGTGAGGGAATCGGGTTTAGATTAGATGATGCTTTGAGCTCAATAATAATTTTGAAAAGCAGAGATTTAAATGTATGGCCCAGCAGCTGGGAATTCAGTCACAGGATTTAAAGGGATAATTTCCTATCAGAACCATTCTTCTTTCCCATTAGATTCTGCCAAACAATTATTGCTTATAAATTATAGCTTAAGCTGCCAGGTCACACCAGGAAATCGGCAAAGCTTAGATATTTACTTAGTCCTGAGGCTTTTCTTGGTATCATACAGAAGGCACGTTTACATCTCCACAAGTGCACAGATAGCTTTTTATTGTTTTAAGCAATTGAACCATGAGCATTTTTTTGCCGGGCATAAACCCAGCCAGAAACAGATTGCCTTTTGATTTGCAAACTCTTTGGTTATTATTACACGTGTGCAGTTAGCATTGTAAGAGTTTGACCTCCTTGAGGGCTCTATGCCTTGATGAAGGTGAGAGCTCTGTGTCTCTGTGATTCATTTAGAGATTTCCCAGCCCAATAGCTATGACTTCATTTCTTGAATGGTTGTCTCTTGTTGGTGAAATGTAACCTCCCCTGCTCAATGTGTCTCAAGATATCCTAGTTCCTTACAATTGTTGTTTATAGTAGTTGTTACAGAGCTGCAGTGAAGTCCCACTTTTCTTTTTCTGAGTACAGTTCTCTCAGCACAGAAAGATGGAAGAAGGGAAGACTTCTCCCCTTCCATGTCTCCAGCTAAAACATCGAATGTAGGTCTCATTTTAATTTTGGAAACAGACTGAGTTCACTAGTCTGGAATCCTGACTTTCATATTAAGACTACAATTATTTAGTAGTTGTATTATGATTATTGTAATCCTTCTACTATGGGTGCATCTTGACTTAGTGCAATCAGAAATGTTCAGATGTGTGTTAGAAACTCTCTATGCCAGCAACAACCAGAAGTTCTTCAGAGCATGTAGTGGGCTCTGTCTAAAAGTGACAAATGCAGGAATCATTTCGTAGGTCCATATTGGAGAGAAATTGATATGGGCATGTAGTCAGTTAAAAATGTCAGAAACCATGTGTGGCCACTGTTTCCACTGGAGCAGTAGTGAGGGTCAAGTAGATTGAGCTTAGATGGGCTCATGCATCAGCAGGGCTAAGAAATGTCTCTGGAATCATCTAGTCAGATTGGATTCATCTGTAAACTCAATAGGAGGGTTGGGTTTTTTTAAAGTTTCTTTAAAGTCAAGAAAAAACAGGTAAATTCAGTCTCTAGAAGGCCTTGTCTGAGTCTGTTACATCACTGTGTTCAGCAGTAAATCTACCTGACACAAGCTTCAAAGCTGAGAAAGTCTAGTAGGTACTGACATTGACATATTTTGAACAGTAATTGTGTGAGAGGCACTTGGCTGTCTGTAGCCATAGGAGGCTGAGAAAAAGCAGGAACCAGTCTGTCTGATTGATTTTTCTTATTTTCTGTGTCTTTCAGGATGATAATCTCTGTGAGCTACTTTGGCCTCTCACTTGACACTCCTAACTTGCATGGAGATGCCTATGTAAATAGTTTCCTCTCTGCAGTTATCGAAGTCCCCGCCTATGTTATAGCCTGGGTGCTTCTCCGAAATCTCCCCCGACGGTATTCGATGGCTGCTGCGTTATTCCTGGGAGGCTGCGTCCTTCTCTTCATTCAGCTGGTTCCTGCACGTATGCACTTTTTAGCTGATATAAACCAGACTTTTTTAATGGTTAAATTCCACTGCCTAGCACTGGGCAACCATGTGAAATATTGTGGAGGAGAAGACCCTTTAGCCCAAGTTTTAGACCAAATGCAGATTCTCCTTACCCATCCTTGCCCTTTCCTTCCACCTCTGTTAGCTGCTATATAGGAATGTACAAGGAATGTGTCCACATTAGAGTTGCAGGTGTAATTTTCAGCTCATGTAGATTTATCTGGGCTAGCTCTGATCCTGCTATATGCTAAAAACAGAAGGCCAGCCCTGGTAGCACATGTGGCAAGACAGGTTGGTAGGATGGTATGATCATGTCTGAAACCCTAGTTCTATACTCAGGGTAACTAGCCCTTCCTGCCACTTGCCACAGTTGTACTTCTTCAGGACACTAGTTCAGTCAGAGCTTGCACAAGTATGTCTTCCTGAGGTGGAAATGACACCTCTGGCTCTAGTGTAGACATAACCAGACATATTCCTAAGCCTTTTTTTTCTCTAAAAGGTGATTAGTTCTCTTTATGGTCTGTTAAAATTCAGACTCTAGCCTGGTTTTGCCCTGGAATCTAATAAAACCATGAAAGTTGGTATAATCCTGCAGAACTTTTCTACAGAAGAACCAATTGTCAATAAAGTTTTTCCTTCTTTGGTCTCATTAAGGACTTGAATTTCAGGAGATCTACTGGGTAGCCTTTGTGATAAATAATAAAAAGTACAAGTATAGTACTTTTAAAAAAGGTGAATGTTTATTAACTTAAAAAAAATGTGAAGGAAGGTATCATATACTCAGAACCCCACCATTAAGTAGCTTTCTGCTAGGTGTACTAGAGGAGATAGACTTCTACTATGCATACTAGAGGTGGTTACCATACTGATCTGTTGATGGCTTTCACCATGTGCTTAAGACTTGGTGTATGAGCATGTTACCACAAATCAAAAAATAAATAAATGAAAGGAAGAACTCTTGCTTATTCTCCATGGGTGACAGATGCATTATATTGGTAGTTACTCCTGGCATTTAAACTACCTGTACATTGTTTTATTACAAACGCTCATCCCACTAGCTAGGGTAAAACCAGAATTCTAGAAATACATTGCCAATGTGTTTCTCATTAAATTGTCTATCTGTTCTCAAACTATAGGTGGCAGGACTGGATGACCTTAGGAGAAAGATGGTTTCATTTTATTAAGAGCCTTTATATTAAAATGAATCAACCAAGAAACTCCAACACTAGAATTAAGATGACCAAAAAGCTTGTTAGTTTTTCTGATATTCTGATTGGATCTCACTTTCAGACCTTCATATCCTGTCCATTATCTTGGTGATGCTGGGTAAATTTGGGATTACATCTTCCTTTTCAATGGTTTATGTTTACACTGCTGAGCTGTACCCTACAGTCGTGAGGAATATGGGAGTTGGAGCTAGTTCTATGGCCTCCAGATTGGGCAGCATCCTCTCGCCTTACTTTGTTTACCTTGGTAAGATACCAGCTATTTCTCTCCTGCCAAATTGGCTAGTATGAAAACAAAATCCAGAACTGAGTCAGAGGCTGCTTTATAGCACAACACAAATACTATAATAGAATCACAGCTGCCTTTATTCTTTTCAGTGGGTAACCTGAGCTCCCAGAAGGCATTTAGAAATTGTCATGTTGCTCAACACTTTGTGATTTGGAAGTGTAAAATTTCGAAGAAATTTTGACCGTATAACAAGATCAGTATTTGGCCATTAGTTCCCTGAAGAAAATTTTTCTTCAAAATATCACTGAGCAATGATCCTCCCTCACAAAGTGTCTACATTTTAGAGTATTTCTTCACTAGGCTTCTGAGTTGACATCTTATCAGGATAAATGGGGCAGTTCACTGTTTTCTCTTAGCTTTTTTTTTTCAAGCTGCCTGGAGACTCAGGGAAATGCCACTTATGAATGATTTTTTTCTATGTAAAAGTTACCTTTGCAATTATGTGTGCTATAGGCGTAATATTTTTTAACGAAAGCACAATGGTACAGGTTGTACCTCCTTTAACTGGGACTCTCTGGTCTGGCAGCAGTAAATCACGGATGTTCCTGGATCACAGAGCCCAGGTGTAAGGAAGTCGGGCCACAGGGCAGGAGCTGTGGGGGGGGGGGTGCGACTCAGCCAGGAGCTCCATGTGAGGGAGGGGAGGGTGGTGCAGCAGGGAGTTCTGGCCCCTGCTACCAGACAGTAGTGGGGGTTGGCAGCGGCAGCAGAGCCCTGGCAGTCTGGAAGCTCCAGCAGCTGAGGCAGCTGCAAAGTCCTGGCAGCCGCGGAGCCCCAGCCACTCCAGCAGCCATGGAGCCCTGGCCCCGGCAGCCACTGAGCTGCAGTCTGGGAGACACAGCTGGGCAGGCAGCAGCAGGGCTTAGCTGGAGTCCTAGCCGGGGGGGCAGCATGGGCCATGTTGGGAAGGACCTCCCCTTGTTTGGCAAATCCCCTTATTCGGGACCACTCAGGTCCCGAGGATGCCGGATGAGGGAGGTCCAACCAGTACTGCAATTTATACAGCTGTATGTTTACATTATACTAAGGACTCAGATGTGAACCACGGGTTCATCATGGTGGTGACATATACCTGTTGGCACGTCCTGTGTTCTTTTAGGTGCCTATGACCGATTCCTGCCTTACATCCTTATGGGAAGCCTCACTGTGCTGACAGGAATCCTTACTCTGTTTCTCCCAGAAAGCTATGGCACACCTCTCCCAGACACCATAGAACAGATGCTGAGGGTTAAAGGGTAAGTTTTACCTTCTGATCTTCTCTCTTAAGGAAACTCTACCATCCCAGAGAAAAATATCCACATAGAATACATTATTCCTCTTCGTTGTTTGACACCCTTTCCCCCCGCCCAAATAAGTCATCTTTCAGGAATGGTACACAAAAGATTTAAGCTCTGAAATCATCAATAAAATGGGCCAAATTGAACTCCACTGAAGTCAATGGAGTTACAGCAGGGATGACTATTGGTCAATATGTTGTGCATACCATGCATAGTACTGCTTAAAAGTTGTTTCAGAGGTTGGAGGGAGCTCTTCAAAAAGGAACAAAAAGATGTAAGGAGTTATAAGGATGAATGTCTGATAAATGACTAATCAAGCAAATTAAATGACTAATCAAGCATGGGTAGGCATGTACAGCTTGTCTCTGATGGGTTTGCACAGGTGACATTAAAGGAAGAATCTGGTTCTGCTGGTGGAATTTAATTGTGATTTTGTTGATGAGTCATGATTCTGAATAGAATCCAGCTCACTCTGAGATTTGTATGACTCTGGAAGTCTAACATGAATACCCGCGTTAAAATGAGCCGTTTTATGTCATCTTTTAAAGAGTATAACCCCATTTTAAGATACTTAACATACACATCACTGACATGCAGCAAACGTGGTAAAAATGTTGAAATTTGTTTCATAGTATTGAAGTTCATCATCCAAATAATTTCTTCTGATATGAGTGTATATAGAAAGTCCACTGCGTGTTAATCTGTAATGTTTGGCACTTTCAAATCCCATGCACGCGAAAGGTCACTGAGAGTTTTCAGCACTTCACCTTCCAATTTAGGAATGTGCTTTAAGCATGTGAGTCATTCTACTGCAGTCATTGGGTGTTTAAAGTAAAATACTTGCATACTTTGCTGAATCAGGACCCATATGGACACACTTAGATTTAAGATTTTGAAGGGTACTGTTTTAATTAGAAATTTCACTATTGGTTGTTTTTCCTTGTTTATAGACTCAAGTACAGACCTACATCTAATAGCACCAGGGTTTCAAAGGATGAAGAGGAAAACCCAGTAATTCTTAAAAGCACATCTTTTTGATGACACTACATTGTACACTTCATGATGGACTGAAAAGTGAACTGACTTTTCATTTAATTTTCCTTCCAGAAAGGGTTAGCAGCAACACTTTGTCCTGTAATTATAAACTTATTTATTAAATGAAATACTGTTTTCAAAAAAGAATGTAGATACTGCAAATCCCTGTGTTGAGATCTCCAGCCACAATAATTTAATGTGTCAATAACACAGAACTATATTGGACAAATGCAGTTATAATTTTATGAGACTATGACACTCTTGCTGTAGACCTCACTATCTGAAAGGTGCTTGTCAATGAGTGCTGACGGATTGACTTCAGTCCATAAGGAACTTAAGATAATGCATGTTAACAAGAGTTAAAAATTGCCAGCTCTTTCCAAATTATAAGAAGCGGCTGCCTGTGATGCTGAATTTCTCAACATGCGCACACGTGCACACACACCCATATCTGCCCCCAGGCAAGCAGGTTGTTATAAAGTAACAAAGGTTGTGAAAAGATCTAGCCTGGCAATTTTATATCATGACATAAATCGTACACAGGGGGCTTTGCACATGCGTAATTCCTGAACAACTTCAGGGATGAAACAAAGAAAAACTTTGGAAAAAAAATGAATTTGAAAACTTGACTTTATTTTAGCTGGAAATGGATTGAGATTTTCATGCACAAATCATTTGTAATTAAGTTTTGGTAGCAAAATAATTCTGATAGTTGGAAAAACCTTTTTAATATGACCACAGGGTGAAGTTGTTTACATCCGATATTGGGGTGTGTCCTAGACGCTTATTTATTTTTAACACTATAAATAGGTTTCATCGGTATTTCTTTTATCCTTTCAGGATACAGTATATAAGCCAATCCCGCTAAATCTTCTGCACCATTTGATTGGGGGCAGTATGTCTATTTTCAAAACTTGTTATTTCTTGTTTTACTCTTTTTTGTCAGTTTCCTTACAATATAGAGCTAAATTCCACTCTCCGGTGTCTCTGTGCACCCACATAGAATGACTGCGGTGAGATTACATGGGTATCATTGAGACCAACATTTAGTCTCAGGTCCTGGCCACAAGCTCTTACCTAAGAGCCATGAATGTCATTTTACACATTCTGTTTTCTCACTAATATCATGGAACCAGTGAATTTTTTTAAAGCGTAAAAGCCAAGAAATCGTGTTGAAAATCTGCCAAGAGCCAATTCTTTTGATCACAGAAGCTGCCTTGGTAGCAGTTGTGTTTCTTTCAGGAAAACTTCTGTTTTTCTTTCATTTGGGCTGTACTGAAAGCACATTTCTTCACACTGGGACAGGTTTAAGAAATTAATTTCATGAAGCATTCTGTGGTATTTAAATTTGTTTGGAATGGTTTAATAAATAGTCTTACATTTCAGTGATCAAAGCAGTTAAAAGTTTTTCTTTCTGGAAAATCAGCTGTTTACAAATGTTTAACATTTTACTACTGTGTTAAATTTAGTAGCAGCTAATTATCTTGATTGCCAGTGTGCCTTCCTCTCTCCTTACAGACCATGCTGTAGCAGCAGGTTTGGCATAGATCCTCTTGCCTTACAGACGTATTTTGTAGACCTCTCTCTCTTTATTACCTTTGTCACATACTGCACTGTGCTGTGGGACGGGGGGTGTGAGCGCTGACCCTGACCTGGTCCTGTAGTTCTGCATGTCCACGACTAAAAGTGTGAGATTTGATGTAGCTTATCCCTTTATTAAATCTCTTACCAGATGTGCAATTGGTAGGTCTTTAATCGTCTGATGGAAGTAACTAGAAGTTGTCAAATGTTACTGGATTTGGGGACATAAAACCGATAAATTATCCGGTGGTAAAAGGGAGCTGCAAGTAACATGCAAGCCCCTATTAACCTTTAAAGATAGATTTGTTGTTTCATGCTCCTCTCTTCAACATTCCCTTGTCCTGTTAGGGCCATTATGAGATCTGGAGTAAGTTTTGCAAAATTGACACAGGTCTACACCATACTCTACGCCGGTCTCAGCTCACATACCACTGCCTTATAAAATCCACTTGTCAGGGACTTGTCACTGTCAAGGCAAGAGCGACTCCTTTGAGTCTGCTTTGGCTCACTCTGGTTACAGTGTTTTGGCTCTGTTTGCATTTTCCCCTCATAAGCACTGAACTTTGCAACATTCCTACCACAAACAGTCTGTATCACTTCAAGCCTATGTGTATAGTTTGCAGTGGGGGAGTAATGCCCAACTCTAGGAAATGTGCCTGCTTTAGCTGGCAGAGGACTAGCATGCTAAAAATAGGGTAGCCACAACATGGTGCATGGCAGGAGGGCTAACAGCACCAAACACATGGAATTTTAGTGCCAAGTCGAAGTGCAGACATACTGCCTTCCTGTGTCTATGTGAACTTCCTCCTATGCATGAGATCATTGAAATCTGTTCTAAAATATAACTTGAAATCTTATAGCACATGTGCTTTTAATTGATGCCTAATCTAAAACTGGGATGAACTCCTGGCCAAGGTCTGAAATGCCCTTAACACCTCATTTAGCTGTTGCTTTTCTCCATTGATTTATTCCATTAAGTCACTTGCCAGTGAGTTTTTCTTTCTTGAATTTTTAAACATTCCAGTGTTTACTGAGCAATCTTAAGAGCAATGGTTGAGCCAGATGAATGAGGAATTTCTCTATTGTGATGCAAGTCAGGTAAATCATGGCAACAATGAACAATTCTGATGTCACAGCATGTATTTTAATGCACACTAGTCTTCTAAAAATGGAAACTATAACCCAAAATATCATCCACGCTTCTGCAGTGTATATGGATATTTCTATTAGTCTGAGTCACAATTAACAGTTTATCCTATGTACTGTTTTCACAATTGGTTTTGTCGCTCCGTAGCACAACCCAGCTGGGTTATTTTTCTGTATGACTCAGTGGATTCTCTGATCTTGAAAACAATGCACTCATTTTACTAAAAATAAAACCCAGCTCAGAATCTAACTGAAATATTTGTCCTATGTTCTTTTTGGGATGTATGTTAATTAGATCAATGTGCCAGTGAAGAAAGTTACAGATAAAATCATATCAGAGGAACACTGAAAGTGATTACCTGAACCAACAGTGACCCCATTAATGGGAATAGCAAGTAAGGCCTGGAGGCGCTTAGCATAATTGGTGGCACCATATCGTACCTAACCTTTGGCAGAGTCATTCTGAGTGCTACGTAGCTTCAAGAGACACACTTAGTAGTGGTCTTTAAAGATTCTGTTGGCCTGTCACTTGTTTGTAATGTTTTGTAGGTTAAGGTGGCATTGAGACCTTCTGAATTGCTCCAATCTGAATGTAACATTTTTACAAATTCAGGTTTTGGGAATGTTCCATCCTTTCGAAAGAAACCAGCATGTAAATTTAACAGAAGCCTCCCTCCTTCCATGAATCACTTTCTAAACTAGAAAGGCCCTATAAAAGTAACATTAGAACAGGGTCCTTTAGTACCAGGTGGGGTTCCAAGGTGATGTTATCAAAGTGAATCGTGTAGTTGCAGCTGCTATTGTGTGAAGATATTTTAAATTCTAGTTTTTCATTTGTACAAGCACATTAGTTAGCAGCAGAACATAAACATGTACAGTTAAAGTCGTCTTTATAGCAACTTCAGTTAATAAATAAGGGCCCTGTTCTGTCATCCTTACCTTATTCTGTGAGTAGTCTGACCATTTTCAAAGGATTAAGGTACTGCTCGTTGGAAGGATGGCAGACTCTACCCCTAAATGAGGGGCCCTGCTAAGATGGTAAATTCACTGTAATATTTACACCAGGATAGCATACAAAATGAAGTCAGGATGCCTTAGATCCCCAAAAGCTGGAAAATTTAGAATGGTTCACACGTTCTTTTCTTCATCTGCTGGGAATTGCTGCCTGCCTGTATGGTATGTAAGGGTATGTCTAGACTACATGGCTCCGTCAACGGAGCCATGTAGATGAGCTTTCTAGACATAGGGAAATGAAGCGGCAATTTAAATAATCGCTGCTTCATTTACATCAAAATGGCTGCCGCGCTGTGCCGATCAGCTGTTTGGCAGCACAGCGCAGTAGTCTTGACGCTCCGTGGTCGACAAGGGAAGCCCTTGTCGACCGCCCCGGTAAACCTCATTCCACGAGGCATAACGGGGCGGTCAACAAGGGCTTCCCTTGTTGACCGTGGAGCGTCCAGACTACCGCACTGTGCCGCCAAAAACCTGATCAGCACAGCAGCCATTTTGATGTAAATGAAGCGGCGATTATTTAAATTGCCGCTTCATTTCCCTATGTCTAGAAACCTCATCTACATGGCTCTGTCGACGGAGCCATGTAGTCTAGACATACCCTAAGATTCCTAGCTCATAGAGAGCCCCCATCATTTGTATTATCATCTATATGAGAGACATGGCCTAATGGTCACAAGTACAAGGGCTAGGCACCAGGAATTACTGGGTTTAGTTCTGGCTCTGAGACTGACCCCCTTCCTCACTTTGGACAAGTCACTTTAGCCTTGGTACCTCAGTTTCCCAGTTCATGACATGAAGATAACACCACCTCTCAAGGGTGTTGCAGTTAACGAATGTTTGTGAAGAGTTATGGAAATGCTCAGGGTGATTACCTGCCGTTCCCGAGCACTTGTTAGAATTGGTAGCTTTACTTCTGAATCTGGCTATGAATTTATTATAATATATAGTGTTGATTTTATGTGTTGTTCTGTAGCACCTTCTGCCAGCTGATCTCAGAGCACTTGTGACATTAACTTCACCAGTCCTGGTACCTCCTTTCAGACTCCTAAACTGCAGATTGGGAAAGAGAGGCACAAAGTGAAGGTGGCCGGGGCCGCATAGAAAGTCTGTTGCAGAGACCGGTGTAGAACCTGGGTTTTCTGGTCTCCAATCCTTTGGACAGGCTACATTTAAAATGTACATTATTCTCCCAAGCATGTGGTGAGACTATCTTCTTTCAATAGATTTTAATTTGATCAGAGGATCCATAATAATCTACTGCCATGGTGCAGATGTCTTGGAAACTGCTTGCCATCGCTGTGGTAGGTGCCTGGCTTAACACCTTTTATGTCCTTGCCCCAAGTGGCTCATCCATTTTTATAAATTGCTCTCTGAGGCCCTAAGCCTGCAAGCACTTCTGCACATGAGTAGCTTGGCTCACCCGAGTAGTCCTATTGAACTCCATGAAACACCTCCTGTGAATCATGTTGTGTGTGTTACTAGTTATAGGATTGGGCCGTAAAAACTTGAAAGAGGTGGAAATTATTTGATCTCAACATGAAATCAACTTAGATAACCTAGTGCCTTGCTTGCAAATGGATCTTGGGACACTTTAATATACCACTTATGCCTAGAGCCTTGTATAGAGAGAGCCAAATATTTTCGGAATCAAAGAGTGATTTCTTTTCTGAATGTAAATATTATTAAATTAATTGATTCTTAAAATAATTTTCCTGTAAAAATTGTGATACGATTATTTGTAAAATTCTGAATAAAATCATTCAAAGGAGAATTCCAAATATGAAGTGTTGTTCTGGTGTTCTTTTATGCATTCGTGTTTTTTTTTTCTTTAGCCAGATGAAATATGGATTGTCAAGGGCCTTTTTGGCAACCGCTTCTCCATTTTTCAAACCTTCTGGGCCTTATCATGTTCATCTCACATTGTACAACGTGATTTCTCATGGATTTCAAGTCAGTTTGCTCTGAGCAAACATCGCACTTAGGCCTTCACTAGTGTCCACTGTCAAATGAGTGCAGGTTGTGTAGGCTTGGAAAGAGGTGACTGTGAAGCAAAGGAATTCTGTCCCAATGGTTTTCAAACTTTTTTTCTTGTGACCCAGTTGGGAAAAATCCTTTATGCCCACAACCCAATAATTACATCTTTTTAGAATGTCCCCTCCTTGCACAGCTGGGATGTAATTTCCAGGTTGAGGAGACGTATCCATGCGAGCTTTGATTCAGTTAGTGTGGTAAAAAATCATGGCCGGAGGGTCTTGCTGCTCCAAACACTTGCCTTGCATCTCAGATGGGTACGTTCTCCAGGCAGCTAGCCCTAGTGCCACCTAGGATGCACTCTGTCACATGCTCACTCTATTTTCTGAAGCTGCAAATTACGCCCTGATCTTGCAATACAGACACACCCTAAAACAGGAAGTTTCTTAAGCGAGAGCACCCTGTCTAGTCTGTATATTCTCCAGCAACAGGTGGCAGCATTTCCTCAGCTCACTGTGTCTGTAACAGCAGCAGTTGCTGGTGTCTAACACCCAAGACACGCAAGATGTACTCCAGGTTCACGCATCTGAGCACATCTGTTGGCCTGATTTGCAGGGGTGCTGAGCAACCAGCAATCCCATTTAAGTCTGAGAAGTTGAGAATCAGAGATTTTGAGACTCAGACCATGTAACCGTGGAGGAGGGCATAAATGACTCTTCAGAATTGATAAATCTGTATCTCTTTTCACCTGTCTCTCTTGCTTTTCTTTGTCCCCTGCACATACTCTCCCCAACCCCCTTTATTTCCCATTCCCACCACCAGGGTCCTGAACATCAACAAGTATCAGAGGGGTAGCCGTGTTAGTCTGAATCTGCATAAACAACGAGAAGCCCTGTGGCACCTTATAGACTAACAGATTTTTTTGGAGCATAAGCTTTCGTGGGCATCTGACAAAATGGGTCTTTGCCCATGAAAGCTTATGCTCCAATAAATCTGTTAGTCTATAAGGTGCCACAGGACTTCTCGTTGTTTCTGAACATCAACGGTTCATTTTAAAATAGTTACTGTACAGTGCTTGCCTAAGACGTTACCTTGTGATAGTTAAGTTTGGTAAACTCCTAATTAGGTTTGTTAGATCATTATTTGTATTACCATTTGTGGCTAGAAGTCCTAGTCCTGGGCCAGGATCCCAGTTAACTAGAGCCAGAATCTCCAGTGGTTTGTTTCCAAATTCTGGTCAAGAATTCAGTCTGAGACCAGATCAAGACCCATTGTGTGTTCTGCTGTCTTTAAGCAAAATCCCATAAGAATTTAGTTCATGTAGGCAACTCATACTATGGGATCTTTCTTCTGAAAAAGTAGAAAGTCAATACAGGCCAAAAGATTAATCCAATGTCAACTTGACAAGCATTTTGTAGGATTTCCCAGCCATCTCTCAACCTGCTGTGAGGAAATATATATTTTTGTGTGAGAGAAACTGCAAATGCCAGGAGGAACAAAAATGCACCGGTCAGTTTTATTTTGTAATATGACGACTGTCAAGTTCAATGCAGGATATAAGATCTCCCAAGTGTCAGCATTTGGTAGGTGCACGTCCTCCGAAGATATATCACAATATATGTTGAATTGTAATAGTGGTTTTATTTTTTAAAAAGTACAAAAAATCTATTGAGATCTTAACATATTAACAGGAAGAATAGGTTTAAAATGACACACACACACACACACAGCAACAAATAATTCTGACTTTTATTTTTATTAGTCATAAGTATTTTTGCTGGATCAGCCCTATAGTTAAATTTCAGTGTTTCTTCTCCAAGAGACAATAGTGCCTTGATCATCCATAAGAACAGAGAGCGCTTCAGTCTTCACTCCACTGTTGGTGTTTGATAGAGAAATGCAGAACCCTGAATGGGGGGAAGGGAACAAGGGGGAATGACTTTCACATTTTGTATGTAGTTTGTATGTTTTAAGCCCACACATGTATTTCTCTGTTTCTTACAGGGCTCTTGTTATGTCAGTACCTGAGTTTTTCACAGGTAGTACTGTTTTTTTGCCCTCAGTAGCTCTAGACGAAGTGGGAATACTCTTAATTAACAGATGGAAAGCTAATGCACACAGAAATGAAGAAATACACCCAAGGCAACTCGGGCATTTTTTAAGAGTCAGGAGTAGACCCTAGGTCTTCCAACTCCTTGGTTAAAATTTCCTAAAGTGACCTTTAGGTCCAGACTTTTAAAGGTATTTAGGCACTTACCTCAGAGGGAATCAGGTGCTCAAATACCTTTAAAATTTGGCTTTGAGGGACTTGCTCCATTTTCAAAAGTGACTTAGGCTCTTGGAGCCTGACAAAAGTTTTTTGAAGCTTATCAGAAGTCTCACTGATGTGCCAAGTGCCCAAGACATTTTTGAAAATAGACCTTAGGCTCCTAAACCACTTATGTGCTTCAGAAAATATTGCCCCTTTTCTACTACCTTAACCAAAGACCTTCTTGCCTCCTTACTTAGCCTAGCAATAATTTACAGCAGGCCTGGGCAAAAGACATCCCGCGGGCAGAATCCGGCCTGTGGATGCTGCGGGCAGCCCCGGGCAGGCTCCCAACTTGCTTCATCCCACCCGCACGCCACTCAAGAACTTGGCTGTGGGGTGGTTTTTCTTTTAAAAACTGTGAGTCTGAAGGGGAGGAGGAAAGCTTTAGGAGCTGCTCCCGCCACCAGCACAATTTCATTGGCTGGTTTCTGGCCAGAAACTGGCCAATGGGAGCTGCCTGTTTCAATAACAGGCAGCCACTGAAGCACAAGGGCTCCAGAACACATGGCTGCTGCCTGTGTGTGGGGGCAGGGCAGGCAGCAGTGTTCCTTCTAATCTGCACACAGCTTCACAGGGGATTAATCAATCCCATCCAGTCAGAAGCTCAGGGCCCCATGCACAGAGCTGACTGACTGGGTGGGGCTGATTAATCACCTGTGAAGTTGTGCTGCTGCTCAGCTTAGAGGGAACACTGGCTGGCAGGGAGGCTGATTTGGGAACAGCTGCTGGCTGGTAAGTCTCCTGGCCAGTGCCTGCCTCTGGCACCACAGCCCCTCCCTTCCCCAACCCTCTGCCCCCCAGTCCAGACCTGTCCCCTACTCCACAAACCCAAATCCTCTGCCCCCCTCCTGTACCCATATCCCCTCCCTGATCTGGCACCCCAATCCACTGCCCCAGATCACAGTCCCCTCCTGTCCTAGCTCACAACCCAAATCCCTTCACCCCCTCCTGTATCCCAATTCCCTACCCTACATCACAATTCAACCCCCTGCACCCGAGTCCAGTGCCCCAGGTCACAACTGCCTCCTTCACCCAAACTCCCTTCCTTACCTCAAGCTCCCTTCTGCACCCAACCTCCATCCCAGACACCCCACCTCCTCCATTAATATCATGGAAGAGGGCGGTCCTTGAACGCTTTCCAAATACTTGGCATCCTCCCCACCCCCTGTCAAAAATGTTTGCCCACCCCAGATTTACAGACTTTAAAGAACTCTTTAGGTTTATTTTTGAAACATTTTTCCTCTCAGATTTTATTCTGAGGTGTCAGTGTTTATACCCTGACCCTGCTTCTGCTCTCTATATTTCTACTGGATATATCTGTAGATTGGGCAACTATATGCAGCCAAATAACAAAGTTTATTTTTAAAAAGTGAGCCTGGAATAGTTACAAACAGCTGCCGTAGACAAAGTGTGAGAGTTTTCGCCCAGGAGCCATCCTGTTGTAAGAGCTCAAAAATGGCCAGACAAAGTCGTGATTTGTAGCTTTGCTGTTTGGCCCAGGGGGGGGAAAAAGAACCAATTTTTAGGAAAGTGATATGGTTGGTCTCACTACATCAGCTTATCTGCTGGGAGCAGCCTCTTTTGCTTTGAATTGTGGGTAATTCCTCAATATAAGATCAGTGAGAAGCATTCTGAAAATTCAGGTGAATATATGACCACCCATGAGAGAGAGAACAGCAGAAAACCTGCTCATCTGAGCCAGGCCAGGTCCCAGAGTTGAATGTACATGTCTCCAGGGAAACTGCTTTCCAGCCTACCAACGTCTTACCCCTGTGACCTCTTGTGCTAACAGCACTTAGCCTTGTTGCTTACATCTCTTCTCCTGAATATCTAAAACCTAGACACAATCTATTTGCTAATATTGTCATTGTCTCTAATTCCTCAAGTAACTTAGAGACTAGGTAGATAATATGACTGATTAGCAGGAAGTGCCTAGAGAGATTGACTGATTAATCCCTCAGACTAAATAAAATAGTTTTAAAGCACCTCACTATTAAACGAATTCCCCCGGTTATGGCACTGTGCTTCTGGAGCCAGGGGCAGTGCAGGAGAAATTAAACAAAACATTACTAAGTGCACAGTTTGCACAGGAGAAGGCTGTGTTATTGCCTAATGTCCCAGTTTTCTTTTTTCAGGCATTCCCAACTTAAGTGAGTGCTCTGTGAGGGAGGGAGATGTTCTCTTTCTCTCTCGTCTTATTTCAACGGTTTGGTTGCTAAGGGATCTTAATTGCTTCCATCTGGAAGTGTGGCAGTGGTCCTTGACCCTGGGATGAACTGAACTCATTTCCTTCTGACTTACTCATTAACTGTCTTAAACCATGAACAATCTCAAGGCTTTTAACATTGTTTTCTAAGCCACCAGAGTTCAGACAGTGTCTTTCCTCACACTCACAAATGCAGTTCAGGGTGGAAAAAACCCCTTTTAAGCCCTGAGACTTATTTAGCACATGCTGTCTGTACTGCAAGTATCTAATTTAGGAGCACTTCCAGGAGCACCAACAGGGACAAGCCCTCTGTACATTTATGTTTATTTTTAAATTAGTTGTCTCTTCAGCATGAGGCTTGTGACTCTTTCACTTTAAAGCTGAAAGTAACATGGGAAATTCGGCGTTTGTATGGTTTGGGTAGGCATGAAGTAGGGATGCGAATGACTAGTCGACTGTCCGATAAGCATTTGCTTATCGGATAGTCGACACGCCAGTCGACTAGTCGTTTCCCCTCCCCCCTTGCTGCCTCTATCAGAAAGAGGCAGCAAGAAGAGGGGGTGCTTCAAAGCAGCAGGGCTGCATGGAGTCCAGAGCCAGATCGCAGGCTCCATGCGGTGCTGCTGCTTTGAAATGCCACGGGGAACACAGGGCCAGCAGGGGACTGCTTGAGTCCCCCACTGGCCCCGTGCTCCCTGCAGCGCTTTCGCCTTTGAAGTGTAGCAACAGCCCTGGGGCTGAGGTGCCCTTATCGATCAATCAGCAATTTGCATCAACTATTCAATTAGCCAGTTAATTGAAATTTTACATCCCTAGCACGAAGTCCTCTTGGTAGCACACCCAGGTTTCCAAATTTATTTTTCAATGTTACTTGAAGGCCTTCTGCATCATATGCAGTTACTCTCTGCAGTTGTACGACATTGTGCGGATTTCAGCCATGTACAGAGCTTCTTGCTCTTGTCTGATAGATTCTTTGGATGGGAATGTGTGTAGGTGTGTTAATCAAGTTTGGTAATTAAAGAGAACACAGTTGTAGGAAATTGGGCCAAGTAACTCATGGGGTGGAAACAGAATATGCAGAGTGATTGCCATTCGGTTACAGCATCACAGAGCTCCACTAACTTTGCTTCTAACCAGCATTTTCTCTCACACTCTTTCCCTGAGTTCGGCCATGGTTTTACATAGGTGTAAAGCAGTGTTTCTTAAACTTTTTGAGACCACGGAACACCAAACAATATTTTTTATGTGGAACACCTATGAAAATTTTCTTCAAAAAATAAATTGTTCTCAGACAAAAAAAGACAAAAACAAAGAAGAGGTTGCAGCACACCTGCAAGTTGTTCACAGAACACCAATGTTCTGCAGAATGTAGTTTAAGAAACACTGGTATAAAGAGACCTCTCAGAGGAAGGTTATTGTATTGTAATTTGAAATATATCCATGGGTCAGCCTATCCTAAAACAAATTCATGGCCTCAGTGATGGTCTGTCATGGAGGTGATATAATTTACCTGGCAGGTGAGAGCTGAGGGTAAAAGATTATTTAATGGTAGCCAACTTAATACAGTTGGTTGTCAAAAAAATAACAAGGACTTTTTTAAAATGGAACAAACAGAACAGGATTCCACCTACTTAGAACAGCATTTAATAGAAGAACGTGCATAGTAAAAATATTATAACAGTTTGAAAATATAGAAATACATATACACACATTATAACTTGATGATGAAGAGTGTCTTTGCCCATGAAAGCTTATGCTCCAATAAATCTGTTAGTCTATAAGGTGCCACAGGACTTCTTGCTGTTCTTGCAGATTCAGACTAACACGGCTACTCCGCTGATACAATATACACACATTATAACTTACTGCTAAGTATGCTTAACTAAATATAATGCTTTAAATCTACATATGTATTTTAGAAATGAAATGTCTGTCTGTCTGTGCAAGAATGTCTCCAAATTTGGTAGGCAACTTCCTCTTACCCTAACTTAAAGCAAGGGCAGGGTTTGGTTGTGCCAATAACATAGGAAGTGGTGCGAATGGGGCTGTTTTTCACAGCATGCAAAGGGAGGTGCAGAAAGAGGAGGGATGCGATCCTCACACTCACGGCTGTGGGCAACAAGTGGAGAGGGGATACTGCAGAGTGAACACTGGGGACAGCCACACCAGCAGGAGACTGACTGGCTGGGGATGGTGCTCTGCATATTGGTGGCCAGGCCACCTTCTGTAGGTAAGATTTCCCTCCTCCCCCACAGCTACAGGGCTTGGACGTTCCTCCCTGCACCTGCTACTGGGTCTGGGGATTCCCCCCACCTCCACCTAAAGGGCCTGCACACTCCCCGCACAGGTGCGTGGAGATTCCCTCTTGCTGTGAGGTTCCTACGGGGCCCTAGCAATTTCCCCCTCCCCCACCCCCACTTCACTTGGACTGTGAGGATTCCCTTTGCACCCTCATTCCCATGCCTTCTCGCGGGGCCCGAGGATTCCCTCCCTCTTCCCTCCCCACCACGCTACTTCACCTGGGACTTTGGTATTCCCTCCTCTGCTCACATGGCTCCTCACAGGGCCTAGGGATGCTCTTCTCCCCCCTCCCCACATGTGGTTCCCTATGGGACCATGCCATGCCTCCCGCCCCCTCCCCCCCCCCGCCTTTGTGCCACTCCTCTCAGGGACAGGGGATTCCCTTCCCTCCCCCCACCTCGCAATTTTGCCCGCAAAGTAGGGATTCCTGATTGCCCTCTCCTATGCTGCTTTGTCTGGGGCCTGGGGATTCCCTCTTCCCCACAGCCCTGTGCACTCATGGGGCCTGGACATACCCTGACACATCTGAGCAATGCCTGGTAAATCTGCTAGTAAATTACTTGTAGCTCTATCTCTGTGGGCACAGGCTATTCTCTTATAAGGGTATGTCTACACTTGCACCCTAGTTCGAACTAGGGATGCAAATGCAGGCGTTCAAAATAGTCAATGAAGTGGGGATTTAAATATCCCACGTTTCATTAGCAAGATCTCGCCGGCGCGCTAGTTCGAATCACAGCTGATTTGAACCAGGAAGTGCGTGCCGGGATGCGTTAGCTCGAACCAAACTCCTTGGTTCGAACTAACGTTACTCCTCAAAAAATGAGGAGTAACGTTTTTTGAGGAGTAACATTAGTTCGAGCTTCGGCAGGCATATGCCAGGGTCACAGGAGGCAGCTCCCAACCAGGTGCAGACCCACATACCTGCCCCTATTTCAATGCCTGTGCATATGTGAACATGTGCCGTGCCATGCCACCCCTGGGCATGTGGCCCCAGCTGGCTGCCACACAGGTGCCTTACCCTGTTAGCCATACGCGTATGTGAGGAGGCATGACATTCTCCTGACTCTGGGGTGGGACACAGCAGGACGCCCTCCCTTCACAAGGCCACTCTACACAGAGACAGGGGACATCTCCCTCCCCCCCCCACACACACACTATATACACCACAGGGGCATGGGTGTGGTATCGAGGCAGCTCCCACTCCCGGGGACAGCAGGACATTCTGAACGTGGCCTGTGTGCAAGCACATCGGCTCTGATAGTGCAGGGTATGGTCATCCTCTTGCAGAGGGGGGCTGGGCTTCACGCACTGTGTCCCCAGGGATAACTGACCACTTCTCTTGTTTCTCCACTGCTGCACCAGCTGTGCGTGCAGGGTGCACCACCCCACCCGGGACATGCTCCCATACCCGCGGGCTCCGCAGGCCCACCCGTGCAGTGGAGGGGTACCAACCGCAGCACCTGGGGGCACTGTGAGCCCTGCACCACACCCTCCAGCACTGGGTGCAAGAAGACCTGCAGCTCCGGCGGGAGCAGCTTGCCCAGGACCGTGCCATCTGCTAGCACCTGCAGACCCTGGTGCAGAGTGTGCTGCCTCCTGCCACTCCAGCGCCTGCTGCCTCCCCAGCTACCGCTCCTCCTCCCACTCCTTCTCCCCCTTCTGCTTCTCCCTCCCCACCCTCCCCACACCTCACCCCCGGGAACGCCGAGGCCCCTGTACCCGCGGTGCTGGGCGACAGTTGGCCTGGCGAGACCCCCAACCCTGAGCCCTGAGCTTCCCCTCCCCCTTCTTCCCCTTGCTTCCCCCTTCCAACTCCTTCCTCCCAGGTTTCCCCCTCCCCTCTCCCAAACTCCCTCCTCCCTTCTCCTGCCTCCTTTCCTCAGTCTCACCAGAGTTTCATTCTCTCCCCCCGCCCCCAGTTTTGTTAAATAAAGAGAGTTTGTGTTCATGAAAATCTGTGTATTTTATTTTACATCAGGAAGGTGGGTAGGGAGGGGTAAGTGGAAGGATGTGAGGGAGGAATGAGGCACAAGCCCCCAGTGGGGCAGACCAGGGAGACTCTTAGTGCTTCTCAGGGTGGAAGCTCTCCCGCAGGGCCTCCTGGATACTGACAGCCCCCCGATGTACCTCCTGGATGGCAGCCTGCAGAAAGTGCAGCCAGGTTTGCAGCAACGCGTCCAAGGGTATGTCTACACTTGCACCCTAGTTCGAACTAGGGATTACAAATGCAGGCACTTGAAATTGCTAATGAAGCGGGGATTTAAATATCCCGCGCTTCATTAGCATGATCTCGCTGGCGTGCTAGTTCGAATCACAGCTGATTCGAACCAGGAAGTGTGCGCTTCCTGAACCCCTTGATTCGAACTAATGCATCCCGGCGTGCACTTCCTGGTTCGAATCAGTTGTGATTTGAACTAGTGAGCCGGCGAGATCATGCTAATGAAGTGCGGGATATTTAAATCCCTGCTTCATTAGCAATTTCAAATGCCTGCATTTGCATCCCTAGTTCGAACTAGGTAGACAGACCCCAAGAGAAGCACCAGAGTGCCCAGGGGCAGCTCTGGCTCCATGTTGCAGAGTACTGTGTTGTCCCGAGTGAGGGCAACCAGAACACACAGAGACAAAAATGCTTTGCTGTCCCTCATCGAGGTAGGCAAGCAGAAAAGTTGTTTGTTTGTTTGTTTTTACCAGAAATTTGAATGCTGAAAATTTGTTTTTTTGATTTCCAGAGAAAGCAGGTGTTGATGAAAAATGTCGTGCAGTTGTGAATCCAATTTTCCATCAAAAAACCAGTTGTGAAGACAAATGTCTGACCAGCCCTGTCTCTCTCTGTTGCTACCAATGGGGCTCCAGTTAGAGCCAATACAAGGCTTACAACCCCACTGACAGCCAACTCCATGCCTGCCTGACTCTCATCATGGAGGAGTCTCTGAAAAGAAGCCTAACACAGACAAGGCTATTGTGGGTGTACTATTGTGACACTATCGATGATGTTTGTTATAGACACTTCTCAAGCTTTCAGTACGCTGGCTGCTCTGTAGTTGTGAAGATGATTCTGGAAGGAATTATTTGTGACCTTCTTCGGGGCTTAAAAAGGCTGTAGAGAAGTTTGGGGTCTGCATTTCTTGGCAATGCCATGCCTTTAGCTTATGAGGAAATGTTAGGGCCCGTACAGCACTTGCCTTTTTTTATAGCACCTCTTTCCTACTGAGCATCTATCTCAGACCCACCTCAGAGGTCTGTATTACACTGTGGCCCTGTCTACTTCAGGATTTACTTCTCTCTCCCTCCTTGTCCTCACCCAGCTACTCACTTTCTCTCGTGTTTTATGCCCTCTCCTTCCTTTCTAGTTCATCCCACTTCCCATGGACCAAATTTCTTTATGCAAATTGTGGTTCCCTAATTTCCAGGTGTGTCCAGCTAGCTGGATGCATTATATCAGCATTTGGCCTACCTGTCCTTAGGAAAAAAATGTTTGCGCGGTCACTTTCAGGAATGTTTCTATGTCATATAGTCTCAGACGGGTAAACTAGTTAGTCTGTAACTTTGAAAAAACAACATGTAGTCCTGTAGCACCTTTGAGACTAACAAAAAAATATATCATGAGCTTTTATGAACAAAACCCACTCCCTTGGAGAAAAAAGGGGGAACCTCCTAATTTATAACAGAAAAAGAAGGGAGACAGGGATTTTAAAAAACCTGTCAATTGTAGTGCAATTGCTATTGAGGCTAACTGAGTGGCTTGTAAGTGTCCCATACTTAGCTTTTAATGTCATTTGGGTGTTGAATATAACAGTTCATCCAGTTCATGTCTTTGTTCAGGCCATGAGAGAGACTGTCAAATTTGCATATGAAGGCCAGTTCTTCAGTTTCTTTCTGTGGTTGGTTTCTGAAATTCCTTTGTAGAAGAATGGCTAATTTTAAATCCATTAATGAGTGCCCAGGTAGGTTAAAATATTTTCTTACAGGTTTTTGTGTATTACCATTTCTGATATCTGACTTGTGTTCAGTTAGCCTTTGTTGTAGAGACTGTCTAGTTTCTGTGTCATATATAAAAGAACAGAGCAGTGGAGCAGAAAGAGACTTAGGATTATTAAGAAGAGGACACTAAGCATTTTAATTATTGGATGATGTAGTTTTGTGTGGAGACGCTTGTAAAAATCTCTCTGTGCATTTTGTAAATAGAAAGGGAAAAAGAGTCAGGCTGTGTTCTGCAGGCCAGAAACACGAGAGACAGTCACGAGGACAAGAATTCTAGAGATATCAAAGTTGCACCAAAACAAGGCCGCTGTGCACAGTAATCAGTAAGTTAAAAGGTTTCATTCAACCCATCAAATAAACATTTCTCTGACCTCACAGAAGGGTTTTCTCCCACCACCAAGCCTGAATCTCTAGTTATATCATCTTCCACCCCTGTAGAATTTGAGTGCCTCCTATCCTGTCCTCCTGCCTTGATTTTGGTTTCTTTTCTCTCCTCCACTGCCCCATTCTGCCTGTCATCTGTCTCCGAACATTCTGAAATACAACAATCCCTAGAAAAATTCTGAGTATTTAGGCCATCACTCTACCTCCGTTCTCCGGCACTTTCACTTTCCTTAGCCACAGCTCTCTCTCTCTTCCCTCCCCCACCTATATTTTTGAAGGATGCTGCCTAAAGGAAAAGTGAAAGTGACCAGCCTTTGTTTTGACGGCAGAGAAAAACAGCCTGGTTGAGGTTCACGCAGCCTGTGCCTCAGAAACAAGAGAGACAAGACTCAGCCTCCAAATGGCAGTATGCTAGGAAATGAGATCCTACACACTTCTGGAAATAGCAGACAACCTGTGGGTGCAGCCTGGACCAGACTAAGCATCTGCCCCACTGCCTGCTGTGTCCTAGCCCCCCACCCTTTGGCCACCATGGTTCCCTAAGGACTATGCTGAAGAGGAAAAGAGATACATGCACAGGTAAGGTGTTCCTTTGACACAATTCAAGGTGGGGGCAGCCCTGGGGAGCTCTTGTGAACCTGAGAGTCAGGCTCAGAGAGCTGGAATCCTCCACTAAGACTACGGGAACTGAGACAAGGGTGAAGAGGGTGCTGAGGGAAAGAAAGGCCCAAGGGGACAGAGAGAAAGGGCAGGGCTGGGAGGGAAGGAACTGAAGAAAAGGATAACGGGAGTGGGAAAGGGATGCCAAGTGGGCAAAGGGAAGGGACAAGGTGGGGCGGTGGGAAGGGGACTAAAGGGAAGGGAGGAGCTGGAAGGGGGACCAAAGGAGCAGAGGGAAAGGATGGGAGTGTTGGAGTGGGGGCAGAGGGAAGGAACTACAAGAGGGCAGAGAAAAGAGATGGGGTGAGCAGGGGGTTCAGAGGGAAATGGGAAGGGAGGGAAGGCTGAGGGAGCAGAGAGAAGGGAGGGCTAGGAAGGAAAGCTGGAGGGGAGAAGAAAGGGAGGGGTGAGAGGGAGACCAAAGGGGCATAGGGAAAGGAGAGAGGGAGGAGGAGGAAGGCCATAGTGGTTCCCTAAGGACTATACTGAAGAGGGGAGAGGGGAACCAAAGGACCATAGGGAAAGGAGCAGATGAAAGGGAAGAGAGAGAAAGGGGGGGTAAGCCTGAGGGAAAGCAGGGAGATGGGGTGGGTCTGGGGTAGAGTTTCTATAGGGCAGCAAGTGTAAAGGTTTTTTGTTCCTAACAAACTGTTCCTGTAGTTAATTTCCACTGTCCATTTGGAGGCCAAGGCTGCTTGTTATTAGCCTCCTGACTTTTTGGGCTGATTCAGGTGGCTAGTTGTCAGGTCAAACTGAATTGGAAATCAGGATTCCCTCCCATGGATGGGGGTTTTGTGAAAAGAAATTGAGTTTGTGAAGCAGTTAGGGCTGGTCTAAATGAACATTTGGTTTGCAGCAAGCGGGGCTGTGAATCTACGCTGCACTAGCTTGCCACAGACTTATGGTCTAACATGCACCGGTAGTTCCTTAGTGTGCTTTGATCTAATCCTCTTTGAAATGGGTCTAATCAAAGCACACTCATGATGCTTCTCAGCAGAGTCCCCATGTACAGTTAACCTGAGGCAGGCTAGTACAGAGTAGAATTACTCCCGTGCTTGCGTTGCTGTTGTTCAGCAGTTTCTCAAGGAAACAGCATGAAACTGACATACCTCCCACTCCTCTTTCCCCCCAGGATTTTGAGAGCAGCAGTAAAATTGATCATTTGTATCACTATCGCTCAGCTGTTGCTTTGCAGAACTATGAATAGCAATAGAGGCATGGGAGCCAGCTGTCTGCAGACTCAGGAAGACATCCATTTACACTCAGTTCGCATTAGGATGCCTTTGTAACCATAAGGGGCAGGAATGTCTATTTGTTTAAAACCCTATAAATGCTGCACACTTTTGTGGTTTAGGTCTACCCTCCCCCCCACCCCCCGTGAGGCAAATCTTCCCATTCCTCATTAACAGGTACATTTCTAAAGTCAATTCATTGTGCATTTGTAAAACCAGCTATCACAGTCCTTGCACTAGGCAACAGGTATTGACTTTGAGGACTTTAAGGACTGCATCAATAGGAATTAGTGAGAGAAATGCCCATTAACGGTTGTTCCCTTCCATACTTTATCTAGTGCTTTTTGTGACTTTCATTTTGCACTGAACTGTGCTGTGACATGCATGATGTTTTCCTAGGACTTGCTTTTTAAAGTCTCTGTATATGCTTAGTTGCTTTGGCCTGGCAGGTTTGAACAGGCTGGGCAATCTCTCTTTGAGCAAAATAATCTGGGGAAAGTTGTTGAAGGATAACTGGAGGCTCTCTTCCTCCAGCACATGCTTCTGGAAATCCTTGTGACATTGTGCAATCTGGTGTTTTCTAAAGGGAAGGGGAAACTTCTGTTCATGAGACAGAGGACTGTCATGCTTACCAGGGTGGACTGAGAACTACACAGAGATGGGGAACTCCTAACAGAGGCAGGGAGATTTCTCCAAAGTGTCCTTCAATTTCAAAGTTAATAGGATTATAGAGCAGTGTCAGCTGGTACTTGGAGGTGACAAGCATTTCAGCTGGGGTGTAATACAGAGAGTTCTGGGGGCACTTCTGAGATGGTCAATTCAGGGCAAATTCCTTAGAAACAGGGCTACTTACAGCCCAAAATAAATTGGGGCTTATTTTGAGGTACGTGATACTGTGTAGACATGCCCTAAGACACAACAGTTCTTCACCACCAGTACCACTCCTTGTGCAGACCGAGAGGTTATGAAAACCCATCGCACCAAATCTGAACAAATTCCTCTGCTCCCAAACGACGAGCCACATTTCCAGGCCAATGTATAACTCCAATCTTAGCCCAAAAGCACACCAATGGCCAGTTCTTTAGAATCTAAAATGTAAAGGTTTATTCATAGAAAGCAAGCAAGAAAGTTAAAATTGTTAAAGGAATCAAATGCATACACCGATTGCAAAATTCGTGGAACAGGCTTGTAGCAGAGGTAGAATAATCTGCTGGCTTAAATCAAGTCTTTGGAAGACATCCACTGTTAGGATGGGTCATCAGTCCTTTGTTCATGCTTCAGTTCATAGCAAAGATCCTCCAGAGGTGAGAAGCCAGACTGAAGACAAAATGGAGGCATTTCCAGGGCCCTTTTTATATCCTCAGCCATGTGGAGAGACTTGCATTGTTTTCCTGTGTCAAAGCATATCCCAAGATGTTGTTTGTCACATGAGCAAGTCACCTGTCCAGGCATGACTCAGTTCTTTGCAGGTAGACCCCCTTGTTCCCATGCTGGGCTGAACGTTCACAGAGAAGCTCACCAGCTGTGAACTGGCACCTCCTAAGGCCAACTGTCAGTCAAATACCGCCGTTCACTTAACTAGTGGTCCTTTCATAATAGGCTGGCCAAGCCTCCTGTTACTGTCTCCCAGAAGCAAATATCTGAAATATAAGCACACAGCCAATAATTATAACTTCAACTACAAAAATGATACGTGCATAGAAATTGCATAAACATAACCAGCAAATTATAAGATACTTTAGTTGACCAGATTTGGAGCAAACATGTAACAGGGGTTGCAATGAGCTGTATAGTCATCGATTAATCTGATAACGTGGGCCTGGAGTCTCTCTTCCTCCAGCACACGCTTCTGGAAATCCTTGTGACACGATGAAATCTGGTGTTTTCTAAAGGAATGGGAAAACTTCCATTCACAAGACAGAGACCTGTCATGCTTACCAAGGGGGACTGAGAAGTACACAAAGTTGGGGGAACTGCCAGTCAACACTTGGAGATTTCTTCAGTCGCCTTCAGTTCTAAACATCATAGAATTATAAACAGCAGCCTCTACTAGTGTTTGGATCATTTCAGTTGGGGATGGTGTTGCTTTCATTGACTTGTCTCCACAAGGTGTTGCCTACCCAGCATTTGTACATGTATAATGCTCTGATTGTCACATATTTCATGTCTAATTCTGTATAGTTGTTATTTGTAAAATCTGACATTCCTTCTAATAAGCTTGCAGTGCAATGTTATCCCTTCTATTTCTGCTGTTCCTGCATCTCCTCTTCTACTGCACTGCTCTGCTTTTTCTTGAGGGAATCTTTCCAGGCTGCAGGGTTTTTTTCCCCTTTCCCATTCCTCTCCCTGTACTGTATGTGCACTCTCTCTCTCCCTTCCCGCCCCCCCACCCTTCTTTGTGTTGTTCTGTGCCCCACTTCCAGCCTCTCATCACGTCACTCCAACAATCTTCCCCTCCTTCCCTTGCCCTGTGCTTTAGTTGCTCCTCCCTATACTTTATTAAGCAGCCCCCTTACTCACTATATTTCCATTTGTTCTGTACATTACAGTAATTTTACTCCTAGGTGAATTCTGCACCAAAAAAAATTAAAAATTCTGCACCAAATAATTAAAAATCCTGCATGCAATATTTTAAAATGCTACAAAATTCTGGTTATTTTATTTGTCAAAATAGCGTAATATAATCACACCTATTTCAGTTATTTTGGTAATTTATTTCAAAATACCAGTCAGCAAGTATATCTGTAATAATGTAGACAGCAAAAAAGATTTGGGAAATGTTTGATGACAAATAGATTCCTTACCAGGCATATTAAAGGTCTAGAGAACATGAGCCATGAGGGAAGACTGAAAGAGAGGGGACATGATAGCAGTTTTCAGGTATCTAAAAGGACATCACAAGGAGGAGGAAGACAAATTATTTTCCTTGGCCTCTGAGGATAGGACGAGAAGCAATGGGCTTAAACTGCAGCAAGGGAGGTTTAGGTCGGACATTAGGAAAAACTTCCCAACTGTCAGGGTGATTAAACACTAGAATAAATTGCCTAGGGAGGTTGTGGAATCTCCATCTCTGGAGATATTTAAGAGCAGGTTAGATAGACATCAATCAGGGGTGATCTAAAATGGTGCTTGGTCCTGCCATGAGGGCAGGGGACTGGACTCGATGACCTCTCGAGGTCCCTTCCAGTTCTAGTGTTCTATGATTTAGTCCAGAGCTCTGAGTAATAAGTCATTTAAACTACAACTCAGAACTGTATTTCTCAGAAGCAGGCAAAGGCTTGACAGTCACATGGGTAACAGTAGATCTGAGGGAGAGAGAAGTAATTTCTGGGAAGGAGCCTAGGTGTGAACTTAGGGTTGTTGAGTATGGGTGGGAAAAGTATAAAATGGGGATTTTTAGAAGCAGGGAGCAGAAAGGGATTAGTAGAGAGCTTCCCCCAGGCAGACCTAGACTGAGCCCTAGCCTCTCCCATTCACTCAGGCACATCTGTCCTTGTCCCATGTGTCCTTGTGCCCTCTGTCCATATGTGTCCCTCCACCTCCATTCAGACACCCACTCCCCCATTCCCATGTGGCCCTGCTGTTCCAATGTGACCCTGCACCTCCACTTCCATTTAGCCCCTGCCCCAGTCTGTCCTCCTCCACTAACATTATGAGCCTCTCTCTGTGATCCCCAAGCAGCCCCACACTATCTGTCTTCCCAGATCTCCTGTCTCCTACCTGGCCCAACAGGCACAGTGAAGAAGGCACTGCAGGCTCTTTCTGTTCCCTATCATAGCTGGGGTTGGGCTGCTCTGTTCTAGCACCACAGCAGCTTCTGGTGGGCAAAAGACAGGACTTCAGTAACTTTCCAGCAGAAGCTATATTCTGAAAACAAATATGCAGCACATGAATTATGTGCATGCACAGTGGTGCACAGTTCCCAATAATTACAGAAGCCCTTTGAGAGCTTGGCCAACACTGAGCTTAGAGTTGTATCAACCAAGAGTAACTAACCAAGCCAAAAGAAGAATGATTACCCCCACTTTACAGATGGGGACCTGAGAATTGACTTGTCCTAGGTCAGTGGCAGGAATGAATCCTGTGCTCCTGAATTCTAGTCCAGCACCACCATGACAAGGCCATTCTCCACAGACTCTGCCATGTCACTCTCTCATGCACTGTCTGCAGAGCCAGCGAGAGAGTGCTGCAGGAACCTCGGACAATTCTTCTCACCAGGCCTGGGTGCACATGTGTATCCAAGAAAGGGAGGCTAATCACACCACCTGCAGAGCAGAGACAAGGCAGGTCAAGGTGGTGCCAGGTAGATTCTGACAAAGGAGGGGTCACCGCTTCTGAAGGCCTCCTTCAACTGCAGACCGGGGAGAGCCGCTTCGGGATGCTGCTGTGCAACAGGCGAGTTAAGCACAACAGCATGCTGAGACTGTGACACTGGCACCAATTCAGGACTGAGTTGATGCCACCCATTGTTTCCTGCAGCAGCCCCCTCGCCCCTAGTTTTTCTTTGCAGCCTCCCAGCCAGGTCTTGACCTGGCAAACCCCAGTTAGGGTGTGTCTAGACTACAGGGTTTTTTTCAAAATAACTTCTCCTGCAGCTAGACTGCTGCCGCGTTCTTTTGAAAGTAAATCGAAAGAATGTGGCAGTTTTTTTGACCGTGGAAAACCTCGTTTTACGAGGAAGAACGGTTTGGCTGATCATTTGTGAGCCAATACAAATTGGTTGTATTGCTGTTGATACAAAGGCTAGCTTGGGCCTGTGGGCTGACACCCAGAGAAAGGGCTGGTTCAGAGCCATCCCAAATGGAGAGAGAGAAAGAAAGTGTGTGTGTGTGTGTGTGTGTGTGTGTGTGTGTGTGTGTGTGTGTGTGTGGAGGGGGAGTGTCTCCTGGAGTGCACCTGTGTGTAGGGGGAGCATGCCCCCTTCTACACCCCATTATGGCATGCAGCTTCTTCCCACTTGGGTGGTGTGCCTGTTCTGGGGGCCAGGCTGTGACTGTACCTCCTCCCCACACTTCCAGGACATTATGGGTACGTCTAGACTACAGGCTTTTGTCGACAGAGGCTTTGTCGACAGATACTGTCGACAAAGCTTCTGTCGACAAAGAGCATCTAGATGGCAGCCAGTTCTGTCAACAAAGCAAGCCACTTTGTCGACATGAGAGTGTCGACGCAAAAGACAGTGTAGATGCAATAACGCCTTCTGTCGACAGAACTCTGTCGACAAAATGCGTTATTCCTCGTAGAATGAGGTTTACCACCGTCGACAAAACTGCCGAGTTCTATCGATGTTATGTCGACAGAACTCAGTGGCAGTGTAGACGCAGGTCTAGTTTTGTTGACAAAAGTCCACTTTTGTTGACAAAACCCTGTAGTCTAGACACACCCTATGTGAGCCATAAGAAGTACATAAAGTGGATTTTTCACAAAGCCCTACGGAAGCTACTCTCCCCTTCAATAGACACCTGAGTAAGGAACACGGCTGACTCCACAGAGAGCTATTGAAATTGATGCATGTGCTTTCCCTATACATTTGGACCATCTCAACAAGAATCCCAGCTGGGTTAAGCAGCGTTCCTGCTTATTGTGAGTCAGAGATCCTGGGGAACTGGGGTCAGCCAAAAATGGCTAGATGGTTTTTCTTCAAATTTTCCAGGAATAAGAAATTCTCTCCTGGGCTAAAGACTTACCATGAGGCAAATCTGCTTAGGAGAAAGTTTCTTAAGAAAAGATATAAACAACTGCAAATAGGGGTTAAGAAACGACGTGCCCTGTGCCTACTGCCTGGTTCCAATTAGGTCTGAGGTGTTCAGTGATGACTGGCTTGTCTGGGACTGTAGAGGGCAGTAGCACCTGCAAGAATGTCCTTATTCAAAGGTAAAACGGGTCATAAGAAACAAATAAAGGACAAACAGGAAATATGCCCACATTCTTAACTGGCACCGCACCGTGGTGTGTGGTAGGCAAATAAGGCTTCCAATGATCTCAGCTCCAGATTGTTAGGATGGGTCTGTTTTACTGGCTTTGTGTTTATTTTCTGGGTGTCCTTAATGTTGAAATGGAGTGGCAATCCTAGAGTGTCCTTGTTTGTTCCTTTTTTAAAATATTAGTTTAGTGCGCAGTTTTCATTGTTTTATCAGAGGTGACTTGCAAGGGAAGCTTTTTTCAAAAATTGCTCATGTTTGTTGTTGCTTTTTTGTCTGTCCTTGGAGCCTTCTGAAGCATGCTGGGCACCATCCTCACCTAAAAGAGACCCATTCCAAGCCTCAGGGAACAGATTAGCTACCTTAGACAAAGCACAGTGTTCCAGAGGCTGGGTTCCACTCATTGCACTGTTGTGGCAGCATAAAAGGGCTAACAGAATCAGGCCCTGCAGGGGAATACCCTTGTAGCAAGGGAATTCCCTGGCTGGTGTAGAATTGAGTATGTTTGGGACGGGGGTGGGGGCTGAGAAGGGGTCTGGGCAGAGTGTGTTATTTTGAGCCAGTGTTACAAGCTAGCTCCACTTAGAGGAGATTTTTTATAGTAAAGGCATATGCTTTTATTAATCTTTAGATACCATAGCAGCCTACTTGGAATTGCATTTGACTGAGCTCTGTTGATGTGAATAATACAGCTCATGCCCAGATATGGATGCATGTGTTGTACATTTTTTCAAGTATTCACAGTGGGTTGTAAGTTGCGTTAGCCACAGGATGACGTCAGATGGGAAAGAACAACGGAGGTTAGTGGCCATCCTTATCCCACTCCAACTCCACTCCCAGATGGAGTGAATAGCAGGTGAGACACTGATTCTGGAGCAGCATGTCGGCCAAACTGTCTCACCAGATTCTGATCCCTTTGGCCAGTGTCAGTTTGGCGTCAGCCTGTTGAGATCAGTGGCATGACTCCGGATTTGCATTCCTGGTTCTGGAGCCCTCAGACTCCCATCTTCCCTTTCTTGTCTCTCTGCTCTCCCCTGGGATGCTGCAGGCCCTAGAAGGGCCTTGCAGGGTAGGTTTCCCTGGCCTGTACCTTGCACGTAACAGACACCAGCACTGCAGATTCATCCGGGGTTGGGTTGGGGTTGAGTCTGTCTCTGCTTGAACCACTACCATGTTTGTCCCCCCATTATCTCCTTTCCTGCTCTCCTGCCTGCCCTGGGGGCTGAGCATGTAACTCCACACCAGAGAGTCAAACTTATTCCAGTGGCATCACTGGACTTACATCAGAGATGAATTTGGCCCCAGGTCTGGAGCCCAGCCCTAGTTCTCCAGTATGGTGGCAAAGAACTTACTACCAAACCACAGGGCTCTTCCCCTTCCCCCTCCCCCATTTCATTTCTAGGGTCACAACTGAATTGACAGGTGCATGTTGTTGTTTTCTGAGAAATACAGTAATGGTTGACTGGTGCATCCTGCAAGAAGGAAAACAACAGAGACTATTCCAGGCGCTGCTCTGTGGGGCTGTGTCTAATACATTGCATGGGGTGATTCGGGGCCTTTCTAGTTGCTCTGCAAATTCAGGCCTTTGAGTCTCTTACCTCAGAGGCTGCTACTTGCTCTTAAGCTAACACCGAACCCAGCCCTTTCCTGTCTCATCATGAGCCTCTGCAGGGGAAAGAAAGCTATAGCAGCCGCGCTTCTCACTTCACAGCTGCTGTGGACACATGCCAGTGACAGGCCCCGTCCCACCATTCTCTCATTTGTGGCAGCTTTCCCTAAGCAGTAACAGTGATCCAGAGAGCATTTGAATGTTTGCTGCTTGGTGGTGTGTTCAAGACTTTACCAGGGAGGAGTCCTTCAAAAAGGGGGCGGTGTGTATGCAGGGCCTGTGCTCCGCTAACACACAGAAGTTTGGGAGGGCTGCACTGAAAGCAAGGAAGGTTGTCCCAGACTCATTTGAGGGCCCATACCTTAGGTCTCTTCTTCACCTGTGTTTTCTAGCAGCAGGGCCCTGCTCTCTGTCGACCTTTGCCAGCTTCACCTCTCTGTCGACTTTTGCCAGCCTCTTGGGCCAGCCAGGGGATACTCTTGGGAAGCCTTTGCACGCAGGTGTCTAAAATGCAGCAGCTGTGGTGGTGCATCATGGCGAAAGCTGCTCAACACAGCAGGAGAATGATACAGTGTAGCTTGAGGGCCGCTACCCATGGAGAATAGGACTTCCTGTCGGACAGCAGGACAGGAGAGGGGTTGGGGTAGGAGGTGAGCTTGCAAGGGGAGGAGAGGAAACAAGGAAGGGGATGTGAGCAGCTCTGGGAATGAGCCCTGGCAGGGGAAAAAGGACTTTCTGGGGAGGGGAATGGGAGGAGTCTTTGATATTATGGTTGCAAGGGAAGACAAAGGAGACTGTAAGTCTGGCTGGGGTCCTTTCCTTTCCATCTTATCTCAAGTATTGTGCATCTGGGCTGGTACAATGTAAGAGCAAGTAGATACACAGAATTTTATTCACATAGGTCAGTGGCTCAACTTTGGTGCAAGCCAGTGGTGGTCACTTCCTGGTGGTGGTTCACTGAGCTAATAAAAGGAACAGGTTTTCTGGTGCTATCCCTACCATCCCATCACAACGCACAGGCTTGAGGGCATCCTCAACTCTGAGGCTATGCAGGGGTCAGATGACCAGCATGGAGACCAAACTGCCCTGGTGGTGCACTGAGCTGCGTGAGAGGGATTACCCTTTTTGTCACAGCCAGAGTCTTTCCTGCCAGTTTTTGTCTCAGCCCACACACAGGAAGCTCACTGTAGCAGTGGAGATACGTTGACAGATTTTGCGTCGGGTGGTGTGTCAGGTGCTGCTTTAAGCTGGCGGGTCATGATCTGTGGACAGCTCCCTTCTGATTATGAGTTTGGAGGCTCTTTGTAGGTTTTCTCCAATATGGTTGCTCTCTGAGAGTTCTTATGTAGTTAGGGAGAAATTGGTGCCCATTTTACCTCTGGGAAAGCAAATGGGAATACTTTTGGAATATTTCCTGCCTTAGAAGAACCTGTTTTGTCTTGGGAAAGCATTTGATTCTGGATGAGGTGTGCTATTTAATCCCTAATGCGCTCCTTCCTTTAACGGAGTTCTCCTGGCTCATTTACTACTGTCTTTCTCTATGGCAGTAAGGTTTGTGTCCCTTATATTCAGCTGTGAAATGTATAGTTGCAGCGGGTCGCAGGTGTTTTCATGATGGTGGTGTTCTTGCCGCATATGTCATTATTGTCATGGTGCAGTGTGTGTGCATGTCCTGTGCTTCTGTGATATGCATGACTTCCATGTTAAGAAATTCCTCTAATGCACTCAGTGCAGAGCTCTGTTGGAAGCACCGCCAGGGTAGCTTGGTCTCCATGCTGGTCATTTGAGCCTCACAGTTGAGGATGTCAAGCAAAAGTGCAAGTTGTGACAGTATGGTAGGGATTCTGCTATCCTCCATATTAAGAAATACCTTACTCTGTGAACTGTCCAGCTGACGTCCGTGGGACTAGTTGCTGAGTATAAGGTTCTAATTAGAAGCCAGCTTTGTGTTATTTATAAAGTAGGCTCATATTTAATGCTTGTGCTTTCCAGTTAAACATCACACAGGTGCTGTTTGTCCTACTGGTTCTGTCTCATTGGCACTTTGCACGCTGTGCACGCTAAATAATTGTGATATCTTTATGATAAGTAACAGACAATAAATATGTGAGTTGATTAGCTTAATTATGCTGACAGCTGTCCTCAGGCCACGTAGCTGTAACCTGTAGTCCATATAGTAAATTCTAAAATAGCTTCAGCCAAAGGCTGCTGGGATTCTCTTTACCTATTCAAGCAGATTTCTTGTATATATGATCATGGCTGATTTGTGTTGGGGGCTTAGATTTCACTTCTTAGGAGACTCTAAAGGAGATGATAAAACTAGCAGTCAGCCTCTGTCAACTTGGGCACAAGAGAACAAGGAAAACCAGACAGAACCAAAAGGTCAGGCTTTAAAGACCCAATTAAATGTTTATAGTTCCTTAAGGTGGAGAAGTACAATAGTCTGCAGTGCTGTTTAAATCCATTGTGTGCAGGGACAGGGAGGAGAGTGAGTCAATGAGAGAGATGCTGGAGGGTCTATTGATGAAAAACAAAGAAGGGGAGCCCTGTTTTCTTCCATTAGCCTTGGGCAAAAGAGAAAATCCTGCAATGAAGGCAAGTGCTCCTTCTCCATTTGGGAAGCTGTCAAAGTCCTATTAAAGCCTTTTAATAATGGGAGTTGGGCCAGGTCCCAATTCTTTGCCAACTTATGCACCCATTGTATTTATTTACGTGATGCATAACCCACAATTTCCACTTAAAATGCTGTTTTCCTTCCCTAGGGATTAGAAGCCCAAATAGGGAATCGAATGGGGTCTGCATTCTCAGATGAAGACCAGCTACTCAGGTACTGGTCTTAATGGGTACGTCCCAGATAGGAGTCTCATATATGATCACAGCTGTTACAGGGAGGAATGTCACATTAGGCCATAAGGTTCTTCCTCCTACAGAGAAAAGCTATATTAGCTATTTAAAGTGACACTACACCCATCTGAGCCAAAAGGTCTTTCGGGTTATCAGACGAGCCTCCTTGAGGTGGCCTTGCTGTAGTTATACAAGAGTGCACTCCCTGTGTGAAAACGAATCATAACAAGGCGCCTGATTAACCTGACTAAAGGTCTCTCCACAGCACAATAGTGGTATTAATCCAGGTTTACTATCTGCTCTGTGCCACCACCAATTAACACAGCGTAACCTGACCTGCATGGTTGTAAAACCTGTCCTGCCAACCTGTTACTGGAAAGGTGATCGCCTCAAATATGTTTCTCATAAGGCAGCGTTATCTAAATAGCAACTGGCCGCACTTGTCTGGATTCTGTCCAGCTGCTTTGTTTGCTCCAAGGTTTTATATGTCAGACAAGGTTTGCCTTTGCAACATGTCGTGACTGTTAACACATTTAGAACTTGAGACTGTGGGAGCAAGTCTGGAGTGGGGAGGGGTCTGCATTTTTATTACTGTTCAGTAACTTGGGTAATTATGTATTGTCCACCTCATAAATCTTCTGCAGGGGGAACTGAATGTAGTACTCTTCACTTTCTTTGCAAAGCCATTATGTAGCATTGCTGTCATCTCTTCAAACCTGCCATATTTCTCCCCAGAGGTGGCTGAATTTCTGTGGTGGCTAAATAGTAATAGAGATGTAGCCATGTTAGTCTGGTCTTGCTGAAACAAAAGACAGGACTATGCAGCACTTTAAAGACTAACAAGATGGTTTATTAGGTGATGAACTTTCGTGGGCCAGACCCACTTCCTCAGATCAAATTGTGGAAGAAAATTGGCCTGACCATATATACCAAAGGGATACAATAAAAAAAAAGTGAACACAATTATCACCCTTAATATCATTATCTCATAGACACTAATCTCCCCCCCCCTTGCCCCCCTTCTGTCCTAAAATCTGATTTGTCAATTTTATATGTGTTCACTTTTTTTTTATTGTATCCCTTTGGTATGTATGGTCATGCCAATTTTCTTCCACAATTTGATCTGAGGAAGTGGGTCTGGCCCACGAAAGCTCATCACCTAATAAACCATCTTGTTAGTCTTTAAAGTGCTGCGTAGTCCTGTCTGTGGTGGCTAAAGTGACTCTTGTGCATATAAGTCAGAGATGCTCTGAATCTGGCTGATTCTCCCAAGCCAGGGCCCTAACCAAACGGATATGGGCGCACATGCAGGTTTTGATCCAAAACCAGGGATTTGACACAATTCTGGTTTGGTGAAAACCTTTGGAAGCTTAGTTTTTGTTCCAGTGTGGAAAATTGGACTAATCACTGTCCAATCTGCTCTAGTTAATAGCCCTTCCAAAGCTCTTGGTGATGGTGATCGAGAGCGAGAGGGTTGTTAGTTTTATTCGTTTGCTTTTTCATCCTTGCTTAGTGTGGTTCTGGAATGTTCTTATTATCCATACAAATGTCTGTTCCCAAATTCTGCCCTTGGGTGGACATAGTTCCCACTGAACTCAATGGGAAGCCACACAATTGTGGGTCCAGACCATACACAACAGCTAATGCAAATCATGCTTTTGTATGTGCACATAGATATTTATCCCTTCCCAGCATGGACAATGGCAATAACTGAGCAGCTGTGCAACAGCATGCACTCAAACATGCACAGCTCTTAGGCTGTAGCCTTCTGCAAAATGTACTCTAACAATCTGAATACGGGAAAAGTGGGTATAGTCTGGCTCCATTGCCTACGTTCCAACCTACGTGAGGATGAACTTTCAGTTGTAGGGTTAATGATTCCCAGGTGGTGATAAGGATAATAGCTGTTTGGTGGAAAGGTTACAATATTGACACTATTCTCCCCTCGTTTATGGAAGTGCAGTGTATCTGTCAACTGGCTTACAAAGAATTGCCCTCTGCTCTCTCCATATAGCCCATTGTTTACAGTAGATAGTTGAGGACTATGCTATTCTGTTGAGTTGAACTTCAACATG
Source organism: Pelochelys cantorii (assembly GCA_032595735.1). Classification (NCBI taxonomy): domain Eukaryota; kingdom Metazoa; phylum Chordata; order Testudines; family Trionychidae; genus Pelochelys; species Pelochelys cantorii. The sequence continues at coordinate 17,625,051 of CM064340.1, forward strand.
CTGCTTTATGACCTAGGAGAAATAATGCTTCGGATCATCATGTCTGCAGCTTGGCTTGGGTGAACCACACTAGGTGTAAGGTGGCGGTTACACTTGCACGAAGAGGCCTGCCTGCATTTGAATGTCCTGGGGTTTAATAGTCTCAGAAGGGTAGCTGTGTCAGTCTGTAACTGGGGGGGGAAGGGAACCCTTAAAAAACAATGAATGGTCCTGCAGCACCCTTAGAGACTAACAAAACATGTAGATGGTGTTGTGAGCTTTCATGAGCACAACCCACTTCTTCAGATGAATGGAGCAAGGAATCAAGAGGTACAAATAAATAGCAGAAAAATAGGGAAGATGGGGAGGGGAAAAGAAGGGAAAAAAATCTTGTCAATTAGATTGTCCTTGGCTAAGTGAGGCTAATAGAGTGGGCTGTAAGTGCCCAATACTTAGCTTTTGATGTCATTAAGGTGTTGAATATAGCGGCCCATCCAGTTCGTGTCTTTGTTGAAACCTTGGTTAAAAGTGTCACATTTGTAAATGAAGGCAAGTTCCGCAGCTTCTCTCTCCAGCTGGTTTTTGAAATTGCTCTGTAAGGCTTTGTCTACACTGCGAGTTTTTGCAGCAGAAAATATGCTAATGAGGGACTTATTAGCATAAGTCACAGTATAATTAGCATATTTTCTGCCGTTTCTTTTTGTGCAAGGTGATGCCTAAGCTGGAAAGGCATAAGGATCTTGCACAAAATGGGGTTTTTGCACAAAACGAAAGCGGCTACACTGCTTCTTTTTGCGCAAAAACCCCTTGCGCAAAAAGAAACGGCAGAAAATATGCTAATGATATCGTGACTTATGCTAATGAGTCCCTTATTAGCATGTTTTCTGCCGCAAAAACTCTCAGTGTAGACAAAGCCAAAGAGTATAGTCACTTTGAGATCCATTAATGAGTGCCTGGGCAAGATAAAATGTTCCCCAACAGGTTTCTGTGTGTTACCATTTCGAATATTTGATTTGTGTCCATTAATCCTTTGTTGTAGAGACTGTCCAGTTTGGCCAATGTACATGGCAGAGGGGCATTGCTGGCACTTGAGGACATAGATCACATTGGTGGATGTGCAGTTGTATTAGCCTCTGATGTGGTGGCTTATGTGGTTAGGTCCTGTTGTGATGTCGCTGCTATAGATGTGTGGACAGAGTTGGCACTGGAGTTTACTGAAGGGATGGGTTCCTGGGTGAGTATGATTGAGGTGTGCTGCGTGGTTGCTGGAAAGAATTTGTTTGAGGTTAGGGGATTGTCTGTAGGTGATGATTGGCCTGTCCCCCAAGGCCTGTGAGAGTGAGGGATCATTTTCCAGGATAGGATGTAGATTGCTAATGATGTGCCAGAGGGGTTTAAGTTGGGGGCTATAGGTTATGACTAGTGGTGTTCTGTTGTTTTGTTTGTTGGTCCTATCTTGAAGAAGCAGATGCCTGGGTACTCGTCTGGCTCTGTCAATCTGTTTTTTTACTTCCCCAGGTGGGTATTTACATTTTAAGAATGCCCGATAGAGATTCTGTAGGTGTTTGTCTCTGTCTGTGGGGTTGGAGCAAATCCTGTTGTATCTTAGGTCCTGGCTGTGAACAATTTATTGGGAAATGTGTCTTGGATGGAAGCTGGAGGCATGTAGGTAAGTGTAATGGTCGATAGGTTTCTGCTATAAGGTGGTGGAAATGTGGTCATCGTGTAATCGTACTGTATGGTCAAGAAAGTGGATCTTTTGTGTGGACTGGTCCACACTAAGGTTGATAGTGGGGTGGAAGTTGCTGAAATCCCTGTGAAATTCTTCAAGGATCTCCTTCCCATGGGTCCACATGACGAAGATTTCGTCAATGTAGCGTAAGTAGAGTAAAGGTGCTGGGGGCGAGAGCTAAGGAAACGTTGTTTGAGGTCAGCCATAAAGATGTTGGCATATTGTGAAGCCATGCAGGTGCCCATAGCTTGAAGATATAAATTGTCTCCGAATTGGAAATAGTTGTGGGTGAGGATAAAGTTACAGAGCTCAGTCACCAGCTGTGCAGTGGCGTCATCAGGGATAGTGTTCCAGACAGCTAGTAATCCATCATCATGTGGAATGTTGGTGTAAAGAGCTTCTACATCCATGGTGGCCAGGATAGTGTTTTCAGGTAGATTATTGATGTTCTATAGCTTCCTTAGGAAGTCAGTGGCGTCTTGAAGGTAGCTCGGAGTGCTGGCAGCATAGAGTCTGAGGAGAGAGTCAACATAACTGGATAATCCTGCTGTAAGGGTGCCAATGCCTGAGATAATGGGATGTCTGGGATTTCCATGTTTGTGGATCTTGAGTGGCATATAGAAAACTCCTGGTCAGGGATTTGGGGGGGAGAGGGATAGATTTGGTCCCAAGTTGTAGCAGGTAGTTTCATGAGCAGATGGTCTAGGTTTTTTTGGTATTCTTTAGTCAGTGGGATCAGAGGAGAGAAGCCTGTAGAATCTAGTGGTGTTGAGTTGTCTGACAACCTGTGTCATGATGACCACAGCACCCCCTTTGTCAGCCTCTTTGATGATAATGTTAGAGTTGTTTTTGAGGCTGTGTATAGCATTGCGTTCTGCATACACACTGCCTCAAAAACAATTGAACAGTGATTTTGTTCCAAGGGGTCCATTAGCATTCGTCTTCATCCAATTCTTGAGGGGCCAACTTGGCTGTTTTAATTACCATTTCCCAATTCTTCTTTCTTGCAAATGCTTATTACTGATTTAGAGGCATTTTATGCTTTGATTTAAATCCATTCTCTTGTTCTTGGGGTAGATTTGATTTAATTCTGCTTCTGCAATTGAAATCAGTGCATTAAATTTACGACCACGGAGCAGGCAAATACCAGGCATGACCCACATGGCTGGAACTTATGACCTTGCAAGAGGAGGTTGGTCTTTCAAGCTATAAAACAGAGAGAGCCAGATGGCCCCGTACATGGGTTATTTACAAGGACTGGACATTTGTGTTCAATCACTTCCTGGGGAAGCTGTGTTACCCCCGTCCCCCACCTCCCCCCCACACACACACAGACACGCACACATCATGGAATAAGAAAATGGCTCAGTCACTGATATACAAGACCATCCCACTCCTCCTGTGTGCCAGGGCATGACAGCTCCCTGCTTGCTCGCCCCAGCTGCTGCTACCCCAAAAGGCACCTACAGGGGAGGATATTTAACTGAGGAGTGGAGGAATCAGCATTTGTTAAAGCCACTTGGGTCTGAACCCCTATAGTGAAGGTGCAACAGGGAGGAATGATGCAGAGTAAAAGAACCAGCCTTGGTTCCTCCCAGAGCTCACTCTGTATGTAAGGGCTTGCACAGGGTTAGGGAGCAGGAGAGCATGCAATGCGGATTGTTCTTTCTCCCTCTGCTGCTCCAGCCAGACATGCTACTTTTTGCTCCCCAATGCTTTTATACCTGAGCTGCTCTGAAAAGCCACAAAGACTCTCTCTAGGAGGTGAGCAGCAAATGTCAGGTTTCTGGGCACCGTTTTCCTGAAGCAGTAAACAGTGTTGTTCAATACAGTTCACATTTCCCATGCAGCAGTTGCATCATCTTCCTCTCTACAAACATTGTGGTTAATAAAAGTAACATGTGCACAAGTCTGCAAGATAGGCATGAACATGGGAGGCACACCCTGCCCATTCTGCAAGATGGGTGGGGTTACTTCTGCCCTAAAAACCTCCTGTCGCCTCTTGAAAACAATCTATGCTTACTCCAGATCTGCAGAGGAGGAATGAATTTTTAGATGGCTGCCTTTTCCCCATGTTCATGAAAATGCAGCCGGTACCACACACATGGGATGTGTGGCTAGGAGATGATTTTACTAAATAGTTCTTAAAAGCTGCTTAAGGGGGACACTTCTATTTACCTGGATAATAGGGATGGTTGGCAACTGAATTATGCCCATGGGTGGTTGGTGCAGCTGGGGCTGCGGGAGGCAGGACCCCAGTCACACCTACAGCCCTGGCCCTCCTGCTGAGGCCCTGCCCTCCATGGGGAGGGAAGGAAGTGGGGCAGCACGCCGAGCATGCCCTCCCCCAGAGGGGAGGAAATGGGTAAGTGCTCTGAGCAGGGTAGGAGGTGGGGCAGCATGCTGAACATGTCCCTCCCTCCCCAGAGCACTGGGGACGGGAAGAGAGGTGTGGGGGCACATGCCCCACATCCCTGGAGCAGCGGACGAGGGGAAAAGAAGTGAGGGAGTGCACCAGGGAAAGGAGGAAGCTGTGCAGTTCCAGCCTCCCCAGTCCGGAGCACAGGAAGTGCAGGTGCTGGGGGCAGCAATGCTCCACCTCCAAAATGCCTACAGCAGGCATTCTGGCGGGTGGAGTGTGGGCGGGGCCAGGCTGGTGGTTTGGGAAGGCAAAGCCTTCTCCTGCTTAAGCTACCGGATGACCATGTTTATGCCTCGTTTGGGAAGAAAAGTGCGAGCTGCTTTTTTACACTGCCCATCTGTGAAATTGCTCTTTGAATCCCCTTTTTAATGTCAGACTGTTAGAACGTTTTATACAGCGTAGCTTTCACTATTTTTGAATTTTGCTAGGACACACTAAAAAGCACATAGTTATACAACAATGCGTGATTTCTTGTGGCTCTTCTGGTCCGTTCTTACTTCCTGACCTGTGTGTAAGATTAGAAGCCTAGCTTATGTGATTAAAGATGCAGGGTTGATGGAGACACCAGTGTGGGTTTAGGAGCCTCACTCTAGACATTGAACTTTGGAAGCGTTACAATCTCTGCAGTAGTCTCTGCCTGCATCTTAGTTCCTGCAAGGTCACTTTTCCTTTGTTGGATGAATGTGTGTAGCTCAGTGGCATATCAGGAAACAAAACTATGCTGGGACCTATCACCATATATGTATTAACCCGCCAAGTAACAGTCCAGCCTCCAAATGCATTCTAGAACGTCACGGCAGAAATTGCTGGGAAAAATGTATTCTCCGGGCATAAGCATGGGCAGGTTGTGTCAGGTCAGCAACATGTATTTCAACACCAACAGGCAGTACTTCCTTTTTTAATTTCCCCACTTGAGTCTGCAGCCATAGGCGCTGACTCTGTGGGTGCTCCGGGTCTGGGGCACCTACCAGCAGCCAAGCTCACCCCTCTGCTTCCTCACCCCCCCTCCCCGCTGTATGCTTGTGGCTCTGTTTACTAACTCTTCCCCCCACCCTCCCTGCACTTCTGGAGCATTGCAAATAGCTGATTCACTTCCTTCAGAAAGGTCTGAGAGGGAGTGGAAGGAGTGGGTATTGGGCACACTTGGGCTAGGAAGGAGGCGGGTGTGACAGGTTCGGTCACAGAAACCCCTCCTCATGACTGTCATTTGATGTGCTGAAACCCCACTCAGCCCACCTACACTGCCCTCCTCCATGCCTCTCAATTCTGTCCTGCTTAGCCAGGCCTTCTCACCTTCTCCAGCACAGACACAGAGACAGGATCACAACCCTTTGCAGAGTCATACAGACACTGAGATCAGCCCAGCTCTGGGAAGGCTCAGCCAAAGGAACTTTCCTCAGCACTCAGTGGAAACTGAACCTTAGATAAATCTGTCTTACTCTGTAAAAGCCTTATACAAGGTAAGGTCATGTTGTTTTTCTCAGGGTAAAGAGAGATATGCACAGACTCCTTCCCCCTCCCACAGGTGCCAATTACTTACACTGGGTTTATTAATAAAAGTGATTTTAGTAGGATTTAAGTGGCCATAAGAGCTAGAATACAGGACAATGTAGGTTATAAACAAAATAAAATAGTGAGGAGTCCTGTGGCACCTTAGGGACTAACAAAAGCTTATGCCCTAATAAATCTGTCTCTAAGGGTGTGCATACACAGCAAAAGTTATTTCAGAATAACAGATGTTATTCCGAAATAACTATGCGAGTGTTTACACAACAATTGCGTTATTTCAAAATCATTTTGAAATAATGGATGGCTTATTCTGACTTCTGTAAACCTCATTCTATGAAGAAAAATGCCTATTCCGAAGTAGTTATTTCAGAATAGGGGCTGTGCAGGCTCTCCACTTCTGCTATTTCAAAATAGCCCCTCACCAGGACCATTCTAAGTTATTCCTCCTGGGGCTCTAAATCAAGATAGCACATCTACATTAGGGAAGACTGCCTAGGATTAATTTTGAGGCTTCCCTGTAGACATGCTGTTTTGAAATAAGCTATTTGGGTACGTCTACCCAAATAGCTTATTTCAAAACGGGGATGCAAATGTAGCCGACCAAAATTGCTAATGAAGGGGGGATTTAAATATCCAGCGCTTCATTAGCATAATCTTGCCAGCATGTTATTCTGCTCAACAGCTGATTTAACCAGGAAGTGCACTCCGGGATGCGTTAGTTCGAATCAAACCCCTTGGTTCGAACTAACGTTACTCCTCAAAAAATGAGGAGTTTGATTCCAACTCCTCATTTCCAGCTGTTGAGCAGAATAACGTGCGGGTGAGATTATGCTAATGAAGCGCGGGATATTTAAATCCCCACTTCATTAGCAATTTCGGTCGGCTACATTTGCATCCCTAGCTCAAACTAGGGAGCAAGTGTAGACGTACCCTTTCAGAATAACTATTCCAGAATAGCTTATTCCGAAATAACAGTGCAGTGTAGACATAGCCTTAGGTGCCACAAGACTCCTTGTTGTTTTTGCAGGTACCTGTTGTTGCAGGTACAGCTAACACAGCTCCCTCTCTGAAAACATAAAATAGAACATGTAAGGTAAGCTTACTACAGTAAGAAACTGGTTACTTGTCATATCTCACCCTCCGTTATTTTGATAAGCTTCTTTTGCATACTGAAGAGCCTTCCAGTTTGGGCTGAGTCCTTTCCCCCAGTACAGTTTCCAGTAGACATCTTGGTTAGTAAGCAGGGGTGTCCTGATGACTGGCAGCTGCCGCTTTGTTTGGTCTCCTAACTTTATATATGATGTGCGAAAGGTGGGAACTCTTTGTGTTCAGTTTAAACTTTTTCTCACCTTCAGGGGAAAAATACAGCATCCAAGATGGGTCCCAGCATCAGGTAACATGTCCACATGTCTTGGTAGGACCAACCAGAGCCCCTTCTCCAAAGCTTACAGGAAAAACAAGTCTATTCATGGATCATTGTCCTGAGTACTGGGCCATTAAATTCATTGAGTACCTCTAATAGCCCTCACTTCGTATGGCTACACTAGAAACACAGGCTTCTTATACTTCATATTTCTAACTTCAAACACAGGAATGGTAAGTGCACACAAATAGGATATACACATTCAGCAGATTAGAACTTCCCAATGCCATTACACATGAGACATTTCACATAAAGTATAGTCCAGGTGTGTCACATTCATAAGCATATTTTCATAAAGCATATGGAATGCCCTGCGACAGCGGGAAGAGGTGGGTTGGAGGCTTGGGGGAAGGGATGGCATGTGTGTGAAGGAGGGGGCGGAGTTTGGGGGATGAGGTGGAGTGAGTGAGGAAGGGGGCCTGAGGTGGAGGTTGCGGGGGTGGGGTGGTCAAGCACTCCCTGGCTAGAGGGGAAGTTGGTGCCTATGTCTGGACCATAACAGCTCTCTTATGGAGCATGTTCACAGCACTGAGACTGGGAACATTGTAAATCAAGAAGCCCCACCTGCAAAGGACTACTCATTTTCAAAGTTATGATTTCTCCACCTGCTATCGTGAGGCATGATTGCCGTGGGGAAAGTAACTTAAAATTTCTTACAAGTGCTATCGTATTGAAACCCGGGTCCCTGCCAGCTCTTTAAATAGCTCTTTGCTGGCTTTTGCCGCAGCTCAGCCAGCTCTTGCTGGAGCTGCGCACCCAGTTACTTTCATCACAGCATGATTGCCACAATGCAGTTTGGTAGCTCAGGAACTTCTCTTCCAGCATTGGAGGAGCCACATTCTGCCTTGGCATCTTTATAGCCTCGAGGACTTCCCAGGAATAATGTTCTGAGATCCAAATTGGTTTAAGAGGCCCAAAAAATCTGCAGTGAAATCCCGGCAAAAATCATGGGAGTTTTGCATCAGTGGAGCCCAGATTTCTCCCACTCACTTTCATCTACATAGAGCCTTACAAGTGAAGGATTTCTAGGGCTATTTTGGAGAGCAACAGTATTCTCTTAAGTGCTGTTTGAAATAATTAATACACATTTGCTATCAGTTTAATGGAAGTTCTTTTTTTAATTTGTTTTTCCCTGGGCATAAGATTAGCCATTTCTCTTTAGGGAATCCTAGACCCAACCTCTACCCTACGCTTCCAGTTTGTGACCAGTATGTTAGCTATAATTAGCTCAGCCTTCACTTGGCATGTTTTGAAAAGAAAGAAGAATGTTGTGGCCTAAAGAGCAAAACCACAAGTTTGATCTGGATTCTTTTTCAAAACATGTGCTTTTCTATTTCCTGGAATCCTTTCCATCGCCTTGCTGGCTTTGTCATGGTACTTATTTATTTTGCTATTTGTTCCCTTGGCGGGACATTTTGGCCTATGGAACTAGGGCAAGTAAGTCTTCAGACACGTGAAGTAACTTTGATCTGTGGTTCTCTTACTCCAAAGCAGTGTAGATAGGCGCTGAGCTCTTCCCAAGTCAGAAATTATTGCCACGGCAACCTGATGGGGACAAATAAAAATCCAGCTCTCTATGGTGATCCAGCTCTTCAGAGAGAGAAGCTGCTGGAGTGAGCAGGCCTACAGGCACTGGGAAAATATAGTAAGAATTCCCCTTGTGCTCAGAGGGCTGGTTTGTGCTGGGAAATATGGGCTGCTGGTAACAAATGGGGCTCAGCCCAGGTCAGCTGGTTGGATCCATTTTAGCCCGGTTACTGAAATGATGGTGAAGTCACTGTGTGCCGGTTTGCATTTACAGCTGTGTTTACTGAGACTGTAAGCTCTTTGGGACAGGCGTTGTCTTTTTGTTCTATGTGTGTACAGTGCCTAGCATAACAGTGTCCTGACCCCTGCCCTGAATGTGGCCTCCTGATGCTGCCATGATACAGCTCATCCATAAGAAATATCTGTTTGGAAAACTCTGGCACCCTGAAGAGCAAGTTGCTTCAATGGCTTTCAAGACCTTTTTGAGCCTGGGACTGGGGTGAGAGCCGGAGTGCTGCTGTTACGTACCCGGCGCAGAGAGGAGGGATTATGGCTCCTAGAAAAACACAGCTGATTGCTGCTTTGCAACTCCAGAGTGGAGTTCTGTTTGGTTTGGCTTTCATGTTTGAGCTCACTTGGCTGCCTTTACACGTTACCATTTCTCGGAGCAGCTTCCCTGACAACAGGGAGGTGAAGCCATAATCAGTGAATCAGTCCCAGAAAGGTTCTGACTGTTGGCTGATAAACCGTTTGGAATAATCACTATTTGAGGAGTGACTGAAACACAGGGTGTCCTCTAAATGCAGAACTAAGTGTGGCTGTTTGGCTACTCTCTGCTGCTGGGGCAAAGACACCACATTTCCCTAAGAGGAGCTCCCAGGCCTGCTGCTTCTGACCTGGGCTCACTCCCTCAGCTGTGGATGACCACAGGCCAAAGTAGTCCATCTGGCTGTTCAAAAATGGGCAGCACCACGCACCTCAGAGGAGCCCTGCCCATGAGCATGCTCAGAACAAGTGTATGTGAGGCTGTGGGCCTGCTCGCCTGTCCTGCCTTGTGGAGAATGACCCTACTCTTCGTGGTTGTCCTTGAGCAGGTGGCCTGCCCTTGCACAACTCAGGCCAATGAGAGTTTTGTGGCTAGCTTCAGTGGAAGGAAGATTGGCCATGAGGAGGACTATCACTGTGACTAGCCACTGCCACGGGAAGAAAATGACAGAGTACTAGTCAAACCAGCCCTACAGGGTTGAAGTGGGGGGCGGGGAGGAGAGTGTGTGTGGACAGACATATATGGTTGGGCCAGACCCTACCCCCTGTAAAGGCAGTAGTGCAGAACAGCTCAAAGCCAGCTGAGGAATTGCCCTGATGTGGGGGTACGACAATGCAATCCAGATCAAGGAGGAGCTGTGTCATCCCTGCCCTGCAACATTGGGTGCCACCCATTGCTTCGCTGTTATAGCTCCCACCAGACTGCTAGCTGTCCAGTCACATTATGGCTTCCCAGCCTTGGTGTCACATGTAGGGTGACCCCCAACACAGTCCCAGTCCCAGATTCTCCCAGAAAGCATGTGTTGAGCACTGTCCAACTCTCTTCTGGACAGTCCAGATACATTAAATCCAGTGCCCCTCTGAGGGAATCAAGGTACTACATACAGCTTGCCACCTCAAATGGAATTTACCCAGACAATTCACAAAAGTGGAATCGTTTTGATTAAAGAATAGAGCAAAGTTAATTTAAATACAAAGAGATTTTAAGTGAGTACAAGGCATTGAAGTAAAAAATGGTTACAAGAGAAATGAAAATAAAATGCTTCCTAGCACTACACTTAAACTAGACTCGGTTTAAACTGAAATTCTTACCACAAATTTTCAGTATGTTGCCGACCAAATTCGCTGAACAGGATCTGCTCCCAGGGTTCAACAGCTATTTCTTTGTTGTCTTAGTAGAAAAGAGAGAGATAGACAGGGAGGCTATGTCTACACTGCCTTGCTTTTCCGGGGTACCAGAGATACCCTGGAAAAGCAATGCCGCATCCAAGGAACGCGTCCACTTTTACGAAATTTTTTTCGAAAAATCAGACACGCTCTTTTGCCATCCCTGTAACCCTCGTTCTACGAGGCATAAGGGATATTTCGAAAGAGCACTTTTTTCCAAAATTTGGTACCGCCAAATTTCTGAAAAGCCTCTTTAGAAAGTAAATTGGAAAAAGATATGCAATTTACAATATGATTAACAGTGCAGTCTAGACGTAGCCGGAGAGAAAACTTGGGGGGTTTTTGCCCTCACTGGAATAGTTCAGTCACCTTTTGAACTGCATTATCCTGAGCGTGACCGCTAAAGTTACTTCCAGTCTAATGGGGAAGGTGTGATATGCTGTTTCTTTTCACGTATGTATGTTGAAACACAGATTTTCTTTCTCTTCTTTCTTCATGCTCTTGCTGTTTGAGGACAGCTTACCTGCAAAATGAGGTATGTATACACAAAAAGGCTTTGTTTCAGATAGATAGATTTGCTTGACCAATTCTGCCTAATTGGGGCTATGTGAATTTGAACATGCCTTCGACCTCAGACATGGAGGATTTCATAACTTTGCACACCATGTTGCTATGTACATTTCACCATATTGACCAATGTGTTATTAGTTTTCAAATGGCACATTTGTTTCACACGGCATATTTTGTCTTAAGTTTATTACAATAGCATGGAGGGTGTGAATACAGGGGTGCATTCCGTTTCGGGAGGACTCCTTCTGACCTGATGGGATCACTATCCAGGTTTAAAGAGAGCTATACAGGCCAGACTATTATGTCTGAATTGGTTAATTTGATAGTGTTATTGGATCTATGAGAGCTACTCCAAAACTGGAATTTCTATTCCATGGAAAATGTATTTTGAATGTGTTTTCATCTAGAAGTGGGCTGAATAGTGGAAACATCAACTTTTGTTTTCTTGTGGATTGGAGAGTTCAGAAGAACATTGATACGGAAAAGTCAAAACATTTCATTTCAGTTTGGCTCAATATTCATCTATGTCAGTATTTCTCAACCAGTGGTACGAGTAGCCTCAGGGGTACTCGAGAGAAGTCTGGGGGGGTACATCAACACAACTGAAATTTGGAGAAAACTGAATTTTTGTTTTAAGTTTTACAGCACTTTATTATTTTTATACTTTTTACGCCCAAAAATTTCATCGCCTGCCTGGCTAGGATTAAGTTGCTTAAACAAATGTGTTGCAATGGTAGAAAAAAAAAAGTGTGTGTCTGAAAACTGTAGGTACTTATAATAATTTTTTTTTGAAAAAGGGTTTTGTTTTTTTTTTAAAAAAGGGGTGCTTTATAAAAAAAGATTGAGAAACACTGATCTATGTCACCTTGAGCTGCTGTGATGCCTCAGGAGAGTTGTAGGTCAGGTGCAATATACCTCCATTCTCCTGTGTGGGCAAGACTCTACATCTTTCATGATGCATCACGGTCATGGGACTCCCATGAGGTCCTATAGCTGTGCTCATGAAAAATGTTGATTTTGTGGCCTCATCACCATAAACTCATGGTGATAAGTGTCCGAGCGCGACACAAATATCACTGAATTTATCTTACAACACTTCTCTGAGGAAGGGCAGTATGATCACCCCCACTTTACAGGCAGGGGACTGATGCACAAGAGAGATGACTTCTCTAAGTCACTCATGATGCCTGTTGGAGACTAGGTCTCCCAAGACGCCTGCTTTCAGTGTGTCCAAATGCTGCCATTGCCTATGCCTCAAAATGCATCATCACACTGGGACTTCTGCCTGGAAACAGAAAGAGGAGGAACCATTCAGGACTTATTTGCACACATTATTCTTTGCAACACATTAGGTAGGCAGCCAAGAATCATTATCCAATGGTGACCAGCCCAAGACAACAGAGCAAACTGGTGACAATGCTGGGATTAGAATATTTGTGTTGCTGGTTCCTATTCCCAGGACAAAGCCACTAGCCCACCCTACTTCTAAAAAAGCTAATAGTGTCCCGGGAATGTCTTTAATTACAACTTTGAAGAAACATGTCTGCGACAATGGCTATATGGAAAAATAGCCATCATAAAACAATAACTATGATGTGAGTGGGTGGGCGGGGCTCTCCATGTGATACAAACGCTCCCCCTCCCTCTCTGAGTTTGGCAGGATCTGGGAGAACTATGCTCCAAGTGGCTGTTTTATAATCATGGTGACAAGAATTTACATAACGGGAATAAAACAGTAGCATGACACCAGGACATGTGATTTCAAAGAACAACCTCAACTTTAGTCAGGAAGCAGGCAATGACATAGCAGACTGCAGCAAAAGGCCTTATAGAAGAAAAAATGTTGGCTGTTACTTTAAATTTGTAGTTAAACATTAAAGGATATAGTATTGTGTTACCTTTGGAGTCAGGTAGGCTGAGTCACCTATCAGTAGGTTGCTCCATAAATCTTGTATTATCAGGTTTGAATTATAGTTTATGTTTCCAGGAAATCACAGTAAAGCAGAAAATTGGAAGCTAATCTACAGCCAAGCTAAGGAGTCTGCTTGGGTAAACAAGGCAAATAATTCTGGGGTTAGTGAAGCTCAGCATAAAGGCTCCATCCCAAACCCGTAAGAGCACTGCAATTAGCTGAAATGACTCCACATGTTATCCTGGGCTTGGCTCACCATCCAGGAAGAAAGATACATGTTGGTGGCAGGCTAGATCTCTGACTGACTGGGCCACCGTTTCACATGAAATGAATTTTCTGACCCATATCAACAGAATTTGCTGAGCACTTTCTAACAGCTGAAACACAGATGTTCCCCAGACAGAATATAAGTAGCCTCCCCAGCAGCATGTGGCTGTGCTCGAGCTTGCTTTCTGCTTGATGCAAATGTGGCAGGCATCAATGAGGAATTTCAGAAGGTTCTCAGTTTCTAATGGGGCTGGGCTCTAATATTGCAAAATTTCAGAGCAGTGTGGGATTTAAACTATGTGATTTCCATCGATGGACTTAATGAGGTCAAAACCTATACATGCAGCTTATGGCTGACAAGTTAGTTTTCATGCCATTGTCCCAACTGCTTTTCCAAAGGCCAACTACTCTGCTGACCCAAATGGGTGCAACTCCAAATTTGGCTCCAGGATTCTAGCTTCTTGGTTCCAAGCAATTGCAGTACAGAGCTAATCAATTTTTGTCTTAATAAAATTCAGGGTTTGATATTTTTCTATTAGCATTTCTATTGGAATTTTTCATTTGTCAGTGTTTGGATTTTATCTCCTTTTTTTCCCTCCTTTGTTTTTCTTTTTTTCATCTTTCTTTCTTGGCTTCCCCCCATTGTTTCTGAAATTTGAAATTTTGAGGGGAAATTTCCATTTTTAAAAATCAATTTTAAAAAAATCACAAACTTTTTTGAAAATATAAAAAACGAGACAGAACACATAGAACAGTAAACTTTTGAAATTGTGATTTAAAAAAAAATTATTGAGCCAGCTTTATTTCCAGTCTTGCGAAAGCCATGCAAAGATTTGTACATCTCCATTATTTTTCTTTCCCATCACTTGGCTATTAGTCAGGATGGGCAGGAATGTTGTCCATAGGTCCTGTTTGCCAAAAACTGGGAATGGGCAATGGGATAGATCACTTGATGACTACCTGTTCTTTCCATTCCCTCTGGGACCTCTGGTATTTGCACTATCAGGAGACTGGATACTGGGTTAGCTAGACCTTTGTCTGACCGAACTTGGCTGTTCTTATGCTTAACTGCAGATTCTGATGTCATTCCTGCACTTACAGTTCTGAGTCATCACTCTGGGCAGGTATAGACCGGCCTGGTGAAGTGGCGGGGAAGGGGCAGTTGCCCCAGGGCTCGATAATTCAAAGGGACTCCCAGCCACCGCTGCTGCTACTGTGACAACAGGCTTTGTTCAAGCCGAGGGAAACAGTGTCAAATTTGCAAAAGTCAAACTTGAGAGAGTGTGGAATTGATCTTCATATGCAAATTTGACACTGAGTTTGAACTAGGACTTGAACGGGATGGCCCATTATAAAAGCAGCTTTCCTTACATTCAGCAACCCTAATGATGTTAAGAAGCAGGTAACTGACTGTTCGTGTACTCAATACAATTTGTACTGAGTACACGATTAGTTGATAAGCTGCGGCTTTGCAGTTTAAATGTAGTAGAAGCCGGGCACACAGGCAGCCCAGCTCCTACTACATTTAAACTGCAGGGCCACAGTGGGGGTAGGTCTGGGACCCAGCGCCAGCCGAGACTCATCAGTCCCAGCTTACACCGGGTCCTGGACCACTGCGGCTCTGTTTTTTAAATGATACAGAGGCAGTTAGGAGAGGAGGGAAAGAAGCAAGTAGTTGAGTAGTGACTCAATTACTGGATAAGCCTAAGCTACTCGAGTAGTTGTTTACATCCCTAGTGGTAATGTGACACAAGTCTTATCTGTAAAGTTTAAGGTTCGCTCCAAATGCAGGATCCTCAAACTTGTTTATGCACGCTCCCTTTCATTTTGAATACACTGATTGCATGTTAAGTTACTCTGAATTTCTTAATTAATATTGTTTCATACATAACTGATTTTCATAGTATTTTAAATACAGTAGGACTTCAGAATTATGAACCTTGGGAATGGAGGTTTTTCATAATGCTGAAATGTTCATAACTCTAAACAAACATTAAGGTTATTCTTTCAGAAGTTTACAACTGAACTTTGCTTTAATACAGTTTTGAAACTACTATGCTGAAGGAAAATGTTGCTGCTAATCATCTTAATTTTAATGAAAAAATTCCCTTTCCTTGTCAAATTTTTTTTAAACTTTCCCTTTATAGTTTTAGTAGTTTATGTTTAAGACACAGGGGCGGCCCGCGAGCCTAGGCAGACTAGGCAGTTGCCTAGGGCGCCGCCAGCCCGGGCGCCCGATGATGACGTCACGGCCATTGATGGCCGAGCAGGTGGGGGCACCGATTGCGCCTTCTGCCTAGGGCGCCAGCTGTCGTAGCCGGCCTCAGGCCGCTCCTGTTAACGCAGCATAGTACAGATGGAACTTACAGAGCACTGTACGGGTAGAACCTCTCTAGTCCAGCACTCTGGTCCAGCAATATCTGTGGTCCAGCATGACTTTAGTTAGCCGGATGTCCAATTATCATGGGTATGGCCAAGTTTCCCACGGTCCCATGAAATTTATTTATAACCACCAGTTCTGGTTCTCAGCATTCTGTGCTGTTATTTAGTTCTAATGTACTCCTAAATGTCTTCTAAGAGTCCAGTAAGCAGTGGAAGTGTTGGTATTGCTGCTAGACAATATTGACCTCCTGTGGTTCAGCAAATATGCTGGCTTGGCACCAGTCAGGTCCCCAGGATGCTGGACTAAAGAGGTTCAATCTGTATTGTATTTGCTTTCTTTTTGTCTCTGCTGCAGCCAGATTGCACACTTCTGGTTCCAATGAGGTGTGTGATTAACCAGTCAGTTTGTAACTCTGAAGTTCTGTTGTATGACTTTCTGGCACTGATAATACTGTTCATGTAGTGTGTTGCTGCTTTTGCATACTTATGCAAATAATGTATGAGGAACTGGGAGTCCCAAGGTCTGCTTATTTCAGAAACATACATACTACAGCTGCTGAGAAAATGTGCTATTTTCCTCATTTTTTTAATACAAAACCTCTGTCTTTGCTATTACTGTTTTGCAGAAAAATTCAACCTCTAATTGAAAAAAATATTTTGGATGAAAGGTGAAAATTTTCTTGGAAAGCAGACACTTGCCTCAAATGTTTTTTGTTTTAATTAAAAATTCAGTTTTCCCAGGAAAGACAGCACACAACAAAGATTTATAGCACCCAATAGCTTCCCATTCTGGGCCCATAAAAATGGCATGGACTTAGTTAATTGCAGGCTAATAGCACTTAGATGTTGAATGCTTGACTGTGTCTCTGAAGAGTATTCAGAGGTCAATGTGCTACAAATACATCCATAAATGTTGTTGAGACCTTGTGTGAATTGGATCATGTTGCTAAATCAATCCCACTTTAAGCATACAATGTTGTTAATACTCTTAAGGGGCTATTTGCCACAGCTTTCTTGACTTGTTTTATCCTTCTACTTTTGCCACAGCAAAGATTTCCACAGCTTTATTTACTATGATTTAGTTGATTTAGTTTCCTTTCCCCTTGATTTATACTGATCCTGAAATGGCTTTTTTCCCCCCTCACACTCCTCTCTCAGTCTCAGACTCTACTAGTGTGAAACAGGAAGATGAGGGAATGTGACTCTCAGGTAGTGATGGGGAAATAAAGCCCTCCAGCTACATCTCTGTATAACACTGTAAAACAATAAACTACAGTACTTGTATTTATTGGGGAAATCTTAAGAGTGATTAGCTGCTGCTTCCTTCCTCATGAATGGGACACTTTTGTTGCTTAAGTTGAACATTTTATCCTTCCAGTTCAAGTATCTATTTAAAAGTTGGTCACACCATGAACCTTTGAGATGTGCTTTGAGCCTGAAAAGCTCCTGGCCTACTAAAAGGGAATCCTGCAAATAACCCTGACAGTAGCACTGGAATTAAAGCCCCCTTTGCAATTCCTTAGTGTGACTTTTGGTTCTAAATTCCTATGCTCTTTATTTTTTATTGTTGCATAGATGGGGCTGCTTTTATCTGAGGCATTTCAAATACTCTATAAACCAGGCATCTCAAAGTCAATTTACCCTAGGGCTAGTTTGGGTAAGTCTACACCTCAGATTTATTTCGGGATACCGAAATAGCTACCCCGTGTCTTTTGAACGCATCTGCTATTCCAAAATACAGTGGACGTGCTATTTCGCCATCCCCGTAAACCTCGTTGTATGAGGAGTAAGGAATGGCTCGAAATAGCACTTTATTTCAAAATGTGGTGCTGTGTAGACTGCACCAAATTTCAAAATAGCCTATTTTGAAATAGAATCCAAATAAGCTACACAATTTGCACAGCGCACATTGCATACCTTATTTCGAGTTTATGGTGCTGTGTAGATGCACCCTTCCAGTCCTCAAATTCTCCTAGGCTACATCTACGCAGCGGAGCTATTCGGGATACCTCCGATATCCCAAAATAGCTGTTCCACGTCTTAAGAGCAAGCCTGTTATATTGAAATATAACGGGCTCGCTATTCTGACATCCTTGTAAATCTCATTGCATGAGGGATAAGGGATGTTTCGGAAATAACATCAAAATAAGCTACGCAATCTGCGTAGTGTGCATTGCGTAACTTATTTCGAGGTAAGGGTGCTGTGTAGACACACTCCCTAGTGAGCCAGCAGGCACCTGCCTCCAGTAGCAGCTCCGTCTGCCACTCCCAGATGATTTAAAACTCCCCGGGATCCCCACCACTGGCAGCGCAGCAGAGCTAAAGCGGCTTCTGGCTGCTAGCTCTGCACTGCTGCCGGCACGTCCCTGTGGCCCCGGGGAAGTGAGTGCAGAGCCGCCTCCATGGCAGCCACCCCAACCATCCAGGTTAGCCCGCGGGCCTTGGGTGTGTTGTGGCCGGAAGTGGGAGTTGGGCCCCTCCCTTCTGCACTCACTGCTGTAGTGGAAAATGGAGCTCCCCAGCTCCAGCCACTGCACTCCTGGTCTGGGCAACGGCAGCGGAGCAGAGCAGGCTGCTGCATCACTCTGCTCCCACGTGGCTCCTGCCACCATGCTGAGTGCCAGGCCCCCATTAATCCCCAAGGATGCTTGGGGAAAAGGGGGGGTGCAATGGAGGGGGAGAGGGCAGAGCAGAGGTGGGAAGAAGTGTGGTGGAGCAGGGGCTGGGCTTGAGGGAACAGAATGGACATCCCCTGCCCCAGGTGCTCATGCATCAGCAGCTGCATGGGCTGGATTGTGGAGCTGCTTGGGCCATAGATGGCCTGTGGGCCATGAGTTCAAGACCTGGGCTATAAACAGTAATGAACTAAGTGAAAGAAAACCCTGTGAATTAGGTGAGTATTCATATTTCCATTTTACAGAAAGAACGGTATGGAAGAGAGAGGTTAAATGTACTCTGGTGGATTTCTTAGTGATCACCTTGTACTTTAACCGCTGCTGAACATTTCCTTTTCCTTCATTTTTTAAAGTTCATTTTCCTTTTGTGCCTGCTTATTTACCCACAATGGTGCCCACTTCAGGCAGAAGTCCTGGTCATATCTGTGACTGAGTCTGCAGACCCCATCCCCAGCCTTTCCCAGGCCATTACATCTGTGCAAGTTGTCAAGGCAGGACAGAGAGAACAGAAGACAATCCCAGCTCAGCAGTGGCTGGCAGGAAAAGGGAGTCGGTTTCTTGATTTTGCCCTATCAAGGGAAGTCTGGCTAGGGCTAGATTGAGTCTCACTAGAAATTGCCTTGAGGGTGCCTGGAAGGAAGGATCAACTGGGACTAGAGACTCCTCAGTGTTGGCACCTCCATGCAGTAGTTAGGCCTGGGACAGGACCGTTTTGTTTATCAGAACTAGTTTGGCTCCCCTTTGCTTGGGGGCTGGCAGAAGAGTCAGCCAGAGTAGAGACTATGAGACAAGCCTCGCTGCAGGCTATGGTAGGATGCAGCTGAAGGACACAGCTGGGGGGTCTGAACAGACCTCCTTGCTTCATGCACGGTCCCTATGCTGGAACCCAGAATAGAGGGCTGGCCACAGTTCTGCAACTGGGACACCTACGGTGGAGCAGGAAAACCCTAAAGCCAAGGACAGGTGGGCACGACCCCCCCCCCCCCAACTTGGACAGAATCTCTAGTGTGATGCTGTCAGACCATTTGTGCTGGACTTGGGTTTCCTAGAAGAGGTAGCACTAAAAGTGACCTGGCTGGTGTGGGCCAAGCCTCAGGAAGAGGCAGACCACTATAGGGCCAGAGTGGGTGTCAGTAGGGAGTGTCAAAGGAGGAAGAGGTGAGGAGCTACTATGCCACACCAGCACCGTTGAGTCATGAGAATGGCCTCACTGGCAGCTATTTATCTAGCTCTTCAAGTGGCATAAATCGATTGTAATATGTTTCTCACTTTTTGTTGTTGTTGTTACCAGGATAACTCTAATCGTAACAGATGGGATAATAAGGGTTTGGGCATATCTGTTATAAAGCAACAGCCTTAGGAAGGCCTCAGGAAACAGAGCAAATGGCATGGTTAGCAGGGGAAGTAGAGGCTTGGGGCTTTTTGCAAAGACATCCCCACCTCTGCATTTTTCTGGATTTGCCTTGAGTCTCAGTTGTGGTTTTTCATTTGCTTCTCATCAGTTGTGTGTCAGAATCATAGAATCATAGAATACTAGGACTGGAAGGGACCTCGAGAGGTCATCGAGTCCAGTCCCCTGCCCTCATGGCAGGACCAAATACTGTCTAGACCATCCCTGATAGACATTTATCTAACCTACTCTTAAATATCTCCAGAGATGGAGATGCAACAACCTCCCTGGGCAATTTATTCCAGTGTCTAACTACCCTTACAGTTAGGAACTTTTTCCTAATGTCCAACCTAAACCTCCCTTGCTGCAGTTTAAGCCCATTGCTTCTTGTTCTATCCTCAGAGGCCAAGATGAACAAGTTTTCTCCCTCCTCCTTATGACACCTTTTAGATACCTGAAAACTGCTATCATGTCCCCCCTCAATCTTCTCTTTTCTAAACTAAACAAACCCAATTCTTTCAGCCTACCTTCATAGGTCATGTTCTCTAGACCTTTAATCATTCTTGTTGCTCTTCTCTGGACCCTCTCCAATTTCTCCACATCCTTCTTGAAATGCGGTGCCCAGAACTGGACACAATACTCCAACTGAGGCCTAACTAGCACAGAGTAGAGCGGAAGAATGACTTCTCGTGTCTTGCTCACAACACACCTGTTAATGCATCCCAGAATCATGTTTGCTTTTTTTGCAACAGCATCACACTGCTGACTCATATTCAGCTTGTGGTCCACTCTAACCCCTAGATCCCTTTCTGCCGTACTCCTTCCTAAACAGTCGCTTCCCATTCTGTATGTGTGAAACTGATTGTTCCTTCCTAATTGGAGCACTTTGCATTTGTCTTTATTAAACTTCATCCTGTTTACCTCAGACCATTTCTCCAATTTGTCCAGATCATTTTGAATTATGACCCTATCCTCCAGAGCAGTCGCAACCCCTCCCAGATTGGTATCGTCTGCAAACTTAATAAGCGTACTTTCTATGCCAATATCTAAATTGTTGATGAAGATATTGAAGAGAACCGGTCCCAAAACAGACCCCTGCGGAACCCCACTTGTTATACCTTTCCAGCAGGATTGTGAACCATTAATAACTACTCTCTGAGTACGGTTATCCAGCCAGTTATGCACCCACCTTATAGTAGCCCCATCTAAGTTGTATTTGCCTAGTTTATTGATAAGAATATCGTGCGAGACTGTATCAAACGCCTTACTAAAGTCTTGGTATATCACATCCACCACTTCTCCCTTATCCACAAGACTCGTGTTGCATTGTTCTTCTGTGCTTGCCTGGGCAGAGTTCACCCCTGAGCACAGAGCACAAGATCTATGCGCCATTTACATCCTCAAAGTGAGATGTAAGTGGCTGCTTCATGTTATCTCATGGCACAGTGGTGCATTTAATCCCTTATATGATCCCTTCCTGGGATAATGGCACTTCTAAAACTTCTAAACTGCAATTCAGGCATGGCGGAACTTTTCTATTTAGACAATCTCCCCAGAATCCTGAATGGACTCAGGGTTAACAAATGGCATCCCTTTAAAAATACATGAATGTGGGAATATCTCAGGAAGTATCAGTTAACTATATAAAAGGAGGGACACCATCCCCAAAGCACAGGCACAGGAGCTATGGGCATGGGGGGTGCTGCAGCACCCCTGAACTTCCAGCCTAGCACCCAGGATCCTAGCTGCTGCCCTGCACCAGGGGCTCTGCTGCTGGCCCTATACACCTCTGCTGCCAGTCCTATACACCTCTGCTGCTGGTCCAGTGCACCTCTGCTGTAGGCCCTATGCACCTCTGCTGCTGGTCCTATGCACCTCTGCTGCTGGTCCTGTGCACCTCTGCTGCCATTCCTATACACCTCTGCTACTGGTCCTATGCACCTCTGCTGCTGGTCCTGTGCACCTCTGCTACTGGTCTTATGCACCTCTGCTGCCGGCCCTATCCACCTCTGCTGCTGGTCCTGTGCACCTCTGCTGCCATTCCTATACACCTCTGCTACTGGTCCTATGCACCTCTGCTGCCGGTCCTATGCACCTCTGCTGCCATTCCTATACCCCTCTGCTGCCGGTCCTGTGTACCTCTGCTGCCGGTCCTATGCACAGGTGCTCTGCTGCTAACCTCATGACCCTGATCCTGGCTGCTGGCCCAACACACTAGAGTTTTGTTCCCAGCGTTAGCTAGGGGAGTGGCGACAGAGGGCAAAGGGATGGCAGCACCCCCACTCTTTAAATGTTCCTGTACCATTGCCCCAAAGCAATGAGAACTGAAATATTAAATCCTTGGCTATTAATACAGAGCTAGATTATGGATCCTTTATTCATGGGTGAGCACTATGGGACTACTCTTGAGAGTAAGTGCTGGCCAGGCAGAGCATTATGTAACATTGCAAAAGACACATCAGAGGATGGGGGAAAAGTTGGATAGATGGGCACCTATCCAATTTATCTTGGAACATGGGAATTGCCAGGCTAGATCAGAATAGTGGTCCTTTCTGTCCAGTATCCTAGCCATAGCCAGGTCCAGCTGCCTCAGTGGAGGGGAGGAAACCTGCAGTAGGCAGTTATGAAATATCCTGTTTCTAGGGAAAGTTTCTTCCTGGCCCTTATTAACTAGAGGTTGGCTTGTACCCTGAAGCAGGAGGGTTGCATATCCTTGAAGGGCTAGATTCCCAGAGGAACTAAGGTGCTGTGACACTGCACGTTGCCATGCCTAACTTCTAGGTGCTTAGAAAATCATTGTGATACCCAAAGCCTAAGCTAGGGCCTATGTCCCTGGTAACATGAATGGGGAGAGGGAGATGCCTCAGAACAGGATGCACAGAAACCAGCATGCTAGGCAGCGCCTTGCCTAAACCAGCCAATGGGAGAAACCAAACTGAGGGGGGTGTGCTACGGCCTGGGCCTTTCAGAGACAGGGGCTCTAAATCTGGGGTGCACAGAAGCACCTCCCTGTGCTTAGGCTTCACAGCTGCAAACCTGTGTTAGGTGCCTATGCTGTTTTAGCAAGAAGCTGGGGAGGGACCCAGCTTTTAACTCAGTGATTAGGGTACTCACCTGGGCAACAAGGCACCTGAGGGGGAGAAGGGATTTGAATAGATGTCTGCCACCTCTCCCGTGTGTGCTCTAATGAAGGGACTACAGGATATTCTGATGTAGGGTTTCCTCCTTCTCTCCTGTGCATGCTGTTACACTAACTAGGTAATTTTAAAAATCATTGGAACAGGGGCACGGGACCCTGAACCTCCCGGTGAGTGCGCTAGCCAGCAGATTCCAGAGTTGTTGTCATGCTTTCTCTGGGTATGTCTACACTGCATTCCTCTTTCGAGAGATGAATGCAAATGCAGGTGAACAAAATTGCAAATGAAGCATGGATTTGAATTTCCCGCTTCATTTGCATAATCACATCCGGGCGCTATTTCAAAATACCCTATTTCGAAAAAAGAAACACTGTCTAGATGCAGTTATTTCAAAAGAAAACCCATCTTTCGAAATTACCCTTACTCCTTATAAAATAAGGTTTCCCTTACTCCTCTTTCTCCTTCAGTTGTTTCATGTAAGCCTGCCTATCTGGCTTAGATCTAGTAGGTGAGCTTTGAGCATGCTGATTGGATTGAGGCCTGCAGGTGAATTAGGTGGATGAGCTCCCTTCCCACCCCCCCCCAATGTGTGAATCACACAGGGGCTTAGGTGTCTAGACACCTGGTGTGGAGCTACAATGAGCACGCTCAAAGGCGGATACTTGGGAGCCAAGCAAAGCTCTAGGCACTGAGCAAGTTTAGGCACCCTCAATATTTGCTGGCAGCTGAGCTGCATTTTTCCAAATCCCAGGAGGGCATGGTGCTGGGATTTAGGTACCTAAAGTGACAATTAGACACCTAAGTCCTTTTGGGATCTAGCCCTAAGTGTTTTGGTTTGTAAATTATAATGTAGTGAATGCCTTTGTATGGCACCATGTGGCTGCCTTAGTAGCTGGAGAGGGAAACAAAGTCAGGTAAAAGCTACTGCTTTGTAAGACTTGCAACACTTGGCTCTAGACAAGCCTGCCCACAGACTTGCCAAACCCCTGGGCAAAGTGGAGGGACAGCTCCAGATCCCCAGAAGGGGGTGGAGCCTCGAATGGAATGGGTGGAGCTGAGGCTAGCCTCCTCCAGCTAGGCCTTCTATGCTTCTGGCTTGTGGTTCCAGCAACAATTTAAAGGGTTGTGGTGGCCAGAAGACCTAAGCCCTTTTAAATTCCTGGATCCTGGGGCAGTTGCCCCTTTTGCCCTCCCCCCCTATCAGCAGTCCTGGCTCTAGATAAGAACTTCCTCCACAGTTAGTGACCCTTGGATACAGGGTTTTGTCAGGCTTGTTAAAAAGATTTTATATTTTGTATTCTCCATTATCCATATGAACTCCTTTTTGAAAATGAAATCATATACCCCACCCTGAAGAATCTGATCCATTTCAATTTTTTTCCCCTGTGGTGTCTATTTCCTTGTGTTTGTGAAGAAGCTTAAGCCAATATAGCCTCTTTGGTTGAAAACCCACAATGGGAGTCCAAGGCATTATCAAATCACATTGACTATCAATGGGGGCTAGCTGACTAGCTCCTCTGAAATGCCTAGCCCATTGAATGGGTGTTGCATCAGGATTATCTTATTTCTATTAATTTTTTGACAATGTGGTTGATTTAAACAAAAAAGATGACTATTTAGTCTCCAAAGCATATGCCACACGTCTTTTTAATGGCCCAGTTCTCTCCTATCCCTGGTGCAGCTCCCATCACCCCATAACAATTGTACAGAAGGTGAAATCGGGGCCTATACTGGCCAAATTACATTTTATTTTTTCAGCACCCAGAATCACTATGGCTATGTCTACGCTGCAGGGTTTTTCGGAAAAAGATACGCAAATTGCGAAAAGCAATTTGCGTATCATTTTCCACTTGTTTCTTTGGAAGAGGTTTTTCCAACATTTGACTCATTTACATGGGGCCAAATATTGGAAAAACCTCCCCTTTTGGAAGATCCCTTATTCCTCATAAAATGAGGAATACAGGGATGCCAAAAGAATGAGCCCGCTTTTTCGGAAACTGTTCAGAAAAAGTGAACGCGTTCCCTGGATGCGGCAGAGTTTTTCTGGGATATGTCCAGTATCTCTGAAAAACTGTGCATTCTAGACATAGCCTATGAAACCTTTAAACTGGACAGAAACAAACAGAACCATATGGTCCCACTTACAGATGATGGGCCCCAATTTCAGGCAAGGTCCAGTCTGAAACCCACTGAAGTCAACAATACAAGTCCTTTTTTATTTACTTCCATGGGCTTTGGGTGCAGGCCTAGCCACCATGGGGGTGCTCATATTTAGACATGACACAATGCATAACAGAGAGCAATGAGGGGACAGAATGAAGAAGGTGGAGATTTACAGCGACACAAATAGTCATTTAGTTCTAGGCATTGTTTATCTTTTTGGCACAACTATTGTGGGTGTTTGATACATATCTAATATAATAGTTGAGACTATTGACTTGCTTCATGCTGTTTCCCCTAACTTCTTAATAGGATAGTTAGGGGAAACAGAGGCCTTTCAGAGGCTGAGAGCAGAGATATGGCTATATATGATGGTAGAGCTTGTTGTATTACAGTCCTGTCAGTTAAGATGATTCCTTATAATTACCACAGCAAAATATAGAGGAGTCCTGTGGTACCTAAAGAGTAACAGATTTATTTGGACATAAGTTTTCATGGGTAAAAACCACTTCATCAGATGCATGGTGTGGAAATTACAGACACAGGGATATAGATAGTACTAGTATATCAAAAGAAGGGAGTTACTTATCAAGTGTAGGACCAGTGTTAAAGAAGTCAATTCAGTCAGAGTGGCCGTGGCTCACTCCCAGCAGCTGATGGAAGGTGTGAATACCAAGACAGGGAAAATTGCTTTTATAGTGAAATAACCATTCTAAATCCTTATTCAGTCCTAATTTGATTGGCTTGACTTTGCAAATGAATTGCAGCTCTGCTGTTTCTCTTTGTAGTCTGGTTTTGAAGGTTTTTTTGGTAGAAGGGTGGCTACTTTTAAATCTGTTACTAAGGCTTTGTCTAGAGTTTTCCAGGATATCTTTGGCGTTCAGGGCGCATTCTTTCGGTATCCCCATATTCCTCATTTTATGAGGAATAAGGGATCTTCCAAAAGAGGAGGTTTTTCTGACATTTGGCCCGATGTAGATGGGCCAAATGTCGGAAAAGCCTCTTCCGAAAAAACAAGCAGAAAAAGATACGCAAATTGCAAATAGCAATTTGTGTATCTTTTTCCGAACCCACCGCCCCCCGCAGTGTAGACATAGACTGAGTGTCTAGGGAGGTTAAAGTGTTCTCCTACTGGTTTTTGTATGTTACCTTTTTTGATGTATGATTTGCATCCATTTATCCTTGGACACAGAGACTATCCATTTTGGCCAATATATATAGCTGAGGGGCATTGCTGTTTGTGTTCCATTGCTGTTAGAAACATCTTTAGTTCTTCACCAGAAGAATGTGTCTCTCCCCTGGTGGGGGTAACTCTTGCTAGGTTATCAGTAAGACTGGCTGTATGTGAAAATGTGGAACTGGTGTCATGAATTTACTATTTCCATTTGTTAGTGGGAAGTGCTGATGCGATGTTTTGCTTGGATGTGCCAGGCAGGGGGCCAGATTTTGCTTTGATTGCTGCAAAAGCCTGCACCTAGGATTTCTTAGGTGAGAAGTTAACTGCTGAAGTGGCCTGTGTTCTGTGTCACTAACTGTCTGTTTCTGTATTTGAAGTGACCCTGCTGTATTCATGAGATGGACTGCATCCCAGTAATGGTTATCTCTGGAGCGCTGCCAGCACTGTCAATACACCACTGAAGAAGTGGGCTGTGCCCACGAAAACTCATGATACCGTCTACATGTTTTGTTAGTCTTCAAGGTGCTACTTGACTATTCCTTGTTTTTTAAGTTTTTCATAAATCTCGTGTGTGTTTTCCGCAGAATCTGGGGATATGAAAGCCTTTGCATTACTTAGTTTGCAGTCAGTCCCACTTTGATCACAATCTAAGAGACTACCCTAGAGTCAGCCGTGTACACCATATCATAGCTGAGTGGTTTGTCCTTATCGCCACACTACTATGCATTCGCTACATTCAAAGGAATCTTGAAGGATAAAAAAAGAATCTGCATTTTGCTCGCATCCTTTGCATGTTATAAGAAACACATCTCGTCTGCTCGCAGTGCTGCATAGTTTAGGAATTTGCATAGAACTGGGTCTCTTCATACCAGAATCAGAAAAGGGAGTTGCTTTGGGTTGCTGGCTCCCCAAGTCTCGGTGATGGGAGTTTGAAGTGGAAGGTCACAAGGTAATTGCTGCTTACTGCTAAAATAATAATAATAATAAATTAATAAATAAAATACTTTTCAATAGTATAGTATCTACCATATGAGGCCATCCAACCCCATTTTAAAAACATGACTTATTCTGGGGGGGAGTTCCGTGGCCTGTGTTATACAGGAGTTCAGACTAGAGGATCACAGTGGTCCCTTCTGGAATCTGTGAATGAATGGCCTCAAAACACCTGCAATGGGGTAGGGAGGAGAATTCCATCAGCCATTTCTGATGTCACTATGTTTAGGTGCCTCACTTTTGACACCCCACTTCTTTTCAGAAGTGCTGCTCTCCTCCCGCCCCCCGGCTCTAGTTGAAGACATTGAACTGTGTGTCCAGGCCTTCTGAACATAAGGTCTTGGGACCAACATTTTCAAGTATGAGTGCTTAAAATCAAGGACCTAAATCCACATGTAGCCCCCTAAACAAGTGGCTGGATTTCAGAACTGCAGAGTTGTTAATTTCAATAGGGCTGCGAGTCCTCAGTACCACTAATAATCAGACCTCTTAGGTGGGCTAAAGATGGATGTGAGTGACTAGCATTAGACATAGCTGCATAGTTTAACCCTAAGGTATGTCTACAGTACAGTGTCCTAGCTACACAGCGCCATAGTGTAGAAGCTGCCTACATTGATGGAAGGGGTTTTGTATTAATGGAGTTAATCTATCTCTCTGGGAGACAGTAGCTAGGTTGATGGAAGATGTCTTTATACAGTGGGATAGGTCAGCCTCGCTGCATCACTACAGGCTGTGAACATTTTTTCCCAGCCTTGAGTGATGTAGCTATGTCAATCTAATTTTTAAATGTAGACGAGGCCTAAATACGGGCACCCAAAAGCTAAGGCAATTTTTAAGACTTTGCCTAAGGTCACATGAGAGGTCTATGGCAGTGCAAGAAATAAAAGTTAAGTCACATGACTTGTGTGGGTTATCCTCAAGATCATGTTACCCCAGCAAGAGCACTTTCTGCTGGTTGAGCCATGGAACAACATTGGTGGGTGGTGTAAGGCAGTGGTCACCAACCAGTAGATCGGGATCTGCCAGTAGATCTTGGAGCCTCTGACAGGTGATCCTGACTGATTTGGCCAGGAAGCTAGCAAGTGCTGGCACTTTAGTTGCCCCTCCACCTGTTGTCATTCTGCTCCTGCCCTCTGCCTTGGAGCTGCCCCCGTGGGAGCCTTCTGTTTGCTGTGCAGGGTGTGGGAGGAATAAGAGGGGGGACGGTGATGTCAGGGTGTCCCTCCTCCCTCCACTTCTGTACCCTATCTCCACTCAGAGAGAAGGGGATGGAGGGAGCTTGGCAATGCAAATCTGTCACTCTCACACAGTGTGTGTCTCTGTCATTCTTACAAACACCCACTGTCCTTCCCTCTCATCTCCTGGCCCAACACATACGTGGAGGGTTGTTGTTACTGGAGGGTTGTTGTTACTTCTTTGTCTGCTTGCAAAGTGTGTTAGTTTTGGTTTTTGACTGTCCCCGCCCTGAACCTCCTCCTACACCCAACCTCCTGCCCCAGACATGAGTCACCCTGTACCCAAACTCCTTCCCAGAGCTTGCACCCTGAAACCTCTCCTGGACCCCAATCCCTCACCCTGGGATAAGCCCGGAGCCCCTCCCACACTCCAAACTCAAGACCAGAGCCTGCACCCCAACCTCCTACCCCAGCCTGGTGAAAGTGAGGACAGGGGGAGGAAGGGACTTAGCTGGGTAAGGCCTTAGAGAATGAGTAGAGCAGAGGCAGGGCCTCAAAGAAGGGACGGAAGGAAGCAGGGTAAGGGTATGTGCGTTTGAGGTAGCTCTTACATTGCACTTAAATTGAAAAAGTGATCTTGTGGTTAAAAAGGTTGGAGACCACTGGTAGAAGGAGGTAAGTGGTAGCCTTATACTAAAGAAGAAGAGGAATCCTAAGGGCTGGGTGTTGTGGTGCGCAGGATGCCAGGCAGATTAGGAGGTTTAGAGAACAATCACATTATGGGCTTGCCTCTGCTATATGATGGATCGATGTTGCAGTGATCAGTCCACTAGCAGTTGATTTATCATGTCTGCTTAGACATGGTAAATTGACCTCTGAGCACTCTCCCATTGACTCTGGTGCTCCATCAGGACAAAAAGAGTAGACGGAGTCAATGGGAGAACATCAGCCACCAACTTGACCACATGGAAGACACAGAGGTAAGTACATCAACTTCTGCTATGCTAGTCACGTTGCTGAAGTTGCATATCTTAGATCAACTGAGGGAGGATGAGACATAGTGTAAACTAGGCCTAAAAGTTAAGGAAAGTGTGAGTTTCTAATATGCTTTGTGAAATAATAGGCAAGAAGAAGGAAGTCTGTTGGGAATGCTTAGACCCAGCCTCCTCCCCCTCCCCCCATCAAGTTTTGCTGCCCTGTTCAGGTTTTTGTTTTTGTTTTTGTTTTTTTTTTGGCTCAACAAGTTTTGCTGCTATTGGGGGGGGGGGGAGCATGAGGGTTTTTCAAAAATCAAAAAGGGGGGCATGATACCAAAAAGTTTGGAAACCACTGGCTTAGAATGATTGCATCTACTGGAATTCCTAACAAGGGCCAAATTGCTTGTAATGAACATTGTATTTAGAAAGCATCTCATCCAGAACATGCGTTTGTGGGTTCTTTGAAAAATTTATTATGATTGCCAGTTTTCATGCTTTTCCTGAGCTGCATCTGGAGATTCTTATCTTTATAGTTTAAACTGCTGAATCACTGTCAAAAAGCTACTTTTGAAAACAGGAACTTGGAGGTGTTTTTTCTAATTAATTGCTGAAAAACTTATATTCCCCATCTGCCTTCTCAGTTCAACTCCCACCAGCTAAACATAAGAAAAAAACCCAATTTGTTAGCTACCTTGAGTTTATAAATTGGACATGTATGTCAACAAAGCAAAGCAATTTTTACAGAACATGGCTCAAGAATTTGGATTATTTAAGGTTTGGAGACTAAGGGTAACATTTTCAAAAGGGCTTTAGTGACTTAGATGCCTATATCTCTTTTTAAGAAGTGACTTAGACACTTAGGCTCCTAAGTCCAATGGATTTTTTATGAGACTTTTTTCCTAAGGCCCAATTCTTAAAGCTGTTTTGGCTTCTAACTTTTATTGAAATCAATAGGAATTAATTGTCTATAAGCCTTTTGATTATCTGGGCCTTGATTTCAATGACTCTTAGATGCCTAGATGCTTTTGAAAACTGCACTAGGTGCCTAAATACCTCTAAAAACCTGGCCCTTAATACGTACATCACTTTGGAAAATGGGACGAGGGCCCCATCTACACATAAGTTAGGTACACATAGCCACAGCCTCCACCACCATAGCTATGCGGACCTAACGCACAGTGTAGACTCTGTGTCAATGGAAGAATGTGTCTGTCAATCTACCTACTTTTGCTCAGGAAGGCAATGTTCCCACACCAATGGGAAAACCTTTTCCATCAGCGTAGGACATGTAAGTAACTTAAACACTTTTGAAAATCTTACCCTTAGATTCATTAGCACCTTGAAGGCCCCGAAGGAATCAGTTTAAAAAATCCTTTCCTATTGTTTCATATGGTAACAAACACCATCTGAGAATTCTTTCTCTATGCGCAAATACAATTTCCATGCTGAAAAATCTGTTGGTTCACTCATTCCTCACAAGAGTTTGTTGGAATTATTCACATTTCAATTTTTCTTTTCATTTTCAATTTTGATTTTAGATGGAGAGAGGGATGTCAAAAGTAATTAAATTACACGTTCATAAAGATTTCTTTAAAAAATATTTTTGACCAACTGCAAAGCAGGTTGGAACATTTTTAATTTTCAAAAATAATTGATACTTCTTTGAAAAGCTATGAATGAATTGCAAAATGTTTGATACTTTTTCAACTATAAAAATATTTATAGGGGCAGCCCAGCTTCAGATTCATTTTTAGGGAGCTACTTAATTCAGACAATCCCTGACCAAAGGTTTAACATCCAACTACACTTTTTAAAAAAAATTATAGACCTTTAAGGGGGAAATAGTCCTTTTTAGAATTAGTACTGAATAACATCAGTGATATTTGATATTGAAGGAAGTTCTTCACACAACGCCCACAGTCAAATTGTGGAACTCAGTGCCTTGGGATGTTTAGAAGGCCAAAAGTATACCGTATTCATGGAGGATAGGTGACTCAAGCAAGATGGTCAAGGATGCAACCCCATGCTCTGGGTGTCCCTAAATCTCCAACTGCCAGAAGCTGGAGATGGACAACAGGGTCATTCAAAATTGCCCTGTTCTGTTCATTCCCTCTTGGTCCTCTGGCATTGGTGACTGTCAGGAGAAAGGATATTGGGCTACATGGACCATTGTTTTGACCCAGTATGGCCGTCGTTATGTTCTTTTCTTTGACTTATTTATACAGCCTTTCTGATAAATAGTTCTCTGTCTACACAATATTTATCTGTGTTTTGATAGCAAACCCTTGAATTTGCTTTGAAAGGCCCCAGCTGGCTGAAGGCCAGAGGAGAGAAGGGAGAGATGCTAAATAATATTTCCCTTGATTTATAACAGAGGGGGAGTTTATTTTATAGCAGATTTAGCATTCTGTGTTACTTGGGTAGAAATCTGTTGTGTTTATTCTATAGACAATGTATTGAAATTCCATTTTAAAAAAGTGTCTGTACAAAGGAGTTGGAATCTGGATATAGATGGAAATTGCCTCTGTGCATCCTGATCCGACCCCATACACACATACACCAAAACCTCTGGAGTAAGGAGGCTTATCAGGAGGTGACGTGCAGGTCCACCAATTTGCAGTTAGTGTAGTCATCCCTTAGGGAGCAAACTCAGCTGACACAAGCTACAGCTGCTGGAGCGGAAGCCAGTGGAGGTCAATCCTTAAACCGGGAGCTATAATTGATTGTCCAGTGGTCCCTTTCTCCCTTCCTTCCTCCACCTCTCCTCCCATAAACTCTTATGCTTTGTAGATCTGAGCGCAGGAAGGATCTGACTCAGAGTTTATGTGGCGAGGTTAAGACTAGCACTAGCTGGGGAGAGCATACACTGCACTGCATATTGATCACCGTTAAAAGGTAAACAGATACCAATGGCTGCTGCAGCACAGTCCCTGAGAGACTGCAGTGTATTCCCTGTTCCATGGGTAAATATATAGCAATATCAAGTTGATAACTGGTGGTAAAGGTGATGATGAGCAATGCTGGGTTCACTTAACCCGCCACTGAAATGGAGCCACCTCTGGGGTGAAATACAACAGCTGTTGAACATCACACAGCAGCTGTTGTCAGATGCTAGTAGGATCCCACATTGAAACTGCAAGGGAGTAGGCAGAGTATAATTATTCAAGCTGGAATTTAGCCTTGACACAAAGCCTTGACTATGCTAGGGAACTTTATGAAATATCCCCGTAGCTGCTCATATCGGTTGAGTAAAATTGATGGTCACAATGCTAACGATGAGAGCCCAGCGCAGACAGAGTTGTAACTCCCAACTTAGTTACCAATGCTGTGTCAGATAACACTTTAGGGGGAAATCTAATGAACGTGGTATAGAAGACTTGTCAATAGCTGTAACTCCTACACCAGGGAAGGGATCTTAATATTGCTAATGCTGGACATTTGGGCCAAAAGGCTCAATGTAAATGGAAGCTCAGACTCCTGCTTTTTGGAGAGGAGCTTTATGGGTCAGTAGTGGCTAACAAAGGTGAAAATCTCAGTTCTGTCTCATTCAGAAATCATACTTCCAGCAGTGCTCTCTTCCCTGATGCTTCTTTTGTGTGACTCTTTCCATATAGCCCCAAAGGAGGACCATGTCAGCACCCCCATTTGACAGATGGGGAAACTGAGGCACATGAAGTGACTTGCCCAGGGTCACCTTGCAGGCTAGTGGCTGAGACAGGATAGAACCTGTGTCCTTTGAATCCTGCTCCAGGGCACTAATAAGTAGGTTACACTCAGAAAGACTCTTGTTGTTTTGTCTTTCTGTGTTAACATATCTTTACAATCTCAAAGACTCCGCTGATTAGCAACATTTTTCTTGTTGCTGAACTGAGGAACTTAGCATGATCGGGAAAATCCGGCACTCTCCCTGCCTCAACCAAAGTTTCGTGTCTCTTGGGTTTTCCGGCTCTTTTGCTACACAGCTGGTGGCTAAGTACCACTACAAAGCTGTGTTAGAAATGCGTGTGTGTCTGTGTGTGACTTGACCCGAGCTTCAGCAAGAAAATATGCTAGGTAATAGACTGGATGGGAGGGGAGATGTTTTTGTACCATGGCAGTGCATGATACTTGTGCTGTAGCAATACAAATAGCAATAATATGGCTTGAGCTTTCTGGTCTCAGTTCAGAGATGGCTTAAAGGAGAGTGTAAGCGAGGCGTAGGGAACCTTTTTTGGGTCCAGGGCCAGCGACCCAAAGAAAAATCAGTCGAGGGCCACATGCAAAAAACTGTCACAGATGCAGTGCCCACCTGAGGAAGAGAAAGACACTCCCCACATTCCCCTTGCACACCAGAGCCTAGTGGGGTACAGCCTGGTAGATTTTGTGTGCTCCAGCATTGTGCGGAGGTAGTGGAGGAGCTGGCGCACCAGCACAGGCTCCCCAATGCAGAGGGGGCCCTGAGCCTCGGGGGCGGGATCCAGTCCCTGGGCCTGAGGTTCCCCATCCCTTGTGTAAGCAGGTGTGCGTTGGTGCAAATTGGTATAATACACATGCTAAACGGATGAAAGAGTGAGGCTGAGGCAGAAGTGCCTTTTTCCTATTGGCTGATAACCAGAACCCTCATACTTTATCTTATCTCGCACCTTCTTATACTTTTATTGTTGTTGTTTTTTTCTGCTATTGTCTCTACCCTTCCCCTGCTGGGGCATACAATTTAATCATGTGCACACACAGGGCATATAATTTACCTCCACATCCCTTCATGCTGGGTATCTTAAATCATCTCTGACTTTGGCTGTATGCTGCCAGCTTGACGGTAGGCCCATGCTCTAATGCTTGCAGGCTACATCCAGGGTTTTTTTGTTTTGTTTTTTAATATGTGGCAGAGAGCCATGATTGTGTGTAATAATATACTAAGGCTATTCATATATTCATATATCCAGAGATGCAAGTGTGGAGGGAGGGGTGGGGGGAGGGCGTGAAAGAGACAGAAAATTAATGGTGAAAGGAGGAAGTAGATTAGAATAAAGAGAGGAAATGTGGTCAAAGAGGGGAGATGCCTCAGTGGTGTTTGCTGTTGGAAGGCTGCCTTCTGGGATGGGTTTAGGCCAACTGGACTGCCTTAGTTAGGAAGGTCAAGGCTCAAACACAAGATGAGAGCAAGACTCCATCCTGGGGGATGATATTTCAGTATGTAATGGTTATAGGGCGAGCTGCACTTCAGACTCCTGTTTGTTCCTCGTGAGTGCGCCCCTCAGGTGATTGGCTGTGGAATTCTACATGTCTCTCAGCATGGAATCTTTAGGTCCAACCACTCTTGAACTGGATCTCTGGGTAGCAACATTCCCTGTTTCCCAACCATGTTAACCCTACAGGCCCAGCTACTTTTGGCCCCTGAAGGCCTTTACTTCCAGAGACTTGTGACAGCACCTGCCTAAAATGACCCCAACAGCTTCTTCACAAGAAGGCAGTGTTTGTTCTTTTCCCCAAAGGTACATAATATGCCGAGCAAAAAGGGTAAAACAATAAACTTCCATACACACACTTCCTGTTACATACAC
The DNA here is from genome assembly GCA_032595735.1 of Pelochelys cantorii. Classification (NCBI taxonomy): domain Eukaryota; kingdom Metazoa; phylum Chordata; order Testudines; family Trionychidae; genus Pelochelys; species Pelochelys cantorii. The sequence goes on from CM064340.1 coordinate 17,659,930, forward strand.
TTACATCTGGTCTACACTACAGAGTTGGGCTGACGTAAGGCAGTTTGTTGACCTAACTATAAGTGTCCACACTAAAATGTTGCTCCCACTGATGTAAACCGCCCACTATACTGACTTAACTCCACCTCTGTGCGAGGAGCAGCACTCAGGTTGATGTAGTTGAGTCGACGCAGCACCAGTGCAGCTGCTGCATTGCTTACATCAACTGTTGCTGCCTCTCAGACACCATCCCACAGTGCCTCACACTGACAGTTAAATCAATGCAAGCACTCCTGGCGAAGACGGGCACCACCAAAACCGGGAACATAGTGTGGGCACGCCAAAGAGAGTTAATTGTGGCGGTGACTGTATGTCAGTGTAACTCAGGCCAACTTAATTTTGTAGCGCAGACTTACACTGAGTCTTCTCTTAGATTCCTTTGTCAGTTTCTCTTCCTCACAGTTCACCCGCATCTCTGGCTGCATGGAGCAGACCATCCTCCTTGCAGCATCACTTCATTGTGTGTCTACTTGCCAGCCTGTGTACTCTTTCTGACGCTCCCTGGGCACCTCCATCTCTTCTTCCTGAGGCCAGCTACTTGAAGGGTTAGCTTCCTCTTCGAAGCTTTCAGAGGCTTGGGGGAAGAGTAAACCATGCCAGTCTAGTGGGAGCCAAGCGGAGGCTCTCCTTATTGCTCCTTTAAGGAGACTTTGCCATTTTGTTTCTTCCTGTTTGCTTCCTCCGTCAACAGCCTCTTGATTTAGCCTGCGTGATGCCAAGAGACTGCCAGCCAAACGGAACCTGAGGGATAAATGGTATTTTCTAAAAACTACTACACTTAACTCCCTCATTCTGCACACAGGGGTCTAGATTCTGTTTGCCTTACCCCCCCTGACAGAATGGAGAAGGAAGGAGAGGAAGAGGGACAGACATGGAGAAATTGTTTCTGAAAAGAGATACATTTGTGGCAGGCCAGGAATGTACTCCTAGTATGCTGGGAGTTGTGCAGCATTGTGTGCTAGTTTCTCATGCTCACAGCTGATGTTGGAAGGGACACCAGGGAGTGCTGCTTGGCATTGTAGCAGATATAGTTTTATTCTTGGCTCCTCTTATTTTTTTCTGGCTTATTGCTGGGGAGTCATCTTCACTTCGCCCTTGGTTGGGATCCATGTTGCTTTGTTTTTCCTTGCCCTAGATATATTGGTTGTGTAACCGGTGCCAACACAGAAGCACAGAATGATTCAAGTGGTCACTCTTTAAGCTTCTAGTCATAATTTTGCCATAACTATGTTTAGCATTAGTATGGCCACTACAGAATGTGCTCTAGTGATCTGGTTCTGAGAGACTGGGAAACAGGAACTAGAGTTCTAACAGGCCATAACAATGACTTCTTCCTGTGCACTGGAGCAGTCACTTAACACCCGTGCCTCAGTTTCCCCAACTGTAAAATGGAGATGATACTTCCCTACCCCATAGTGATGTTGGCTGATTACATATAAGGGGTAAATAGCAATAGCGGTATCTTGGGTTCCCTGAAGATTGTTGGTGGTGTTAAACCTGGACCAAATATCTGCAAGCGCTGGTGGTATGAGATGAGGAAAGAGTATCCAATCATCTGCACACGATTTTCCTTACAGATCACTTCCTATTTCTTATTCCTCTCCTAGAGTGAGTTACAAATGTACCAAGCCCACCAATGGTTGATGGCATAAAACAGTGACCATCAGGGGTGGGAGAAGGGCAAATAAGGGATTTAAAGAAGAGTCTGTGTCGGAAGAACCAAGAGGTGAGAGCGAGCACACTGTACTGCACTGAAGGTTTATGAGAACTGCAGCCTACGGCAGGATTGTGTGAATGAGCCCGTCTCTGCTCTGCTGAACTGGAAAGTGTGTGTGTGTGTGTATGGTTTTGGTTTTGTGTGTGTGTGCTGGGTAGCCCTTTGGGAAATAACTGTTAGATATTTTAGTCGAGGATTCATAGCTTGCAGCTGGCAAACTGATTAATGTGCATGTGAAGCAGGCAGTGCTGTTAACTGAATTGAGAGCTTTGGACACTCTAACCACCTACCTCAAAAACAAGAAGCCACATCCGGCTCCGATGAGGCCTGCGTATAATCTGCAGTGAGGGCAGATGCAGGCAGGCCCAAGGGCTGGCCAGGATAGTGGATTTCTAGGGCATACTCCCAACTGCTTCAATAAAATTAGCAGCAGATGCTAAAGGATACAGAACCTGGAGAGTGCAGGTGGATTTGTATCTGGCATTTATCTTTGAAAAGTAGTTTCTTACCTTCAGGGTCATCAGCCCTGTGGTGGAGGAGTGAGCTGTCCAGCATCTGCCTGTTGAGCAGAAGTTGGGACTGTTTAAAAGCAGACAGCTCCTTGCCTTCCCCTGACCTAGAAACAGGAATGTGCTCAACTAACATTTAAATGTAAAGAAAGCAGAAAGAGTCAGGGAATCAATGCACTGTTCAAAGACAAAGAAAGAGAGGCAGAAAGCTTATATACAATAAAATAATGTTGAATATGGTCTGAGCAATCAGGTGGTGCTCATGGTAGTCTGATCTACCTGCATGTTCTCCTAACTCTTCCCTCATTCCTCCTATGGTTTGTTCTATTAATTACCACTTACCTGAAACTAGATTGTGAGGTTTTCAGGGCAGGGATCCAAAACTAACAAATAAGCACATAAATTCTGCGTTTATTTCACCGCTGATCAGATTAGGAAAATGTGGCCGTTTGAACTGTCAGAGAAAGTCCTTGTAGAGATGAACTGGAACGTTTGACTGCAAACAGACCTCATTACATGTCCGGGCACATTTGGTTCCTATTTTGAAGATTTTCTACACCACAATAGGGTAGAGAATTAAAGAGTCAGATCCTTATCTGGTATAAGTTATCATACAGTAGCTTCACTCAACTGAACAAAGCCAAGTTAATTTGCATTAGCTGAGGATCCGTGCAAAGATATGTGATTGTTTAAAAATAATCCGATTACATAATTTACACAGTTATGAAAGCTCATAATATAGAGCCTTAAAGCAGTTCCCTGCTTGTTATGGTACATCAGGATTCCCTGGAAAATACAGCCAGTACTGAAGTAGCCTTAACTCCATTGCAGTGTCTAGGTTTCTAACAGTCTTTAAGCATGGTCACTGCAAAGCAAGGCAAACTGGGTAGGCCCTGCTCAGTGCCAGCTCACATGTAAGGAGCCTCAAAAAACTCTTCATTAGCATAGGTCTAAACAATTCATGGAGAGCTTTAGCCTCCATTCTTTTCAGCTGATGCAGAGCTGGAAAGAAGCAGTCAGAGTGTGCTGAGGAGAGAAAATGGAGGCATCTGAGGACATGATGGAGGTGCTGATTGGCAGCTAGTCACTGATCATAGGCAATCTTCTGGCATGTCAAATTTCAGAAGTGCTACGTTAAGTGAATGTGATGCTCTTTAAAAGTCTATTTAATGTACAATCCAAGGGCCCCCTTCTGAGAGCACAGAGGGCAGCCATGCTACCCCACCAAAGAACAAAGCTGTCCTGGTAGCACCAAATCAAGAGAAGTGGTTACTTCAGTCTATATGGCCCATCTAGTTTGTGCCTTATCTGATGAATGTTTGGTGACAAGTGTATTCTATTTATCTACAACATATTTTTGAGTTATTGAATAAAACCTTTGAGTTATTCAATAAGACACTTATATGAGTGCCTCTATCGCCATCATAGCCAAACACCTCACAAGCCTTAATGAATTTTTCCTCTCAGTACCCTATGAGGTATGGAATAATAATCCCCATTATACAGAATGGGAAACCCAGGCACAGACCAATCAAGTGACTTGCCCCATGGTCATGTAGAAAGTCTGTTGCAGAAGTGAGGCTAGAACCAAGTGTCTGTTACCAGTACTGTAGTAACACAGATTTTATGTTCAGATATTACATTCATTGTTCATTAAAAATCTATTATTGCTATTTATTATTATTTTATGGTACAATGATAAATGAAGAATGGCATTTAATTCCCAGGGTTTACATAAACATTTGAATATTTTTAGAAATAGCCATCATTGGAAAGGCAGAAAAATCCCTACTCATTTAGCTGCTGAAGGATCTTTTGACAGTCTTTAAGCAAATAATCCAGGAAAAAACCTCCCCCAAGGCCTTTCTGTGAAAGGCACGGTGCCACACAAACTTTTTGTAACTGGGCTGAGCAGATAGGCTTGGTGCCAGAAATAAGATGCTTCATTACTGACCAAAGAACTGCAGAATTGCTGGGCCTGGTGTGGAACAAGAACTAATTGAAAATGTTTAAACCACATAAACATGTCTCAGAACATAACTGACTCCCACACAGGGGGTGCCGAAAATAGCTGACAAACTGGGCAGCCCATTGTCTCTTCTGTGGAAAGTGTGTTTTATCAGGGATCACTGCAACCTTTTCCTCAGGGTAGGCAGCAATAAATAAATACATTTGACAGGTTTTGCCACATTTCTTTTGGAAAAAACTGACATGGTTTAATAGCTGGGGTCAGGCCTGCTGATGGGAAGGGTGCGGGGAGCAAAGGGGGCAATTGCCCCAGGGCCCAGTGATTCACAAGGGCCCAGGGCTCCAAGCTGCCATTGCAATGATGCAGTGGCTGGAGCTCTGGGCCTTTTATATTGCTGCCAGAGTGCTGCGTGGCACACTCCAGGCAGCTCTGAGGGCTGGCTGGAAGGGGAGGGGCAATTATACCTGAGGCCCCATTCCTTCCAAGAGCATGGAGCCAACCCATCCACCTTGCCTAGGGGCCTGGCCAGTCTGCTGGCCCCGCTGGCTGAGGTACCTTAGATAGGGGCGATAAGTGAAGGGAGGTGTTGGGGCGTGGCACCGGCCACATGACACCCTCCCGGCCTGGGGAAGGGCCAGGACAAACCCCCTCCACCTCAAGTCCCGCCTCTTCCCACCTCTGCTCCGCCCTCTCCCCTCCTCTTCACTGCTCTTACTTCACCCCCACCCCCCTCTTCCTCCTCCCCCAAGCAATGCAGCCCAGGTGACTAGCAGGGCCAGGCACCGGCAGAAAGGGTTTCCCCCCACCCCCCACACACACACTCAGTGACAGCGATGAAGCAAACAGAGCAATGTGGCCCCAGCTTGCTTTGTTCCCCCAGCTTGAACCGCTTCCTGCCAGTCAGCATGGGGGTGTTCCCACCCCATCCCCAAGTGACACAGCTGGGGGAGTGCAGCGCCGCTGCCAGTGAGTGCAGGGGGCAAGCAGAGCAATGGCCCCAGAGCCCGCCCTGCCCCGAGAAGCCCCTCACCGGCTGCTGGCCAGCCCCTTGACCCTCCCACTCATGGTGCTTGGAACATGTGCCCCCTTGAGCCCCCTGCCTCACATCACCTATGACTTAGAAATCAGAAGCCTGAACCTGTAGGGTACTGAAATCAATGTACCAGTCAGCGCCAATGGGAGATAAAGATGCTCAGTACTTTTACAAGATCTAGTTGCAGCATTTCTAAAGCTTAAAATAGATATGGGCTAAGCAAAGAAAAGGCCCAAGAGGGGAGTATGTTATTCCAATCAGCATTTCTGACAACTTATTCCACTTTAGAGGTGCATTGATCAGATTGTTAATATATTCAGTTATTCATCAACATTTCTGGGGGGGGGGGAGACCCACATACAAAGTTTTGACAAAATTATTGTTCTTTTCTTTTTTTCACTTTTCAGACTCTTCTCCTTGTTAATATTAGGTCCTCATTGAATAACTGTGTCCCCCAGCTTTTTTTTACTTGCCTTATACATGTGTTAAATTTGCTTGGGAACAAAGAAATTCATGTAGATAGAGGGGGACTTGTGAATCTTGTGGAAGAGAAAGGAAACTTTAAAAGCACTGTTCTCAGTAGCTCTAGTTGATTGATCAGTCAGCAAATATTCTATACGGCCTGTCTCCAGTGTACAATCCACTCCTACTTGGCTGCAAACTGATGTATAGCACCTTTGGTAGCTTGACCCCACTCGTGTTCTGAGCTCCTCAGGGATTGGAATTTCCATGCCATGGAAAATTTTAGTACTTTACTTTTTGTCCTGACCTAGGATGAAAAAAGATAAAGAAAACAAAATGTTTTGTGGAAGAAAAAGTTGTAAAAAGATTTTTTTCAGAAACCTCAACCTTATTTTGCTTCAATGCCTTTTTATTGAAATGAAAATGTCTTACATTCTGTGATGGGGTGCTCTGGCCTCGCACTGTAGATCAGCCTGTGGGCGGGTCCCACCTGGCTGAGAGTGCCCCTTCCTCATGGCCTTGCCGGGCATGCTCCCTGGTGAGCAGCACTATAAAAGGCCCTGAGACAACTCACTCTGGGCTGACTACTGAAGGGGAAGGACCTGCAGAGCCAGCTCCAGAGGAGCCCATGCAGCCTGAACTGACGACACAGCTGCTACGACCCCAGCAGCAACTGCCCCAGCAACAGCCCCGGCCCTGGCAACAGGGGAGAGGTATGGCAGCAGAGAGCTGCAAGGCGGTCGGAAGCAGCCCCGGGTGGGGAATTGCAGTCCCCGAGTGCTTGGCACGTTGAGGGGAGAAACCCCTGGCTGAGCAAGCACTGCTAATAGGGCCCTGGGCTGGGACCCGATAGAGTGGGAAGGCCCAGGTCCCCCCTATTCCTCCCTCTACAGTGCCCTGGAGCAGAGGAAGCCCCAGAAGCCTATGGACTAGGCTGCAGGGCCGTATTTACCCCAGGAGGGGAGCCTTCTATGGACTAGGCCGCAGAGCCGTATTTGCCCCAATAGGAGAGCCTGATAAGGACTAGGCCCCAGGGCCGTATTTGCCCCAATAGGGGAGCATTGCCAGGACTAAGCCCCCGGGTCATGGTTACCCCAATAGGGGAGTACCTCAGAGACTGAGCTCCCGGTCAGTATTGACCCACAGAAGCGGGGGGCCGGCCATTGGGCCGCGCAGACCCTGATAGGGAGACTCACAGGGGTATTTTGGCAGAAGGACCCTGCTAAAGGGGCCATGCCCCTTAACATATTCCCAAACCAAAACTTTGCATTTTGGCTCAGTTTGACATTGAACTGCATCGGCCTGAGCTACCATATTGCTTCATGGGAGTTGTCATTCAGTGCTGCATGCCCATATACTCCTCTTGGGTAAGGCTCTCTGGCCAGAGTACGTGCACCTCAGTTACCAGACTCCTATATGGGCTCAGCCAGCGGTCAGATGGTATTGCATTATGAAAGATATAGTCTTGCCAGGGAACCTCCCCAATAGATAGTCATAAGGCACTTGAATTACAACTCCCATGAGGCACAATGGTAACTCAGGCAGACCCAAATTTATATCGAAGGCCTTGTCTACACTGGCATGTTTTGTTGCCCAAACTTGCCTTTTGGTGATAAAAAAGTGAATGTTTACACTGCAATGTAACTTTTGTTGGGAAAAACATCCCATTTTGATGACAGCAAACTTTTACCCTGTGAGACTTTATTTTCCCCTCCCTTTATTGTCGACAAAGAGCCAGTGTGAACTCTGCTGTTTGTTTTGTGGAGAGAACTGGCTTCCACCAATATCCCACAAAGCCTGCCCAATGGCTGTGCTCAGTGTTTTGTGATATCTGCTGCCCTGCAGGCATGCGCCCCTCCCCTTTCAAAGCTCTGGGAAGTATCTGACAGCTAAGCGAACTGCTTCATTTGGGGAACAAACAAAAAAACAAATAATTGGAATGCTCCTATTTGCTGCTGCAAGGAGAAGGCTGGAGAAACTGCTGTGATGCTTTGACATTCTTTAGCACAGAGAGCTCACAGAACTATAAGGGAATCCCAAGAGGCGCAGGGAACAGCTCTGCCTTCCCACAACACTGCACTTAACCACATTGTTTTGCTCAGTTGACAGGTGAGCTAGTAATGTGGCCATGAAATGTCGACAAGGGGAGGGAGAAAAAGTGGTTTGACTGGTTTTCACTTTTGATGACTTTTGCATGTCAGCAGCGCTTTTGTCACCAAACCTTCCCAGTGTAGACATACCCTAACTGATCTGACACAAAACATTTAAATACAGTTCATAGAATCATTGAACCATAGGGTTGGAAGAGATCTCAGGATGTCATCAAGTCCAATCTCCCACTAAAAGCAGGACCAACCCCAAATAAATAATCCCAACCAGGGCTTTGTTAAAAACCTCTAGGGATGGAGATTCCACCACCTCCCTAGGCAACCTATTCTAGTGCTTCACCACCTTCCTAGTGAAATAGTTTTTCCTAATATCCAACCTAGACCTCTACACTGTAAGACCATTGCTCCTCATTCTGGCATCCATCACTACTGAGAACAGCCTCTCTCCATCCTCTTTGGAATCCCCTTTCCGGTAGATAAAGGCAGCTGTGAAATCCCCCCTCGCTCTTCTCTTCTGTAGACTAAATAAGCCCAGATCCCTCAGCCTCTCCTCGTAAGTCATGTGCTCCAGCCCCCTAATCATTTTTGTTGCCCTCTGCTGGATCTTCTCCAATGTGCCCACATTCTTTCTGTAATGGGGACCCAGAATTGGACGTCATACTCCATGTATGGCCTCACCAGCACTGAATAAAGGGGCAGTTCAACCAACCAAATGTTTTTTAACTGGGTAAAATTATTTTCTCTTGATTTTCCCCCCCTCCCCCATGGAAAATTAAAAAAAAATCACTGAAATAAAAAATTACCCCCAGAAAATTAATTTTGTGGAAACCACATTCAAAAAAATTGAGGGAAAGTTCCCAATCAGTTCTAACCCAAACATTTGTTCTAGACATTCAGGGGTATGAGAAGTTTAATGAAAATAGTACTCTTAATGCACAGACATTGGTTTTGGTCTTCACTGTATCTGAATAACCTCTTGCATTTGTGTGGTGGTGGTGTGAGTTCCCTTGCCTGGAGCATGAAGGCCTGGTTTACTCTCAGACCCTCCAATTTAGCCCATCTAAATTCCCTCGGATGTCCCCTCTGTTTTGTCTGTATCAGCTAAGGGAAGAAATTGGAGTTGTGACAGGTTATATGTCTCTCCATCAGTTGCATAAACAAGCAAAAACGAACCAACCATTAGTAGTGTGTCTGATAATTCAGCCTAAACATAATTTGATACCCAATATGCACAGGCTTCATGGTTCAATCCCAATCAAATACAAAGGGTTGGAACTGAAATCAAGCTTCTAAAAGCTCCAGTCCTGCAGTATATAAATTGATACTACCTTCTAGTCTGGGTAACTATGCCTTTGGTGTCTTTCAAAGGCATTCAACAGTTAGCACCATTGATGAATGAAATTAATACCCTGTTCCCCTTCACATGTCAGCCATTCTCAACACATACAGGAAGCAGCTACTTTAATAAAAATGAGCCAAGAAAAATTATATCAACATTTGCTTATGTAACTGTTCACCTTGAACACGAGGGAGCTGCTGTTTGCAGTAACGTTTGTGTTCTCTTCTGTCTCAAAGTACTAACCCATGAAGTACAAACTTAAAAAACAACAAATAGTACGGTTGCACTTTAAAGACTAACAAAACATGTAGATGGTATCATGAGCGTTCATGGGCACAGCCCACTTCTTCAGATGAGCGGAATGTTGGATGTCCAGAACTAAAATAAATAAGGAGTGGGGGGGGGGGGGGGGGAACCAAGAAGAGGTAGTGGGTATACAAAAAAAATGTCAAGGGGAAAGCAGAGCTGGAATGTAACAGGAAAAACAAATAGTCAATAAACACCTAAAGACTGGATAGTCAAGCGGCAGATAAGAACCATTAGTAGGCAATAGAGAAGAAGAGTGCTAACACCAGATAGTTTCAGTACAGACAGTTTGGGGTTGGAAGGCAGCAGCCTTCACAATAGGAAGTGGGAAAAGTTATCTTGGCAAAGGGACAACACACACTTTATGGGATCTTCTGTTTCCCTGCCTCCAGCCCAGAAGGCTTTTGATTTACTCATAATATGTTCCTGCAAAGAATGCAGGGCTGACTCAGTGTTGCTGGTGTTTGAATCTGCTGAATTAGGATAAAGAGCCTTCCTGCAGCAGCTCACTCAACTGTCCTTGTCTTGAGGAGAAAGCTATCGCCTTGGAAACACCCAGCAAACTAGATGGGTCCTTGCACTTGGCTCATAGTCTGATTCAGGGCTGTTACTATTTTGGATGTTTTCTTACAGTCCATTCCAGTACTAAATTTCTGTGGTGAAACCAAGCACACTGAGTGGTGGGAAATGCTTCTCAAACGTATGAGAGAGCAGTGGTGCAGCAGTAAGGGGAGCATCTCTTTTCTCAATGTACTGGTGAGAGGTAGATCTTATGAGAAAATAGCAACTATTTTTGACAGGTGTGTGTGTGTGTGGGGGGGTATTTTCTTTCCTTTTTCCCCGAAGAAAATATTTTAAGTTTTTGAAAACTTAAAAATGTTTTGGTAAAACAATCAAAACCAGGTTGGTTTTTTTAACCTTTTGGCTTTCAGTAAAAATGTTCAACTTTTCTCGGGAAAATTTTGTAAAAAAAACCCCACAATTTTCCCACACTTTTTTTTTTCACAATAAGACCTTTTTAATCTATTTTTTTAATTAAAATATTTCTACCATACCCCCAGCCTGAGGATAAACTATGTCTCCCATGTGAGTGAACTGACACAGTGCTGAATTTATTTTGGCTGATCTCTAATGGCAGACATGCCCAATGCAAAGTTTCAGCTCCCACTGTGCCACCATCAGCAAAACAGAGTCAGTGAAACTGTTCTGCCTGGAGTGAACTGAGACGGATGCCAAGGAACCGAGTCCTGGCTGTGAGATTTGATGCAGAACAGGGTTTGCCCTTCTCTGCCGCTCACCTGTCAGACTTTCCCAACATTGCTGACTGTGGGTTTCACAGGAAGTTGTTCTTTCTTCACTTACTAGATTTTGAGTGGTGGTGGTTGCTTTTAATATTGTTGAATGGATTTCCCATTGGTGGAAGGATGTGTTGTGTATTAGAGTAACTGGGTCAGCACGACCAGTGGCAGGACAACTTTAGGTTGTTCCTTGTTAACTAAAACAGGGCACATTCATCCAAAGAGGGAAGCTGAGCTGCAGAAAACAAGCCCCCCAAACTGGTACCAAATTCTGACCATCTGGCGTTTTGCTAACTCTTATCAAAAGAGATGTGGGAACTCTACGTCTCAGAGGAAGCTCTGTATCCCATCCGTGTGTTTCCTGAGTTGGCTCATGCCTTTGACAGCCAGCAACTCATAAGATAATATTGGTGCAGCTGTAAAGGGGTCAGCCCATTTTCCAACTTGCTGGTGAGAGGCAGAGCTACATGTGTGGCTGGAGTGCTGTTGACAAGTCAACCCAGTGCTTCACACGTGCCCCTTCTCTGCACAAGAAGTTTTAACAGCAGATGTCTATTTGTCAAGTCTACCATCATGATAGCTAGAGATGGGCCGAAACTGGAACATTTTCTTCAAAAGCTTTCACATGGGGGTGGCTGAGAACACAAGAGCTACCTGCTGTGGAATTTCATTTTGTGAAAACAAACCCTGACCAGTGAGGTTTTGCAAAACCAAATCACAGCTCCTGGACCAAGCCTAACAGTGAGCAGTCTGGGGTTTAGTGAAAGCAAGCAAAGTGCTTCATTGCATTCTGCTACCTTCATTATGCCCAAAGACCCCAAATTCAGGAGAGTGCACAGACATTAGACTTCTACACCAGTATTTTAAAGCAACTTCTGCGGTGGCTACAGTACGAACTATAGGACACCCGTCATATCTTCCAGGAAGCGCCTAACTTGGACATGTGGTTTGGTGGACTGGTGATGATTTCAGGAGCACTTACCATTGAATTCTTTTAAAATCTCAGAAGACCCACTGGCCATAGCTTTCATATTTCTTTGGAATCACAGGCAGTCTGGTTTCCCAATGACTCAGTTAATTCTGCCTCTGTAACAGATTGGAAACAGGGTCAGACTCTGAAGTTTGCTTTCACCACCCAAATATGTAAATTACATAGTCATGTAAGTGTTTCCCATATTCTGTGTTCACATTTCATTCTCCTTTTACGGTCTATTTGTGCCCTCGTTCCTACTCATTAGATTCTCATTGAAGGTAATGTAAACCTCTTCAGGTAGTAAGTATCCTGTTGTCCACAGCTCGTCTGTGGTTTTCAGTACTAGCTGCATGTAGCAGTCCTCTCATTTCTTCTCCATATGCTGTCTGAACCTTTCTATTTGTGCAAGATTTATTCTGTCAAACACTGCTTCTTCCACCCCAGCAGGTGTCCTAATATTAAAAGCACCAAAAAGACACTTGACTTATTGTATACATATAAAAAGACTCATTACTTTCTTGGCCTCAGTACAATAAGTAATTTCCCCATTTAGGTATTTTCACCTTCTTATCACTGTTGGAAGTGGGATACATCCACCCTGATTGAATTAGTGATAGAAATGTAGCCGTGTTAGTCTGGTGTAGCTGAAACAAAAAACAGGACTATGTAGCACTTTAAAGACTAACAAGATGGTTTATTAGTCTCATTAACACTGTCGTAACAGTCCCATCTCTGTGTATATATATATATATCTATCCATGCCACCTGAGTCTTTCACTTCATGTATCTGAAACAAGCTGCACCCCGTGAAAGTTTATGCCCTAATCAGCGGGGCCGACAGCCTGGCTGGGCCCTTGAGCAAGAAAGGGGGAGGGGAGGCCTGCTCTGTGAACCCAGAAGGGGTGGGCCCTCGAGCAGAAGGGGCAGGACTGGGGCTAGGGAGCCCATAGCGCTAGACAGAGAGCGCTGCACCTCCCCCAGACAGTCCTCAGTACTGCCCAGAGTCAGTGTGGTGCTCTGCTAGTGATTTAAAGAGCTCCCCACTGCCACCATTCCCTGGGCCCCAGAGCAGTTTGCCCTCCCAGCCTCCCCCATCACTGGGCCTGGCCCTAATAAATGTTAGTCTGTTTCAGCAAAAACAACAAGTTGCTCTGTGGCACCTTAAAGACTAACACCGCTGCCCCCTCTGAAACATGAGAACAAGGTTAGCATTAAATCCTACAGGGAAGGCTTTTTTTTTTTTCAGGAGATTTATGCTTCTTTACCAAATATCTGTGCCGTTAGCACAGCAGGTGTTACAAAGCTGTTGAACCATTTTGAGGGGATAGTTAAGACATATTTCATCAGCCCTGTCTGTGGTTCTGCACTGTAGCTTCCTGCATTTACAGTGGAGAGCTAGAGAAAATACTTGGCTTTTGGAACAAGCTGAACCCATCTCTCTGGATATCTCCCAACTTGTTCTCCCACTATGGAACTTTTGTCCTGTGCTACTGGTTATCATTAATGAACAAAAAAAAAGTTTGTTTCCTAAAAGCACCAGCCACCTCCAATAGAGCACGTAGAGTTTACACAACTTAGCTGAGAATAAGACAAGAAAAGCATCACTAGTATACACAGCTTTTTCCCTATTTTCAATTCTTTGCTTAGTTACATCTCCTCCTCTCTTGCTCTATTTCACACACCAGTTCTTCAAAGTATGAAAGTTTTCTTGTGCAACAGAAGAGCCCCACGGATTCCTTCAACAGCACTTAGAACTTCTGCGCTAAGAAAATGTGTGTCCATAGCTCATCTGTCATCACAGAAATGCTAGATATGAAATGCTGAGTGACAAGGAAACTCTGACCTGTTCCAATTTCACTTCCACTTGGCTTACACTAGTGGAACTCTGTTGACATCAGTGGAATTATGTCTGATTTCCACCCGAGCAAATAAGGACAGAATAGGCCCATTGCCATTTTTTCTGCAGCCTGAACTTGTGCTTTAATTGTGTAGCTTGGTCAATGAGGCATGCTCAGAGCAGCATCACTCCATTTTAATAAGCAAGTACTGAGATCTGAAAGGATCTGAATCACTGGCCTGATCCTTTGGCTACAGTACCACGAGATGTGATGTAGCAGACCTGAGGCTGATAATGGGTCTTTGCTTCTTGGGCTGGAGTAGGGCAGGTGTAGTTAGTAGCTGTTGTGTGAATGTGGTTGGTGAGTGTGTTTGTGTTTGTGAGACAGCAATGGCTGCCCAACACCCAGAGTTCCCTGTTAACTGGTCTCAGAATAGCATCAGAATCTTGGTGTGTCTCTGAGAACAGACGGCTCTCAGCTGCAGCAAAAAGCACAAGGACTCCTTTGGGAGGCGTTAGGCTAGTGTTTCTTAAACTTTTTAAGACTTAGGAACGCCGAACAATAATTTTATTTTTTTTTATGGGGAACACCAAGGATTTTTTTTGTTGCGGGCTTGTCCCTTTAAGGGTGGCCATTATGAATTCTGTTCTCTCCATGGCAGACCTTCAACACCTTGGAACACACTTTAAGAAACACTGTGTTAGGCCATACAAATGTTAGGGTAATGCACCCCCATTAATATTGTACTGTACAGAGCACTAGCACATTTACCTAGCCTTCCTCAGTCCCTAATGAGGGATTCAGGACAGGGGGCTGAGGTTGGAGAGAGTGCAGAAGTCAGGGTTTGGGGGTGAGGAAGGGCTCTGGGCAGTGGATTGGCATGAGTGTGTGTACGGGGGGTGGGCAGGGAGGCCAAAGCCCCTCTCCCTACGCCAAGATTCGTACCAGGGCTGCTTGCTGTTCCTCTTCTGTCCCTGTCAGGGAGTGAGAGCAAAGTGCACAGCTTGTCTGCCCCCTGTGCTCCTCAGCCAGAGTGAGGAATGCAGCAAACTTTGCCCTCATTCCCTGACAAAGGGAAACAGCCAGCAATGTCCTCATATGAATCTGGTGTATGTGTGTGGGGAGCTTTAGCTTCCCTTTGCCCTCCCTAAAGGGTACCTGGGGGGCGGGAGGGGCTGGGCCTTCCCAGCTGGGGGTGGGTCCCCAGGCAGCCCCTTTCATCTGCCTGGTGGTTGCTTCTCATAAAACCATATAGAAAAGAGACAATCTCATTCCAGGCACATCCCATTTCCCTGGCACAACAACCCTGACCTTGTTTTAAGTTATGATAAGAGGAAGCTGCATATGGAATTTAGTGGTCCTAACTCTTACTGTTTAGGAGGGGCTCTTGACCAGCCAGACAAATTCTCTCAAATATATAGTAGCTGTGGGCAGTGATGTGAGCCAGTTGTTTTATGCCTTTCCACAATGCTGTTCACTTCTGCTCATGCTCCAATGACACTCATAACACGTTATAAAGGCAAGATGCATAAAAGGTGTGTCCTGATACAGCCGTGTCTGTATCTTCATGGCCCTGCTGCTACTTGAACTATAGTATGCAAAACAAAAGATAAGCATGATACAGAAAAGCAAGACCAAAAGTTGATTCATGGATTTTAGTTCTGGGTGACATGTAATGTGCTCTCTAACTTGTAAACAACCATACTGCAGCCTGTGCGTCTCTTCAGAGCACACATTCCACATAAAGTAAATTAGATGCTGCCAGAATTGCTTCCCAGAAGAACTGGTGAAGTATGAACTCTTCACTTTCTGAATTCTACTCCTTTGTCTTTGACAAATAAAAGTGGCTGCACTTGCTTAACGGGGGTCTCAAGCATTCTTAACAACATCTCACCACTGTGGTCAAGCAGTTGGCAATATAAGGAACAGTGGTGAAGTGATGTAGAGCTCCAGAGAGCTCTGCGTGAACTAGCCTGGGTCAGATCAGAGGCAGAGCACATGTGAAATAAAACTCTGATGAAGGGGTGGGATTTGAGGGCTGTTCTGCAACTGTATGACGTGATGGCTGTTCTAATATGGGTGCTTGTAGGAAGAGATGAGAGGGCATCATTAGTTCTCCCTGCTTGCTAGAACCTCCTACTCTCTCTCTGTGGCAGCTGTACTGTCTCGAAGTAGGGGGAGTGTGTGTGGGATTGTTGGGTTATTATTAGTCAATTGATAATGAGATGCACATCAGTCTTTTCTGATTATATTTGTGCTGGAGCATGGCTCAGACATCAAACATTGCTGAAGTCTATGATGTAGGACTTTCCAAATGTGTCATTGTCTTGGTTGCTTAATTTTTTAAACGTATTATCCCTGATAAAGTATCCTGTATCTCTCCATAATTTTTGCATAATGTGTGATGCATCATGGACCAGACTCAAAACCAGTGAGATGAAGCTCCTTGGAGCAGTGACTTGACCTGTGTTTCCCCAAAAATACTTTGCAGTAGGGCTGTCTGGGGGTAGGGGGGAGTTCCAGTGGGGAACTGAATTTTAAATTAAACAGTTTTTTGTGTGTGTAAACTGTTTTGCTTTCCACAAGATATTTTTTATTGGATTTCCAAATTGTTTTCAGCAAGTAAACATTTTAAGGGTTTTTTCCCCCAGTTTTTTATTGTTAAAAATTTCCACTGAAAATTGGCAAAACCAAATTGATATTGTTGGGTTTTTTTTTTTTTCCTGAACATCTCTTCTTGGCAGGTTTGCACATAACTTAAACAGATAAGTAATAATCTGTTTAAAATCACCTAGAAAAGTTAGATGCCTGCAAGTCACCAGGGCCTGATGAAATGCATCGTAGAATACTCAAGGAGCTGATAGCTAGAGGCTCAGATACCTCCTCTATCATCTTTGGAAAATCATGGGAGACAAGAGAGATTCCAGAAGACTGGAAAAGGGCAAATATAGTGCCCATTTATAAAAAGGGAAATAAGAACAACCCAGGAAACTACAGACAGGTTAGTTTAACTTCTGTGCCAGGGAAGATAATGGAGCAAGTAACTAAGGAAATCATCTGTAAACACTTGGAAGGTGGCAAGGTGATAGGAAACAGCCAGCATGGATTTGTAAAGAACAAATCATGTCAAACCAATCTGATAACTTTCTTTGAAAGGATAATGAGTCTTATAGATAAGAGAGAAGCAGTGGATGTGGTATACCTAGACTTTAGTAAGGCGTTTGATATGATCTTGCATGATATTCTTATCAATAAACTAGGCAAATACAACTTAGATGGGGCTACTATAACGTGGGTGCATAACTGTCTGGATAACCGTACTCAGAGAGTAGTTATTAATGGTTCACAATCCTGCTGGAAAGGTATAACAAGTGGGGTTATGCAGGGTTCTGTTTTGGGACCGGCTCTGTTCAATATCTTCATCAACGATTTAGATATTGGCATAGAAAGTTTGCAGATGATACCAATCTGGGAGGGGTTGCGACTGCTCTGGAGGATAGGGTCATAATTCAAAATGATCTGGACAAATTGGAGAAATGGTCTGAGGTAAACAGGATGAAGTTTAATAAAGACAAATGCAAAGTGCTCCACTTAGGAAGGAACAATCAGTTTCACATATACAGAATGGGAAGCAACTGTCTAGGAAGGAGTACGGCAGAAAGGGATCTAGGGGTTATAGTGGACCACAAGCTAAATATGAGTCAACAGTGTGATGCTGTTGCAAAAAAAGCAAACATGATTCTGGGATGCATAAACAGGTGTGTTGTGAGCAAGACATGAGAAGTCATTCTTCCGCTCTACTCTGTGCTGGTTAGGCCTCAGTTGGAGTATTGTGTCCAGTTCTGGGCACCGCATTTCAAGAAGGATGTGGAGAAATTGGAGAGGGTCCAGAGAAGAGCAACAAGAATGATTAAAGGTCTAGAGAACATGACCTATGAAAGAAGGCTGAAAGAATTGGGTTTGTTTAGTTTAGAAAAGAGAAGATTGAGGGGGGACATGATAGCAGTTTTCAGGTATCTAAAAGAGTGTCATAAGGAAGAGGGAGAAAACTTGTTCATCTGGCCTCTGAGGATAGAACAAGAAGCTTAAACTGCAGCAAGGGAGGTTTAGGTTGGTCATTAGGAAAAAGTTCCTGTCAGGGTGGTTAAACACTGGAATAAATTGCCCAGGGAGGTTGTGGAATCTCCATCTCTGGAGATATTTAAGAGTAGGTTAGATAAATGTCTATCAGGGATGGTCTAGACAGTATTTGGTCCTGCCATGAGGGCAGGGGACTGGACTCGATGACCTTGTGAGGTCCCTTCCTGTCGTAGTATTCTATGATAATAACAACAACTTAGCTCTGTTTGCTTTGGGTGGATTCAGAGTTACTCCTGTTCCGGGACATACTAATTTTGTCCTTTCTGCTCCTACCACACATTTGTTAAGAGGCTCTGTGCTCCTGAAGATGCATTTTTTTTTCTTAATTTAGGATTTTTATTCAAGCTTCATGTACTCTTCTCTCTGTATATACTGTTACCAGATGGGTGGTAATTTGCCAACACTGGAAACATGAGCTAATGAGCCAGGAGGTCATAGTTGTGTTCCCAGTTCTACCACAGATTGACATCCTGTGTGACTTCAGCTAGGTTGCTGAACCTATCTTCACCTCGGTACCCATCCCATCAGCCGGGGCTGGGATAATAATAGATCCCTAATTCATGACGTGTGGTGAAGGCAGTGCAATATTTGTGAGGAGGGCTGAAAGCGGAAGCTGCACTCTGCGTAGGCTGCCAATAGAAGAGCTCCTCGAGAGGCCTGTGGGAAAGGCATGAGCTAGAGAATAGCGGGTGTCGCTGAAGAGCTGCCACAGCACAGCCTCAGTAGACGTTTAGAGGTGGGAGTTCCTGCAGTGTACAACTGCAAGAAACCGCCAGAGCTATTGAGAGGAAGACTTCAGACAGGCCCATCATGTGTTGCTTTCCTGCCAGCTGAGGTTTCCTGTGGGGGAGTCAGGACTTAGGATACACCTTCCTCTCACAAGGCAACATCCTGTCACATAGGCGCCTGCTGTTTGAAATGTGCTTGTGTACGCGTACTTTCCAGTAAAGAATCTGGCCACTGCACCTGAGCAAGTACTAAGGCAGATGCAGTCAGAGGCCTAAATTTGCCCCTGCATCAGAGCAGAGTCTGGTTTGGGGCAGCAACATGCCTCCCCTAGCCTGGAGTGGCCAGGGGCGGGTTTAGCCCTTGGCATGAGTTGAGAACTACTCTGACTCGTGCTCCTGCTGCAGCAGCTTATTCCCTTGCAGCAGCACTACAGGCTAACTGAGGTACTGAATGGCTCCTACATCCAGGGAGGGAGAGATGGAAAAGCTGTCAGAGGCCCCTTATGTCAAGGGTCCTGCCCCAGCTGGGGTGGGGATGCCAGTGTAGCTGCTCTCTGGCTCAGCTCTTGAGGAAATGAATTCCCCAGTGGAGTCACGATTTCCTTGACCTAAAAATGCCTGAGCTTCATGGGCTACTTCTCTGTAGATGGAAGCAGTACTCACAAAGCCAGGCTCTAGTGCTTCAGCTGCCTCCCCCCTACTCCACCTCTGCCACAAAATAAACTCTCCATTAATCACCTCATGACACTCCAAGCTGTTAGCCAGGACAAGCTTGCTTGGAAGCGTAGGAGATGGAGTCTGACGCCACCGGCTGGTTTTGATTTACAAGCTGGACAGCATGTGAAACGGCCCTATTCCTCTTCTGTGTTTAAACCTTATCACAGGGAAAACTAATCTCCTGTGACAGCAAAACGACATTGGGGTAGTGGGGGAGGGCGCTGTCCCTAAATCCCGAGGCACCAAGGAAATTATTTGCACTGCAAGTTAGCTAAATAACGAAGGGGGGGGATGGACCAGTTCTCAGAACATGGGGAGCTGTGGGATGCTCCGTGAGCTTGGCGCTGCCGTCTGATTTCTCATGATCACTGATCTATTGCTGGTGGACTCAGGCAGTTCAAACCACAGTGCCGCTCTCCCACAGACTTCAGCCTGGGTGAGGAAAGGGAAGAATGTGTTGCTTTAGGCAGCCTGTTCAGTGTCGTACATTAGCAGAGTGCCAGCCCCCACCTGCCATCCAAGGCTATTCAGAACTCATCTGCAAAATGCTCCTTGCTGTACATACCATACCACGGGATTTCTGATTCTCTGAGGTGATAGTACTTGACTCCCTCATGGGGATGGTTCCAGAATAATTTTATTAACCCCGGTGAGGCCCACATCCTCAAGGTATTTAGATGCCGAAATCCCACTGATTTCACAGTTGTTATAGGAATTGGAGGGATATAAAAATACCTAGGCAGGAATATGAAACATCCCCAAAATTATCAATAAGTACAATTCTCTGTCTGGCAGGAGACAGTAACTTTTTCTCATTTTCTTACAGTGCTCAGTACAAAATTCCAGATATCCCTGAAGAGTAAATGGAGAACGATGGTGGCTGAGAATTTGCTATTGTGGCACTAGGGGCGCACAGCACACTTGCAACGGAGCTAAATAATTCACAGTTTGGGAGCTGTAAGGGAAACTATGACCCCCTTTTGCTCCTGCATTTCTAAACCCCCACTTTTTCGGATATTTTAAATAGAGAGGCGGGGTAAAAATATTTTAAATAAATCTAACAATTTGTCAGCTGGAAACTGGATGAATCTGTTTGTCTCCCTCTATTACTTGGATAACTACAGTGAAAAACTAGATACCGAGGGCAAACAAGCATCTGGGGGAGGGGGGGTTTATCTACAGAGGGCACTAGACTTTAGTTGGGATTGGTCCTGCTTTGGGCAGGGGGCTGGACTTGATGACCTCCTGAGGTCTCTTCCAGCTCTGATTCTATGACTTTGTCCTGACAATTAGCACTCAGTGGTGAATTATAATCCACTAATTCACACCCCAGTGGCATTTATCTCTTCAGACCTGGTAAAGATGCCATGTCTTTCTTGTTGCCATGTCTTTGTGCCTTCTCCAGCCAAGGAAGAATGGAGCTTGCAAGCTCTGCTTTGAACAAAAGGTTTGATTGGATACCTACAGGATAATGCATTGGTGTCATGTATTCGTTTACGTTGCAGGCTGGGATGAATGATTTCCGAACAACCTGGTGTAGATTCCGGCAAGCAGCTAAATGATAATAGAGATGAAAAAGCTCCTTTACTTTGGACCTTTCTGACATCATTGGTTATAACTCTGCTGGCATGTTTATTCCTGTGACAGGAGCACCTTCATTAACGGCCAAATCCTGAGACATCAAAACCAATGTAAGAACTTCTAGCGCCTTCACGGTAATGCTGAATTTGGTTGCCTAGCACTGAGCGGGTAGGCCTGCTCTACACTACAAAGTTAGGTCAACGTAAAACATCTTGCATCCACCTATTTGCATATGTGTCTACATTCAAATTTGTCTCTGGCTGAGACTCACTACAGCGACAAAGTAAAAACACCTGCCCAAATGTCATAGAGCCATGGTTGGCCTGGGGAGGTTAATGCAGAACAAGGGTGAATACTGCATGACCTGAATTGATTTCAGCCACCATCTCCTAGATGTCCCAATGGACAATGAACACCCTGGTTGTATTTTAAACTCCACTGCCTACGGGTCCCAGAGATTAGAAACCATCTTCCCCCCCCCCCCCATTTAACTCTCCCCTTCTGTGTTGAAATGCCTCTTCCTCATTGGTGAGCCTATACAGCAATTTACATGCAATTGCCTCTCTGGCCATGCCAGCTCCATGCACACAGAGGTACTAGACACTGTCCTGCCTGGAGTAGACAGAAAGTATTGGATTTCCTGGGCACAGCTATGGACCAGCTGTAGAAATGTGGATGGCTATAAGCAG
This sequence comes from Pelochelys cantorii, assembly GCA_032595735.1. Lineage (NCBI taxonomy): Eukaryota > Metazoa > Chordata > Testudines > Trionychidae > Pelochelys > Pelochelys cantorii. The sequence continues at coordinate 17,681,376 of CM064340.1, forward strand.
ATTGCATAGGAGGTGCAGGGAAAAGGATATGATTCGGATCAGCAGCAGTGCTATGTGAATACAATGGAACTTTGCCTGGGATTTCAGAAGGCCAAGCAGGCCAATGATGCGCCACAGACCTACTGCTTCTACAAGGAACGGCATGCCATAGGTGGCGAATCCACAGAACACTGTGCATACCTCCTGGGAGCCTGAGGCAGAGACCGCTGTTGTGAATGGGGAGGAGGATGGGATGGGGAAACACTGCAGGGAATGCTGTGAGCCAGGACCTGTTTGAGGCTCTGCCGAAATCAGCAAGTCCTACCAGGCAAGCACAAGAACTTGGGTAAGTGTGCACACACATTTCTTCCCTTACAATGTTTAATTTTAAAGATAGTGCCTGGCCTGGCCCCAAGTTAACAAGACAAAAGTATTTACTTTTCATCGATTTACTTGTCTAAGAAGAAGCTGGGTACAACAGAGGTAGAATTAGCATCTGCTTTTCATTTCCTTATTGGGAGGGGGCATGCAGAACATTTTTCTATGTACATAAGGATGTCTCTCTTATTCCCCTGCAAGACACTCCTCAATCCTCTTCCAGAAGCTGCCCTATTTCTTCCACCCTGGTAAGACACTTTTCCCCACCTCCATGTGATGAGTTTAGCTGGCATCATTGCAGTAAACAGACTAGCACCATATGCCCTGAGGCAGCTTTGGCATGATCAGTAGCTATGTTCTCTGCGCCTTTGCAACCCTCAAGAGTTGGCTGTCGGGCTTGGGGATTCTACCCTGTGGGAAACAGTGCCATTATGGAATGTCATTGACCTTAACTTATATCCATGCAATAGGAACCAACATTTTAGCGCTTAAGGCAGTGTTTCCCAACCAGGGTTCCGTGGAACCCTGGGGTTCTGCAGACCATCATCAGGGGTTCTGCAAGAAATCATGGAATAAATAAATTAAAAAAAAATTCTTACAGTGTAAGCTGACATATATATATATATATATATATATATATATGTATGTGTGTGTGTGTGTATGTATAGTAGCCCAATGTCTGTGACTCTGTAACACTGAAACGCTGGCTGTTCCCTCTGGGGGGCGCTGTTGCCCCCCGCCGTGGCGCTCGGCTGACTTCTGCGCCGCTCAGCCGGGCTGCCACGCGGGAGCAAGTGGTACAAGTGGCCATTTGGGGTCCCCCGCGGCAGCCCAGCTGAGCGGCGCAGAAGTCAGCCGAGTGCCACGGTGGGAGGCGAAGGGGGGCGGGGCAGTGACGTGCAGTGACAGCAGCTCCAGGCCCTGCCCCGCCCCCTGGCCGTGAACAGACCCTAGCCGGGGGGAGGGCGGGGGAACGAGGGGAAGGGGGAGATGGAGGACAACTGGGAGGCTGCAGGATCAGTGCTGGGGTGAAGGGAAATGGTGCAGGGGGGCAGCTGGAGCTCATAGGCAGCCGCTCAGCTGGTTGTTGCGTGGAAGCAAGTGGCAGAAACAGCCGTTTGGGCTCCACGCTCCCCATGCAGGAGGAGAAGGAGACGAGAGAGAGAGAGAGAATGAGAGATGGGAGGAGGAGGAGAAGAGAGAATGAGAGTGAGAGGCAGGAGGGGGAGAAGAGAAAGAGAGATGGAGAGAGAGGCAGGAGACAGAGGAGAGCTGAGAGAGAGGAGGGGGAGGCAGTAGGAGGAGGGGAGAGAGAGAGAGAGAGAGAGAGAGAGGGAGCGAGAGACCAGAGGCTCTGGAGAGAAGACCGAGATAGAAAGGGAATAGGATGTGGAGGAGAGACCTGAAAATCCCATTTTGACGGGCTAATTGGCGAGTATACATATAACAGCTCTTTACGAATACATTTTCTTGACAATAATTTAGCAGTAATTGAATTGCACTCCCTGCTGTCAACTTTTTCTGGCCTAGCAAACGTTTTCATAGGTAGGGGTTCCTCGGGATATGAAAAATTATCTTAGGGGTTCCTTCATGGGAAAAAGGTTGGGAATCACTGGCTTAAGGCAATATAAAATCCTCTCCTCACTCCAGCATCCCTAGCAGGCTATAATCACCATGGCTAGGACTGGTGAGCCGTGCTGTCCAGCGGCACTCCAAAGCTGAACTGTCAATACACATGGCTTATGACAGGTGTGTCTGGGAAGAGAGTTTTGAAACGTATCTTTCACTTTCCCTTGTGACTGTAAATCCAACAACCCATCTGTCTGTTTCTATCAGCAGCTTTTGGCCCTCTGGCCTTGAGGGGTGCCCTCTCCAGGCCAGCAGAATATGTGACTTCGAGGAGGAGGAAAAAGAAGAGGATGAGAGGAGGACATGATTTGTGAGCTCCTGCAAGCCAGTGCTGCCTCAGACCAACACCATGGAGAAGAAGAGAACAAGAAAGAGAGTCCCAGAGTCCTAGCTGGAAATTTAGCAGCATGTAGTAGATCTTTTCAGGCAGCAAACCCAAATGCTGCAGGCAGCAAGGAAAACTAGAGGTTTCCATGCTCTGATCTGTGGGAACCACTGCAGGTGAGTGTCACCACAGTGGACAAAGCTTATTTCCTTAAATGCACATACAGGTTTACTTCCTTTTATCTTTTTTTAAATTTTCACCCCGTTATGTTAAAAATGTGTCTAACAGGGGCTATGCAATTTTTGCACATTGATTTTTCTGCAGGGTTGGTTGATTTCCCCCCCCCCCCCAACTCAAGGTGGGTTTTGGGGAGAATCAAATTACCTCTGTTAGTTCACAACCAATACGGCAGAATGCATTGTGATAGGCAAAGCAGTATGTATTTGTAAATGCACGTCAAGCACCATGGAATTCATAGCTGTAGAGAAACACCCAATCCCAGTCAGAAATGTACAGCAAACACTACAAGATTCCTAGCAGCTTCCAAAGCTCCAGGCCCAGAGCACACTACTATGGATGACAGTTAATAGGCTCTTCCCAAGCTTCTTTCAACTGCCTGTTTCCATATTGGGCACTTGATACTGGCTGTTCAAAGTCAGCCAACAGATGCTCCACCTTGATGGCAGCTTTCCCCCTTGGCCTCATGGATATTGTGCAAGATACAATAGGCAGATATAAGCATTGGGATATTTTTCTCACTGAGATCCAAGTTAGTGAACCGACACTGCCAATGTCCCTTCAGTCTTTCAAAAGCACGTTCACCTGCCATTCTGCCTCTGCTCAGCTGGTGATTGAATCTTTCCTTGGTGCTGTCCAGGTAGCCAGCGTCAGGCCCGTCACCAGGCGGAGGGTAAAGGGGGCAATTGCTCTGGAACCTGGTGATTCCAAGGGGCTGGGGTTCGAGCCGCTGCTGCAGTAGCAGTGATGGCAGGTAGCGCCCCGGGCCCTTTAACTCGGTGCCGGAGCACAAGGCCACGTGCTCTGCGAAGCACTAAGGGCTGGGGAGGGAGCACGCCATGCTCCGGGCGTGCTGAGGGCTAGTGGCCCTTGACCCCACCCTTTCCAGGAGCCCGGAGCTGCCCCTCCCCTGACATTGGCCAGGTGCCCACATAGGCTGTTGGCTTCGCTGCCCAGTGTATTGCTTCATCAGCCTGGGGTAGTCTGGGTCTTCTAGAATCGTTTCTGGCATTTCAGTATCACCAGGGATAAGTCATTGGTCAGGACAGACTGTTCCATGTCTTCTTAAAGACACGAGTGTCATGCGTCTTCCCTGACCAGCACTGATGTGGAGGGGGGACTTAAAGGGGGCAGTTTCTCTGAGGCCAGGCAAATTAAAAAGGCTCGGGGCCCTTTAAATATTGCCAGAGCCTCAGTGCTGTCCAAGCAGCACTGAGGGCTGAGTGGGGGAGGTAAAGCATGGTCTGGGTGGCAATCAGGGCTGGCTGCCCTAAGCTCTGCCCCTTCCACTCTAAGCCCTGTCCCTTCTGGGGTCCTGGTGACGATCCCCCCCCCCCCTCCACACACACACACATTGCCCAGGGCCCAGCGATGTCTGTCATCACCCCTGATTCTGTGGAAAAGTGGGCTGGTACCAAAATAGAGAGTTGCATGCTGCCATAGTGGTCCCTGACCAGCTCGGTATGACCAGGCCTAGGTAACAGAGTTAATTCTCTGACAAGCAGTATTGGAAATTCTCTAGTGGAGCTGCTCTAAACAGCCAAGAGGAAGCTCCCCAGTGGACAGTTAATCCACCCCCTGTGAACAATGGCAGCTAAGTCAGGAGAGAAGATCTCCGGCTGACATAGGCACTCAGTTGGACAGCACTAACTCAGTGTAACTTATGTCTCTCGGGTGATTTATTCACACCCTGAGTGACATAGGTTATACCCAGAGGTGAGAGTAAAGCGGTGCACTCCGGTGTGCTGCTCCAGCAAGAGCTGGCTGCCCTCTCGCTGTAGCCGGCAGGGGCACTCCATTGAGAGCCAGCTGGCGAGTGCGCTCTCCCAGCCGGGCTCCTGGGGCTCCTGCTGCAGGCTGGCACTGGGAACTCTACGCACGCAGCCAGGTGAGGCAGGCAGGTTAAAGGAGCCAGCTGGGGACACGCTGTAGGGAAGGTGTGCATGCTCCCAGCCGAGCTATTGCTGCATTTGTGCCTGTTCTGCTGCCTCTCTCAGTGGACACCAGGCAGCGTATGCGGCATGCACTGTTACTAGCAGACCAGATGCTCTGGCCTGCCACTCAGGGGAAGGGAGTGGCAGGCGGGAGGGTCGCTCACCCAGCTGCCGGTTTCCTTGCAGCAGCGCCCTCACACAGCCAATCCTCAGCTCCCTTGTGGCAGCAAACAGGAGCCTCAAGGCAGCGACTCATCCCCCAGCCAGGTAAGGTAACCTGGGCCCAGCACACACTCTCCAAACCCCCTACCCTGACTTCTGCTACACCCACAGCCCCCTGCCCTAACTCCTGCACCTCCCACACATTCCCCCAGCTCCCTAGCCTGGCTCCTACACCTCCCCCAGCCCCCTGCCCTGACTCCTACATCCCCTCACACTCCAGCTCCCTAACTTAAGCCCTTCATACACCCCAGCCTTGACTCTTGCACCTCCCACACATACCCTCGACCCCCTGCCTTGACTCTTAAACCCCTAGCCCCCTGCCCTAACTCCAGCACCTCCCGCACATCCCCAGTCTCCTGCCCTGACTTTTGCACCCCTAGCCCCCTGCCCTGACTCCTGCATCCCCTCACACTCCAACTCCCTAACCTAAGCCCCTCACATACCCCAACCCTGACTTCTGCACCCCCCCACATCCGCAGCCCCCAACCTAACTCCTGCACCTCCCACATTCCAACTCTCTACCCTGAGCCCCCATACTCCACCCCACACTTAAATTTCTTACTGGTACTGTCATATTGCAATGCTCCCATCCCTTCCCTGAGCCTCCCCAAGGGGTGGCAGGTTGTGACTGGACAGCATCTGTAAGAAATTTAAGTTACTTTCACCCCATACTGACGTAAGTGGTAGTGTAGACAGCCTGAACTTTAACCAATAGACAATGCTTCATCGTAATTACCTAATGTTTGTGAGGCACTTGGTAGATGAAAACTGCTATATTAGTGTATAAAATATGACAACTATATTTTAAAGGTGAAACTAGATGTGCTAATTATAATTAGACAAATTCCACCATTTTTTTCCCCCATGTTTTCACTGAAGTTTTGAACTCTTCAAAGTTTTCTGACCATCTCTCATGTTAAACCTGTTGGGATGGATTTATTTGTCCTTTGCACATTTGATTTATTCACAGTGTATGGCTACGTCTACGCTGCCAGTTTTTTGCGGCAGAAAATATGCTAATGAGGGACTCATTTGAATGAGTTGCGATCTCATTTGCATATTTTCTGCCAATCCATTTTTGTGCTAGAGGTTTTTGCACAAAAACAAGCAGTGTGGACGTTTTCCTTTTGTGCCAAAAAACCCTTTTTATGCAAGATCCTTATGCCTCAAAAAAGGAGGTATACCGATCTTGCGCAAAAAGGGGGTTTTGCACAAAAAGAAAACGTCCACACTGCTTGTTTTTGTGCAAAAACCCCTAGCACAAAAATGGATTGGCAGAAAATATGCAAATGAGATCGCAACTCATTTAAATGAGTCCCTCATTAGCATATTTTCTGCCACAAAAACTGGCAGTGTAGCTGTAGCCTATTAGAGCTCCCCTGAATCTGCATATCACATAGGCCTCTCCTTCATTCCTAACTCCCTCTGGGTTCCCAGCTTGTGAGATTATATTTCATGCTCCATTCAAATGCACCTTTGAACTGTTCACTTCTCCTTTTCTGTAATGCAATGAGCTCACATAAAAGAAGGCAGCTGATGAGGAGTACAAAAAGGAAAGGAGAGAGGGTTGTGGCTTTGGAGATGTACACTTCACATTTGTGGTTAACATTTCCCATGCTGCTGAAAGGTGAACATAAGGTCAATGATCATGTCGCTTCTGTAGTTTTTGCTAACATATCTAAGTGACACTGGTAAATGGGCCTGCTGTGCATTATGTAAAACTGTAGGGATGGGAGGGCACAAGGAGTTGTCCAAGCCAGTATTTCCCAAACAGAAGGATTGCAGGATGGTTCTAAAAGGGTCCCTAACCCTGTACAGAGCCTGGAGGCCATGGGATGCTGAGGAGAGGTTGGACGCAGAGTGAGCCACCCCTTCCTCATGACTGAGGCTACAAGTTTTCTCAGCAAAAAATATACTAATGAGGGACTCATTTACATGAGTCACGATCTCATTTGCATATTTCCTGCCAATCTGTTTTTTCGCTAGGGGTTTTTGCGCAAAAACAAGCAGTGTGGATGTTTTCTTTTTGTGCAAAAACCCCTTTTCCCGCAAGATCCTTATGCCCCCAAAAAGGAGGTATACTGATGTTGCGGAAAAAAGGGTTTTTGCACAAAGAAAATGTCCACACTGCTTGTTTTTGAGCAAAAATGGATCGGCAGTGAATATGCAAATGAGATAGTGACTCATGCCAATGAGTCCCTCATTAGCATATTTTTTGCCGAGAAAACTTGTAGTGTAGACGTGGCCTGGTACGTGGAGTCAGAACACCACTCAGGTTTGGTCACTCACTCCAGTGGGGCACAGGGGAGAGCTAAGCCAAACCGGAGAGGTGCTGTGACCTTGAGCAGCAGGTCACCACACCTGAAGCGGGGACCCAGGCCCAGTCTGCAGGGCCGTAGCCACTGATGTGACGTGAGCATGGGGCAGGCTTGGCTTTCACATGGAGACAGTTTTCTACCCAGCCCTGAAGCTCCCCTCCACACGCTAGTTTTAGAAAACTGTCTTCATGTGAAAGCCCACGTGTATAATGTACAAAACATCCCCAGGCAACATCCATTGTCCATTTAGTTTACTATAATATCTCTGGGGGGGATCTTGGAGCAAGGAGCTAAGCTGTTTGGAATTGACTTCAGTGCTAGGTGCTAGCCTGCTTTGGCACTTTTGAAAAGCTTGGTGGGTGCCTATCTGCACCTTTAGGTGCCTAAAGGGCAGCACTCTTTTCTGTGTGTTATGCTGCTTTGGAACACAGTGTTCCCCCATAGCACTACACAAAGCAATGAACATAATCCGTGGAACAATTAAGAGAGAGAATGTTTGGTTTGTAGCATTTCCTTTCCAGGGCAGGAAATGACAACTCTGCATTCTGTAACCCAGGCTTAGGGGCTGAAACGATAGCTTTCCAACTGTATCTCATTGCTGGAGAAGAGGAGTAACAGGTTAAAAATACAGTGTCATAGAATCCATCATCACACGATGCTGTGAGCACCCCAGTATTACTGGGTTGCTCCCTGGCTTTGGCAGGGCCTGACTCCCATCTTACACCAGTAGGAATCAGTGAAAAGCTGTGCTGAAGTCAGCAGAGTTATGTTGATGTCAAATTTGGCTAAGAAATGTCAGGATCAGGCCCAGGGACTTCTGTTTTCCCAACAGTGGTTGTTGCTTCAGTTCTCTTTTCCTGGCACTGGTTGTTTCAGCTCATCTGCTCGCTCTCTCGCTTGCTTCTTGATCACTAGCCGGAAGTGCATCTCAATCTTTTTAACGGCAGTCCTTCTAATCTTAGTGAAGCTACATCATGGCTACTGATAGACCGTTCATTGTGTATAAGCTGTATGAACATTAGACCAAGTGACATAGTTACACCAGGATATTGGCAACTGTGTCTCGCCGGCAAGGCAAATAACTCTCCTCCCACCCCTGCTTCCTATATGGCCAGGCTCCACATCTCCACTTTTGTGCTCTGTCTCTGCTGTCAGCACCCTCGCTCTGCTTTTCTGTTCTGCCTCGGAGGCACTCGTGTCTCTCCTCTCACCCTCCACTAAAGTTAGGCAGTGATGGCTCTTTGGGGTGGGAGGAGCCAATATAACTTGCAAGTCACAGAATGTTAGACAACTGTTCAGTGTCTGGCAGTGAAGTTAACTCAGAGTCCAAGGGAGCTATGCCTTTGACTACACTACTGCAGCTTCCCCCTTTCGACTCTTATTGCCCAAGCTCATAGATTGTGCAGATGGTTTCGGTTATACGGGTCTACAACAGTGTTTCTTGTAGACTGTGTGCTTGTGCGGCCACTCAGGAGAGATTCCCACGCCTCCCAGCTGATGAGCAGAATGCCCACAGCTAGGTTTTGTTTCTACCAGTGGGGCACATTCCCACATGCCTTGGTGCACATAAAAATTATTCCACACATGGATGGAAAAATCCTCACATGGCTGGAAAAGATTAGAAGGTCTGATTTTCCGTAAATGAAAGTGCCAAATAAATCAGAAGTACAGTGCTGCCAAACACAAGGAAAATGTGTGTCTTGACTTGAGCTCATTGCACTTGGAGCTCTAAGTGTCCTTTCACTGCAAACACTTCCAGTGACTGGTAGAAGCTGGGAGGTTGTACTGAAAGCTGTTTGAGACAGAGACCATATCTACCCCTGTGTTTGTCCACACAGTGCAAAGCCTCTGCGTGCTACCTTAATATACATATTTTAAAATGAGAAGAGTTTGGAGGTTCCTGAACAGTAGGGTGACCAGCTAGAAAATGTGAAAAATCAGGATGGGATTGGGGGGGGGAGGTTATAACCTATAGGTGCCTACATAAGCCCCGAATATCTGGACTATCCCTATAAAATCAGGGTATCTGGTCACCATACCAAACAGTCTCTTTCTGGGCACTACTACCACAGACCAGCACTCAAGCATGGCTGAAGATCATGTTTCTTTTTCTTAAAGTTGTGAGGGAGAGGAAGCTGTCACTAGCAGGAGAAAGCTACCTAAGTCTTACCTGTAGCCAGGCCACTGTGTGTTGAAATACGTTGTTTGTGCTAGAATTTTTCTTGTCTCCATTCCTATGTGAATGTTGTAATCCATGGATGTGAGCATCTCTTCACCTTCTTTGTTAATCTGGTACACTCTCACTTTCTTAGAGTGAGTCTATGCTGCACCTTTAGCTCAAAATAAGCTACGCAATTTGAGCTACACAAATTATGTAGTTTATTTCGAGTTAATTTTGAAATAGCTTATTTTGAAATTTGGCACTGTCTGTACAGTGCCAAACTTAGAAGTAAAGCTCTGTTGCAAAACGTCCCTTAATCCTCATGGAACGAGGTTTATAGGGATGCTGGAATAGCGCACCCATTACTTCGAAATCTATTTTGAAATAACGGGCGCACTCAAAAGACGTGGAATAGCCATTTTGGGATATTTCTGGTGTCCCGAAATAGCTCCGCAGTCTAGATGTAGCCTTGATGAAGAGTCCCCAGAGGCTTTTGCTTCTTATCACCATTAGAGCTTCAGTTTGACACTGCATAGGAGTAGGTGGGGACAGGCTTGAGCCAGCAGTTTAATTTAACCTCATGCAGAGCATTCTGAGCTAGCTGGGCCAGCTATTTAAGGCTACAGCAATCAGGCTATTTGGTTGGGGAGAGCTTGTCTGCTGTGTATGGGGGAAAAAACAACAGTTTACTCTCTTAGGGGGTGTCTACACAGCAAAGTTATTTCAGAATAATGGATGTTATTCTGAAATAACTATGTGAGCGTCTATACAGCAATTCCATTATTTTGAAATTATTTCAAAATAACAGACAACTTATTCCAACTTCTGTAAACCTCATTCTACGAAGAATAACACCTATTCCAAAATAGCTAATTTGAAATAAGGTGAGTGTAGATGCTCCACTTCTGCTATTTCGAAATAGCCCCTCACCAGCCCATTCTAAGTTATTCCTGCTCGGGCTCTATATCGAGATAGCACGTCTACATTAGGGAAACCTGCTTCAGACTAATTTTGAGGCTTCCCTGAAGTGTAGATGTGCTATTTTGGAATAAGCTATTTCAGAATAACTATTCTGGAATAGCTTATTCCGAAATAACTGTGTAATGTTGACGTAGCCTTATAGTTTTTTATTTTCTTCAGTAACCTACATACTTCTCTTTTGAAGGATTACTGAGAAACAATCTCTTGGGATTTTGGTGGCTGCCTCTCAGACATCACTTAAATGTTGAATGTGTTACATAATTAACTGGTCATCAAGGATAAAATTGCCCAGTACATCAAGGTACATTCCTAGCTGTATGTACTAAATGCACTAGAAGTGTTTCCTAGACTTGGGGTGGTAGGTGAGGGACCCGAGAGAGAGAGAGAGAGAGAGAGAGAGAGAGAGAGAGGTAAGGAGGTAGGGGAAATTGTAGGATACTGGGTGAGAAGTCTTTCTTCCTGCAAATTGCTACTTAAAGATTTGTCTCATGGTTTTCAGTTGCTTACCAGGCACAAAAACATTAACCTGGTCATGTCTCAGCCCTGATTCCAGCGACATGGTTTTGTAACATGGGTTTTTTAAAGCTATGTTGGACATGATTTTGTTACATGGTGTCAAATAAATGTTCATATTTTTAAATTATAATTGTCTGTAATTTAAATGAGCACATACGTTGCAATGGGCTTTCTAATGGGAAATAGCCTGTAGCAATAGCTGTCTGGCAGAAAAGAGACTGACCTTGGAGCACAGACTCATACACTAAAGTGCTATGAAATACCATGCTTTTAACCATTCTGAACGAAGAGCTGCATAGAGTGCCTTGAGCAAGAAAGGGGTAAAAAACACATAAGGTCGCAGTCGTGTCTTTCCCATGCAAAACATTGCATTATAAAAATAGTAAGGGGAAAGGGTGATGCTTATTGGTTAACTGGTTAACCATTCACATTCTAGTGGGTAGGCAAAGTCAATGAATACAAATAGACAAAGAGTGTACCAGCCCTAAATTTCTTCCCCATCTCTCCCCTTCTATGTGAAATCTATGGAAGTTGAAAACAATCAGTAATGGGAACTGAAGACACTGAGAAACTTGAAGAATTAGGCCTCTATATTTGACTCAGAAAAGGGTAGTCAAGGCCTACCATCAGGACCTTCTAGATGTAGAGAGCACACTTTCTTCTGGACTTTAATTTTCTGTTATCTGGATCACATAACTGTTAGGATTTCTGTTTCAGTTAGCAGGTGCACTGCACATACTACCCAAATGCATTAAATGAAACAATAAACAGAAGCTGCACCTTGGCAAAATCTCTAGCTGCACCTTCCTCAATACACATGCAGATGACGGAAATTTCAACTTCCCTCTATATTTTCTGAGAGGTATTGCAGAAGATTAACCCCTAACTGAGACTTTGCTTGTAATTTATGGAGAATACCACCTTGAAATTTCCTATCTGGAAGGAAGATACAGATTCCTGTTAATGCTGCTGCATCTTTCCTTGACTTTTTGGATGATGAATCTGGGGTTGTCTTTTGCATGATACTTGATAACAACATGTAACACCTTTAAAATAGTGTGTCCATTTCATAAGTGCCTTATCTAAGCATGACAGCTGTTGCTAGAAAAGCTGTTTGTCTGAAAACCAGCAATGACTCATAAGTTATTACAACTTACACAGATGGTTTCACATGGGCCCGAGAGGCTCCCTCAAAAATCAGACTCACTGTTCAATGTAATGTCTTGTTCTGTTTCAAAATATGGCCTGGTCTGTGCTGTGCAAGAGTGATGCTTTGCTTCTGGCACATGCATCCCACAGAGCAGTGGTTCCCAACTGCTGGTCCACGGACAGGTGGCGGGCCACCAACCCCTGCCTGCTGGCCATGGCACACTGCCATGCCATGCCCCCAGCTCCTAATGAGCCCTGCCTGCTGTGGGTTCCCCATACGGCAGCAGAGTGAGTGGCATGACTGGCAACCGTGTGTGCTCCTAGTGGAGCATCCACACCATGACCCCGGTTCCAGCTCCAGGGGGCTGCTCCGTGGCCCAGCTGGCAGGGCAGCTGCAGCGCTCGGTTGGGGCCAAGTGCCACATGGAGCCCAGCTGCCACGGCGCTCATCAAGGGCCCAGCTGCAGCAGTGGGCTCCTGGCAGCACTTGGCCCCAGCTGAGCACCACGGCAGCTGGGCTCCACGTGTCACTTGCCACCAGCCGAGCACTGCAGCTACACTCAGCAGGGGCCCGGCTGCCGTGGCACTCAGCTGGGGCCAAGTGACATGTGAAGCCCGGCTGCCACAGCACTCAGCAGGGGCCTGGCACACTGCAGGCTCCGTGCAGCTCTCCAGCAGCACAGGGAAGTGCTGTGCGCTCAGCTTGCGGCTGGGAGGCAGTGGTAGGGCTAGGTGTCAGGGGCAGGCATGGAGGCTCTGAGGGTGTGGCTAGTGCTGGAGGTGAGGGGCTCTAAGAGGCAGGGGGAGACTGACACTGAGGGGCACTGTGACATCCAGGATGGGGGGGGCTAGTAGTGAGGGGATTTGGGGGGGCAGGGCTGGCACTGGGGACAGGGCTAATATTGGGTCCTGAGGGGATTGGGTGCATTGGGGCTCTGGAAACAGGAGGCTGCCACTGAGGTGTTTGGGGCTGGCACTAGGGAACTCTGAAGGCGAGAGGCTGGCAGTGAGGGAGGTTGGGTGCAGACTCTGGGGTCAGTGGCTGGTGCTGGATGGTAGTGGAGGGGTGAGCAGTTTGAGGGGTTAGGGCTGGCTCTGGGGGCTGGGGCTTTTTATACTGCGGACCAGCAAAGCCATTCACAAACTTCTGGCAGGCCAGTAACATTTTATTTGCATGTTTGAGTATTCATTTGCATAATGAATATGTAAATATGCAAATAAAATGTTGCCAGTCTGCCAAAAGTTTGTGAATGGCTTTGCTGGTTTCTGGTATAAAAAAGGTTGGGATCCACTGCCATGGAAGACAGATTTTTGTTCACAAAAATAGCCCTCGGATATTACGATGTAAGGAGACAGGAGGGGCCTTGCCCACCTTTTGCTCAAAATAAAATCAAGGTTTTACAAGGAAATTGCTCCCTCTTTTATAGCATTCTCCATGTAGAAGCTAACCTCAAAAGATAACCAAGAAGACAAAATAGGATAGTTTATCATGAACCACATCATCTGTGGTAATTTCCTCACTATAACTGAAAGAATGCAGTAGAATGTCTTCTGCAAGTCCCCATGCTGGGCTCTGAAGAGATTTTAGGTTGAACTCTTGGACCCACTGGAGTCAAGTGCAAAACTTCCATTGACTTCATTGGGAACCAGGATTTCACCCTTTATTACTATTCTGGCACAGACTCCCCTCTGGTGTTAATCTGTCGACTCAATTAATCTTCCTGCCATACTGCTTGTAGAGTACCATCACCCAGCCTCCCAAAACTGAAGGGAGAATTAATAGGTGCGAATAGCTGTGGAGAATTCAGGAAAAAGACAAGGGATCTACTTTCATTATCGTGCTGTGGTATTATCAGGAACTCTCTGGGGGGAAAAAAGAGTCTCTCTCTCTCTCTCCCTGGGCATTGCCAGGAGATGATTTAAAAAAAAAAAAGTGACTGCTCCTTCATCAAGTCTAAACATGTCTTGTCAGCTTAACCTCTGCTTTAACAGTGCCAGCACGCAGGTGAGCCAGACTGTCTAGCCATGCATTTGTTCACTGAGGCCTAGGGGCCTGGGCATGAGCTGCCACCTCATCTGCCAGGGACACAACTTCACAGGAGGGAGGGAAGAGGGGGATGCCACTGCAGACAGTTTGTGAGGTGATTCTTAATTCTCCATTCAAGGTCTGATTCGTCCTTTGGCGTCACTGGAAAGACTCCCCTCCCACCCCTTGCTGGCTTCCATAGCCATTAATTCAAGCCTCTGGAGCCTAGATACCATAGTAATGGACACACTAGAAATGAGCAAAAGTTAAAAAGGATAGAAAGGGGATTAGACAAATCCATACTAGAGTAAAACTCCTCGCGCATCCCTCCTTAAGTGATGACAAGAATGGCAAACGGATACATAGGTACATCCTGATTTATACATTAAATACCCAGGAAATGATCATAGCTGTTTGTTACCAGTGACAGTTGCTTTCCTGTGCATATGTCAAGTATCTTTTGTTTCACACCTCAGCCCAGGAAACACTGTGGTTTGCTCAGCAGAGGTACAGAAAGCAGCAAGTGTTATCAAAAGTCACACTGGGTTGCCTCTCTCATGACTCCTCCACCATTTGCTAAGTCTGTCTCCTCCAAAGCAAAGGGCTGTGCTGGAATCTGGGGAACAAGATTGCTGTGAACAACAGAGGTGAAAGTGGGTTGGTACGGGCCAGTGCGGCGTACCAGTAAGAAATGAGACCAGTACCAGCCTGTAAACAGCCAACACGTTGACATTTCTACCCCTTTTACCAGGGCAGAAATGGTGGAGGGCAAAAAGAGAAGTTGCCCCATGGCCTGGTAATTTAAAAGGGCCCAGTAGGCTCCCAGCCACTGCCACCACTACCATGGCAGCAGCCCTTTAAATCACCACTGGAGCCCCAAATGGTGCACGCCATGCAGCCTTGAAGGGCTGGTTAGGGGAGGCTGGCCCAAGAACAGAGGCCTTGCCTTTCTGAGATCCTGGAGCCAGGCCCTCACACTGGGAAGATTTCTAAATTATTTTCAGGTTCACTGAAGTCTGATATTAGAGGAAATGCTAAGAAATCTAATGGAATCCTATCTGCTGCATACTTTACTCAGAGCTAGAAAGGTCTATAATGAGGTAAATGTCTAGTTAAACTATCTTCTGCTTTTATTGGTGATGGAGACAGATAAAGTGAGTACTATAAATGGCTTAGTTTAGACACTCATTAATTATATTCTGGTGGTGATCACCTATTGGTTCTTAATCCTCTGCATCATATACAAGGTGTCTGTAACATGCAAGTGGTGAACCACAACTGTGTGAAAAAGTGTTGAAAACTTAACTCCGGCAGACTAGCAGCCGGCTGAAGTAAGCTTCCTTTCCGTTACTGGGAAATCAGGTGAAACAGATGACTGCAGCAATATGTGTAGTGGGGAGACTAGCTAAGACTTGTAAGCTGAGTGCTTTTGCAGCTACTCAAGAAAAATTCAAATCCCACCCAGCTGATTAGTAAAGTGCCCATTTTTAGTTTTTTTTTGTTTCCATTGGTGGTGCACATGAATATGCCTCAGTGCATATAAAATTATTCTGCACATGAATGCAAAAGATTAGAGGGAACACTGCTTGGGCCCACGTGTTGCTTGGCCAGATATTGGGGCTTGCTAGCTGATGTAACCATTTGGTTTCTTAGCCCCTAATGTTAAAGTTACAAATTTCTTACCCGATTACTTTATTTCTGGGAAAACTATAGAAACAGTTTGTCAGAACCGGACCTTCGGACTCTGTGGTATATGTCTACACTGCCATAAAAGAAGCATGGCACCAAGTCTCAGAGCTCAGGTCCACTGTCCGGGGCTATAAATAGCCAGGCAGATGTTCGGGCTTGAATTGGAGTCTGGGGTCGAGACCCTTTACCCTCATGGGGTTTCCAAGCCGGGGCCCTGCCCCAGGCCTGAACATCTGAAATGCTCTTTTTAGCCCTGCTGCCCAAGCCCCACACAAGCCCAGGACATTTGACTCAGGCTCTGAGACTTAGTGCCACACGGCTTTCTGTGGCAGTGTCAACACAGCCAAGATCTCTTCCAATGATGCTTTCCCACTTAACCAAAAAAAGGCTCTTTCCTCCTTCATCTGCTTCACTAGGAGTCCTGTGAGACTGAGATCAGGTGATTGTCCTGTAAATAAATGTCTCAAAGGGGTAGACATGTTAGTCTGTAACTTAAAAAAAAAAATTAGTAGCCCTGTAGCACCTTAGAGACTAACAATATATATATAAAAGTTTCAGAGGGATAGCCGAGTTAGTCTGTAACAGAAAAAACTTAAAAAACAACAGATAGTTTAGTAGCACTTTAAATACTAACAGAATATATAGCTGGTATCATGAGTTTTCATGGGCACAGCCCACTTCTTCAGATGACTGGAGTATTGGAAGTCCAGAACCAAGAATAAATAAGGGAGGGGAGGGAATAAGGAAAAAAATTGGAGGGTGGGGGGAAGACAGTGGATAGATACGTTTCAAAGGGATAGCTGAATATATATATATATATATATATATAATATATACACACATAGACTAGTTATCGTGGGTAAAACCCACTTCCTCACCCAGGGCCAGCCTTAGTATTTTGTTTTGTATGCCATACGCAGCATAGGAACTGTAAACCCTGTGCAAGAAAATTAAATTCATTCATTTTTCCAAACCAAAAGCTTCCTAGGGGCATGTTTTGCATGGAGTAGAAAAGGGTTAAGGGACTATCAGAGGGATAAAAGGCCTGTGCCTCTTGTGTTAGTGTGTTTAAGGTTTATTTATGTTTATTTATATTTATTTATAAGGTTTTATTTATGTTTGTTTATATTTCACTCTTACATTTACTTTTGGGGGTCTTTTGCCCAACTCGATTGTAACCAGGGGGCTGCTTCTCCTCTCATCCCAGCATTTTGCCTCAATGCAGTGGTGAGTGGGAGAAGAGAATCGGGGCCAATGTTTTCAGTTATTTTTTTGGTAAGATTTCCAACACCTGTATTGCAAAGTAAGAGCCCAGTCCTGCAGCCTATGAAGTGAGACTCTTTGCATGAGTAACTGTAACTCATGCAAGGGTTACAAAACCAGACCCTTTGGGCACTCATCCTGCTTCCACTGAAATGAGGAGAAATTTTGCCTTTGACTTTACAGGGATCAGACTCAACCTAAGAGGTATAATGTTATTAATAAAGATCAGCCTGCCAAGACTACCTGGAAAAGAGGACGATGATGGGAGTAGAGGGGAATAACAACCACAAACAACAAAAAACCTCTGAGTCATTGCTTATTCCAGCCTGAGTTGCAGTCAAATGAATTGGCTGCTCCACGCCTGGTTTTACTGAGTGCAGAGGGAATCACTGGCCTCACATTCACATCTTGCTTCCAGTACCAGCAATTGCACTTTTCCAGCTCCTGTACCAAACTCTATCTGATCAGAGTGATGACCAAGAGAACATTACAAGAAGTCATTCTTCCCCTCTACTTGGTGCTGATTAAGCCTCAGCTGGAGTATTGAGCCCAGTTCTGGACACCACATTTCAGGATAAATGTGGACAGATTGGAGAAGAGCCAGAGAAGAGCAACAAAAATGACTCAGGGTCTAGAAAACATGACCTATATGGGAAGACTAAAAGAATTGGGTTTGTTTAGTATGGAAAAGAAGACAGAGGCAAGACATACTAACAGCATTTAAGTACCTAAAAGATTGTTTCAAGGAGGAGGGAGAAAAACTATTCTCTTTAAACTCTGATGATAGGACAAGAAGCAATGGGCTTAAACTGCAGCAAGGGAAGTTTAAGCTGGGCATTAGGAAAAACTTCCTGTCAGAGTGGTTAAGCACTGGAATAAATTGCCTAGGGAGGTTGTGGAATCTCCATCATTGGAGATTTTAAAGAGCAGGTTAGGCAAACACTAGTCAGGGATGGTCTAGAGATGGTGCTTGGTCCTGCCTCTCGGGGTTCCTTCTAGTTCTATGATTCTGTGATCTTCCCAGTATACAACTGGCTGGCCAGAAGCTGACACCAAGGTTCTGGTGTTATCTTCAAGGTGAAACCTGCAAAGAATTTTTGCACCAAATGCAGAATTTAAAGTTTCTTTTACAGTGAAGATGTCCCCTAAAGAGAGTGGGAGCAGGTTCTGATCCAAAATTTATTAAAGTCCAAGGAAAAGATTTCTATTGACTTCAGTGGACTCTGGTTCACATCTCAGTTGAAGATAACACTTAATCAGCTAATAAAGGATGTTACAAGCCAGAGCAGTGGTTGCTAAATACAGAAACTCCATTAAGTTGAAATCTTTTCAACGGCAAGAACTCAGTTTAAAAGTAGTGTCAAGCATTGTACCTAGTATTCCTTCATGGTTTCATCACTGTTGCCCCGTACTTTATAAGGCTACGGCTACACTGCAGAGTTTTTGTGCAAAAACATGCGGAGTATCCACACTACTAGCACGTTTTTGTGCAAGAAAAAGTACAATAGATCGTCAGAAGACAGGGCTTTTTGTGCAAGAGTTATTCCTCTTTCTATGAGGAATAAGCCTTTTTGCACAAGAGCTCTTGTGCAAAAAGGCACGTGTGGATGGACAACAGGGGTTTCTTGCGCAAGAAACGCCTATCGGAAAAAAGCACAGAAGCTCTGATGGCCATTCATAGAATGGCCATCAGAGCTTTCTTGCACAAAAGTGTCCAAGGCAGTGGGGACGCTTTCTTCCGCAAAAGCACATCTCTTGTGCAAAAGCACATGGCAGTGTGGATCCGCTCTTGCGCAAGAAGCCTGCAGTGTAGACATAGCCTAAGATGATGATGATTGACACTGATGATGAAGATGATTATTTGCCCGTTATAAGGGGAAAGATGTGCACACACACAAAGCAAGGGATGCTGGCCAACAAGGGAAAACACTGAAACTGATTATACACAGTGTGCTGTTGAAAACCCAAGTAAACCAACACAATGAAAAAGAATGTGGTCTATTGAAATTGTAGGCTGTCACTTTAAATGCTTAGAATGGTTTCCTGATCCCACTTGCAGTCTAAGAGTGCTGTAGGGAAGCGTGGTGCGAGCTGGGCCTGCCAGTAAACTAATCTGCCAGTCTAGAGTAAGGTGGAGTGAGATGTGCCTCTCTGTTACAAGAAACAGCCTGTTCTTTTCTTTTTCCTTTTTTTCTCTCTGTTGTGTGGTTCTGTGTGCTCTATATTACTCTTGCTGGAAGGTTGCATTTGTTTTATCTAATTTCTCTGTATGCTGTGAAACATAACACAGAGAATTCTAGTCATTCTTATGTGTTCCATGCAAACAATAGTTCATTAAAAAAAAAAAAGAAGTCAAACACATCGAGACCTTTTCCACTGACAACATCCCTTTAAGGTTGTGTCCTGCGAAGGTGCCCATGGTGTGGGCATTGCATGCAACTCCAGTACACCTCCCAGGCAGGGCTGGCCCAATCATAGAGGTGAACTAGGTCAGTGTTTCGCAACCTTTTTTTTTATAAAGTATCCCTTTTTCAAAAAAAAAAAAATTATAAGTACCCCCAGTACCTACAGTTTTCAGACACACACAATTTTTTCCTACCATTGCAACATATTGTTTAAACAACTTAATTATAGCTGGGCAGGAGATGAAATTTTTGGGTGTAAAAAGTACAAAAATAATAAAGTGCTGTAAAACTTCAAAAAAAATTCAGTTTTCTCCAAATTTCAGTTGTGTTGATGTATCCCCCCCTGACTTCTCTCGAGTGCCCCTAAGGGTATTCATACCACTGGTTGAGAAACACTGAACTAGGTGGATATCTAGGGCACGATGCTTTAAGGGGCAACAATTTAGACAAAGGCATCACATATTGTACTTGTAGAACACTCCATCATTGCCATGTTGAGTTATATGATTTATTTCCATGGGCGTCCAATATGTAAGGCAGGGGACCGCTTTGCCTTCCCAGACTTCCAGGCATGGCCCTGGCTACACTCCGCCCTCAGAATGCCTGCTGTAGGCATTCTGGGGGGGGAGTGTTGCTGCCCCCAGTGCCCGTCCTCCCTGTGCTCCAGGGCAGGGGAGGCTGGGGCAATGCCACGTGCCCTCTGCCCTCCCCGGGGCTGGGAAGGCTGAGGCGAGCGCATGGCCACCTGCTGTCCCCATGGTTGGAAGGGAAAGCGTGCACACAGCGCACTGCCCTGCCTCCTTGTAAGGGTGGGGAAGGGGCGGGGCCTCAGAAGAAGGGGCGGGGCTGGAGGTGGGGCTGGGGGTTTGCCTCCCCAAGCCGTGCCTTGACCAACCGCCCATGTTTATTTCACATTGTGGAGCACAGCTGTGTATGTAAATACAGTTAAAAAGCATCACAGCATTTAAAAGAGTGCTGCCTCAGTCTAGGTCTGGCAGTTCAGTCATTCTCAGTAGCCCAGTGTTGGCCAGTCACACAGCTGAGTCAGGGTATGTCTACACTTGCCCCCTACTTCGAAGTAGGGAGGCAAATGAAGCATACCGAAGTTGCAAATCAAGCCCGGGATTTAAATATCCCACGCTTGATTTGCATGTTCCCGGCCGGTCCCCATGTTTGAAATTCACTAGCCCGGAGTAACTGCCCACATCTACACGCGGCAGTGAAACAGGAGTCCGATTTAAAGCCCTAACTCGAATTAGCTGGTATTCCTCCTGCAATGAGGTTTACCAGCTAATTCGAATTAGGGGCTTTAAATCGGACTCCCGTTTCACTGCCACGTGTAGATGCGGGCAGTTACTCCGGGCTAGTGAATTTCAAACATGGCGACCGGCCGGGAACATGCAAATCAAGCGCGGGATATTTAAATCCCGGTCTTGATTTGCAACTTCGGTATGCTTCATTTGCCTCCCTACTTCGAAGTAGGGGGCAAGTGTATACATACCCTCAGTGTGTTGCTCACTGCTTAGTGAAGGCCGATCAGTGACCTGCAACAGCTGTTCTGCTGGGGAGGCTGGGGCAATGCCAGGATCCTGAAGAGGCTGTGCCCACGAGGAATTTGTATTGTGTTGGGGTGGAAACATTTGGTAAGAGGCTTTAACAAGATTGTAAAAGAAGAATCATGAGTATTTGTAAGATTAAGCTTGTGTATTTATTGTCGACTATTACTGTTACAGGACAAGTAATGGCCTGCAAAAGGCTTACAACTCAAAATCAGACTTCATTCAATAGAAAGAAATTAAGATTTTTCACAGTGTCCCAAAAATCAGTTCCTTTGCAAGGAATACTTGAAAAGCAACTTTTTATAGCACTGACCAAAAACAACGTGTACAACTCGAAGTGGTTATTGTCTCAGCTACCGGGCGGTTTACCTTATATGTAATTGTGTTAGGATTAATGAAAAGTAGAAAAAAAACATTAAAATATTTATTTTTATTTTTACTTTGTTCATTTTAAATGCCAAGTAAACAAGGGTAAAATTTCATTCTAGACTTCTCATTTTTTCTCTATCTTGAATGGGGGGAGGGAGTTCATAGTTCACTGTAGGGCTCCAAAAAACCTTGGGCCGACCCTGTTCCCTGGAGTTACCTATTGCTATCAGAAGGCGGTGAGCAGCTTGTGTTAGAGGTGCTGAGTGCCTTCAGCTCTCAGTAAAACCAGTTGGGCCAGATCCTCACTGGTGTAATCTGGCACAGCTCTGCTGAAGCCAATAGAGCTACTCTGACTGATTACACTGCTCTACAGCCAAAATGCTTCTGAAATAAATGTAGTCAAACTTTACTAATTCTGGGTCACTGAGAACGAAAATGATGCTTAAAATTGTTGATTGGCTCTAGTTTTCAAGATATGCTATTGGGTCAGTATATACGACCCTTGACTTGGGAATGGTGGAGGATAAGTGAGTTATAAAGGGAAGGGATCTCAATTTAAACCAGAAATGACTAAAATACATCTTTGACTGGATCTATGAATAAATCTATGACAGGGTTTGGACAGTATTTGCTTTTTAGGCAAAACAATGAATGATGCAATCTGAAGCTGGTATTGCGTCATACATTATACGAATTGCATCATGTTATTCCTAGAAGTCATGGACGATGCAATCATAACGAAGCTTACATCACTCTGCTGAACAAATTGCCCTATATCAGCTCTAGAAATCATACAGTGTCATGCTCTCTTATTTGTCAGTGTTTGATTTTGCAAAGGGACACATTTCTGTTTAGCCAAAGTGAGCGGAGATGCCTCGTACTTGTGTGAACAGTGCAGATAACTTCTGCTATGTTTGTGGTGAAGTGACTTTTGCATCACAAAAGCGCAGTATAACTACTATGGTTAAGAGAGCCTATCACCTTTATTTTGGCTGCAAAATTGGAGATCAGGACAAGAGGTGGGCCCCACACATATGCTGCAACACTTGTGCAACAAATCTTCACCAGTGGTTGAACAGGAAAAGGAAATCTATGCCTTTTGCAGTGCCAATGATTTGGAGAGAGCTGACAGATCATACCAGCAATTGTTACTTCTGCATGGTGCCTCCAGTTGGGAAAGGTGTGTCAAAGAAGAAAAAGTGGACTGTGCATTATCCAAACATTCCATCAGCTATACGCCCAGTACCCCACGGAGAAAGACTGCCAGTTCCTGATGCACCAGAATCACTCTCACTTGAGTCAGACAAGGAAGAGGAAGAGGATGAAACTTCTGGTCCTGAACCATCAATGTCACAGGACCCACATTTTCTCCCATCCTCCTCCTCTGAACCACACCTCATAACACAAGGTGAACTGAATGACCTTGTCAGGGATTTGGAACTACCCAAGAGTAAGGCAGAGCTGTTGGGCTCCAGACTACAGCAGTGGAATCTCCTGGCAGGTGATGTTAGGGTTTCCACGTTCCGTTCCATGTCCCATTCTTCTTCATGGAAGGTGATCTTGTAGCCTGGAACAACATCGATGGTGTGATGGCAGCCCTCAACATCGTTCACGATCCAGATGAGTGGAGACTGTTCATTGATTCATCGAAGACGAGTCTTAAAGCTGTTTTGCTGCATAATGGCAATGTTTTGCCATCAATTCCAGTTGGTCATGCAGTCCGTATGAAGGAAACCTATGACAACATGAAACAACTTTTGAGGTGCATAAACTATGACCAACATCAGTGGCAGCTTTGTGGCGATTTGAAGGTTGTTGCTCTCTTGCTTGGTCTGCAGACTGGATACACAAAGTACTGCTGTTTTCTCTGCGAATGGGATAGTCATGCAAGAGATTCCCACTACATCAAGATAGATTGGCCACTCCGACAGTCATTGGAGCCTGGGAGGAAAAGTGTTCAGCATCCACCACTTGTTGAATCAAGGAAGATTTTGTTACCACCCTTACACATCAAGCTGGGTCTGATGAAGAACTTTGTCAAGGCCATGGACAAAACACAAGCAGCTTTCAAGTACCTCCGTGGAAAATTTCCAAGGTTAAGTGAAGCTAAGATAAAGGAAGGTGTCTTTGTTGGTCCTCAGATTCGTGAACTTCTTCGAGATGATGCATTTGACCATGCACTGCGTGGCAAGGAAAAGACGGCATGGAAAGCCTTCCAGTTAGTGGCAATAAATTTTCTCGGAAACAAGGCAGACAACTACAGGTTGTTGGTGGAAAACTTCCTCGAGGCATACAAAAGCCTTGGTTGCAACATGTCACTAAAGATACATTTTTTGCACTTTCATCTAGATTTTTTTCCACCGAACTGCAGAGCAGTGAGCGACGAGCACGGCGAGTGATTTCACCAGGACATTGCAACAATGAAGAAACGCTATCAGGGCAAATGGAGCCCATCAATGCTTGCAGACTATTGCTGGACAGTGACAAGAGATGTTCCATTTAATGAATACAAGAGACAAGCCAAGAAGCGCCGAGTAGACACCGAATAGGACTAAACTATGTACATAATAGTTTTTTGCCTTTTGTTTCATAATAAATTTTATTTATATAACCCTTTTGCTGATTTTTAAAGTGTTACAGAAACAGGACAGGTGAAATATTATCATGTAAATCAACCATAAACACATGAAAAGACCTAGGTTTACATTTATGATTAAAACTCTACTATCTACACAATATACATAGATGTAAAATGTAAAAACTTAAATATCTTGGAAACAGTAGCCAATCAGTTGTTTTAATTGTCATATTTGAATTCAGCACCTCAAAATACATAATAAATAGCACATTTTATCTCTGAAGCAGACGACTTCTAAAAAATTGTAGACCAGTGTTAGAAGGACCTGGTGCAACTGACTTCAGCAGCAGGAGGGGGCTTTCCACTGGGGACAGCCAGTGCTCTGCTCTGTCTGGATAGGGTTGCCAGATACCTTCACAAAAAATCCCGAACATGGCGGGGGAAATAATTTGTTGAGCCAAAAAAAAAGGGGGGAGGGGACCAAAAAAAGGTCGCTGCACCTTTAAATTCCCCCACTTCTGGTTTTTTTTTTTTTACCAGACAGAAGACGAGATTACCGGACTGTCTGGGCAAAAACTGGACACCTGGCAACCCTATGTCTGGAGTGTGTTGCACCACACACCCCAGGCAGCCTTCAGAGCTGTCCAGAATGTGCTGAGTGGTACTCTGGCAGCAATTTCAAGATCCCATACTTCTGGCCTCTGCTGCTGCTGTTGCAGTGGCCGGGAGCCCCAGGCCCTGATGAATCACAGTTGCCCCCTTTCCCTCCCTCTGTCGACAGGCCTGAATGGAAAGGACAAATTGATGCTACAAAATAAGGGTCGTCCAGGGCAGGGACCTTGCTTGCTCATTTAATTTGATGATTTGGAGACTCCGTATTTCCTGACCTGAACAACTAATGTGTGTGTACAGGGAGGGGACCTGACTACACTTGCACTTACTGCACTACAAGTTGTAGTGGTCTGCACCGCTGCCACCAAATAACTAGGTACTGTTCTGTAAGGAGTCCCCTCTGTATCTGCCATTAGTGGCTATCAGGAAGCACTAACAGTCCTTGCTTTATGAGTAATATTCTGTAGGCAACAGTTAAGATGCTTTTTCGTTGATCTAAACACAGTTTTGGAGTGCAGTGTCTTCCCATCTGAGCCCCTCCTTTCACTCCCTTTCTTCTATGGGGCTCATGTGGAGTGAGTTTTGAAGGGGGCTGTCTCAGAAAAGGCTAGGCATGCTGGAAATAAAGTACTAAGAGGGAACTCCTTTTCCTTCAGACACTCAACACGAGCTAGAACTTGTATTCACTGCAGTACATGACAAGTTACAGTACACAATGGGAGACCTGCTGCAGGGTTGTGAACTTTGTAATGAGAGCTGGATGAGTCACTGAATCCTGGCAAACAACTTTGTTTAGATCATGGTGCTGTTTGCCTGTGCAGACAGTAATTCTGGTCTGCCATGCTCTGGATGAGTGTCTGCCTGGGCTGAGAAAGGTTCCCCACAGAAGGCACTTTATGGATTCATGATGAGTAAATCAAGAATGATAAAATCTGGTGGAGCAAGTGGTGGGGTCAGATCCAACTCGGGTATAAAACAATTCAAGCAAATGGACTTACATTATGGATGGATGGGACCTACAACTCTGCTAGTAGGGTTGCCAGGTGTCCGGTTTTGAACTGGACAGTCCAGTATTTGAGCTTTCTGTTCGGGAAACAAATTGAGAAAATATAAATGTCCGGTATTTTCTAAATACGATGTAATGTAGATTGTGATGTAATGTCAAGTGTGTCCGGTATTTTTGTTGAAACCATCTGGCAACCGTATCTGCTAGCTGTTGTGTGTTTACCTAATTGCAAGAGCAGGAAAGTCAATTTATAATAACGTACTTACAGGCTACAGAAGTTTAAACTTTGTATAGCGCCTTGAAGAGGAAAAGAATATGGCAGCGTAAATGTTACATAGTCTCATGACACCAAAATAATTATTTTTTTTAAAAAAAGGTTTAAATGAACATTTACATGGGGCTGAGTTTCTTGATGCTAGGTGGACTAGAATCTGGAGACTTGCAAATAGGGTTTCTTTGCCTTAATATCTGTCATTTACAAATTAATATTTTGTTCCCTCACCCTTCTTTTCCCTAACCCCCACAATGGATGATGAATTTTAATTTGTTTTTGCTTTGACAAAATGTATCTTAAAAAAACAGTTGTTCTGAGATTCACAGCAGCTGTCTATGAGAGCAAGATTGGGAGCTCACCTCTGTGTCGCTGTTCTGGTGTAGCTAAATCCCTGTCTGTCCCCTAACTGCTGATTTTGGACAGCACAGCATAAACAAAAAAACATCCTGGAACACAGGTGACCCCTAACTGGGCTTGACAATGGAGCTGACACAGCCCCCGACACACTCTGATATTAAAAAGATGAAGGACTCTGGACAGGATTTTGATACTGTCAGGTGGTTGACAGAACAGAGTGAAATACACCTGATCTGCGTGGTAGAACATCAAACGCTCAGTTTTCTATAAAGCAAAGCTGAACACACAGGCTTGCAAATCACCTTGGGAGACGCTGGTTGCTAAACTTTGAATGAGGGTTGGTCTCATCCTGCTCTTTGCTCAGTCTTGTCTCCCATGCTGTGTCCTTTGAAGAACTATCATTTGATCAAAATGAACAACACCTCTGTGTCTTCTTCTGTTGCTCAAATTCAAAGCTACACAGCCAATGACAACTTTTTTTTTAGCACTGAAACTCAAACTCTGACCACTGACTCACGTGTTCTCTCGTGGGATAAGTTGCAATAAAGGAAGCAAAGGCTGACTTTATCAGTAGTAGCAGCAGCAGCAGCCTCTGATCAAACAGTTACACAAAAACTGTAATTTCCCCTATATAATCCCAAGGGGAGATGCTGTTTCATGGCTTGCTAGCAAGGTTCTGTGTCCTTTCACATATGGCAATGTATGGCCTGTCACTTGTGACAGATTAATGATTTCTTGAATGAACAAACACGAACAAAATGCATTGGAGACATACAGTAGGGAGGGAGGATTTGCCATACCAGAGCAGGTTGTTCATTGCTTGTCCCTATAACCCAATATACTGCCTGCAGAGGTTCATAACTGACCCTTTATACTGTATCAATATCAGCAGAGATTCTTTGATTGTTTTTGGTGATTTTTGCAGTGGTGGGGAGAGAGAAAAAGCCCTTTTGAAACAAATTCCATCCCCCTGGTGAACAATCCAAAACTCTGGATGCAACTACCATATTATGACCTCCTCATCATTTCTTCTAACATGTAGCCTTTTAATTAAAAAAAGACAGCAAATGGAGGCTCTGGGCTTCTGAGGCCAAATTCTTTGCTGGCGTAAACTCCAGGCTACAGTGCAGTGCGGGATTTTATCTCCACATGAATCTTCTCAGTCCTTGTGAAAATCTGGAGCTTTCCTCAAAGGACGTGCATGCAGATGAACTACGCTGGCAGGCACAGATACCAGACCTGCCCTGACTTTGTGCAGTGGTTCTGATTTTATGTGAGCATCCTTCAGTTTCATCAGGAAGTTTCTCTGTGACTCATGAGTGAAAGGAATAGCGTGTGTCAGCATATTTCACCATTCTTCTGGGAAGAAACTGCCTAGAAGTGCAAGCCTGGCTGTCAGCATAAAGATAGGCCCATCATTTTCAGTGACTTTTCTTTGCTCTCAGCTATGTCTACCACTGCAATTAAACACCTTCAGCTGGCCTGTGCCAGCTGACTCGGTCTTGTGGAGCTCGCGTTAATGGACTGTTTAATGGAGGTGCAGACATTTGGGCTGGGGCTCCAGCCTGAACTCTGGGACCTTCCCCACTGGCAGGGTCCTAGAGCCCAAGCCCCAGCCTGATCCCAAATGTTTCCAAAGCAGTTAAATAACCTGTGAACCTGAGTCACCTGGCATGGACCAGCTGTGGGTGTTTAATTGCAGCGTAGACATGACCAAGGTTCTGAAAGGAAACCCTCCACCAGTTTGTGTTTTCTGTCTTTGCTAGGCTTGCCAGATGCTTTCACCAAAAATCCCGAACATGGCAGGGAAAAAAACTCGAGACCAAACTTGTTGAACAAAAAAAAACAAAACAGGAGATGAAAGTTGTTGAGCAAAAAAAAAAAAAAAAGGACAAAACGTCTGGTATTTCTGTTTCTTTTTTACTGGACAGGGGCCAGAAATAATGAACTGTCCGGGCAAAAACGGGACACCTGGCAATGTAACAGGAGAGGCGGGAAGGGCAGCTTGTGCCCCCGGAACATGGCGTTTTTCAAGGGAAACTCCTTTTCGCCCCTCCTCTCCAAGTTGGCAGTTTAAAAATGGTTTCATCCTGGGTATTGCACAGGCACTTATGCCTCAAAGATCTGGATGAGGGATTGTTATTGACTCCCTTTGCCTGGCATTTGTACACACCAATTAGGGAACAGGCATGCCTCCTGCCAACAGTTAGAAATGATTCTGAAATACTTAGAGCATTCTAGGATTCAGTGTCTTGGCAATCGTGAGCTTGGCAGCGGACAAACTTTTTGTTTGCATGCTGGATGTTTTATGGTTTCAGTCTTCTTAGATTTTTTTGGGGTCTGTTAGAGCCAAGTCTAATTGCAGTGGTAGCAGGAAGGATCCAGCCAAGGTCATGATCCCGTTGTGCTAGACACTGCACAAACTTAGAGCCCAGATGAGCTTGCTAGCTAACCAGACAAGCCAGACAAGGTTTGGGAAAGGGAAATAGCATAGAAGCAGGGAGAACCATGTGATGGTTGCAAATGTCATGTTTGTGTTGTTATTGGCTTGGTTCTTCTCTGTTTATTTGGGAAAAGTTTTTCAGGGAAGGAATGAGCGATACGCACAAAAGAAGAGAGTGGGACAGGGAAGGGAAGAAAGGAATGAAACATGAACAGGATGGGGAAGGCAGATGTGAAGTGAGGCTGAGGTTAAGGGACTGGGAATAAGGACATGAGAGGGAGGTGGTGCAAACAGTCCACGAGCAGAGAAGGGATGCAGCTATTTTATGTATATCTTTGACCACATTTTCACAGCCAAATCCCATGATTTTGTGTAGAGGCTGAGTACTATGGGCTTGTTAGAGAGCTTATCCCTTCACCCTCCCACTTCCCCAGTCTTTCTCACATGAACAGTGAAGAGATGCAAACAATTCGTTGTTTATCAGGGTTCGCTTCCAGCCAGCACAAACTGCAGTTTCCTTTTCTTTTTCCTTTGGTTTTCCCCAGTTTTGAACCACTCACTCCCTGTTAGTCCCTAATATACAAAGGAATATTTTCAGGTATACCTTAACCAATCATTCTACTGAAATTAAACTAACCAATCCTAACATATTGTGGCATGATTATCTAACCAATTACACCTGGCCACCTTCATTGGTTTATGCCCAGCAAAATTAATTATACAGGAGACAAAGACAATCAAAGACCCAGACAGAACCATACAGATGAACAATAGAGAAAGGAGGAGTGGGTCCTTGCCAGACAGAAAGTGACCAACAAAAGTTTCTAAACTCTTACCTTTATCTGTAGGCTGTAGATAACAGCTCCAAATTGTTGGAATGTGCCTTATTTCAATATGAATGCTTTGGGCTGGTTTGGAATGTGACAAAAGCCTTAGCTTAAGAACAAAGCCTCAGACTTTGTTCTGATATAGTCCTACACAGGCAGGCCTGACTGTCTATGTCCTAACAGGACTGTCTCAACAAAGAGGCACCAAACCATCAGCCTTCAATGGTGAAGTCATGATGAAGTTAGGACTAAATTGTTTTGGCTGAAATCACAACTTGTTGAGCTCTGAAAGCTCCTAAGAGGTGCTTTGCTTCCCCACACTTGGAATGAAGCATGAAGAATCATTTCTGAAATGAAATTGCTTTTATTCTGTTTTGTCTGAACTTACCTCGAATGGTAGGATTCGTAGCCAAAATATATTCCTCTGGAGTAATTGTACAAACTCTATGATCCTGTCCTGGAATGTAACTAACAAAAGAGCCCTAAAACAAAATCCTTGGAACTTAGGGTACGTCTACACTGCAAGGCTATTTTGGGATACCAGAGGTATCCCGAAATAGCTACCCTGCATCTACACAAGCTGCCTATTATTTTGAAATATTTTTCGAAATAATGGGAGCGCTATTTTGCCATCCCGGTAAACCACGCTGCACAAGGGATAAAGGATGCCTTGAAATAGAGCTTTATTTTGAAATCTGGCATTGTGTAGATACACCAAATTTCAAAATAAGCTAGTTCGAAATAAAATCTAATGGCCTAATAAATCTGTTAGTCTCTAAGGTCCAACAAGACTCCTCATTGTTTTCATAGGCCATCACAACAACCCTATGAAGGGAGTTAATATTATCCCCATTTTGCTGATGGATAAACCGAGGAAAAAATTAGTCAGAGACAGCACTGTGATTGGAAGCCGGAAGTTCTGGCACCTCCCTGTCATCATTCTACTCAATCCATCACTTTCTTCTATGAAATTCCAATGCAAAATTGCCATAATGAATATGCAGACAATCAGTGCACTTAAACATCCATTAGGAATGTGATCAAATTGAGATTGTGGTTTCTCTTTGCATTAATAAGGAGATGGTGAATGAGACTTCTGCATAAAATATCTTTATTTAAAATAAATATCTGTAATCTTCTTTGCAGAATTCTGTTTTATAGATTATGTCCTTATTTTTATTATGGTGCCTTGGGCCTGGATCGGGTCCTGATTGTGTCAGGTGCTGTACAAATATAGATACAAAACCTGATCCCTGCCCCAAAGAGCTTACAATCTAAGTAATTTAGGCATAAAGGCATCTTAAGTTGGTTACCCCATTGAAAGTAATAATACCTAGGAACTTACAGTATCTTCAGGAGAAGGACCAAAAAAGCAATGAAAGCATTGATTCAATATAGAGCACTAATCCGATATAATTATCAGATTACATAAACTGGTGAGGAGCTCCAGCACCGTAAAGATCAGTGTTTGCACTCTGTGATTCAACACATTGCTATTTTAAATAGCGTGTCTTGCATCTCCATGTCAAAATAGGCCCCTTTGTTTTCCCCATTGTTCATTTACACATTCATTCTGAAGAATCATAAGCCACTACAGGACCTGATATGGCAAGTCATGTGATTAACTGGCAAAGTAATCAGGCTTCAGAATACTGCAAACAGAGTTATTTATAGGCTCCAAGTCTCCACTGACCAGTACAGTGTCTCAAGGGCAAAGTGGGCGAGAACATTTTCCACTCCCTGTGCATGGATGTAACTGAGTGCCTAACGGGCCAGGCAGGGAAGAATCAGTCCCACACACTGTACAATTCTTACCAACCCCTGTTGATTAACAAGACTTTAAATAGGGTGAAGGGAGGGAAATGTGTGAGCAGTTTGAATTAAAACACAGGGACAATCAGCACCCCTTTCTTGTATTTTTTCACGGGTGTTTCTAGAAAATGCAATAATTCCCAAAGGCAGATCTATAAAATCCTTGCATGACCGTGTATCTTCAGCAAGGAAAACCTTTGGACTTAAAGCCCTAGAAATTCTGCCTTTAAAGTCACAAAGTCTCTATAATCACTGCAACAAGGTGTGTATTTGTTTTTCAAAGTCATGTTGTGGGACTGTTTCTGGGAGTCCATCAGTCTCTGTTTCCAGTAGATTTTGTCATTCCTTCTCTAGCAAATGAACTGATTTGGGGGGGAAGAGGGAGCTAAAGACAACACCTAAATAAAAACAACGGCAGATGAAGCTGAACATGGACCTGACTGGCTCTCCAGAAGGCAGTGGCAAAACTCCCATTGATTACACTGAGGCAATTGACACCAAACACTTTACTTCAGACACTGATTTGCCCTTTGGAGAAAGTGGGGGAGGGGTTCCATTTTGTTATTTTAAACTGTGACATTATTGAAGAACAAAGAGAGCAACCTCTTATGCAAAAGGTGATGGAAGTCTTCTCCTGGCATCCAAAGATGTGCACTTCCCTACTTTGGCTGAGATAAGAGCGGGATTGGATTCACTGCAAATGATCTGCTCCTCTTGTTATGTGGGGATTTCCCCATGTCAAATGTCTGCACAGTGCAAACTCCTAAGACAACTTCATTGCCACAGTGGCTCTCCTTTAATTTTAGGGAAAGTCACATGAGGGCTTATTAAATTACAAACTCCTTTGGGCAAGGGCCATAATTTTGACCATCTCCTAGCATAGTGGGTCCTGAATCTGGACCTCTTAGACTCTACAGCAGCACAAATAGTATTGCCTATTGAATACACCTGGTGTATAGATTTCATGTTCAGGTGGGGCAAGTTCTGCGTTCATCTTTCAGGACTGAAGCTTCTGAGCCTTTCCAGCTGCTCCAAGAGTCAAGCATTTTGAGTTGCTCTCCATTTTATCCATGGCATGAAGTGCTCAGGATGTTTCTCAAGGCCCAAGCAGCATAGGAGCTTTCCTTAAAAACGTACTGAGAAAAAATTGGTGACATCAAAGGAAATGTTTCCAGGAAAGATCTGCCAGCTAAAGATACAGGAAGGGCAGTGAAATACTAGAAGTGATGGCCTAGCTAAACAAGCTGCCTAACTGTGTGGCGCATCCTCCGGAACATTTAGTTCATGCTGCACGGTAGCAATGTTCTGTTTTAATCCTATGCCAACCAGCACGGTACTCCTGACACAGCCTCCTCTAGGGTCGGAGCTCAGGTTATTTCCATCCGAGGTTATTGCCGAAAACTCTTCCCCGTTTAATAGTTACCACATCCAATTCCAGCTCTTTTACATGCAAGCTGATTAGACTGGCAACACAGAACATAGTAAAGCTGCACTGAACATAGTAAAGCTGCAACTTTAAGAAAAGTTGGGGTGGCTTAGAGACAATTACCGGATATTTTAGAAGATCTTTTTTGTGACTCACAGCTGCAAGACTGTTTCCCCCTTTCAGCCTTGCCCACTTTGTCCCCAAATCTCTGAACATTTCCTAAGCACCCATCCTCCTATGTCATCGTATAGCCCATAGACACTTTCTCTCCTTCCATGTGTAGGTGAATTTTCCCAACTGGCTCAGTCCCGTACACACAAATTTCGGGGTGGGGGGTGTGCTTTTTTGTAAACATGGACTGCAATTTTTATTAAATATAAAGGAGTTCAAAATAGTCATGCAATGAGTGTGCATGAGAGAGGTTAATGAAAAATTGGAATGGAAACAGTGATTGGTAAAATGATTTTGTTATAACATACTAAAAATGTATAGAGTAATAAAGGTTTTATAGAAATTACCTTCTGGGATCTTGCTGTAATATCATAAGTGAAAACCAGTATTCCAAAACATTCCAGTCTTTCTCCCCGACCACCTGGGAGAGCTGGGGCAGAATTGGTCCCTGTTTGGCTGGGTTCTGGCTGCAGCAGCCTGGCCCAAGCCATGGGAGGGGCTGGTGGCTGTCTAGCTCCTGCCACCCTGGCCCAGGCCCCACCCCTGGCCTCACTCCTGGAGGAGAGAGGGAAATTGTCCCAGCCTTCCCCAGACCAGCTGGAGCATGGGGAAGGGAGGCTTGGGCAACATGCCATCCCTGCGCTCCCGTGGCCTGCCCATTCCCCAGCCTGGCCGAAATTGGCCCCATGGGGCCATAGGGAGGGGTGCATTCGCACCCTTCACACACACCCCTTTATGAATGGGCCTGATATTGCACTTTTATTAGTCTTAGCAACCACTCGCTGGATGGCAAATGTGTTCTCTTTTGAGAGACCGAGAACCCCCTTTGGGGTGTGTTTTGGTTTAGTATGGAGATAGTTTTGCACATTCCCCTGGAGGGACAATGGTTAGATTTCCCTTTTGTCCCTTATTTGGTGCACTGCTACCAAAGAATGTGGAATTATTTCTGTATCCTCACACGGTGCATGTCTGAGTCCAAAAGATCTGGGACCCCTGCCAGCTTCAGCCAAGTGGATGTGAATCATCATTGTAATCATCTGTCGTTATTGGGAGGGGATATCCAGGGGATTTTTATTTATTTTGCTACAACATTTTATTTATGGAAGGTACAGGGACTGTGTCAGAAGCAGGAGCTGAATTTCTCCTTTGCCTTTCCCACTTGACACATCCCACTGGGGTAGATGAGATTTCACAGAGCAAGTCAGGGTCTAGCCCTGAAGGAGGCTGAACAAGACACAGGATATTTAGAAACGAATCTGAAGTCAGTGAAAAGACTCCCATTGGCCTCAGAGAGCTTTGGTACAGGTTTTTAGCACTAAGCAGCATTTCACCTCTTCAAAGGCCAGCACTAACATAATTAACCCTTATAACTCCCTAGAAAAGCATTCCTTGCCAGTGCCCACGGAAGTCCACAGTAGTCTTTGCATTTGCTTCAATGGGCCTTTAAGGATCAAAGCCTTAGCATCAACTTCTCAGAAGAGCTCAGGCCCATATTTTCCAATGCTCGGCAGCCACAACAGGGGCTAGATTTTCATAAGAACTCAGCTGCCTATGAACCGACTACGGGGTAGATGGTGATAAGTTTTCAATGCCCAGCATTTCCCAAGGCCAGATTTTGCATAATACAAACAAACAAAAACCCCCACCCAATTTGCATCCAATATGGCGAGCTGTTGAAAATCTGGCCAGTTATTTTGGTGCCTAAATGGGAGCTGAGCTCATTAGCAAATCTGGCCCTGCCTCAGGGTGCCACGCCCTTCTCAGATTTCTGGTCCAGGTGCCCAAAGTGTTCTGAGCACTGCACAAGAAGCTGGCAGGATTGTCAGCCTTATGCACATACCTTTAAATTAATATTGGTAAGATTGCTCTAGGCAATTTTATACCACAACCAAGTTCCGTTGGATTGTATCTTTTTTTGTGATGTAAACTCACTTGGAATACACTGGCAATGAATTGCTGTTGACACGAGCTAGACCAGCTGGCATTAGCCTCATGTGTTGCTTTAGCAGCCAGCACTTGTTCCAACAATTGTTTGCAAGCTCTCTGGTGTTCAGTTGCTTGGGTTATACCTCTGGAAAGTTTTTCCCCCTTAACTGTAAGAAAACCACTCAGGACAGCAGTCCCCTTGCTGTGCTGACAGAAATGTGGCATTTGTTTAGCAGCCACATCTGCAGATAGTTCAGCAGAACTAGGTTTGTAATATATTGTGGATTGTCTTTGTGCAGAGACCAAACTACCTGCCATCCAACACTGAAATTAGTCAACAGATTTTAAAACATTGAATTAACACAGTCTGCCCCTTGTTCCCACTAGGCCAGTCACACTGCATCAGCAACTGGCCCTGCTGTGGTTCTCAAACTTCTTGGTCCGTGGCCCACCTGGCTTAATGCAAACCTTTCTGTGGACCACCAGTTGCTAATGGAAACTTGCCGATAATTACGCCCGAGCCATTTTGCAATGCTGCAAGTAGGGACAATGGTTAAATTTAACCAATAAGAAAGGAAATATTAATTTAAATTATTACACAGACTAAGCACTTTAACTTTCTCATGTTAGTTTATCAAACTTCATTTTAAATAAAACGAAATATTAATTTATGTCCAACACAAAAGGTTCCCATGTTTTCTTTATTTATGGCCGGGGTGGGAATCTTTTTTGGATCAGGGACCACTGACCCACAGAAAAATCAGCTGAGGACCACAAAAGTGAGAAGCAAAAAAACCAGACCAAAACAAAACCCCAAACTGTCCAAAAACCCCCCCCCCGCTCTCACTGATGAGGCTCCTAACAAAGACATGTCACTCCTCTGGCACTCCAGCCACCACGGGGAGGAAGGGACAGGAAAGACTGAGGTTCAGGGCATCCTATAGGCCAGATTTACTCTTCTGGGGTTCCAGGGTTAGTAGATTTTGTGGACCCCCCCAAGTCTCTGGGGTTGGGACAAAAATTGGGGTTTAGTGTGCAGGACAGGGTTGCCATCAAGAGGAATGGCGGTGCAGGATCTGGAAGGGAGGTGGTAGTGAACGAGCAGGCTGTGAGCAGCGTATCTGTCCCGGGGGAGGGGGCAAGAGCAAGGGAAGGTGTAGTGTGTGGTCAGGAAGGAGGGTGCAGGAGCGGGCTGGGGGTAGGGTGTCTTGCCAGGGAGGAGGGTGCAGGAGCGAACTGGGGGCACGAGGTCTGGGCATGAGGGGGTGGGGAGGCACTTACTTGCCTTTGTGCCCCACGTTGGTCCCAGGCACCGCCTTCTGCTGCTCCCATTGACCCAGCCGGGGGAGGGAGAGAGCTTCTGCCCCGTGAGCTGTATCATGCAGTAAGGCCTGGGACTTTCTCTCCACCTCCACTGCAGCAGGAAGCCAGCAATGGTGCTCCAACCTCATGGGGGAGGAGAGAAAAGGGGAGGCTAGACCCGACAGCACGGGCTCCCCACCGCTGGGGGAACAAAGGAGGCTGAGCTCAAGCCACAGCCCCACTGCCCTAATAACCCCCTCATGCTTACTTGGGAGACCACGAAGGGGTGTGCATTCACCCCTGTCTGCTCCTCTGTGTACAGATCTGTGGATCAACTATTATGGGCTGACATCTACTCTGAAGAAAACACACTTTCATATAGTTCATTTTTCCTGCTACAGAAGAAACGTTAAGGAGGCTTTTAGCTTTTTCAACAAAGTTGATTTCCTTCCATTGATACATGTGGAAGCCTAATCTCTCTAATTTTATATGGATGCTGTGCTACTTAGCAAAAATCATTTCCACTGTTGCTTGGGATCTAAGCCAGAGCGCAGCCAGCATGTCCTCTTAGGTGGCTTCCACGAAGATGCTGGTGTGTACCTTGTGGGAGATCTTCATTACCAGGCAAGTAGGAACATCACAGGACACAGCGTCTTCATCACCAATAATCTATTTAGTAGATACAGTTCACATCAGGCAGGTGAGATGCTCTCTGCTATGCACAGAGTCTGCATTTAAGATCCTGACAATGAACCCAGTACTTAAAGGAACAGAGAAGATGTACTCTCCAGCTGAGTCAAACCCATCCAGTTGAAAGGTGGACTCAGTTGATCCAAATAAACTTGACACCTTTCACTTTCTTGCCTTTACTAATGGGCACCAGCAGGCACAGAGCCTGCGAGCCATAATGGGCTAACAGCAATATCCCCTGCCTCCTGTGGCTATACCAAAAGCAATGGTGGGATAATGCCACAAAACACATTTCTGATACCTAGCTGGGGGAAAGGTGCTTTTCTCCACTGCCCACAGGCGTCTGCTGCTTTGGGTTGCATCAAAGTTAACATATGTCTTAGTGATAGTGACAGATAATGAAATAATCTTCTTGACCATTCATTCCCTGTGCTTCCAGATGCAACCTTGCACAAATATGCTAATTTTCAGTAACCCCACTAATTTGTATGGCTTTATTTTTATTTATTTTCCTCTGAATCTCCATTAGTGGTGAGTTACACAACTCACTTTTGACCACTGGAGTATATTTCTCTATGTTTTTTTACACTCTGTTTCCTGCCCAATAAGGACCTGAGCCAAAACCCACTGAAATCAATAGGAATCTTTCCCTTGATCTCAGTGGGCTTTGGATCAGGCCCTGAGGTTACGGCTACATTGGCATGATTTTGCGCAAACACTCTTTAACGCAAGAGTTTTTGCGTTAGAGTATTTGCGCAAGAGAGCGTCTACACTGGCATGTGCCTTTGCGCAAGAGATGTGCTTTTTGCGCAAGAGCATTCGTGCCAGCATAGACGCTCTCTTGCGCAAGAAAGCTCCGATGGCCATTTTAACCATCAGGCTTTCTTGTGCAAGAAATTCATGTTGCCTGTCTCCACTGGCCTCTTGCGCAAGAACAGTTGCACAAGAGGGCTTATTCCTGAGCGGGAGCATCATAGTTCTTGTACAAGAAGCACTGATTTCACACATTAGAATGTCAGTGTTCTTGCACAAGAACTCCCCGCCAGTGTAGACAGGCAGCATGTTTTTGCGCAAAAGCGACCGCTTTGGCACAAAATCGTGCCAATGTAGACATAGCCTGAGTGTTTAGAGCTTAATATTTTGTGACCTTGACGTCCTATCCTGGCCTTTCTTTAAGGGCTTGATGCTGCAGTATTTTTTCTTCTTCAAGCAAAACCTCTCATTTGAGTCCATAGGAATCTTGCCTGAGTAAGCAGGGAACGAAGCACCAAGCCTTAGGGCTCTGGTATTTCTTCAGTGTTTTCCATTACATTAATCACATTGCACATCAAGGCCAGTTGCCATGGGACAGAATTATTTACTGGTTGTATCTGTGTGCACCCTTGCCAGTAGTCTTCTGCAATCTCTTTTCTCCCATCAGGCTAAATGTCACTGACCCCAGAGACTGATCTGACCCTGTTTCTTCTTCAGCGGGCGCTTGACTTTGCATTGTCCAAATGTGGCCGCATCCCAGCATTGTAAGCAATAGCACCACTCGATAAGCAATATCGGATTGCAGTGTGTCTAACTTTGGCCACGTGCACTGCCCCCGTCTCCCTGCCCACCCCAGGAGTGTTTTCTACTGCAGTGTGATGCTTACTGCAATCCAGCATGCGGAAAAACAAAAGCAAATACAAACTTAAGCTGGTTGGGGGTTTTTTTTTCAGCTAAATGTCTATTTGCTTTCTTTACTGCAAGTGTTCTGGCCTGTCCAACGATATCTGCATCTATATCGTGGGATACTTCTAAAAATCTCCCTTCTTCACTGATACCAGTTGTGCTGCACTGGTATTAACAGTGTGGAGAGCCAGAGCACAGACAGGCCATGGGGCTTTTTTCTTTCAAGTACTGTGTCTTCTAATGCTGCTCCAAGCAGGTCTAAGGCATAGTATATAAAGCATGAGTGACTGCAAGCGCCATTGCCTGTCTATATCAGTGTGTCTCAATGTTCCTGATAAATATGAGCCACTGGTCCCAATTTGGGAATTTTAAAAAATGTGTCCAATGTAGACCAGGCCTATCTCTCTGACTCCCGCTGAAAAGGATGGAAGAAACCTGACTGACTTCAATGAGTGTTCTGTTGGGCACCAAATAGAGTCACAATCACAACAGACTCTGTATTTAGATGTGGTAACACTGGGAGGATCTTTGCAAGCAAGCTGACTCTCAGAAAATGCCCAAACAACCCAGAATACATTTTTTCATTAGTGTTCAAATAAGGCAACTATATTTCATATATAAAAGTTTTTATTAAAACAAATGTACAACACTCTTTATATACAAAACTATGTACAGGAAAATGCTCAGTTACAATTAGTGATTTGATGGATTTCCAAATATTTAAACATATATCAAAAGACCTCCCTCCTTTCTGTTATGTTGTACTACTCTGTGTAGGCTTATATCTTTGGTTCTCTAAAGATCTTCTCTCAGCTTATTGGGGATATATTGTACACAGTAGTCTATGTACTCTATTGCAGTGACAAGCATTCTGTTGGCTGCCATGAAAGGTACTGTATAAATAAAGTGTTATGCCCATCCGTGCAAATAATTATGGGTCCAAAGTATGGCAGCGCTTTCCTAATTATTAAACGAACAATTGGCATACCTCATGTATAATGGCAACAGAATAATTCTTATGAGCAGATCTTCTGAATACATGGAAGCAAAGCATGTAGCTGATTTTCACATTTTCTTGGACTAAATATATTTACAGAAGTGAGGGATTTGATTTGTCAATCAGCTGTGTGCTGGAGAAATCAAAGGAAAGGGGGTCAATTAGTGCAATTGTTGTTGACTCCTAAAATCTGTAATGATTGTCAACAAGCTCAGAAGTACTTCACTAGTGCTACACAGGTATGTGGCAACCTGAACTAACAGGAACAGGCGCATTTGCCCTGTGCCCCCTAAGCATCAGATTGGTAAAGGACAGTAAAAGAGACTGTATATGATCTCTTCCCAACGCAGTGCTTTTCAGTTATAAAGACATGAGAGAGAAACGGGGAACCCAGCTCAGCT
Organism: Pelochelys cantorii; assembly: GCA_032595735.1. Classification (NCBI taxonomy): domain Eukaryota; kingdom Metazoa; phylum Chordata; order Testudines; family Trionychidae; genus Pelochelys; species Pelochelys cantorii. The sequence continues at coordinate 17,720,997 of CM064340.1, forward strand.
TCTACTGACAGCCCTTCACTTGTATCCCAACAAAAAGGTCAGAACCCCATTTCACATTAATGTGGGAACAGCTTCACATCAGAAGCAATTTTAAGTTTCATAGGCCTTCAAAGCAAACAGTTTTTGTTTTTGTTTTTTTTAATAATGGAGTTTTCATGGCTTGGTCTCTTCAGTCCCAGAAGTTAAACGGAAAGTAGAAGTTCTTGCTTCTCACACCGTCAGTAACAACACTCTGTTCACCTTCACAGCGAACAGGAGAAGTAAAACAGTTCACAGTCCGAGGAAGCAAGAGAGGTTTACAAGCTACAAGGAATGACTTGTATACCGCTAGACCGAACTGTATCCAGCCAGGAGAATTCTAAACTGTTTTTGAGATCGGTACAAAATCTGAACTCTATTTCCCCTAAAAAAAAAAAAAAAAAAATAGAAATGAGAAGTTTATCATGCGCCACAACAAAATAGGTAGCATGAACTAATAATACTATAGTGAAAATGTAAACATTCAAATAATCTGATTACAATTAGAGCCATCTGCAAAATTTTTTATCTTTGAAAATGCTTTACATTTGCTGTAATTCTTATTACAACTTTCACTTTTTTATGGCTAAGCAACTTTAAATCTGGAAACTGACTCAGCTTAAAAGTAATCTGTGAGGTTAAAACTGGAAACTGAATTAAAGCACAGATTTCTGTGCTGAATTCCCACTGATCAGACCATGTCTGCATATAAATATAAGTTTTAAGCACCAGTTAGTGGTACACATTCTGGTACAAATCATCTTTTAAAAAGTCTCAAACGAACTCCTCCAATTTGAAATTAATGTGCTGGATAGAAATCTCAAATAAAACATAATTCATAAACTGGTTTTTTTTTGTTTGTTTTGATTTTTCACTCAATTTAAACCATCTTGCATAAAGAGCTTAATTTGCTTCTCCCTCTACCTCTAGTTGTATTCTAAGGCTAAGTCTATGCTATGCCAGAAATTTGACTTAAGATACATATCTCCAGCTATGAGAATTGTGTTAAACCAAATTTCTGAGGTGGCTCCACTGCAAGAGGTCGACAGGAGAAACTCTCCCATTGACTTCCCTTACTCCTTGCAACCTATGGAGTACCGAGGTCGATGGGGATGCCATCAGCATTCTAGTTAGCAGGTCCTTACTAGACCCGCTAAATAGAAATCCAGAAGATTGATCACCAGAGCGTGCATAAGCATAAATAAGGCCTCAGTAACTTGGCTTCAGAAATGAAGGAATTTGTACCTGAGGTTGTATCTATTTCAGAATCTTGCTCCTTGTAGTTGAAGTTGCTGCAGATATTTTGTGTGCCGGGCTCATTAGTAAGATATCCTTTCCCACCAACACTGGTTGTATGCCAGTCCTGTTCTAACAGCTGCAAGAGACAAAGGGGACATGGGGAAGGTTTGAAATGTGCAAGCCTTACAATGTTCAAGAGAAAAAATCAAACCCCATTGGACAAACAGATCAGTAGCAATAATATTTCCCGCATAGGGCTGCAGACACCATCTGGCACTGCTGTTCCATTTAAGGGCAGATTTCATCATGATGTAGATACCTAATGAGGTCTTAGTTCTTATAACTACACATCACAAAACCACCTCACTGTTTGCTGGGATTATCAGTTTTCACCCAAGAGGGCTAACAATGGACGGCACAAGTGTTTTGTGCATACATATGTAGCTAAATCTATTTAAATACAATCACATTAGTTGGCGTTTTGGAAGAGATTCCTTTTAGAGTACAAATGTCTTCTGAGTCTCAGAACTGTCACTCAGCTTCTCAGTGCTTGTCTCTAAAATGGCACATGCACACTCAAAGGGACAGAAGACTATTAAGTATTTCCTCCTCTGCCTGTTCTCCACAACCTGGCTGTAGCTAGGATTTTTATTTACAAATTAGTTAGATGTACTTGCGAACTCTCTTTATATGTTTTGGTTTCTTCTCCTTCCTCAACACAAACAGCAAGTTACTCAATGTTACTTTGGAAAAAAGATCATCTTTTTACCTTGTAAAGTTGCTCTTTCATTTCTTCTGCATCATCATCTGTTACTGTGGGGTTTTATGAAGGAAAAAGAAAAAAAAAGTTTTCTTTAATTCTGTGTCCTCAATGGCAAAAATCACACGAGATCAGCTTCCCTGCTTTTCCATCCAGTTATTACCACAGACGAATTCCTGTTTGCTAGTTGCATAATAGTACCTTTATGGGTAACGGGAAGCCTTAGGAATTTCTGCATGCTACAGAGGTCACTGCTCTAGGAATCTCTGAGCCCCTTGTGTACCCCACCTCCTGCAGTGACATGACATATGGTTTTGTGGGCAGCTCACATCAGAGGTATGGATAGTTGATCCACAACCGGAGGCCTCCATCTCTCTCAAGTTGCTTGTGTTATGCCCTTCTCTTATAAACCCCAGTCACTGAAAGAGGTCATGAATTTCAGCGACAGCTGTAGGTTGGCTGCGCCTCTGCTCTACAACCTGTCAGCACGTTGTGGGAAGAAATCTTTCTTCCTGGAGCTCTCCACTACAAAGCCTTCTTGCTCAGGCTTTCTATCTATAAGCAATGGGAGGATATTCCTACCTTAAGTGAGAAGTTGATGTGGAAATGCCTGTCTTCTGTTCTATTTAAAATTTGGAAAAGCCATTCCCATCTGTAGTCTACCTCCTGACTCTGACCATGATGCACAGCAGGTGAGTGTGTAGCTCTAATTGGCAGATGTGCCATGAGACACAGTGAAGACCAACACAGATGGGTTTAGACAACACACTGGACTGGTTTCAGCAATCACTGTGATGGGTTTTACCACTGGCCATCTACTTCTGTGTCCTGCCCGATACTGACTGCTAAAAATTTCAGAAATGAGCACAAATCCATTCCTATACACTGTTGTGCAACAATGCACTATGATCAGAGCTGTCTTCCTTACCCCAATGGTGATACTTTTATACCTGGAATGGAGGTGTCTGGGACATAACACAGCACTGTGCTGAGTGTGATCAGTTCAGACAGTTAATAGAAACAGTTTTTGTCCAAACCTTCAGTCCTCATGTATGCAAAACTCCCGTTGATTGCAGCAAGTTTTGTGCATGTAACAGATGCAACGTAAGGTCCCTCAGCTTGAACAAGCAAATGCCTTTTGGCTTTGTAATCAGTTTGACTACAGATGAGTAGATCCCTTTACCTTGGAATGCCTGCTAGATCTTACCATTTGTACCATGGGTGCATTGTTTCTTCTCCTCCCCCTCCCGCTCCCCACCTCTCTTCTACCCCTGAAACCAGTGATGGTAGAACTATTTCCATCGGACTGACCTGAGGTTTCAAAGAATATAATACCAACCTTCAGAAGATGAAGCTAAAGGTGACACTTGAAGCTGGTAAAGGTCATTTGTGCTGTCCGCCATTGCTATTTCCATTGGATTTCTCCATTCTGCCAATGTGGTCATATCACACGGTGAGAGATCTGTGGAATGCACAGAGAGGAAGAGTTAAAATTCTCAGGAAATGCCAAGGCTTTCTGATTCACAATAACCTCCCATCCCTCTCTGCTCATGCTACAGCACATCGTGTATGTCCTGTTGCATAGTTGCCCGGGGAAAGCCACTGTTCTCTCTGCTTATGATGCTGAGATCTCATATACTGGGGTTTGGTACGTGCAGCACTCTGCTCAGTTTGAAGAACTAAAATTGAATCTCACCTAAGGTGATGGAGGCATTCTCCGTCTCCACTTCCTGTTCTGCAAAATGAACTGTATAACCACTGTGGTCATCTGGTAGACTGCTGTTCAGTGCTTCGACTGCCTCATCCACCCTCAGGTCATCATGTGACTAAAAAGACACGTATATTGAATGAAAGGTCTATTAGACCAAGACATGACCTCAAATATATTTGTTCCCATATGTCAAAACTTCAGAGCAAACCTCTGACTTTGGTAACTGCCAGAGTGAGTACATACCTTTCTCTTACTCCTGCTTTTTGAGTCTCTAGATGACTTTGACTTCCTTTCTGTGAAAGCAAAAATAAGGGGACAGTGAAAAAAAGCCTGCAGCTACTTCTGATGGCTCTAATCTTCCAGAAGTGCAATTGCTATGTGTAGTAATGTAGCTGCAAGGGCGTCATCATGCTCTGGGAGTTTTGCCATTGAGGACAGCCAGTTCAGGTGATAGACCTTGAACAGCTGCTGTATTCCACCCAGGGATAGCGCATTTCTGTAGCTGATGAAGATTTGATCCCGTTAGGGTTATTGTGAGAATTAATTAACTTTCAAAAAATTGCTATGTGATCCTGGGACAAAAGGAGCTATACATCCAAAGTAGTATTTAGCAATAGTAGTAACACTGTCTATTCACATCAATACTTTACTTCTGTCAAGGAATTTAGACACTACCTATGCACAAGAAGAACAGGAAATTTAAACAAACTATTAACTGCAGTAATGGTCCCTTTGAGGCAAATTATATGGACGATAACACACATACCTTTTTTCTGAAGCTTTGTTAAGGGTGGTAGCATCCTGTAAACCCGGACTGCACTGGAGCCCTTGTTGACACTTTTGTCCTTCACCTCCTCAATATCAGGCAGTGAATTCATGGCACAGCGGAAATTTGCCTTCCAAGTTTTGGGGTCGGGCTCTTTCTCACCTATCTTGTATCTCCCTATAAATAAGAGGAAGTCTTCAGAATTTCAGACTACTCTGTGGTACTTGTTCACCAAAAAACTAACTTTTGTGCCATTCTTCAGTCACATAAGCCAGTTAAGTCAGTCTACATGGAATACAGATCAGGGCGGAATTTGGCTCTCTCTGTTTAAATGATAAAATTTTAAAATCAGCACATACCAGTATGAATGGCCCAGCTTCGGAAAAGGCAGGCGTCTTTTTCTAGATCCCATCCATGCTTAGCTGCATGTTTCCAGGGGATCTGGAACATCATCTTATCCTGTAGTTAAACAATGTAGTTTTGAATACAGGGAATATAACATATATCCACTCATAACTAAATATGGACTTAATACAAGATAACTCAGCCACACCAAGGAAACTCTGCATTAAGGCTGCCACCAGATTCCTAATGTAGCATTCACTTAGTCCCACGTGTGAACTACATCCCATATAAAGTTTCCCAAGGGTTCTGAGTTTTGCAGAGATGTATAACAAGGTATAACAGAAATGAGGGACACTGCTAGCCTTATCTCACAACTACCATGATCTGTTGGTTTGTCTCTGATCCTTATGTTTATCATAAAGTTCTTAGGTATTTTTTTCTGTCTAAAGAGAATCTTGTTAAAAATTAACAATAAGGATAGAGCAGTGCAAACCATAAAAATATTTCTTACACTGCAACACTAATTTAGCTCAGATAGCACCTTTCCTCTGCACTTCAAGACACTTTACATTTAAAATATTCAATGAGCAAAAAATCCTGAATGAATGTGGATAAACCTAAATAAACTTACTGTGTGAGAGAGATTTAGTGAAGTGATAGGTGTACAGTATTAAAGTCAGTGGTTCAAATGCTAAGTATCTCTCAAGATTTGGCCTAAACTCCCTTTCAGTGGTTGAGACTGTAACAATGATGCCTTAACTAAGATATAAAATAACTTGGCCCAAGTTGGACACAGCTATCAGATGTTCTAGGGTCCCAAATCAGGTTTCCTCCATTCATCATTAATCAATTACAGCTATTGTTTTTTGAAATAAAAAATGCTGTTTTATGTAGCAAGTGTAAACTCTACCCCTTTTCTTGTAATGTGACATTGTGTATAACATCAGCTCAGAATAGAGGGATGAAGATGATTAAAGATAACAAAGCAAAGACAACAAGTCCCACCTTGTTGATCCACATCAGTCCTGGTATTTTATTGGAATTAATCTGCATCTCCAGCCATGGCCTCATGCGCAGTCTTGTTACTGGCATGTTGTCTGTGAAAGGAAAATAATAAATATAGGTCAGCAAAAGCGCAACTAGTCTGGTATGTCGGTCATTTTGTAATGAAATTTCTCATTGCTTAGATATAAAATTCTTACTAATGGGTGGTATGCTTTCAACATCACCAAAACTTGGCCCAAAATCAATAAACAAATTCTCTCTAACATCTTGTCAGTTTCTGCCTGGCAATTTTTGTTCTACTCTGGATACATTATCTCTTAAGTAGATCAGTAACATGATTGAATTTGGGAAAATAGATGGCTCTGGAAGTTGGTAGTGGGATGCAGAGATCTTGCCCTCTAGGCCACCCTTCTGAACACAGCCCGGTAGTGAGAGAGAAGCACTGGCTTATATGAAAAGAGTGTGGTCTCAAACCCTTACCCAGAGAGCAAATAGCCACATCTCACAATCTACTGACACCTATGGCACTCTGCCTCCCAGCCTCCCTGCAGAAGGCAAGGAAGAATTCAGAGTTTCATGGACTCTGAACTTGCTTCACGCCCCTAATGTTAATCACTCCAGGTTGCAGCCCTGGCAGGGTCTTGTGGATTGCTAAATCCTGTATGGCACTTGCCCTGTGCCATACCAATGGATGATGTCAGTCTCCAGGCCTCTCATGCCCGCCAGTCTCATGAGTACTACACGTGCAATTCATTTTTTCAAACAATTCTTAAAATCTTTGTAACTGGGCGAGAGAGTGCGTGTGTGACATGTAAGCGTTAGGCTCTGGAGGAATTATAATCTAGCCAAAAAATTCTTTCTGAGGGAGTGTCTCTGTTACTTGTCTTTTCGTTGGCACTCATTTCAGTGCCAAGTTTTCTTTGCCATGAATGTTTACCTTTAAAGAAAAAACCAAATGCAGTTAGTTTCTCTATGAACGTTGCACTCTGCTACAAATTCCTCCTTCCACTAAGAGCTACAAGCATAAATATACTTCCTCTCCTATGTTTAATATGGAAATATCAGCAGTTCCAAACCAACAGAATTCAGCATTTTACAAAATAGCCCTTCATCGACAGCTTCAGTGGGCCAACAGTGGGGTTAGGCAAACATAACCCAACCTCCTTTATCATGGGAGAAGAGGTCAATTAAGTACTTTCTTCAAGTTAACATGCAGCTTTTCCACTGGCCTTCAGTCTTCCTGTAACACATTCCTGCCTGCCTGGCCTCCATGTGAACATCAGCATCTAGCTTTGGTGCTGGGATAGGCTTAAGGAAGGCTGCAAATTGAACTCAAGGAATGATACTTGGAGTCCTATTGCAAAATACAGCTAATTAGACCATTTCAAGCTAGTAGCAGTTCTTGGCTTTGACTAAAAAAAGCCTCAGTTGGCTTTGTTTCCAGCTTTATGTAGTTCCTTCATACTTAATGACCAGTGTATAAACTCACACAGGAATGTGATGATTGTAACTGAAAATGGCCTTAATAACCCTTGGCAAGCAATACCAAAAAGCAAATTATATTCATGATGTAATGTGTACAAAAATAGTGTTCCGAGGCCCCAATCGCACTCACGACCTCTGTACATACACACAGGAAGGCAACCGTCCTGTCACGGTATGCTTACTGTATTGACACAATGGACTATGCTAATGCGAAGAAATGTTATGCAACAGTTTTGATTCCTAAACAGCCAATACATTACGGTTTCTGACTTCTGCTCTCATTATCTCACTTTGTTGTGTATAATACAGAATGTGCTACTTCTCTGCACACCACTAGGGCCAACAGATTCTGATAGGTAAATTAAGCATGCCTGCATTCAGCATGTCTTGCACTGACAGGTGAAAGTTAGAGCCCTGCCAGTAATTTTGCAGTTTGTATACTTCATTTTACTTACTATTCCTTTTGGGCCATCAGCTGTGATAACTTCAAAAACTTTTGCTGTGGCTTTGCTTTCAGTTATATTTATAGGCATGTATATATGATATATATTTCCAAAGTACAAAATACTTTTCAACGTACATCCCATGATCTTAGATTTCTCTAGCTAATAGTTACACACCTGAATTTCACATAGTTCAATGTTAAATTGCAACACAGTTCATCTGAAAAAACAATCCTCAAATTCACTAAATCAAAAAAAAAAAAAAAAAAAACACAGCAGCTATCTCTCTTGTGGCCAGGTCTGCAAACACCTGAAAGTTTGACCTGTTTTTAGTGCCACTGATCTCTTTCCCCATGAACCTGGACTATTTTAGCGTTTCCCAACCTGCAGTCAAATGCTCTAATTCTCTGCAGTACTGCTCGCTGGTGCTGAAGCCAAAAGCATGATTTTTTTTTCCAGCCTTTATTTCCTGTGTCTTACAGCGCAGCAACAGCACCCTTTGTTATTGCACGGTGGTTCATATTTGTCTCGATCTCTTCCCGCCCACCTCAGAAAGCAACCTGATGCACAAGCACAGAATCAGAGGCGCTACTTGGTCTTTACAGGGCACGTGTAGTTCTAAAGCAAGTTAAAACCGCAACAAACCCCTTCCTCCCAAACCAGCTCCATTCTATCAGCAGAACGTGGTTCTATCAGCAGAACGCAGCTAAAAGTTTCTGCAAATCCCTAAACTCCTCGATGACCCGATCAGAAGTGGGGTTGCAGGACTAAAGCCATTCATGGCATCCTGCTGGCCGTGCAGCTGGGCTTTGCTATCTCCTCCCGCCCCCGCTCACAGGGCTCAGTCCTAATGGCAACTTGCCTGCCAAGCCTCCGCACGCAAGTCGCTTCCTTGCTATCTCCTGGTCCGCCTCCCTCCTGGCAGGACCGACCGCTGCTTGCTAAGAGTCCCTCAAAGTCTTTCAGCTCCAGCTCCGAAGCTGTCCTGCCCCGAGGAGAGCTGCCCTGCGGCTCGATGGCTGCGAGCGGCCCCGGGCGCGACCCACCTTGCGCTCCGGTCCCCAGCGCGCAGCCTTGCAAAGGTGCAGAGTGAGCCGACGCACCCCGGTAGATCCACCTCCTGCGACCCAGCGGCGATTTGCGCAGGCTGCGGCGCGGGCCCTCGGTATATCCTCGCAGCAGCCGGGATTCCCCATTAGTTTGGCCAGAACGGCTCCTGCCGACCAATCAGCATTCGCTCGGGGGGCTGGCGAGGCTCCGCCCGCCGCTCATTGGCTGGCTGTCGAGCATCATTTCGGGGAAATCAGGCTGTTGTAGCTCTAGCGGCCGAAGGGGAAGTACGGCTCCCCCCTCCCCCGCCCGCCTGCCTGCCTGCCTGCTGCTCCCTGGGTGTGGGAGCGGAGGGGTGGGGGCCAGAGCTGCCTGGGAACCCTCTCAAGCTGGCTGCCCTCCCACTGTGCCCCACTGTCCCAGGCTCACGTAAGCAGGTGATCTCTGGGTCCTGCCCCATTGCAGCCGGGCCCCTGTTCTCAGGCCCCCCCCTGGGAAGTGGGGGGAGGGGTCAGTCAGGTGCTGGGTTCCATTGTCCCAATTTCTTCAACTGGACAAATTCATCCCTGAACTTTGGGGAGATGGGGTGTGAATCCAAATATGGATCTGGGTGGGTGCTGGGTCCCCTTTCCAGTTTCAGCCTTTTGTTTGGCCTTTGGAGCCCGGCAAGGCATGTGGTGTGTTTATATTACTCTGTGCTCTGGGTGCCTTGTGTCTGAGGGTCTCCAGGCACCACAGGAATAATGAATTAGGCCTCAGAAACTGTGCAGCAAGTATGGTGTTCATTGTAGATAGGGAAGCCAAGGCATAGAAAGGTTACATGCCTTGTGTAAGGTCAGAGGGGCACAGCTGAAAAGCAAGAGAACTTGGCTCTTAGTCCCAGCTCTTTCTCTATAAAATCTTGCATACCAATATTATATTTCTTTCTAAAGGCTCCTAAAGCACTAAACAGACCTTCTAGGATGCTACACACAAAGACTGTTGAATCCATGCTTAAATATGGCCGTCTACAGGGGGCGGGGAGAGCACTAACCTGTCTGAAAGCACATAGCAACACTAACCATTTAGAACAGGAAATGAATGAAAATACTGTATGCAGCTAAAACTGCAAAAAAATCCGCTTTGGCCAGGACTCCGTGATTAGCATTCCCATGGTTAACATTGCAAAATGAGTTGTGGGAATATAACCCACTGAAGGATTGATGTTGTTTAAACATTTCATCCAAAAGACTGCCCTTTAACACCATTCTAGGGCATCGGTTTGATACAGACGAGTAAAGACTATCACCTAATGACTCATTGATTAATGACTCATTGATAACACAGTTCATGAATTCTAAGGTGAACATTGTAACCATGTATTTAATTAGTCATCATTAGAGTTATTTTAGTATGTTGCAGAACCTGAAATAAAAAGTAGGCATGATGACCAGTGGAAACAAAGCCAAAGGAAAATAGAAGGAAAAATGAAAATCTGTGGGGAATGTTTCTGATTTTTTTTTCTTTTTAAACTTCGGTACCATGTAGTGATCACTTAACGTCTGTTTGCTCAAATTCTTGAGTCAAGGTAACGTGAAGTTACCGGTGTGTCTTTGAAATGACATACACAGGTACCTCTATCCACTTTAGGAAGCTGTCTGACCCTGCATTAATTAAGAACTTAAAACCTAGTAATGCTGAATGTTCAGAGAATGTATATTTGGGTCTAAAAAAGCAGTAAGGGGCCTCTGTGACTGCAGGCACCAACCAAGACTCTGTGTATAATAACTAAGGCTAGGTCTAAACTACAGGCTTGTTGCACAAGAAACTTTTTGCAGAAGAGATCTTCTGCAAAAACTTCTTGAGCAAGAGAGCATCCACACTGCAAAAACGCATTGAAAAAGCGATGTGCTTTTGCGCAAGAGAGCGTCCAGACTGCATGAATGCTCTCTTGAAAGAAAGAGCTGATAGCTATTCACAAAATGGCCACCAGGGCACCTGTGCTTTTTTCGATAGGGTTTTTTTGCACAAAAAGAGGCAGTTCCCTGTCTACACACACCTTTCTGCACAAGAGCTCTTGAACAAAAAGGAGTTATTCCTCGTAGAAAGAGGTTAAAAACCTGGATAATCTTGATTGGGTCCTTTAATGTGTTTATAGTTGTAGCAAACGTACATTGGTGTGTCTGTTCATAGAACTGCAAGCTGAGATCTGGTCTCCCACGAGGGTTATAGAACATTGCTTGTTTCTCCAATGAGTCAGTCCCAAGATATTCTCTACATCCACAACAGTTATCTGACAGTTGACATGTACAGTACACGGTTGCTTGTAGCAACAACTTATAAATTAATCTTATTCATCAAGGTCCCTCACCAAAGGCTCTCATGCAAAATAAGCTGTCACGGAATAAGAGGAAAAGTCCTCTCGTGGATTGGTAACTGGTTAAAAGATAGAAACAAAAGGTAGGAATAAATGGTCAGTTATCAGAATGGAGAGAGGTAACTAGTGGTGTCCCACAGGGGTCCATACTGCTACCAGTCCTAAACAACATATCCATAAATCATGTGGAGAAAGGGGTGAATGGTTAGGTGGCAAAATTTGCAGATGATACAAAACTGCTTAAGATCGTTAAGTCCAAAGCAGAATGTCAAAAGTTTCAGAAAGATCTCACCAAACTAGGTGCCTGGTCAGCAAAACACCAGATGAATTTTTAATGTTGATAAATGCAAAGGGATGCGTATTGGAAAACATAATCCCAACTACACGTACAAAATGATGGGGACTAAATTACCAGTCAAGAAAGAGATCTTGGAGCCATTGTTCTCTGAAAACATCCACTCCATGTGCAGAAGCAGTCAAAAAAGCAAGCAGAATGTTAGGAATAATTAAGAACGGGATAGAGAATTAAGGGTACATCTACACTGCACAGCAATTTCAAAATAAACTATTCTGGAATAGTTATTCTGAAATAGCTTATTTCAAAATAGCACATCTACACTGCAGGGAAGCCACAAAATGAGTCCAAGCCACAAAATTAGTCCAAAATTAGTCCTCTACTACCCCTAATGTAGAGGTGCTATCTCAATTTAGAGCCCCAAGAGGCATGGAGGTGGAATAACTTAGATTGGCCCTGGTGAGAGGCTATTTCAAAATAGCAGCAGTGGAGCATCTACACACGCCTTATTTCAAAATAGCTATTTCGGAATAGGCGTTAGTCCTCACAGAATGAGGTTTACAGATTTCGGAATAAGCCATCCGTTATTTTGAAATTATTTCAAAATAATGGAATGGCTGTGTAGATGCTCACATTGTTATTTCGAAATAATGCTAGTTATCTCGAAATAACAGTGCAGTGTAGATGCACCCTAAGGCTACGTCTACACTGTACCTCTCTTGCGCAAAAGCCAATGCAAACGAAGCGTGAATTAGCAAATTGCCATGCTTCATTTGCATAATTAATTAGGGGCCTTTTTTGCTCAAGAGGCTTTTGCGCAAAAAGGACCTGTGTAGATGGTTCCTTTTTGCGTAAAACCCCCCGCTTGTGCAAGAGCCATTCTTCCTGAAAAAATGAGGAAGACCAGCTCTTGTGCAGGAGGAGGTTTTTGTGCAAAAAGGAGCTGTCTACACAGCTCCTTTTTGCTCAAAAGCCTCTTGCGCAAAAACGCCCCTTAATTACTTATGTAAATGAAGCACAGAAATATGCTAATCCATGCTTCATTTGCACAGGCTTTTGCACAAGAGAGGTGCAGTGTAGACATAGCTTAAGAGAGAATATCATATTGTCTCTATATAAATCCTTGGTACACCCACATCTTGATTACTGTGTGCAGATGTGGTCACCTCATCTCAAAAAAGATATATTGGCATTGGAAAAGGTTCAGAAAGAGGCAACAAAAATTATTAGGGGTTTGGAACAGCTGCCATATGAGGAAAGATTAATAAGACTGAGACTCTTCAGCTTGGAAAAAAGGTGTTAAGGGGGAATATGATAAAGGTCTATAAAAGCATGACTGGTGTAGAAAAAGTACATAAAGAAGAGTTATTTACTCCTTCCCATAATACAAGAATTTAGGGTCACCAAATTAAATTAATAGATAGCAGGTTTAAAACAAATAAAAGGAAGTATTTCTTCACACAAAGTACAGTCAATCTGTGGAACTCTTTGCCAGAGGATGTTGTGAAGTCCAAGATTATAACAGGGTTCACAAAAGAATTAGATAAATTCATGGAGGACAGGTCCATCAACGGCTATTAGACAGGATGAACAGGAATGATGTCCCTAGCTTCTGTTTGTCAGAGGCTGGGCTTTTGCAATAGAGGATGGATCACTTGATGATTCTCTGTTCTGTTCATTCCCTCTGGGGCACCTGGCATTAGACACTGTCAATAGACAGGATACTGGGCTAGATGGACCTTTGGTCTGACACAGTATGGCCATTCTTATGTTCCTATGTATCTGTCCTCCAAAGCTATCACTATGAATTAGGAGGGGCTGGAAATAAGGACATTTTGCAAATGTTGGGATAGAAAGCATTCCCTGGTCTTTCTAGATTTGGCAATGTGCCAGGCATGCACAGCTTTGAAATAATTATCCCAAGGAAAGAAAGGTGACCACATTTTGTCCTTGTGAATGCCTCTACTCTTTCATGGGGGGAGTGAGGGCTTGATCCACAACACCACTGAAGTCAACAGAAAAACTCCTATTTATTTCAAGAAAGCTGGATTTGGCCCAGAGAGTGGAACTAGGTATGGTATTTTTAAAGATGACTTGATGCTAGCACAAAGTGAGGCAATTTCATAATGTCATTAGTCATTTCATTGAATGGTCTCCAAGTAAATTATGAAGTTCACATTTAAAAGGAAGGTAGGTTTGAGGTTTCTATTTTTGTTTTTGTGGAGGGAGGGATTGTTTTGTTTTTGCAAATCTAGATTAACAGCATCTGCCTGCTGTTTCTGTGATGAAAAACACAATCATACACTTTAAAAATTAAGGCTTGGATTCTAAAGAGAGGAGCAAAAATCAAATCTCTCAATCTGCCTTCTTTTTAACGTATGATTTTATTGTTAAATAATATATAACATTTATACTATGATAGGACCAGCAGCCTTGCCAGGTCAGAGCCCATTGTGCAAGGTGCTGTACAAACACACAGAAAATGATAGTCGATAAACCACTGACCTTACGGGCTAAAAGATGATACAAAACAGGCAGATGAGACAAATAAGGAGGTCAGTAAAGAGAAAGGTGTGCAATGCTTCCCCAGTCAGAGCAGTGAATACATTTTCTGCTTCCAAACGATGAGCTACAATTGATCTGAAACGCTGTAACATTTGATTCTGAAGGTGACCTGCAAAAGAGGAGGAAGTTTGTTTGCCTTTTTTCATTGACCTATGTTGTGTAAAGCTGGCCTGCAAGGGTTGTGTGTTTTTATTTTAAAGCCCTGTTTTCTGCTTGCCTGTAAGCTTTAGAAGTACCAGAATGTGGAGTATGACCTCTGACTTTGCTGGAGAACTCATTGGAGGTCTTGAGAGAGAGGAAGAGAGAGAGCGAGAGAGAGAGAGCACATGATCACTAGTTTTAGGTACACAGGCACTCCCTGAATTGCAAACATCCAACTTATGAACATCCGCACATACAAAGGCTACCTGCAGCCTCAGGGGAGCAGGCAAGAGGCACAGGGGGTGGCGAGCAGCACAAGTGCTGGCCAGAGGACTCTGAAGGAGCAGGGGGCAGTTGCGCAGCCAGAGGCTGGAGAAACGACACTTAGAATGGGAAGCTACAGTTTCTCTCCAGCCACCCCCTGCTTCTCCAGAGTCCTCCGGCCCTCATGCCGCTCACCATCTCCTGATGAACGGTGCAGCCCGCAGTGTGGGGGAGAGGTGAGGTATGGGGCTGGCCCCAGGAGCGGGTGCAGACCCCTTGGGGAGGGCAGCCGCGGAGTGCCCCAGAATTCCCCTACAGAATCTTGGAGGGAAGAGGGGGGAGCTGAAAGAGAGAGGAGGGGTGAAGAGAGACCTGGGGCTGGGAGTGGTGCCTGACTTGGATGGTTCCTCCGCTGTATGTGCGGCGACCATGGGGGACAGGGGGGAGGTTAGCGGGAGAAGCGGGGGGGGGGGGCTGGAGCAGGGTCAGGCATGGGAGGAGGGGGCAGGAGCTGGGACTGGGGCAGGAGCAGCAGCAGGAGTGGGAGCTGGCTCTGGGTGGGCGAGGAGAGACTGCACGGTTGCGCACATGGTGCAGCCCTGCTGCAGCAACTCCATCCCAGTCTCTCTCTGCCACTGCATGTCCTCCCGGAGCCTCTGGTCCAGCGTCTCATGCAGGACCCGGAGCACGGAGATGTGCTCCTGCATCAGTTCTTCCTGCATTCTCCGGCACCTGCGGCTCCCCCGGCGTTGGGCAGCTGCCTCAGGTTGTGTTGCCCACCCCCCTCTCACAGCTGGTCCGGCTGGGGAGAATAAAGAGAGATGGTCAGTCATCCCTGGAGACACTGTTTCTGAAGCTTTGCCCTCATCTATGAGCCAAGACCAACTGTTCTCAGGTTGGATGAAGGTGATGTCCTGGGAGCAAGGCCATGTGTGGCCTGGACAGCAGGCCCTTTCTTCTAGAGGTCCAGCTGTGCTCTCCCTCCCCCCCCCCCCCGCCCCCAACATCCCAGGGACAAGCAGGAATGGGAAGTTGCCAGCCACACTGAGATCCTGTGGGCAGGAGGTGGGGCACGGGCTAGCTGGGCTTGCCTTGTTGCCACACACACGCAGGGTCCGGCAGTGGTGGCATCCAAAGGGGAAAGAACTTGTATCCTTGGCCGCTGGGGGAGAAGGAATGAGGATGGAGGGGGGGGTGTGAGCAGCAGATACACCTACACCTGGCAGCCCTGTCCCCAGGAGCAGATGCTGCCTCAAGCACACAGGCATGCCCATGTGCCGTGTGTGGCACTCCAGAGTCTGTGTGTGTATGTGTGTGTGTTGTCCCCAGCCTCCTTCTAGTGGGGGCTTGTGGTGGGAGGGTGTCCGACCTGGGTGTCTGAAGTGTGGCTGGCCTCCTCAGACCCTGTGCGCAGGAGCCCAGGGGTGATCAGATGCAGCCTCCTGGGGCTGTGTGGCCCAGACTGCCGCTGCATGTGTATCCATGTGCATGGACTGCAGCGCGATTCCGCAGGCCAAGAAGGCTGAGCGAGGACTGCCCCCCAGTCCCTCACCGCCTACCACCTCCACCCTGTCTGGGTGAGAAAACTAAGGTCACTCACCTGATGTTTCCTCCCCAGCCTCGGAGGATGCCCGGGACATATCCAGGCCATGGGGTCAGGGCTGAATTAAGGGGGGGGCTAGCTGGGCAGCTGCCCGGGGCGCCAACCTATGGGGGGGTGCCTGATTGAAGTGGTAAGGGGCGCAGCGCGCCTGGGGGCAGGGCCGCACATACGCTGTGCGCCCAGGGGCGCGGCCACACATGTGCTGTTTGCCCGGGGGCGTGGCGCCCCTTACCATGTCAATCAGGCGCTGCGCGCCCGGGGGGCGGAGCCATGTATGTGCTGTTTGCCCGGGGGCGCGGCCGCGCATGTGCAGCTTGCCCGGGGGCACGGCGCCCCTTACCATGTCAATCAGGCGCCGCGCAAGTATGGCTCGGTCCGGCACTGCGTGGGGTACCAGCTTCAGTGTCACCCAGGTGACAGTGCTGGCTACGTTGGGGTCCTCCTCCTCCTCCTCTTCCTCCTTACTGGCTCTGGCCCCTGAGCGGTGATGACAGGTGTCTCCAGCCCCTAGTCAACCACCGGGGGGGAAGAGGTGGGGAAGGGGCTGCACCACCCCCCATGATGCAGTGCAGGTCTTGGTAATAGGGGCGGCAGTGTGGTTCTGCCCTTGAGTGGGAACTGCGCTACCTCGCCCTGGTGGAGCTTTTTAGCTTTCATCTGGACCTGCTTCTGGGTCTGGGTGTGGCCCTTGGTGGCCAGGCTATCAGCCATGTAGCCATAGATGTCAGCATTGCGCTGTCTGGAGCAGCGATCCTGGAGGTTTTCCTCCTTGCCCCACACCTCAGTGAGGGCCAGGATCTCTGCCCCAGACCAGGATGACACATGCCTCTTCCGCCACTTGGCAGGCTCTTGGGAGCCATCAGAGTGCTTCCTGGGAGCAGGGGAAGGCTCTTGGGAGGCTCGAGGGTCTACCATGGTGGTCTGCCGAGTTGCTGTGACAGTTGCTGTGTGGCTGGAGGCTATCAGGGCCAGCTGCCTGCCACAAGCCCTTTCCCCTGTGGCTGCAGCTTTAAGGGCTGCAGGGGAAAAGGAACTATAGAGTCCTGAGGAGTGCGGATGCAGAGGCCAGCAGGGCACCTGTGGGATTTCCTGGAGGCCCCTTATTTCAAACGAACTCCCTATGCTGTGTCCATACATGCCCTGTTCTGAAATAGCTATTTTGGAATAGGCATTATTCCTTGTGGAATGAGGTTTACATAAGTCAGAATAAGCCGTCCATTATTTCTAATGTATTTCGAAATAACAAAATTGCTGTGTAGACGCTCACATTGTTATTTTGAAAGAACACTAGTTATCTCGAAATAATGGTGTGGTGTAGACACACCCTTAGTTCTCTGAACTCCCAAAGGTATCCAAAAAGGAATCCAAATTTGTCATAGTGACTCAAATCCACATGTAAGATCAGATTTGGTGGAGTCAATAATAACAAAAAAAATTGACTTGATAGTAACTTTCTGCATCAGATTGAGATGTTAGGCTGTGATTGGTGGAAAACTCAGATGAAATGTCAATACCCTGTGCTACTGATTTGGATTCAGAAAGGATTGCGTCCCATTGATTAGGAATCTTTTGAATATCTTTAAGAAGTCGTTCAATCCCTCTCAACATCTAATGTGGATCATTTTAGCAGCTTCATCCACATGGACAACATTAAAATGCATGCACATTTGGATGAATACTTCTGAATTGACTTAAGCTCAGTGTGAACCTGTGCTGTGAAAGTAAGAGATTCAAGCTCACTTAAAGCCTTTCTCATAGAGTCCAAATGCTGTGCAACTGGTTTAATTCCATCAGTTCGTGCTGACTATCTCATCGACATACTGTGAAGGGAAACAGGCAGATAGATGCTGCTTCAGAATTTCCCCCTTTTGAGAACTGCTACTGAAGGGGTTGTACGATTGCTGGATTGTTCCAAAGCATGTGATTGGTTCCTTGCATGAATCAGTGCAATCCACACCGACAAGATTTAGTGTGTGTTTGCCACAACTGGAGAAAATACTGTTTGGATTTTGGGCGAACAGGAATTGCTAACAGGGAGTTTGGAGAGGGAGTTCTCCAGGTGAAAGAGGAGTAAAAACGGGACCCTTGTGGTAAGTGGCTGTCTGGAGTGTGTGTTTGTGTGTGGGGGAGTTATTTGCTGTGTGCAGAGCTTGTGTTTATCTGTTTGGTTGGTTGGTTTGATTGTTTGATTGCTTGAAGGAGCTTCTAAAAGGTTTGAAATCTAGAAGCCTCTGTTAATTGGCTAAGCCTCAGTCAGGGGGAGGGGCTACCAGAGCTATATAAGCCTGTGACTCAGGGACCAGGGAGCTTGCGAACAGGAATTGCTAACAGGGAGTTTGGAGAGGGAGTTTAGAGGGGGAGGTTAGAGGGCACTAGTGACTTCTGGCCTTCTTTAAAACATAACTCTTATCGTAATCTATATTCCAGAGGTTTAAAAAGAATCCCAGTTTATACTTAAACTTGTTCATTAGAAAAATGGAGACAGAAGCCCAGCAGCAGAGTGGGGGCTATCCTGTTTATTGCGTCGAGTGTAACATGTATGATTACCTGCCCTGTGGGCGGGTGGCGTATGTGTGCACCCGTTGCAAGGAGCTCCTGACCCTCAGAGACCGAGTTCGGGCTTTGGAGGCCAGGGTGGCTGAACTGGAGGAGCTAAGGGAGGTAGAGAGATTTGTGGATGAGACTTTCTGGGACACTGTAGTACTGTCCCACCTCCAGTCTGAGAGCCCCAGTGCTCTTAAGGAGGATGAAAGTCTCAAGGGAACAGAGCATTCAATGGGAGCAGAGGGAAACCATCCCGTAGTTGGGACCCTCCTCCCAGAGGATGTTGCGGTATCCTCTCGCACTGAGGATACCTCTGAGGGGGAGGGAAAGCCAGTTCGGAAGAGGCAGGTGTTAGTAGTGGGTGATTCGATCGTTAGAAACATAGATAGTTGGGTTTGTGATGACCGGGAGAACCGTATGGTCACTTGCCTGCCTGGTGCGAAGGTTGCGGATCTCTCGAGGCATCTAGATAGACTTATGTGTAGTGCTGGGGAGGAGCCGGTGGTCGTGGTACATGTAGGTACCAATGACGTAGGGAAGGGTAGGAGAGATGTCCTGGAGGCCAAATTTAGGCTGCTAGGAAAGAGACTGAAATCCAGGACCTCTATGGTGGCGTTCTCGGAAATGCTTCCGGTTCCACGCGCAGGGCCGGGTAGGCAGGCAGAGATTCAGAATCTCAATGCGTGGATGAGACGATGGTGTAGGGAAGAGGGGTTTGGATTTATTAGGAACTGGGGACACTTTTGGGAGAGGGGGAGCCTATACAGGAAGGATGGGCTCCACCTAAACCAGGGTGGAACCAGACTGCTGGCACTAAACATTAAAAAGGCCGTAGAGCAGTTTTTAAACTGAGAGATGGGGGAAAGCCGATTGGTGTGGAGATGCACGTAAATCGGAGGGAGACTACTCTTAGAGGAGAATCCATTGATAGAGATTCTCTAAGCTGTAGTCAGAAAGAGAGGAGGGGAGAGGGCAAACCATGGGCCAGAGCAGACAAACAACCGTGTACAAAGGAATCCAATGCATCAGGGAAGGGCAGACAAATAAGCAGTGGCAAATTTTTAAAGTGCTTCTACACAAATGCTAGGAGTCTGACTAATAAGATGGGTGAACTAGAGTACCTAGTATTAAATGAGGAGGTTGACATAATAGGCATCACTGAAACCTGGTGGAATGAGGAAAATCTGTGGGACACAATCATACCGGGATATAAAATATATCGAAAGGATAGAGCAGGCCGGGTGGGTGGCGGAGTGGCACTGTATGTGAAAGATAATGTAGAATCAAATGAAATAAAAATATTAAATGAATCAACATGTTCAATAGAATCGCTATGGATAGTAATTCCATGCTCCAAAAATAAGAAATTAGCAGTAGGGATATATTACCGACCACCTGACCAGGACAGGGATACTGACATTGAAATGCTGAGGGAGATTAGAGAGGCTACCAAAACAAAGAACTCTATAATAATGGGGGATTTTAATTACCCCCATATTGACTGGATACATGTCACCTCAGGAAGAGAAGCGGAGATAAAATTTCTCAATGGCTTAAATGACTGCTTCTTGGAGCAGCTAGTGCAGGAACCCACAAGGGGAGAGGCAATTCTCGATTTAGTCCTGAGTGGAGCGCAGGAACAGGTCCAGGAAATAACCGTTACAGGACCGCTTGGGAATAGTGACCATAATATAATAACATTCAACATTCCTGTGGTGGGAAGAACACCTCAGCAGACCAGCACCCTGGCATTTAATTTCAAAAAGGGGAATTACACAAAAATGAGGAGGTTAGTTAAACAGAAATTAAAAGGCACAGTGACTAGAGCCAAATCCCTGCAAGCTGCATGGAAACTTCTTAAAGACACCATAATAGAGGCCCAACTTAAATGTATACCCCAAATTAAAAAACATAGCAAGAGACCTAAAAAAGAGTCACCGTGGCTTAACCACCATGTAAAAGAAGCAGTGAGGGACAAAAAGGCATCTTTTAAGAAGTGGAAGTCCAATCCTAGTGAGATAAATAGAAAGGAACATAAACACTGTCAAATCAAGTGTAAAAATGTAATAAGAAAAGCAAAAAAAGATTTTGAGGAACAGCTAGCCAAAAACTCAAAAAGAAATAACAAAATGTTTTTTAAGTACATTAGAAGCAGGAAGCCTGCTAAAAAACCTGTGGGTCCCCTAGACGATCGAACTATAAAAGGCGCAATCAAGGACGATAAAGCCATTGCGGAGAAACTAAATGATTTCTTTGCTTCAGTCTTCACGGCTGAGGACGTTGGGGAGATTCCCAAATCTGCACCGTCCTTTGTGGGTAATGAATCTGAGGAACTGTCCCGGATTGAAGTGTCATTAGAGGAGGTTTTGGAACAAATAGAAAAACTTAATGTTAACAAATCTCCGGGACCGGATGGCATTCATCCAAGGGTTCTAAAAGAACTCAAATGGGAAATTGCTGAACTATTATCTGTGGTTTGTAACCTATCCCTTAAATCGGCTTCCGTACCTAATGACTGGAAGGTAGCCAACGTGACACCAATATTTAAAAAGGGCTCTAGAGGCGATCCGGGCAATTACAGACCGGTAAGTCTAACTTCAGTACCGGGCAAATTAGTCGAAACAATAGTAAAGAATAAAATTGTGAAGCATGTAGAAGAACATAATTTGTTGGACAAAAGTCAACATGGGTTTTGTAAAGGGAAATCCTGTCTTACTAATCTATTAGAGTTCTTTGAAGGGGTTAACAAACATGCGGACAAGGGGGATCCAGTAGATATAGTATACTTAGATTTCCAGAAAGCCTTTGACAAGGTCCCTCACCAAAGGCTCTTGTGTAAATTACATGGCCATGGGATAAGAGGGAAGGTCCTTTCTTGGATTGAGAACTGGTTAAAAGACAGGAAACAAAGGGTAGGAATAAATGGTAAATTTTCAGAGTGGAGAGGGGTAACTAGTGGTGTCCCCCAAGGGTCAGTCCTAGGACCAATCCTGTTCAACTTATTCATAAATGATCTGGAGAAAGGGGTAAGCAGTGAGGTGGTAAAGTTTGCGGATGATACCAAACTGTTTAGGATAGTCAAGACAGAAGCAGACTGTAAGGGACTCCAAGAAGATCTCACCAAACTGAGTGATTGGGCAACAAAATGGCAAATGAAATTTAATGTGGATAAGTGTAAAGTAATGCACATTGGGAAAAATAACCCCAACTATACGTACAGTATGATGGGGGCTAATTTGGCTACGACAAATCAGGAAAGAGATCTTGGAGTTATCGTGGACAGTTCTCTGAAAACTTCCACACAGTGTGCAGCGGCGGTCAAAAAGGCAAATAGGATGCTAGGTATTATTAAGAAAGGGATAGAAAATAAGACCCGGAATATCTTACTGCCCCTGTATAAAACTATGGTACGCCCACATCTTGAATACTGTGTACAGATGTGGTCTCCTCACCTCAAAAAAGATATTTTGGCCTTGGAAAGGGTTCAGAAAAGGGCAACTAAATTGATTAGGGGTTTGGAACGGGTCCCATATGAGGAGAGGTTAAAGCGACTGGGACTTTTCAGTTTAGAAAAGAGGAGACTGAGGGGGGATATGATAGAGGTGTATAAAATCATGAGTGGTATGGAGAGGGCCGATAAAGGAAAGTTATTTATTAGTTCCCTAAATAGAAGAACTAGAGGACACCAAATGAAATTAATGGGTAGCAGGTTTAAAACTAATAAAAGAAAGTTCTTCTTCACACAGCGTGTAGTCAGCATGTGGAACTCCTTGCCAGAGGAGGCTGTGAAGGCTAGGACTATAACAGAGTTTAAAGAGAAGCTAGATAATTTCATGGAGGTTAGGTCCATAAAAGGCTATTAGCCAGGGGATAAAATGGTGTCCTTGGCCTCTGTTTGACAGAGGCTGGAGAGGGATGGCAGGAGACAAAGCGCTTGATCATTGTCTTCGGTCCACCCCCTCTGGGGCACCTGGTGCTGGCCACTGTCGGCAGACAGGATACTGGGCTAGATGGACCTTTGGTCTGACCCGGTACGGCCGTTCTTATGTTCTTATGGATTTTGCTTGTACTCCATTGTACTTCCCAGCCATATTGAATCCATTCTCACAGGCTTGGCCAATGCAGCTTGAAAATTTAATTTGAAGCCTTCCAGAATTTCTAATACATGAGAGGCGATTTCTTTTCCACTTTTTTTGTGACATTATCAAACAAAATGTATCATTGTTCAGTTGAAACCTTTGAACTTTCTGCAATTTTAACATATTGAACAACCAAAGTCATCTGTTCTTTATGAGAACACACTTAACATGGCCTGATAAAAGTGGGTCATACTTGCTAAGAAGCTCAAGTATACCAAGAAAGTTTCCATTTGTAGGGTCACTCATACATTGACTGGAACCAAACAAAGCCAGTCCCTGTTTAAAAAGAAAAAGAATGACATTAAATATGCACTCAAGGAGTTTTTTCCAGTTATCAGTTTTTGTGTTTACTTCACTCAGGAGTAAGTTTGCAATTGAACTGTCAGCTAGTTAATTATCACAAAAAAGCCTTTAAAGGTAAATCTAAAACTGGTAGGTTAAGTCATAGGATGTGGAAGGTAGTGTGCAAGCCAGCCGATGTCCTTTTGCATAAGACCATTTGCATAAGTATTAAACTTGTAAATGAAGTTAAGTTCCAATACTTCTCTGTGTATTTGGCTTGTGGAACTGGCCTGAAACAAAATGGTGACTTAGAGATCTATTAATGAGTGTCCAGATAGATTAAAGTGTTCTCCAACAGGTTTTTGTATATTGCCTTTTCGGATATCTGATTTGTATCCATTAATTCTTTCCCGTAGAGACTGTCCAGTTTGGCCAGTATACGTTGCAGTGGGGCATTGTTGGCATTTGATGGCATAGATCACATTGGTAAATGTGCAGTTAAATGAGCCTCTGATTTGTAACTATTTGAACCATCTACTCACTGTCTCTCTCTTTTTATTTTTATCTCCTTTCGCCCTCCTTTTTTTTCCTCTTTTTTTCTCTCCCCCCAGAATGAATTACGACTTTCAAAACCTCTAAACTATGCAGTGACTATAAACAGCATTTCTTAATGTAGAATGACTAATCACAGAAGCTACTCCAGCCTCCAGTCACGCAGATGAAAATTCGGATGTGACTGAAAAATTGGTGAAGGCCCGAGGTCCCACAATGATTTAAATCAGTTTTTTGCAGGTATATAGAGCTTCTTCTGTTGTCTGTGTTATAACTGGCAGGTGTATAATAAATGGAAATTACTTGGTAGAAAAATGTCAAAATTTGAGGCTACTTTGTCTCCTGAGGTCTGGGCCAAATGGTCCTCCTGGCCCTTACTCTGATAAGGCCTGCTTACAGAACTGTGCCATTGCAACCCAGGTCCCTGCCAGCTCTTTAAATAGCCCCTTGCTGGCTTTTTGCTGCAGCTCAGCCAGCTCTTGCTGAAGCTGCGCACCAAGGTGCATCCACTTACTTTCACCTTTGGGTGGTTCTCAGCCTTTTTGCCATTTGCCTACATTTTTTTTAATGGAGCTGCAAACCTATTTGGAAAACGTAGACAATCTGCAGACCTCCAGCGGTCCACATGCCACACGTTGAGAACCACTACATTAGAAATGTGGGTTTTGACTTGAAGCATGAATGCTTGTATCACTTCCAAGAACTATTTTTAAAATTCTTATTATTGTACCATTTTTCTCATTTCTGTACAGATGGGCCGAAGATAGTCAACTCTGAATGAAAACATCTTTTCCTCCAGTTGTTTCTTGGAGATTTGAATTTCATAGGTGCTAACAAAAGCAAGCTCACAAAACAAGGGCTTTAAACAGGGTAAATATAAATCACTTATTATCTGAACAAATTGGGGTTCATTTGCATAGAGAATTTTATGTGATAGTCCTCCTAGTTGTCCAATCATTCAGTCTTGGAGTGCGGGGGGTAACCATAATCTGATGACTTTACGAGCTTTCTTTATATACAATAAAGACTGGACAAAAGAGCACAAATCATTTCCTTTCTCCTTCGTACAGGTCAATTTAAGAAAGGCTATTCTGAACCATTCAGATCTGGTGGGTCAGTACTACATGTTAACGTGTTTTGAGCAGCTGCGCTGTTTGGTATGTGCGGAACATAAGAACGGCCATACTGGGTCAGACCAAAGGTCCAGCTAGCCCAGTAGCCTGTCTGCCGACAGTGGCCAGCACCAGGTGCCCCGGAGGGGGTGGACCGAAGACAATGATCAAGTGATTTGTCTCGTGCCATCCATCTCCAGCCTCTGACAAACAAACAGAGGCCAGGGACACCATTCCTACTCCCTGGCTAATAGCCTTTTATGGACCTAACCATGAATTTATCTAGCTTCTCTTCACAGCCTCCTCTGGCAAGGAGTTCCACAGGTTGACTATGCGCTGTGTGAAGAAGAACTTTCGCATATTAGTTTTAAACCTGCTACCCTTTAATTTCATTTGGCGTCCTCTAGTTCTTCTATTATGGGAACTAATGAATAACTTTTCTTTATTCACCCTCTCTACACCACTCATGATTTTATATACCTCTATCATATCCCCCCTTAGTCTCCTCTTTTCCAAACTGAAAAGTCCCAGTCGCTTTAGCCTCTCCTCATATGGGACCTGTTCCAAACCCCTGATCATTTTAGTTGCCCTTTTCTGAACCCTTTCCAAGGCCAAAATATCTTTTTTGAGGTGAGGAGACCACATCTGTACATAGTACTCAAGATGTGGGCATACCATAGTTTTATACAGGGGCAGTAAGATATTCTGGGTCTTATTTTCTATCCCTTTCTTAATAATTCCTAACATTCTATTTGCCTTTTTGACCGCCGCAGCACACTGTGTGGATATTTTCATAGAACTATCCACGATAACTCTAAGATCTCTTTCCTGATTTGTCAAAGCCAAATTAGCCCCCATCATATTATATGTATAGTTGGGGTTATTTTTTCCAATGTGCATTACTTTACACTTACCCACATTAAACTTCATTTGCCATTTTGTTGCCCAATCACTCAGTTTGGTGAGATCTTTTTGAAGTTTTTCACAGTCTGCTTCTGTCTTGACTATCTTAAACAGTTTAGTATCATCCACAAACTTTACTACCTCACTGCTTGTCCCTTTCTCTAGATCATTTATGAATAAGTTGACTAGGATTGGTCCTAGGACTGACCCTTGGGGGACACCTTAGTTACCCCTCTCCATTCTGAAAATTGACCATTTATTCCTACCCTTTGTTTCCTGTCTTTTAACCAGTTCTCAATCCATGAAAGGACCTTCCCTCCTATCCAATGACAATGTAATTTACACAAGAGCCTTTGGTGAGGGACTTTGTCAAAGGCTTTCTGAAAATCTAAGTATACTATATCTACTGGATCCCCCTTGTCCACATGTTTGTTAACCCCTTCAAAGAACGCTAATAGATTAGTAAGACATGATTTCCCTTTACAGAAGCCATGTTGACTTTTGCCCAACAAATTATGTTCTTCTACGTGCCTAACAATTTTATTCTTAACTATTGTTTCAACTAATTTGCCCGGTACCGACGTTGGAGTTACTGGTCTGTAATTGCCGGGATCACCTCTAGAGCCCTTTTTAAATATTGGTGTCACGTTAGCTATCTTCCAGTCAGTAGGTACGGAAGCCGATTTAAGGGATAGATTACAAACCACAGTTAACAGTTCTGCAATTTCCCATTTGAGTTCTTTTAGAACCCTTGGGTGAATGCCATCCGGTCCTGGTGATTTGTTCACGTTAAGTTTTTCTATTTGTTCCAAATAGAACACAATGTAATCTTCTATTTGTTCCAAATAGAACACAATGTAATCTTCTTTGCAATGTATTTTAAATCTATAAAATGATCTACAGCTGTGAGTAGGCACTTACATTGGGAATCAAAATATGTGCAGAGTTGGAATGCACAAAAGGAGACTAAACACCTTTATTCCAACTCTGCTCTTGCTTATAAAGAGTTAAATCAGTAGGAACTCCACTCAGTACAATACAACTTAAGTGAGAGGAGAATCTGGCCCATAGTTCCACATTCTGCTCCCAGCAATATGTTGCAGGACCATTGAGAATTTTCCACAAATCAGGGTGGTGCTTGTTTTGTTCCATTTGTTTGCTTCTTTCTGATGTAATGTACCTGGGACGAGGAAATAAAAATCAGTCTCTCACCAACACTTTTGTATATTATGCTCTAATAAGACCGAGAGGAAATAAAATCCTACTTCCCTTCCCATTTATATACTAAAACTCTAACAATCCTACTCAATTTAAAAAAAAACACAGATAAACAAAACTGCTTGGAGTAATTGCTGAACAATATAGTTAATACAGTAAAAATTACAAATGTGGACACTGTGTATATTTACACAGACCAGCAAGCACTGTGTAATCAGTACACTTCAAGAAACAGATGGAGCATTCATAAAAAGTATTCTGTGCCATACAGTGGAGTAGTACACATTATATATAATGAGAAGATCTATGAATTCACATTCCTTAATATTCTCAGGAACTACATGCCTGTGTCATGCTTTATTTGATATTGAATTGACCTCAGCTCTTTCAAGTTGCAGGTTATTGTCTTTACCACTGAGTCATCCTCTTGAGTAAATAATCAACAGCATGCCTCAGTTCTCAGCCTCAAGGGGTGCCTGCAAATCACCTTCAAAAGGTGAAATTTCCGGTCATCTGAAGAAGTGGGCTGTGTCCACGAAAGCTCATGATACCATTTACATGTTTTGTTAGTCTATAAAGTGCTACCAGACCATTTGTTGTTTTTTAAGTTCAAAAGGTAAGTTTGGGAACTTAAATTCCTAACTCTACTTGACCCTAGACTTCATAGCAAGTGGTCCTTTATAGCCCATATGAATCTCTTGGGCATAACCATCTGGCCCACCTTGTATTTTGATGAGACGCTCTGCTTACCTTCTCTAGAGTCAGACCTGAGCTGGAGACCTTGTTCTTACCACCAACAGAAGTTGATCCAATAAAAAGATACTACCTCATATAGTCTATATATATCTACATCGAGAACTAATATTTAATAATGAGTTTCTTAGTCTAGCAGAGAGCGGTGTAACATGATCCAAGGCTAAGTTGAAGCTAGACAAATTCAGACTGTCAATTTTTTATAGTGAGGGTAATTAGCCATTGGAACAATTTACTGTGAGTTGTGGTGGATTTTCCATCAATGCCAATGTTCAAATCAAGGGTGGATGTTCTTCTAAAATATATGCTCAAGAATTTTTGGGGAAAAGTTCTGTGGCCTGTGTTGTACAAGAGGTGAGACCAGATGATTACATTGTTCTCTTCTGGCCTTGGAATCTATAAATCTACCTTGTCTTTAGCATGTCTCAGTGACAGAACAAAACATCACATGGTGTGATTATGAGTAATGCAGGATGATAGGATCCAGGCAAGCTAATAGGATACCTTAACAATGCACATCCATGTTGTCTAACATTTTTAATGAAGGTGTTGATTTTTTTTATAAGGAAAGGATTATTCTGGCAGGAAGTGTCAGCTGTCATCACTGAAACACATTGTTAATTTCTACCCTTTCCGAGGAAATGTTTTGTTCAGGGCTGTCCTTACAAATTATGGGGCTGTACGAAATTAAGCCCCCCCCCCCCCGCATCATACAGCTTCTAGCGGGGCTTGGGAGCCGGTACTAGCTGGATACTGCTGGCAGAGAGGAGCAGGTAGGGGAGTGGGATGGGACTGGGAGAAGCCCTGCAACAGACAGGAGAGAGCAGCCCCCAGCAGAGCCAGATAGAAGAACACATGACTGCATAGAGGTGCCGTACACAGCAGCATATTTTGTGTATGCCTAGGGATGGCCCTGGTTTTGCTTGTGATTTCTCTTTTTTTTAGTGACCGCAAGTTTGAATCATGCAGAGAGGATAGCTACTCTGACAACTGGATGAGAGCTGCCAGTTCAGGGCTTTCCTCCTGCAGACTTGAGTAAGTCCATGGAAGGGGTCTGTGCATGTGACTTTGGTTTGGATAGTAAGTTACAGTGGACATGGAGTGAGAGGATAGTATTAAGGACAGAGGCTTTATCCACATGGACAACTTCTATGTGACTTACCACACTGCTGTGAGAGGACCTCGCTGCTGGATCTTGTATGTTTGAAGTCTCCACAGTCTTCACAGGCATTGTCCCTGTCTTTGCATTGGAAACTATTGTTCTTTACTTAATCACATGAAAAAGACCTAGATCTTTACACAAATAATAAATCCTTCCCAGCTCTCTCTGCCTCAACTTCTTCACCACTCTGGAACACTCTTTGGGCTGGGGTCAGAGTCCTTTGGGGTCATTTAGGGTGTGTCTACACTACATCCTTAGCTCAAAATAATCGAGGTAATTTGAGCTCTGCAAATCATGTAGCTTATTTCGAATTAATTTCAAAATAGCTTATTTCGTAATTAATTTTGAAATAAACGGCGATTCCAAAACATCCCTTACTCCTTGTGGAATGAGGTTTACAGGGATGTTGGAATACTGAGCCCGTTATATTCCAAAATAACGGGCTTGCTTCAAAGACACGGAATAGCTGGAAGTATCCCAAAATAGCGCCACAGTGTAGATGTACCACCAGAGTCTTCTGCTCCAGTGCATAGTTTGTATTCTTGAACATCGTGCCTTCTCCTGTCCCGTACCCTCTCCTGTGTGTTTCCCTGAGCCTTACCCCATAGAGTTGTTTTATAACCTCCTGCTTTGGCCACCCATCTCTGTCCTGCTTGGAGCATTTCCACTTTCCAAAGTTGCTCTTCTCCCCACCTTGCAGATCACTAGGCCAAACTCATTTCCCTATTTATGCGCTTTAGTGTAACTATAGTATGGTCAGAGCACAGTCATAAGGTTATCCGTGGTCAGGGGAAGACATGACACAACCTTGTCAGCAGCGGGGAACCCACAGATACAGAGGGGTATTCATGATGATAAAGCAGCTTTCACAGTAACAACTTCCTAATATCAGTCAGAATCCAGAAAGTGTACATAGCTTCCCAAAATCACCCCATGGCCTGTCTTCTTTTCCCTGCCCCCTTCCTATGCCCACCGACACCCAGCGTTCCATTCCTTGGTCCCTCCTAAGCACCTGGCTGTCTTCCTAGTCCTCCCACCTGCACCCCTCTCCAGGCTCCTCTCAGGTTCCCTGCACTGCCTCATCTGCAGTTCCTGAGCTCCTTTCATACAGGCCGTTCTCTTCCTCTAGCTTTTTCATGCCCTCCTTCTGTCTTCCACCATGCTACTGGTTAGCTTTGAACCACCTTTAATTCTCTCTATGTTCAACAAGTCTCCTAGGGTATGTCTACACTACAAAGTTAATTCGAAATAACAGCCGTTATTTCGAATTAACTTTAATAGCGTCTACACATACAAACCGCTATTTTGAAATAAATTCAAAATAGTGGAGCTCTTATTTCGAATTTGGTAAACCTCATTCTATGAGGAATAACACCAAATTCGAAATAACTAATTCGAAATAAGTGCTGTGTAGACACTTATTTCGAATTAGGGGGCCTCCAGCCCTTCCCAGTTTCCCCTGGTGGCCACTCTGGGCCAAACCAAGGAAAATCCTCTCCTCTCCCCCCAGTCCCGGGGCCCTTAAAGGGGTAGACTCTGGCCACTGGGCACATGCAAGAGCCAGGCCTGCCAGCAGCCACAGACTCTCAGCCAGTGGCCACACAATGGCAGCCAGTGGCAGCCAGCTGTCCCCCGCTCAGTCCCCCAGCACCCAGAGGCCAGCCAGGGGCCGTAGACGGTGCGTGCCCTCATGGACTAGTGTGGAGATCATGGACCTCATTGAGGTTTGGGGGGAGGCCCCCAACGTCCATGATCTCCGCACGAGGTGGAGGAACGCGGCCGTCTATGGCCGCATACCGGCCACCATGGCCAGAAAGGGCCACAGGCGCACCCAGGAGCAGGTGCGCCTGAAAGTCAAGGAGCTTCAGCAGGCATACGCCAGGGCCACCAGGGGCGGTGCCGCAGCAGGGGCTGCCACCTGCCCCTACTTCCCCGCCCTCGACCGACTCCTGGGGGGCAGGGTGGGCCGTGCCAGCCCGGGAGGCAGCGAGCTGGGAGCTGAGGGCCTGGCCCCAGGCGCAGCAGAGGGGCTACCACCAGCTGTCCCAGCACCAGAGTTGGCAGGGTCGTCCAGGGAGGCCATACCAGGTAAGTGCCAGCACTGTCCCCTACCCGGGGGGGGGAGGCAGAGAGGGAGACCAGGGACTGCACGCGTTGGCCATGCCTCCCACGGATCACGCAGCCACCTGTGCACGTGCAAGCACGTGCCATGCCACACTTGGGCAGGTGGCTCCAGCTGTGTGACACCCAGGGGCCGTGGCCCAATAGGCACATGCGTGTGTGAAGAGACCTGACCCCGGGGCGGGACCCAGCAGGATGCTCTCCCTTCACACGCCCCCTCTACACAGAGGCAGGGGACATCTCCCCCCGCCCCGGTCACACTATACACAGCACAGGGGCATGGGCGCGGTCTTGGGGCAGTTCCCAGTCCTGGGGAGAGCCAGACATCCTGACCATGCAAGCACATTGGCTCTGATGGTGGAGGGCACGGTCATCCTCATGTCACAGGGGGGGCTGGGCATCATCCACTGTGTCCCCAGGGAGAACTGACCACTTCTCTTCTTTCTCTACAGCTGCACCAGCTGCAGGGTGCACCACCCCGCCCAGGACATGCTCCCGGACCCACGGCCTCAGCAGGACCACCACCACACAGCAGGGGTACCGGGACCAACACCTGGGGGCCCTGCGAGCCCTGTACTGGACCATCCAGGCCTGGATGCAGGATAGCCTTTAGCTCCACCGGGAGCAGCTTGCTCAGGACCGTGCCATGTGCTCAACCCTGCAGGCCCTGCTGCAGAGCATGCTGCCCCGTGCCGGTCCTGCGCCTGCTGCCCCCCCCAGCTACTGTTCCTCCTCCCACTCCTGCCCCCCCACCTCTTCCTCCTCAACCTCCACACCCTCCTCCCCATCCCCTCGGGGACGCCGAGGCCCCCGCACCCACCGTGCTGGGAGACATGTGGCCTGACGAGACCCCCACCCCTGAGTCCTGAGCTTTCCCTCCCCCTTCTTCCCCTTGCTTCCCCCTTCCAGCTCCCTCCTCCCAGTTTTCCCCCTCCCCTCTCCCACCCTCTCTCCTCCCCTCTCCTGCCTGCTTTCTCCAATCTCCCCAGAGTTTCATTCCCCCTCCCCAGTTGTGTTAAAGAAAGAGCATTTCTATTTTTGAAAATACGCGTATTTTATTTGACATCAGGAAGGGGGGGCTAGGGAAGGGTAAGTGGAAGGACGAGAGGGAGGAATGAGGCACAAGCCCCCAGTGGGGCAGACCAGGGAGACTGTTAGCGCTCCTCAGGGTGGAAGCTCTCCCGCAGGGCCCCCTGGATCCTTCCAGCTCCTCGATGGTCCTCCCGGATGGCAGACTATAGAGAGTGCAGCCAGGCTGCTGGCAACGTGTCCACGAGATGCAGCAGAGTCCCCGGGGGCAGGTCTGGTTCCATGTCGCAGAGTGCCGTGGTGTCCCGAGTGAGGGCAAGCAGAGCACTCCAAGACACAAATGCTTTGCTGTCCCTCAACGAGGTAGACCAGCAAGCAGAGAAACCTGAGAACTGTCTGTCCGAGATGGGGGGGTCGGGTCCCTTTAAGCCCAGACCTCGGATAACCTGAGGCAGCAGACCCACACACTAAGTCCGACCCTGATGCCCTGCTGGCAATGGTTCCGGCCAGCCTTACCTTTGATTCAGGGTCCACTCAATGTGGACATGCTATTTCAAATTAGAAAAACGCTATTTCGAATTAGGTTTTGTGTCTAGATGCGCTATTTCAAATTAGTTTATTTCGAATTAACTAATTCGAAATAAGTTAATTCGAAATAGTGCTGTAGTGTAGACATACCCCTAGACTCACCCTATGTGCCTCTCTTCATGCTTGAGTTCTTCATCCTGGGTCCAGGGAACATCGTACCCATGCCCCAGTTCCTACCCACCTGTGGTTCTTTGCCCCCCCCCCCCCCATAGTCCCGACACCTTCCAGACTCTTGCTCTTCTGCATTTCTCCCTTCAGCCTCTCTCCCACCAATACAGGGGCACTCGTTACTTTTTAGAGGAGTTAGGCTGGGACTATAAAAATGAGGTGCTACCTTCAATCTCAGCTGTGGAACAGCTCTCACCGTCCCTAATACTGAGCACCCAATAATTGTTCCCAGATTTAGGATGCAGTGTCACCTACAGCTAGGTACGTGTGCTGCCCATGGTGCTAACAAAGCTGGGTGGGGGTTAAATCACTGTAAAACTTGTGCACAGACTTCTAGAGGAGACAAAGAACAAAGGGTTAATGTTTTCTCCCCATCGGCCAGAGGGTGTATTGCAGCAGGTAGCTTTAAACTGTTTCCATTTCTTATAAATGTTTTGTGTGCAAGGAAGAAGCTCAGCTGTAGCCCATGTAAAAAAATAACCCCAGGAATGTTGAAGGGCTGCCCAGTTGGCACGAAGTGGCACTCCTGAGGGCGGAGATATTCAGGCTGTAGTAAATACATCCTGGAAGGGTGGTGACAGTTTCCCAGAATCTCTATGTCTTATCTTAAGGCCTGATTCATAGTCTATTGAAATCTACCCGAGTCACTCCATTGACATCAAGAGACTCTAGAGCAGGCTCCAAAGTTTCATGATCATTATCAATTATTTATTTAAAAATGAGCTGTTTTGCACAGATTGGGTTAAAAAATATTAGAGAAATTTGAGATTTGTATCAGTTCCACCAAAACGTCACCGCCGTTGAATTGCATGCAGTCCCACAGGAAAGGCTGCATCCTTTATCAAATGCAGGCAGCAGGAAGAGAAATTTGCCAAGGGACCAGATCCTGGAAAGTCCTGAGCACCCTGTGCTGGTGTTTTTCTCTGTGTAGTTTGAGGGGTCTTTGAAATCTGCATGCTCCGGGGCTAGGTCTGAATTTGAATCCTTCCACTTTGCCGTCAGTTCTTTAGAGCATGAAGAAGCTCGGCCAGCCCTGTGTGCTTGCAGAATAGCTGCGTTGTTCGGTCTCTAACTTTTTTGACAAGGCTAGGCCCTTTGCCTGTTGTTCACATCTGCACCACCCTAAAAGCCTCACTCGAACTCCTCAGCTTATTTAGGACAATTAGGGGGAGAGCACAGTTATCCCTACATCAGAGAGAGCAGAAGGGAGTAAGGAGGGAGACAGTGAACCAAAGGTTGCCTCTCCCACGAATATCTGCATGGATTTTGGTTCCAACATCTCCATGAGGGGACACAGCCTCTCCTCGCTTGTTCTTAGAGCTAGCCTGGCTGAGAAAGCAGTGTCATTGGTCCTGTGCTCCTCAAGTCTTTGCGCCTAACACAGGCACCGGGGCCCTGATTCTCCTCTTACACTGGTTTTACAAGACAGTCGCGCTCTTGACTTCCATGTGGTTACCCCTGAAGACTCACACAATGTGTCCAAGACCTTGTGCTAGGTCAGTGCTCCTCCCATACCACAAGCAGTGACTCGTGTGTCATGAACTCACCCTCAATCTATGGCGACCTCAAGATATAACGACCCCCTCCCCATGACTGACATACGTTTCTCCAACAAAAGCACCAGCGTGGACAGTGCTATGTGGACAGGAGACGGTCTCCTGCTGACATAGTTTCTGCCACTCGTTAGGGTTTAATTAGTCTGGCAGGAGAGCAGTCTCCCATCAGCATGGAGTGGCTCCATGGAAGACCGTACAGTGGTGCAACTGCAGAGATACATCTGGGCTGCTGTACAGTGTGTAGTCTAGACACAGCCCAAGTCTGAGGGGCCTTTGCTAGTACACAAACAGCCGGCCCAAATGAAAAAGCATGTGATAGGGTGCTGAGGCATAGCTTAGAAAGGGTTAAACAACTTCATTTATGGTTCTGTGGGTCCAAAAGGTGCATATGCTCAAATCAAGAGATTATTGCATTGCATCATCTTGCCTGCACCCTCTCATTCTGATTTGCAGAGCTGGGCTGGGAATAATGAGTATAATCTAATCATGACCAATGTGGTCATATGTTGCAATTACATTATGGAGTTTACAGCTGGGTTCGGTAAACACTCTCACCAATACATGGACAAAATTACAGCCTTGCAAAATCTACTCACACACTTGTTGCACAGAGAGTGAATCTTTTGTGCAGGTAGAGGTTTATATTGTCAAGGGCAGATCAGTAGCTTTGGTATCTAGGCTGTTAAATTTTCACAAGTTTTGTTAGATCACAGTATGTGAGTGTATGGTGTCAAGAATAAGGCATGATTGGCAGCTTGTGCACATTTGCATACACAGTTTTAAGGTAATTTTGTAATGCAGCTCTGTGCCAAGGAACAAGTAGGTTTACTTCTGCTACTGGGATAATGAGGGTACAGCAGGGCTACTCAACTTTGGAAGCCCCAGGGGCCACAATGATATTCACAACACAGGCCGAGGGCCGCAACTTAAGTGTGGTTGCATATACATGCAAATATAAATGCAAATATATACAAATAGCTTCTTTCATACTGACAGGCATAAATACAAAAATTAAGGGAAGACTACACAACACACAGGCCCCATTTAAGTCAGTTCTGCTGATATTAATAAAATGTATTATTTATTCAATTTCCATCCATATGACAGCACTTTTAATGAGCACTGACAGTCCAGGAATGTAACTACTAAAACGTATATCAGCAGAAGACCGTTATACTGACTACATTTTTGATTTGGCTCCCACATGCAGGTTGCGTGTTGAGCCCCGTGGAGACCCAAACTTCATCGCAGGCTGCAAACAAACAGGCCACAGGCCATGTGTTAAGTAGCCCTGGGGTACAGTAAAGAGATTGGCTTCCAAGGACAGAGCCCTGGACTACATATTACAAAACTGGCATGTGTTCCAGCTCTCCATAAAATGCTGTTTGATTCTGCCCTGACCCCAAACAGCTGGGCTCAGAAGACATGCTTCCATGTGGATCAAACCTGGCCTGCAGCAGGGCCAGTTGCTGATGCAGTGTGACTGGCCTAGTGGGGACAAGGGGCAGACTGTGTGAATTCAATGTTTTAAAATCTGTTGACTAATTTCAGTGCTGGACGGAAGGTAGTTTGGTCTCTGCACAAAGCCAGTCCACATGTTACAAGCCTAGTTCTGCTGAACTATCTGCAGATGTGGCTGCTAAACAAATGCCGCTTTTCTGTCAGTACAGTGAGGGGACTGCTGTCCAGAGTGGCTTTCTCACAGTGAAAGGGGAAAAGCTTTCTGGCGGGATAACTCAAGCAACTGAACACCAGAGAGCTTGCAAACAATTGTTAGAACAAGTGCTGGCTGCTAAAGCAAAACATGAGGCTAATGCCAGCTGGTCTAGCTTATACTAACAGCAATTCATTGTCACTGTATTCCCAGTGAGTTTACATCACAAAAAAAGATGCAATCCAACGGGACTTGGTTGTGGTATAAAATTGTCTAGAGCAATTTTACCAATATTGATTGAAAGCTATGTGCACAAGGCTGACAATCCCGGCAGCTTCTTGTGCAGTGCCCAGCACACCTGGTGCATCCGGACCAGAAATCTGAAAAGGGCGTGGCACCCTGAGGCAGGGCCAGATTTGCTAATGAGCTCAGCTCCCATTTAGGCACCAAAATAACTGGCCAGATTTTCAACAGCTCGCCATATTGGATACAAATTGCGTGTGGGGTTTTGTTTCTTTGTTTTATGCAAAATTTGGCTATGGGAAATGCATTGAAAACTTATCATCATCTGCCCCGTAGTCAGTTCAAAGGCAGGTGAGTTCTTATGAAAATCTGGCCCCTGTTTCAGAGCACTGGAAAATATGGGCCTGAGCTCTTCTGAGAAGTTGAGGCTAAGGCTTTGATCCTTAAAGACCCATTGAAGCAAATGCAA
The DNA here is from genome assembly GCA_032595735.1 of Pelochelys cantorii. Taxonomy (NCBI): domain Eukaryota; kingdom Metazoa; phylum Chordata; order Testudines; family Trionychidae; genus Pelochelys; species Pelochelys cantorii. The sequence continues at coordinate 17,757,536 of CM064340.1, forward strand.
AGACTACTGTGGCCTTCCGTTGGCACTGGCAAGGAATGCTTTTCAAAGGAGTTATAAGGGTTAATTATGTTAGTGCTGGCCTTTGAAGAGGTGAAATGCTGCTTAGTGCTAAAAGCCTGTCCCAAAGCTCTCTGAGGCCAATGGGAGTCTTTTCACTGACTTCAGATTCATTTCTAAATATCCTGTGTCTTGTTCAGCCTCCTTCAGGGCTAGATCCTGACTTGCTCTGTGAAATCTCATCCAGGCCCGTACATAGGAATTTGGGGTGGGGGAGAGCTGTGGGAGGGGCTGGAATTGACCCCATGGCAGATCATGAAGGACTGTGGGGGGTGCGTTCACTCCCTTCGCACCCACCCTGCCTGTCCTCTACCCCAGTGGGATGTGTCAAGTGAGAAAGGCAAAGGAGAAATTCAGCTCCTGCTTCTGACACAGTCCCTGTACCTCCCATAAATAAAATATTGTAGCAAAATAAATAAAAATCCCCTGGATATCCCCTCCCAATAACGACAGATGATTACAATGATGATTCACTTCCACTCGGCTGAAGCTGGCAGGGGTCCCAGGTCTTTTGGACTCGGACATGCAGCATGTGAGGATACAGAAATAATTCCACATTGTTTGGTAGCAGTACACCAAATAAGGGACAAAAGGGAAATCTGACCATTGTCCCTCCAGGGGAATGTGCAAAACTATCTCCTCACTTCATACTAAACCAAAACACACCCCAAAGGGGGTTCTCGGTCTCTCAAAAGAGAACACATTTGCCATCCAGCAAGTGGTTGCTAAGACTAATAAAAGTGCAATATCAGGCCAGTAGGCAGGGAGCCGGAGGGTGCAAATGCACCACCCAGGGCTCCCATGGGCCTATTCCAGCCGGTCTGGGAAAGGGTAAGGAGGGTGCATTGCCTCAGCCTCCTACCCCCATGCTCTGGCTGACTGGAGGAAGTCTGGGACTGATTTCCCCCCCTCTCTCTCAGGTAGGGTTGCTAGGTGTCCAGTATTGTACTGGACAGTCTGGTATTTGCGCGCTCTGTCCGGTATAAAAAAAATCAGAAAATACCGGACATGTGCAATGTCCAGTATTTTCTTATTTTTCAGGCTGCACGCCAGATAGAAGCCTGGCATGGATGGGGGGAGCGGCTGGGAGTCCCAGCTGGGAGGCGGGGCCGAGATTGCCGCCGGGAGCCCTCAGTTGGTTGAGTGTGAGGAGGAGGGGAAGCCTCCTCCTCGCTCGTGCATCGCCGGGAGCCTGCACAGGACAGGCAGCAAGTGCCTGGGTCAGTCCCGCTCCCCGCTGGCCAATTTGCTCACCCCCCCCCTTCCCAGCTGGCCGGTTCTCCCCCACTTCCCCTCCTGATCTTCCCCGGCCAGCCCCCCTGCACCCTCCCCAGCTCTGCTTCCCACCGTCCCATTCCTCTTCCTGATCTCCCCCAGCCAGCGCTGCTGCACCTCTCCCTGCCCCCACCAGCTCTGCTTCCCGCTCCCCCTTCCTCCTGGCCACTCTCACGGCCCCCGATCCCCCCCAGTTGTGTTTCCCGCCCCCCCATACTCCTGGCCAGCCCTGCCCCCTCCCGGCCAGTCCCCCCTCCCCCATCTCCCCCGGCCAGCTCCGTTGCCCCCCCCCCCCCATTAGCTGTTTCCAGGCCCCCCCCCCCTTCCCGGCCAGCACCGCTCCCTTCCGGGCCGGTCCTCCTCCCTTCCCCCCCCATGAAGCGTGTCCGGTTTTTTTTGTTTTAATAGACTACCTGGTAACCCCTAGCATTGATCCAGGTTCTTGGAGGGTTTTTTTTGTTTGTTTGTTTGCTCAACAACTTTGGTGTCCCCCCCCCCTTATTTTTTCCCGGTGTTTTTTTGGGGGAGGGTGGGGGGGTGTTCGGTATTTTTGTTTCAGCCATCTGGCAACCCTACTCCCAGGAGTGAGGCCAGGGGCGGGGCTGATCCGCCGTGGCAGAAGCAGAGCAGCCAACAGCCCCTCCCATGGCTCAAGCTGTGACAACCACAGCCCGGCCAGACAGGGTTGATTGTGCCCCAGCCCCCCTGTTTGGCCGGGGAGGAATACTGGAATATTTTGGAATATTGTTTTTCACTTATGATATTACAGCAAGATCCCAGATGGTAATTTCTGTAAAACCTTTATTACTCTATACATTTTTAGTATAGTATAGTAAAATCATTTTACCAATCACTGTTTCCACTCCTATTTTTCATTAACGTCTCTCATGCACACTCATTGCATGACTATTTTGAACTCCTTCATAGTTAAAAAAAATTGCAGTCCACATTTACAAAAAAGCATCCCCCCACCCAGAAATTCCTGCGAACGGGCCTAAATACCAAGGAATCAGTACTATAAAGAATTCCTCTAATTAATTATGGTTTCAATTCACAAAGATACTTTTGCTAAGAACAATTTTCGATTTGAGATTTAACAGAAAAAAAGAAACAAAAGAAAGCAGTCAATTCTCAAGGAGTGATCACATCCGAAGTGGCTGCCTGCTCTTGCAGATCATAGTCCTTGAAGATTTCAGATAAAAGGCACCTCTCTAAGGCTCTCTACTATCTCCAAGGGCTGAGCAGTCACATAGACAAACAGACAAACTTCTTATGGCCAAAAGCCCTCCTTATTCACAGAAATAAACTTTTCTCCTTTCCTGTGCATCAATCACATTTGGTCCCTGGGCTGGAAAAGGATGAGGAAAACAAAGGAGTCTAGCAGAACACCACATTTCTGGCTTTTGTCAGACCAAAAAAGTGAATTCTAATGTGGGGGCTCCATCATGGAAAATGTCCTAAAGTATGCCCACCATACTTCCTTTTACTACCCCTAAATAATCCCATCCCAGAAAGTCTCCCCTGTCCATAACCTGGTCTAAGCTTTATACTCACACAAATTTTATTAAGAATTTTTTAAAAAGTCCTCTGATGCATATGCTGAGAGTAGTTGTTGGCTTCCCCTCTGCCCTGAAGCCTCTGGCTAAGCTCAAGCCTGGTTGATACCTTGAGAGAAGGAGGATATTCCACCACCATTCAGTCACTGATCACCAGAGCACTGGGCACCTGGGAGTCTAAGAATGAGACTGTGTTCCAGGAGTCTAAGAATGAGGGCTGTATTGTGCCTTGACACTACAACAAGCTGATAAGGCAGTTGATGGTTTTCAATACCATCCATTGATCAAGGGACATCAATATTGCACACAGTACTGGACACTGCCAATATGAGGATAACATGATCCAGACCACTAACTGAGAAGTGACAAGACTGAAGAATCTTTGAACAGATTTAACAATCTAGTCTACTTTTTTCTTCTGTGTTTACATGCTTAACCACTAAGCCTTTCGTCTGTGTTTTCAACTGTGGGCAATAGCAGGTACAACTTTTTCTTTTTCTCTCTTCATTTGCAATTCATGGTTGCAACCTTTATGACAATCACAAACTGATTTAACTGGCATATTTTTAATGTATTTTCAATTAATTGTATAATATTCTCTGATAAAAATTTTAATCAGTTTAATATTGGAGCCACACAGCTATGTTCTAAATCTGATGGTCTTGATAACCCAGCTTTTTTTCCATCTCAAAATTGAGGCCTTAACTAGATTGACTGGAGATGGTGTCATTTAGTGGAGAATGGTTGATGGATGACATGGCACTTAGGCAAAGGACCCTGACTGGTCACTACTGCTCACTGTTGAGCCAGCAATTTCTGGTCTGTCATTCTTCTTCTCTGTGAATGAAAACTTCCTTTGAATGGCATGGGGTTGCCAATGCCACATATTGTAATGAGGCTCGAACTACTTGCCAAAACAGTTTTAAAACATGGCTTTAAGGAGGTTCAAGCTAATATGGTTTAAATGTGATTTAGCTGACAAATTTAGTCCTGTTCACACTGAGCAGTCTTGCTGGAGTTCAGTCAAGTTAGTGTGAATAAGCTCTGTGAATATAGTCAGCGGCACAGTTTAGAAGGGTCATCAGTTCTTCAGGGCAGCAACACCAGGCCAAATTCCCCAGGATTGAATTTGTGCACTGACTTTTACTCTAGGAGGTGGGGTTTGGATTTGGATCCAGATTATTGTTAGGCTGGAGCTGGAGATTTGGATTTGAGGCTGACTCATGACAAGAGTTTAGGTTCAGATTCATGGATATCAAAATTCTGCAAGCAGCTCTCATGAAATTTCCACCCCAGATGGTGGAAAGCTTGTGAGGCTAGCTATTTTTGCAAGAATTTGGCTGTCTCAAACCTGACAATAGGCACCTACTGCTTTTTGGTATTATTATAAACCAAAACTCTCTTGGCTGGTTCAGAACAGGGGAGGTAGACTGTGAATGCCTCAGCTTGAATTCCACAAAGAGGGGGTAAATTTGAGGATCTAGCTTTGGCCCAGCTCTCTCTTTGGGTGCTCTGCAAAATACAGTGAGCCAGGAGTGCCATTATATCACTAAAAGATGATAAAAGCTCTTGTGTCACATTTTGGTCATCAAGCTTTGTTCACATGCCTTGCTGCCCCAGCTATCCTTTGGGGGAAAGTAATGTTTTGCCCTTTGCCATTTTATCTAATTTCCTAGCTTAGATACTATATCTCTCCTCCATCCTTCCCCAATCCCTAACCTCCTACCCCACAAAGTCAGATATGTTTTCTTTCCTCCAAAGGCATCCACATGAAATCACCCATATAGCTTAAAGAAAACTGAGTTTAGTAGAGGAAGTGGGCAAATATATAATATCAAGAGCAAATGCTGCTTTAATGCTGAATAGCAATGCACGGCTTGTCTATACAGAAACAAGTTATCAATTATACCAGTAAAATGATACAGGAATAGTTAAAGTGCTACAGTTATACAGTTACAATGGTCCCTCTAATTTTTCCACCCATATGCAGAATAAATTTAGTCATGTGCACCAAGGCATGTGCAGATGTGCACCACCAGTAGAAACACATGCTGCCGGCTGTGGGTGCTCTGCTAATCAGCTGGGCAGCATTTGAATCTTCTCTGGGTGGCTGCCCAAGTGTTCAGCTTCCAGGAAACACTGCTCCCCACCTAGGGTGTAGCTACACTTAAAACACTGCAGCAGCATAGCTGAGCTGCTGTAGCATTGCACAGATTTCTCCCTACAGAAATTTCTCCCATCAACAAGTGCTGTCTCTACAAGGAGGTCAAGTTGGTTTAGCTGTTGCCCAGGGTTGTGGATTTTTCACACACTTGAGCGACGTTGTTATACTGACCTAATATCCTAGTGAAGACCCGGCCTTAGGGCTTCTCTATACTTGAAATGCCTAGCAGCACAGTAGCAGCACTGTAGCACATAAATGTAGATGTTCCCTATGCTGACAGGCGGAGTTCTCTGGCCGGTGTAGTTAACCCACCTCCCCAAAAGATGGTAGCTAGGTGGATGGAAGTGTTTTTAGCATGGTCTTCAGAGGGACTGAGGTCAGCATAACTATGCTCAGAGGTGTAGGTTTTTCCAGGTTAGTGTAAACAGCTTCCAAAGCACAATAAGCTAAGGTTTGGTTTGTGCTAGAAAATCCACACCCCTGAGCAGGGTAGTGAAACTGACCTAGGTCCTCCTGCGGAGATGGATTAGCTAGGCTGCCAGGAGAACCCTTCCTATCAGCATAGCTCTACACACTGAGGCCTGAGCTACACTACCAGCATAGGCAGGAGCGGCCTGAGGCCGGCTGTGGCAGCTGGCACCCTAGGCGGAAGGCACGATCTGTGCCCCCGCCTGCACGGCCGTCAATGGCCATGACGTCATCATCGGGCACCCGGGCCCACGGCGCCCTAGGCAACTGCCTAGTTTGCCTAGGTCCACGGGCCGCCCCTGAGCATAGGACAACGTGAGCTGCCACACATCGGCATTGCTGTGGAAGTGTCTTCACTTAAAGTTGAATCCTGCTGATCTAAGTACCTCTCTACGCCGATGTAGCGTCACGGTTGATGTAATTAGGCAACATAGCCCCAGTGTTGGTTAGGTTGACTGTTGGGGGCTTTCAGGAGCCATCCCACAATGCCCCACACTGAAACGACAATTGAGACAAGCGTTCCTGGTGAGGATGCCCACTGCCAACACAAGGAGCCAAGCGTATACACTCACAAGTGGTTTAATCACTGTGGTGGCCATCTGTGACATTAATTAGCTGGAACTAATTCTGGAGTGTAGACATGGCCTGAAGCACTCCAGTGTGCCCCTATAGTGTTTTAAGTGTAGACATGTCCATGCTGGTATAAATATAGCCTTTGACCCAGCACTCCTGTGGATGTGTCCTCTGCGCTAGGTGGAGCCTATTTCTCCAAGCTTCTCCCCAATGCCAGCTTTCCCCCTTGGGAGTCCTGGGACTACTAGGCTATGTCTACACTACAAAGATAAATCAGAAAAATAAATGCCATTTGTGGTATGCAAATTGCATATCTTTTTCTGATTTACTTCCGAAAGTGGCTTCACCGAAATTTGGCCCATTTACATGGGGCCAAATTTCAGGAAAAAACCCTCTTTTGGAACATCCCTTCTTTCTTGTAAAATGAGGTTTACAGGGATGCCAGCAAAATGAGTCCACTTTTCTGACATTTTTTTCAGAAAAATGGATGTGTTCCTTGGTTGCGGCAGAGCTTTTCTGGGATACTGGAGGTGTCCCGGAAAAGCTCTGCCGTCTAGACCTGCTCCTAGTCTCAGCCCTGTGCTTTAGGCTGTAGGGCTTTGTCTACACTGCAGAGTCTTTGCGCAAGAAGCCTTTTGCAGAAGAGTTCTTGTGCAAAAACTTCTTGCACAAAAGCACACCTCAAAAGCACATCACAAAACTGATGTGCTTTTGCTCAACAGAGCGTCCACACTGCATGGACACTCTTGCTCAAGAAATTCTGCTTGCCATTCACAGAATGGCCATCAGAGCACCTGTACTTTTTGTGATAGGCTCTTTTTGCCCAAGAAACCCCTCTTGAGCGTCCACACGCACCTTTTTGTGCAAGAACTCTTGTGCAAAAAGGAGTTATGCCTCGTAGAAGGAGGTATACCTACATCACAAAAAGCTCTCTGTTCTGTTGATTGACTGTCAACTTACTTGCACAAAAACATGCTTGAGGTGTGGACGCTCCGCGGGTTTTTGCGCAGAAACCTTGTAGTGTAGACGTAGCGCAGGGGTACATCTACACCCGTGGTGACCAACTTGTTGATCGCGATCGACTGGTCAATTGTGAGGCCTCGACCAGTCGATCGTGAGGCGTTCTGGGCCCCCCATTTCTCCCCACCCCCAAGAAGCCCCACTACTTACCTCCAGCGACAATGGAGGTAGTGGGGGCTTCCTGCTGGGTGGATGGAAGTCCTGAGCTGTGCGTCACTTCCGGGGGTTCAGGAAATGCTCTGGCTGCTTCCTTGCCCCAGGTCTGTGGCATGCTGGGAGCTTATCAGGGGAGTCCCCAGAGGTGCACGCTGGGACTTCCCTTCTCTGCGGGAGTGGGGGGACTGGGCCCCAGAGGGGGCATGTGCGCGGGCTTCCCTGCTCCGCAGGAGGGGGGAGTCGGGCCCGGAGGGGGCGTGCGACGGGGGCTTCCCTGCTTCATGGGAGGTGCGTGCCGGCCCTGCAGGAGGCGTGTGACAGGACTTCCCTCCTCTGCAGGGCGCGGGATTCCTGGGAGGAGGCGGATGCAGGGGACTCTCTGCCCCCACTGGCATCCTGTCCCCTGCCACAGAACTCTGTCCCCACTGGCACCCTGTCCCCTGCCACAGAACCCTCTCCCCTGCCCTCCTGGCACCCTGTTCCCTCTCCCCTGCACCCAGCCATAGAACCCTGTCCCCACTGGCACCCTGTCCCCTGCCCCAGCACCCACTAGCACCCTTCCCCAGTACCATGTCCCCTGCTCCCGCCAGCACAGTTGGGGTCACATTAGTGAGGCTTGGGTGGGGTTTGGAGGAGTTATTTTTTTGCATCTCACTTGTGTGGCCCCAATTGACTTTTCTGTGGGTCAGTGACCCCTGACTCAAAACAGATTCCCCTCCCTTCTCATAAATAAAGACAGTGTAGAAACTTTTTGTGTTTGACATAGTATTTTATTTAAAAATGAAGCCTGGCCAACAAACCCCCAATTGGGGTCAAGCCCCCATCTGGCCACAGCATCATAATACTCCTGCACCCCCTTTCCCCCCAGACCCTAGATCTGAGCCTATCATACACTGGAACCCCTTGCCCTGAGCCCCTCACATACCTCAACCCAAATTCCTGCACCCTCACATCCACAAGCCTGTGGCTTGCTTAGTACCCCAACCTTCCATCTGACCCCAACACTGCCTGGCCTGGAGCCCCCTCCCCGAGCCAGCATCCCCTTCTCCACCTCTTCCTGCATCCAGATTTCCTCCCAGAGCTTGCACCTCTCACCCCTTCCCACCCCCAAATCCCTCATTCCCACCCCAGAACCTACACATCCTGTCTCAACCCAGTGGGGGTACAGCTAGACTGCAGGGCTGCGTCTAGACTGGCATGATTTTCTGCAAATGCTTTTAACGGAAAAGTTTTTCCGTTAAAAGCATTTGCAGAAAAGAGCGTCTAAATTGGCACGGATGCTTTTGCGCAAAAGTGCTTTTGCGCAAAAGCATCCGTGGCCAATCTAGAAGCGGTTTTGCGCAAAAAAGCCCTGATCGCCATTTTCGCCATTGTGGCTTTTTTGCGCAAAACGGTTCTCAGTTGTCTACACTGGCCCTCTCGCGCAAAAGCATTTGCGCAAGAGGGCTTTTTCCCGAGCAGGAAAGCCATTGTATTTGCGCAAGAACACCGACGATCATACATTAGATCGTCAGTGTTCTTGCGCAAATTCAAGCGGCCAGTGTAGACAGCTGGCAAGTTTTTGCCAGTCTAGATGCAGCCCAGGAGTTTTTCAGGATTCCAGAGATATCCCAGAAAAACTCTTCTGCATCCAGGGATGAGTTTGTTCTTCTGCTTTTTTTAGTGGAAGAGCAAACATGCTCTTTTGGTAACCTATGTATTCCTCTTTCGACAGGAATAAGGGGGCTTCCAAAAGAAGGGGGTTTTCTGACATTTGGTCTGGTCTAGACAGGCCAAATGTTGGAAAAACCTCTTCCTACAGAAGAATTGGGGGGAAAAAAGCAACAGTATAAGAGTTGGGGATAGCAAGTGTTGGAGAGGAGGAGAATAGAGGGGGTTGGGTGGGGCTTCAAGGAAGGGGTGGAGTCTTGGGGGAAGGATGGGGCTTGTTCTGACATTTAAAAAGTGATCTTGGGTGTAAAAAGGTTGGAGACCACTGATCTACACTATGGGACACAGTTGAATTAAGCTATGCAACTTCAGCTATGTTAATTGCATAGCTAAAGTCAAAGTAGCTTAAACAGCTTCACTCTTTCTGTGTAGTGTAGAGGTACCCTGGGCCTGCTGGCTGACGGGGTCAATTCCTTTCTCTTTGCATGTTTCTAAAAATTCCAGCGCTCACAACCTGCCGGTTGATTGCTGGGTGAAAGGCGGGGCGAGCCCCAGCTGGCCCATGTTGCCAGCGAATGCTCTCGCTCTCTCTTTCTTGGCCGGGCTCCTACCCCCCAGCTGACCCGAGTTTCGGTTTCTTGCGAAAGGAGCGTTGCGAATGAAATTGAGACTATTCCGGGAATTGGCAGTAGCCGCCATGGGCCAGCAGGAGGCGGCAAAGCGCAGCCCCGGAGGAGGGACACGCGAGCCAACAGGCAAACAAACAGCTGCGAGGGAGGAAGGACGGAGAGGGGGCTTTCTGCGGCGGCTGGGCTAGGACCGGGACAGGGAGAGCGGGCGAGGGGAAAGTAGCTGGCCCCAGGCCAGGCGGCTGGCGGGGACCCCCGCGGGATGCAGAGAGCCCGCTCTGGGCTGGAAGGGGAGCGCAGAGTGCCGTGCCCTTGCGGGGGGGGGGCAGCCTGTGTAGCCCCCATTTTCCTCCCAGCTCCGGGGCGCTCGTGCGTCTGCCTGCGGCTTTGCGGGATTCGATATGATGGCATCGTGCGGGGCTCCCGCGCTGCCCTCCCCAGGCACAGCCCCCGCCCGGGCTGCCGTGGTGCGGCTGGAGCCCGCCGCTTTGTAGCAGAGCCCGGGGCTGGGGAATCCCTGGCGCTGGACGGGAGCGAGCCGTGAGTCAGGGCTGGGCAGGAATCCAGGGCGGCGCTGGAAGTTCCAGTGCCGGAGATGGGGAAATCCATCCGTGGGGGGCGGGGGAAGCTCTGCTTGAATGCACCTGAATTTCCGCGTTCCCCCGCCTTTCCCGGGGCTGTTCAGTCTCCTTGCTGCCGAATGGGGGGAGCGGGGGTTGTTTTCTAGCCAGGCTTACAGTTAAAAGGGCTTAGCTGCACCACAGCCCCACCTGCGTCCCTCCACCGGCGCTGACAAAGGCCCAGGGAGCAGCAGGCTCTTGTGTGTGGCTGTCACCACACCCTGCTGTGCAAATATTGCTGCTAGATTTGCACAAGCAGCCACAGAAAGGGGCTGGTGCAGCAGGGACACTGAGCGGGCCTTATGAACAAGTTGCTGCTAATTGTTTCCATCCATGTGTGGAATAATTTTTTTTCTGTGCACTGAGGCATGTGCAAATGTGCCCCACCAGCAGAAACAAAGCCCCTAGCTGTAGGCACTCTGCTAATCAGCTGGGTGGCATTGGAATCTCTCCTGAGCAGTGGCATAAGCACTCAGTGTACAGGGAATTAGCCCTTCTGATCAATTCTCCCTCTATGGTGCTAATGCATCTGTAGTGCCTTCCTGGAGCAAGTAGATGTTCTCATGGTAGCAAATCAGCAATACCAACAATAAAAGGATCACAACAAAAGTAACTAGCCAGGTAGCTAGACAGCAGGGCCTGAAGCCCAGTAAAGGGTTTGCTGAGTCACAATCCACATGCTCTCAGTTTTGTGCACTAACCACTAGATACTCCCTTGGGCTAGCAGGCTGTGAGAAATGAGTCAGAGTGAAATGCAGGCTCCACCCAAAACTGAAATCTGTGAAAATAAGATACGGAGTGAGGGAATTCGTAGACAGAATTTGGGTGATTTTATTTACGTGGTTATAAAAAGTTATTTACAGCACGGAACAATATTTTTAATAAACATGTATCACTTTAAATGACACTTTGCTTTACAAACATAAATGAGAGGGTCCTTGCACCAAGGAGCTACAAGCTTACATAGCAAATATCTGAGTACCCTGGGTGCATGCGCAAAGATGAGGTGTACAGCCACATTGTCAATGTGTGCGTGTGTTAATTAAAAAAATTAGAGAATTAAAAAATGAATCCCATGTGAGTTACCTGCTTGCTGTTCTCCAGTCCTATGCACCAGTCCTCAGATTGTCCACTCATTGTCATGTTTTGTCTCTTGAGTGGTCCCCAGGTTGGACCTGGTCACAGAGACATCCAGTCAGATTGAGACTAGTTGTATTAACCTGTGACCTTAAAATGACATCCCACTTAGGGATGTTAAATGTGTTTATTTTGGTAAACATGTACCCACTGAAAGTTTCAGCGGGTACATGCTTACACATAGGAGGGAGGGGAGGCAACTCCGTGGGAGCTGACTCTGGCTCCTGCCTGCACTTCCCCTCCCTCCCTCCCTCCCCCCCCCCCCCCACTGCTGCTTCTGATACAGAGGCAGCAGCGCAGGGGCAGAGGCCATGTGCAACCAGGGGTGGCCCATAAGTATAGGCCAACTCGGCCATCGCCTAGGGCGCTGCCTTCAATGGGGCACCTGGGGCGCCCGATGATGACATCACACAATTGACAGTGCCATTGATGGCCGTGCAGGTGGGGGTGCCCATTGCGCGTTCTGCCTGGGGCGCCAGCTGCCGCAGCCTACCTCAGGCCACCCCTGTGTGCAACCATTTACACGTTCACATCTCTAATCCCTCTACCAATGTTCCCTCTAATTTTTCCATCTCTGTACAGAATACATTTTGTTATGTGCAGAGGCATGTGTGGATGTGCACCACCAGTAGAAACACATGCTGCTGGCTGCGGGTGCTCTGCTGATCAGCTGGGCTGCATCTAAATCTCTCCTGAGAAGCTGCCCAAGTCTCTGCTTCTCAGGGTACGTCTAGACTGCGGGGGTTTTCTAGGATACCCTGGAAAAACTCTGCCATGTCCAGGGAATGCGTTTGCTTTTCCGATTTTTTTTTTTTTTTTTTTTTGCAGAAGAGCAAACGCACTCTTTCGGAAGCCCTGTCTTCCTTGTTCTATGAGAAAGAAGGGATCTTCCAAAAGAGGGGGATTTTCAGAGATTTGGCCCAGTGTAGACAGGCCAAATTTCGGAAAAGCCTCTTCCAAAAAAAAATTAGAAAAAGGTACACAAAATGCGAGAGCAATTTGCGTACCTTTTTCCGAAAAAAGGTGTAGTGTAGACCTAGCCTCACTCATAGCCTAGTGCAGAATCATTCATGTAACCACCATATCCACAGGAGATGTCTGAGAGGCATAATTTCTATTAATCAACTGTTCCACAGTATCTGTGACCAGCATTATTGAACTTGTTGCTGCTAAATAATAGCTGGCCTTTATATGCCTTGTTATGATGCTTGTCTCCATTGCAGCTGAACTGTATCTGAGGTTATTTCTGAGCCTCCTGCTTCTGAACTAACCCTGCGTTGGCAGGGAGACGACCTAATACATCTTTCCCATCTCTGATGTCTATGATTTAATGATGTTCTGCCGCTATTCTGCCTTGGGCTCTGGATTTACTAAATCTCATTAGCTAGGCATCTTAACGCTGAGTTAGTGCTCAGCTAGAAGACGTTGTGGGAAAAACCCAGGTGTTTAAGAGGAGTTGGAGTCTCATTAGTGAATACTGCTCTGTCTGAACACTAGTCTCCCTGAGGTATTCTTGAACCAATGTCCCATCTGACTTCCCAAGCTCCCAGTGAAAATGTTGGAGTAGATTTAAAACAGACTTTAACCTTTATATGCCTTGTTATGATTGCGAAGGATGGGGACTTTTGACTCAGGTCAGAGTATTGTTGGTGCTAGTGCCTTGGCTGGATTCCACTTACACTGTTGTGTCAGTAGCCCAATGCATTCTTTTTCAGTACCTGCGGTAGAGTATCTAGCACTATGAGGCTATGTCTTTACTGCCGGTTCTTCCGGCAGAAAATATGCTAATAAGGGACTGGATCAGAACCAGCTAAATGGACTCTGCAGTGTTGTCTGTCTAAATAGCTAGTAAGGGGTGACCATGTGTAACAATATGGTTTTTCTGTAGCCATATTGGAAAGCCTGAATTAAAGCCATCTTCTGCAGCCAGACTGAAGAGCAGCAGCCATTAGTTGTAAAGCCTGGAGTCACATGCTCACATTCCATCTAAATTGCATTAAAATAGTGTCACGCTAGGCTATGAGAGGGGATCCTGTCCTAATGGCACCCACTGTACCAGATAAAGAAGCAGATATCAAGCTGGGTAAAGAAAACTTAATGAACAGATTTTTGTCTGGCAAGAAACTGTTTACCAATAAAAAAACCAAAAACTTAAAAAACAACAAATAGTCTAGTAGCACTTTATAGACTAACAAAACATGTAGCTGGTATCATGAGCTTTCGTAGGCAAAACCCACTTCTTCAGATGACCGGACTATAATGAGTCCAGATCCAAGGATAAATAAGGAAGGGGGAGAGGGAGAAAAAGGAGAGGGAAGGAAGAAGATAGTTGAGGCTGTGGAATCTGCATTCTATGATTATTGTCCTCACTTTCCTATTGTTTGTGTGATCTCTGTCTGCTTTGTAACTGTTTCTGTCTGTTGTATAATTAATTTTGCTAGGTGTAAATCAACTAAAGTGGTGGGGTATAATTGGTTAGGTAATTCTGTTACAGTATGTTATGATTGGTTAATAAAATTAAACTGGGGTCCAAGAAGGAGACAAGTAATAGAAACAAAAGAAAAGAAGGAAAAGGGGAAAAGCAAGAAGAGGAAAAGGGAAAGAAAGAAAGAAGATCTAGAAGAACTCACCTCCAAGACGCAGCCTAAGACCAGAGCTGCCAGAACTCCTCTGCATGACCGTGATGTGCAGCAGCTAAGATCCAGAGAGACTGACCTTGCCTGGACAACAGGGGAAGTCTGCCAGCCTTTATCAGGATTGGTGAGCATGACACTGTGTGCTTAACAAGTGTATACTGCTTGCATGGGAATTGTCACTAAATAGAGAATAAGAATATTACTGTGTAAGGCTCTTTCAGTGGCAAAAGATCCTGCAAACCTATAGGAAGTTTTGCCCTGAGCCCTAGGAATTGGGTAAGGGTGGGTGTGTAAGTTAACAGGGTTGTACCTTGAGCCCTAGGAACTGGGTACAGGCGTGTGTCCTAAAGTGTAGAAGGGATAGAGACATTTTTGCGGGTAACACATGCATTTGCCAGCAAGCTCCCCTGTGTGATTTTTTTTCTTACGCTGGGGCAGGAAAAAACGCTCGCTGCCTGGCCCGTCCCCTGACAGAGAACCAGCCCTATGCAGTTTCTCACAACAGTTTCCAGTGAGGTTCTCAACCGTCCCCTGACTTTTGTACACAGGGAGGGTAGGGAGACCTGGGCTCGCCCTCTCTCCAGGTCTCAGCCCAGGACCCTAAGAACAGGAACACCAACTACCTGTCTGGCCGGCGGGACTAAGCTGCAACTCACCGGCCCACGGACTCCTGGGCTGCTTCCTCCCCTCCTGCGGTGCTCTCAAGAGCCACTCACCACTTGCGGCTCTGCTTTGCCTCCGTTGGCGATGTCTCGTCCGCTGGCAGGCTCTTTCGGTGCCCTCCCGCTGGGCGTGCTCACCCTTCCCAGCTTGCGGCCTCTCTCTTGACGGGCCTCTCCCCTTTTCAAAGCCGGCGCCCTCACTAAGGGACACCGGCGCATGCGCTGTACTGCCGGCCGGCTTGGAGGCGCCGGGTGTCACCGCGCAGGCACGAGCTGTGGCCGCTAAGCATTCCTGGCATGGCTGCTCGCGTGCCCCGGCACCGACACAGAGCGCCGCGGTAGTGCGGGGGGCGGGACTCTCTGCACAAGCCCCCGCCACCCCGTCACATGTAGTTCTTAGTTAGTTTGCAGACTCTCAGGACAGTGTTGCGGAGGAGGTCAGCCCAAGAAGCAGGGCTATGCTTACATGTCCTGACTTTGTGTGTGTCACCTCCTTATTTCCTTGATGCATATGGCTTGGCAGTATTTAAGCTGAGAACCAAACTACCTGCATCTGCTTCTCTGTTGTGTTATATAATTCTGAGTTGTTTGGGGGATTATGTAACTTAGTACTACAGCAACAGGTTCTGTTTCCAGCCTAGGGGTTACAAAACAAAGCTTACTGGTGGCTTCCAAAGGAACAGGGAATGGGAGAGCTTGGTGGCACCACCTCCATCTATCATAAGGCATAAAACTAATGAATAGAATGACAGTAACAAAATACATGCTGTTCTGACAGCCAACAGATTATACTGTTACAGTGCAATATCCCACCTTTTCTAGTGGGACATTCTGGGTATGTCTAGACTACATGCCTCTGGCGACAGAGGCATGTAGATTAGGCTACCCGGCATAGGAAAATGAAGCGGCGATTTAAATAATCGCCGCTTCATTTAAATTAAAATGGCTGCCGCGCTGAGCCGATCAGCTGTTTGTCGGATCAGCACGCTAGTCTGGATGCTCCGCGGTCGACGTCAAAGGCATTTGTCGACCGCCCCAGCAAACCTCATCCCACAAGGCATACCGGGGCAGTCGACAAATGCCTTTGATGTCGACTGCGGAACATCCAGACTAGCGCACAGAGCCGACAAACAGCTGATAGGCTCAGCGGCAGCCATTTTAATTTAAATGAAGCGGTGATTATTTAAATCGCCGCTTCATTTTCCTATGCCGGGTAGCCTAATCTACATGCCTCTGTTGCCAGAGTCATGTAGTCTGGACATACCCACTAACACCAGTTGGTCCCATTACATGCTCCAACATCTGTATTTTGATAACCAGGGTATCCTGATAACCTTGTGGTAGAGAAAATATAATTGCCCTTAGCAGTAGAAAAATTATGTCAAGATAGTTTTTCTTTGGAAAATCCTGTTAAAATGAATAATTTGGCAAAATTGTATCTGGTTTGACACAAATTCCCATGAAAACAGAATTTCCCAAAACTAAAAATGAAGAGCAGCTGTTACTTCGTACAGATGGAAATAGTTCATCTTATTCCATCCACATCAAAGCGTGTGGTTTGTCTTGTTATATGAGACAGTTTGACACACAAAAAAAATCTTGAAAAATCTGCCATTAATTTCCCCTGTGATTTTGGGCAAGTCACTTTCCCTCCTTGTGTAATGGGTTCTCCATCTGTAACATGAAAATGCTAATGCTGGCCAGCCTCTCAGGAATATTGTGAAGCTTACTCAGTTGTCTGGAAGGTCTTTGAGAGTCTTGTTTCAAAGGGTGTTTTAGAAATACCAAGTTTGTTTTGGGACAGCCATGTACTCCGCAAATGAAGATTCCAAGATTCAAAGAAGAGGAACTACAGCTAATTATTAGCAGGGCCCAGTGTGCAATGGCACAAATTGCTGCATAACTTTGGATATTTCAGGATTACCCAATTGTGTTCCAGAATCTAAGCCTTAAATTTAAACCCCTTGCCCTTATGATTGCAAAGATAAACTTTGAAATGTGACCTGAGGCTATGCTACAGCAGCAAAATTACACCCTGTGTTGCTGTCACGCTTCAGTGAAGATGCTGATGGAGGTGTTTTCCATTGGCATAGGTAATCCATCTCTCCAAAAGATAGTAGCTAGGTTGATGGAGCTGACTAGACTCCGGGTGCAACTGCTCCCTCCCCGCCCCCACCCCCGCTCCTGGCTGTGAGCGGGAAGACAAGAAGCCATAAGAGACAGCTGGACTCCTGGTGGGGAGCTGTGTAGAGCTGAGGGTTTGTCTCCACTATGGGATGGATCTATGCTGCAGTGATCAATCCATCAGCAGTCAATTTAGCAAGTCCAGTAAAGACCCACTACATTGATCTCCGATCATGCTCCTGTTGACTCTGGTATTCCAACAGAATTAAATGAGCAAGGGGAATCAATAGAAGAGTTTTTTCTGTCGACTCCCTGAAGTGTGGACCCGTGGTAAGAAGATTTAAGATACGTCGGTGTGAGTTACGCTACTCACGTAATTGAGCTCACAACCCTGGGTTTAGCAAGCCAATGCTCAAACCACTGAGCTATCCCCAACTGGCTCACTAGTAATGCCTGATAACTGACACTGTACAGTAAAAGCATGTGGTGACAGATGTGGCATTTTCCTGCAATATCCTTGAAAGACCATGTCAGATTAAGTTAATGTATGCTTGTGGGCCAGGCTCTCTCTTAGGGTATGTCTACACAGCAGTGTTAGTTTGGAATAACTGAAGTTATTCCGAAATAACATAGTGTGTGTTTGAACTACAAGCCTTTATTTCGAAATAATGTTGTGCTGGAGGACTTCTTACTCTGACTCATGACATCCCTGCTTTCACAAGGAGTAAGGGAAGTTGAAGGAAGAGTATTCTTCCTTTGACTTCCTGCTGTGTAGACAGCACCACGAGTCGAGTTAAGCTATTTCGACTTCAGCAATGCAATTGACGTAGCTGAAGCTGAGTACCTTAATTCAGCGTTAGCCGTGCTGTGTAGACGTACCCTGAGTGGGGAGATGTGATTGATCTTGCAACCCCAGGCAGTGTCTTTGGGATTTATGGTTTATGTATGATTGTTTGTGTTCTACTCCATGGGGCTGCAGGGGAAGTGCTACCACAGCTCCTCCAGGGACTAAAAAGAGTTGAGGGTGATAACGGGAAATCAGCCATGTTGTAACCCTTGTAGAGAGGGGTGGGTGGGTGGCATATACTAGTTCAAACAAGGTGCCACAGCGGCCAACACATAAAGAAAACACATTTGGATAAAAATCCTGAGTTTAAATTAAGGCAGGGCCTCCTTTTTGATCCAACAAACTGACAAGAGGGACCCCAATCCTTGCAGAAGTGTTGGAGAGAGTTGAGCTACTAGAGCCCCATCAGATGAATAGGTGAGTTCCGGTAAGCTTTTAGCATGGTTTAGGAACTTTTATTGTTTTTACGTGTTTTCTCTGTAATGCTTTTACCTCACAAATAAATGTGCTTGCTGAGAAGGAGCTGTGCGGTAACTGGTAACTGCAGGCAACACATTGCTCAGAGCCCTTAGAGTGAAAGCAAAGTGCAGGCACTGGCCTATTCAGGCAGTTTGGCTTGCTTAGGATATTGCGCTGTAGATCAGGGATCTGTGCTGCCTGAAAACCCTGGTCAGGAGGGAGTGAGACACAAGCCTCCATCCAGAAGCAGCGAGAGCTTAGAACTGGAAGCCCAGAGTTTGTTCCCCTAAGGGACCCACGCAAGGGAACCCAGATACAGTTGGCCTGAAGTTGTGACGCTTCTCTTTAATTTAAAGGATATCTTAATTCTTCTGAGACTTACCAGAGGTCATCAGAAAGCATTGCTATGAGTTTTTCCTATGGACAAAGAGTTATTTTGTATAATATAGCAGTGATCATTTACACAGGGTGCAGCCTGTAGAATCTAGATTATAGTGACAAGAGGGCCTGGGAAGAAAATTGGCCAGCATTCTGCTCTCTGTTAAATGCACATCATTCTGATAACTCTTACAGTGCTGTATGAAGTTTTGCTTCTCAAAGATAAATGACGCCTTGTTTATTTATGTGACTAATGCTGGTGGATTTCAATTAGTATCTATGAATGCATAATACTAATATCACCACCACTCTCTTCAGGTATTTCATTCTGCATTCCTTTATTGTTGCTTACTCCTGGTTTTTGTTAAGTTTTGTAAGAGTGGGACGCTTTTGTTCAAGGCTCTTTCTTT
Organism: Pelochelys cantorii; assembly: GCA_032595735.1. NCBI lineage: Eukaryota > Metazoa > Chordata > Testudines > Trionychidae > Pelochelys > Pelochelys cantorii. The sequence goes on from CM064340.1 coordinate 17,776,357, forward strand.
ACATGCCAGCTATCAATGAAACATGCACACTGAACTGGTTGATGCCAAGTGTTGCCTTTTCCTGTAAGTATTTTTATATGCATACCATGTTTTATGAGATGATTGGGTATTTGCATTTCTCTGATGTTAGTGCACACCTGTTTTCCAGTCAGTTGCCCACAGTTTTCAGCAGATATGTGCAGCCCACTATAAGTAAACATGTGGGAACAGGTTCACGCCAAATAAACAAAGCTAGTTCAAATATTAATGAGAACAGTGTTCTGTGTACAGACTGGGTTTGAAACCCTGATCTTGATAAAGGTGTCTGTCTCTGCAACATCAATCCCTGTGCAGATGGTAGTTTCACCATTCTAGGAGTGCAGGATAGGATTGCACTCGATGGAATGTTCTCGTCTTCAGTACACCTGAGAATGAGGGTCGCTCGCCTCATTTCATCTCTTCTGTTGGCCAAGCTTATTGCACACACCTGGGGTTCTTAGCATCCCTCCATTCAACCCCATCAGGCCTTGGTGTGCCACCATCCCAAACCTATTTCAGGGACTCCCTACAACTTCCCCAGCCTCCCTTTGCCAGGGACTTGGGGTGCCCTCCCATTCCAAGGTTCCCCATTGTCCCCTTTGTGGCAGGGGCTCTGTGTGTTCCTACCATTCTCTGCCATTTGTATCCTTTCTTCCCCATGTCAGGTTTTCTCCCTTCTTTCCCCCAAGCCAGAAGTTCTCTTTGTCCTCTGTACTCCTCTTCCCCACGGCAGAGGCTCAGTGTGCACCCCTGTTCTGCTCTCTCCCCTATGACTCCATTCTTTCCTTTCTGCCCATATCCAGGTCTCCTAATTTATCCCCCTGCCAGGGTTTCTCTGTGGCCCTGATGCTACCTCTCCAAGGGCTGAGAACGTGGCCCACGTTTGAGCATCTCTTTGCCTAAATGTGCTTACACTGCATGACGTGTGTAAGAAAAGATCTTTGCACTTCAGAGTAAGTACAATCAGGGGATTAGAACAGTGCAGAAGATGCCAGCAGATCTGAATTCTGCTCCTCATTCCGCTCTAAGATCCCGGTGGAACGTTCAGCTTTAATAACTCCAAATTTGTGGATGGGAACAACAGGTATATTACAAATGTTACCTTCCTTTCTTTAACCCATTGTGAGATTGAGATTCAATACTTGCTTTTTGGAGCACTATGGTACAATTGTTTAGATCAGGATTGTAATCTTTCCTTGACACTGATTTGCTGCGTGATTTTGGGTAAGTGGCTTAATCTTGGTTCACCTCTGAGCTTCAATTTTGCCAGCTGTGAAATGGGACAATAATCATTAAATAATCTTTCTAAAGTACTAAGGCCAGTCCTTGGGATAAGAACATCGTTTCTGCCCAGTCTTTGATTCAGTAGTTCACCTGGCTTCTGTGGGAGGGGAAAGGAGACACAATTCCTCCTTGCTGAAATTTGTGTAGTCCTCAACTTTGAACATTTCTGGTATGATCCCTGATGAAACTGTCATGATTTCATAAGCACCTTGCATTTTGTCATAACAGCCCTCAGTATTTTCAGTCTCTTGAAATTTCACTAAGTGTGCATTTCAGAGGACACAAAACCATGCCAAAAAATCTTGGGAAAAGTCTTATTGCAGGTGTCTTTTCACCAGTATTACCATTCCTCAGTGAGATCCAAAGCAAAGAGCCAGTATAATTAACAAGGTGTTTTTCCAGCAGCATCCTATTGTGTCCATTCTGACATCCTTTCTGAGGTAATCCTTGGACATACTATAATGAGTTCAATCATAGGGGTCCCTTTGGGACTATCACCCGAGTGCTGGTCACGCCAGCGAGCTCTCCTACTTGCCCTCTGGGGTGCCTCACCACCTTGTCCTGCTGGGCCAGATGCTCTGGTCTCTCACAACCAAGGCACAGAGTTGGGGTAACATCCCCCCTGCAGAGTAACACAGATGTTGAACCAGCTCAGCTCTGGGAAGGCCCAGCTATAAGGCCATTGACAGCGTCCTGGAATACAGCCCCAAAGAGGACCAGAACTTCAAATAAATCCATCTAACTCTGGAGTTTTATATAGAGAAAGCTCATAAGCTCAGCCCCTTTTATCAGAAAAAGAGAGCTATGCACAGTGGTTCCCCCCCACATCCCCTGTAACAATTATTTCGACTGGGCTTGATAATAAACAAATGCGTTTTTATTAAGTACTAAAGTAGGATTTAAGTGACTGCAAGTGAAAACAGATCAAAGTAAATTACTAATCCAAAATAAATGCCAGCTAATCCTAATACACTAAGAAACATGTTGCATGCAAAATCTTGCCCTAACAATAGTTCTAACCATCTCTTTCACAAGCTAGGGAGCCTCCTAGTTTGAGTCCAGTCTTCCCCCTGCTCAGTCTTAGATGTTTCCAGTGGGCATCCTGGATGGTAAATGGTGTCTCTTGGCATCTGGCAACCATCCCCTTTGTTTGGTTTCCCACCTTTATATTCCCTTTGCCCCAGGTGGGAATTCTTTGTGTTCACTTCCAACTTTCCTCACCTTGAGTGGAACAAGTATGAAATCCAAAATGGGTTCCAGCATCAGGTGGCCTGGCCACACGTCCTGGCATGGCCAACCACAGTCTAAGCTTACAGGAAAAACAAAACCATTTACAGATTGTTCCACCAGGCCATTAAGTACTTAAGTACCACTAACAGCTGTCACTACCAATCCTAGATTTATACATGGATTCACACTTTCTATTTCTAACTTCACATACAAGAACGATACATGCACAGAAGTAGAACATACATATTCAGCAGATCATAACTTTTTAAAATGATGTGTCATATGATGTATCAGGCCTGTATGCAGGTATTTCTGTGGGCGGGTGCTTTTTTAGTAAATGTGGACTGCAATTTTTTTAGATATAAAGGAGTTCAAAATAGTCATGCAATGAGTGTTCATAAGAAAGGTTAATGAGAAATTTGAGTGGAAACAGTGATTGGTAAAATGATTTTGTTATAACATACTAAAAATTTATACAGCAGTAAAGGTTTTGTAAATTGCAAATCATTATCATTATAATGTATCTTTTTGGCTGAAACCCTCTAGATGCGAGAAGCAATTGATTATAAATCTTGTGGGGGACATTTTGATGCTTTGATGGAAGGCGTTGGGAAGGGTCGGTGATTATCTTCCACCGCCCAACTGGGAGGAAAGCAGTATCAATCACACAATTTAGAGTGGGGTGGCCAATAATTTTTGACGAGGAGTCCACTCCAAGAATTTGGTAAGTGGTTGAGGGCCATATTCTTCCATTATATTAATGAAGGAGGTGCAGGAGTCTGGGATGGAGTTTGGGTGCAGAAGGGAGCTTGGGGCAAGGTATTGGGGTGTGGGATCTGGGAGTTTAGGTGGAGGAGGGGATTGTGACCTGGGGCAGCAAATTGGGATACAGGAGGGGGTTGCAGGGTCTGGAAGGGGACTGTGACCTGGGGTAGGGGTGCAGGGGCTTGGGTGCTTTCCTGGGACAAGGGATTGAGTTTCAGGGTCTAGGAGGGATATGGGTGCAGTAGAGGATTCTGGCCTGGGGGAGGGGTGTAGGAGGAGGGAGTGCAGTATCTGGGAGGGGGTCATAACCTGGAGCAGGCGTGCAGGAGGGGTGCAAGGTGTATGAGGGGGTTGTGACCAAGGAGGGGTGAAGGAGGGGATGCAGTCTCTGGGAAAGGTGCATGGGGGCTAGAGCAGGGGTGAAGAAATTTTGGGTTAAATAGGGTAGGGGGGAAAGAAGGGGACAGAGGGTTTGGGGAGGTAGGGGCCGGGGTGCCGGAAGCAGGCTCCGGCTAAGAGACTTTGCCTGGGTGGCTCCCAGCCAGCAGCCCAGCAGGTTCCTTAACCAGAGTCTCTGCCTTCCATGCCCGTGTACTGCTCACTGAAGCTATAGGGGCCACATTTGCTATTGCAAACACCATGAGCCTGGGGCATGAGGAGGTGTAGGGGCACTTCTTATGCTGCCTGTCCTGCAAACAGGCAGCTGCTATTGGCCGGAAACTGGCCAATGGGACTTACAGGGGGTGAGAGCAGGGTGAGAAGCTTCTGCCCCCTCTCTCAGGCTCTCAGCATTCACAGAAGCACATGGCCCCGCAGCAGCTGACTTTATTGAGTGCCAAGCAGGTGCGGGGCAGGCAGAGAGCAGGCTGAGGCTCTCGTGGGCTGGATCCGGAGGCTTTTTGCCCAGCCCTGTTTGATACATTCAATACCTCTGGGGTGGCCGCAGGTCTGAGCTCTCCTCTTGCCGCCATGGGACAGCTTCTGCTCCCAGCTCAGCGGCATAGACCTGCCCGTTCACCGGGGATTTCTCTTTGGTTCCCTGCCCAGACGAGCTCAACTCCCTGAGGCAGTGGCAGGGCCTACCTGAGGGGCCCGAATCTGGCCGGGTAGCGGCCCCTTCTGCCTTGGCCACCTTCCCCAGATCAGGCCTCACTGCCTGTTAACCATTGCTCTGAATGCTGCACAGCTTTGGAGCAGTGGCTGCTAGAGAGCAGGGACCCGAGACAGGAAGGCTAAAGTCCCAGCCCTGCTGCCCCCCCAGGACTTCTGCCAGGCCCAGATTTCGCTGGGAATCCAGCAAGGGCCTGTGAGTCTCCGGGTGCCCTGGCAGCTCCCTGCTGATGTGGCCAAGCCCTTGCTCAGGCTTGAGAAAGAAGGGCCCTCTCCTGATGCCTGGGCCCAGTGTTGTCCCCCACTTTGCAGCCTGGAAAGGCTGGAGTGCCCCAAGCAGGTCCCTGAGCTCTGTGGGGCTATGGTTGCGAGGCACAGGGCAATGCTGTTGCATGGGGCAGGCGGACCATGGGGGATGCGTTTGCACCTTTCACACACACCCTGCGTATGGGCCTGTGTATATTGCCTAAAGCACCTTTGAGGGATGCATATTCATAAGCCCATTTCCATAAGGCAGGGAGGGTGACACATACATTCTGCTTCTCATAGCTGTATCAGCGTGGTTGCCTTCTTGTCCATTAGTTTGTTGCTCTTGGGTTCATTCTGGTTCCTCAGAAGTAGCTTTATGGTATTAAAATGAGGTTCTACCTCCCTTTAGCTTTCAGTGCTCCCATGCTGTTTGTGCTGGTGAGGGTGTGAGGCCACCAAACTTTAATTTCCCATCTCACAGTCTATTGCTATTCTCTCGGCTGGTACCTTCAGCACCTGAGGTACATTTGCGTGGCCTTGCCTGTGAAACTGACAAAATGGGAGGGAGGCTCTGCCTGATCTATAATGCCATTAAATACTGATGAGCACAAAGCCTGCCAGAGAATGCCCCCCGAATTGCAGAACATCCCCTGTATGGAAGCAACGAGTGGTCCTGTGGCACCTTAGAGACTAACCAAAATATACAGAATCATGAGCTTTCGTGGGCAAAACCACTTCTTCAGATGAACTGGAGTGGAAACAACAGAAGCCAAGAGCTATATATAACAGCAGAAGTGCCTGTCAATTAAGTGGGCTGCATGTGTCCCATACGTAGCTTTTGATGTGGAAATGCGTGCAGTGCTAGTGAGGGTCACAACCTCCATGTCTCTGAGATTCTGGGCCCTGCTGGAGTCCTGCCTGGCACAACTTAACGTGGCCCTTCTAAATTATATGCAGAGTAATTGTAGCTGTGTCAGCCCTATTCTCCCTTGACTGGTCTCTTCTGTGAATTATGGATGCTAAACTATCTGCTCCCCCTTGACGTTACCAAGACCTGACAAGGAGCTCTGTCTTAGCTCTAGACTAGAGCTTGTCTCTCTCTCATCAACAAAAGTTGGTCCAATAAATTACCTCACCTACCTTGTCCCCCTTCTGATTTATGGCAACATTGAATGGTTACCTAAGGGCTCCTCGGATGGCCTCCAGCTAAGTGAGATCTGGCTACACCCTTCCCATTCCTGACATGCTATAGACAGGTGCTTTATTTAACAAGGGGTGACAGGCGCCTTCTCTATTCTTGCGGTAGCCAAAATAATAAAATACAGCTGCATTTTAAAATTATACCAACACTGTGTAAACACTTGGTTAATCTAACCAGATACACTGGCTAAGGCACATGGTTAGCATTGCTGTCATGGCCCACACTCCGTTCTGTTGACTTCAGATAGAACTGGGAGAACTTAGCTGCTTGCAGGGTGGGGCCCTTTCTGGGAATTCCTATTATTTTAGGCTGTGTGAGGCACTAACTTAAGTTTCAGGCAAGTCAAGGTATGTTGACATGGTGCAATGAGATAATGACGTGAAAGGACAGCCCAGCTATGTACACGAGAAACAGCCATATGTCCTGTATTTAAAAACATGTAGAAGTCCAAGATTCTGTCTCTTACACACTTTCAAAATAGCGAAGTAAGGAAAACGAGTTAAATGTGACACAATGGCTGTGAACGCGCTAGCATTGTTCTTCACATTTCCCACCATTGCACCTACAGATGCTGCTCACCATAGACGGCGATGGGAAATGAGCTTGTGCGGGCTGGCCACTTGCATTGAGCGTAATGTCACCTAAACCTGCTCAGCGTTATGATTAATCTTCACTGAAAAGTTACATCAGCATTACTACATCTCTCCGGGGGTGAAAAATCCACACCCCTGAGGGGTTAATTAAATCGGCTTAACTCCCAGTGTAGACAGCAGTAGGTCAATGGAAGAATTCTATCAACCTAGCTTCTGTCTCTTGAGTTATCTGCACTGCAACTGTGTTACTGTAGCATTTTAAGTGTAGACAGCCTGTCTGCATTAGTAATCCTTCTGTTGCTAGCTTGGTTGGAGATATATCAGCAGTAGTGTGATTGTGCAAAATCTAAAGAAAGATTCGAGACTATTGGGTTAAATTTATGCCTCATTCAACTCCACTTAAGTCAATCAGATGCTCCTGGGGTGAAATTTAACTGTGGTATCTAGTTTAACTTCCTCTTTTAAGGTTGAATTTATGTAGGCTGTGTGCCACATACATGGTGTTGGCTAACAGAGATACTGACACTTGTCAGTGCACACAGGACTATGTTGTATATTTGCAAACTGAGCACTCACTTTTTAAAAACCGAAAACCCAATAAAACTAACTAGCTTTAGGATGGTTGGATGTTAAGGATTTTCCACAAACATTAAAAAAAAAAAGCAGTCCCATGGCACCTTAGAGACTAAAAATATATTAGATCATGAGCTTTCATAGGTAAAACACACTTCATCAGATGAGTTGCAGTGGTAAAAAAAGAGTTTATCCATGCATGTAAAGGGGGATCATATAACTTTTTCATACAGAAAAATGCATTGTGCAATTGTTCTGAAAAAATCTTAATTTTTATAAAAACTTAAAAAACAACAAATAGCCTAGCAGCACCTTAAAGACTAACAAAACTTGTAGATGGTGTCATGACCTTTCATAGGTACAATCCACGTCTTCAGATGAATGGAGCATTAAAAGTCTAGATCCAAGAATAAATAAAGGAAGGCCGGGGAGGAAGGGAGAAAAAAAGGAATTAGAATGTTCAAGATACAAGAAGTTTGATAAGAACAATTTGCAACTTCTCTAAATACCCACTGTTTAGTTGGTTAAGTCATTAGGTTGTGGAAGGTCATGTGCTAGCCAGACCATGTTTTTATTCATACCTCTATGACAGGAATCAAACTTGTAAATGAAATTAAGTTCCAACCCTTCCCTGTGTATTTAGCTTGTGGATTTGGCCTGAAACAGCATGGTGACTTTGAGATCCATTAATGAGTGCCTGGGCAGGTTAAAGTGTTCTCCAACAGGTTTGTGTGTGTTAAATTTTCGGATATTCTTGGATCTGGACTTGTAATGCTCCATTCATCTGAAGAAGTGGGCTGTGTCCACGAAAGTTCATGATACCATCTACATGTTTCCTTAGTCTATAAAGTGCTACCAGATCATTTGTTGTTTTTCCTTCTCAGTTTCTATTCTATTGCTGCCATCTGCTGTCTGAAAGCTGTACTCCCACTATGTTTTAATGGCTACTCTCTTTATTTTCAGCAGTTTCCATAAACTTAAAAAACACCCAAACACAGGCTCAGGGTGGGGTAGAGCACCCAAACACAGTTTAGGGGGTCTCAGCACGGTCAACAGGTATAACAGGCAGGGGAAGGCATAGTGGGAGCGGAATGTTTCTGACCCCAAGCGCCCTCCCTCCCTGTGGTCTGGAGCCAGGGAGGCTGAGGCTGTGCACTGCCTGCTCTTCCTGTGCTCTGGGGTAGTGGATGCTGGGGCCGCAGGCTGCTACATCTCTCCATGGTGCTTTGGGTGGGGGGAGGGCCTGGGCAGAAGGGGCAGGGCTACCGGCTGGGCTGGGGTTTGTCTCCCCCAGTCCTACCTTCACCCACCACCCATGCGGCTCAGTCTGGGGTAGAGCACCCAAACACAGTTGAGGGGGCTCAGGCAGGATTTAGAATCATAAAATCATAGAGCTGGAAGAGCCCTCAGGAGGTTATCCAGTCCAGCCCCCTGCCCAAGGCAGGACCAATCCCAATTAAATCAACCCAGCCAGGGCTTTCTCAAGCCGAGACTTAAAAACCCTCTAGGGATGGAGATTCCACCACCTCCCTAGGTAACCCATTCCAGAGATTCACCACCCTCCTACTGAAATAGTTTTTCCTAATATCCAACCTAGACCTCCCCCACTGTAACTTGAGACCATTCCTCCTTGTTCTGCCATCCGTCACTACTGCGAACAGCCTTTCTCCATCCTCTTTGGAACCTCCCTTCAGGAAGTTGAAGGCTGATATCAAATCCCCCCTCACTCTTCTCTTCTACAGACTAAACAAACCCAAATCCCACAGTCTCTCCTCATAGGTCATGTGCTTCAGCCCCCTAATCATTTTGGTCGCCCTCCGCTGGACCCTCTCCAATGTGTCCACATCCTTTCTATAGTGGGGGGCCCAGAACTGGACACAATATTCCAGATGTGGCCTCACCAGAGCCGAATAAAGGGGAATAATCACTTCTCTGGATCTGCTGGCAATGTTCCTTCTAATGCACCCTAATATGCCATTAGCCTTCTTGGCTACAAGGGCACACTGTTGACTCATATCCAGCTTCTCATCCACTGTAATCCCCAGGTCCTTTTCTGCTGAACTGCTACGTAGCCATTTGGTCCCCAGCCTGTAAAAATGCTTGGGATTCTTCCGTCCCAAGTGCGGGACTCAGCACTTGTCCTTGTTGAACCTCATCAGATTTCTTTTGGCCCAATCCTCTAATCTGTCCAGGTCATTCTGGACCCTATCCCTGCCCTCCAACGTATCTACCTCTCTGTGACGTAGTGGGGGGTACTTTGCTGGTTGCTATGCTGGGCAGTGGGCTGTGGGTGACCTCCGCTGGCTGCTGTCTGTATCATGGCCCAGCAGGGCAGGGGATGAGTCATTATGCAAGGGGGCTCTGAACCTGTCCAACGAGTTATCTCCCAGGGAGCGGAACAATGGGAAAGAGGGGGGTGGAGAAGCAATAAACTCCCTCTATTCTACTGCCTGGTGGAGTCTGTTTGTGCCACTACGGGGGTACAGGAGTCGGGGGACCCAGACACGTCGTCACAGTGGTGTCAGAAGTGGGATGCACTGCACCCCATGGATGGAGCTTCCAGCAGTGAGTGACAAGACACAGTAGAAGCAAGAGCTGTGGAGCCAGGTGTGCTGGAGACAAAGTGAAGCGGTTCCTGGGAATCGTGGGGCGCTGTAGCACTAGACTGGTGAGTCTGCACCGAGGGAACCAGCGGGGAGATGGCCTACGCCCGACTCCTGAAGGCAGAGCTGGTGGGGCTGTGCAGAGAGAGGGGCCTGCCCATGGGAAAGGCAACCAAGGCCCAGCTGATTGCCTAGCTGGAGGAGAATGACCAGCCACAGGGCCGGGATCCTGTCCCAGTGGGGAGCAGCCAGACCCACCCTGGGAATGTCTCAGGCTCCGAGAGGGGGTGGAGCACTGGGCACCACCGAAGAGACCGGACTGCCTCCCAGGGAAGCCCTGCAAGCCGTAGTCCATCTGGGGCAGGGGCCAGCCCAGCGGAGCTGCAGCGGCTAGAGATCCAGCTGCAGATGAAGGAATTGGAAGTCCAGGACCGTAGAGAGCAGTGACAGCATGAGCTGGCCATGGCAGAGTGGAGAAGTGGTAGGGCCTGCCTGTGCCGAGTGCGGACGGGCCCCAAGGGCCCAGGGCTGCCAGATGCTTGGAGAAGCTCATGGTGGCCCAATTGAAGGATGTAGTTCCTCAACTCCTTTGAGAGGGCCTGTGGACTGCAACAGGTCCCCCCAGCTGACTGGCTGCAGGAGTTGGGGGACCCCGACATGTCGTCACACTCTCCCCCTAGCTTAGTGTCATCTGCAAACTTGCTGAGGGTGCAATCCATCCCCTCATCCAGGTCATTAATAAAGATGTTGAACAAAACCGGTCCAAGAACCAATCCTTGGGGCACTCCGCTAGAAACCGACTGCCAACCTGACATCGAGCCGTTGATCACTACCCTTTGGGCCCGACAGTCTAGCCAGCTTTCTATCCATCTTACAGTCCATTTATCCAATCCATACTCCCTTAACTTTCTGGCAAGAATATTGTTGGAGACCATATCAAAAGCTTTGCTAAAGTCAAGGTATATCACATCCACTGACTTTCCCATATCCACAGAGCCAGTTACCTCATCATAGAAGCTAATCAGATTGGTCAGGCACGACTTGCCCTTCGTGAATCCATGTTGACTATTCCTGATCACTTTCCCCTCTTCCAAGTGCTTCAAAATGGATTCCTTGAGGATCCCCTCCATGATTTTTCTGGGGACTAAGGTAAGGCTGACCGGTCTGTAGTTCCCTGGATTGTCCTTCTTCCCTTCTTTAAAGATGGGCATTACATTTGCCTTTTTTCAATCATCCGGGATCTCTCCCGATCTCCACAAGTTTTCAAAGATAATGGCCAAAGGCTCTGCAATGACATTTGCCAACCCCCTCAGTACCCTCGGATGCATTAATTCTGGGCCCATGGATTTGTGCATGTTTAGCTTTTCTAAATAGTTCCTAACTTGTTCTTTCCCCACCAAGGGCTGTCCTCCTACCCGTACTGCATTGCCTAGTGCATTTCTCTGGGAGCTGACCTTCTCCGTGAAGACAGAGGCAAAGAAAGCATTGAGTACTTCAGCTTTTCCCACATCATCTGTCACTAGGTTACCTCCCTCATCCAGTAAGGGCCCCATACCCTATCTGATAACCCTCTTATTGCTAACATGCCTGTAGAAACCTTTCTTGTTACCGTTCACATCCCTTGCCAGCTGCAATTCCAATTGCGCTTTCGCCTTCCTGATAACTCCCTTGCATTCTCAAGCAATATATTTATACTCCTCCCTGGTCATCTGTCCAAGTTTCCACTTCTTGTAAGCTTCCTTTTTGTGTTTAAGCTCACCATGGATGTCCCTGGTAAGCCAATCTGGTCGCCTACCATATTTGGTTTTCTTGCTGCGCATCGGGATGGTTTCTTCCTGTGCCTTTAATAAAGCTTCTTAAAATACTGCCAGCTCTCCTGGACTCCTTTCCCCTTCATGTAAGCATCCCAGGGAATCCTGCCCATCAGTTCTCTGAGGGAATCAAAGTCTGCTCTTTTGAAGTCCAGGGTGGGTATTTTGCTAATCTCCTTTCTTCCTTTGGTCAGGATCCTGAACTCTACCATCTCATGATCACTGCTTCCCAGGTTGTCACCCACCTCTACTTCCCCTACTAGTTCCTCCCTGTTTGTGAGCAGCAGGGCAAGCTGCGCATGGCCCCTGGTCGGTTCCTTCAGCACATGTACCATGAAGTTATCCCCAACATTCTCCAAAAACTTCCTGGATTGTCTGTGTTCTGCTGTATTGGTCTCCCAACAGATGTCAGGGTGATTAAAGTCGCCCATGAGAACCAGGGCCTGCGATCTGGAAGCTTCTCTCAGTTGTCTAAAGAAAGCTTTGTCTACCTCATCCACCTGATCCAGCAGTCTATGGCAGACACCAACCACATCACGCCTGTTGCTTCCACCTCTAAATTTAACCCATAGATTCTCAACAGTCTTTTCTCCATCTAAGTACTAGAGCTCTGAGCAATCATACTGCTCTCTTACATACAATGCAACTCCTCCTCCTTTTCTCCCCACCCCCCCCCCCCATTCTTCCTGAACAGTTTATACCCTTCCATGACAGTGCTCCAGTCATGCGAGTCATCCCACCAAGTCTCCGTTATTCCAATCAAATCATAGTTCTTTAACTGGGCCAGGGCTTCTAATTCTTCCTGTTTGTTTCCCAGGTTTCTCGCATTGGTGTACAAACACCTTAGATAACCAGTTGATCACCCTGCCTTCTCCATCCGAATCAGGGGTCCTCCTTTGTTGCTCATTCCTCCTTGTGATTCTTCCCGGTGTCCGACTTCCTCACTTACCTCAGGGCTTTGGTCATCATCCCCCAGTGAACCTAGTTTAAAGCCCTCCTCACTAGGTTTGCAAACCTGCCTGTGAAGATGCTCTTTCCTCTCTTGGTTAGGTGGATCCCATCTCTTCCTAACAATCCTTGTGCCCAGAACAGAGTCCCATGGTCGAAGAAACCAAAGCCCTCTCTGAGACACCACCTGCGCAACCACACATTTACTTCCTCAATTCGATGATCCCTACCCGGACCTTTTCCTTCAGCTGGAAGGATGGACAAAAACACCACTTGTGCTTCAAATTCCTTGATCCTTCTTCCCAGCACTACATAATCTGCTGTGACCCGCTCAAGGTCATTCTTGGCTGTATCGCTGCAGAGGCTGGTGTGCTAGCTTAGTGGACTCTAGGCTGATGCAGGCCTCCTGGCCTATGGAGGGAAGTGCTGCCACCCCTTGGGTGGAGTGCCGGGGGGGATGCAAGCCCAGGCAACTTCACCATATCCCAACCCAGGGCCTTAGCTGGCAGAGTGCAGGCCCAGGCAACTTCACCATATCCCAACCCAGGGCCCTAGCTGGCCCTAGCTGGGTCAGTGGGGATCCGACCTTGTGCCTGGCCAGCTCTTAACCAAACTGTTGTCTAATTTCCTGGCTCCCTGGATCTGCAGGTGGTCCTTTGAGTCTTCAGTGTGGAAGGGCTGCAGCAGTCCCAGCAGCTCCTCTGTGGCTTGCTTTGTGGTTCTAGTAGCTTTGGCCTGTCCTCAGTACTGCAGGAGCTTGGAGCAGTCTCCCAGCAGTCTCCCTGCTATGGTGCCTGGAGCTCCGGGCCCTTTAAATCACTGCCAGAGTACCACGCAGCACACTCCAGGCAGCTCTGAGCACTGTGGGGCATGCTGCAGTCCGGGTGGTGCTGAGAGCTGACTGGCCCGTCCCAGCCCTGCCCCTTCCAGGAGTGCAGAGCTGTCCCCCCCCACACACACATACACGTTGCCCAAGGGCCTGCAAGGCTGTTGGCTCCCCTGGCCACTCAACCTCACTACACCTTTCCCCGCACCAAGTCCAGCTCCCAGCCTTTGAGGTGGGCCTCTTGGTTTCCCCCTAGATGAGACAAAAATTGGACATTGGCATTTTCCTTACCTTCCTGGTGTCTGACTATAAAGGTGTATTTCTGGAGAGTAAAATACCAGCACATCAGCCTGGTGTTGGCATTCTTCCTTGTGTTTCGTCACTTGAGAGGCACATGTTTGGTGATTAGCATGAAGAGGAGCCCCAACAAGGTAATGTCCGACTGTGTCAATGGCCCACTTGATGGTGAGGGTCTCCTTCTTGATGACCGAGTACTTACGTTCTCAGGGGAAGAGTTTTTAACTGAGATAGAGGATAGGATGCTTGTCTACATTCACCTCCTGAGAGAGGACTGACCCGAGCCCCACCTCCGAAGTGTCTGAACCAGAAACTCACGGTTGAAGTTCGGGCTGAAGAAGATGGGTTCCTAACACAGGCTTTACTTGAAGCTCCGGAAATCGTTTCTGCACTTGACTGACCAACACACCCAGCAAAGGCTGTCCTTGGTCAGGAGTGCCATGAGGGGCACCATGACTGATGCAAACTGGGGCAAAACTATTGGCAGTACCCAGCCACACCCAGGAATTTCTGCATCTGTCGCTTTGTCATTGGTGTTAGGCAGACCTGTACGGCCTGGACCTTCCCTATGAGGGGGCAGATCAGACTCTGGCCAAGGATATATCTCAGGTATTTAGTTTCTTGCTACTCAATGTGACATTTTTGGGGGTTGGCCATGAGTCCAGCATCTCAAGAGGTCCAGAGGATGGAGGCCACCTGATTAAAATGGTCCTCCCATTGGCAGCTGTAGATCATGATGTTGTCCAAATACATTGTAGCATACTTTTAATGGGAGTTCAAGAGTCAGTCTATCAGGTGCTGGAAAGTTGCCAGGGCTCCATAAAGGCTGAAGGACAGGTGAAATGATATAGCCCACTTGGAGTGGCAAATACAGTCGTCTTCTCTCTGGAGGCTCAGGTCCAAGGGGATTTGCCAATTACCCTTTCATAAGGTTGAGTGTCATGATGTACATGACTGTTCTGAGACCTTCAGGGTGCTTATGATCCTATATATTTGTTAGTCTCTAAGTTAGGCCTGGGTAAAACGCCATCTGTGGGCTGGATTTGGCCCACCAAGCCACTGGATCCAGTCTGTGGTTGCAGCAGGGAGCATCAGGCAGAATCCCCTGCTTGCTCTATCCCTGCACACCGCTAAGAAAAGCAGCTGCCAGGCCATTTGTTTTTCACAAACTGAGCAGGAAGGAGGGGGGAGTGGTGCTTCACAAGTTGCTCCCACCCCCAGCACAGTTCCATTAGCCAGCTTCTGACTAATGGCAGCTGTCTGTTTCAAGAATAGGAAACATGCAAAGCACCTCTTCTCCCTCCCCTCAGGCTCTTATTCAGGGAGCACATGGCCTTGCAGCCTGTTTGGTGGGAGGGCAGGTTCCTGCCTCAGAAATGTGCTGGGCTGCTGGCTGAGAATCTCACTGATAAGTCTCCCAGCCACAGCCTGTCTCTGGCACATCACCTCTTCCCTCCCCCCCAGCCCTCTACTCCCCTAACCCACCTAACCCAAATTCTCTGCCCCCCTCCTGAGCCCAGACCCCCATCCAGACCCTGCACCCCAATTCCCTGCCCTAGATCACAATCCCCTCCTGCCCTAGGTCACAACCACTGTTCCCTCTAACATTTGCCATCCTTGGGCAGGTTGAATTTTCTTATGTGCACCACCAATACTGAGGTTGTGTGTTTGTGGATGTGCAAAACAAACAAAACACACGCACAATTTTAAGCAGTCCATATGTGTGGAAGAAAATATATTAAAACAAGGGATATTTAACAAGGAGCAATGCATACAATATTTAATATGAAATCAATGTAAAAAAGAAAATTAACACTACCCTTGGAGAGTACATGTATCAACCCTTCTAACAGCTCAAGCCAGTGCTTGCTGCTTCTGACTCATAAGAGCCAGGACGCTACCGAACAGCAGAGATCTGGTCTTCATGCAATACAATATACCATGTATTAATTAGTAACATGGATTTTAAAAAATCCTTAAGTTCAGAGTTTTAGATATCTGCAACACTCCAAAAACATGCTATTAAAATAATCTTTTTCTTTCTTAAGCCATTAACACCTATGCAAACTTTGTTTGAAATGCAAATGTCCTCACACACACACATACACACACTTCCCTTGAAGCCTGCTCCCCCCCACCCCTTAACCCATTCAGACAGAGAGGACTGCAGTGAGTCAGACACCACAAACAAACTGCTCCCTGCCTCTACCTCACTGCACAGACACCAGCACCCGCCCACCCTTTCTTCCCCCCATTTACCTCATACAGTCAGCCCCTTATCCCCCTCTTCCCAGGAGGCCTGAGAGTGCTGAGTTTCTGCCTTTCTCTCCTCCTGCAGACGGATGCTCTAAACTCCCCTCCTCTTGACTGCTCATCAGCCAGTTACTTACTTATTTACTCACTCTCTTCCCATCTCCCCCAGCCACTAATTGTCTCATTATCTCCCTTTTTACTGCTAAGGTTGCTAGGTGTCTGGTTTTGAACCGGACAATCCAGTATTTGAGCTTTCTGTCCGGGAAACAAATTGAGAAAATATAAATGAGAACATATAAATGTCTGGTATTTTCTAAATAAGATGTAATGTAAAGTGTGATGTAATGTCAAGTGTGTCCACTATTTTTGTTGAAACCATCTGACAACCCTATTTACTGGCTCTGGGAGCTCCTCAGTTTAAGCAGGTAGCTAGCTCCCTTTAGCTGCTTGCTCAGTGAGACGCCCCTCCCCCTAATCAGCTGAGCTCTCTGCCTATGGGGGAGCTTTGAACTTCTGAGCAGAGATCAGAAAACTGCTGCACAATTGCACAGGCGCACAGCTTAGTGGGAACCTTGGTCACAACCCAAACCACTGCACTGTAATCCCCTGCCCTAGGTAACAATCCAAATCCCTGCACCCTCTCCTGCACCCAATCCCCTGCCCTAGGTCACAACTGCCTCCTTCACCCAAACTCCCTCCCAGACCTCACAGGCCCTCCTGCACCTGAATCCCTTACCCCAAGCTCTAAGCCTTGGTCCACACTAGGGAGTTATTTTGAAATATCTCCCCTTATTTTGAAAGAACAAGTGGTGCATCCGTACCACCAAGCCCGTTATTTTGAAATAATGGGCAGGGTATTGTGAAATAATAACTCCTGTTTTCCACAAGGAATAGCGCTTATTTCAAAACAGCAGTAGTGTGGTTGCTCCTACTGCTGCTATTTCAAAATAACCAGTCCCCAGAGTCATTCAAAGTAATTACTCCCTAGTGCTTCCTGGGGCTCTAAGTCAAGGTAGCTCATCCACATTAATGGAGCCTGCCTTGGGCTAATTTCAAGGCTTCCCTGTAGTGTGGACATGCGATTTTGTTATTTCGGGAGTTATTTCAAATTTAATTATTTCAAAATAATTTCCTAGTGTAGACATACTCTAAGGTGCCACAGGACTACTTCTTGATAGTAACTGTATGAATATAAAGATACTAACAACATTGCTCAGCTCTGCATATGGATTCGTTGTGTTGACAGTGACCTGAAAGCGTCAGAAGAATTTTTAGATCTCTTGGGCACACATGGGTGAGCATAAGGCTCAGCATTTTCTGAAGCATTTACTGGTTTTTTCAAAGAGTTATCTTTGGGGGGAAATGTATTAGTTACAATAGATGGGTGCCCCTCCAAGACAGGAAAACACCATGGATTTGTGGCTTTGTTGTGTACCTGACATATTTGGTGTGCATTGCATAATATACCAAGAAGTGCTCTGCGCACTTGACAAGGGAAACAGACTGAAAACTGTAATGAACAAAGTGGCTCAGATTGTTAACTTCTTATGTGCTTGTCCCCTACGTCACTGTCAGTTTGTGGAACTTGTGGACAAAATTGAAACAGAATATGGAGATCTCATTATGCACGCTGAAGTATGCTGAGTATGCCATGGTAAAGTTCTGAACCACTTCCTGGCACTTGTACCAAAAATCAAGCAGTTTCTTGCTCAGAAATCTCAAATGTACCTAGAGTTAGAAGATGAAAACAGGATTTTGGATGTGGCTTTTCTCATTGACATCACTGGTCACCTGAACATGTTGAATGACACATTGCAGGGGAAAGATCACCTCTTGCCCACACAAATTGCTAATGTTACAAAACTCATGCTACACCCGTAGTTAATGTCAGCTCAGTTACCTTCATGTACCTGCTATACTCATTTTCCAAATTTGAAAAAAATGTTAGACAAACATTCTGATCAAGGAAATGAATATAATCCATCATTTCACATACAAGTGCTATCTACATTGGCAAGCATTTCAAGACCCACTTTCCTTCTCTGAGAGATCCGAAGCCCTTCCTTTCATTGCTCTCAAATCCTTTAGAATTTGATCTGAGCAAATGCAGAGAAGCATGTCAAAGGCTTGAGGTTGGTAAAAGGAAGTTTGAGGAGGAATTAATTCATGTCCTGCCCTGGATGAAGATGAAATTAACCAGCTAAAGAGAAAAGATGTATGAGAACTTTGTTTGAACACCCCTGGTCTAGTTCTCTGGCATTGCATTGCAAAGCTGATGTCAATTTTTGGATCAACATACACATGCAAGCGGACTTTTTCTGCTATGGGATACATGAAATGCAAGAAGTGTAAGAGACAAATGGATGGAAACCTCAGTGCTGAATCTCAAAGCATCTGTATATCCCTTACTCCTAATCTAAGAACGCTTGTGGAGGCCAGATCCAACTGGAAATGGTACTGAGTATGATGTAAAATAAGCATAAATGTTTCCTTTTGTATTATTTGAAGTTGATGACAGTTCTATTAATATATAAATGATTAAAGCATTTCTACTTGTTTTGAAATAGTGGGCAGTGTATTAATGTATTTAGTCTTTTTTTTGAGGTTATGGTTAGTGCACTTGACCAATTTCAATCTTGCAGCCCACTGTGATGGAGGGCCACTCATGCAGCCCCCTCACTAGCCTGAGTTGCCTGTCGCTGGTGGAAGACATATTGCAAGAGCCCTTGGGAGGCTGACAGGGTGTGTTTCCAGTCCTCTCTCATTAGCTCAAGAATCCCATGGGATTGTCAGCCATACAGGAGTTCAAAGGGTGAGAATTTGGTGTGCTGGGGTACTTCTTGGATGTCTAACAGCAAAGGCACTGCCTTCCCCAGTGCGGTCTCCTCCCAGGACCATCTGGGGAGGGGCCTCCCTAAGCCTGGCCTCACACAGCAAATGGGTAAAGTTCCTGCTCCTGCACTAAACCGTTAACACTCTGTGCGGATAGGCAGACATCAGGTTGGTTGTCCTCCATTGTTTTCTCTGTTTGTTTGGAAATGGATGTTTAACAATCTGGTGCACCAGCAGATGGCAGACTTGTGTAATCTTGTCTTTGATCTGCACAATTCTTTATCTTGCCTCGGGTGCTGTTCCACAAGGTTAGTGGCCGACTTGCCCATTATGATTTCTAAGAATGTTGACTCATAGATTTGGTTTTGCACTGGAGCAGGATGTACAATAATGTTCACAGCCAGCAGCTGGAAAGGCATAGAGTGACCCAATTGCTGAACTTTTCTGACTAGATTGTTCTCTTCCTTCGAGGGCCTAATTGAAAGCACACTAAAGTCACTACGAGTCTTTCCACTAACTTCCTGTTTACACCTTAAACTTCTTAAATTGCTGTCACTTGCTCACTTTCTGTGATAAGGTACAGTACAAATTTGGTATGTATTAAATCAGTGTTTCTCAACCTTTTTTTATAAAGTACTCCTTTTAAAAAAATTATAAGTACCCCCGTTAAAAAAAAATTACAAGTACCGCCAGTAACTACAGTTTTCAGACACACAATTTTTTTTCTACCATTGCAACACATTTGTTTAAACAACTTAATCGTAGCCAGGCGGGCGATGAAATTTTTGGGTGTAAAAAGTACAAAAATAATAAAGCACCGTAAAACTTAAAACAAAAATTCAGTTTTCTCCAAATTTTAGTAGTGTTGACGTACCTCCCCCAGACTTCTCTCGAGTACCCCTAAGGGTACTCATACCAATGGTTGAGAAACACTGTATTAAATCACCAGGTACTGTTTTTTTATTAGTGACTAGCAGATTTACCTGGTGTGGCCTGGTAGTGCCAAAACAGCACTACTCTAAATTTCTCCATTTTATCTTGTTTCTGTAAGGGATACTGAGAAGCAATCCTATTCCTGGTTCATCCTATTTTCCTGGCTCATCTTGGTCCAGTCTCTTTCAACATTCACTTAGTTATGTCAGTTATGAAGACTGTACTTGCTTTGGTGATTCTGTCTCTTTTCTGTTTGGTTTTATGAGAAGCAATTCCATTTCAGGCACATTCCAAACCAAACACTTACATTGCTTGAAGTTATGATCAGAGCAACAGTTCCCAACCACTGATCTGTGGACCAGTGCCAGTCTGAGAACTGCTAGCTGCTGGGCCATGGCAGCTGCCAGAGATTTTGCCCGCCGGTGGCACTGAGGCTGAGGCGATGGCAGGAGGAGACAGAGCAGGAGGCACTGTCTCCTGGGTAAGATGGCAGCCTGATTGGGACTCCACACTCTCCCCACCCTGCCTCTACCCATGGGGGCACGAGATGTGCTTGGGGAGGAAGGGGTGTGAAGGAGGAGGGAGTATGCGCATGGCCAACAGCCGCTCCCCCTGCCCGTGTGGCCAATTTTGCCCAGCGGCGGTACTGGGGCTCAGGCAGCAGCAGAAGGAGGCGGAACAGGATGCGCCTCCCTCCTGCCTTCCCCCTCCCACCCAGGTAAGATGGCAGCCCAGCCGGGACTCCGTGCTCTCCCCCCCCGCCACCTCTACTGCCGAGGGACACAGAGTCACAAGCACGGAGGTGACTGAAAGTCAGTAGGTCGGCGGCTCCTAAGTGCCTCAGTCACTTGTGAAAATTTTACCCTAAGTGACTTGCCAAAGGGCACTCAGGAAGTTTGTGGCAAGACAGGGTATCCAACTCCATGGGCATCTTTCTGCTGACTGGAGGGAGAATTGGACACGCTTGAGGAGGGAGGGAATGCAAAGGAGGAGGGAATGCATGTGCTGCCAACGGCCACTTCCTCCACCCACTTGGCAGTTATGGCCATGCTCCCTAGAGGGTGCAACCTCGCTCTGGGGAGTGCAGGGGTGAGGTGGGGTCAAAGGGGTGTTGGGTAAGGTTGTGGTGGGGTCATGGGGCAAGAGGGTGTTGGCATGAGCTATAGAGGTCAGAAGTTAAAGGGTCAAAGGATACGGGGCATAAGGGTGGGGGCCAAAGGGTGCTAGGCCCTGGGGAGCAAGCGGCTGGGTTGGGGCTAGGCAGACAGGTAACATTTTATTTGTATAGTTATTATTTGTATAATGAATATGCACATATGCAAATAAAATGTTACTGGTCTGCCAAAAGTTTGTGAATGGGTTTGTTGGTCTGTGGTATAAAAAAGGTTGGGAGGGAACCACTGGATCAGAGAAAGCTGTATACTGAATTTGGTGGTCCTAGCTCTGACTGTTTAGGAGTTATTGATCAGACAGACAACTCTCTAAAATATATAGATGACCACAAATGAGAACAATGGTCATAATCCTCCAGAACTTTGGTGAGATTTGGATCTAAATCTGAATTTCAAAGCTTCAAAATCAGAACAGCAAATGTTTATTTAAAATTGGTTTGAATAGCAACTCTCTGTCTTCTCATTTCTAGTCCCATCTAATGTTTGTGCATTCTGCTTTCCTTAGATTGTGGAGGGAAACTGCATAGCTTATAAATTCTTCAGTGCAGGGGAAGTCTTCTGTACAAGAAAGTCCAAAATTCAGAGGAGATGGGGAAGGAATATAAGCAAATTATACCTGTTACTTCAGCTTTTCTTTAAAACTCTTTCGTGTTTCAGAGTCTGTGCAACTGCCACAAGACAAATAAGTCTGATGTTAACAGTGTAAATGTTTGTTTCACTTGCTTGTCAATATTTCAGCATAAATTGTTACATGTATTTCATCGTGGATGTTATGTCCTATTCATATAACTTTTTTTAAAAATCAGGTTCCATTTGTGCAGTATGAAACAATTCATAGCTATATAACTATGAAAAGTGGTACGTGCTACCACGTACTATTTAGTTGCACCTCAGAGGCCAAGATAGCCATTGCTTTCTTGTCATTAGCCATGAGCTCATGATTAACGAAACAAATAGGCTGCGTCTACACTGGCATGATTTTGCGCAAATACTTTTAACGGAAAAGTTTTTCCGTTAAAAGTATTTGCGCAAGAGAGCGTCTACACTGGCATGTGCTTTTTGCACATCTTTTGCGCAAAAGCATCCGTGCCAGTGTAGATGCTCTCTTGCGCAAGAAAGCTCCCATGACCATTTTAGCCATCGGGCTTTCTTGCGCAAGAAATTAATGTTGCTGTCTACACTGGCCTCTTGCACAAGAATACTTGCGCAAGAGGGCTTATCCCTGAGCAGGAGCATCAGAGTATTTGCGCAAGAAGCACTGATTTTGTACATTACAACGTCCGTGTTCTTGCGCAAATACTCGCGGCCAGTGTAGACAGGCGGCAAGATTTTGCACAAAAGTGGCTGCTTTTGCGCAAAATCTTGCCAATGTAGACACAGCCATAGTGTTTATATTAGATAATCATAAGTATCAATGAATAGGGACCATTTTGTTTCAGCAGCCACAAGCAATGCCCTACTATATCCTTACTGGTGATGTGTTTTCTCATGCTCATGGCTAGGACTTCTGGGGATTTCCATGGTTCTTTGCGCTACAGTGAACACTCAGGATTTTTTTTACATTCTTCCAGCAAAAGGTGCATGTTACTAGCCTGAGTGAAAACAGCACACTGGTTTTAATTGATAACCCAAGTAGGGCCATGCAGTCTGAGCTGAAAGCACCACTCATTTCAGGTGAGTGCGTTTTGTGTGGAGACTTGAAGGGGGTTAGAGGAAACTCCAAGTCAGAGCCTCTGTTAACTGCAGTAATTTGAAGGAAATCCTCCTTAGGCATTTTTCTTGATTGCTGTTTACATTGTCTGCTGGAAAAAAATGAACTCACTTGAACAAGTGTGGTTTTGTTAGTGAAATCGCCAGGACCACATATGCTGTCTGTGTGGCCTCCCAGAATAGTTTTGTTGTCTCACACCTCTGCTGTATCCCTGCTTCTCACCTCTGAGCAGTGTTTGGTGCCATTTTGGTAGTGGCTGCAGGAAATGTTAGATGTATT
This sequence comes from Pelochelys cantorii, assembly GCA_032595735.1. NCBI lineage: Eukaryota > Metazoa > Chordata > Testudines > Trionychidae > Pelochelys > Pelochelys cantorii. The sequence continues at coordinate 17,799,045 of CM064340.1, forward strand.
GATTTAAATGTAGCCTTTTACCGTCTGTGAATCACTTGACATTTGAAAAATATTTTAATTCTCTTGTGCTTGTCAAGAATCAACACTCCATTGGTTCTGTAGGAATGTGAGTCTGAGGCTATTAGATTTTTGAATCTGTGTATTGATGTCAGACTGCTGAGTAGTGAGCATCCTCATTGCATGTGTATAAAGGCTACATTCAGCAGTTAGCAGCAAAAGGGAAATACAAATCCCACGTTAGAATTCTGTACTTTTGACGGAGTTCCAGACTATTCAGGCTCTAGATCCCACTGACCATCATGCTGTCAAAGTGCCCTGCAGTCATTGTGTAACAACCAGGACCAGCCCGACTGTATAGGTGAACTATGCAGTCACCTAGAGCACCAGGCTTTAAGGGGGCAGGGGGCAAATTCAACGGACATGAACTTTTTTCTCTGTTTAAAAATATATATAAATATATATTAATATATATTCTTTATATATAATATAAAAATATATATTATTATCAATGAAAATGTCAAATATTGTACTTGTAAAACAGTGCATCATTGCCATGCCAGAAGTTGAGTTATAGTATTTATTTCACATTGTGGAGCATGCCTGTTTATGTAGATACAGTTAAAATGTGTCACAGGATTACTCCAAAAGAGTTTGCTGCAGGGGATGGGATCTGGCAGTTCAGTCATTCTCAGTAGCCCAGTGTTGGCCAGTCATACAGTTGAGATGGTGTTGCTCGCCACTTAGTGAACACCAATTATTAACCCACAACAGCTGTTCTGCCATGATCCTGAAGATGCTGTGCCCACAAAGAATTTGTATTGTGTTGGACTTGGAAAAATTTGGTAAGAGATTTTCTCAAGATTGTAAAAGGAGAATCACAAATATTTGTAAGATTAAGATTGTGTATTTATTGCAGACTATAACTGCTAAAGTAAGAGTAAAGCCCTGTTTTTTGAACACCCGACTGCTAATGTTAACAAATAACACAACATATATATCCCTTTCCTTTTGAATTGCAACAGTGTTTGATAATAATAGAGATTCTGGACTTTCATTCTAGCCTTCTCATTTTTCTCTATATTGAATACGGGGGAGGGGAGTCGCCAAAGTCATAGTTTGCTCCAAAAACCTTTGGGCCAGCTCTGGAAACAACGAGTCATGTCTCTCAAGTGAACTTCTCCATTCCTCTTGGAAATGGGATGCTCAGTTACTTGATACTTCTCTCCTTTAACCTACCAAGAAGGATAGAGGTGTCTGTCACAGGTAGTGGGCCACATCTCTTTTAGAGGATCTGCTTTTTGTGACTTCCATAGAGCTCCTCATTTCTATTCTGTCCAAAGACATGGCCTTGTTGGTATAACTGCTGCAGAAAAACCTGCTTGGATCAGAAACTGTTCTGAGGAAATTGTAATAAGTGACAAAAATTCCTAGAAAATCCATTAAAATTCCTAATGAAGGGAACTTTGGGCTGAAATCCCTAAGATGGATGGAGAGAGGACCTAGCCCTTTAGAATAGCTGTTCACCTGACTGCATCAAATGGAAGGTATTTTCAAAACTCTTTCCTGAAATAGAATCTGTCCTCCAGGTCTCCCCGAAGGCTTTTCATCTTCCCTACATTGATCCAACCAGTGTCAAATAATCAAGGCTGAATCTTCTGCTATGCTGTGAATATTTTTAATATGTATTTTCAGAAATAAATATGTATTTTCATTTCCAGGGAGATGCTTTTAGCAAGAGGCTGGGTATTTGCCTGCTGACTGTGCTATATTGAAATAAGAAAATAAATGAATAGATCAAACAAATGGCCCAGTCCCTCATTAGTCCTGACTGAAGGTATGTTCATGTACAAATATTCAGGCTTATAGCTCAGAAGACGTGAGGGAGAAAATTTTGGTGGAATCTGTGACAGGTTCCCCTCACGGTATCACCTAGAACTGAGGCACCACCAGGGGCGAAAGTAACTTAAATTTCTTATGGCTATTGTTGTATCACACACACCCCTCCCTCCGGGGGAGGTCAGGGTTGGGGGATGAGGGTGCAATGCAACAGTACCTGTAAGAAATTTAAGTGTGGGGTGGAGTGTGGGGGGCTCAGGGCAGGCGGTTAGAGTGTGGGGGTGGGGTTAGAGTGGGAGTACAGGAGTCAGGGTTGTGAGGTGTGAGGGGGGGCTTAGGGCAGAGGGTTGAGTGTGGGGCTGCAGGAGTCAGGGTTGGAGGTGAAGAGGGGCTTGGTGCAGAGGGCTGGGTGTGGGGGGGAAGGGGTCATGGTTTGGGTGTGAGGCCTCGGCGTTACACTGGGGTGTGTATAGAGGGTAGAGCAGTGGAAAAGGGCTCCATTTTGGGAGGACGGTGCGGAGGAGCTGCAGCCACACATACCAGGAGGTTGCTGCTTTTCTTCCCCTTCCCCTGATAATCAGGGAGTGAGAGGAACGTGCAGAACTTGTGTGTACTCCTTCCCTTGTGTGCCCTTACCCTTGGCAGCCAGGAGGAATGCAGCAAACTGGGCACTTCCCTCACTCCCTGATAGGGGAAGAGGGAAGAAGAGTAACAGGGTCCCGGGTACGCATGGCTGCAGGCCCCCCCGCCCCCCCCCACCTCCGCTAAATGACATCTGGTGGGGTCGGCGCTGGGGCAATCCTGGATAAGGGGCACACCCTCAGCCAGCCCCTTTCACCTGCCTGCTGGTTAGCATGGCAGCCTGCAGAAGAACCCCAGGAACCCACATGGAAGCACTACTCCTCCTCCTGCAGCCAAGTGCCCCAGCCAGCTCTTACCGGAGTGGCCCATTGCGTTGCACCAACTTATTTCACCTCTGCCACTGAACCTTCTGACCCACCAGCCTGGGCTCCTTTTCACACTGTACTGCTGTGACAAGCTGCAAAGCCCTTCAGCCTGCACTTTCACTAGTATTCACACAGTAGGGATGCACCCAGTTGCAGTTACACACAGGGTCTGTAACCACCAGCTTCCCAGCCTAGGACCCCATAGCATCACCTTCCTGCCCTGGTCAAATCTGGCCACTATATATGGATTTAATACACAAGGTATGTCTATAGTGCACAGTTTTTTCAGAAAAATGGCAGTCACTTACAATCACACTGTAATCACATTCTTTCGAAAAAAATCGAAAGAACAGAGGGGTTTTTCTGACATTGGTAAACCTCTTTCTACGAGGAAGAAGCCTTTTTCCAAAAGAGGTCTTTCAGAAAAAGACGTATGTGGACAGGGAAGAGGGAGTTCTTTCGCAAGAAGAGGAAAAAGGAAAAATCACAGGTGCCCTGGTGGCCACTCTGTCCATAGTAATCACAGCTTAAATGTGAGATAGTGTCCACGCTGAATGGATGCTATCTTTTGAAAAAGCAGATCGCTTTTTTGATGCGCTTTTGCTGTGTAGAAGCTCTCTTTCGGAAGACGTTTTTTCGGAAGATCTCTTCTGGAAAAGCTTCTTCCAAAAGAAGCCTGCAGTCTAGACATAGCCCCAGTCTGCTTCTCCATCAATGTGAAGAGCACAATGCACACTTGTGGTAACTAAGCAGAGATTTATCCTACGTACTCCAGTCACAGCTCACTTGTTTAGATTAAAACAAAACCAAGTTTATTACTATAAAATAGATTTGAAGTGATTATAAGTGATAGCAAACAGATCAAAGCAGATTGCTGGTAAATAAATAAAAAACACAAACTAAGCTTAAAATACCATATAGATATGAATGATCAGATTCTCACCCTGAGAAATGATACAAGTAGGCTGCAGATTCTTAAGGGCAAATTATACTTGCTTTACAGCTTGGAGTCCCCAGATGATTCATACATACGTTAGAAATCCCTTTAGCTTGGGCCCAGCACTTCCTCCTGTTCAGTCTTTGTTCCTTAGCTGTTTCCAGAAGTCTTCTTGTGTGGGGAGTGAAGAATCATGGGTGATGTGGCTGCCTGCCTTATATAGCTTTTGCATATGGCAGGAACCCTTTGTTTCAAAGCTTGCTTCCCAGACCAGTTTGTGGAAAAATACTTATATCCCAAGATGGAGTCCATTATCATGCAGCCTGGTCACATGTCCTTGTAGTGGCGTAGTGGCATAGTGGCCAGTACCCATAGGCTGTCTGTAGCATTCTCAGGAAGGCTCACCAGGTGGAAGATAAGCTTCTCCCAGGGCATATGGTTTTTCCTAATGGCCTATTATGTTGAATAGGCCCTTTCCCACCTTCTATAAGCATATTGTCTAGTGCAGTGGTGGCCTGAGGGCCATGTGTAGCCCATTGGGGTTCTATGTGTGGCCCATGAGACATTTTATGTATAGTTGACCATGGGCAGGGTTGCCAGATTATGCTGGTTTTCATCTGTGCATTTTTGCTACCAGTATTATTAAAGTGATACACACATACAGCAAGGGTATGTGAAGTGAGGTGCATGGTGATTACACACAACACTGTGAGAGCCATGTGCTCCTTCTGCATCCAATCAAAGTGCTGCTATGGTTTAATCGGCACACGCCACAAATTCTAGATGCACAAGTGCAGTTAGCAAAACTACCCTATCCTAGGAGACTGTCTTGGTTATGACAGTCTTGTGGCAGTCTTGGTGATGACAATCTTTAAAATACAGATACATAGTCAATATTAATAACTTGTATGACATGTACATACAAATAGGATAGTCATATTCAGCAAACCATAACTTTTCCAGTGACAACTCATGTGACTTATTTTGCAGAGATACATCACAATTATGCTATAATCATAAAATATCACTGTGAAGAATAGAGGCTGCAGTGTCACAGAATCCCTTTTTAAAAAATTGGCAGCAACTCACTGGGAGGGAAACAATAGGGGTGCGTCTGCACTGCACCATTATTTCAAGATAACTAGCCTTTTTTCAAAATAACAATGCGAGCATCTTCACAGCCATTCTGTTACTTTGAAATAATTTCAAAATAACGGACGGCTTATTCAGAAATCTGTAAACCTCATCTACAAGGAATAAGGCCTATTCTGAAATAGGTATTTCGAAATAAGGTGTGTGTAGACATTCCACTGCTGGTAGTTCAAAATAACCCCTCACCAGGGTCATTCTAAGTTATTCCTCCCCAGTGCCTTCTGGGGCTCTAAATCGAGATAGCACATCTACGTTTAGGGAAGCCTGTCTCGGACTAATTCTGAGGCTTCCCGGCAGTGTAGACATGCTATTTCAAAATAAGCTATTTCGGAATAACTATTCTGGAATAGCTTATTTCGAAATAAACATGCAATGTAGATGTACCCTAAGGGTATGTCTAAACTACATGGCTCCATTGACGGAGCCATGTAGATTAGTTTACACGAAAAAGGGAAATGAAGCTGCGTTTTAAATAATCGCCACTTCATTTAAATCAAAATGGCCACCGCGCTGTGCCGATCAGCTGATTGTCGGCCCAGCGCGGCAGTCTAGACGGGGATCTGCCGACCCCAGAACCCTTCGTCGGCAGATCCTGAGGCATAAAGGATCTGCCGACGAAGGGTTCTGGGGTCGGCAGATCCCTGTCTAGACTGCCGCGCTGGGCCGACAATCAGCTGATCGGCACAGCGCGGCGGCCATCTTGATTTAAATGAAGTGGCGATTATTTAAATCGCAGCTTCATTTCCCTTTGCTGTCCTACCTAATCTACCTGGCTCCGTCGACGGAGCCATGTAGTCTAGACACACCCTAAGTGTCTAGAACAAGGGAATTAAGGACTGTGCAGTCCTGAGGGCCTTTACAGAGTGCCAATAACGATAAACAGGGTCAAGACACAAGCCAATCCATCTGTCCCCAGGGCGAGTTGCTGGAGACCACACCAGAAATGTGGTGGAGTATCACGACCTGCTGTTATACCATAAGGAGGACACATCAAGGGAAAAAAGGACCAGGAAATAAGTAGACACATACACCATATATCCCTCTAAGCAGTGAGATACAAGAGCACAACCAGCAGTGCAGATCTAGTCTTTAGTGTATTGAGTGTCTAAACTATGCAGCAGCTCATTCTGATAGCCTGATTGCTAATGATAATACTAGGTAACAGATGTGCTGGGGCCATGTATTATCAGTTTGTGTTCTCAGCTGTGTAGTCTAGCATTGTTCTCACATCCCTTCAGCACACATATGCTCTCGTAACAAAATTCCAGAACAAAACACTTTCCTGCACACACTTCTCTTCCAGGAAGGAGGATGACACAACAAACACATGGCAGGTTCAGGGGATAGCCAAGTTAGTCTGTACAGAAAAAAACAACAAATAGTCTGGTAGCACTTTATAGACTAACAAAACATGTAGATGGTATCATGAGCTTTCGTGGGCACAGCCTACTTCTTCAGATGACCGGAGTTTTGAGTTTAGGATGTGCAGACCCAAAATAAATAGGAGAGAAGTGGGGGAGGAAAAAAAAGGAGGGGGTGGGAGACAGGGAGCAGAGGGTATAGAAAATTCAGGAAGGTAAAGGGAATCAGTAAGTATCTGAAGATTGGGTAGTTAAAATGAAGTAGATAAGAATCAAAGTCAAAGAATCAAAGTCAACACATGGCAGGTATTAGACACAACACGTATGCTAGAGTAATGAGTGCAGTATGAGAACTTATCTAGGATATACTAGAGTTCACCTGAAGGTATATAGTAAGTATGCACACACGTTGGGGCTTTTTCTTCTTTTTCTTTTGGCAACATCTACTTTTGTGGAGTGCTGCTGCAGAGTGCTCTCTTCATTACAATGTGTCAATCCGGAGCAGCAAAGCAGGATGGTACTGCTAATTTAGCCTAAATTGCTCATATTATTCTGTGTGCCAGTTCAGCTCACATTTGTGTCCTCAATCCATGTGAGATTCTGTCAGGAAATCAGATTGTTTCCTGGTTAGAAATGGCTTTTTGCCTTGTTGAGGTGCAGTGGGGAAAGGTCTGAAAATTCCACACACACTTCCAAAGATAATTTTCTTTGAAACTAATTTCTTACGCTGAATATATTAATTGCCTAGAAGATTTGCTTGGCGTTGTTCGGGTCCTTAACTCAAATACATTTTGTTTTTCTTCGTTTAAATCAATGCTCTGGAGTGGGACTGGGGATGAGGGGTTCAGGATGCAGGCTGCCCAGGGGAGAGAGGACTACTCCGGCGCTCTTTCATGGTATCAGCTTGGAGCCAGGTGAGAAATGCCCATCCGTGGCTGATGCAGCTGCAGCAGGCTCAAAAGGGGGAAGGGTGCATGTCCCCCAGCTGGGAGACAGATGGACACATAAACAGACACTCACCCCCCGCTGGCCCAATGGGGTTATAGTTGCCCCAGTCCCCATCTCTGGGCCCTGTGGTCATATAGGGTACATGTACACAGCAGGGCTAAAGTCAAATTAAGCTGCACAACTTCAGCTATGTCAATTGCATAGTGTAAGTCAAAATAGCTTAGGCTATTAACTTGGCTTTAGGTGCTGTCTACACAGCAGGAAGTCGAAGGAAGAACACGCTTCCTTCGACATCCCTCACTCCTCGTGAAATGAGTGTTACCACAAGTCAGAGTAAGAAGTCCTCCAGCTTGATACTATTTTGAAATAAAGGTTTCTGAAATAAAGGCTCTTTGTTATTTCAGAATAACGTCAGTTATTCCCACATAACACTGCTGTATAGCTGTACCCCAGGGCTATGTCTATACTGCGCTGTATTGCACAAGAAATATGCAAATGAGGCAAATCGTGGAATATCGCCATGCCTCATTTGCATAATTAGTAAGTGGCCGCTTTTTGCACAAGAGGTTTTTGCGCAAGAACTGTTCTTCCTGAAAACAATGCAGAAGAGTGGCTCTTGCTCAAGAAGGGGTAAAATGCAGAGGGACAGCTCTTGCTCAAGAGGGGGTTTTTGCGCAAAAGCCTCTTGCACAAAAAGCAGCCACTCATTAATTATGCAAATGAGGTGCAGTGATATTCCACAGCACAGTATAGACATAGCCCTGGAATATAATAGTCCCATATCAGACCCTTCCCTTTCCATTTAATTAGAAACAGTCAAATTCCAGGCACTTCCCATTGTCCTGGCACAACCAAACCCTGACCCTGCTTTAAGTTATGATAAGAAGAAGCTGCAACCCAAATTTGGTGGCACTATCTCTTACTGGCTAGGAGGAGTTCTTCAACAAATGGACTCACAGACAGAACACAAACAGATGCACAAACTCTCTCAAATACGGAGTAAATTATTATGATAAATTGGGGGGAAGGGAATAGGTTCTAAAGCATTTCCTTTGTACAATATATAATCTTAGGGTGTAAGATTAAACATCTGTTGTACAGAAAAGATAGCTTTAACTAGCTACATAGGAGTGTATTTCCATATCTTAAAAGCTGAATTACTTCATATTGGTGTCTGTCGATAGAGGAGCTGTTTTAGTGCAACTGTCTTTGGATTCTCTTTCAAGTCTTCAAAGTAGCTAATAGAGGAGACTGTTATGGTCAAAACCATAAAATAAGTACCTCTTTTGACAAGCATAGAGACTGGCATTTCAGTTGCCTCTGATAAAAGCCAAAGGAAGAGGAAATTATGAATACCTTTCTTAACTATTACTAAATAAGGGATTATTTTTTATAGAAAAATAGAAAATCTTTTTGACAGTGCACTCAGGTCCAAATTTTCAAAGCTGCATTCCTAAAGCTAGACTCCTTATATATATATATATATATATATATATATATATATAAAGGAGAATGTTTGTATGTTTGTGCGCTAATAACTTGGACACTATAAGAGCTACCGCAACCAAACTTTGCATGGGATAACCTTTTATCCAGGAGAAGGTTTTAAGGTACTGTGGGAGGGAAGAGATGAGAGACGGATGCCTCTCCCCGAGGCTGCCCGGAACTTGGCAGTGCAGGGATTGTCATACTTCAGTGTCATACTTCGGTCCGTACTTCAGTACCTTCGGTGGTCTGAACTGTCAGTGTCAGCATTGTCTGGCCCAGGTCGTCCTAGCGCACTCCTGACAGGATCTCTACTCCGTCGGTGATGATAAACTTTCGTCTGCGTGCGTAACAATCGGTGCTCCCTTTATCTAAAGTGTTAGACCCCGTGCACTTGGGTCAACACAGGAGATCTCTGAAAGCTCCCAGAAACGACAGATGCAGGCAAGGTTTGAAATCAATCGTGCAGGTTTATTGTCAAATGCAAAGCTCTAACAGTTGGTAACAGAGATCCTACAATGTTATACCACTGTGCATTATGGCCCGCATTGACAAGGTACCAACACTGGGCAGGCCTATTGCCGTATAACAGATATTCACAGCGGTTAGTCAGAGTTAAGCTACTGTGCATTCTGTAAGTTTAGGCAATGACACCTGCCGTTCAGGCACCTAGTGCGTCCCCCCTGGCCCTCCCCCCAGGTCGGCTGGAGAGCGCCCTTTGAGGTGTCCTTTTATAGACAGGTACAAACAACTTACATCACTTCTTTACGTTCCAGGTTGCCACCCTCTGTTGCCTAGTTACCACCCCTTACCTTGTGCAAGAGGGGCTTACCTTCTGTTCGTCATCTTGTCAGTTCTGACCTGGTCCTGAACCTAGGTTGGTATGTGCATAACTCCTAGGGAGTTCTTGTACCAGGACATTCCTTAAGATGTTCCGTTACTCCCTTTTGGCTTCCAGTCTGTACTTGGTGCTTCCCTGTGTCCTTCCATGCTTCACCTAACTCTCACAATTACACAGTTATCAGTAGGGCCTCTTTCTTGGCTCCTGTGTTCCTAAACCAAAGTCTTGTTTACTAGATTCTAGGCCTGTTACTGCTTTCATGTTACAGGCCTCTATTCAGGCCTGCTGACTCCATGTTACCGACCCTCAACTTACTCTACATTCCCCCACTTTGTGTCCTTTTATGGGGAGGATGTTTACCCATCGTCCCAGAAAAGCATAATGCATGAACTGAAGGTGACCCAGTGGGCTAAACACTGTCATGAGGACACCTTGTTTTCCTGTTCACATGTTCATGCCCCATCTGTCCCTTAGTCTGCACATTCCCTCATACAACTGATGGAAAGATTTTATTTTCCAATTCTGTTAGGTCCCCTGTGGTGAGCCTGGGAATGTTAGGCCTGGGACCATACTGAGGAATGCAATTTTTTGATTGAGTTTTAACAGCCCTCTCAACTAATTAATAGGGAAATAGTGTATCTTTTTGTAGAGTATTTAGACATGTTTGCACAGTGTGTGTATGTATAAATGGCACAACCTTATAACAATTTGTTTTGTGACTTGGTATTGTGATTTGGCCCTTGTGGTATGGCTGATAGCCACACACTTTAATTAGGCCATTATAGTCACCATTTGTGCTATTATTAATAGTAGACTGAGTGTTTTTTAGTGATTTCAAATACTGGTATAGGCATTGTTACAGTGTGTCCCACAAGATTATGTATATAAGAAGAAAACAGAAATTTGGAGTAGTGACATTATAAATGAGGCCTTTTGTAATAAATGTTTTGTACTCCATTACTACCCAGTGCTGTCCATTCATGTTATATATCAGCTTTACTGCTGGCGGTCACCCTCTGGAATAAGCTTTGCTGGATAGGAACCAGGAATGGCTAGTGTCTCTGTTCCATTGGTTGCAATGCTTTGTGACACACCAGTCAGTTGTTTCTTATGGATGCTGTCTTCCCACCAGTTTACTGAATGGACAGTGACCAATTTATTAATTATTGCTGTGTCAGGATTTAGTGTTGGTCCCCAGACACTGAACAAAAGTGTTTGGAATAATATGTGCCTTAGTTTGGGTCTAATGTCACCAATCCAAATCATGAGGGGTAATAACAGGGATTTTTTTTTTAAAAGCCAAGGTGTAGTTTTAATGCATTTAATTTCCTTTTGTGTTTCTTTCTCTATCTTTTTTTTAAAGCTTGCTTCTATTTGTTTGTTGATTTTTCACCTATGATAGCTAAACAGTTTAGCAATGCTATGCATGTTGTAAATGGTGTACAGCAAAAATATAATACAGTGATCCAGCAAAAGAAGTGGTTTTACATAATTTAAACTTGGTTATTAACTAACAATGATTTCTAGCTGATTGCCAACTTAATTGTCCATAGATGGGATACTGAAGTGAACAGTCTTTTACTTGTAGAGCACTTCATTTTTCTTTTCTTTATGCTTAGACATGTCTTCACTGCATGCTAATATCGTCTAGTATTTTTGTGCTGTGATATCTTGATGTTTTTGATCTGTAAGAAAACCTTAAAAAACTTCAGTTAGTTGACATAATACAAGTTTTTGCTTTACATCTATCTTGTTTTTAGTAACCCAAATTTAATAAACAGGTTAGCTGCGTTTGTTTGTATTATAAAAGACTTGGTCCTTATTATAAACTAAACTTTTGCAATTGTTGTATAGACATCTATTTTCTCTTGAGGTTTATTACCAATTTTGTCCTGCTAAAATAGATACTCTCAATGTTCCATGAGATGGTATATTGCTTTTCCCTCAAAGTGTTTAGCAATTTTACCAAGTTTATAGAATTAATGTGCTTGTGATACCAATTCCACTTTTGTTAGCAGTTTAAAAGCACAAAAGTTAACTACTATTTTTCTTTAACATGCTATAAAAGAAAACAGAATTTATTTCAAAATGAATTTTTAAAACAGGTGTATGTAAATACTTTGAGGATATTAAACATGCATAATGGTTTGTTGTGTTTAGGAGTTCAAGGTGGAAACCTGTTGAAAAAGTTTGGTTAGCTTTAAGCATTATTGCTATACCATTCTTATAACTGCATTTAAAAGTAAAAACAAGGTTATAAAATCCACACCAAAATTGACATTTTGTTAATATCATCTGAACCTTAATATTGGCCCTTTAATGTTAAGGGTCTGGTCTCCCTTACATTTTCTTTGAATTAAAAAAAATAAAATAAAATAAAAAACTTTGATTAATAAAAGAAAAAAAATTGTTTGCAATTGCATTCTTTGAGGCATGAAATATATGTACATATATTGTACCTGAAACCTTTTTGAACTTTGAAAAAAATAGTATAAATAGTATTCATAAAATGATTATACACCAAATATAATAAAATAGTGTGGTACCACATTTTTTTTTAAAGTATAAAAATTTACTTTTGTTGCAACACAGTAAAAATAATTTAAAAGAGTCATGTGACATACAACATACCAAAAAACCCATACATGACATATAGGACAACTTACAATTAAAAACAAATGGCGCCAACATTACGTTTATATGTATACAAAACAATAAAATAAAAGAGAAAAATATAGAGTTAAACATTTAAATCAGCAAGTTATTACCTTATTTAAAACTATTAATAAAAATTATATAAATTTCTATTAATATTTGCCAAATATGCTGTATCAATTTAGTAACTTATGGCATTGCCCATGACTTTATATTAAGCTTTATTTTAAAAGTCTGCTATACAGGTGTATTGAAATAAAAATAAGGTAAAACTTTATTTTAAAAACAATTCCCATAAATTATTTTAACCCTTCAGGAATGCAACAGCTAGAATGACTCCCAAATTTCCTGAAGATAAGGTTGCTAGGTAACAGACATGCAGACTCTGCTTCTAATCCTAACTATTAACTTTTATTTGAAACATGGGCTTATTTTCTTTCTTATTTGTTCTATTTTTAACCATTTTATAGTTTAAAGATTTGTATAAAAACTAACTTAACAGAAAGAAAAAATCAAAAGGCGGAAGGTTCAGAGAAGAAGATAAAGAGACTTGAGTCAAGAGAGTTTAACTCTTAAAGTTCTCTTAAAGTAGAGGCAGTAGCAAATTAAGCAAACTAAAAAAAGGCTATAAAGGAAAACATACCAGTACATAAAAAAAATCTCAAAAAGAAGAATGCATTTTAGCTGAGTACAGAGTATTCTTCCATGGGTTAGAGTAGTTGGAAACCTGCACGCTGGATTTTTATCCTGACTCTAAGATGAGTGAGGGTTGTTACCTGCTCTTCTAAAAAATGAATTTGTTCCCCCAGTGTCTGTTGCTGTTGTCTGCATGTTAGATCAATTGCGGGAGTGCCCATACATGATGCACTTTACTGTTTCAGGGCAACTTCATGAGTTAGTGCATCAGTTATTGTTAGCCTGCTTAATCTTGTTTTCCACTTTGAAATTCTTTTTTACTCACATTCCTATGAGCAAGTCACAGCTCCTGTCTCCTAGTGTGCTCTGTGAACTGTTCCATTTTTTCCTTCATTTTATTGACCAATTTAGTGAAAGTATTGTTTGCTACTTCTCCCTCCTGTGAACTTAATTTTCCCATTCTGACAGGCACCAGTCTAGTTCTTAGTTTAAATTCAACTGGAACCTGGCTTTTATCATATGGTTGTGGTTGCAATGCAGTGGACCCCGTGTCATCTTTCAAATTTGCCAGGGCCATCATTGTTAATTTCTGTCCCATGGCTTCAGGTTCTGTGAAAGTTCCCAAAGGCTGTTGCTTTGCAAGGGACGGCACTTCTCTCTTTTGCAAGGTTCCTTCTTTTACTTACCTAGTCTGTTCCATTACTCGGGAGGCTAGCAGTGTTGCAGCCTGTTTAAGCCATCTCACTGCCATAGACATAAGTTGCAAAATCCTGGGCTTTTTAGTACTATTACTCTTTTTCAGCACTTCAGTTTCTGCCATGGCTTCACATATACCAGTTTCTCCATACTCTTTTTTAAATTCAAAACCTATCGGGATTTTAAGGGTATGTAGATAGGGGTTACCTAACTTGTGATTTTTTACCATTTTAGATGTTAGATTGCAAACAGATAAACAGAAACGTTCGCCTTCTTACCAGATCAGCGGTAGGGGTCACCAGTGTTGTACTTCGGTTTAGTATTTCAGTGTTGTCCTTCAGTACCTTTGGTGGTCTGAACCGTCAGTGTCAGCATCATCCGGCCTGGGACATCCTGGCGCGCTCCTGACAGGACCTCTACTCCGTTGGTGATGACAAACTTTTGGCTGCATGCGTAACAATCGGTGCTCCCTTTATCTAAAGTGTTAGACCCCGTGCACTTGGGTCAACACAGGAGATCTCTGAAAGCCCCCAGAAACGACAGATGCAGGCAAGGTCTGAAATCAGTCAAGCAGGTTTATTGTCAAATATGAAGCTCTAACAGTTGGTAACAGAGATCCTACAATGTTACACCACTGTGCATTATGGCCCACGTTGACAAAGTACCAACACCGGGCAGGCCTATTGCCATATAACAGATATTCACAGCGGTTAGTCAGAGTTAAGGTACTGTGCATTCTGTAAATTTAGGCAAGGACACCTGCCGTTCAGGCACCTAGGGCATCCCCCCCGTTCCCCTCCCAGGTCGGTCGGAGAGCACCCTTTGAGGTGTCCTTTTATAGATAGGTACAAACAACTTACATCACTTCTTTACGTTCCAGGTTGCCACCCTCTGTTGCCTAGTTACCACCCCTTACCTTGTGCAAGGGGGGCTTACCTTCTGTTCGTCATCTTGTCAGTTCTGACCTGGTCCTGAACCTAGGTTGGTATGTGCATAACTCCTAGGGAGTTCTTGTACCAGGACATTCCTTAAGATGTTCCGTTACTCCCTTTTGGCTTCCAGTCTGTACTTGGTGCTTCCCTGTGTCCTTCCATGCTTCACCTAACTCTCACAATTACACAGTTATCAGTAGGGCCTCTTTCTTGGCTCCTGTGTTCCTGAACCAAAGTCTGTTTACTAGATTCTAGGCCTGTTACTGCTTTCATGTTACAGGCCTCTATTCAGGCCTGCTGACTCCATGTAACCGACCCTCAACTGACCACAGGGAGAAGCAGCTTCCTGGGGGAAGCAGCGGGGACAGTCACTCACTAAGGCCGGCGGAGGGATAACCTGTCATCCAGGAGAAGGTTTTAAGGGATTGTGGGAGGGAAGAGATGAGACCATGGCTCCGTTCCCCCTCCCTCCCCTCAGGCTCCTCACCTCAGTTATATCAACTGTCCCGAGCAATGCCGGGTAACTCCAGCTAGTGTGTGTGTATATATATATATATTAGAAGGTGTCTATCTGTATTTCTGTCTGCAAGTCTGTTTGTTCAAGAACTCTTCCTAAACTGCTAACGCTAGGGCCACCAAGTTTGGTAGGCAGCTTCCTCTTCTAATTTAAAGCAAAGTCAGGGTTTGGTTGTGCCAGAAAAACCAGAAGTCCCGGAAAAAGAATTGTTTTCTATAACATGGAAAAGGAGCAGGGCTCGGGCTTGACTGTTCAGAGGGACACAATACTAAGAGTGACTTCTGGGGGCAGTGACCCTGCAGGGAAGAGCTATCCTGTAGATCAGGGTTACTCAACTTTGGAAGCCCCGGGGGCCACAATGATACTCAGAGTACTTGCCGAGGGCCGCAACTTAAATGTGGTTGCATATTGTAACGGGGTACACTCGCTGCCACAGCGCCACCAGCTGTCGGTCCTGGGAATTAGCTCGGACAGCAGGTGGTGGGATCCTTTTCAGGACACTGCCCTCCAGCAGTGCCCACAACAGCCTCTAAGCTTTCCCCTTCCAGGGGTGGGTTGTAGGCCGGTTGGCTTCCAGGAGGGATTCCTCCCCCTCCGGGACAGCGGGCGATACTCCTATCCTGCTGTGCAGCCCGTCAATCATCCCCAAGTCTCTAGTCCCACAGCCAGGCCTTGCTCCGGACGGGTAGAAGGGGTCAATAGTTCACGGCCCCGGCCTTGCTTCAGGTCCAGGCTGAGAGGCAATAGTTCAGGGGCCCGGCCTTGCTTCAGGTCCAGGCCACGGGGGAAGTAGTCCGATGTGGACTCAAGTCTCTCAGCTTTTACGAGGTCCGGCCTGGATCTCGGCCAGCACCAAAGCACAGTAGGTAAGCCCAGGCCCTTGAGCAGGTCAGGGCACCAAACCCAGTGTGCAAGCCCAGGCCCTCAAGCAGGGCAGGGCAGCGAAACACAGGGTGCAGGCCCAGGCCCTCGAGCAGGGCAGGGCAGCGAAACCAATAAGCTAAGCCCGAGCCCTTGTACAGGGCAGGGCAGCTAATGCAAATGTCGGCCAGCCCTAGCTCAGGGCAGGGCAGCAAATGGCAGCCAGGCCCTGGTGCAAGGCATGGCCGCAAACACACACAGTCAGTAGGCCCTAGCCCTGGAGCAGGGCGGGGCAACAAACACAATAAGCAGGCCCTAGACCTGGAGCAGGGCAGGGCAACAAACACAATAAGCAGGCTTGGCCCTAACTCAGGGCGGGGCAGCAAATAGCAGCCAAGCCCTGGTGCCAGGTGTGGCCGCAAACAAACACACTAGTTTGTAGAAGCTCCTAGTTCAGGAGCTGGGCAGGTAGCACACCTGCAGCAGTGGTGAGGGGGAGACTGCCACCCGGTTGGTGGGTGGCGGGGCACAGGCCCACCCACTCCACTCCGCCCCAGCCCAGGGGCCTTGGATGCAGCAGTGCAGCTGCTACTGGCTCAGCAGGGCTCCAGCCTGCAACATGCTGGCCTAGGGCTGCTCCCAGCCCTGCTACCCCCTGGGCCACTCCTTGTCTCCCCCTCCGCAGGTACCTGTATCTCCAGCAGGTCAGTCAAAGGGAGTCAAGGGTGGCGTTGTCCCAGCAGGGTCCGGGCAGCCCGATCCAGGCTTCCGTGGGTTGGAGCTCTACAGCCTCCAGCGGGTTCATCAGGCCCCAGGGTTCAGGCAGGCATCGGGGTTCCAGCCGGCCCACCAGCTCCGGCAAGCCCTCAAGGTCCCCGTCAGTTGGTAGGTCCTCTGGCCCAGGCAAGACCTCAGGGTCTCTGGGTGTCCGCAGGCCTCAGGGCTTGAACAGGGCTCTGGCTCAGGCAGGTCCTCAAACTCACCAGGCCCCAGCAGAGCCCCAGGTTCCTCTGAGTCAGAGGGTAGCTCTGCAGCCCAGGCAGGGCAATCTTCACCGGCCCTGTGGGAGGCCCAGGCCAGGTCTCGGCTTCCAGGTCACGGAGCTCTGGGCAGGCCTCTATCTCCTCCAGAGGCTAGACCCAGACTGAGCTCCCTGGCAGAGTTCTTATAGTCCTAGCCACGCCCCTTAACTTCCTGTCATGTGAGGGGGCGGGGCTAGGCTGCACATAAAATGGCGTCCAGAGCGGTGTTTTCTTCCTTCTGGTAGTGGGGGATGTCTCCACCCCACCCCACCCCACTACACATATACATAAAAATATACATGCAAATAGCTTCTTTCACACAATAGAATCATAGAGCTGGACGAGACCTCAGGAAGTCATCAAGTTCAGCGCCCTGCCCAAGGCAGGACCAATCCCAACTAAATCAATCCAGCCAGGGCTTTCTCAAGCCAAGACTTAAAAACCCTCTAGGGATGGAGATTCCACCACCTCCCTAGGTAACTGATTCCAGTGCTTCACCACCACCCTCCTACTGAAATAGTTTTTCCTAATATCCAACCTAGACCTCCCCCACTGTAACTTGAGACCATTCTTCCTTATTCTGCCATTCGTCACTACTGTTAACAGCCTTTCTCCATCCTCTTTGGAACCTCCCTTCAGGAAGTTGAAGGCTCACTCTTCTCTTCTGCAGACTAAACAAACCCAAATCCCTCAGTCTCTCCTTATAGGTCATGTGCTCCAGCCCCCTAATCATTTTGGTCGCCCTCCGCTGGACCCTCTCCAATGCATCCTCATCCTTTCTATAGTGGGGGGCCCAGAACTGGACACAATATTCCAGATATGGCCTCACCAGAGCCAAATAAAGGGGAATAATCACTTCTCTGGATCTGGATCTGCTGGCAATGCTCCTCCTAATGCACCCTAATATGCCATTAGCCTTCTTGGCTACAAGGGCACACTGTTGACTCATATCCAGCTTCTCATCCACTGTAATCCCCAGGTCCTTTTCTGCTGAACTGCTACTTAGAGCAGCCTGTAACAGTGCTTGGGATTCTTCCGTCCCAAGTGCAGGACTCAGCACTTGTCCTTGTTGAACCTCATCAGATTTCTTTTGGCCCAATCCTCTAATCTGTCCAGGTCACTCTGGACCCTATCCCTGCCCTCCAGCATATTTACCTCTCCCCCTAGCTTAGTGTCATCTGCAAACTTGCTGAGGGTGCAATCCATCCCCTCATCCAGGTCATTAATAAAAATGTTGAACAAAACTGGTCCAAGAACCGATCCTTGGGGCACTCTGCTAGAAACCAACCACCAACCTGACATCAAGCCGTTGATCACTACCTATTGGGCCCGACAGTCTAGCCAGCTTTCTATCCATCTTATAGTCCATTTATCCAATCCATACTCCCTTAACTTGCTGGCAAGAATATTGTTGGAGACCGTAGCAAAAGCTTTGCTAAAGTGTATATCACATCCACTGACTTTCCCATACCCACAGAGCCAGTTGCCTCATCATAGAAGCTAATCAGATTGGTCAGGCACGACTTGCCTTTTGTGAATCCATGTTGACTATTCCTGATCACTTTCCCCTCTTCAAAGTACTTCAAAATAGATTCCTTGAGGATCCCCTCCATGATTTTTCTGGAGACTGAGGTAAGGCTGACCAGTCTGTAGTTCCCTGGATTATCCTTCTTCCCTTTTTTAAAGATGGACATTACATTTGCCTTTTTCCAGTCACCTGGGATCTCTCCCGATCTCCATGAGTTTTCAAAGATAATGGCCAAAGGCTCCGCAATGATATTTGCCAACCCCCTCAGTACCCTCAGATGCATTAAATCTGGGCCCATGGATCTGTGTATGTTTAGCTTTTCTAAATAGTTCCTAACTTGTTCTTTCCCCACCAAGGGCTGTCCACCTCCTTCCCATACTGCATTGCTTAGCGCATCTGTCTGGAAGCTGACCTTGTCCTTGAAGACAGAGGCAAAGAAAGCATTGAGTACTTCAGCTTTTCCCACATCATCTGTCACTAAGTTACCTCCCTCATCGAGTAAGGGCCCCACACCATCTCTGATCATAGGCGGTGAGTTATATGGGCTCATGGTGCCCATGCTCCAGGAATATTCAGAGCCGGGGGCCCTGCTCCACCAATATTTGGAGCTGGGTCTCTCCCCTGGCCCTGCCTGGAGTGGACCCCGGCCCCCACCTGCTGGCTCCCTCTCCCCCCCCCCCCCATGCGTCCTCCCTCCATTGACGGAGCCATGTAAACTAGTTTACCCAACATAGTCAATGAAGCGGGGATTTAAATAATCCCCACTTCATTAAAATAAAAATGGCCACCGTGCTGTGCCAACAATCAGCTGATCCGTCACAGCGCGGCAGTCTAGACGTGGATCGGTCGACAAGGGAAGCCTTTGTCGACCGCTCCTGTAAACCTTGTTTCATGAGGCATAAGGGAGCAGTCGACAAAGGCTTCCCTTGTCGACCAATCCGCATCTAGACTGCTGCGCTGTGCTGGATCAACTGATTGTTGGCACAGCACAGCGGCCATTTTTATTTTAATGAAGCGGGGATTATTTAAATCCCTGCTTCATTGACTATGTTGGGTAAACTAGTTTACATGGCTCCATCGACAGAGCCATGTAGTCTAGACATATCCGAGAGGTTCAACTTGTACTTCATTCTCTTGATGTGTCTCTGTCAAGTGTCTTCCTTCCAGCACTTGCTGCCTGCTTCTAGATCCCTCTCAAAAGGGTTTTAATGATGTAGTGTCCCTTTGACCTTAGGCGCTGGTCTTGAGAAAACAAATCTGTTTAATTGTCTGGACCCAGTTAGGTGGGCATTTCCTAATTAATAACCCTCCATTGTTGTCTTAAGGACCATTGGTATTTTCTGTGGAGGAATCTAACCTTTGTCATTGTTTTGTTGCTTGCATGGGTCCGCCCTCCCCAACCATTTCCTTTAATTTAATTCCATTCATTCATATGGAATAGTATCAAACAGATAAACTGAAGTGCATGTAATAATCATGGAGATCTCCCACCTTCTTCCCTATTAGCCTTCTACATATTATAGGTAAATGCTAATTCTGGTAATGTTAAAAGGCCACTCTGAAAATCACATTTCCTTGAAAATTCTAGTGACACATAGGATAACTAAAACTGAAAGATGGTAATGAGAAAAACATTTTTTTCCATGTTCTGTGTGGTTGTCTTGAGTTTTTAAACTCTGTGCATTTCCTGGGTTGTCTCTGTCACTGGATTCCCCTTTATAGTCCCTCTGTTGCTGAGAAGACTCTTATAAATATCAGCAGAGCTGGAATAAACTTTTTAAACGATTTAGAAATATACATAGCCTAAGAAGAGACTGCTTCATATTCAGCAACATACTGAACCAAGTGTCTAACTTGAATGACTCTAATATAGTGGGACTGCTCACAGGCATTAGGTTAGATATATGCATAGTAATTTATGGAATCAGAACCACCATATGGATAGTACTTAAACAGGAACTGTGATGCTTTAAATGAGTTCATTTAAAAATTCAAGTTGGCAGCACCCTTTACATTTTGCTCTCATAATAGTTCTGTTCTAACTTGCCGAACCCCTTTTATTATGACAAGGCTTCACTTACTAGCCCTGTATCCACCTGCTAAATAGTGATAGAGACAGTTAAATGGCCCAGAAGTAATGCTGGCGGGAAGTTTGCTTTAATGGGTTTTTGCAAATGTGTTTTCAACTGACTTAGGTACTTCAGACTGAAAGATGAGCATTTGAAATGCTTATTTAAGCATGCTTTGAAGTATTCTATTGATATAAGGTTACTGCCAACCAGTTTATCTAATCTCTTGAGGTGATTATGAAATGAACAATGGATTTAAACAGTTCTAGTATGGTTTTGGATCTACTGACAAGTTTAATGAATATTACACCTTTTAAACTGCCCCTCCCATAGGGTTTAGGTACCATGTCATTTTAGACACATCCAAGATAGATTTACCCATGCCTTTCAGCATAAGAGTCTCTTATAGTTGTATGCATGCTACCACAAATCACTGATGAGGGATAACATTTTAAAAAGTGGCTACGTGATCTAGGTTCCTATGTACTTCAGTTACTTGTCAAAATGAAATGTGGGTTCTTAGAGCCATATTTTCAAAGGTATTTAAATGCCTAGAGATGCAGATAGAGGCCTTGTGGGATCCGCAAAGATCAAAAACACATAAGCAGATTAGGTGACTACATCCCATTTGAACATGTCCAAAACTTAGTGGTATTTGGTTCAGTGAAGTGTTTGGGAATTTTCTTTCTTTGTGTATTGTACATAGAGCTGGAGAATAAGTATTCCCACTGAGTCATCATTCCTGATGGAATTTCATTAGAAAGTTATCTGATTCTGGGCCTTTCTTTGACAATGGCATCATCAGCTTTGATTACACAATATTTCAGAATAGCAATACCTCAGAATGGTAGAAGACTCACACAATTTAGTCACACATTGAGACTAATTCAGTTCTTCTAAAGCAGGGGTTCCCAAACTTTTTGACATGGGGACCAGTAAATCCATTCACGAGCTTTTGGAGGTAACATTCATTTGCATATTTGCATATTCATTAAGCAAATGATGAATATTCAAATATAAGTTGTTTCTGGTCTCCCACAGCCCCCAGTGCCAGCTTTAGCAAAGCTTTTGATACGGTCACCCACAATATTCTTGCCAGCAAGGTAAGGGAATATGGATTGGATAAATGGACTGTAAGATGGACCAGGGTTTCCCAAACTTTTTACTTTAGTTGGAACCCATTTTTTTTCAGTACTGTTTTTTGCAGCCCAGAAATATAAACGCATATAAAAAAAAGAATTACAAATGAATAAATTTTCAGTGTTTCACCCTGCTGCATCCTCCACCCAGCCTGGGCCAGGGCTTAGGGGACCCGGCGCCGCATGGGCATTCCAGGAGGCAAGAGCAGGAGCAAATTGGGGGTAGGGTATCTGGCTAGGAGGGAGGGTGCAAGGAGGGGTAGGGTTGCCAGGTGTCTGGGTTTATACCGGACAGTCTGGTATTTGAGGGTTCTGTCCGGGAAACAAATTGAGAAAATACCGGACATATAAAATGTCTGGTATTTTCTAATTAGGTAAGTTTTATTATTATTAGGTGTATCGGTCCGTAGCTGTGAACTGCCTGGCTGGTAGATATGCTCACGCTGCATGAGTGTGTCTACCAGCCAGGCAGTTCACAACTACTTGAGGGAGGGTATGTAGGGGGGAGGCAAAAAGGAATCCCCAGGGCTGGAATCACTCGTGTGCCTGGGTCTGCATGTGCCCAGGTCAGTCCTGCTTCCTGATTCGCTCCCCCCCTCTGCTTCTCCTCCTGATCTCCCCCGTCCAGCCCTGCTTCCGGCAGCCGGTTCCCCCCCCGCACTCCACTGATCTCCCCTGGCCAGCCCCGCCCCCCCACCCCGATGACCCCCTGACCAGCCCCGCTGCCCCCGACCCCCTCCCAGCCGGCCGGTTCTCCCCCACTTCTCCTCCTGATCTCTCCTGGCCAGCCCCACTGCCCCTGGCCAGCCCTGCTTCCAGCAGCTGGTTCTCCTGTCCTCCTCCTCCTGATCTTCCCCGTCCAGCCCCATCCCCACCCCCCGTCCAGCCCTGCTTCTACTGGCCATCCGCCCATACCCCGATCTCTGCCGGACAGCCCCGCTGCCTCCTACCCTGCTTCCTGGAGGCTGGTTTCCCCCCCACACACACCTCCTTCCAGCCCACCCTGCTCCCCTCCCGGTAGGCATGCTGCGGCCTGGTATTTTTTTCCTGCGGCCCGGGCCGCAGCCCATAGTTTGGGAAACGCTGTTCTAAAGGAAGAAGGTAGATCATCACATAAAGAGCACATGAAAAGAAGTGGATCAATGCTAACACGGAGCAGATATGATAAACAAAGATTTGCAGTGTCCAGATTCAAGTATTGAATCCAGTATTGAGTATGCATACATACATACTCACATACACACATATTTGGTTTGTATTCCCAAAATAAGTACATGTAGAAAATTAAACATGTTTTTGCAATCCTGCAGGAACAGAGTTAAAAATCAAGTCCTCCTTGTCCCAAACTGTGTTGTAACGGCCTTTCCTGTGGTCTTTTGGAAATGTCAGAGCTGTACACCAACTCCCAGGGTATGTCTTCACTACAGAGTTTTTTTCGGAAAAACAGCCGTTTTTCCGAAAAACTTCAATTACGTCCACACTGCAATTGTGTTCTTTCAAAAGAAAATCGAAAGAACAGAGGGGGTTTTCTGACATTGGTACACCTCTTTCTACGAGGAAGCAGGCTTTTTCCAAAAGAGCTCTTTCATAAAAAAGCATGTGTGGACGGGGAAGAGGGAGTTCTTTCACTATAAGAGGAAAGAGGAAAAAGCACAGGTGCCGTGGTGGCCATTCTGCCCATAGTAATCACAGTGTGAATGTTATCTGTCAAAAAAGCAGATCGCTTTTTCGATGTGCTTTCGCAGTGTGGACGCTCTCTTTTGGAAGAAGTTTTTTTGGAAGATCTCTTCCGGAAAAGCTTCTTCCGAAAGAAGCCTGCAGTCTAGACATAGCCCCAGCAATTTCAAATGATGAAAGGAGTCACAAACTCAGTCAATGTGCCTTAGTTTAATTTCCAACACCACAACACTACCCTGCTGTTTTCCAATCTTCTTTCATAGGGCTATTTTGTGCTACAAACCTGTAATGTGATAGAATGGCTCATATGAGCGCTGCATTAAGCTTCTACCACTCAGTCTTTGTTTGGTGGACTTCAACCCCTCGTTGGATGCTGCTTAGTTATGTATGCCAGAGATAACTCACCCTTGGGTCTCCTAAGAATACCACATAAACTTTGCCCATGGAATTGACCAGAATGTACAAAGTGGCAAGGGGTTTACCAGACTTTTCTCAGAGCAGTGGATCCTTAGAATATCCCACATGTTCTTCATACCCGTCCCATACTTCCAGCCATGCAAGTTGGATGTTGTGCTGAATTTACCAACAAACTCAGTGCTGATCTCTGAGACCCATGAAGCTATTTCAAGGAGTTTGTGGCACAAGGATTCAGCCTCTTGCCTTATTGTGGGTGCAAGACTCCTTTTTTGCAGCAGCTGCAAACCTATTACATTACATATACTAAAGCAGGGGTGAGGAAGCTAAGGGCTTGGGGCTGGATGTGGCCTCCGGCTTGCTTGGATTCAGCCACCAAGGCGCAGGGCTCTTTCTTCCCCCCAGGATTGGGGAGCCCATGCCAGCACTCCAGTCCCTCCCGCCATCCCCCTGCGAGACTGGAGCACACAAAATCTACTAGGCTGAGACCCCCCCCCTCCCAGCTCTGGTGTGTATAGGGAATGTGGGAAGTGTTTTTCTCTTTCTCAGTCTGGGGAGACGGGGGGCATGCACCACAGTGTACATCCTGTTGTTACCTATTGCTTAATCTGTGCCTCCCTAAAACCTAACTCTAGCAACTACTTGACTCGTGTGTCTCAAAAGCCAAGAGTCTAATCCATGGAAGTGATTTGACAATTGCTAGACATGAACATATAGAACAACAAATTTGTTGAGAGGCAGAACCATTTTATT
This sequence comes from Pelochelys cantorii, assembly GCA_032595735.1. Lineage (NCBI taxonomy): Eukaryota > Metazoa > Chordata > Testudines > Trionychidae > Pelochelys > Pelochelys cantorii. Next base: position 17,823,451 of record CM064340.1, read on the forward strand.
CAGTATTTAAAAAATAGCAAAATATAGAATAAATATTTATCCACAAAATACATATACCTGTAAAACATAAAATAATCAAGTTAACTTCATAAAATAAGGTTTCTCTTATCTGAGTGAGCTGAGCACTTAGAATCATAGAATCATAGAATGCTAGAACTGGAAGGGACCTCAAGACGTCATCGAGTCCAGTCCCCTGCCTTCATGACGGCATCAAGCACTGTCTAGCTCATCCCTGACAGATGTTTTTCTAACTTGCTCTTAAATATCTCCAATGATGGAGATTCCACAACCTCCCTAAGCAATTTATTCCAGTGTTTAACCACCCTGACAGTTAGGAAGTTTTTTCTAATGTCCAAACTAAACTGCCCATGCTGCAATTTAAGCCCATTGCTTCTTGTCCTATCATTTGAGGTTAAGGAGACTTATTTTTCTTCCTCCACCTTGTAACATCCTTTTAGGCCTGGTCTACATTACAGCGGAAGGTCAAATTAAGATATGCAACGCCAGGTATGTTAATTACATAGCTGGAGTCAATGTATCTTAAATGGTGTTTCTGCTCCTTCTACACAATGAGAGGTCTATGGGAATATTTGCGCCCATTGGCTTCCCTTACTCCTCATAAGGAGCAGGAGTACTGGCACCAAAGGGGGGTGCCTGCTGAGTTCAATTTAGTGGGTCTTCACTAGACCCGCTAAATCGAACTGGGAATATCGACCGCAGCAACATCGATCTTCTGTGTAGTGAAGACGTGGCCTTCGGTACTTGAAAGCTATTATCATGTCCCCTCTCAGTATTCTCTTTTCCAAACTAAACAAACCCAGTTCTTTCAATCTTCCCTTGCTAGTCATGTTTTCTAGACCTTTCATCATTTTTGTTGCTCTTCTCTGGACCTTTTCCAATTTGTCCACATTTTTCCTGAAATGTGCCCAGAACTGGACATAATATTCCAGTTGAGGCCTAATTAGCTCAGAGTGGAGCAAAAGAATGACTTCTCATGTCTTGCTTACAACACTCCTGTTGATGCATCCCAGAATCATGTTTGCTTTTTTTCCCCCTCTGTTGTTCATATTTAGTTTGTGGTCCACTATGACCCCTAGATCTCTTTCTGCAGTACTCCTTCCTAGACAGTCACTTCCCATTTTGTATGTGTGAACTGATCTTTCCTAAATGGAGTACTTTACATTTGCCTTTACGAAATTTCATCCTGTTTATCTCAGACTATTTCTCCAGTAATAGAGATGTACCCGTGTTAGTCTAGTCTAGCTGAAACAAAAAACGGGACTATGTAGCACTTTAAAGACTAACAAGATGGTTTATTAGGTGATGAGCTTTCGTGGGCCAGACCCACTTCCGCAGATCAAATTGTGGAAGAAAATAGTCATGGTATATATGGTCATGACTATTTTCTTCCACAATTTGATCTGAGGAAGTGGGTCTGGCCCATGAAAGCTCATCACCTAATAAACCATCTTGTTAGTCTTTAAAGTGCTACATAGTCCTGTTTACTATTTCTCCAGTTTGTCTAGTATCATATAACTCTATCCTCCAAAGCACTTGCAACCCCTCCCAGCTTGGAATCATCTGCAAAACTTGATAAGTGTACTCTTTATATTATACTTATATTATTACATATTGTATATTTATATTATTTCATTGCATACTAGGAAAATACATTAATTTTCTAAGGGTATGTCTACACTACACACTTATTTAAAACTAGGCTATTCCAGAAAAAATACTCCAAAATAGCTTATTTTGAAATAGCACATCTATACAACAGGGAAGCCTCAAAATTAGTCTGAGGCAGCCATCCTTAATGTGAATGTGCTGCCTCGATTTAGAGCCTGAGGCGGCACTGGGGAGTAATTACTTTGAATGGCTCTGGGGAGGAACTATTTCAAAATAGCAGCAGTGGAGCGTCTGCACTACTGCTATTCTGAAATAGCTATTTCGAAATAGGCATTATTCCTCGTGGAATTTATTTTGAAATAATGGAATTGCTGTGTAGATGCTCACATTGTTATTTCGGAATAACGACTGTTATTCCAAAATCACACTGCTGTGTAGACACACCCTAAGTCATTTAGTGCTTATGAAAGTTGTTCATCTGACAGCTTAGGAGACTGGAGTTCTCCATTTCCCCACAGAATTGGTAGAACGCAAGCTTTCCCCCACCCAAGGTGCTGTCCATCTCTTTCTTGGAAGACCTTTCCTGGAGGAGTTCAGTCCTGATGTCTCATTCAGTCCCTGACTCCCCTGAAGAGACTGCTGCCGACAGTTGGTTTAGCGGTGGAAAGTTCTATAAGGTGGCACATGTCCTTTAACACACAGTCTGTACTTGCTCTTCATCAGTGGATACTGTAGCACCACCTTCAACATCTAAAACAGTCAAATCTTCTTGACGCAGGTCTGCAACAGGCTAACACTGTCTATGCCAACACCTAAGCCATTGTTAACAGCTGTGTTCTTTTACACTTTGCTGGTCATTGTACAAAATAAGTTCTACAATCAAGGCTAGTGAGACCACCAAACAAATAGCAAGTGAAAATGAATTTTGCTAGTTATCCTCAGTTCATTTCAAACCAGTGATTGAGGCCAAATCTACCATAGAAAAGTTTTGCCAGTACAGCCATACTGATTAACCCTCCTAACACAGTCTTCATCAGCAAAAGAATTCTTTAACTAGTATAGCTTATACCTGTTCACTGTAAGTATATAGTTATAAGTATACCAGGAAAAGCACTAAAATTAAGTAAGTTATACCAGAAAAAACACCATTATGCTGGTTTAACTTCATCTACAGCTGGGGTTTTGTTAGTGTAAAAATACAGCAAAAAAATCACATCCCCCTTAATGACATTGCTACATACTCAGGCACATATTTCTAATGTAGACTTGGCCTTAAACTTGAAAGTTTCTGAATCCAGTCACACCCTCCCCTACATTTGGGCCTTTCATGAAACATATCTCAGTAAATATATAATCTCTGCAAGATTAAAATGCAAAGTAAGTATATTTATATCACTGTTTATCATCAAAATCATTGTGTAAGACGGAAACTTTATGCTGTAGTTTACATAACACAAGAGTTTATTCAGTAGTTCTCATAATAATGTAAGTTGTATCAATATAATTTGTTTGTTTGTGTATGTGTAATATTCAAGTGGAATTTATACTGCATTTGTGGGCATTTCTAAGCCCACACCAGTTACATTATGGTTTCTGTCATAAATAATGCTCTTCAAAATCAAGAAAAATAGAAATATTTTACACAATACTAGGCCAAATTCATTCTCTGAGTATCTGTGCTGAAATTATAGTTATACCAAGGTGAGTTTGACACATTTCATGAGATAAAGCAGCTATTCTGAGCAGGACATGATAATATGCCATACTTGTATTTTTTTTGTAACTGCAGCATTAAAAATTCCATTTAAAAGCAAAAATTACATCCTTGGTCCAGAGGGTTGCAACGGTAATATTCCAAACACAAATCAGTACAATGCCTGTAGAGGTGAGCATAGGCATGTCTCCTATGTCTTCAGACAGAGAAAGAACAACTCTAAAAGAAATAGGAATATCCACTGTTTATTTAAATTTGTGTTGACTCCAGAATCTAATAATGTCATTCTGAACGTATTCTTACCAAATATTCTGCTCTGATGAAATGTTCTAGTTTGTGTATGAATTTACTCACAGTCACATTTTCTGTATCACAACTTTCCTGCAAAATGAACCAAAAATTAGAAATTACCTAATAAATATTTAACACTTATAATACTTTATATCTTGAAAAATTGGACAAACATTCATGAGTACTTATAAACCTTGCAGTCATGTATGTAAGCACATAAGAACAGCAGAATCCTATTTATTTGATCTATTTGGGACTAGATTAGATTATTAAAATTATGGATAACCCAGAGAAGGGGCAAAGAGCTTTCTAGCTGTTATTTTAAGAATTAGAGTTCCTTTTAAACTAATTGACCCCTGCCAGAAAAACATGAAAACTGCCCCTTTCTTTATTTACAGGATGCATGAACTAGTATATCTAGTAAAGAGTACAGTATCGCTTTTTAAAAATGCAAAAATGATCATTTTAATTTGCAACAACCACAATCCTGTGCTATTTTTGAGTTGCTTCAGTTTATCATTTCTTCATTTTTAAAAAGTGGTACTGTACTCTTTACTAGACATAATAATTTGTGTACACTGTAAGTGAAGAGGGGGAGCTAGGTTTTACTGTTTTGTGATTATCCTGTGTATACACTGGCTGTTTGTCAGTTCGGGTTGCCAGATACTTAAAAAAAACCAAAACGAACATGTCAGGAAAAAAATTGATTGAGCAAAAAAACCTCCAAAAAACAAAAAATGGGGGACCAACGTTATTAAGCAAAAAAAAAAAAAAAAAAAGGGCACAAAAGAAAGAGGCACTGCACCTTTAAATCCCCACACTCATCGCTCCCCTCGCCCCCGCCAGACGCGCCAGAGGGGGAATGTCCCAAGCGGCCTTCTGTCCGAGAAAAACAGAAAATACTGGATATTTTACATGTCTGGTATTTTCTGTTTTTTTTACCGAACAGAGGCAGCAAATACTAGACTATCCGGGCCAGTACCAGACGCCTGGCAACCCTATTGTCTGTATAAAGAGCCAGATAATTGAGAGTCACAGGAACAGAGCTCTACTGTATTTATACTATGCCCTCTTTCTGCAGAGAAGTCAAAGTGAGGTGTAGAAAAAAGGGGGATAGAAATACAGTCTGACATGGTAGCAGAAATAACTGAAATTCATGAAGTGCTTTAAACTTTTAGTAGAAAGAGAGAAAGAACAACTAAAAGAGGAAAAAAGACAACTAAATATTCTGTCCGACGACAACAATCTATACTGTGATCAACTGAAGCTGGAGTCATGAGCGGTTTAGTGACTTGTGCATGCTACAGAAACCACAGAGCAGAGTCAAAATTTGCTATCTCATTCCACACAACTTAGTATTCACTCAGTCTGCAAATCAATTATATGCTAAGTCCCTAGAAATTTCTTATCAATCCACTAAATTATGCTGCCTATTAAGAATGTGTGATCTCTGGAAGAATAAACATAGCCAGGGAACTAAAACCTACCTGTGTTTTCATCTTCTGTTGGAATGATGTTTTTAGTATTTTGACATTGAGAAAAAAATTTGAGAATTTTCCCATTTCAGGATGTTTTTCCAGGTGGTCTACACCTTTAAAGATTATGCTGGCACAATCTGTAATCTAAGGGGGAGAAGTTAAAAGAAAAAGTAGAGTTATTTAAAATGAATACAAGAATTGACAACTGTTAAGTGGCAATGTGTAGTTAAAAGTATTTCCTTAGGTTTTACACAGAAGGGTGACAAATGGATTGTGATATTTGAGGAGCATATTTTCAAATAATTTAGGCAATCAATTGTGAACCTAACTTGTATGCATATTTACCAAGACTGCAGGGACAAATTAAATACAATGTGAAAATGGCTAATCTGGCATGCATGTTTTGTGGTAATTTCTTAAGCAATTTAGGTTCATGACTGCTTGAAAACATGGTCCTCAGTCACTGCCTCAAGGTCAGATGAAATAAAAGCACTACATCAGTTTATATCACAGGAGCTTATGGCCTAGTGGCTGCAGTTTCAATTTAAGGCTCTTCACATATTTTAAATTGACAATGACTGATAAAATACTACATGGAGCTTTAAAGGATAGAATGTGTGATAGAGGAATTAAATTATTTGAAATTAATCAGTACTATTGAAATAACAACATTACATACAGAAGACTTAGCAATGTTTTACAAATGTCTTTAAACCACATATCTATTACTTAGAGAAAAATGTCAATGTCTAATAAACATACACCTTGATATCTCATTTTTTTACAATTACTTTATTAAACCCTCTCTTGGGTGTCAGCATACCACTAGCTAAGCAGTATTAAAACTACACTAACAATTTGAGGTTCTGTAGTTTTTTGAATTATACTGAAAATATATTCGTGTGTGCAGAACATCTATGCATATGCAGGGAAATGTGATGACATTTTTAATCCTTATTTTCCTTTTTGCTTGCCTTTTGCTGTGATAAGTATTTTATAATGCGGTTGTCTTCTGGGAGCTGACTCAAGATATCTACATTTAAAAGTGTAACTTCACATAATCACTTCTATACAAAATATGGGTGAAAGTTTATGTAAAATATAAAAAGAAGATGTTCACTGTCCTTGCTTTTCTTTCTTACCTCCAAATATTTTTCTTTGAATTAATACTTATTCAAGGTTTATTTGGAACGAGTACTTTTTAATTTTAGGAAACTAATAAAATAACTGCCTTAAAAAGGCAAATATTAATTTGAAAATTAAATTGAAATAACCCATTATTCTAAAATACTGGCTGTATAATAGCACTTTACAACTTCATAATGCATACTCCTTTGTGTCATGAAGCTCATTTTAATCAAACATTTACTTACATTTTGATGAACTGGGGTTGGTATCCTGAACTTCTGAAAGAGAAAATAGTAATTAAAGTCTTAAAATACTGTTTTCACGAACACAGATAAAAGATGTGATATAGCCTCAGTAAGTTGGTTAACATCCTCATGTCTCAGTAAAAATTAAATAATACAAAGATAACAATGACTGCATGTATCAAATCATAGAAATATTTAAGTAGAAAGTTACCTCATCTTTTATGAAACTTCTAATCATTTTTGTTGTATTCAGAATTTCTTGAACTGCTGTCATCAATTCAGGAGCAGCATAGACACTCAAAGCTAGCAAAAGAAAATATACATTCACCATCATTGTTCTGAAATGCTCAAAGAGGGTCTGAAAATGCATGCTCCTAGACTTATTCGCTACCATTTTATGGCTTCTCTATAAGGAAATGAATAATTTCTCTTGATTTTGAGGCTGATAAAACAATCATCTGGTGGCATTTTCTGGAACAAAAGATTTCCAGTTAATTTTTTTTCCACCTTCATGTTCACTCCTTACTCAGGTAAAACTTCCAATGAAGTGAGTAGCAAAATGTCAGGAGCTGGACGTTTGCTCTACTTATTGTCAGTTAAATAAAATAATGACCTGAGCCGTGGTTGAGCTGCTGCCACTCTGATTCATTTTCCAAAACACCAAGCCAGCCCATTCAGTAATGAGCAGCAGAGCACAATGGTTTTAATGAGTAAAGAGGCTGTGCCAAAAAGGAATTTTATGCAAAATACATGGAATGTTGCCCAAGGGAAAAGAGTAAGGTAGCAACAGCCATTTGAGAGAGTTTTGCGAAATTTCTGTTGGAATAGCCGAAAATCTGCAAAATCTCACATTTTACAAAAACTAACATACAGTCCAGAAGTTGGAAGAGGTGGGGAAAGTAAGGCACACTGAGGATAAGGGACTTGCCCAGGGTCACACAGGAAGCCTATAGAACCCTAGTCTCCCTCGTGCTAGTGCCCTAACCACTGGACTGTCTTTCTCTAGGGGATAGTTAGGGGCACTCCTTCAGCCACATCCTTTTCACCAGTCACACTACTGCCCAGCAACCTGCTCCTCCATTGTAAAGGGTGAAGCTCAAGGACTCTTGGGTTCTGGCAACCCTAAGTTTGTGGAACCACCCCTTTGGGTCAATACAAATCAGTGCAACTTGTAGCAGACCTCAAGTAACTACAGGAATATGTTTACCAGGCAGTCATTCTGTGTGATCACAGTTCATGTGGACATTCCTAAATTAGCTTTCATCTAGTAGAGAAGCTATAGCAGCACAGGTTTCTCTATGGACTAGCCACCTGATTAATTACCCAGGGTTCCAGGTGGGTTTGTAGAGCCCATGTCATGGCTCTGATGCTATTGGGACCAGAACTAGCTAGCTAAAAGCTAAGTCAAGGTATGTGTATGTGGCAATCAAGGCGTGCAACTGCAGCTCCTACAGACCTGTCTGAGTTGTGCTAAGAGGCAAAGCATCTATTAACGGCCCCAGGACTCGGAGTACATAAAATTGGCTTATAGCCACCTTTGCCCCCACTTGCTCAACTCTGCCAAATACAGCTTGGATACTACAGGGGCTCCATCTCAAGACCTTAAGCTTCAGCATGATCTTGTTTGGACAGTGTTCTTGGCACCACCATTGCTTGGGGGCAATTTGGGGTGGAAAAATTGCAGTTGTGGTACAGAGAGAATCTTGAAGTTACTCTAGAGCCATGAATTTATTCTCACGACACCCTATTGAGGAAGGGAATTATTTTAATTGGTACCCACATCTACCTGAGCATGAGAGCTGTTGCAGTGGCTGGGTTTGTGATCCCTTGTTCTTTAGGAGGAGCACTGTATTTCATTTATTCATGCTTTGGGCTGTGATCAGGATTTGGCCCTTATTTTTCATTAGCACAGGCATTGATGGGAGCAACATGTAAAGAAGCAAGGCCACTGGATTGAAACTATAACACCACCTGAAGCAGAAAAAGCTCTTGTGCAGGCATTTGAAAGGTAAATAGATGTTCACTGGAGAACAGCCTCCACTCTCACTGCTGGAGGTGTTGCTTTCAAGGCATATTGGCGGGGCAGCTGAGCAGGATACATACGAATTTGAGCCCAGTGCAAAGTGTGGATTGAAACGTATGACTCTTAAGTCTTTTATTGTTAGTGTCCTAAGAAACCTTCTGCTCTTGCTTTAGTGCAGTGCTTAAATGCAGACATAGACAAAACCAACAGTGCAGTATGAGCAAGCACAGACCCCCATCTTTGCTGACACTTGTGCATGTAAGTGAATGTAAGCACAGTGATAGTCCCATTGAACTTGATGGTGTGTAAAGCTATTCCGATGTATAGGGTCAGCAGGATCAGGGTCTTAAAGCCCCAGACCCATAGAAATAGGAAGGAAAAGGAAATGTTTCCAAGTTGAAAAGCAGAAAAAGGAGCACAGGGCACCAATGGAGGCTGGCATTTTGACCCATGGTGACCCAAAGAAAATTTTGAATGAACCGCAATATTATATAAACTAGTGAATGATACCAAGACCTTAGTAATTGGTATCAAATGAAAAAGTTCATAAAGGGAAACTGATAAACATCATCTCAAGTACGGATGAGTGATTTCCAGAGCTGATAAAACCGTGTGACATAAAAGAAATCAGATAATGATCTAAATACGAAAATTATACAGGGATTGGATGTCTGATAAATGCATGTGATGCCAGCTTCAGGGGCATGTGGGGCAAACTGCTGCCTAAGATCAGAAGTCTTGGATACAGCACTGAATCAAACATAACAGAAGCTCAGCAGGAGTACATCCAAGAGGTTTGATATACTCAGTATAATTGAAATAAGAATATATTTAGCAGTCAACTAATTTAAATCTGACACTGAGTTTTATTTACAAAATCTCCCTAACTATAAAAACAAGGCAGCTAAAGTATAGGGCCCAATCTTGCTAACATTAAAGATAGGGCCATTTGGCTTAAACAGAAGCATGCTTGGTCCCTAACATATTGGTCTGACCCTTTTAGTGCCAGTTGCCTGGGACGGTAGAGTGTGCAAGCTTCTTGAACTCTAACACCTACAAGTGTCATAAGAACAGCCATACTGGGTCAGACCTAAGGTCCATCTAGCCCAGTGTCCTGTCTGCCAACAGTGGCCAATACCAGATGCCCCAGAGGGAGGGATCACAACAGGTAATCCCCATGTGATCCTCCCCTGTCACCCACTTCCAGAGAAACAGAGGCTAGGGACACCATTCCTACCTATCCTGGCTAATAGCCATTGATGGACCTAACCTCCATGAATCTATCTAGCTCTTTTTTGGACCCTGTTAAAGTTCTGGCCTTCACCGTATCCTCTGGCAAGGTGTTCCACAGGTTGACTGTGTGCTGAGTGAAGTAAAACTTCCTTTTGTTTGTTTTAAACCTGCTGCTTATTAATTTCATTTGGTGACCCCTAGTTCTTATATTGTGGGAATAAGTAAATAACTTTTCCTTATTCACTTTTTCCCTACCAGTCATGATTTTATAGACCTCTATTATATTCCCCCTTACGGTGTGTCTAGACTACAGGGTTTTGTCAACAAAAGTGGACTTTTGTCGACAAAACTATACCTGCGTCTACACTGCCACTGAGTTCTGTTGACATAACGTCGACAGAACTCAGCAGTTTTGTCGACGGCTGTAAACCTCATTCCACGAGGAATAACGCCTTTTGTCGACAGAGTTCTGTCGACAGAAGGCGTTATTTTATCTACACTGTCCTTTGCGTCTACACTGTCATGTCGACAAAGCGGCTTGCTTTGTCGACAGAACTGGATGTAGTCTAGATGCTCTTTGTCGACAGAAGCTTTGTCGAGAGTAGCTGTTGACAAAACTTCTGTTGACAAAAGCCTGTAGTCCAGACGTATACCTGGTCTCCTCTTTTCTAAGATGAAAAGTCCAAGTCTTTTTAATCTCTCTTCATATGGGACTCATTCCAAACCCCTAATCATTTTTGTTGCCCTTTTCTGAACCTTTTCCTATGCCAATATATATTTTTTGAGATGAGGCGACCATATCTGTACACAGTATTCAATATGTGGGTGTACCATGGTTTTATATAGAGGCAATAAGATATTTTCTGTCTTATTTTCTATCCCTTTTTTAATTACTCCTAACATTATATTTCCTTTTTTCACTACCGCTGCACACTGAGTGGAGGTTTTCAGAGAACTATCCACAACGACTCCAAGATCTCTTTCTTGAGTAATTGTAGCCGAATTAGTCCCCATCATATTGTAGATATAATTGGGATTATGTTTTCCAATGTGCATTACTTTACATTTATCAACATTCAATTTCATTTGCCATTTTGTTGCCCAATCACTTAGGGTATGTCTACACTTGCACCCTAGTTCAAACTAGGGATGCAAATGTAAGCATTCAAAACAGTCAATGAAGACGGGATTTAAATATCCCGTGCTTCATTAGCATAATCTCGCCCACGCGCCATTCCGAACGCCAGCTGATTTGAAAGTGAAAGTGCACTCCAGGCCACATTAGTTCTAATCAAACCCCTTGGTTCAAACTAACATTACTCCTCATTTTTTGAGGAGTAACATTAGTTTGAGCCAAGGGGTTTGATTCAAACTAACGCGGCCTGAAGCACACTTCCTGGTTCGAATCAGATGGTGATCAGAATAGCTCGCAGGCGAGATTATGCTAATGAAGTGCAGGATATTTAAATCCCCGGTTCATTAGCAATTTTGGTCGGCTACATTTGCATCCCTATCTCGAGATAGGAAGCAAGTGTAGACGTACCCTCAGTTTGGTGAGATCTTTTTGAAGCTCTTCATAGTCTGCTTCTGGATCCTTATTTTGAAAGGTCCCATCCAAGTCATAGGTTCACTGGAACTCTGCTGCAATTGCACAATATGACAAGCGTTGGCTTTGAGCAATGGTTGAGATGAAGCAGGCCGGCTCTATGACAAGAATGGAACAAGAGTATATAAAACCTAAGCAGTATACTTCTGACACATCTTTTGTACGGTAGAACTTCAGCATAATGAACAACAGAGTTGTGAACTGACTGGTTGACCTCATTTGGCACCAGAAGGTCACAATCAAGTCACAAACAAGTTCTGTGCTTGTTTCATTTAAATGAACATGGTTAAAAGCAGCATTTTTCTTCTGCATAGTAATGTTTCAAAGCTGTGTTAATTCAATGTTCAGTTGTAAAGTTTTGAAAGGGCAGCCATAACGCTTTGGACAGTTATCAACAACCTTCAGCATCAGAAACCCCCTGGCATGCAGGGGAACTGCCAGGATGCTGGGCACAGGGCTGGCAGCAGAGCTCCCTGGCACATAGGGGCAGCAGTCAGGACCTGCACACTACGCCAGGAGCCCGGGGGTGCCCCAGATCACTAGTTCCCGGACTACGACCACTATATGGAAATTGCAACTATCTGCAATGGCAGATTTTGCTCACTTCATCTAGATAAGCATACAGTTTTGTGGGTGAGATAAAGTGTATCCACTGACAAAAAAACACTTAGTCAACACAAAGTTAAAGTAGGCCCAGGGATATCTTGTGCCCTTCCAAAATATTGATTTTAGCACAACTCAAACCTCTGGAAAACAGGAAATAAAGTTTCAGTACATGCTAATGCAAACTTATCTGTACCTGTGAGGAGGTGTCTGCTTCTCACTGGCCCTTTAAGAGTTAAAACCCAGCCCTGGGAGAGGTTTGGAGCTGTGGAGCTTGCAGCTGTGGCAGGTATTAGCCAATTAGAGCCCAGCTGAGGACAGTATAAATAAAGGCTCTTGGAGGGGCAGAAAGTCTCAGACTAGCTCTTGCTTCAGCTGCAGAGCAGGAGGGACCTAGCTGCCAGGGATGCTGGAGGTTTCCTGACTTAGAGCAGGACTGGGAAAAGGCAGGCAGAGTTGGGGAAGCTCTGGCTAAGCAAGCTCCCAGGCTGCAGGGCTTGAAGTAAGGCCTGAGGGTACAACCAGGATAGGCAAAAGCAGCAGGTCTATACCCTCGGGCCAAAGATGAGTGGCCATTTCAGATGGCTGTTTGCCCCTGCGGTAAGGGGCTAGATGAAGATTGGCAGTCACTAAGGCAAGGTGGGCATAAGGGTTTGGGGATGCCCTGAGAGGGAGCACCCCAGAGTGTGGGGGGACTGTGGAAGGGCAGTATCCAGAGGTGGAGGAAAAACAGGTAACAGTGGGTGAGACACCAGATGAAAGGGGCTGCTCCAGAGTTGAACAACTAATTCCCAGTGTGTCCAGCAGGAGGTGCCCATAGCGGTGAATTGTGCTGTGTTACACTGCCCCCCACAGGGTTGCTGCTACCACTGATAATTGCAACATCAGTGTGTTAGGTGTAGCTAGGCAAGGGCAGAATGCAAGATGTTTTATTATAGGTGTGTTGGGTGAAGTTAAAGCTGTGCCTGCATCTGATTTCTTTATTTTCTACTTCTCAGAGGTTTGGTTTTGCTGATGTTGACATTCCAAAAGAGCATATAATTCCTTAATTCTGGATCTACAAAACTTATTTTCAGTGAATTTCCCTTGTTTGTTTTTTTTGTTACCAGAAAGAAAAATGTGTTTGTAGCAGTTAGTAGTCATTTTAGAAAGCTGTGGCTGTCAGTTTTCAGCAGAAGTGTTGGTATAGCTAGCTAAAGATACAGGATTTTATGTGAATCTTTTCCCCCATCCTGCACAGTTTGTTATGGTGGAATGATGATAACGATCATGCTCTGAAATATTTGGAGAGGAGAGTTTCTGAGAAGTCCAGTATGAGAAACCAAACATGGTCAGGCTGATTGTTACAGTAACTCTCCTTTCCCCTCCCTTTTCTACTCCCCTCTCCAGCCATCTCCCACAATATAGTTTCCCCTTCCTGCCAACATTTTCAGCTAACTCTCTCCTTCCTGTCCTAGTGTTGCCAACTTGGGACTTTTTTTCACAAGTTATGGAATTTCAGCTGGGGCTGGAGCTGGTCTTGATGTGACACAAGACTCTCCAACCCCATTCAGCAATTTCAGGCCTGCCTTGCGGGAAAATGCTTTTGACTGGCTGCCTTCTCCGCTTGTCCACCCCAGGCACTGCTTTCTCTCTCCCGGCAGAAACTGACACTATCCTTACAAGAGGAGATGAGGAAGTAGGTAGCATAAATCCTAGGAGTTCAGAGTGACTCTGCACCTAACATCCCTCCCCTTCCTGTGTCTTGTCTGCTTCAACCTCTCCCTTTCCCTTCCTGCAACACCATGCCAGGAATGTGGAGGAGAGAACCCTGCTGAGCTGCCCCCACCCAAGCTTGGAGGACAGAACTGAGGTGGGTGGGCTAGGTAGATAGAGGGGCAGAACTAATGTGGGAGGCAGGATTGATTTGGAGACCAAGGCCATGGGTGGCTTCCTCAGCTGGGACCATAGCAGAGATCTTGGACCTGGCTGGAGTTCCAGAGACTGGAACTCCTCCCTTGTTCCGCCCCTACTTCCCACAGTCCCACACATGGCCCCATCCCATTCCACCATTACCCCTGTGGCCCTGTCCCCTTTCTGCTTGTGGCCCCATACCATTCCACCCTTTCTCCTGTGGGCCTGCCCCACTCTGCCTCTCCCCTGCCCCGGAACTCTGTCCATGCTTGCTCCTTCTCTCCTCCTTGCTGCAGTCTGGAGACTGGTAACACTATATACTCTCCTGTGGACTCAGGTCCATGGCAAGCAGCAAGAACTGCACCAGCCCTGTGTGGGGGGGAGGGGGGGCGAGAAGATTTTTTTCAAGGTCCCCAAATCACCCATTTTTTATTTGTGCATTTGATTTGGCTTTCTTAAGTGTAGTACTTGGCACTTTATAGAATTTCATGTTGTTGATTTCAGACCAATTCTCTAAGGGTATGTCTACACTAGCCCCCTAGTTTGAACTAGGGAGGCTAATGTAGGCATTCAAAGTTGCAAATGAAGCCCGGGATTTAAATATCCCAGGCTTTATTTGCATCTTCCCGTCCAGGCACAATTTTTAAATCCCCCTAGTCCGAACTAACTGCCCACGGCTACATGCGGCAGTCAAATGTTAACTCGAACTAAGTCCTTCGTTCGAGTTAACTGTTACACCTCATTCCACGAGGCATAACAGTTAACTCGAACGAAGGACTTAGTTCGAGTTAACGTTTGACTGCCGCGTGTAGCCGCAGGCAGTTAGTTCGGACTAGGGGGATTTAAAAATGGTGCCTGGATGGGAAGATGCAAATGAAGCCCGGGATTTAAATATCCTGGGCTTTATTTGCAACTTCGAATGCCTACATTAGCCTCCCTAGTTCAAACTAGGGGGCTAGTATAGACATACCCTAATTTATCAAGGTCATTGTGACTTCTAATCATGTTCTCCAAAGTGGTACCAATCCCTCCCAGCTTGATGTCACCTGCAAATTGTATAAACATACTCACTACTCCATTATCCAACCTATATATGACCTCATGGGGTAGTAACAGACCCAAAATAGATCTCTGTGGGGCATTTCTAGAAATGCCTTCCAAGTTTGATGGCAAACCACTGGTAACTATTCTTTGAGTATGATCTTTCAATCAGTTATGCACCCACCTTCTAGCAATTGCATCTAAACCACAGTTCCTGAGTGTGTTAATGAAAATGCCATGTGAGATTGTGTCAACAACTTTGAGAAAATCAAGATGTATCACATCTCTGTTGATTTTAGTAAGGTTTTTGACACAGTCTCCATGATCCACTCAATTTATGCCCCTTCTCCAAGCAGGCCACCTCACCTCCCACTCCAGCCAGACATATACCTTGAC
This sequence comes from Pelochelys cantorii, assembly GCA_032595735.1. NCBI lineage: Eukaryota > Metazoa > Chordata > Testudines > Trionychidae > Pelochelys > Pelochelys cantorii. Next base: position 17,838,731 of record CM064340.1, read on the forward strand.
TTTGTATTTCCTTAAATTTAAGCCTTAAATTTGTGCAGCCTTATCTGTACATTTTCTGGTTTTTGTCTATCTGAGGCTACATCTACACAGGGCTGGCCTTACCATGAAGCAAACTAAGGCGGCCTTACCATGAAGCAGACTGTGGTGGTGGGGGTGGAGGGAGTGCCACGAGTTCACACTTTTTGAACAAGGCATTTTAAGTTGTTAGTTCTCCTTTATTGGGGTAGGTAGCAGAGCAGTACCATGAGAGGGAGTAGAACAGGAAGAAGGCAGAATTGAGACCTTTCAAAGTTTTGGCCCAAATGAGGGGGCATGGGGGCGTCATTTGAGCTCCCCGCCTCAGGTTCCAAAATGTTGTGGACCTACCCTGCATCTACACTATCGCAGAAAGTCAACTTAAGCTACACAACTCTGGCTACGTGAATAGGTCAGGTTACCACAGGCTGTATCCCATGTGGGGAGGGGGTCGATGGGCGAAACTCTCCCATCGACTTCCCTTACTCTTCTCGTCTGGGGTAGAGTAACAGGGTTAACAGGAGAGAGTGACCTGCAGTCGGTTTGGCAAGTCTTCTTTAGACCCACTGTCAACTGCTGGTGGATCAATCTCAGAGTGTGGATCTGGGCTGTAGTGTAGATGTAGCCTCAATTTAGCCTTTCTCTATGTAAAGGACTTTTGGCCTCTAACTAAAACTCGGGGGGGGGGGGCGTTGGTTTGGTTAGCTCCCAGTATCAAAAGAAAGTGAAGGGTCTTTTAAGAAATCAGGATCCTGAGACTGACAGCGCCCAAGAACAATGGGAAGAGGCCAGCACTCCAGGCCAATGAGGGAGTGAGGAGTCTGGGGGAGACTGTACTCCCTGCTCCATTGTGAGCTGGGTGTTCCCCTGGGTCAGACTGTGGTGCCAAGCTAAGGAAACAACATGTGCCTGAACTGGGGAGGGGAGCCATGCGAGCCAGAGAGACCCAGAGAAATATCCCAGTAGCAGAGCTATGCTGAGGGCGGGGCTGCAAGCAAAGAACCAGAGGAGCAAGAGAAGCAGTCCGGAAGCCAGAGGCAAAACAGCAGAAAGCTGATCCATGCTGGGAGGAGAGCTGAAGCCAGGGATCCTGAGCCACAGTGCAGAGAGCTGGGACACTGCCTAGTAGCAGAGCCATGTTAGGAGCAGAGCTGCAGCCACAGAGCCAGAGGGGCCAGAGAAGCATCCCAGGAGCTGGAAGCAGCACAGCAGAGAGTGGAGCTGGGTCTGGAGCATGTTGGAGCTGGGTGCACTGAGCCGCAGGGGAGATCAGTGGGGACCCTGGGTGAAGACCCAGTGCAGGGGGACTCCACCAGCCAAGAGGCCTTACAGGTCAGACTTGGAGGGGGATCATAACCCCGACTGGGGAGGGGTTGATGCTGGGAAGAAGGATCCTGCCACCCTGAGCAAGTGTCTGACCTGCAACATCTCTGCAGCGCAGCCAGGGCCTGAGAAGGAGGCCTCTGGGTAAAGGAAGTAGGAGCGGGAATTCAGATCCTTTCGCTAACCCATTTCACCGGGTAGTGTAGGAGCCAGGAAAGTTCCCCACAATAGTTAGACCATTCCCTCGCTTATGTTTACAATATGGAAAGACACTAGGGTCCACTAGACAACCGTAACTCTGTGTTAACTACTTTTGTGGGCATATAATTTTAAAAAGCACCCTCATGTAGCTCAAGCTAGCTGTCTCCCTCCACAGCTTTGGACTCTTCAGCAACGATTACAGCCAACACAGAATACACTGACTGCACGATAGTCCTGTCACTGCATCTGCATCATCTCCTATGTCTCCTGATGTCCAGTACAGTCTGGTTCTCCTTTCCCACAATCGTCTCCTCAGAATGGCAGGTGTCAGGGTGAAACTACAGGCTGAGGCAGTGGTGAGAGGATGCAGAGACTAGAATGGATTCAGAGGAGACATTAGAAGGATAAACTAGTGGTTAGGGTCAGGGATGTAGAAGACGTGGATTCAGATTCCTGCTCTATGACAAACTTCCCGTGTTACCCTACGCAAGTCATTTAGACTGTGCCTCAGTGCCCCATCTTTAAAATAGGGATAATAGCACTCTTACCCCTGGTCTACACTAGGGGATATATTCGAATTAAGATACACAACTTCAACTATGTTAACTGTGTAGCTTAAGTCAAAGTATTTTAACTTGAATTTTGGCACCGTTCACACTGTGGGAAATCGAAGGGAGCACACTCTCCCTTCGACTTCCCTTACTCCTTGTAGAAGCAGGACTGTCGGCATTGATGATGATCTAACAATCCTTCAATTACTTGAATAACCAGCCTTTTGTTATTCTTAATCACCCTGCCCCTCTCTCTTTTTATAACAGACTCCTTGCCCCAAAGGCAAAGCACTAAGCAGCCCAAACTGTTGCATTTAAGAGCTGCCTCTGGAGTCAGGGCATGGGCTTTAAACAGACCTCAAGCATGAAATCCAGGAGTTCAAACTCAGGAGGGATGGCTACTGCCCCCCCTAGACCTCCTCTGAATGGTGCCCCTGCAGCTGCCCCGTGCCATGCCCCCAGGTAACCCTCTAGGCCAGGGGTGGCCAACCCATTCTAAGCAAAGAGCCAAGATAGCAGTGGATCCAGCACAAAGAGCCAAGACAAAGTTGTCGAGGGGAAAAAAAAAAAAGAAAAAAAAGAAATGCCCCTTTAAAAGGAACCCGCGGTCTAAAAAAAAAAGAGTCTAAAAAAAAGGCTCTGCCCCTTTAAGAAACCGCAGTTAAATGCTTTTTGGCCACAGTACGCTCCTCCCTCCTGCCACCATCTTTATTTCAGCACAGGGAGCCAGGGGGAAAGCGCTGTTTTTTGGGGATGTGGGGGCGGCTTTCGAGACACAGGGGGGCTTCACCAGGCACACCTGGGGGGAAGAAGAGCCACATACGGTTCACGAGCCTTGGGTTGGCCACTCCTGCCCTAGGCCTTAGAATCATAGAACAGTAGAACTGGAAGGGACCTCAGGAGGTCATCGAGTCCAGTCCCCTGCCTTCATTGCAAGACCAAGCACCATTCTAGATCATCCCTGATAGATGTCTGTCTAACCAGCTCTTAAATATCTGCAGAGATGGAGATTCCACAGCCTTCCTAGGCAACTTATTCCAGTGTTTAACCACCCTGACAGTTAGGGAGTTTTTCCTAATGTCCAACCTAAACATCCCTTGCTGCAGTTTAAGCCCATTGCTTCTTGTCCTATCCTCAGAGGCCTTGCCCTTAAGATAGTTGAGGCTGCCACTGCAGGGTCCCCAAAGTGCAAGGTTTGGGGCAGCGACCCTGAACAATCCTATGGATAGGACAGCTCTGGATTTGGGGGGGTTTGGAATGACAGAGTGGAAGCCCCCAACATCCACCACTCCACCGCTCTGACCCCCTGCTTTCCACCAACTCTTTCCTCCACTGTTCAGACACTTCCCTCATTGCTCCAACTCCATTATCCCCAACCACTCTATGTAATGTCCCCATTCCACAATCAGTGTTTTAACCTAATTTCCTCAGAAGTGGCCACAATGTATGCGAAAACTTCCCTCTTCTTTTTGCTTTTCTGTCTGACTACCTTTTCCTCTTTGTTTGCAGTTGGTGAATGGGATTGGCATATAGGGAATTCAGCTTCTGATATCTACCTCAGAAATTCTTCCCACCTAAGTCCTTCTTCACCTTATCTTGGGGTGCATCAAGGTTCTCAGATTTCAATTCATATCCTTCCTTACGCTCAGGGTACGGCTACACTGGAGGGGGAGGGGGCGGGTTTTGGAAGAGGTATGCAAATAGCTCTCGTATTTGCATACCTTCTTCCATTTTTTTTCCCAGAAGAGGCTTTTCCACCATTTGGCTCTGTCTACATGGAGCCAAATGTCAGGAAAAAAACCCTCTTTCATAAGCCCCTGTAAACCTTCCAAAAAAACCCCCACAGTGTAGCCATTCTCTATCTGTTGAGGATTTTCACTGCATTCAATATGGAGCACTTCTGTGATGTTTTTGACTCCCACACTCAATGGGATCCTGCAGCCTTTCACTGGATCCCAGGCAGGCTCTTTAAGAATTTCCTTAGAGAGTGACTCTGGTTTTGTCTTCCTCCTCTGGTAAACAGTTTGTACCTTGCCACCATTGACTTGCTGAAAACTGCTCTTTGGTATTTTCAGCAGGCTATTTACCATTATAAGTGGCTACCGTAAAGCTCCCTACTTCTTGTGTGTCTTGGCCCACATCTACACTAGGAACTTGTGACAGTATGGAACTTTCATTTAGGAGCATGCCTTTTTTTTCTGGCAACATTTCTATACTGGCAAAAACACTAGCATAGGCAAAGTTATTCCAGTGTATTAAAGTACTTTTGCCAGTACTGTATAGCTTATTTTGCATATCAAACTGGTATAAGCTAAACTTACAAAAGGACATTATTGCTGCTATAAGCCACATTTACACCAGGAGGGTTGGCTTTCATAGTTATACTGGTAGAGTAAACCAGCTAACCTGTTGTAGTGTAAACTTCATCTTGAATCTCTTCTGCATCAAGAAGTCTTTCTTGGCATTTTGGAAGACTTGAAATGGAATGCTGAATGAATAATGAAACATTTTGGTTTGCATTAGTTCAACATTTAACTGCATCCATTACAGTGCTTTGTGGAAGCTGCCATTCAAGTGCCTCATACCCCTTTTCTCCTCTACAGACTAGACTGTGTGGCTGGACTGTGTCTCCCATGTTGCACTGCAGTTTCACTATTGACTGGGCCATTATGGTGCACCATAGCACCACTACCTAATGGAGATGCAATCTAATGTTATACACAGGGCTTGACAAATGGCGGCGAGTCTTGCTCGCCAGCCGCGTGGTTTGGCACGCTGTGCATGCGCAAACCGTGCTGCGGTGCCATGCCGGCTTAAAATCTACTCACCCCGGGTGAGTAGATTGACTAATTTGTCGAGCCCTGGTTATACAAATGCAAAAAGAAACATTTTACTTCAGCAAACAATTAAAAATGTGATTAATCATTATTAATAATGAGATTTTCAAAAATCATGATTAACCACACTTTTAATTGCACTCTAAACAATAATAGCATATCATTTATTTAAATTTTTGGCTGTTTCCTATTTTTTCAAATATATTGATTTCAGTTATAACAGAATACAAAGTGCTCACTTTCAACTTGCACAAGTACTGTAGTGCAATTTCTTTATTGTGAAAGTGCAATTTACAAATGTAGCATTTGTTTACATAACTGAACTCAAAATAAAACCATATAAAACTTTACAGCCTACAAGTCCACTCAGTCCTATTATTTGTTCGGCAATTACTAAGACAAACAAGTTTGTTTACATTAATAAGAAACTAGCAGATGTACCCAGAATTGCTTCGATCTTTAGCTGAAGTCATTTTTTTGGGGGGGGGGAATAAATGAAAAACGTACATGCTTTATTTCAATGATTGTATTTTTGGAAAAATGAAAGCTTGAGTGAGGGTTCAGGAGTAAGGAGAGGCAGGGGTGGGTGGCTTAGGGCAGAGGGTTGGGAAGTGTAAGGGGGCTTAAGGCAGGGAGATGGGGCCTCAGGGCAGGAGGTGGGGGGACTCGAGGAAGGAGTAGGGATGCAGAAGTCAAGGCAGGTGGGAGATGTAGGACTCAGGGCAGGGAGCTATGGAGGTAAGGGTGGCACTGCTGTGGCGGCAGCTCCTCCCAAGGGGCCATGTCATTGCTTCCCTGCCAGCGGTTCCTGCTGTGGGTCCAGGGCTGCACTCCCGGAGGCAGCCCCTTCCGGGGGGAGGGGAGGATCCAGATCTCCGCACTTATTGGGTGGCAGTTGGAGCTCTGTGGGCCAGCCCCAGCCTCCAGCTCTACCGCCTTCCCTGGCTGCCTGCATTTTCCAGGAACAAGCAAACTCTGACCTTGTTTTGAGTTAGAAGAGGAAGCTGCATACCAAATTTGATGGTTCCAGCTCTTACAGTTTAGGAGGAGTTCTTGAACAAATGGACTCTCAGATGCACAGACAGACAGATGCACTCTAAAATATAGAGATAATGCTGCCCACGTCTTCTTTACAATGTCACCTGAAAGTAAGAACAGGTGTGTGCATGCAACTGTTATAACTGATACTGCATGGTATTTACATACCAGCTGTACTAGACATTTGTATGCCCTCTCATGCTTCTTCAGCATGGAAGCATGTTCTCTGAAATGGTGGTGGAAGCATGCCGGGGCATACAAATGTTTAGCATAATTGAAATCAATATATTTGAAAATGTAACAAAAATCCAAAATATTTATAATAAATGTAAATGGGTATTTTATTATTGTTTAACAGTGTAATTAAAACTGTGATTAATTGTGATTCATTTTTTAAGTAAGTTAGTTTGTTTTGAATTAGTTGCTTAAGTTAACTGTTAATTGACAGCCCTATTTTTGACACGTCTAAATTTTTTTTTTTTTGGGCACTTTTTGTTCTGTAAAAAGTTTCAATATTTTGACTTTGTCCTAATTTGGTTTCAAAACACTTATGGAAATTTTGATTATCAATCAACCAGTCTTAGTGATGATGCAGATTATTAACGTCAAAAACCGCAGTGAAGAGGATCATTGTCACTGATGAGATTAGAGCTTGATGTTTAGATACGTTCCAGTTTTACAAATTCCTAAAGCTCTTGATTCTAAGCAAGTGCTACAAGCAAATCTTTCCAAATGACAAATAGCAAGTCTTCTCAAACTGATAATTTGGGAGCAATGAATAAGGACCCCATAGATAATACTATTATAGTAACCTAGGGACGAAGAATCATATGCAGGATATTTTGATAGTCACTGTATAAACTGACAATACGTATTCACCTGGGAGAAACAGAAAGGAAAACAAAAACAGGATGGAATGGTGGTGGGGGGAGGAGGAGAAGGGTTATTACAAGGAGAAATATTAAAAGAGTAACAACATTTTCTTTGGAAAGACTTGAATGAAAAATGAATAATACATATGGTGAAGGCCATCTGGATGCCTTGCCTCTTTTCCCTGGTACAAAATAAAAAGATGTTAGATAAACCTAAAAGGCAACCATTTCAAAAGGAAAAAGGTGTTTTTGTGCAATGTCACATAAACACCACCTTATACCGGAAACCTACTGACCACTATTCTTACCTACATGCCTCTAGCTTCCATCCAGGACACCTCACAAGATCCATTGTGTACAGCCAAGTCTTAAAATACAAGGATTTGTTCCAGTCCCTCAGAGACAAATACCAACAAGATTATTATCAGGCATCCTTAAAACTTAAATATCCACCTGGGGAAGTGAGGAAACAGATTGACAGAGCTAGGGAAGTTTCCAGAAGTCACCTACTTCATGACAGGCCCAACAAGGAGAATAACAGAATACAACTGGTCATCACCTACAGCCCTCAGCTTAATCCCCTTCATTGACAATCTACAACAGTGGTCTCCAACCTTTTTACGCATGAGATCACTTTTTGAATTTAAGCACAATCCAAGATCTACCTCAAACCCAAACACCTTTGCCCTGCCTCATCCGTGCCCTTTCTCCAAGGCCCCGCCCCCTGCTCACTCCACCCTCCTTTCCTCCTTCCCTCCCTCATCCTCCTTCCCTTTCACTAGGCATTGGGGCACAGGCTCTGGACTTGGATTAAGGGATCTGGAGTGTGAGAGGGGCTCTGAGCTGAGCCTGGGGCAGGCAGTTGGGGGGCCGGAGGAGGTTCTAGGTGCAGGCTCTGGGAGGGTGTTTGGATACACAAGTGCTTGGGACTAGGGCAGGGGTTTGGGGTGCAGGAGTGGGTTCATGATTGGGTTTCAGGATGTGGGCTCCAGCTGGGCACTGCTTACCTCAGGTGGCTCTTGGTTGGTGGTGCAGGGGGCTAAATCAGGCTCACCCCTGCCCTGCACCTGGCCCACTCCCTAAAGCAGCTAACAAACTCCCTCCCAAGTCCTGTTGTGCCCCCTGCTTTGTGGAAATGGGATACAGAGTTGGAGAGGGGGCACCTTGGTATGAGCACCCCTTACCCTCTCCTGCCCTGTTCAGAAAGCCGGAGGCTCCTGAGGGGACAGCTCCAAGGCAAAGGGCAGGAGATGCATAGCAGTCTGGGAGAGAAGCTGAAGTGCCAGCGCTTGATAGCCACTTGGCCAAACTAGTCAGGATCCCCTCTCAGAGGCTCCAAGATCTACCAGTAGATCCCAATTGATTGATTGGTGACCACTGATCTACAGCCTATTCTGAAAAACAATCCCTGACTTTCACAAACCTTGGGAGAAGAGGCCAGTCCTCACGTACAGACAACCTCCCAACCTGAAGCAAATACTTACCAGAAGCCGTACGTCACACCTCACATACATTCATCCAGGAACCCTGCAACAAACCCTGTTGCCAACTCTGTCAACATATATATACAAGCGACACCATCACAGGACTTAACCACATAAGCCACAACATCAAGGGCTCATATAACTGCACATTCTCTAATGTGATATATGTCATCAAGTGCTAGCAATGCTCCTCTACCATGAATATTGACCAAATGAGACACAAATCAGACATCAGGAATGGCAATACACATAAACCTGTAGGAGAACATTTCACCTACCAGGACACTAAATAATGGATTTAAAAGTAGCCATTCTTTTACAAAATAATTTTACCACCCAATTACAGAGAGAAACTGCTGAATTGGAATTCATTTACAAATTTGACACTGTCAGTCTGGGCTTAAATAAGGATATTAACCTGTTAATGCACTACAAAGCCAATTTTCTCTGCCTTTGACATTCACATTTCACATCAATAGCTATGAATGGACTTTATTAACACAGATCCTACACCTGACAGGTAACTGCTTTTACTATTATATCCACTTTGGATTCTGTTATTTCCACTCCAACTCATCTGATGAAGTGGGTTTTACCCATAAAAGCTCATGATCATAGCTATATATTTATTAGTCTCTAAGGTGCCACAGGATTAGTCATTGTAATTAACACATGTAACTCGTTACCACATAATATTTATTTTATCTATTCCTTTAGGTATCTATTTGTTTGGGTTATTTATATACTTAACACTGAAGTACCAGAACACAGTTAAAAATTAGAGGATACTAGAGTACAAGTTACCCAGAATGGATGTTTATTTGGTGCAAAATCCGTTTGTTTTATTTTTTCAGCAATAAGCAAGTAAAAAAAGGCAAGGCTAATTTGTAATCCAACACATACTTTTAAGTGTATACAATATTCTTACAAACTGCATGTGACATAACATTTCTCAACAAACTTGCCCTCCACTGCAACATGTACTACAGTATTCAGTGCACCTACTATCCTCAACCACTACTACTATGTATCTATATTATGCTTTCCTAGCAAAATACAGGAGCAGGCCTCTCCAGCCATCTCATTGTCCACAAAATCCTTGATCCATTCCATTCTAATTCTTTCTTTCCATTCTTCCAACATGAGCTTGGCTATGGATGGACCTGGCACCCTTGGGACACAGATAAGGGGGGCCCAGATTGTAGACAGCTAGGGGCTCCTCCAGTGGCACAGTGGATCAGGTACTTTCCCTCTAGAGCCAGAGGCCAAGAGCTCAAGCCCCCCCTCAACCAACATGGACCTGGGAACCAAGGAAGGATGAGAGGGGCCAAAATTGCAGCAAGGCTGAGGGGCTCCTCCAGTGGCACAGATGGATAAGATACCTACCCTCAGAGCCAAAGGCTTAAGCCCCAACACAGACCTGGCATCCTACTTCCCCCACACAACCCAGGCTCACCACCCTATACCCCCAGGGCTCCCACACAGGGCTGGCTGGCCAAAAGAGGAAAACAATGGCTTGGGGGGTGGAGGGAAGACACACAAAAAATCTGCTGTAAAAGCAGTCAGCAGGGTGGCTAACTCATCACCCAAGAATGAGGGATTAAAAAGGGTCAGACTGTGCCTTTACTCTCCCCTCCTCACATGAAGCAAGCTAGGCAGCACTCACTCTCCCTCACCATTCAGGTGATAAATATATCTGCTGTAGGCATTATGCTAGATGCTCCATTGAGAGGGGCTGGGAAGAAATTTTTCTCTTACCACCATATTGGCCAACATGCAGTTGGTGTTTTTTGACCTTCCTCACAGCAGGTTCAGGAGGGCTATGTTCATGCATGACATGACAGGCAGTAGGCCATATGCCACAACTCATTATTGAAGTGTATAGTGGATGTTCAATGCAGGTGCTCCATGAAAGAAGTACACAGTAATGGATAAATGGTTCAGGAAAGGACTTGAGAAACGGTGGTTGGTAATTGAGCAAGTTAGGGACAAGTGGTGATGCCTATGATTGATACAGCAGGGAGACCATCCCTCACCCCAATTATTATAGCCCATGTTAGCCTTCTTACGGGGGGGGTGTGTGTTGGTAAGGTTCTTGTTGGAGAGACCAGGATGGAAAAGGGAGGGAGCTGGTACAACTCTTCTCCCCCTTCCTCCTCCCCCTCCCACAGTTAATTATGAGATAATGACCTGTGCTCTGCATTTATCTGCCAGGTAGTCCCAGACATCTAATAGTAAAGTTGTGGTCTGATTAAACTCATATCAAATGTCTCCTCTCCTTTTGGCATAGTCAGAGAACTTCTCTGAAGCATCTGGACCACACCTTATATGCCTTGCAATTCCCTGAATGCCTTAAATACTATTCTGGTTTTGATGGCTCTCTCCTCATTTGGGTTGTTCCCTTTTCTCCACCACTATCTTAATCTCTAGTTGTGATCTCACTATGAACATTAAGCTACTCCTTAGTGGGGATTCTCCCAAGTTTCTGTATTCCTCCTTCACATCGGTGTTTCTTTCTTCCCATGTGGTCTATTATTTTACAAGTTCAACCGCAGCTGCCACTTTTATTCTAACAGCACAACTTCATTGACGTTCCTCAAATCTGTCTCTTACAAAGAGTCCTGTCTCCAGTTTAGCTTTTTTCAGTTGCAAGTCTCAATGTCCTCAGCTGGACATCCTCAGCTTTGATCTTCCTTTTGTCTCTTTATCTGTAATCTTGGAGTCATATTTGAATCTTAGCTTTCCTTTTCTCCTCCCATTGCTCCATTCTACATGGCTGCCTATTTGCAGCATAGCCTGATGCAGCTAATATCTTGATTCCTATGGCACCAAGACACTTATTGATACATTTGTTCCTTTGTTGCTGTCTCTCCTCTGTAGCTTCTGAAAATCACACCTAGTCCAAGTCCATCCTGCTTAGAACTCTACAGCCTGGCCTGGCATCCATTCACACCAATGTCTTATCATGCCCAGTCACTACAAAAATTAATGTAATTGTATCAAGCTGCTCCATGCAGTACTCCAGTCCAGTGGTTCCCAAACTTTTCAGCATCACACCCCCTTTTTAATTTTTGAGAAACCCTCATGCCCCCCCCCCCAATAGCATCAAAACTTGTTGAGCAAAAGAAAAAAAAAAGGAACTGACCGGGACTGAAAAACAAAAATAGCAGCAAAACTTAGGAGGAAGGGGATTGAAAGGGTGGGGGCTAGGTCGCCTCACGCCCCTCCCTGAAATTTCTTCACGCCCCCAGTTTGGGAACCCATGCTCCAGTCACTTCTGTGATTTTCTGTTGCTTCGCTGGTTATTTGGAACATAAAGTCCACCTCCTTTCCTACTATAGTCCTAGTCTCCACCTTTCCTAAAAATGTAGCTCAGAGTCTCCTGTTCTATATTATCAATATCTGAATAGCTATTGGTCAGTTCCATTATGCTAGTACTTAGTGGTACCCATAACTGGTGTAAGAAAATCTGAAGCAGCCTGCAAACCTCTTTGATTTGACTGCATCAGACTTTCTTTAGTACTTTCCTTCCCCCTATTTCAGCCCCAACTCCTGAGACACCTGGAGGGTGAAAAGGGATCTGGCGCAGCCTGGCATGAGGAACAGATAATGCCCAGAAAATTGATAAAACAATAAGTAGTCCTGTAGTGCCTGAGGGTAAGGCTACACTAGCTCGTTAGTTCAAGCTAGGTAGTCTAATGAGGGCAACTGGAGTTGCAAATGAAGCCCGGGATTTAAATATCCCGGGCTTCATTTGCATCTTCTCGGGCGCCGCCCTTTTTAAATCCCCCTTACTCCTGCAATGAGGGGTAATGGTAATTCGAATTAGGATCTTTAATTCGAACTACCTAGTCCGTGCCGCGTGTAGCCGCGGGCACGGAGTTCGGACTAAGGGGGATTTAAAAATGGCGGCGCCTGGGAAGATGCAAATGAAACCCGGGATATTTAAATCCCGGGCTTCATTTGCAACTCCAGTTGCCCTCATTAGACTACCTAGCTCGAACTAACGAGCTAGTGTAGCCTTACCCCTAGAGACTAACAAATATATATATGAGTGGACTTTGCTCATCTGAGGAAGTGGGTTTTGCCCACGAAAACTCATAATATTATATATATATATATATATATATATTTTGTCTCTAAGGGTATGTCTACACTACAGTGTTAATTCAAGTTAACTTAATTCAAAATAGTTAATTCGAATTAAGCTAATTCGAATTAACGCATCTACACAGAAAATGCAAATTGGAGTTAAGGCTGACTGGAACCAGTGCCAGCAGGGCACCAGGTCAGGACCTCCTGTGGGGGGCTGCTGCCTGTGGCTATCTGAGGTCTGTGCTTAAAGAGACCCTACCCCCCATCCCAGACAGCCAGTTCTCAGGTTTCCCTGCTTGCTTGTCTACCTCGATGAGGGACAGCAAAGCATTTGTGTCTCAGAGTGCTCTGGTTGCCCTCACTCGGGACACCCTACCACTCTGCAACATGGAGACAGAGCTGCCCCTGGGCACTCTGGTGCATCTTGTGGACGCGTTGCCATCAGTGTGGCTGCACTTTCTGCAGGCTGCCATCCGGGAGGTCCATCAGGGGGCCCTGCAGGAGAGCTTCCGCCCCAAGGAGCACTAACAGTTTCCGTGGTCTGCCCCACTGGGGGCTTGTGCCTCATTCCTCCCTCACGTCTTTCCACTTACCCCTCCCTAGCTCCCCTTCCTAATGTCAAATAAAATACATGTATTTTCAAAAATATAAACTCTCTTTATTTAACACAACTGGGGGGGGGGATGAACCTCTGGGGAGACTGGGGAGAGGAGGTGGGAGAGGGCAGGAGAGAGGGTGGGAGAGGGGAGGGGGAAACCTGGGAGGAGGGAGCTGGAAGGGGGAAGCAAGGGGAAGAAGGGAAGGGGAAGCTCAGGGCTCATGGTTGGGGGTCTCATCGGGCCACATGTCTCCCAGCACAGTGGGTGTGGGGGCATTGGCGTTCCCAGGGGGGATGGGGAGGAGGATGTGGCGATTGAGGAGGAGGGTGTGGAGGTTGAGGAGGGAGAGGCGGGAGGGGGAGAAGGAGTGGGAGGAGGAACAGTAGCTGGGGGAGCAGCAGGCATGGGAGCAGCACGAGGCAGCACGCTCTGCACCAGGGTCTGCAGATGGGCACAGATGGCACGACCCTGGGCAAGCAGCTCCCGCCAGAATTCCTGTTCTTCCTGCGCCTGCTGCTCCATGATGCGGGTCTGGGCTTGCAGGGCCCCCAGGTGCTGCTTGTGGTACCCCTGCAGTGTTGCGGTGGTCCTGCGGAGCCCTCGGGTGCAGGAGCATGTCCCGGGCAGGGTGGTGCACCCTGCATGTGCAGGTGGTGCGGCTGTGGAGAAAGAAGAGAAGTGGTCAGTTCTCCCTGGGTACACAGTGGGTGAAGCCCAGCCCCCGCTCTGCGAGGTGAGGATGACTGTGCCCTGCACCGTCAGAGCTCTTGTGCTTGCACAGAGGCCATGTCTGGAATGTCCAGCTATCCCTGGGAGTGGGAGGTGCCCCAAGACTGCACCCATGCCCCTGTGCCTTGTATAGTGCGGCTGAGGTGGGGGGAGATGTTCCCTGCCTCTGTGTAGAGGGGGCGTGTGAAGGGTTATGGCACTTACCTGGTGTGGCCTCCCCGGACGACTCTGCTGACTCCGGTGCTGGGACAGCTCGGGGGTCCTGCCAGCGTGGCACCCTCTGCGATGGCCCCTCTGCTGCGCCCAGGTCAGAGCCCTCCCTCCCCCTGGGGTGGCGCGGACCATCCCACCCTCCAGGATGCGGTCGAGGGTGGGGAAGTAGGGGCAGGTGTCAGCCCCTGCTGCGGCACCGCCCCTGGTGGCCCTGGCATACGCCTGCCGCAGCTCCTTTATTTTGAGGCGCACCTGCTCCTGGGTGCGCCTGTGGCCCTTTCTGGCCATGGTGGCCGCTAGGCGGCTGTAGACGACCACGTTCCTCTGCCTAGTGCGGAGATCATGGACATTGGGGGCCTCCCCCCAAACCTCAAGGAGTCCATGATCTCCGCACTAGTCCACGAGGGCGCGCACCGTCTACAGCCCCTGGCTGGCCCCTGGGTGCTGGGGGACTGTGCGGGGGACGGCTGGCTGCCACTGGATGGAATTGTGCGGCCACTGGGTGAGGGGCTGCGGCTGCTGGCAGGCCTGGCTCTGGCACATGGTGTGTGGCCAGAGTCTACCCCTGTAAGGGCTCCAGGCCTGGGGAGAGGAGAAGAGTTTTCCTGGTTTGGCCCAGAGTGGCCACCAGGAGAAACTGGGAAGAGCTGGAGGCCAGCTAATTCGAATTAAGTGTCTACACAGCACTTATTTTGAATTAGCTATTTGGAATTTGGCATTACTCCTCGTAGAATGAGGTTTACCAAATTCGAATTAAGTGTTCTGCTATTTCAAATTAAATTCGAAATAGCGGTTTGCATGTATAGATGCTATTGAAGTTAATTCAAAATAATGGCTGTTATTTCGAATTCATTTTGCAGTGTAGACATACCCTAAGGTGCTACAGGACTACTTGCAATTTTCTTGGTTAAAAATCTGAACAGCAGAATTTAATATAATGTTTGTAAAACTAGATGGATCAGTTTGATAGGGTACTATCCCTTTAAAAGGAATAGGGTACTGGGGATCCTATCCAAGATATAAAATGAAGGAATTAACAGATTAGAGGGAGACTGGGTCAAGGTCTTTTAAGATCTGCAGGCACTGCGGTATTAGATGCATGCTTCTATAAAGTGAGCAGCAAGGACTGAGCTTCTGCTTCCAGCAGCTCCCATTGGCTGAGAATGAGAATACTAGACCTGGAATGGATCTCAAGAGGTCAAGTCCAGTCCCCTGCCCTCATGGCAGGACCTAGTACCATCTAGACCAGTGTTTCCCAAATAGTGCTCCGCGGAACCCCGTGGTTCCACAAAGTGAAGTAAGGGTTCCGCGAGAACCTGATCATTCCCCACCCCCAGGCCAGTCTTAGGAGCGGGGGAGTTGGGTGGTCACACGGGGCCACCATTTTCAAGGGGCCGCCGGCTGCCGCAGTCTTAGGGGCAGGCCAGCGTGGTTTTTTGGGGGGGGCGGTTTGGGTCGACAGTTTTTCCACTATTTTTTTTTTGTGGTCAACCAGTTTCCCCTGGCGTTTTTTTTAAAGGGTTCCGTGGCCAAACAAAATTGGGAAATACTGATCTAGACCATCCCTGATAGATGTCTATACAAACTGCTCTTAAATATCTTCAGTGATGGAGATTCCACAACCTCCCAAGGCAATTTATTCCAGTGTTTATCCACCCTGACAGTTAGGAAGTTTTTCCTAATGTCCAACTTAAACCTCCCTTGCTGCAATTTAAGCCCATTTCTTCTTGTCCTATCCTTAGAGGCCAAGGAGAACAATTTTTCTCCCTCCTCCTTGTTTTTTAGATATTCAAAAGCTGTTATCATGTCCCCCTCAGTCTTCTCTTTTCTAAACTAAACAAGCCCAATTCTTTCAGTCTTCCCTCATAGCTCATGTTTTCTAGGCCTTTAATCATTTTTGTTGCTCTTCTCTGGACCTTCTCCAATTTTTCCACATCTTTCTTGAAATGTGGTGCCCAGAACTGGACACAATACTCCAACTGAGGCCTAATAAATGCAGAGTAGACTGGAAGAATGACTTCTTGTGTCTTGCTCACAACAATCCTGTTAATGCATCCCAGAATCATGTTTGCCTTATTTACAACAGTATTACACTGTTGACTTGTATTTAGCTTGTGTTCCACTATGACCCCTAGATCACTTTCTGCAGTACTCCTTCCTAAACAGTCACTTCCCATTCCACGGATTGTTTGACATTCTACCCCTTGGCATTAACCATGTCGTGACCACCCAGTGTAGCATGCATACGATATATGATCTGTTACACACACATATATATAGTGCGAAGGTGTCAATATAGATAACATGTTCCAACAAAACTAAAGCCAATCAGTATGCACAGTATAACAAGTGAATGAAGGGCTAGGCTGAGGAGGGCAGGGGCCTTAGGAGACCAACCCTTGAAAATATCCCACCAATGATGTATGGTTAGATCAGACTCCACTTTGGCCAAACGTAATAATTCACCTGAAGTATACTGCATCACAGACATAAGTACGTACCAAGCGCTGCCCTTGTGCAGCCAAGAACTGAGTGACTTCAGGGGCTTTTTGCAAAAAGTTATCCAATTGGGAGAATGCTAGCTACAGTGGGAATGAGATATGTGGGCATGAGAGGGACAAATTCAAGAACT
Organism: Pelochelys cantorii; assembly: GCA_032595735.1. Taxonomy (NCBI): domain Eukaryota; kingdom Metazoa; phylum Chordata; order Testudines; family Trionychidae; genus Pelochelys; species Pelochelys cantorii. The sequence continues at coordinate 17,855,320 of CM064340.1, forward strand.
GCTGATCATAACTGGTAGCCCAATACACACTGCCTATTGCGCGGTCTGTCACGAAAGTTACATTGCAATGGCACACTTGCACAGGGGGAGCATAAAGAGTTTCATCCTCCCACTCTACAGTGTTCATGGAGAACACACATAGGCAGCCTTGATCATTATCATTCACCTGGGTGGCGTTGCTTTCAATAGGGTGCCATATGCTTTAAACTGCAAGATTCTGGTGCCAGGCGTAGGAGGGGGGCAGACCCATGCCTTGCCCCACCACTGGCATTCATGATGCAGATATGTACCATTTGAACCTACCAATAGTTTTGTCCCTCATATCTCTGGTGCCCACACTGAAAAATCAAAAAAAAATCTTGGTAGAGATACAAAGTTGAACCATGTCCTCGGGTGTTGAAGATGGTTGGGGAGCAGCCATCTCAAGACCCAGGAGCAGTATGTCTTCCCACAACTGCAGGTCAGTGGTACTCCAGACATACCCACTCAAATACATACTGTGGAGCTGAGGTAACCCGAGCTGAGTGGGGGAAGCCATGCTTAAAAGCGAATACAAGTTTTGGTATTGGATAATAGATAGGAGTTGATCCACCATACACGCAGGGCAAAGCTTATATTGGAGGTGAGGCTAACATAAGTGCTCCATAAGAAGGCGATTTCTGCCTTCCAGAGTTTCCATTGTCCCTCCCACATGTATAGGGTACCCAAAAGGTGGTTTCAATGTGGTCTTGTAGGGTAAGTGCCCCAGCATTAAGTCCACCCAATTTTGTAACCCGTTCCTAAGGGTTTTGATGTCAAAAGAATTCAGGATACCTGTCCCTGTCCCCACCCCCTCAATATGGTGTCCATCACACTTTGACAATTACGTCGCAGTGCTGGCAATTGCATTGGTGCCAATGGGGTCTGCGCAAACAGCACACATTTTGTTATGTGTATTAACACAAACCGCGCTAGCATTAATTCGCATAAAAAGCTTATTAATATGAGGCCCAAACAAGACCAGGGTACAGGTGTCAAGCAATAATAGTGCCATGGGAGGGGTGGCATTAGCCGGTATTGGGTAGGAAGAGGCCAAAGGTATATTAGGAATACCAAATAACCACATCCCCACATCTCACTAGTACTAAATAAAAAGCAAGCAGTACTAATTAGCGAGAGGAGATAGGTCTGGTTAGCAAAAGGTATAATAGAAACTCTACTATTCCAACACCAGTTTGCAGTGTTGTTTACTGTAACCTGGAAGGTAACATTTTGTTTGTGAGTATACAGGTACAGAACACCAGCTCGGGGTGATGGGACCCTCATGGCATCACGCAAGGTTACAGAGACGTGGTCCTGGCTTGTTGTACGCCACCCTCTGGTCAGGAGAGGGAGGGCCAGGTGGAGAAAGAGGACCACGAGGCACCATACATGAACGGCCATTCTATCATTGGAAAAGTTTTTCCTGACAAAACATAATAGATGTGGCTTGTTAGTGAGGCTCACCCAATAAGTATTACCTGGCCCTTTGGCAATAATCTCTCCAGTTTGCAAACGCTGCCCTGCACCCAGATCTTTTGCCCTGCTTGAGGTCCAGACGCATCAGAGTACCTGAAGCCAGCAGTCCTCCAGGCCAAAGGCTGCGGTGGTGGTGTAGCGGAAGGGCACTACTGGGGAGGTAGGAGGCCTATTTTTTCACAGATGAGCTGGGCCATTTTGGCTCCGGCTTGCACAGTGAGCAGCTCTTGGCCCAAGTTACAGAGCAGCACTTGAACCTCTTCCTGATAATCAGAGTCAATGACCCCATCCAGGATATGTCGCCTGGCGGTAACCGCCAGGCCCGACCATGGTGCTATGCAGCCATGATAGCCTCTGGGCATGCCCGGGCATAGAACGGTGGGGACCAAGGCTCGCTGGCCCAGTGCCAGGGGACATCCTCTACAGCATAGAGATCTACTCCAGCCACCTCTGGGGTGGCTCTAGAGGGCTATTGTGCCTTGGGATGCAACAAAGTGACAGTAAGGAGTGGGGAGTCTCCTGACAGAGATAGCGTCTTGCCTCTCTGCCTGGCGAGGGAGGCTAGCCCATAGTACAGACACTGGTTCAGTAGATACACTGCTTGAGACAGGATAAGAGCCCACCCCTTGAAGTTGGTCACGCCGGTTAACAGCCATGATTGGGCTTTGAGCAGGCCATTAAAGTGCCCCACAACACCAGCTGCCTGTGGCTGATAGGGAACATGAAACACCCAGCAAATTCCCAAGCCCTTGGCCCATTCCTTAGGGGTCTTCCCTGGGCTGGGCTTAGAATGGCCAGTAAGGTGCCTTCAAGGATGGAGACGGGTGACCCTATAAGGCAGTTACGCATTTCCGCCGTAAACAGCTCTTTGGTCAGGGCCTTGAAAATTTTGGGTATCGATTCCTGTCTATATACCCATCCCTTTGAGTTGGTTGCCGGCCTCCTTAAAGGTGGTTCACTGCTTATCCAATCCATAGGGTCCGGCCATCGCTGCACCACAGCGACCATCACCCAACTTCCTCATGGCCCACAGCAGCCTCTTTTTTCTCCTGCTTTGACAAACTGGAAACAATTAGCAAATGTGTTATTAAGATACCAAACAGTGGAGACCAGGGTGATGTTTTAAGGACTACAGGCCTTTGAGAGAAGGTAGACCACCATGGAGATAGGCGTGTAATTAAGGCCTGAGGTGGAGGGGTAGGGAGAGGAAGAGGTATAATTAAAATTAATTTTGCTTTATTCTAAAAGGGAGTGGCACAACATTCCCAAAAAAGGGGGAGGAGGACACCATGCCTGTAGAATTTTAGGGCAATCCAGAGGGTGGGTGAAATTCCCATCTGATGCCCCTTCTGCAATATTGGTTCCTGCAAATATAGTTAAAATGCTTATTAATCCTTTTCTGCCTAATGCAGTATTCCCCCTTTCCAGACACAATACACAACAATGCTAGCAATGAGACAGATATCACAAGACAAGACATAAAACCACAAAACACAATCTTTGTCGTGACAATAAATCCGTGTTATCTCAGTTGCTCTTCAATTGCTAACAGCTCTTTCTGATGTTCTAAAAGACAAAAAGAAAATTATTCTGCCCGCCCCCCCCCCAGGTGGGGGGGTGACTCATATTTTAAAATGCTCCATTCTTTTACAGATATTCTTGCTGACTTCTTTATTTGCCTACTGTACCCAATAATTACCTATGCTTGTTCTGTAAACCAGCCAAGCCTCAGTGACTTCCTCCCTCTGTGGGTTCCGGGTAAGTTATCCCACTGCTCATTTATTAAATTAATTGGGTAGCATGCCTCAGTTTCCCTTTTATACAGTAGACCAGGTTTGTAATTGTCTGTTGTGTGAAGCTCCCAATTTATTCACGGGTAGTAACCGAGAAGCTTTACTGCTATAGCAATTTTCCTTAGCACCAATTACCATTCCAGCAAGCCCAAAAGGTTTTCTCTTCCCGATAGAGAATCATATACAATGTTGCAGGGTTACTTAACACCAAATTTATTCCCATATTAAACAGTAACATGGGCATCAAATTTTTTACAAGTGGGTGCTCATAAATATTTTGCTATATACCATGCCTTTTATTTGGACAATTTACTTCTGAGGACAGTGTGTGTGTTATATCCTTTTGAGATCCTTGAATAGCAGCCCCCTTCTATTTTTTTTAGTGTATTACAAAAATTGCTTAATTCCTTCCAGACTCTGCAGAGTTAGCTTTTTACTTTCTTTCCCTCAATCCCACTCCCATACGTCCTTCAAATGAAAATTTCATTAGTTTAGATATCACCATTCTAAGTAATTTTCCCAATGCCCATACTTACTGCTTTCCCTTATTGCTGCCACGATGCCCTCAGGGCTCTGATCCTCTCTTTACCTCAATCACTTGCTTTGTTTGCTTTAGTATCCAAAGTTATCAGCAACTCAGAGGCTCAGCCTTGAAAAGTGACACACTGAACTTCCAGAGTTCTGATTACTTTTCACTGTCAAGTTCTGCTTCCAAAGCACACAGCAAAAATACAACTTATTGCGGCTTCTCTCTGGAGTACATAAGGAGTTGCACAGATTTTATGTATCCTTATTAACGTAACAGTCTGATTTCTGCCACCCCTTCACTCCCCAAAAAAGAAATCAGAACCCATCCTCACCCTCCATTGCCCGGCTGCCCAAGCACCAGCCACAACTTGATTTACAACAAGATATTGAATCTTGTAAAGCATTGAAGTACCTCTAGGGTTTAATGCCAGAAGACAAGCAGCCAAGTAGTTATCTGTGTCTGGCAAAAACGGTCTCCTCAGTTTGCAACGTCAAATGAAAGGGCATTATCCAAAACAAAACCAAATCAATTAATTCAAAGCCGACAAAACAGATTCACAAATCTACAATGCATAGATGACATTTCCTTTTTAGCAAATTTAACAAAAGTGTTCATAGCCAAATATTTAAACCAGATTGTTTTTTCTTGCCTTGATTATTTACAGACATTCCTCAGGAAAAGGGCCAATTTTTTCCCCCTCAGAAAGCTGCAAAGAAACCAAGAATTATTTCCCAATAGTACTTTTCCTCTTAGCATCTTTTTAATAACTGCTCTCCCTCAGCCCCAATCCCGATAGGATTTGCTGGCCGAACAGGTGGTTACTGTAACCATCATGCATTCCACAATTGCGCACTCCTGCACCACTTCCAACACCTCGATTAATATGGTGTTTTTGTCCACTTATGCCTTGACATCATCTCTCAATGTATCACACATTTTACTCGCATCCTCTGCCTTCTCTGTAACTGCTTCCAAGAGGCTGGGGAACAACCATTATCTGTTGGCCACATAAGTGGTTACTGCAGCCTCCATGCACTCCACAATCTCTTGTAGAGACTGAGGGAGCTGCCCCTCCCTCCCTCCCTCCCCCCACCACCAAGGAAGCTACCCGGCACAGTGCCCTTGCTATGGAATTCCACCAGGAGGTAGCCTGCCATCCCGTTATCCCATTGGACAAAACAACCCCCTCTCCCTGTTTACTCCACATTGCCTGCTATTCCTCTTCTCGCACACCAGACACTGTACACAGCAAATCCTGTTCGTGACGCCAGTTGTTAACTCACAGGGCCAGGGCCCAACAGGGTTGTGGATTTACTTCAAGACAGAGTCGATGAGGGATAGTTGCTTTTATTAATCTCACTACGTCACTACTTTTACAGGATTAATACTGCCAGATGGTTACACAGCTACTGCAAAGTAATACGCCAATAAGCACAGGCAGTGCAATGCATAAAAGCAAGCAACAGGCACTTGCAAATGCTCACGCCCCTTCAATCTGTGGGGAGTCCCGTTCTGGTCACCTCGCACCAGGCTGCAGTGGACGTGGCTCCAGCTTGGGGAATCCAGAGCACCCTTTGAGGTCTAGGTCCCTGGTGAGACTCAGTGGGCATGGGACTCCCTACACTAGTTATACTACAGTTGTTTACCGGGTGTGCGCGTACCTGGCTCAACATCATTCTTATCACTCTTATGAGCTGAGACTGAGGTCAAACTTGTTTACCACTTAGCAGTTTTCCAGCTCAAGGCATGGGGTTAAAGCTGATAAAGCCCAGCTGCTGTTTGGGCTTGCAGGGTCCCAGGCTATGCTAAGCTAGGTACAGCAGGGATGGAAACCTCCATCCCAGGCCTGCTAAGCTGCAGGACCCACATATGACTTTCATGTGACACCTGGTGTTTTGCTTTTTATGTCATTAGGATGTGGAATGTAACGGGTAATCCAGTTAAGGTCTTTGTTTAAACCTCTATTGTAGGTATCAAACCTGTAAATGAAATTAAGTTCTGCAGCTTCCCTTTCAAGCTGATTTTTGAAATTGGTTTGTAATAATATGGAAACTTTGAGATCCATTAATAGGTGCCCTGGAAAGTTTAAATGTTCCCCAACAGGTTTCTGTGTGTTACCTTTTCGAATATCTGATTTGTGTCTATTAATCCTTTGTCGTACAGACTGTCCAGTTTGGCCAATATACATGGTAGAGGGCATTGCTGGCACTTGATGGCATAGATCACATTGGTGGATGTGACATTATATGAGCCTCTCATGTGGTGGTTTATGTGGTTATGTCCTGTAATGGTGCCATTTATATAAATGTGTGGACAGAGTTGGTACCAGAGTTGATTGCAGGGGTGGGTTCTTGGATGAAAATGATGGAGGTGTGTTGCATGGGTGCTGGAAACAATTTGCTTGAGGTTAGGGGTTGTTATAAGTGAGGATTGGCCTTTCATAGATTAATAGAATCATAGAACACTAGAACTGGAAGGGACCTCGAGAGGTCATCGACTCCAGTCCCCTGCCCTCGTGGCAGGACCCAGTACCATCTAGACCAGGGGTGGCCAACCCGTTAGAGACGAAGACCCAAAATAGCGGTGGACAGAGTGCAAAGAGCCACGTATGGGAGTGGGATGGGGGGAAGTTGTTAAGCAAAAAACAAAAAAAGCAGCTGCGCCGGGGGAAAATAGGTGCTGGGGGAAAATAGGTGCCGGTACGCCATTCCAGGGAGGGGGCTCCAGGCTGGACAGTGGGCTGGACAGTGTTGGGGTCAGGAATTTGGGCTGGGGTGCATGAGGGGCTCAGGGCAAGGAGGCTGGGAGTATGATGGGCTCAGGACACAGATTTGCAGTGTGTGAATGGTGCAGGAGTATTTTAGCAGAAGACTGGGGATGTGGGGGTGCAAGAGTTTGGGATGTGAGAGGCTCAGGACAGGGGGTTCCAGTGTATGATAGGCTCAGGTTTGGAGCCTGGGGGGGGGGGTGCAGGAGTGTTATGATGCTGCAGCCAGATGGGGGCTTGGCCCCAGTTGGGGGCTTGTTGACCAGGCTTCATTTTTAAATAAAATATTATGTCAAACACAACATGTTTCAGCATTGTCTTCATTTATGAGATGGGCAGGGAACCTGTTTTGAGTCAGGGGTCACTGACGTACAGAAAAGTCAGTTGGGGCCACACAAGTGAGATGCAAAAAACAACCCCTCCAAAAAAAACCTCACTAATGTGGCCCCAACTGTGCTGGTGGGGGCAGGGGCAGAGTGCTGGGGCAAGGTGCTGGTGGGTGCTAGGGCGGGGAGGTCTGGCCAGAGGGAGGGGATAGGAACAGCTCGGCTGGTACCTGGGGATCCCGGGTCTGAGGAAGCGCACAGGCTGCTCTTCCCCTCCCCTCTCCTCTCCTCCCTTCCCCTCCCATAAACAGTTGGCGTGCTTCATGAAACACTGGGTCTGTCGCTCGGCCAGGGACTTCCTTCCCCCTGCTGCCTGCCTGTGTGTGTGTGTGTAGAAGTCCTGGGACTGCATGCCAGCTCCAACTTCTCAGGAAGTGTGTGCTCTTCCTTTGCTCCCTGCGACAGCTACGTGCTTCCTGAGAAGTTGGAGCTGGCATGCAGTACCGGGATTCCAACTCCCTCCTCCCCAACCCAATTGCCATTCCCTCCCCTCCCCCAGAGCCAGGCACCCCCCCCAGCTCTAGCTCAGTTCCCCTCCCCTCCTCTTCCCCAGAGCCAGCTACCCCCAATTCTAACCCAATCCTCCTCCCCTCCCCTTCCCCATAGCCAGACACCTTCCCTCCCCACTCTAACCCAATCCCCCTCCCCTCCCCTTTCCCAGAGCCAGGCCCCCCCTTCTCTAACCCAATCCCCCACCCCTCCCACAGAGCCAGATACCTCCCCTCCCCACTCTAACCCAATCTAACTCCAGGTCCCAGAGCCAGAGCCGCTGCTGCCGCCACCACTACTACCACCATGCACATCTCTCTCCAGGCGCTGGGGCACATGTGCTGAGAGGCTGGCTTTGAGCATGTGCTGGCTGGGACGCCATGCGCACCCCCCCAACCCGATCATCTTCCTCTCCCCATCCCTCCCTTTCTCCAGAGCCAGGCATCTCCCCCTGCTCTAACCCAATTCCCCTCCCCGCCCCAAACCTTATGCCCAGGTCCCAGAGCCAGAGCCGCTGCCACCGCCGCTGCTACCTCCATGCACATCCGGGATGCCATGCACACACACCCCAACCCAATCCCCCTCCCCTCCCATCCTCTCCTCCAGAGCCAGGCATCTCCCCCCTGCTCTAACCCAATTCCCCTCCCCCCCAACCTTATGCCCAGGTTCTGGAGCCAGAGCCACCACCACTGCACTCAGAGCCCACGCCACTGCTGGAGCCGCTGCCTGAGCTCAGTGGCTGGCTGCTAGCATGTGCAGGCTGGGACGCTGAGTGCGACCCAGCCTGCATGTGCAGGATATGATGCAGTGCACTGGGGGCTGTGAGCACACATGCGGCACAGAGCATCCAGCCATGAGAGTGGCTGACCTGAGCAGTTCTGGGTTCTGTCCCGGTTCTGTCAGGAGCCTCAATTTTTTTCTTCATGAGCTGCACGTGGCTGATGAGCCGTGGGTTGGCCACCACTGATCTAGACCATCCCTGATAGATGTCTATCGAACCTGCTCTTAAATATCTCCAGAGATGGAGATTCCACAATCTCCTGAGGCAACTTATTCCAGTGTTTAACAACCCTGACAGTTAGGAAGTTTTTCCTAACATCCAACCTAAACCTCCCATGCTGCAGTTTAAGCCCATTGCTTCTTGTCCTATCCTCAGAGGCTGAGGAGAACAATTTTTTTCCCTCCTTGTGACACCCTTTTAGATAACTGTAAACTGCTATCATGTCCCCTCTCAGTCTTCTCCTTTCCAAACTAAACAAACCTAATTCTTTCAGTCTTCCCTCATAGCTCATGTTCTCTAGACCTTTAATCATTCTTGTTGCTCTTCTCTGGACCTTCTCCAATTTGTCCACATTTTTCCTGAAATGTGCCCAGAACTGGATATAATACTCCAGTTGTGGCCTAATCAGCTGAGAGTGGAGCAAAAGAATGACTTTTCGTGTCTTGCTCACAACACTCCTGTTAATGCATCCCAGAATCATGTTTGCTTTTTTTGCAACAGTGTCACACTGTTGACTCATATTTAGCTTGTGGTCCACTATGACCCCTAGATCCCTTTCTGTAGTACTCTTTCCTAGACAGTCGCTTCCAATTCTGTATGTGTGAGACTGATTGTTCCTTCCTAAGTGGAGTACTTTGTATTTATCCTTATTAAACTTCATCCTATTTACCTCAGACCATTTCTCTAGTTTTCCAGATCATTTTGAGTTATGACCCTATTCTCCAAAGCAGTTGCAACCCCTCCCAGCTTCGTATCATCTGCAAGCTTAATAAGCATACTCTCTATGCCAGTATCTAAATTGTTAATGAAGATATTGAACAGAACCGGTCCCAAAACAGACCCCCTGTGGAACCTCACTTGTTATGCCCTTCCAGTAAGATTGTGAACTATTAATAACTACTCTCTGAGAACGGTTATCCAGCCAGTTATGCAACCATCTTATAGTAGCCCCATCTAAGTTGTATTTGCCCAGTTTATTGATAAGAATATCATGCGAGGCCATATCAAATGCCTTACTAAAGTCTAGGTATACCACACCCACTGTTTCTCCCTTATCCACAAGACTCATAATCCTATCAAAGAAAGCTATCAGATTGGTTTGACATAATTTGTTCTTTACAAATCCATACTGGCTGTTACCTATCACCTTATTATCTTCCAGGTGTTTGCAGATGAATTCCTTAATTACTTGCTCCATTATCTTCCCTGGTACAGAAGTTAAACTAGCTGGTCTGTAGTTTCCTGGGTTGTTCTTATGTCCCTTTTCATAGAGGGCACTATATTTGCTCTTTTCCAGCCTTCTAGAATCTCTCTTGACTTCCATGACTTTTCAATGATGATAGCTAAAGGCTCAGATACCTCTTCTATCAGCTCCTTGAGTATTCTAGGATGCATTTCATTAGGCTCTGGTGACTTTAAGAAGTCTAACTTTTCTAAGTAATTTTTAACTTCTTCATTTTTTATCTTAACTTCTAAACCTACCCCATGTCCACTAGCATTCACTATGTTAGGCATCCCATTAGCATCACTCTTCTTGACAAAAGCAGTAACAAAAAAATTAATCACCTGTGCCATTTCCAAGTTTCCTGTTATTGTTTCTCCCTCTTCACTGAGCAATGGGCCTAGTCTATCCTTGGTCTTCCTCTTGCTTCTAATATATTTGTAGAATGTCTTCTTGTTATCCTTTGTGTCTCTAGCTAGGTTGAGCTCATTTTGTAAAACATGCATGGATAAAAATGGTAAAGATGAAGATCTGGGGATCCCTGGTTCAATTCAACTAGATTTGTCAAAGTTCTTGAGGAAAATCATTAATCATCCATACAACCAATCTAAAACTGGACATAGGCATATTTCTGCTTTGCTCTTTATTTGCAGTCTGGCACAAGCCCACACTGGGCTTTACAAAGATGTTGATTGCCCTAAATTAATTAACTTCCAGTCAAAAAGGCTAGTGCAAACATACTCAGATATTTAATAGAATAACATTTTGTATCTTAGCACTTTTACTATAATGCATTTAGAATGCTCTCCTTCATTAATTCACAGAGAAAGTGTACATTTAAAGACATTCAAGAGCTACGTGATCAATAAATTAAAGTGGTCTGTGTCTGTCAACGAGGTTGAGTGATGGCATGTGACTGTAGCTAGCTTCGTATGGGCCCAATGAAGTAACACAACAAAGCCTAATATGGCTTGCAGATCTGGAAAATAGGAGCACCACGAAACCTAAAATTTCAAAACTGAGAAGCCAAAAAGAAAGAAAGAAAGAAACAAACAAAAAAATCCCAAGAGATTTATAGCTAAAGTAAAATGCCCTTTTCGGTACCAGTATCCCCTTCTAGCAAGTTCACATTATTGCCCCATTGGAAGCTGTAGTGTGGTAGTGGATAAGGGCCACCTAGGAACCAGAACTCTCTGTTCTAGGCACTGTACAAACACAGAGGACTAGTTAGTCACAGATCTGAAGAACTCACAATATAAATACAGGTAAGAGACCAAAGATAAGGGGAAAAGATAGACCAGGGAAGCAGAGTGAACAGAATGAAGCTTTGCAAATGTCATGTTACTGCTACATTTTTTGTTGGTTTTCCCTTTGTTATGAGCTGAGAGAAACCTTCTTGCGGGATTGAGGTGCATAGCTGTTTAACTCACTTTCAATTAATGTGAAAGTAAGCACAAGACTCCACTATCCCCAAGACCAAAGGAGGGAGTGAGGACACCCATGAGTTTTTGTTGAATATTGTTTCAAGTAGGAGTGTTGGGGAAAGGCAGAACACAAACTGAGAACACATAAGAAAATGAGAGAGAGAGAGAGAGAGAGAGAGAGAGAACAGTTGAAAACATAGTGACTGACTCTGGAAGGGTGCAGACTGTAAAAAAGGATGATGGTGCTGTGAGCAAAGGCAGCTATTTCCTGCCATTTTATTCCTTCTGCAGTCAGAGACATTACACTTTGTGCAATCTTTTGGAAGTAAACAAACTGCAGCAAAGAAATTCCTGACTACCACGAATTTCTGCTCCAAACTGGAACATCCCCAAGCAAGGCTCCAAACTTTGACTAGCAGCTTGTGTCAAAAAGGGGCATCCCTTTGCAGGCGGAGTAGGGATGATGGCACTGTTAATATTTTGGTTCTTAAAGTGGGTTTTGTTTAGAAGAAAATTAGCTAGAAGGGAAGCCAAAGGAATGGACATTGAAGAGATGGAGCAGAGGAGTAAGGGAGGATGTGATGTGAGGCTGAGATGGTTTCTTGTGCTGGGTAATTATGTTAAAGGATTCCATGTGTCTAAAGCTAAACTGATTCTTTATTAAGAGAGCTAGCACTTGTCTGGAAATGGGTGACAGGGGAGGGATCACGTGAGGATTACTTGTTGTGTTCCCTCCCTCTGGGACATCTGGTATTGGCCACTGTCAGCAGACAGGATACTGGGCTAGATGGACCATTGGTCTAACCCAGTATGGCCGTTCTTATGTTCTTATTAAGGATGTTAAATATCGATTAATTTACTAATTGAGTAGTCGACTAGTCAATAGGCACTTCCGCATTCCTCCTTTGAAATGTACAAAAGCCCCAGCTGGGTCTTTTGTGTATTTCAAAGCAGATGCGGCTACATGGAGCCTGGGGTCAGCGGGGGACTCAAGAGTCTCCTGCTGACCCCAGACTCCATGCGGCACTGCCACTTTGAAATGCAGTGCAGAGCCGGGGTCAGCTGGGGACTCCCCAGTTGATCCCAGGCTCCATGCAGCATTTCTGCGGAACCCGGGATCAGCTGGGGAGTCCCTAGCTGACCCCGGGCTCCACGTGACATTTCCATGGAACCTGGGATCAGCTGACTCCGGGTTCCGGGAAAATGCCGCACAGAGCCTGGGGTAAGCTAGGGAGTCCCCAGCTGACTCCGGGCTCCTTGCAGCGCTGCCACTTTGAAAAGCCACAGTGGCGTTTCAAAGGGGCAGTGCCTCACAGATGATCCCTGCTGTGCTACCTCTTTGAAACACTGCTATGACTCGACTATCCGATAAGCATTTGCTTATCGGATAGTCAACTAGTCGACTAGTCCTTAACATTCTTAGTTCTTACGTGCCTTCACCTTTCAAATCTTGCCCCTGCATACTTGCATTTGCTTATATTCATCCTGTGTAATTTGACCTAGTTTCCACTTTTTATATGACTCCTTTTTTATTTTTAGATCACATAAGAGCTCCTGGTTAAGCGCAAGTGGTCTCTTAACATATTTTCTATCTTTCCTACATGGTGGAAGAGTTTACTTTTGGGCCCTTAATAATGTCCCTTTGAAAAACTGCCAACTCTCTTCAGTTGTTTTTCCTCTTAGTCTTGCTTCCCATGGAACCTTACTTACCAGCTCTCTGAGTTTACTAAAATCTGTTCTCCGTTCTAATATTCCTTCAAATAATGAACTCTGTGATTTCATGATCATTTTCACCCAAGCTGCCTTCCACTTTCAAATGTTCAACTATTTCCTCCCTATTTGTTAAAATCAAATCTAGAACAGCTTCCCCACAGTAGCCTTCTCAACCTTCTGAAATAAAAAAGGTGGCAAACTATGGCCAATGGGAGCTGCAAGTGGCCATACCTGCACATGCTCAGGTAAATAAAGCATCCAACGGTCCACAAGGAGCCAATCCTGGCAAACCATATCCAGCTCCTGGGCTGCTTATTGCCCATCCCTGCCTCATAGCATAGGATACAGACAATAAGATTAATGTATATAGCAATTTACAAGCAGGAGGAAAAAAAACATAGATTATTCATCTCACACTATAGTGTCCATAAAAAAGCAATATATTTATTTATGTAAATAAATCATGAATACAGAATCCATTTTATAAAACTATTCCAAACAACATTTTAGATAAAACTATTGCATCCAATTTAAACATTAAACTTGACATAATTATTATTCTAATATAATATTTATACTGCAGTATTGCTAATATTTAGGATCAGAGCCCCATTGTGCTAGGTTCTGATACAAAGACTTAGCTCCTGCCCAAAGAGTTTACAATCTGACATCATTTGACAATAAATATAACTCTGGAATTATATAAAATATATAAATTCTGTTTTCACAATAGATATGTTGACATAAATATACTATTGTTGACATAAATATAACAATGGTTTCCAAGTTGTGGTCTGTAGACCCTACGTCTAAGATTTGAAAAGGGGTCTGCAAGTCAATTTGAAATTTTTTAGAGGTCCACAAATAAAAAAAGGTTGAAAACTACTGTGCGAGGACACTGATACTATACATATACAAAGCCAGAATGGGTGCCATAGAAATGCAGTTGGGTCCGTATTCAAGAAAGTGCATTTATGTCCATGGGACTCAAAAGGTAAGCATTTTTGTAAGCATTTTTGTGATTTGTGGTTGTAATGATTATGCCAGTTTTTATTATCTGTTTTCAAAGATGTTGCATCGAACCCTCAGTTCTACCCTCTAATATGCATTTAAAATAGTTTTCCATTACAGGATTTAATTTTGACCATTTAAAAAGATACTAAATACTATAGTACCTCATCACAGAATGAGATGGAATTAATTACTTTAATTGTCCCTTTCATTCTGTAATATAATTTAAATGTTATGGCTTTATATAAATATAAAGGTGCCATCTAAAATAATACAAATAAATAAATAAGTAAATAAATAAATAAATACATACATGAATGAATACATAAATAAATGCACTATAAATTGAAGATATATGTGATATGTTTCAGATATTCACATTATTGTTGTGTGTGTGTGTTTATGTATTTCCATTTGCAGTATTTTCTTAATACTTCACAGTGTTTCCTAAAATACATTTCCAACTAGAATGTGTTGCTGGACTCAATTCATTGGGATTTAGTGCAATTAAATTCAGTCAGGTTTTCAAAGAATTTTGTATAGAAGCGCGATGCCTTCATCAGTCCTACTTCTTTTGTCTCACAGTTTTTAGATGAATTTACCTAGAAACATTAAAAAGTTAATATTTGTGCTTGCAAACAATCAACATTTTGTAAAAGAAAACATTGATTGAAACAAAAATATGACCTTGAATAAACAATTGCCCCAGGGCCCAGCGATTCAAAGGAGCCTTGGGCTCTGGCCACTACCACTGCTACTTATATTGCTGCCAGAGTGACACCCACTCTGGGAAACTTTAAGGCTACGTCTATGCTACGAGTTTTTTCAGCAGAAAATATGCTAATGTGGGACTTATTAGCATAATTTGCAACATCATTAGCATATTTTCTGCTGTTTCTTTTTGCGCAAAAAGAAGCAGCGTGGATGGGGGGGTTTTTTGCACAAAACCCCCATTTTGCGCAAGATCCTTATGCCTCTCCAGGATGGGCATAAGGATCTTGCACAAAATGGGGTTTTTGCCCCCCCCCCCCAAAAAAAAGTCCACACTGCTTCTTTTTGCGCAGAAACCCCTTGCGCAAAAGGAAACGGCAGAAAATATGCTAATGAGGTCATGACTTATGCTAATTAGTCCCTCATTAGTATATTTTCTGCCGGTAAAAAATCGTAGTGTAGACGTAGCCTAAGGGCTGAAGAGGAGGCAAACCATGGCATGGGCAGGACTGAAGCTGGCTGAACTGCCCCGCCCCTTCTGCCCAAGGACCCCCCCACCCCCACATACCTTGCCTAGGGGCCCCCAGAGGCTGTCCGTTCTCCTGCCTAAAGCTAAAAAATGCAAAAGTGCTTTGTTGAGTGGGAGCCAGTGAACTCAGTACTTTGCAGGATAGAGCTCCTAAAGCATTTACAGTAACTTAAGATAAGACAAAACAGGTAGTCTGAGCGAGAAGTGTGGTCAAACAGTGCTATAAATATAATTTTGTATAGACTAGCTGTCTGCACGTTTATAGGTACAGAGGTGAAATCTTGTTCCTTTGTAATCAACCAGAATTTTGCCATTGAGATCAAAGGGGACAGGACTTTGTCCATAGTTGTTTTGTTTTTGTTAATTAACAGACCTATAGTAGTAATCTTAGCTTTTCACCTGCCTTTTCACCCGTTATCATAAACATATCAATAAACTTACTATATCTCCTTTCTCTAATCTATCCTTCAGATGTTGCATATTTAATTGCATCAGATGAAGACAGTACTTCGCCTTTGACTCATCATTCAATTTTTCTTTTAATTTTTTCAGCTCTCTCACAGTATTACTGAGGTAATCATGAGCACATTTGCACTGAAATATAAAACAATAACAAAATTATATTCTACCCAAACAAATGAAATAATAATCATTCAAACAACTCAGTAACCAACTATTCATGCAGAGACAATGCTAGACAATTATTTACCTTCATTTGTATTGTGTACGATTTTGCTCAAGTTTTTTGCTTTCTTTTTTAAAAGGACATTTTTAATGTTATTATTTTTCTGTAATTCCTATCACTGGTGGGTGAGAAACTACAGGAAAGAGCAAGCTAGTGCATATATTAAAACAAATTGAATAAATACAGTGGGACAAATAGAAAATCATCTCAGAAACCGTGGTTGTAAAAAGATACAGAATTCAGTGGCACTTCAGTTTTACAGACTGGCAGCCAAGCATCCATGCTGATTTTATAGACTAATGTTGACTACAAACTTTTGCTAAAATGACTGAGATCCACTATAGGGATTAATAGAGTCATTCTTAAATGACTCTATTCTTTTCTGTCTAGATGGCTCAGAAAAATATTGTAAGATCACTTTTCATGTGCCCTCCTTACAACTGAATTCAGTGACAGTTAACAGGTATGCACTATAGTTAAGTAGATTATATTAATATAGACTACAATAGATTACATGCCGTTTACATATTTTTAAAGGATTAATCTATCATCCAAGTACATTTAAGATTATTTATTTATTATTTATTAATTTGTTACATTTTAAGTGAATGAGTGTAGACTTCAGGGGTCATATTCAATGCCAATAATATAGAGGACAGTGAATTGTTAAACAATACCATAAAAATCTGATCCTACTCCATTGAAATCAATGAGAGTTTTGACATAGCCTTCAATAGGAGCAAGACAGAGATTCAAAAGCCCTGATCCTTTCAATACTTGTTCACTGGCCTAATTTTCTGTATGTGAGTAATTTCATTGCATTTGTTGGAACTACTCATGTAAAGTCAAGCACATGTGGTAAATCTTTGCAGGTTTGAGCCTTAATTTAATAATTTGACTCTTTTCTATTTTTCTCTTCTTTTTAACAGTGAAATAAGTTAAATATAAATAATTTGCACTAGGTGGACTTCCATAATATGATATAATTATAACAATTAAAAAAAATCTTACCTCATCAGTCCTTTTTAGTATTGGGAGAAAGATCTAAAATGTAAAAGAAATATATTACAAACAGATACTTCTAAGAGTTCATTGTCATTGTTCATTTTCTCTAACTTCATATCATCTTCATCTACATTTCTATTTCTGAACTTCCTCTGATAAGCAATTGCGACACTGACTTCAATACTTTGTACATTTCAATTGTAACAAGCAAGAAACCATGGCTGTAAACCAAAGCTGAAAGCAGTAAACACCAACTTTATGCTACAATCCAAAAAAAGTGAAAGAAAATGAAGGGAAAAAGTTAATGGCCCACCTCTTCTTTTTTCAAATTCATAAATATTTTCAAGTTTTCTTTAAATTCTTCTATCTCATTGCCCACAGAGAGTGACAAGCAACAACTCAGGAAGAACAAAAAGAGAAACATTTTCACTTGTAGACAGCTTCTATTTGGTTCATGCATTTTTGATACCAGAACCTCTTTATATATACTCACCTACACCTTGCATATTAAAATAACTGTGTAGGATACAGGGGAATTTTTTTTATGTAGGAAAAGGTATAAGTACATAGTGCTCATTGTATTGTGGGTGACCTCACTGGGGTAGATGGGTGTTTCCTTTCACTCTTACATCAAATAAGGAAAAAATACCTTTGCAGATAAAATTTGTCATTTTGCCGCATACCAAAAACTTTTACAAAGGAAATGTGAGTATTCCTCATGATGTTAAATATAGATGTGTGATTTTGCTCTTGCTTTTACATCATGGACAAAATGGAAGCCTGGAGACCTGGGCAGCTCTTGAGTTTTTGATGAGATCCTCCATTCAATGGCAGTTTTGATGGCTGGATCAGTTGTAAAGTCCTGTTCTTCCTCATAAGTAGTAATCACTCATTTCTAAACACCCAAAGAAATGTACGAGGTATTAATACACCTTGCAAATGGAGAAACCAAAGCACAAAGAATGAGTTGACCAATGATACAATCCATTATATAACCAATAGTAGAAACTAACAACCAAAGTCCTCATTCTCAATAAAATGTGTTGCGTAATCTAGCAAAGTCTTTCAGTTTTTCAAGGGAAGGTTCACATGCTGAAAAGTTAGTGGAGTCTGCATAAAGAACAAACTATCTTAAGATATTTGCCAAGTGCTCATTAGAAGACAAAAATTGGTCATATAAAACTTAAATGGTTAAAGAGATACCTGTAAATAACAAGAGAAAAGAGTCACCCTGTATTCTGAACTTTTTTCTAACTTATAGAGCCTTTTAAAAGGTAACAGAAGATGTCACATAGAAAGTCCTCTATGCACAGACTGAACTTTTTTCTGGATACCATTCTAATTTTATAACTATGAATAGATATATTTTAAGTCTTGCAGAATATGGTGGCTAAAAATATTTAAACTTCAACACTATGTTTTTTACTCCCACAACTAACCCTGAAATTCAGAAAAATAAAGATTCACTGAAATGCAGAAACACATTAATTGAATGAAAAGAGTCTTCTGAAATTCTGAAAGATAGCAATCATTGCCTACACCCATCATCACAAATAGGATATCCTAGGTTTAACGTAGATGTAGAAGGACAAAAAAAGCCCGCAGTAGATTTGAGCAACTGGCAAGGAAGACAGAGATCAAAAACATATTCTCTGATTAGAAGAGATTTTCTTTTCCCAGATTGTGGACCTGAAGCAGGAACTGGTGTTTTATCTGTAGTATTAAAGCAAAAATAAATAAATAAATAAAATGCTGCTTCTAGACAGATAGGGAATAGGTGACATGTCACCCTTTATTATTATTTATTGTCATCATCTGGATTACAGAAGAATCTACAATGTGCTTAGCACTTTCCAGGTATCTATATGCTTGCCCCATTTTCCTTACAATCTAAGATGACTAGCATTATATAGTGTACTTTCTATCTATTCATCATCAGTTGACGATTTCTTGTAGACATCATGGGTCTTGAAAAGGAATTTGAAAGAAACTAGGTGTCATGGATTTTTCCCCACTCTGACACGATAAATGCAGAAGTGGGGGCCTTCTCTTTCTAGGCTTTGGTATAAAGCTTCCTCCCAAAATCTTAAAACCCTAGATTTTGGAGATAAAAAATCCACTGCCACCACCCAAGTAATGATAAGAAAAATCAGGGGAGCGCTCACTTGGGAGATCTCACCCCTAAAGTAAAAACCAGGACACAAAAATTAACCAATATCAGGTTAATAAAAAGAAAAAAGAAAGAACTTTTATTATCATCACAATATTCCTGTTGCAAGCATAATGACTAGATGGAAAAGTCACAAATTAATATACTCATCGGGGGGAGGGGGGGGGAACCCCACCATGGGACAAGAGCTTAGTTGCAAAGAGAGAAAAACCCATTTCTAAATGCACAGACATCAGATCCCATTTCCCAAACCATAAAACAATAAAACCTAACAGATTTATCTAAACTTTATCCTACTTACAGATAGTGAAGAGTCTTTTCTTGGAGGGAGACATAGTGTCTGTCCCCCTCAATAGCTGGAGAGAAACTCCTCAGGGACAAAGGAGAGAAAAAACCCCAAAATTCCTTTGTCCCGGTTTGAAATTCCTACCTACATTTCTATTGGCCGACTCTACCTGGCTTAGGTATAGTTAACCCCTTAGTCCCCAGGCTGCTGGCCATCTCTCATGATCATGACACTAGGGTTGTTCTACTGTGTTCATAATGTTCATAATGTTCTACTGTGTTCATAGGGTTCATAATGAGATGGTATGGAGAAATGTACAAAGACAGTTAAAAAATATTACTTTTGTGTATATTTTTTCCTGTTGTGATGTCTGTAGAGTCTAGCCCATAGAGGAAAAATCAATATTTAAGTCTTTAATTGTCTGTATTGGTGCAAATGTGTGATTATCATGGCTTTCAGGCCATACTCATCACAGTGGCAGTGTGAAATTATTCCACAATTCCATATATCTTGGTATGATTACAAATCTATTCAGCCTTTTAAACTAAAAACATTTCTGGAAATCTGACTCGTTGTTGTTTTTACAGATACAGACTAACACAGCTATCCTTGAGACTTTTCTCATAAAAGAAACCTTGGTAGAAGATTATTAAAGACACAGTCTCATCAATAAGCAATGAGGAAAAATGATGCCATTCAAAGAAAAGAGAGACGGAAGAAATGGCATTGGGTTATGTAACAACTGGATCATGACTGCACAATAATGACAAATAGGCACTAGGGATCAAGCCCCAAACATAACATATAATCGTGTTCTGTGTGGTTTGTACCTGCCCTTGACAACTAATGGTTCTGACAAACTTATGTGAGGCTTGGCAGAATCCAATTTTTATTTCTTTATCATTTTAAAAAATAAAATTTAATCATTTTTATGTGTATCAATTTAAATATTGCTAGTTGTATGAAATTATAGGGTGGTCAGACAATGGAAGCAGTCAGACAATAATTATTTAATGACAGTAGATGCTAAAATTAAAAAAATTAAAACTTTGTAAAATTTAAAACACAAAGTATTATCCTATGTCAAAATAAACAAAGTAAATATTCTTATATCAAACTGAATAAGTTCTCAAACAGTATTTTTCTTACTTTGCCTATCTTTGAATTTTGATTATTATAAATGGAAATACTTTTCATTGGTTTATCTGTGGATGGTGAAATAGACATTTACCAAAATTTCCAAGCCTATTCAAATGTCATGACTACCTTTTCACAATGATTTCATCAATGGAGTTATCACTGGACTAAACTCATAATCATTGCCTGAATTACCAGCTACAAAACTAGACTCAGGACGGAACTCACGATGAGGTCTAAATCTACCTCATCTGTGATTATCTATCAGTCTCTTAAATCAGAGATGAGTCTGAGATGGAAAATTCAGAAATTTGGGGGTATTTAAATGTAAAAGATTGGTCCTCCCATTATAGAAATAAGTACCAGTTAGAAAACTCAGATCCAGCTTAGGATTTCAAATCTTAAAGGATATTAAGATCCAGGATTTTGGTTCAGGTCCATCTCTAGGACAAACCCAAAGTATATTAAATGTATGTAACAAACTATAGTCATGAAATGTTAAGGTTACAAGCTCAAACACCAAAAGTCAGCAAATGCAAAAAGTAAGGTTTTCAGAAAAGCACAGGGAACAGCTAGGGACTTTCAGCCACCCAGGATGTGGGTGAAGCTCCTTGCAGTGGGGGCGGGAGTGCACCTTTTTTTTTTCTCCCCCTTCTGGGCAGGCTCAGACCTGACATTTAGGACAGTTGCCTGAACTCTTAGCTCTTCAGCAACCCTTGACAGTAACCAGCTGCCTCGCTGATTCAGCATCTGCCACTGTATCAACTAACACATTAGCAAGTTGTTACTGTTACAGCTTCTCTAGGTGTAGCTCCTACTTTGTGTTTTATAAATACCTGCTTTATTTATTCACTAAAAGTAGAATCCAAATAGTGCTATTCATCATAGTTATGACTGTCCAAAACAGACTGCTCCTTATATGGAGAGTTCACTAAAGTTATTTCTGGATTTGTTCTGTTCATCTGAAATAAATGATTCAGACTGAAAGTAGCTGTTAGTTGTTTGTGTATAGGGAAACATCGTAGATTCACTTGCAAAATTTAATGGGAGAAATTAATTTTGTGGCAGTAAGATTACATGGGATCTTGACTGAGGCATTTTGCAGTTCCCTATTAGATAGATCAGGAAGCAACTTTTAACTATTTCTAATTTTCTTATAATTTAGTAAGAGTGTTTGTTTTCCAAATAAGGCAAAATATTAGTTTTCAATGAGAACTAGACAGAGAAAGATTTAAGTTGCTTTCGTTCAGCAATTTTAGAGCGGCTTGGCGAGCAACAGAAATCTTAATTTTTTCCCGTTTAAAAAGTTCAACTGTTGTGGTGTTTCTGTTTTATTTCCTTCTCTAATAACTCAAGCACAGCTCTACCTTTTTTAAAAAAACATCATTTTGGGGCTGAGACCATGAAAAAATTCAGCCCACAAGAAGACTTTCAGAAAGTTATGAACAACTAAAAATAGGGATTTGTAATGGAGATGTTATTGCAGTCATAAGTATAGCGTTTAGGAACATGAAGATTGCCATACTGGATCAGACCAATGGACCATCTAATCTGTTACCCTATTTCTAACAGTGGCTGATATCAGACAAAGGTATACAATCTACATAATACACAATTATTCAATAGTGTGCACATGAGGAAAGATGTGTGTGTTTTCATGCTGATGTAGTGGTATTTTAGCACCTAAATAGGACAGGAATTAGTATTAAATAAGCAATGTAAGAGACAGATACTTGCACTGAAACATTAAGGGTTTAGATTCTTTATTTATCCTATGTAATATAACAAGAAGGTATTCTTAGACTATCTTGTTTAGGTTCTTATGTCTACCATCATAACATTCATCGAAATATTTAATCCTTTAAAAAATCCTATTAAATCCTAAACTTCAATAACATTTCATCGCACTAAGATGCATAAATTAATTGCACTACACTAATCTCTAAGCACTATTTATTTTCCAGGTAGATTTAAAGGACCAGATTTTTGCCTACAAAATAAAAATTTAAATAATAGTCTTACAATAAATTACGTGCCATATTGTATCTTAATCCTACAATAAGCACTAATATTTTGAAATGGATTTTTTACAGTTTTTGTATGAATTTATAGACTTCTCATTTAATTTCATAAATCGCACATAGAACACTATTTAGATTACAACCTACAACCATTTCCTGGCTCAAGGCTGTCACTGAGGGAAAGCAGCTGTATGACTTACACTGATATCAGCGTCATGGTACAACAACTGCTCTGCCACGGATGTGGAAGCCCAGACTATGAATGTAGGAAAAAGTCCCTTCAAGTGTGCAGCATTACCTAGAATATGGTTGGGATTATTGTGCCAGGTAAGGTGCATAGTTCAGCTTTAATGGCATTCTAGCCCACTGACCTGGAACATTAGTTATTTTAGATTTTAACCAGAATAATTATCTTGAGAGTACTGAAGTGCTGAACAGAGTAATTGAGTTTAAAAATAAAAGCTGTGTTCTTACTTCTCTTTGGTTTGATCACTTGTATTTTCCATATATAATTATCAGCATACAACCTGTTCGTTTAGGTAGACTTTCATGAAAAGGACGAGGTGTGCTGAATTCTGAAACTGGATAAACTAGAGCTGTGGTGTCCAACACACTAGCCACTAGCCATGTGTGGCTATTTGACCAGGGTAGTGTTGCTAGTTGGCTTGAACAATGTGGCTATTTGGCAAGTTGGGCGTGCCTAGTTCGCTATAGAAGTAGCCATAACGTAGGGCCAAATGCAGATAACATCTTTCCTTCAGGTCTGAGTTGTCTTAGTGAGGGCAAACTGCTCTGGTGTTCTGATGAGTGAGGTACTCTTGGGGAGTAGAAGGTTGTAAATGATAAAATAATCTAGTTTCAGCCAATGACGGACTTTAAAGATTTGGATCACAGTATGAGTAGCAACTAGCACAGAGTACAGAGCACTTGTCCAGTGTGTTCCTTGTGGTTCAACTCACTCATAAAGCTAGTTGCTATGTTTTGGACACTCTGGAGTTTTTGCCTGGCCATGGTTGCCAAAGTCAAAGTAGTGAGAGTTTAAGACTAGAGGTCACTTGACATCAAGGAGGCTGCATGTACTGATTTAAAATAATAATTAGTTATTTGTAGATAGTTTTAATACACCTATTCCTAGATCTCCAAAGTTGGATTAAATAACTTCTTCCAACAAGGAGCCCCCACAGCCCAAACAACCCCTAACAGTAACCCAAAGCTGGCCTACAGCCCTGTGCCCAAACTGCTCTGGAAATCTGGTCAAGAAATTGTAGGATTTTTTGTTTTAAATCACAATTTCTCAGGATTTGTTTCTATTATTTTTTCCTCTCCCTTTCTCTTTCCTCCCACCCCCATCCCCAATGCTGACATGGAAAATGAGGGAGAATAAGGGGGGAGAGAAGGGAGTGAAGGAAAAAGATAGAGAAGGAGGATGGAGACTGACTGAACAAAGGGACAATTCAGAATATACAAAAAAAAAAAATCCCAGCAATAATTCATTTAGAAAAAAGAGTATTTGGGGCATTGTAGGGGGACGTTTGAGGAAAAAGGTTGACTTAGCCTTGTATAGTGCCCTGCTGAAGCTCATGGCGGAGGATGTGTGTGTGTGTGGGGAAGGAATGAGGTAATTATACGGTGACCATATTTTCTGAACCAAAATGGGTACACATGATATAAGGGCCCTACCACTAATCAAACGTTATCCATGCCCCAACGCCATTAGCCATGCCCCCTGACTCTTTAGGCCCCACCTGCCTGCCACAGGATGTCCCACCACGGGGGGTAGTAATTCCGGGGTCAAGATGGACACACAACCAGAAGTAAAGGGTATCATGTGACCCCTCTAAGACGTCCTCCCACTATCCTCTATTAATATGGATGGGTTTGGGCCCCATAGGACCACCTGAAGAGCAGATTTGACCAATCAGAGGGAGTTCAGGGGCCAGGTGATGGGGGTCAGATGTGGGTCATGTGACACCCCCCCTCTCCCCCCCCCCGAAGAACTCCTCCCACCGTGTGCACGTGTGTGTAGATGCTCATGGCAGCGTGTGTCAGAAGACAGTATGTGGAGTAGGGATGTGAATGCTATCGGTGGAGTCCACTAGTTGCTACCCTCCCACACCTTGCTGCCTCTATCAGAAAAGGAATGGGGGGAAGAGAACAGGGTACTTCCACGCTGCAGCACCGCATGGAGACTGTAGCGAGACCCTGGAGTCCACACAGCGCTGATGCTTCGGGCCAGCTGCAGGTGGCGTTTCAAAGTGACAGCGCAGCATGGAGCCCAGGGTCAGCAGGGGAATCCCCAGCTGATCCCAGGGCTCCACCTGCCTTTCCCCTTTGAAATGTAGCACTAGCCCTACGCTGTCGGAGTGCTTGGGGGATGGAGGACTAGGGCCCTGTGGAGCATACAGACGGGCATGCTGTACCATCGACTAATCAATCAAGTGGTTGCGGCGGGAGCTGGGCAATGCGGGGTGGGGGCGGGGCCGAGCTCCTGACCGCTCGGGGCCGGGCGGGAAGGTCACCCACCAATGGGCTTTTCCCCTCCTCCCTTTTCGTTGTGCCGGGAACTAGGGGGGCTGTGGTTGGTAGCAGGGAAGCGATACAGGGGTTGCCGGGTGCCGGGGGTTCCGCGGGGCGTACTGCGGGATAGATGCGGGCACGTGGGGCGCTGGTGCAAGTGCGGGGATCGCTGCGGGGGGGTGGGGAGGGGGGAGGTCGATGCCTAAGACCAGTGTGGGAACCAGCAGCGCCCGGGCAGGCTCTGGCCATGGCGGCTCGGCGGGGGCCCGCCAGACCAGGCGCGAGGCTGCGCGCTCAGACCTGGCGGCTCAACTGGGCAGGCGCGAGCGCGGGTTCCTTTGAGCTGGGCGGGCCGGGGCCGAGCGCGCGCCTGAGGCGGGGCCGGGCGTCGGCAACAACCAGTGCGAGCGGCGTGTGGCCCTGTGGTGAGACGTGGGGTGGCGGGGGGTCTGTGCCGGGGCGTTGTGGCCTGCGCAGGCTGCCGGCGGGGGTGGGGCGGCGTTTCCTGAGGGGATGGGAAATGCTGGGCGACCGTTCCCGCTCAGGCGCTCGCGGGGCGCCGGGATGGGACTGGGGCATGATGCGTCTAGAAAGGGGCCCTGCAGTCCCAGCCTCCGAGCTTAGTGCGCCCCGGGGCTGGGACCAGTCCTGGAAATGCCCTGGACCCAGTCCCTGCCAGCCCCGGAAGTGTTCCAGTCCCTCCCTTCCAGCCCCGGAAGTGTTCTTTCGCACCCCCGTAATATCCCAGCCCTGGCGATGCTGGAAGCTCACTCCCCAACCTGCCACTCCCGAAAATGCTTAGTGCCCACTCTCTCAACCTGCTCTCCCTGGAAATGCCCCACCCTTGCAGTGCCCATCCTGAAAATGCCCCATTCCCACCTCCAGAGCCTGTCATCCCAAAGAATGCCCTGGGCCTGGTACCCCTGAAAATGCCCTTGCCCACACCTCATTACCCCCTGGAAATGCTTCAGGACCATCTCCCTAATATACCTCTGGAAATGTCCTGTGCCCGTCCCACCGCTTCGGGAAATGCCCACCCCAAAACAGCTCGCCCCTCCCCAGAATGCCCCATACTCATCCCTTAACCTGCCACCCTCAGAACTGCCCCATGTCCTCCTCTAACTCACCATCCCTGGAAAATCTTTCGTGCTCACCCCTGTGCTACCAGTGCACCATACCAAAGAGATGCCGTGTGTCCGCCCCTACCTTGGTAATTTGACATCCCTGGAAATTACCCCACCCACTAACCTGCCATTCCTGGAAAAACCCATTACCAACCACTATCCTGGTAATCTAACATGTTTGGAAAATGCATCATGCTCCACTCACCCTGATAATCTGCCATCTCGATAAAATATCCTGCACCCGCTTGCAAGGCCTGGAAATTTTCCACTCTCACCACCTCCCTGCCATGGAAACCTGCTATAGAGAAATGCCCCTAACGCATTACTATTTTGATATCCTGATTTCTCTAAGAAATTCCCTGTACCCACTCTCACCAGAGGTACCTACTAGCATATTCTAGTGGATAGCTTACTTGACTGGGATTCACAAAATCTGTATCCTGTATATAACTCAACTATTGTCCTGTACTGGGATGTTGGGCAAGTCACTTCAATTCTCCACAGTGCAGTTGCTCCTCACATTTGATTTATCTTATCTAGATTCCTGTTTGCAGGAAAAACTGTTTGTCACTATGAAAGCGGCAAGGAGTCCTGTGGCACCTTATAGACTAACCGAAGTGTTGGAGCATAAGCTTTCGTGGGCAAAGACCCACTTCGTCTGATGCATGCATCTGACGAAGTGGGTCTTTGCCCATGAAAGCTTATGCTCCAACACTTCGGTTAGTGTATTAGGTGCCACAGGACTCCTCGCTGCTTTTGCAGATTCAGACTAACACGGCTACCCTTCTGATGTTTGTCACTGTGGTTTTTCAGTGCCTTCCACAATGAAACCCTTATTTTATTTGGGGGTTCCTAGGAACCACTGTAGTATAAATAATAATAGTTGGAATTGAATATTTATAAATAATTGGTGGAATCAGGCATAATGATCTGTTATTGCTCAGAAATGTCTTTTTTTTTTAACTCCCCATCTGTTGCTGCATGCAGTAAATTGCCTGTCATGGGGAATAATCTTTCATCCTCAAGAAATACCATGTTACCATGTTGCAGTGATCACTGATAAGGAATGATGTACAGGGAAAACTGCTTCATGCCTCACCTAATGAAATAACAGCCAAACAACTAAAATGCACATTTTGATTCATCCAGCAGTTCCTTTCTGCTGGTTGAAAGGGATGTTTCATCTCTGGATTGTTGCCTTTGGTCTTCGTGCATTTATTTTTCTTAAATTGTAAATGAATCATATTGCCAGGTAAGAAACCTGCCCCTAAATACAGTGATCCATGCTCTTATAATATTGCTACATGTACTGACCCTGCTGCCTGTATTGGCACCACTGATTTCAGTGAATTTCTTGTGGTTGCCAGGCGACGCTGCATGATTGTAGTATTGTGAGTTTAGGTCTGTAAAACCAGCAAAGACAAAAATATCTCCTGATTCTAAGGCCTTAGGTGAATTAAAATGTTAAATATTGGGGAGATTATTGAACTCCAGGGCTACTCAACTTTGGAAGCTCTGGGGGCCACAATGATACCCTCAGCACGTGCCGAGGGCTGCAATTTAAGTGTGATCGCATATATATGCAAATAACTTTTCACACTGACGGGCATGAATACAATTAAGGCAAGACTACACAACATGCACACCCCATTTAAGTCAGTTCTGCTGATATTAATAAAATGCATTATTTACCCAATTTCCACCTATATGACAGCACTTTTTAAAAGAAAATTGTATACCATTGTTTTGGGTGTTTAGCTTGAAGCTTTAGGTTGTGCATTTCTTAGAGTGATTTTTACTCAGAAAAAGTTTCCAAGCCAGAGCATTCCAACCTACAGTGGGTGGGGAGCTGGGCAAGTCAGGCCGGACTCAAGAGGTAAAAAAGTACAGGTGCCCAGGAGCTCCGTCCTGAATTCCCAGCAGGGCTGATGTCCCCACGCGGGAGTCCATTACTCCATACGGGATGGAGGCAGGGCTGCCTAGCCGCAGCACCAGACCCAAACATAGACAGTGTGAGCCAGTCAGCAACTCGCAGGCTCTATCCACAAGGCTAAGCAGCCAACACTTCTGACAATGCCCCAGCACTCCCGGCACCTCCTTCCTGGGGGCTAGAAATGCTGACACCCTGTACCTGTCTGTTCCAGCCAGCAGATCCGCTTGGGTCTTTCACCCTGGGAGATGCCTCACCATTGTGGAGTGTCTTCCTAGTGGAAGCCGTGTTCAAAGGATCCCACCTGCAGGCAGCATGTTGAGCCCCGTGTAAACCCAAACCACACCGCAGGCCAAAAACAAATGGGCCACAAGCCCATTTCAGTTCAGTAGCCCTGCTGTAGACCAACCTAAAATCCAGTCCATATGTGCTTTGAGTTTTGATGCTGTTTGTAGTGCAACAGCCTATTTTGTATTTTTTCAAGAAAAACTTAATTTCTATAACTTTTTCTTATACCTTTTTGAGCAAAAGCTCATAAAAACTGTGTTGTAGTTTTTACTATATTTAATTCAGGATATTTGTTTTACTAAATACTCCAGGAATGTTAGAAATTTTTAGGGTGACTTTAGTTGGTTAGTTGTAATGGGGAATAAGTAACAACTAGTAAATTTCTTAATTTACCATTCTGTGTTTTGGTTGGTTTTTCACTGTAAAAGAAAAAAATCTCTAAACCAAAAATAAGATTTTAATTAAAAAATAATTTAAAGGAATCTCTCTAATACACATCTTCAGCCATAATCAAAGAATCTTTGTTCTGCTTTCCTAAATTACACTCAACAAACTTTTTTTGACAGTACAGATTTTTGGGAAGAAATGGGATAATGGTCACTAAATCACTGAATTTAACTATTTATTTTGTAGGATTTGTGAAAATTAATTTTTGGGATTCAGAAAAGAAGAAAAGTAGGTTGCAAAAATGTCTAAGATTGATAAGATGAGCATCCTTGGAGTGAGGAGTTTCGGGGTGGAGGACAAAGACAAGCAAGTTATCACTTTCTTTAGTCCTTTAACCATTTTGGTGGGGCCAAATGGTGCAGGAAAAACGGTAAGACTTTTGTACAGTACAAACAGGCTTCCTGTCATTATAAATAATTACAAACTCATACAAATGAGTGATTGTTTACATGAATTTATAATTATTGAAATGATAAAATCTAAACAGTTTGCATATTGTAACTGTGATGGTTCCTTCCCCCCATGCTTTATGTAAAGTGGCTTATGAATATTAATATGCATAACTCAGAGATGCTTTGGACAAAATATTTCATGTAACCTTATAAATTTTAATGTTAGAGTTGGATCTACATATTCTATTTTGGTGCATGTATTGTTCTTGTATGAAAAGTTAGAAATATGAAGTATGAGATTGTTTATAGTTTTAAATGTGCTAATGAGAGCCATTACTGGTGCTGCCCCCAAGCCTTAACAACTTGGTGATCAATGTGATGACTTGTAAACAGCCTTGTTTGCCCTAAGCAGTGGTTGGTCCTTGGAAAACATGACCACGCCACCTGGTACTAAATTCCATTTTGACCCTGATATTTTTCCATGGAAGGTGGGATGTAGAACAAAGGGTTCCCACCTGGGGGAAGTCTATTTAAGCAATGGGAAGCTATCAGCACTTTTTCTTCAGCTGGCTTGGAGAACCCCAAAAGGATCAAAAGAGAGCTGGAGACCCAAGTCAGGGTAAAAGAGTTTGTCTCTGACTTGAAGACTATGCCTGAAATCAGAACAGTTATTTAGGGTAAGAATCTGCTCACAAAATGTTTTTTAGTGAATTAGAACTAGCTATGTGTTTTCTTTTTATTTTAATTTAGTGACTTACTTTGATCTGCCAGCTCTGGCACAGGGTCAGAGCAGGTGGCGTGGTGGCTGCCCCTCTGCCCCCGCCCTAGCTGCAGTCCCTGGCCTTGGGGAAGTTGGTGGCAATTGCCCAGCTGCTTCCTGGACAGACTATCGTGGGGTACAACCACTAAAATCCTTCTGTTTATACTTAATAAAAACAAATTTGTTTACTATCAGGCCCAGTGTAAATGTTACCTGGTGGGGAATGACCAGTATGCAAATCTCTTTCATTGATAAAGAGGGCAAACATTCATAGAATCATAGAACCATAGAGCTGGAAGAGACCTCAGAAGGTCATCAAGTCCAGCCCCCTGCTCTAGGCAGGACCAATCCCAACTAAATCAACCCAGCCAGGGCGTAGTCAAGCCGAGACTTGAATACCTCTAGGGATGGAGACTCCACTACTTCCCTAGGTAACCCATTCCAGTGCTTCACTACCCTCCTAGTGAAACAGTTTTTCCTAATATCCAACCTGGACCTCTCCCACCACAACTTGAGACCATTGCTCCTTGTTCTGCCATCTGTCACTACTGAGAACAGCCTCTCTCCATCCTCTTTGGAACCTCCCTTCAGGAAGTTGAAGGCTGCTATCAAATTCCCCCTCACTCTTCGGTTCTGCAGACTAAACAGACCCAACTCCCTCAGCCTCTCCTCATAAGTCATATGCTCCAGCCCCCTAATCATTTTAGTTGCCCTCCGCTGGACCCTCTCCAATGCGTCCACATCCTTTTTGTAGTGGGGGGCCCAGAACTGGACACAATACTCCAGATGTGGCCTCACCAGAGCCGAATAAAGGGGAATAATGACATCTCTGGATCTGCTAGCAATGCTCCTCTTAATGCAACCTAATATGCCATTAGCCTTCTTGGCTACAAGGGCACACTGTTGACTCATATCCAGCTTCTCATCCACTGTAAGCCCCAGGTCCTTTTCTGCAGAACTACTACTTAACTGGTTGGTCCCCAGCTTGTAACTATGCTTGGGATTCTTCCGTCCCAAGTGCAGGACTCTGCACTTGTCCTTGTTGAACTTCATCAGATTTCTTGTGGCCCAATCCTCCAATTTGTCTAAGTCACTCTGGACCCTATCTCTGCCCTCAAACGTGTCTACCTCTCCCCCTAGCTTAGTGTCATCCGCAAACTTGCTGAGGGTGCAATCCATCCCCTCATCCAGGTCATTAATAAAGATATTGAACAAAACCGGTCCAAGAACCGAACCTTGGGGCACTCTGCTAGAAACCGACCGCCATCCTGACATCGAGCCTTTGATCACTACCCGCTGGGCCCGGCCTTCTAGCCATCTTTCTATCCATCTTACTGTCCATTTATCCAATCCACATTCCCTTAACTTGCTGGCAAGAATATTGTGGGAGACCGTATCAAAAGCCTTGCTAAAGTCAAGCTAGATCACATCCACTGATTTTCCCATGTCCACAGAGCCAGTTACCTCATCAAAGAAGCTAATCAAATTGGTCAGGCACGATTTGCCCTTTGTGAATCCATGCTGACTATTCCTAATCACTTTCCTCTCTTCCAAGTGCCTCAAAATGGATTCCTTAAGGATCCCTTCCATGATTTTTCCAGGAATCGAGGTAAGGCTGACCGGCCTATAGTTCCCTGGATCGTCCTTCTTCCCTTTTTTGAAGATGGGCACTACATTTGCCTTTTTCCAATCTCATGAGCTTTCCCTGAGCTTTCCCTGTGTATAATATTCTCATGAGCTTTCCCTGTGTATAAC
The DNA here is from genome assembly GCA_032595735.1 of Pelochelys cantorii. Taxonomy (NCBI): domain Eukaryota; kingdom Metazoa; phylum Chordata; order Testudines; family Trionychidae; genus Pelochelys; species Pelochelys cantorii. Next base: position 17,886,908 of record CM064340.1, read on the forward strand.
TTTTACACACAGAGAGATGGATTTATTTGGGGATTTGATCCCTTTTGTGGGTTGTTTTCCTGGGTGCTGTGCCTTAGAACTGCATCCTCCCTAGAGCTGAAGTAATTCAGTGTCTGCATTGCTTTTCAGGGGGGCAGTAATCCCAACTCTGATTTGTCTGGGGGAGACTAGAGAGCAAAAAGGAGGGTGTCAGTGGTATGGTCAGCATACCGGGGAATAATCCCAAGCGGACTTCTGTGACTGCATCTCGTCACAGTGACCTTTTCATAATTTTTGCTCCACTTTCAGCCTTGCAGTCTGCAACAATTTCTGTGTGGGCTCAGGGTTCTGCCTGCATAGTGCTCCTTGAAAGGTCAGAGTCTTAGTTGTTCTACTGCTGTGGTCACCTGCCAATCGATTGCAGGGGCACTTCCAGTCGATCACGAGGCAGTGTTCTCTGCCCCTGCTTGTTTCCCCATGTCCCCAACGAGGAGCCTGCACTAGCACTACAGCCTCTCACAAAAATAGAGCTAGTTCTGGCTTCCGGCGGCATGGGAGGGAAGTCCTGAGGCTCCATGCTGGATCCAGCTCTGGATCTGGATTAGAGCTATGGGACTTCCCCCCCATGCCACAGGAAAGAAGGAAGGCAGCACAGAGAAGGAAGACAAGAAAGTGCACGTTCCTCCCCTGCCCATAACAGTGCGCGCGCACACTTTGTCTTCCCTGTGCTCCAGGAAGGCAGAGGGGAGGGGCAGTAGTTAAGATGGCAGCACAGGATCCAGAGCAGCTGGATTTCTTTAAGGAGCCGCACATGCTCTTCTTCCAGCTCTGCCTGCAGATCCTGCCCCAGAGATCCTCATCCCTGGAGACGCCCTAGGTACCAGCCACGCTGCTCCCGCCCCCACTCCACTGGCCAGACCCTACCAACACTGTGCCCCCTGGCCAGATCCCCACCAGCACCATGCTCCTTCCCCCCTCACCAGACCCCCACCAGCACCATGGCCTCAGGCCAGACCCTCACCAGCACCCTGCTCCTGCTCCCTGAACAGACCCTCACTAGCACCCTGCCTCTGGTCCCTGGCCAGACCCCCACGGGTATCCTGCTCCTGCCCCCTCCCTCTTGGCCAGAGATCTACCCCCAGCTTGCTCCTATACCCTATTTTCCACCCAGATTCTGCACCCCCATCCCTATCCCACTCACTGGCAGTCCTGTCCCACACACAGGATCCCTCATTTTTGGCCCCACCTCAGAGCATAGAGGAGCCCACAAAATCCACTAACCCTGGAACCCCAGAAGAGTTAATCTGGCCTGAGGCCTTGAACCTCAGTCCTGCCTACCCTCCTCATGGGACTGGAGTACCAGGGGAGTGAGGTGTCTCAGTTGGGGCCACATCAGTGAGGCTTGGGGTGTTTTGGAGGGGGGTTTTTTTGTTTGTTTGTTTTGCATCTCACTTATGTGTTCCCCGACTGATTTTTCTGTGGGTCAGTGGCCCCTGATCCAAAACAGGTTCCCTGCCCCTCCCAGAAATAAAGACAATTTTGAAATGTTTTATGTTGGACATGATATTTTATTTAAAAATGAAGCCTGGCCAACAAGCCCCCAATTGGGGCCTTGCCTGCATTTGGGCGCAGCATCATAACACCTGCACCCCCACAGAACCCAACTCTGAGCCCATCATGCACCTGAACTAAGGATGTAAAAGACTAGTTGACTATCCGATAAGCATTGGCTTATCAGATAGTATTTTGACTAGTCAACTAGTTGATATCCTCCCCTCCCCTTTGCTGCCTCTGAAACAGGGGAAGGAGTACTTAAAAGTGGCAGCTGCTGCATAGCTGATCTGTGGATCAGCTGTGCGGTGGTTGCCCATTTAAAATGCCGCTTGTGCGCCTTTCAAAGGGGCAGCCGTGGAGCCCGGGCTCAGTTGGGGACTCCCCAGCTGATCCCGGGTTCTGGGGAAATGCAGTGAGGATCCCAGGGTCAGTTGGGGGGTCCCGGGCTCCATGGCTGCCCCTTTGAAAGGCACAGAGGCAGCAGTTTTAAAGGGGAAGCCGCCACACAGCTAATCAGCTGTGCGGTGGCTTCCCCTTTGAAGCTGCCGCCTCTGCCCGTTTTAAAGGGGTAGTGGAGCCCGGGTTCAACTGGGGACTCCCCAGCTGACCCCGGTTTCACGTGGCACTTCCAGGGAACCCCAGCTGGGGAGTCCCAAGCTGACCCCGGGATCCACGGCTACCCCTTTGAATCGCTGCAGAGGTGGCATTTTAAAGGGGCAGCCCGCCACACAGCTGATCTGCGAATCAGCTGTGCGGTGGGCTGCCCCTTTAAAATGCCGCCTCTGCGGATTTCAAAGGGGCAGCTGCTGTGGAGCCCCCAGCTAACCCCAAGTTCCCAGGAAGTGCCATGCAGAATGCGGCATTTCCCCAGAGCCCAGGAGTCCAGAGCCCAGGATCAGCTGGGGAGTCCCCAGCTAACCCCAAGTTCCCAGGAAGTGCCACGCAGAACGTGGGATCAGCTGGGGGCTCCCCAGTTTACCCCGGGCTCCTAGCAGCATGCTGTGTAGCATGGAGCCCGGGGTCAGGGGGGCTCTGAGTCCCCCCCTGACCCCGGGCTCAATGACTTTGAAATGCACAAGGGGACTCTTGTGCATTTCAAAGCAGGCACGCTGCCTGCAGCCCAGAATCAGCGGGACTTCCCACTGGCACCGGGCTGTACACAGAATTCCGCATTCCTTCTTTGAAATGTACAAGAGCCCCTGCTGGGAGGAGCCCCTGCTGCAAAGGAGGAATGTGGAAATTCCATCGACTAGTCAATAAACTGCATTTTAACATCCTTAACCTGAATCCCCTGTCCTGATTTCACAGCCCCAAACTCCTACACCACCCACATCCCCAGTCTTGTGCCACAGGACTCCTGCACCATCCACACACCGCAAACTTGTGCCCTGAGCCCATCAGACACCCAATCCCCCTCTGCCTTGAGCCCCTCTTATTCTCCAACCCAAACTCCTGCACCCCCACATATACAAGCCTGCGGCTTGCTCCAGCAGCCCAACCCTCCATCTGACCCCAACACTCTCCAGTCTGGAGCCCCTCCCTGAGCCAGCATCACCTTCTCCACCACCCATATTCCCTCCCACAGCTTGCACCCCTCACCCTTTCCCACACCCAAATCCCTCATTCCCACCCCAGAGCCCACATCTCCTGTCTCAACCCAGTGAGAGTGAGTAAGGGCTGGGGACAGCAAATGATGGAGAGGAGGGGAATGGAGAGCAGGGGTCTCAAGGAAGGGGTGGGATTTTGGGGAAGGGATGGGGTAAATCTTGGCTTGCCCTGACATTTAAAAAGTGATCTTGGGTGTAAAAAGGTTGGAGACCACTGTTCTACAGATACTTGTTTATGCCGTAGATATTAGAGCCATAGAAGCGAGAGATGGGAATGATCTTTTTAGTGTTTCTCAATGGCCATTCTGTGGATTGGCACCAGTCCCTAAGGTCTCCCTGCTATAAAATGAAGGAAGCAATCCAGTTCCTTATATCAAAAAGTTGAGAAACACTGCATTAAATCATCTAATCAGGCTCTTCGCTAATGCAGAATTGTGCCATATTGTACCTTATTGTGTCCAATCTAATTTTAATCTGCCATTGTTTGGAATATCTCCAATTTGAGGGACTGATCCACAAGCAAATTAGAGCTATTGCCATTAACCTTTTCCCAATACTCATAACGCTTTATCTTACTTTAATGTCATTATGTTTCCTTTCTTGGTTCTCAGATATTTGCAGACTAACTCTGTTCCCTTTTTAGTCCAGTTTTTTATTTACTCTACATTAATATTACTGATTCATATTTATTTTCATTTCTGTAGACTATCATTGAATGCCTTAAATATATTTCCACTGGAGATTTCCCTCCAGGCACCAAAGGAAACTCATTTGTTCATGATCCAAAGGTAGGAGTCATGATGGCTAGCTGGTATGTCTAACTGATATTTAGTGAACACTGAGTGTGCCACTATGCGGGTAATACAATAGGAGTTAATTATTTAAATCACCCATATTAATGTAATACAAAAGAAAAATTGAAGAGGAAGAAATTACAAGAAATTAGTTGCCAACCTTAAATTTGGTTGTCTTTAACTTTATGAAAGGTTTCCACATGTGCATGCATAACATCCAAGGGACTAAATTGATTTATTTGTTTAAATATTTTAAAAATGATAAAATTCATGTTTGTAACTATATTTAGTTTCAATGTGAGAATACCTATTTCATTATTTTCTGGCTATATGATATACATTTTAATTGCCAGAAAATACTGACACGTGAATAAGTAGCACGTGACCTGATCATTTTTTATATTGTCTTTTGGTACAAATTTCCGTCAGATATTTACTTGGTATTTTCTTGGTCTTGGTAAATTGATAGTTTTACCTGTAATGTTTTGAATATGGGCTATGCTTTCCAAGTTCATGATAAATTAAATATGATTTTATGGTGAGCTAAACTTTCTATATATTAGATGATCAGGGCTCGACAAATTGCGGGGAGAGCGACTCGCCAGCCCCACACCGCACATGCGCCAGACCGGCACTGCGCATGTGCGCAGTGCCAGTGAATGGGGCACACGGAATGACCGGCTAAAATCTACTCACCACGGGCAAGTAGAAACAGCGGTTTGTCGAGCCCTGTAGATGATATTTAATTATGGGTCAAAGCTACAGTAGAGAGATCTGCTCTCTGCATGATTAGGTCCAGATTCTATAATGACTTGAAAACTATGAATAGTCCTATTCACAGAAATAAATGCTTGGTATCAGACTTGGAGGTGGTTATTTTTCTGTTCTGTTTACTTGAGAGAAGATTCTCTGATAACTGTTTATCAGATGGGGGTGGGACAATATTTGTGTAAGGATAGCCAAAGTAGAAGATATTTGTAAGGACTATTGATAAAAACCCGTAGACCAAAAAAAAAAAAAAAAAAAGATTTTGGGTAAAATCCTGGTTTCATTGAAGTCAATGGTAAAACTAATTGGTGTCAGTTCAGACAAAATTTTACTTATGGCTTTGGAACATATGCTTGGATGACAGAGGTGATTAATGACTTCTTTGCTTTGGTTTTCACCAAGAAGGTTGGTGGCAATTGGATACCTAACATAGTGAATGCTAGTAAGGATGTTAAGTATCAATTAATTTACTAGTCAAGTAGTCGATGGAATTTCCATCAACTGCTTGACTAGTCATTAAGGAAGGGTACTTTAAGTGTTCACTTCCAGCTCAGGCTGTGTCTGAGCACAACTCCCGGCTGCCACTCTACACTGTTAAAGGGACAGAGAGGATCTGGTGTGCAAAGACGCTGGCTCATTCTCTGGTCCTCCCCCTTACCCCCCAGGACAATCCTCACGCTGCCCCTCTGCATTTTTAAAAGGGACACAGCAGCGGCAGCCACTCCCTTTTAAAAATGCACAGGGCCAGCGTGAGGGTTGTCCTGAGACCCGGCGGGGGACCAGAGAATGAGCCAGCCTTTGCACGCTGGCTCCTCTCTGTCCTTTTAAGAGTGCAGAAGAGAGGGGGGAGAGATTGAGTAGTCAATAGTGCTATCCGATAAGCTCCTGCTTATCAGATAGTCGACTATTCGACTACTCCTTCACATCCCTAAATGCTAGTGAAACATAGGGTAGGTTGAGAAGCTAAAATAGGGAAAGAACAAGTTAAAAATTACTTACAAGTTAGATGTCTTCAAGTCACCAGGACCTGATGAAATGAATCCTAGAATACTCAAGGAGCTGACTGAGGAGATATATGAGCCATTAGCTATTGTGTTTGAAAAGTCATGGAATATAGAAGATATTCCAGAAGACTGGAAAAGGACAAATATCGTGCCCAGCTATAAGAAGAGAAATAAGGACAACCCAGGAAATTACAGACCAGCCAGTTTAACATGTGAACTGGGAAAGGCAATGGAGCAAATATTTAAGAAATCAATTTGCAAACATTTAGAAGATAATAACATAAGTAACAGTCGGCACGGAGTTGTAAACAACAAATTGTGCCAAACCAACCTCATAGTTTTCTTTCACAGGGTAACAAGATTTGTGGATAAGGAAGAAGCAGTAGATGTATAAGGCTTGGATATAGTCTCACATGACCTTCTCATTAACAAATTAGAGAAATACAACCTAGGTGGAGCTACTATGATGTAGGGATGTGAATGGTTAAGGGTGAAGCTTTCCAGTTCCGGTTATCTGGTGGGGGCTGGAGCAGCTCCTCCCTTCCTCCCCCTTCCTCCCCCCCCCACTGTAGGCAGGAGCTGTTACAGCCCTGCGAGATCCGCCATGGACAGGGGCATTTCAGCCCAGCTGGAGCAGCCCCTGTCTGAGGTAGGCCCCGGCACACCACAGGAAGGGGCTGCTCCAGTTGAGCTGGAGCGGGCCTGGACACACTGCAGGCAGGGGCCACTGCAGCCCAGCCCCAGTGGGTGGGAGGACCACTTCAGCCCACCTAGGCAGGAGTGACTTCCCTGTCCTCCTTTAATTGGGTAACCAGTCAAACAGTATGGCTAACCGGTTAAACAGTATGGTTAAACAGTCAACCAATTGAATGGAATCTTGCATCCCTGCAATGAGGTGGATGCATAACTGGTTTGGAAGATAGAATGATAATTCAGAGTGATCTGGACAAACTGGGGAACTGGTCTGAGGTAAACAGGATGGCGTTCAATAAGGATAAATGCAAATACTCCATTTAGGAAGGAACAGTCACTTGCATACATACAAATTTGGAAGCGACTACCTAGGAAGGAGTACTACAGAAAGGGATCTAGAGAGAGGTCATAGCAAACCACAAGCTAAATATGAGTCAACAGGGTAACACTGTTGCAAAAAAAGTAAACATCATTCTGGGATGCATTACTAGCAGTGTTATAAGCAGGACAGGAGAAGTAATTCTTGTACTCCATGCTGATTATGCTTCAACTGGAATATTTGTCCAGTTCTGGGCACCACATTTCAGGACCGAAAATCTAGTTGGAAAAAACTACAGAGAAGAGCAACAAAAATGATTAAAGGTCTAGAAAACATGACCTAAGAGGGAAGGTGGAAAGAATTGGGTTTGTTTATTTTGGAAAAGAGAAGATTGTTAATAGGAGAAGGGAGAAAAAATATTATCAAAGGTTAAGGAAAATAGGACAAGAAGCAATGGGTTTCAGTTGCAGCAAGGAAGGTTTAGGTTGGACGTTAAGAGAAACTTCCTAAATGTCAGGGTGGTTGATCACTGGACTAAATTGTGTAGGGAGCTTGTGGAATCTCCATTATTGAAAATATTTAATAGCAGATTAGACAAACATCTGTCAGGGAAGGCCTAGATAGTGCTTGGTCCTGCCATGAGTGTAGAGGATTAGACTTGATTATTTTTTGAGATTCCTTCTGTTTCTATGGCTCTATGACTATAAAAGTTTTCTGTTAAATAGGTTTTTCATATTTTTTTTCCTGCCAAAGGTTGCTAATGAAACAGATGTCAGAGCTCAGATTCGACTGCAGTTTCGTGATGTTAATGGAGAGCTTGTAGCTGTCCAGCGATCCATGGTTTGTACTCAGAAAGGCAAGAAAACCGAATTTAAAACTCTTGAAGGTGTCATTACTCGAACAAAGTACGTTTTAGATTTTTTAAAATATTGCCTCATAGTATGAGTGTTCATATGTTTTGTTACATGTAACATGGTAATTTGTCCATTTAAACCTCCACCTCCTCTTTCAGATTAAATTAAGTCTAAAAAAAAGTTACATGTTATCTCACTTCATTGTTTGTTTTGTGTGTTACAAGAAATCTGTAGATTAATGGGCAAAACTTTCAAATTGGCCAAGTCTCATTAATTTTTCAGTGGATTTAGATTCCTAACTCGCTCAGTGATAGTTTAGTTGTGATGTTTATGCACTATATTCACTTTGTCCTATTGGCATTGAAGAAGTCAGTGTAATTAGATGGAAAAATAGTTCCCTTGCAATTCATTCAAGTATCTAATTTATTCGACTCTCATCTCTGACATTTTTTTAAATACTTGTTTTGCATTAATCACTATGGTTTTTGCTCCCTCTGCTGGCTGTGTAGTCACAGTTAGCAAACTAGTGCTAAATACATGGCTAACATGACATTAAGTTATAGAAAGATGGCTTGAAATCAAAGTAATGATGGATCAAAATATTTGGAAATGGTTATTTAGAGTTAAATGGAAGAGAATGAGAGAAGAATGAGGGGCAAAACATTTACCATGATTTAGCACCTAAACAGGTGTGCTTAGAATATTAAAATTATACATGATGTTAGTTATTTTTTTTAAAACTGTGTACTGCATCCACTGGTCATTTTATTGTTTTGCATTTTCTTAATCTATGTACACAGGCATGGGGAGAAGGTCAGTCTCAGTTCCAAGTGTGCAGAAATTGACCGAGAGATGATCAGCGCTCTTGGTGTTTCCAAATCCGTGATTAATAATGTAATTTTCTGTCATCAAGAAGAATCCAACTGGCCCTTAAGTGAGGGAAGGGCCCTGAAACAAAAATTTGATGAGATCTTCTCAGCAACAAGGTTTATTTCTTCCCATAATTAATATAATTACAGTAAAGTATTCCTTTCAGGAATTATAATTGTATAAATGCTCATTATAAATGTTCATTTTACAGTGTTGATTTTATTCATAAAACTGCATGTGCCTGTACAATTTGAAATGTACACATGGTTTTCTTTTTGAAAGGTATATTAAAGCACTGGAAACACTTCGTCAGGTACGTCAAAAGCAAACCTCGAGAGTAAAAGAGTGTCAGATGGAACTGAGATATCTAAAACAAAATAAAGAAAAAGCACGTGAAATTCAAGATCAACTTAGCAATAGGGAAGCTCAACTGGCTGCTTCTAAGGAAAATGTAAAATCTATTGAGAATCAACTTGAGCCTCTAAAGGTAAATTTGTTTGTATGATCATGTAATTCAAGATTTTACTGTAATCCTGTATATATTCACTAGGAGAGGCAGAATAAAGGTTCCTTGCTATGGCAATTTCCTGACTTTTGTGTGATTTAAAAATCTCTCAGACTGAATGTTGTATTATCAGGGGATATTTTTTGATTTAACTATAAATCTTACAGGGTATTTTCATCATAACAAATAATGAAATAGTGAGTAGAATTTATATTCAAAGATGTAGTGGAAATTATCTAATTTTATCTTCACACAATTTTGGACCAATTTATTTTTTCTTTTATTTAAATTAATTTACTTCCAATTGGCGGATTTTCAGGTCAACCTTGAAAGAACATGTATCTTTCCTTTGTTATGCTCTCAGTTTAGTTAAAAAAGCTTTTGGAAAAATGCAATTTTCAATATTTATTCAACAGCTTATTTTGGAAGATAGATTATATTACAGTAAAACCTGTGTTATCTGGCACACTAGGGGTTTAGGGCATTCCAGTTATCTAACAATTCTGGTTATCTGAGGGTCCCATCAACCTAGGAAAAACCAATGGACAATAATAGTAAAACTCAAGTTTTTAATATTGGTAGTTTTGTAGTGGGAGGCAGTTGGTCTCACATTTCTATTTTGAGTTAAAGATGATTAGTACTTCTTAAATAAAAATTGTTAAGCCAATCATGGTAAACCAAGCCAGGCCTGTGTGCCTGAAGATGTGACAGTATTGTGACAAGGGGCAATGTCGGTTAACAAAGTTTTCTGATTAACAGAGTGCCGGATAACAAAGGTTTCACTGTATTTGTTTGATTTTACAGGACGGCATATTTTCATATTACCTTTACCTCCAAGTAATATATTACAACTTGAATATACTGTCAGAAATGGGGGAGAAAAGCACCTTTACAGAGCCCTCCCTTGCCTCTAAGTAAATAATACCTAGTGTCTATATTTACTTTTACACCTGTATTTACCATGGTGCCATGACATATTCAATAACTACAACAAATTCTGATAAATAATAGCACTTCTTGTCCCTGTAACTCTTCAATTAATAGTACTGTGCATGTTTTTCTGGTATACCCTAGTGCAGTAGTTTTTAACCACTATGCAGAGTACTGACTGTTAACTATCTTTAAAAGAAGTTAAAATACATTAAATACATTGTTTATGTATTGTGTTGCATCTACATAGCACAAGCAAGTCAAGTGTATGAGTTTAAGAACCTTAACCATTCAACTGCTGAATACAGATCATTATTTTTCATGCAAATCTATGAGGGAATCAGGCATTCCTTGCCGGTGAGGGCAGCCAGTAAGTATGTGGCTTACATATTCTAAATGGCCACCGCAGGAAAGGAGGAAGTTACAGAAACCCTCCTTATCATCATTAGCAGTACATCTGATCACTTCATATCTGAAGTGTTTGAGCATCACTTCCATATCGGTGCACCTACCAAAATTCATTCCACGCATGTGTGGGAAAAATTATAGGGAACGTTGGGATGATCTGCTCTCAAATGTAGAAATAAAAGATAAGCTTTAATATGATTTGCTATTATTACTTTTCCATGTAAGTAATTACTGTAGTTGCTGCAGGAATGCTATCTCATCAGGAAGGGGAAGTGATCCACAAGATGCTATCTTGACTAATACATGGGACATGGGGTGAAAATATTTGCGAACCCTTGTACTAGTATCTCAAACTCATTATGAACTTGTAGATGCTGGACATGATCCATTTTTTAAAATGCATTGTATTTAAATAGAAAATGTGATTATAAGATCCATAAACTGCAGTGAAGTCAGTTTATTTTAGAATTCTTTCCTTTTCAGAACCGCCTGACAGAAATTGAACAGAATCTTGCAAAAGTAGTGAGACTTGACAATGAGATTAAAGCTCTGGACAGCAGAAAAAGGCAGATGGAAAAAGATAACCAGGATTTACAACAGAAGATGAAGAAGGTTTGCTTTATAAATCCTGTGTATTACCATCCTTCATCCTTTTAAAAAAAAGCAGTCATGCATTACAGATGAAAAATACATTTGCTATAGAGTAAACATGAATTTTTAAAAAAAACTTGTGTATCCATACCCAGAACAGTGTATTTTTATTCTGCTGGTTTTATTTTCCAAACATTTTTTACCATGGTTGTTGTAAAACTGGATGCAGAAAGATGTGAATGTTTTTAGTGTAATCCATGGAGTACTACTCTTCAGTAAATAATTCATTAACATTTTTATTAAAAAATCACTCCACTAGTAAAGTCTCAATCCATGAAAATGGTTAATATATAAACAGTCCCATTCAGTTCATTGGGACAATTCACAAGTGTTTTTCTGGATTGGGGGCAAAGTTTATAAAAGCTTAGTATATGAAGTGCAGAGACACTATGAAAGATGGTAGCTGTGGTTTTAAAATTTACAAGTTTACTTAGGGTATTAAGCAGCTAAGTGTGGCTGACCCTCCAGGTCAATACTGTTTTTATAATTAGTCACCATTTGTTGATATCTTCAATCATGCAGATGCAATAGTTCGTTGAAGAATGGTAGTTAGGTATCAGTACAGATATCCATAAATATTATTCTGCATGTATGATTTCTGAGAAATTTACAATGGCACTACAAAGTGAACTGTCAGCATGCTACAGTTTTCACAGTAAAGAGCAGCTAGACAGCCATGTGTATTAAGGAGTAGCCACCATTACCAGAACAGCCTCTAAAAATAAATGGTTTAAATATAGTAAATAGCTGTTAGAATGCAATGCCATGAAGGTGTATTTCTTTTTGATTTAGTAGAAATATGGAGATTTAAACTATTACTATTACCTTTCCCTCTCAGATCTACAAGTACAATGAACTGCTCAGTGTGGTGATGATTTTGTAGAATAACAATGACTGATCATGTTTTATCAGTATGAAAAAGGGGAATCCCATTATGGCACCCAGATAATTTTACTTAGGTCTTGTGGCTTAACTCCTGCAGTAAGTAGTAGGAATGTAAAATCCCATTTAAATGGGTATGGGGCTGGAGCAGCCCTCCCTCTGTCTCCTTGCCACAGGCAAGGACTGCTCCAGCTCAGCTGGAGCAGCCTAGCTGCACCTGCTCAGCTGGAGCTGCCCCTGCCTGCAGCAGGCCAAGGCACCCCTCAGGCAGGGGCTGCTCCAGCGTCCTTGTCAGAGAAGCCCCTGCCTGCAGGGTGCCCAAGCCATTCGCAGACTGAGGCTACTCTGACTGGAACACCGGAGCAGCCCCTGCCCACGGCAGGCCAGGGCGCCCCACAGGCAAGGCTGCTCTGGTGTCCCAGTTGAAGCAGCCCCTGCCTGTGGGGCGCCTTGACCCACCACAGATAGAGGCTGCTCTAGCCAGCATGCTGGAGCAGCCCCTGCCCGCAGCAGACCCCCCCACAGGGCAGGAGTAACCCCCTGTCCACAGCAGGCGGGTAGCTGCTCCATCCCCCACCAGTTAATGTTAACCAGTGCTTAGGATATGTCTATTCAGCCTCTTTTGAACCAGCTCATTATTTTAAAATAGAGTTTGAAATAATAGGCTTGCTATTCCGACGTCCCTGTAACCCTCATTGCACGAGAGTAAAGGGATGTTTTGGAATAGCGATTTATTTTGAAATTTCGGCACTGTGTAGACAGCACCAAATTTCAAAATAAGCTATTTCAAAATTAGATCAATATAAGGTACACAATTTGCGTAACTCAAATTGCGTATCTTTTTCTGAGCTAAGGGTGCAGTGTAGCTGCACCCTTACTGATTAAACTTTCACATCCCTAGTAAGAAGTTTATTAAAGCTAACCCAAAATACCTTTTAGTGCTACAGTTTGAGTGGTGTTATGGTAAAAATTACACATCTGGTTATATTTTATCCTTTTTGTTTTATTCTGTGTTTAACCTTTGGAAGATGCATTATATAGTTTATACGCATGGACAAAGTATTTTGTTATAAATCAAATAAAGAACCTAACCTTTTAATGGGGCAGTATACTCTGACTGCATAGGTTTTTCAAGGAACAGATGACCAACTGAGGGATATGTACCAGAACCATCAGAGAACAGTAAAAGAGAAGGAAAGGAGATTAACAGACTGTCAACATGAACTGGATAGAGGAAGCAGAGAGTGTCAGAGATTCAACAGAGAGAAATCAGAATTACTTGTTGAACAAGGTACAATAGGCTCATTTAAAAAAAATGCCAGAATCACCATCTCATATAATATAGACACTTGTAACAGAATGATTGACAGAATTTCTATGTTTGAGTCAGATGAAAATATTGAAATTTAGTATACTTACTCAGTATTGTCTGCTTAGTGCAGCAAGTCTAAGTCTCAAATTTGAACTTTTGGTTACCTCTGACAATGAAAAAAAAGGTCATTAGTTTTCTCCACAGGATTTCAATTTTACACTTGCCCTTTTGATCAATAATGTTGATGTTGGCACATTCATTCATTTATGGACTTTTTTCAGGAAAGGGGCCACTTTAGGTCACCAAGAAGTCATTAGTCTAACAATTTACAAAGTATATGTTTGGTCTGTAAGCTGGGTGCATTAGCATGAGTTCTTTAGTTTGGAGGAATAGAAATGTCACTCATTTTAGTTAATAGATTTTAGCCAAGAAAATTGTTAGGCTGGAAGTGAATGCGCGATACGTACTAAAGGGTGGAATTCAGACTGGTTGTATTTCATGTGATTTCTCTAAAATTCCCTAAATACCATGTATCTTGTTCTGTACAGCTTATCAATTATTTCAAGATACATACATTAATTGCAAATGTCATCAGTACAGTTATAATACCAGTATAGGGTGGAATAGGTAATTATGATCTTTGAAAAGATTAGAAATCAGAACAGAATTACTCAGTTAGTAATTTAAACCCTTTAAATCAGTGGTTCCCAAACTTTTCGGCATCATGCCCACCTTTTTGATTTTTGAGAAACTCTCACGCCCGCCCCCCTCCCCCACCAAAATAGCAGCAAAACTTGTTGACCCCCCTCCCCCCCCCCCAAAAAAGGAACTGAGCGGGGGGAAGAAAGGCGAAAAACAAAAATAGCAGCAAAACTTGTTGAGAAAAAGAAAAAAAAAAGATTGCTCTGCCCTTTTAAGAACAGAGCAGGCATTGCCCTTTTAAGGTGGCCATTTTGAAATCTACCCCAGCCAGCCCAAGCTGCACGTGTTCCAACAGCCAAGCAGACAGATGGGCTGGGCTCTTTCTTGAGGAGGGGAACTGATGGGGGGGCTTGGCCACCTCGTGCCCCCCCTGGAATTTCTTCACACGCCCCCCAGTTTCGGAACCCATGCTTTAAATAATGGACATTATTTTTGGTGTTGTGGTAATTAACCCTTTAAGTTCTGTGTTCTTAGTTCAGATGATTACCAAAATTTTAATACACATGGTTTGGAGAGAAGTTACTGCTTTTCTACTTAAAAATTTTTAAAACTATATACTGAATTTTATGTGAATTTAGAAAGAAAAGACTAAATGCTAGCTGGTAATTTTAGTGTAATTTTCAGAGATAAGTAATTTGAATTGGCTGACTGATTAAGGCCACAAAATAGGCACTCATAACAGAAAAGTAAAAATAATCTTAAATATTGGTGACAGCTTATAGCCTGCTGATCTGCCACTGCATTATTTTGTCCCACCGACTAGGGATGTGAAGGACTAGTCCACTATGCTTATCTGATAGTTGATAAACCTGTCAACTAGTTGCTCCCCCTGCCCTTTGCTGCCTCTATCAGAAAGAGGCAGCAAGGGGGGGAGGAAAAGAGGGGGTACTTCAAACGGCAGTACCATGTGGAGCCTGAGGTTGAGTTCCTCGCAGCATTTCAAAGCAGCAGTGCTGCATGAAACCCGCAGTCAGCTGGGGACTCCCCTGCTGACCCCGGGCTCTGTGCGGTGCTGACACTTTGAAATGTTGCGGAGAGTCTAACTCCGAGCTCCCACAGCATTTCAAAACAGCAGCGCCGCAGGGAGCTTGTTATCAGCGGGGAGTACCCAGCTGACCCTGAGCTCCATCTGGTGCTTTCGCCTTTAAAATGTAGCAACAGTCCTAGGGCAAAATGAATGGACTATTCGATTAAACAATTACCCGCAATTTAACATCCCTACCGTTGACTAGCAATACCACATTTATAATAAATGGCTTTTTCTTAACTTGGTCTTAGAAAAACATTTTGTTTTTTAGGTTTTTTAAAAAAATCTGTACAAAATGCAGACTGAGAACTCCAATGCCTTGTTTCATTACAGAGCAAATAAAAGCTGTGATCTGCTATTAAGACTTACTAGTGCAAACTCTTCTGCCTTCCAGTCCAAATGTAGATCTTGTTGAAGTCTGCAAATGGGGCCTAAAATAGGTGGATAATAACATGTTGCAAAATGTGGGAACAATGGGAATGGCAATAGAATTTTTAAAGGGCATTGGCAGATGGGTTAGACACAAAATTAAGTTTTAATGTTTTTTATTAAAACGGGAATTTCCAAGACTATTTGTAAAAGTGTTTTCATGATTTTTTTTTTAAAGTCAGTTAATATTTTAAGTTTCAAAGGGTAATATCAGAATTGAAATCTAGCTTTAAAAAGTAAAGTTAAATGTGGTTTTTAAATACTGCACAAGACAACCATCCCACTTTTTGTTGATTCTGAAGTCACATTTTCCTATTTTAAAAAATTGTAAGAGGTAGTGAGTTCTCCCTTTGTGTTGTGTAAAAGGCCTTGCTGAGGAAACAAACTAAAGGTTCAACCCTGCAAACACACTCACAAGTAAATAAGCATAGTCTCACTGAGCTCAGTTGATAGGCTCAGCCCATGGGGGGGAAAGTGACAAAGTGCTGTCAGATGTGCAAAGTCAAAACCAGAAAAAAGAGACATTATTTTCTCTGTCAATTCTAGAATACTTATAAGTTTCTTGAAACCAAAGTGAATAAAAACAAATTTCCAACAGAAATGAGTTGGACTTTTTGTTTGCTTGTTTTTAGTTTGTTTTTCAGTTTTGTCCCCCTTATGAAACTGAAGTTACATAGGTTTAACATTAATCAGCTTAAAACCAATTTAGGAAAACAGTTACTACGGATTGGACTTCTCTTGTCCAGCACCCTCGGGATCTGACCAGTCCTGGATGAGGGAATTTTCTGGACAAAGGGAGGTGCCCTGACACCAGCCCATTAGCCTGCTGCCCCTCCCCGCTGCTGGCTCCTTCAGCTGGGCTGTCTGCAGGCCAGCCCCAGCCGCAGGTCTGCTGCTGGCTAGGCAGCTCCAACCCCACTGCTGAATGGCACATTGCCCAGTCAGGCTGTCGCAGCCCCAACCCCACTGCTGGGCTGCTACGGCTGCAGCCCTAGCCCCACTGCTGGGTGGTAGGCAGCCCCAATCACGCTGCCACCACCACTGCCTGGGCTGCTGCAGCCCTGCCTCCTCCCAGGCTGATGCGGCCTGGACAGGTTTCCCCTCTTGGGCTGCTATGGTCCCAGCCTCACTGCCTACAGTGGCATTAGTAATATAAGAAATGACACTTATATCTTTCTTTAAAAAAAGACCTTTTAAGAGTGTCTTCAACTAGAAACTGCTAAAATTCAGTAGTTAATGCATGCAGTTAAAAAAAATTGAGTTAGAACCATTCCTTCCAAGTGATTTGCCATTGAACATAATCACATATAAGGGACATAATATGTTCTTGATGTGTACAGTTCTAAATGTGTAAACCTTGTGTATGTATATATGTGTAAAGGCCGTCTTCAGCTGCAAGCAGATCGTCACCAACAGGACATCAGAACCAGGGATTCATTAATCCAGACTTTGGCAACACTGTTGGAATTAGATGGTTTTCAGCGAGCACCTTTTAATGAAAGGCAAATTAACAGTTTTCACAAGCTTGTGAAAGAGAGACAAGAAAGAGAAGTGGAAGCTGCCAGTCAGTTAATGGTAAGATTTTTTTCAGCTTAATGCATTCTCATAATTAATTCTTATAATATCTGGTTTCGTAATGCATGTGAATTGACAGCAAGTTGTGCTCTTTATTCTTAGTCAAATGTTCACAAGGAATTTAGGTTACCATTATGGACATGCTTATCTCCCAATTCCAATATTATACACACAGTTGTCAACAATTTTTACAGTGTACTTGTTATTAGAAGATGTTTCTGTCAGAAAGACCTTGCAAGGACACCTTATATTGTTTGGGTTTTTTTTTTAAATTACAGTTAGTTCTAATGTGGTGAAAAATCATTTAATAATTACATTTTCATTAAGGGACTTTTTTTGTTGTTCTTTATACTGGGGATCTTTGGTAGTATGGTAATAGTAATATTAATAAAAATAATTCTGTTTAACATGACTGTCTAGAATTGGTTGGAAAAAATCCTCACCTATGAAAAATTTTGGATTTTTGCGGGGAAGAAAAACTTTTATCCCCGCACGAGGAGAATTGAAATGGAATTTTTCAGTTTGCTCAAAAGACTGCCTAATTCCTGCAAGGATGTCTGACTCCCCAAACATGTGGCTGTTTAGACTGCCCAGTTTAGGAATGCCCAGGCATTCCAGCATCCCAGGCTCTCTGCCAGGTGAACTGCTGACAAGCTAGGAAGTGGGTAGGTGAGCTAGTGAGAAAACAGGCAAGTTTTTGTTGGAAGCCTACCTGGTTTCTGTCAAAAGATTTGTGAAAACCGACACTCTCCTGAAAAATGGTTTGATTTCAATGGCTCAGTATTTTCCAACAGAAAAATGTTTTGTGGAAAATTTCCAGCCAGCTCTTTTATTGTTCCAAAGTATTTCAGTAGGTTGCATTAGACAGATGCCAATCTGGTCATAGTGGTCTGCTAATAGAGAAAAAATGTTTGTGGGGCTCTGCATAAAATAATTCACATGTAGATAAATGCTTAGTGACTGTTTTGGATGATTTCTTTGTTCAGAGAGAATTTACAGAAAAAGAAACAATGAAACAAAAGCAGATTGATGATATAAGAGATAAGAAAACTGGACTGGAAAAAACCATTGACCTGAAGTCAGACATTCAAAATAAGAAACAGCTTGAACTGAAGAATGTGAAATATGAACTGAATCAGTTGGAGGAGTCTTCAGACAGGATTCTGGAACTGGATCAGGAACTCATCAAGTCTGTAAGGTTTTATATTTGAATAATTTAAATAAATGCACAAGTGAAAGCATTGTCGAAGCAAAAACGCTCCTCTCTGTTTAGTCAGCTAACAAACAGCTTTATTAATTAATAAAGCACAGCATGAGCCAAATGTGGTCCCAGCAAAGCCAGGCCCAGTAAGGCTGCTAATACAATTAGTCCTAGTATCTTTATACCCTTAACCAAACAGTCTGACGTCAGGGCATCCAATTACAGAAATCATCAATTAAACTAGGAAAAACAAAGCCTTATCAACAAGATGGCGGACAGGTACGAGGGAGTACACTTCCTGTCCCAACCAGCCCAATTAACACATACCAATAGCCCATCCTGTAGGCCTCTTCTCACCGGGTGACAAAAAGTTCACTCTGGTCTACGTGCTTGAGAGAAAAGCTGTAATGGTTTCTGTTATACAAGATGGCTTCTAGCTAAATATGAAATGGTTTCTACAGCATATTCAGTTGTCTTGATGCTTCTAGTCATATAAAGTATTGGAGATGTGGACATCAGTGACATAATGAAAAAACCTGGAAACCTATTTCATAATCTGTGAGAGTAAATTATATTTTACTTGTTGGACTCGGGGACCAAAAAATTAATGACTTAAATATATAGGATGCTATGTTTTACACATTTACAAACTTATAACAAGCCATCCCTAAAGGCAAGTTATCTAATTGCTAACTCATTGTGCTTTTCTCGCAAAATGATTTGTACTTGTTTGTTTGTACAGGCTGGACCTCCCTGGTCCGGCACCCTTGGGACCCAAGCAGTCCTGAACCATGGAGTTTGCCAGACCACGGGAGGCCAGTGTGCCGCTGCTGGCTCCTAGTCCTGAGCTCCCCTCCAGGCCATCAGCCTGCTCCCAGCCACCAGCCCCGGACACTAGGCTCTGTCCGATCCCATGGACCCCACAGCCACTGCCCAGCTGGGGCTCGCCAGGGCTCACCAGCAGTTCTGCTGCTGCTGGCTCAGCTGGGGCTCTCTGCCCTGCCTGGGCTCCCCATTCTATCACTGGCCTAGCCGAGACTCCCAACTCCTAGACTCCCATGTGGTTCTTGCTCCCAGCTGCTGGGGCTCTTTGGTCCTACAACATCCATGGTCCTGCCAGATCACAATGTTGCTGGACCAGAGAATCCCAGATTTCAGAGGTTCAGCCAGTAATTGAAGAATTTAATGTATCGTGGTATTTCTCCCCATAGTGTTTCCCTTTAGGAAAATCCTTTAGTATATTTTATTATTCGATGGATGCCAAAAAGCAAAGAATAAACAGGATGCGGATGAAGCACATTGAAGCATATTCTTTTGTATTAGCATTCATCAGTGTAGTAGATGAGCAACTGGGAAGGCTGTGTAGACTTTCTGGCATCTTAGCATCAGTACCCTCAGCCTTCCTTACAGCCCTATTTCACATCCTTCATCCTTCTGTATTTAGTCTTTGCAGATTATGTAATTGTCATTCCTTTATCCACCGGAGTTATTGCTGTTGAATAATGAAAAGTACTCCCTTCTTAGTCTTTTGTTCCCTACTTGGCATAATTATAAATCACATTTTTAGAATCAATTCTTGGTTGATTTTATTTTTTCTGTTTAGGAACGTGAACTAGATAAGGCTGAGAAGAACAGCAGTGTTGAAGCTCTTGAATCAGAGGTACAAAAACTTCAAACTGAGAAAGCAGACCTGGATAAGGTTCTTCGGAAATTGGATCAGGAGATGGAACAGCTAAACTTGAATACCATGGCAATCACCCAAATGGATATGTTGAAAAAAGACAAAGTAGTGTATTTCTTTTTATTTTTCTAATATTATTTCCTTATTAAGAAATTTACATGAAGGTAATATCTTTCATTGAGGCTTTATGAGGAGCAGTTATTTCTCAGGGTAAATCTACACTGCATGGCTATTTCAGGATATCAGAGGTATCCCAAAATAGCTACCCCAAGTCTACCCAAGCCACCTCTTATTTTGAAATATTTTTCGAAATAACAGGTAAGCTATTTCGCCATCCCGGTAAACCTCATTGCACAAGGGATAAGGAATGGCTCGTAATAGCGCATTATTTCAAAATTTGACACTGTGTAGACGCGCCAAATTTCAAAATAGCCTATTTTGAAATAGATTCGAAATAAGATACGCAATTTGTGTAGCGCAAGTTGCATATCTTATTTCTAATTTAGGGTGCTGTGGAGACGCACCCTCAGAATCTTACATCATTAATTGGATAAAAAATCTGTGCCTTTGGGGAAAAAAAGATGTAACTTTATAAGTACACTAAATAAAATAACAGTTTGTGAATATAAAGAAGTGTATTTTAAGAATATTTTGTTCTCCTAGGTGGACAAAGAGGAGCAGATCAGAAAAATAAAATCTAGACATACTGATGAATTGACCTTATTGCTGGGATATTTTCCTAACAAAAGACAGCTTGAGGACTGGCTTCATGCTAAAACTAGAGAGATTAATCAGACAAGAGACAAGCTTGCTCAGCTTAAGTAAGTATTAATTTACTCAATTCTGGCTTCAAAATTAATTTCTGAAATTCATTTTGAAGTTAGAGAGTTTAATCCATTCTTTTGTTCCCTTACTACAGTTATGTCTTGTTTGATTTATTATTGCTATTATTTATTGTTGCATTTAAAATTATTGCATACTGGCAAACTTACCCCATGTTGCCCAGGTCTTCAGAGCAGGGGACTGGCGCTGTGGGTGGGGGGCAGGGTTGTGGGGTTGGTGGAGGGTGCGAGAGTGAGGGTTGGGGCACGAGGAGGGCCTTAGAGTGAGGGGGGGTCTCATCCATCCTCTTCTCTCCTCCAAGTTCTGCCCCCCCCCAGCCGCCAGGGGCGTTTTCTCTCCCTTGCTCCCCCAGTCTCCAGGGTCATTGTCTTTCCCTCCAGCCCCACTTTCCAGTTGCCAGGGGCATTTTCTCTCTCTCCAGGCCTCCTTCCCCTCCCAGCTGCCAGGGGCCAAGGCAGGGGGGCTCTTTACCTGGTGTGCTCTCAGGCAAGATAGTGAAGCCCCAGCCCTACTGGCCGCTCCCTTGGTGGTACAACTATCCCCAGTGGACACTGTACAGCAGGGCAACTCAACATGCGGCCCTTGGGTGGGATCCTTTGAACATGGTCTCCACTGGAAACATGTTCCACAGTGGTGAGGCGTCTCCCAGGCGGGGTGAGCATTGAAACACTCAAGCAGACGGGCTGGCTGGAACAGATGGGTACAGGGGGTGCTTTGTATTCATGCCTGTCAGTTGAAAGAAGCTCTTTGCATACATTTGCATGTATATGCAACCACACTTAAGTTGCAGCCCTCGGCATGTGCTGTGAGTATCTTTGTGGCCCCTAGGGCTTCCAAAGTTGAGTAGCCCTGCTCTACAGGATAGCTCTTTGTTGCGGGCTCGCTGCCCCTGGTGGCCCCTCTCATATCACATCCCTCCAAACAGCAGCCCCTCCCTCTGCATGTTATAGAAAACAGTCCTTTTCCCATGGCTTCTGATTATCCTGGCAGAACCAAACTCTGACCTTGCTTTAAGTTAGGAGAAGATGAAACTGCATACCAAATTTGGTAGCCCTAGCTCTTACCATTTAGGAGGAGTTCTTGAACAAACAGACCTGCAAACAGACACACAGACAGGCACACTCTAAAATATATATGTAGATTTAAGATCAGAAGAGACAATTATGCTAATCTGATCTTCTGCTTAATACAGGCTAAAAACCTTACCCAGAAATCTCTATCAACCCCATAATTTCTGTTTGTAAAATTTTTGAGGCCTCAGTCCTTCATGGGAGTACATATTGGCAAACCCCTTATGATGGGCCAAATTCAGTTTGAGACTCCATACAAGCATAAGGGTGCATCCATGCAGATCTAGTTACAGGTTGAACCTCTTTAGTCTGGCACTCTTGGGACCTGACCAATTCTGAACAAGAGAACTTTCCAGACCACAGAAGGTCAGTATTGTCTACCAGCATTACGAACACTTCCACTGCTTATTGGCCTGTTAGAGGACATTTAGGGGTAAATTAGAGCTAAACAACAGCACAGAACTGAGAGCCGGGACTGGTGGCTGTAAGCAAACTTTATGGGACTAGAAGAAACTTGGCCACACCTATGAAAAGTGGACATCTGGCAAACTAAAATCATTCTGGACTACAAATATTTCTGGACCAGAGAGTTCTGAACTAGAGAGGTTCAACCTGTACAAGATTTGGGACTCAGTGATACTGCAAAATTCAGAAACACAATGATCAGTCCAAAACAGGGCCAGATTTAGAAAGGGGCATTAGAGGTTGCAGTCCAGGGCACTGGGCTGCAGCCATGATAGCCCCTTCGTGCTTCCTTCCAGGCTGGCTCTGCCTGGAATGGTGGCGGAAGGGAGGTACCAACGCATCTTCCCTTCCCTTACAATGATGCCATGATGAGCACTGCACTTGGGAGCTCTGTACTGGCACTAGCCTTGCCTGCAGACTCCGTTCTCCAATTGGCTGTGATTCCTGGCTAATGGGAACTAAGGAGACCGAGGCCTGCAAGCAAGCGCAGGCTGCACCATCACCAAATGGGACCTGCCCCAGGTAACTGCCCACACTCCAACCCTCTACCCTAGCCCTCTGTACCCTAACTGCTCTCAGACCTGCATCCCCAGCCCCTTCCCATACTCCAAATCCCAAACTCCCTTCCAGATTCCACACTCCAACCGTGAGCCCCCTTCCGCACCCAAACTCCTGCCCAGATCGTGCACCCCCACCCAAACCTCCTGCCCTGAGTCCACTTCCACACTTCCAATCCCTTAACCGCAGCCTTAAGCTCCCTGCACCTCAAACGCTTCATCCCCAACCCAGAGCATACATCCTCAGACAGAGCCCTCAACCCTTCTCACACTGCACCCACCCTCCTGCATCAGCATACACCCCCCTCCTGCACACTGATCCCCTAATTTTTGGCCCCACTCTGGAGTCTAGGGGCTCCACAAAATCTAATAGTCCTGGGCCCCCTGAAAAGTTAATCCAGCCTGATCAAGAAATACACTTTTCTTGAAAAGAATGACAATTTGAGTGGATTTTTCCCCTTTGTTGTTGTAGAATAATGTTTTATTCAGTAATATAGATCTGAATTTTTATATTGGAAATATCCATGTACCAAGTATGTTCTGTAATGGACTTGAAGTATATTCTTATAACTATTAGGAATCAGTCTAATTTTAGGATTCCTAACAAAGATATTTTTTGCTTATGTAACTTAGCCCCTTCTCACAAGAATACTTAAGACAAAAACCAGATCAACATATTTTTAGAAAATGGGTTAGTACATAAGTGGAGTTAACAACAATAAAAATGAAATTCAGATTTCATTTTTAGGAAGTAATGGCCATGGATTTATCATTTAGAAATGGTCACTCAGAATAAGCTAAAAACAAAAATGTATTGTTAGTAGACTTTTGAAGTGCAACATATTATCCCAGTATTCAAATTCGCATATAAATATTGTCATGTAATTCTTATAGTATTGAAATTATTCCTTATAGATTAGTTTTTCAGCCAAACTGACAGGAATTTGTCCAATATGAATTTCTGATTCGAGCTAACCTAATAATTTCTGGGCTATAATGGTTTGTAAGCTTATTTTGGTGTCACTCTTTAATATAAGAATTTTCATGTTCTTGTTTCAGCAAAGAACTCATTTCAGCTGAACAAAATAAAAACCATATCAGTATTGAGCTAAGAAAAAAAGAAGAGCAGTTGTCCAGTTACGAAGACAAACTTTTTAATGTTTGTGGAAGTCAGGATTTTGATTGTGATCTATATAAACTTCAGGATGAAATTGAAAAGACTTCAAAGCAGCGAGGTATGTTTATGTATTATGTTTATGCTTATGTATTTCTTTCCTTTCTTTTAAAACTCTTTTAAATTTAAATTCCAGCTTTTGAGACCATAATACTGGCTGTTATATGCAATCCTTATTTTTATTTGTCATATGACCAGTAGTTAATATACATTTTGATATTAATCTGAAGGTGCCACGTTTAAGAATAAAATTACATTCAGTTTTCTTTAGTTTTATTTTTTTACTTCTGTACTGCATGTAAACAGACATGCAAATATTTTCTGTTCTTTTAATGAATTTGCTACCTTATTACTTCATTCTTATAAATTTAGTAATAACTTCTTTGACATAGAAAATATGTAGGTTCTGATCCTGGATTGTGTCAAAGCTGGAGAATATTCCTCTAGCTGGAACTGCCAGATATACAAACCAGTGTAAACTAGCAGCTGCAGCATGGCTAGTTGTGCCTAATATTAGCAGAAGAGTCTGGTAGTAGTCAAAGAAAATTACAGTCAATTTCACAATTCATTTATTTAATAGAGAGACAGAACAATTAAAGATCAAATATTCCCTTGTTCTGTTAATTTCACAGATATCAGCTCTGTTTCCCTTTATAGTGCTACAAATTATTGTAGATTTGATTGTTCACTACTTTAATTGACAAACTTCAATTTTTTTTTTTTAAACAGCTATGCTTGCTGGAGCTACAGCAGTTTATTCACAATTTATTACACAGCTGACAGATGAGAACCAGTCATGTTGCCCAGTTTGTCAGAGGTTCTTTGAAAGAGAGTCAGAACTTCAAGATGTAATTAGCGATCTGCAGTCCAAGTTACGTCTTGCTCCAGATAAACTGAAGTCAACAGAGTCTGAGCTTAAAAGAAGAGAAAAGAAGCGTGATGAAATGATGGCACTTAAACCAATCAGGTAAGGTACCAAGCAGAGTATACTCCACCTCTTGTTACACACTTTTAAACGGAAACATATTATCCTATTATTCCAAATGATGACAGTTCTTCAAGTGCTTGTTCATGTGTATTTCAATTAGGTATGTGCAGATTGACATGCACAGTAGCTGAAAGATGTTTTTCCCCTATCAGCTAGCTGTAAGATCAGCCCAGGTGCCCCCTGAAATGGTGCCAAAGCAACTCCTGTGTGGGTCAGTAACTGGTACCCAGTATAGAAGCCTGCCTATCCACCCCCTCCTCTGTTCCTTCTTTCTAGCAGTGATGTTAGCTGGAACTTCCCCTTGCTTGTCTCTTGTTTTCACAAGCAGTTGTAGATAAGTTTTAGTGTTAGTAGTTGTAAGTTTCCGTTACGGGAGTCCCTTCCTCCATTTTTCTTACCGTCTCCAGAGCACGCCTCCTTTCCCCAGTCTTCAAAATCTGCCAGTTGTGCACCAAGTGATTCTCACTCCTGTCTAAAGTGCCAGGGTAAGGGTAAACAGAAGGTCCGCTGCAAGATTTGTCAGGAATTCCAACCAAGGACAAGTAAGGAAAAAGGGCGGCGGCTTAAAATTCTCCTTACGGAGATGGCACTCCTGCCACAGTTGGACCCCAGCACTGGAGACCTGGCACCTAGTACCACTTCCTCCATTAGGAGCACACAGTCAATGATATTGAAAGATGTGGCGCTGAAGAAGGATGCAAACAGGGAGTGGCACCACCATGCAACTTCTTGGGAGCATTCCGGCCTATAGCACTAGTCTTAGTTGCTGGTGCGTGAAAAGAAAAGACCAGACAGGAGGTGATTCCCCTCTGCAAAAATGGGAGACCAGCCAGTATTGGCAGCACAGATGGGCCAGTGCTCCGAAATTTGAACTGAGGCTATGTTGACGCCTGTCCAGGGAAGGCAGTTGAGTCTGGGCTAGCTGCAGTCACTGAGACCTTTGGAGCACTTGCCACTCCCATCCATGCCAGATGCTTTCCATGTGGTACAGGATTTGATGCACCACATGGCACTGTTCTCGCCTCCTAGACAAGACAGTGCTGCAGCACTGCCAGCTCCCTCCCAGCCCCCTGTGCAGTCCAAGGCAGAACTGGAGATGGTGACGCACTGGTCAAAGTCCCCTTGGCACAGGTCCATTGGAGACCAGCCGTCTGGGAACTGTAGTTGATCACCTGTCTCTCTCCGATCTGCCTCACGAGTAGCGGCTCCACCATAGTCCTACTTAGAGTTGGACTTGTACCACTCCTGATGCAGTAGCAGCAGGAGATCATCCTCTTGCTCTATGTAGTGTGTCCCACAATGGCAGAACACACACCCCCCACAGTAGGGGCCCTTTTGGACACCCTGGGCCTTCCATTAAGCTCAAGGCAGGAGCCAAGGGTCTTGCTTGGGAACAGCCTTGGTGGATTCTGCAACGTTTATTCCATCACATGCATGACCTCAGTTGCTGATTCTGGCACCAAGGGTGGCACCTGTTCTGATCCCATTGGCACTGGAGACAATTAAGGCCCCTGCTTTGTTCTTGGGGACAGACATACAGCCGACAATGACGATAACACGGGCACCAGCACTGACATCAGCTCTAATGCCATCACTGAAACAGTTGACCGCCGAGTCTAGAGCACTGCAAGACATGCAGGCACAATCTGCGGTGCCTTCATTGACACCAGCACCTTTACCATTCCCAGCACTCCATCCACTAGGCTTACCACCGGGGTTAAGGGATCCTTCTGGCCAAGATGAGAGGGAATAGCCTCCCCCCTTTGGTAGCCTCCTTCTCTTTCTCACTGGATGAGGTCTTGTCTGGTTCCCCAGTGGCCCCAGCCCTGAAGAACTCCCGGATACTGCAGCAACTCTTACGTCACGTTGACCAGGATTGGGCATTAAAGTGGAGGAAATGGCTGATGAAGCTGACCCCATGGTTGACATCCTACCTTCCTTGGGCCCATCTAGAATTTTGCTGCCATTAATTGAAACAGTCATGGATATGACAAGGACCTTGTGTCAGATCCCAGCCACATTGCAACCTACAGCCAAGCACCATGAGCGCTGGTATTTCATACTCTCCAAAGGGGATGAGTACTTTTTCTCATCCACAGTCTGACTGTCTGGTAGTAGATGCTGCCAACCAAAGAAAAACACAAGGTTTTCAGGGCCTTCCTGAAAACAGGGATGCCAAGCATTTAGACAGGTGGCCTTTAATTGTGCCTCACCAATCAGCAAGCCATCATCAATAATACCAGTTGGCAGTGGCTAAATTTACTGAGCTGCTCCCTTTGGACTTCAGTGCCAAGTTTTCGGCTTTGATCAAGGAGGAAGGGAGATTGATTTTCCAGGTAGCATTAGACTCAGCTGATGCAATATTAAGATCATAGCTACAGGGGTAGCCATGTGCCTGGGCTTATGGCTGCAGGTGTCAGGCCTCCTCTATGAGATTCAACAGACTATACAAGACCTCCTGTTTGAGGGCGAATCTCTTTTTGGAAAAAACCCAAGAGATTCAACAACCTCATGTCTGCACATACCCTATATTGTGCGGCATTCCAGGCTCAGGCCACTTCGGTCATGGATGGCATCAATCTATCATCCAGCCCAGGACGGTTTGGACAGGGTTATAACTCTTCCTCACTCAGTACTCAATTCCTTCTTCTGATGGCTAAACCCTCAGGAGGGCTACTTATGGGTTCCCTTCACTCCTCCACAACCCATGCTGTCACTAGCGATGGACGCATTGGACTTGGGATGAGGCGCTCATTTGGAAGATCTCAAGACTCAAGGTCTCTGGTGTCAGGCTGACTTGACTCTCCACATCAACATCAAAGGGTCAAGGGCATCATGCCTGGCATGTCAGACCTTCCAGACTCACCTGACAGGACATTGTGTATCAGTTATGATGGACAGTACAGTAGAAATGTTCTATATCAACAAAGGAGGGGGGCACGCTCCTTTCCCCTGTGTCAAGAAACCCTTTTGCTGTGGGACTTCTGTGTAGAATGCTCAATTCTTCTGCAAGCTTCCTACTTCCTGGGGTGCAAAAAAGCTGGTGGACCACCTCAGCAGGTCGTTTCATGGCCATGAGTGGTGCCTGTTTCCAGATGTCACAAATTCTGTCTTCCAAAGGGGAGGCTTTCCCCAAATTGATATGTTCACCATGCAACACAACAGGAAGTTCCAGTGGTTCTGCTCCTTGCAGGACCATAGCTCAGGCACCAGCACAAGGATGTTCCTCCTCCTGTGGGAAGGCAGTCTCCTGTACATTTTCCCACCCCTACCGCTTGTACACAGGTTTCTCCTCAAGATCCGGAAGGAATGAATTAAAGTCATATTGATTACACCAACTTAGCCCCATCAGCACTGGTACACATCTTTCTATCCTACATGTCTGTAGAGACCCTGAACACCTTACCACTTTTCCCAGACCTTCTAATGCAGTGGTTCCCAACCTTTTTGAGCATACAGGGAAGACTTCTCGCGCTCCTGCACCCCAGGCCAATCATGGTAGGGGGAAGCACGAGAAGTCTCCTGAACTTGTCATTTCCACCCGAGACCCAGCCCCTTCCACTTTCTGAAGTGACCCCCTTTTAAAAATTATTGCCCACCCATGGGCTGTGGGCTAGCTGCTAGCTGCTTCTGGCTACTGTGCACGAGCACATGCACACACCAGATTGAAATGGACATAAACAACACATCTTGAGGAACAATGTTATGAGAAGTGAGTAACTCATTTTTTTGTGTGCATTACTAAAACATTTCTTTCATTTTAGAATAAACGTGAGGAAAGTATTTTGGATGTGGATAATTCAGCTGTCAAAACACTAACCCTCAAAACTGTCATTATGCCAGCATATAAGAGTTTTGTCCTCTATTCTATTTAAATTGTGCTATAAAATTTACTATTCCAGTACTTTCACATTTC
Source organism: Pelochelys cantorii (assembly GCA_032595735.1). Classification (NCBI taxonomy): domain Eukaryota; kingdom Metazoa; phylum Chordata; order Testudines; family Trionychidae; genus Pelochelys; species Pelochelys cantorii. Next base: position 17,915,666 of record CM064340.1, read on the forward strand.
TGTTGAAGGTTAAACTGAGGAATTGTTAACTTTCTTTTTTCCAGTGGTCATGCCCAGTATAAAAACATCTTTTTCTTTTCCCCATTTTTTATCATCTTTATCATTAAAATGGCAACATTATTTATGCTGCTACTAAAATGTCTTCATTCTGCTTCATGTAAAAATGTTTCATCTAAGTGGTAAAGCGGATGCTGTATTGCTAAAAACAAACTGTGAATCAAGCTCACCATTTTACAAACAACGAGTAGTCCTGTGGCACCTTGGAGACTAACAAATATATAGGATCATGAGTTTTTGTAGGTAAAACAATCCTATATATTTGTTAGTCTCTAGTCTTAAGATGTCACAGGACTACTCGTTTTTAAAGTTATAGATTAACATGGCTGTTCCTCTGAGACATTTTACAAACATTTTGTTATAGGAGATAGTAATATCTTTTCTGAGAGGTTGTGTGAATTCAGACTTTCTAGAGCAGAAGCTCTGAATTTGGGATCTGCAAGGACTTCCTACTGGTCCCCAGAACCTTCTCTCTGTTGCTGAGAGGTGTGTGTGTGTGTTTGTGTTTGTGTTTTGTGTTTTCCTACTGGTTTTGGAATCCATCCTTGTCACTGTATATTGCTTATCTATCCTAGGGGTGTAAATCCCATTTAATTAGTTAAACAGTTAAACGTTAAATTGATTAAACGGAGCAGGCGGGGAGGCTGCTCCAGTGGATTGGAATGCCCCCTTTCCCCTGCCCTCCATTGTCAACCAAACTATGTTAGAGAAGAAACAGGAGACCCAAGCGGATGGGGTAAACAGAACTGCTTTATTGCCTACGCACATTAACTTCGGGCCCCCAAATCATCATTTTGAGTGGCAACAATTTGGCATCAGTTACACCCTTTTATCCATTTTAGTATGTTAATTCACACGTCTGTCACTAGTTTCCCTAAAACCTTATTTGGTATGTTAACTCTCATACAATCAATATTAACAGATAGGTGATGAATGTTATTATACCCGCCCCTAATTACTATATACAAAATTTCTAATTAAATCTACACTTTTCTACACTACAAACTTTCCAGAGCAGCAGGTTACAGATATTACAGGAAAAGTAACCCTGAAATATTATATACAGAGCCAGTGTGCGTATGTAAAAGACACAACAAATAAGAGCAGCTACATGCTTAGCTATCTTTTTAGGCTGCAAAAACGAAGGGAAAGAGCACATTTATACATCAGAAAGTACAATACCTGGTTTGGCCAGACTCTTAATCTGTCTTTCTAGACTGCAGAAACAAAGGGGAAAAAAAAAACATGTTTAAAGGCAGTGCCTATTATAGCTGACCCCTTACCACTATCCCAGACCCCTATTGATTTTTACATATCCCAACAACCTATTAACATCCCTAATCTATCCCTGCATGTATTGAATTTTATCCCTTGACATTAGATATTTCATTAGATACTTCTAATTGTTGACATCTTTGGAATTTACTAGATGGCACCAAATAGCAGTTAATGCTTAAAAAAAATCACCAGGATGATCCTATACAAAGATTAATTCTCCTTGCGTCAAAATTAGCTGCATCTTTTAAACTGGAAAAAATTTATCATGCAGGGCACTTTGAATTACTTTCCTTTTCTTCTCCTCCTGAAAGTAAAACCCAAAACAAAACTGAAAAAAATAAGTTTAGCATTCTCGTCAGTACATCAAATAGGGGTTGAGGAAAACACATGCATTTTGCAAAGAGAGAAAGGGTCTTCAGGCTCAAGAAGCTTTGGGAACTTGTTTTCTGTTATTAGCTCAGGGCTTAGTGGCTAAGAGAGGGAAAAAATAGACAATATAAAAAGCTGGGCTGCTTTTCCTTCACAAGATGGTAGTATTGCATGGTGGTTTTCTGTAAGATATGAGACTAGCATGAGCACATTACTTTGATAAGTTTCCTTGGTTTTGAACTGACTTAGTTACTATAGACTGATGAATGAGATAGATGACCAGATGGTCAGGTTTCAGTAAGTGACAATTTATGTAAAATAGTTCCATCTATTCCAATTTTAAATCCTAGCACAACTTACCCATTATATTGAGCTTAAGCTACTATTTTAAAATGGGCAATTGTTATTATGAATTTGTATTTTATATTAAGGCAGACCATAACTGAACTTAAAGAAAAAGACATACCAGACTTAAGAAACAAGCTACAGAATATAAATAGAGATATTCAGCGTCTAAAGAGTGATGTAGAAGAACAGGATACTCTCTTAGGTACTGTTATACCTGAGGAGGAAAGTGCCAAAGCATGTTTACAAGACATAACACTTATGGAAAGGTACCAGGTAAGTTTACTAGACTTTTGAATGAATAACCCAACACTCTCTTAGTTATGCAGTCAATCACTGTTCCTTGAAATTTTGGAGGATCTCAAAGCCAATATAGCAAAAAAGAATTTAAAAAATCAGACTTATCACAGGGTGATGATAATAATACAGTATATATTTGTATAGTGCCCTTAATTTCAGATGATCTAGAGGTGCTTTACAAACAATTCACAAGCATCACTGAATTTTGTAGAATTCCATGGTGGAAGTAGGAAAGAGATCTTTTTCCTATGTTCTTCGGGCCTTCAAGTGGGAGCCAAAACTTTTGGAAACTATAGAATAGTGACTGAACTATCCTTGACAGCCCTAACCTTCTGCCACTGTATTCCAATTTTTCCTGCATCTGGGCTTCATACTATGAGCCTCTCCAAATATTGTCCCTTTGCTATAGCGCCATTTGCCTCATAATTAAGCAAAAATACTCATGCAGTACTGAATAAGAGAGGATACATTCAAGAATATTCCTTTTAAAAAAATAACAAAAGCTGACATTTAGTTTCCATTGTGTCAAACCATGGCATTGTGTTTAAAGAAGGTGTCAAATGTTCAGTTCAAAATAAATTATGCAATTTTGGAATTAGAGTTGTACCGTTTGCAAACTTTGTCTATAGTATAAACTCAATTTCTAATACACTAATATTGGTGTCTAATATTTAACTTTTTTCCTGTTACTTTCAGACTGATTTAAGGGATGTTGAACGAAAAATTGCCCAGCAGGGCACTAAACTGCAAGGAGTAGACTTAGGTCGAACTGTTCTACAAGTAAGCCAGGAAAAACAAGAAAAAAAACACCTATGGGATACAGGTAAATCATATAAGAAATCTGGTAGTTTCCCATTCCACAGCCTTAATGCATTTTAAATATTGAAGGTAACTTTTAAAAACTTATTTTATGAAAATCTCTCTTATAAGGAACTCATATTTCAGACATATTTCAGGCATTTTTCATTTGACTATTTTGAATGTTATGATTATCATCTGATCACTAAGAGAAAGATTTCAGTTTGTGTAGAGTAACAGGTTTTGGTTAATGTAAGATTGATTAAATGTGGGGGGGGTTTTATTTTTATGCAGTGACTGGTAAAATTGAGTTAAATCAAAAACTTAAACAGGACCAGCAGACTCAGATCCAGCAGCTAAAGAGCACAGTGAATGAACTTAAAGCAGAAAAGCTACAAATTTCCAGTAATATGCAGCGTCGACAACAACTGGAGGATCAGACTGTAGAATTATCCACTGAAGTTCAGTCTTTATACAGAGAACTCAAAGTAAGAAAATCCAATTGTAATACTTTTAGTTTTGCAGAAATACTATTAAATATTGAATTTAAGTGGAGTACACGGAGATTAATTTTGTCCTGTTATAACATTATCAGTTATCATGGAAACTATTTTTTTTAATTCCTACTTTTTATTTTGCCACCATATAAATTTAAGGTCCTGTATTGCTTGCTTTATCTCCATAGTAATAATTTCATTCACATTGAAGAAATAAACGTTCTTACTTTAAAAAATTCCAATGACAGAAAAGCCAATTGTGTTCACATGGATGCATGTGTTATTTTTACAGTTTTACAAGCAATAACAGGAAATATTATCTAAGATATTGAAAAAGTAAAGATAGATTTCTGATGGAAATTAGGCATCTTGGGTTTTTTTTCTCTCTCTCTCTCCAGGAAGCAAAGGATCAGCTATTTCCTTTGGAAGCAACTTTAGAAAAACTTCAGCAAGAAAGAGTAGATCTAATCAACAAAAAGAACACAAGTAACAAAGTAACACAAGAGAAGGTTAGACTGCTTGTCACACATTAGTGAAATGTATTTTGCTTAGGTTGGAATAGTAGAAATTCAGTCAATTAAAATGACAATTTTTTATACAAAGGTGCAGGGCCTTTGTCATACAGAAATTTGCCTTGTTGAGGATTGTGGTGGATTTACAGAGTAGAAGATTAATGTGAAGCAAACTGTTAGATATGTGTGATTGTTTATTTAGAATTTATATTAATACCATTGCCAAGCCACCTGGCTACTTAACAATTCTGACACGTAATTAAAATTGATAAAATATAATGATAAAATAAATAGTCTTGTTAAGAAGAAAAAAAACTCTAACAAAAATAATTATGCATCTCTCTGCTAGAAAATATACATTTTAATGTGTTTTGAAAAATGTGGTAATATGAGGTAAATTGGATTATACCTGACTTTTAATAACTATATGGTTTCACAGTTAAGTAAGCGTTAGCTGTGATGATAATCTTCACTTTGAAAAAGGTCGGTATTTAAAGTTTGTGCAGTTCTGTGAATTTATACACACATACACACCTTTTCTTTAGACTAAAACCTGTATTTCATTTGACATTTTTCCCACAGATAAATGAGATCAAAGAGAAAGCTAAAAATATCCATGACTATGTGAAAGTAATTGAGAACTATATTCAGGGAGGAAAAGAAGATTATAAAAAGGTAATTTTATAATAAACAGAAAAAATATTCTTAAACTTTATTTTTTACTCGAAGATTTACCTGTTGTTGTTCAGATCCTTAACTCAGTTTTTGTTTTTTGGAAAATAATATGAAAATGTACGTGCTTCATTTAAATCATTGCTCTAGGGTGAGCCTAGGGATAAGGAGTTCAGAGTGAGGAATGCAGCAAACTGTGTACTTCCACTTTGTCAGAGAGTGAGGGGAACAGCCAGCAATGTCCCCGTACAAATCCCTGCCTTCCCTAAAGGGCACCTGGGTGGTTTTAGGCTCAAGCCTGGGGCAGTCCCATATGAGGGAGAAGGGCGCATCCCCATCCAGCCCCTTTCACCTTCCTAATGATTCTTTCTCTTTTCTGTATGGTTTTATGAGAAGCAGTTCCATTCCAGGCACACCCAAACCCTTACCTTGCTTTAAGTTACGATAACAAGAACTGTATATCAAATTTGGTGATCCTACCTCTTACTGTTTAGGAGGAGTTCTTGAACAGACAAACTCAATTATATAGTAGATGAAACTAACAAAGTTTCCTTTTTCTATAGCAAAAAGAGTCTGAACTTGATGAAATAAAAACTCAACTAGCTGATTGTGAAAAAGAGAAAGAAAAGATAAGTAAAGAGATGGGAACAATTAGACAAGACATTGATACTCAAAAGGTAGGTTCCTATTGGTCTTGGTTTATAATAGCGAGTATACTGAATGGTTAGGCCGTCATCGTGTGACTGGGCCCAGCCAAGTAGTTCCTAGCACTCATGCAGAGCTGCAATGACTCAGGAGCAGTGTTCCCTCTAAGATTTTCCATCCATGAGCGGAGTAAGTATTGTCTTGTACACCAGTATTGAGGTCATGTGCGCTTGTTTGGATGTGTGCCGTGGTGGTTATTAACAAATATCTTATAAACCTCTCCCTTTTCCCCGGTGCTGCAAGTCTCCCACCTTCCTCTTGCCCCATCTGCTCCCCTGGTGCCTGCTGCTGCCCCTCACCCTTCTCTGCTGTCCTGGCTCCTGCCCTTCTCACTCCCCTCAGCCCTCCTGGGATCTGACCCCCTCCCCATCCTCTCTGACCCCTGCACCTGCCCTTCCCTCATGTGCCCACCCCGCCTCTAGCCCCACTCTGATCATTTGTAGCAGCCCCTCCCCTTCCCCTCTCCTAACACCTCCTTCTGCCCACCTGCCCTGCCTCTGCCCTCTGGTGCCCCTCTACTCCCCTCCCTATGTCTGCCCTTCTGCTTTACCCTCACAATCCCTCTGGCACCTGCACCTTCCCTTACACTGTGCACCCTCCTGGTGCCTTCCCCTTCCTTCACTGCCCCTGCCCTCCCAACACCTGCCCTCTTGCCCTCTTCCTCCGTGGTGCCCACCCCCTCACCACCCTCTTCCCCAATTCTCATTCCCCTCTGTGCCCTTCATCCTCTGCCATCCCCATCCCTCCTTTCAACCCCTCTTCTCCTGGCACCCACTCCTCCCCTCTCCTCTTCCTTCCTCTTTCCCCCATTGCCCCTCCTCACATCACCCTGTCCCCTCCCTTCTCCCATCCCCACTGACAACTTCCCTCCCCACTCCTCATGCCCTTTCCCTTCATTGTCTCCTCTTGGACCCCTAGCATTTGTCTCTCCTCCACCGCGCCCGTTGGTGCCTTCCCCTTTCTTCTCCTGCCCAGACCCCCTCCTCTTCTCTCAGCACAAGCCCCATCCTCTCCTCACCCCCACCTTCCCCTTAGTTCTCCCCCTGCTCCTTCCGCCTTTCTGACACCTGCACCCTTCAACCCCTTAGTGCTGGGGCAGGGTAGCATGGTGAGCGGTTGCCCTGTGTACCGGGACTGGAACTGGGGCCATGATGCTATTTTTAATACCCTGGCCCTGGCCCAGGAGTAGCCGCACTGTGTCCCGGCTTCAGTCCCAGCACACAAGGCAGCCACCCACCACACAGCCCCGCCCCGGGAGCAGGTGGGGCTGGGGCTGCATGGCAGCTTCTGGGGCTGGGACTGTGGTACTAAAAATAGCACCACAGCCTCGACTCCAGTCCTGGTACATGGGGTGCGGCCATGTGGTGGACAGCTGCCCCGTGTGTCGGGACTGGAGCTGGGGTCACAGTGTAGCTACTCAGCTCAGGCAGCCGCCTTGTGGCCCACCCTGCCACAGCTGCAGTCCTAGGGAAGGTGGCTGCCCAGCTGCTCCTAGGGCAGGGCAGCTGCCCATCCCGCCACCTGCCCCAGCTGAGCAGCCACTGCGTGGCTCTGCAAAGGAGGTGAGCGGAACTCAAATTGTTGGCGCACGCTCATGTAGGCATGTACCTTAAAGGGAACTTAGCTCAGAGGCACAAGAGTATTTCCACATAGATCAATTTAAGAACATAAGAACAAGGCCAGGTAGGCAGGCAGAACTTCAGAGTCTCAATGCGTGGATGAGACGATGGTGTTGGGAGGAGGGGTTTAGATTTATTAGGAACTGGGGACACTTTTGGGAGAGGGGGAGCCTGTATAGGAAAGATGGGCTCCACCTAAACCAAAGTGGATCCAGACTGCTGGCACTAAACATTAAAAAGGTCGTAGAGCAGTTTTTAAACTAAGAGAGGGGGGAAAGCTGATTGGTGCAGAAGAGCATGTGGATCGGACAGAGACTTCTCTTAGAGGAGGAGTCCATTGATGGAGATTCTCTAGGTTTTAGTCAGAAAGAGAGTAGGAGAGATGATAAAGTATGGGCCAAATCAGACAAGAAACAATCACATATACAAGAATCTAATACATCAGGGAAGGGCAGACAAATAAACAGTGGCAATTTTTTAAAGTGCTTCTACACAAATGCTAGAAGTCTAAATAATAAGCTGGGTGAACTAGAGTACCTCGTATTAAAGGAGGAGATTGACATAATAGGTATCACAGAAACCTGGTGGAATGAGGACAATCAGTAGGACACAATCATACCAGGATATAAAATATATCGGAAGGACAGACTAGGTCATGCAGATGGCGGAGTGGCACTATATGTAAAGGATAATGTAGAATCAAATGAAGTAAAAATCTTAAATGAATCAACATGTTCCATAGAATCACCATGGATAGTAATTCCATGCTCTAATAAGAATATAGCAGTAGGGATATATTATCGACCACCTGACCAGGACAGTGATAGTGACGTTGAAATGCTAAGGGAGATTAGAGAGGCTATCAAAATAAAAAACTCAATAATAATGGGGGATTTCAATTATCCCCATATTGACTGGGTACATGTCACCTCAGGACGAGATGCAGAGATAAAATTTCTTGATGCCTTAAATGACTGCTTCTTGGAGCACCTGGTACAGGAACCCAAAAGGGGAGAGGCAATTCTAGATTTAGTCCTGAGTGGAGTGCAGGATCTGATCCAAGAGGTAACTATTACAGGACTGCCTGGGAATAGTGACCATAATGTAATAACATTTAACATTCCTGTGGTGGGAAGAACACCTCAGCGGTCCAACACTCTGGCATTTAATTTCAAAAAGGGGAATTATGCAAAAATGAGGAGGTTAGTTAAACAGAAATTAAAAGGTACAGTGACTAGAGTAAAATCCCTGCAAGCTGCATGGAAACTTTTTAAAGACACCATAATAGAGGCCCAACTTAAATGTATACCCCAAATTAAAAAACATAGTAAGAGATCTAAAAAGTGTAACAGTTAACTCGAACTTAGTGTAGCCGCGGGCAGTTAGTTCGGACTAGGGGGATTTAAAAATGGCGCCCGGACGGGAAGATGCAAATAAAGCCCGGGATATTTAAATCCCGGACTTCATTTGCAACTTCGAATGCCTACATTAGCCTCCCTATTTCGAACTAGGGGACTAGTGTAGACATACCCTAACAGAGTTTAAAAAAGAACTAGATAAATTCATGGAGGTTAGGTCCATTACAGGCTATTAGCCAGGGGGTAAAGAATGGTGTTCCTAGCCTCTGTTTGTCAAAGGCTGGCGAAGGATGGCAGGAGATAAATTGCTTGATCATTTTCTTCGGTTCACCCCCTCTGGGGCATCTGGCACTGGCCACTGTCAATAAACAGGATACTGGGCTAGATGGACTTTTGGTCTGACCCATTATGGCCATTCTTATGTTTTTATATATATGTATTAGTATATCAAAAGAAGAGAGTTACCATTCAAGTGTAGGACCAGTGTTAACGAGGCCAATTCAGTCAAGATGGATGTGGCTCACTAACCACTCCAAATCTTTATTCAGTCTTAATTTGATTGTGTTACATTTGCAAATGAACTGCAGCTCGGTTGTTTCTCTTTGTAGTCTGGTTTTGAAGGCTTATACGTTTTGTTTTGTCTTTTGTAGAAGAATGGCTTACCTCCATGAATTTATCTAGCTCTTTTTTAAATTCTGTTATAGTCCTAGCCTTCACAGCCTCCATGGACACTCAGTAATAGATTTAAAGTGCTTGCCTACTGGTTTATGTATATTAACTTTCTTGATGTCTGATTTGTGTCTGTTTAATCCTTTGGCACAGAGACTGTTCATTTTGGCCAATATACATGGCAGAGGGGCATTGCTGGCATATAATGACATATATCATGGTAGTAGATGTGCAGATGGATGAGTCCCTGATGGTGTGGCTTATGTGGTTGGGTTCTGTGATGGTGTCGCTTGTATAGATATGTGGACAGAGACAACAATGGCATTTGCCATAGGGATAGGTTCCTGTGATAGTGTTTCTGTGGTGTGGAGTGTGTTCGATTATGAGTATTTGCTTCAGGTTGGGGCTCTGTCTGTAGGCAAGGACTAGCCTATCTCCCAAGGTCTGCGAGAGTGAGGGGTCATTTTCCAGAATAGGTTGTAGGATGCGCTGGAGGGGTTTTAGCTGGGGGCTGTCGGTTATAACCAGCGGTGGTCTGTTATTTTCCTTGTTGGGCCTGTCCTGTAGTAGCTGACTTCTAGGTACTTGTCTGGCTCTTTCAATCTGTTTCTTTGCTTCCCCAGGTCGGTATTTTAGTTTTAAGAATTTTTTATAAAGATCTTGTAGGTGTTTGTTTCTGTCTAAGGGATTGGAACAGATAGGGTTGTATCTTAGGATTTGGCTGTAGATAATGGATTGTGCGATGTATTGTGGATGGAAGCTAGAGACATGTAGTTAAGAATAGTGGTCAGTAGGTTTCCGGTTTAGGGCGGTATTTTTGTGACCATCTTTTATTTGTACTGTGGCGTCCAAGAAGTGGATCTCCTATGTGGATTATTCCAGGCTAGGTTGATGGTGGGGTGGAATTTTGGGTTTAAAGCCACCTAAGAATGAGGGCCCTTTAAGGAAATACAAAAATCAAGATACCAGAAGCCACTAGTCATTCTTGAACATGTTTATCAGCTTGTACTTGTGTTTTTTAATATTTGAAATACTTTGGTATTTATCAAATACTGTTTACATTCTCAAACATTAGATTGGATTTATCCCATTTTCCCTATCATATTATCTGTTTAATCAGAATAAAATATTACTGACACACCTAATTTTTTATTGGAAAGCAAAAATTCAATTGGCATGTCTGATATTCTGTTATTAATTAATATTAATTGTAATAGGCATTTTGAGGCTTACATGGTTCGTGGAAAATTTCTTCTAATATGACTTATCTCTCCAGAGCCATTGAATGGAGAAAATATTTCAAAGTAATCTAAAGCTTTCATTTAGCTATAGAAAGCTATGTATTTTTGTAAAATCATATGGAATTCAAAAACGCATCTATCTGTTGGACCATTTGACTTTATTTGAATATAGATTCAAGAAAGATGGCTAGAGGATAACCTTACATTAAGAAAAAGAAATGAAGAGCTAAAAGAAGTTGAAGAAGAACGAAAACAATATATGAAGGAGATGGGGGAAATGAAAGTTCCACAACTAAAAAAGTAGGGTTGTTGTTATTTTTTTAAATTTCTTAAATGTTGAGCAGGAGTCTTCAAGAATTTGACCACATCTTAACAAAGAGATTGTTTCATGAACCACTTTACTGTCCACTCACACAATCCACTTCCCCTCCACTATGTCTTGTACAGCATAATCTAATTGTTTAAATTGAAAAGTGATGCTAATTTAAAGTACATTAAATATTTTTCTGTATATTTATGTGTCATTTAGCACTTGGAAGTAAGAGGGAGGCAAGCAAGTTTTTTGGATTTTGGCCAGCAAATATTCCAGAAAGTATAGTTTTGAGGACTGCTGCTTTACAAAATCTCCAAAGGTCTAAAGTTACATGCATGCATAAGTCCATTTGATGTTGGTGGGACTCCTCATGCGAGTAGTCATTCATGCATGTTTGCAGGATCAGTCCCCAATTTAATTATATATACTTTGTGACTACAGGTTTGACCTCCCTGGTCTGGCACCCTTGGGACCTAAGCAGTCCTGAAAAAGGGAGTTTGCTGGACCAGGGGAAGACAGACCTCTGAGCTCTCCCAGGGGTCCCCTTCTGGCTGCCGCTTCAGGAGAATCTGGAGGCCTCACCTCCTCTGGCCCATCTGCCTGGCTCTGATGCCCCCAGCCTGCTTCCAGGGCTCTGCTGCCTGACCCAAGGGCTCCCTGCCACCAGCCCCATGCAGGGTGGCAGCTGCTCCTGGCCACCCAGCTCCGCACTTGGCAGTGGCTATTCCCAGGGCTCCCTACCCCTGGCTGCATGTGGCGTAGCAGCTGTCCCAGGACCATCCGCCTCCAAGTCACTGGCCCTGTGGGCCACCACACTGGCTCCACTCCCTGCCACACTCAATCTCTGCAGCTTGGAGACTCTGGTCTAGCAACATCTGTGGTCCTGCCAGATCACAGATGTTGCTGGAACACAGAGTCCTGGATGAGAGAGGTTCAACTTGTACTAGCAACCAATCTTGCAAGTATCATATCAGATAGAATTATAAAATAAAAATATTACCACTTTTATTTTATTTTCTATCCCATGTCTATGACAGGTAAATATCTTATGAGCAGTACATCTTTTCTGATGGTTTTTAAATATGAAATTTAAAATGCGATGCAGTTTTAAAAAATGTAGCTGGGAATGAATCTTTGCCGTCTTCGTTGTTGCTGCTTCACACTGAATGGTTTCAATGACTTTTCCATAATAAATCCAAACAATGTGTGGGGAATTAATTATTTTCTCCAGACAAGTATATTTTCATGTCTCTTTGTCATGCTCAGTCCTGCTTTTGCATTAAAGCCAATGGCAGATCTTCCATTGATTTCAGCAGTTTTCATATTAATCCCTTGAATTGTAAATTCTTTGGGGCAGTAGCTATCTTTTATATTTGTACAGTGCCAAATACAGTATTGACATTTAACAAATTATCAAAATAATAATCTTGTTACTGAGCAGCAACATGAATAATTAGATCCATAATATATGGCTAGTTATTTGTTATATCTCTAGTATTCCAGCCTCCAACATTGCTCATTTGTTTTCCCTAATTAAAACTTTACAGAATAATCTTAAATCCATTATTAATCAGAAGTTTTTTCTCACTTTTTGCCACAGTGAATATATTTCTTTAATACACCTCCAACTTTCAGACCAGTAAACATGCTTTAGGCCCGATGGATTAATTTTTAGTACTTAAGTTTGGATACAAAATGTTACTTTCTTGAACAAATAGCGAAGTATATTTGTTTTTTAAAGACTTGTTTGTATGTAAAGCCATGAATCCAAAACACTTTATATAGCTTGATTCCTCTGTTTCCTGACAGTGAACAACAATGTCTGGAGAAGAAAATAGAGGATTTTAAAAAAAATCACAGTTTGGCATTAGGTCGGCAGCGTGGATTTGAAGAAGAGATCATTCGGTTTAAGAAAGAGCTTCGAGAATCTCAATTCAAAGATGCTGAGGAAAAGTATAGAGAAATGATGATTGTAATGAGAACAACAGAGCTAGTAAACAGGGACCTTGACATATACTACAAGGCACTTGATAAGTGAGTATTGTAATATGATTATGCTCACCAAACATTTGGAGACTTTTAAACTTAGTAACATCACACACCTCTCTTTAGGTTAGCCTAAAATTAAAATAATTTTTGAAATTTAATATCTTGTAATGCAAACGTATCACATGTAGCTACAGGAAAAAGTCTGATCAATATTCTTTTCTCATGAAATAGTAATTTTAGAAAGACATTGTCATGGTTGAGTAAGTCAAAATTAGTTAGGTTTTGATCAGAGCAAATTTTTCAGAATGAAAATAAATTATTCATAGCTTAGTCCAGCACTTAGAAACACCAATGAATAACGAATCATTGAGTGAACATAACAGGAAGGAGAAGAGTTTTGGTATGGAAACAACTTTTAATTTCAAACTTTCTACGATAAATTTAAATAGTAAATAAAACAATTCTTAAAAATTCTTGGCAAATACCATGATTCTTTCCCTGTTATTAAAATCAGTTATTTAAGTTTAAAGTTCTTATAAAAATGTGGGGTATTTCTTTCTATAATATTTGTCTTGAAAACTTCCAACCAGAACTTCTCTATATCTAGAAGATAGGATGAAGATAGCTGCATTTTCTTAAAACAAAATGTATTAATGAAGAAAATAATTAAGCACATTGTGCAAATTGGAACCATAAAAAAATCACAAGAAGTTAAGGTATATCTGTCATCATCTCATCCATTCCATTTTCATACAACAGAACTGAACCATTTAAGTCATAAATCTGTAACAAAGTTGTCATCTTAGTCCTTTCATACCCATTCCATTCCCAGTTTTTTGGAGAAACTCTTTTGGGTCTGGATGTACATCTTAATGGGTATATGCAAAGATTCGTATTGTTATATTCAGGAAAACTATCCAGTGACTGAACCTAAATAACAACACAAGATCATTCTGTTGGCCTTGTGTATAGAATCCTCACCATGCTATGAAACCTCCTTTCATGGGCTTCTTCAGTATTCTAGCTAAAGATAGGGAACTATACAGCTTGGATTTCCCCTATCAGCAGTGTCTCCGGGGAACTAGAGATGTAATAGTGTAGTCGATAAACAAAAGCTTATAGGTTAATGCTATAGACTACACGCATTCCCCTTCCCCTGCCTGCCACCGGCAGTAAATTTTTTAGCATGCTAGCCAGCTGCCCAGCTCAGGCTGGGTCCAGGACCTACCCCCACTGTGGCTCTGCATTTAAAGTGTATTAGGAGCCAGGTGGGCAGGCAGCCCAGCTCAGTTCCAGCTCACGCCGGGTCCAGGAGCTCAGACCATCCCCAGATAGGCTACTGCGACCCGATGCTGCTGCTTCTTTATCAGAGGCAACTGCACAGGGCTACAGGCAGCTGGTCGTGAGGGGAGCTGGTTTTTAAACTGGCTCCCCTCGTGGACTAGCTCCTGCCTGGCACTCCGCACTGCTGCCTCTGATACAGAGGCAACAGCGCAGAATGGCAGAGGGCTCCTCTGGAGTGAGGCCAAAGCCCACTGGTTGCTGGCCCCACCCCCGGGGACTGTAGAATAGTCGACTAACTGATAAGAATTCTTGAGGTGACTCGACTATTCAATTAACTGATATTTAACATCCCAACTGGGAACCAGAAAAAGATTCAAAATGGTAAGGGCTTCCGTGCAGATTTCCCTGTTCTCCTATGGATCCTTTCACACACAAAGGAATTTTTAGGAAACTCTATAAGGAGAGGCACACACAGTTTTCATTTTCTTGTCACTCCCTCTGATCATTGGCACACCTCCCACTGTTTTTTTGAGTGGCTGGGGGCACAGGGACGTAGTAAACTCTAGACTTGGGCTTTGTCTACACTTCTAAATTTAAAGTGAAACTGTAGCCATGACACCAGTGCTGCAATAAAGTTCTCCCAGTGCGCTACGTAAACCACCTCTGCAAGGGGAGTAGTTAACAGAGCTGGCAGACCATTTACACTAGTGCTGTACAGTGCTGTAACTTCCTGCACTCAGGGGGAGGGTGTTTTTTCACACCCCTGAGCCAGAAAGCTGCAGCACAGTAACGTGGCAGTGTATATTTAGCCAGTAAAGATACACAAGGTATAACTCTGTGTGGCGGCATGTCGGGTACCCCCCGATCCTGCACTCCATCTGCAGCAAGATGAGACTCCTCCAGCCAGTAGAATAGAGAGGGTTTATTGCTTCTCCAGGATACAGCACAGCATAGGCGTGATGTGGACATAAGGAGTCAGCGGCTGGCAGCCCTAAACCCCTTCAGGTAGGGGTCCACCGGCCCCTCAACCCCCAATACTCAGCTTAGACTCTTCTCTTCATGTTTTCCCAGCCAAAAACTGCCCAGCTCCCAGGCCCTGCCCCCCCAGCCAGGTGGCCGTCTCCGCCTCCCTTCCTTTGTCTCTCCCCCTGGGAAGAGCCTTGTTATCTGCTCAGGCTGGGACTAGATGTCTGGGCCAATACACATGTGGGTAAGTCAGTGGGAATCACACATCACAGCATTGGGGAACCCCAGGTTACAGAGCAGACAGCACCCCCACTACGTCACACTCTGTATTATGGATAATCATGGATTTCTTTCTGCAGTTTTTCGATCAGATAGCCCCTAAAGAAAAAAAGTCCAAAACAACAGTTATGAGCAACATGGAAACTGTTTCAGTATTTGTAGGCCAAAACTGTTTTTTCTTTTCTATATATAAAGTATTTGTACTACTATCATTACCACAGTACCTTAGCACCGTCTAGTCATGCACTGAGCAATACAATTAGCATTTGTCACAAGTGGTTTTCTCTCTCTCACTCTCAGTGAATATGTTTGTTCAGTATAGTGTTTTGATTGGGTGGAGATTGAGGATTTTATAAACGTACATGCTGTGTTTTTTTGTTAGAGAATAAAAGATTGAACAAGTGCTCCATAAAGTACAAGTTGGACCTCCATGGTCTAGCACCCTCAGGGTCTGAGTGGTCCTGAAGGAAGGAGTTTGCCAGACCAGGGGAGGTCAGGCCTCAGGCTCTCCGAGGGCTCCCCTCCTGGACACTGGCTCCCTGCCCTCGGCCGCTGACGGCTCCCTGCCCTCAGCCGCCGACGGCTCCAGCTGCTGACTGCTGGCTGGGCTTCCTGCCCCCCCAGACACTGGTCCTCTAGTCTTCCTCCTGACTGAGATTCAGACGCTGGCAACCTCTGGAGAGAACCTGGGAGAGTTCTTTCTAGTTTCAGACTGACCCCCTCTAGACAGAATTTCTCTTGTACAGGAGATCTTTTCCTTCTCAGTACGAAGCTCCATTGTCTCCAAGAAGGAGACTGTTTACCACAGTGTTCATTCCAAAGCTTTAGTTGATCTTTAAGCTCAGTTGGACTAATCTGTTGAGCACCTTGCAGATAAAGGTTGAGAACTTTGTAATGATGTTCTGTGGTAAACCAGCATAGGAAGGGGAGGGCAGGTTACATGTGCTTGTGATAGCTCATACTGCTGAAGAGATATGATGAAGCATTCTATACTAATGGGAGTTTCCTAAGGGCTGATGACTTCATGGCCAGGCTCAATGTTAAATGAATGGTAAAAATAAAGCAAGTTGCTGGGGACTGTTTTCCTTTCATAATTTTTACTAAAAGCAATAAACTTATTTCTTTCCACTGGGCTTACAGTTTTTCACAACCAAGGTATTCTATATGTTTATTTTACAATGGAATTTAAACTAAAACTAGTATTCTTTAATGTCTTTTGTATTTTACAAAGATTTAGAGAGACAGACCACTGTCTGGGGCTGATTGTATGCTATTTAGCATATTATTGTAAATTATCACAGTTATAATAGTCTTTATTGGTATACTGCAGGCATATAAATGTTAGTCTTCCATAGATTGTGATGAACAAGAATTAAAGTTTAACTTTATTACAATTTCATTCCGTACTTTTTACTTCCGTTCATTGTTTTTGTGCTATGTTCAAAGCTTGATTTTTAGTTAAAGTATATTTTCTCTACATATTGATTTTTTTCAGAATACTAACTTAGTAAAACAGAAGTAATTTTATTACTAAAACCATTAATTTCAGTTAAAAATATGTTAATATTCCACCGTAAGATACTCAAATTCAGTAAATGGTGAGTGTTGAAATTTAGCGTGAACAATGCTTAATCTTACAACCTAAATGGACGTGCTCTCCAGGAATTCCCCTGCAGTGTTCCCTTTTTGAGTGCAGAACTCACTTACAATGTATAGATTCTATTGTGTGTCTGTTTAAGGTAATACAGGAAATCCAGTCATGTAATTTCAAGAAAAAACAGATAAGCATCACTTATTGGTAATCTGCAATAATCAGTGAGAAGAAATGTTGCCTCTAATGGTCAGATTTTGAAATCTCTACATGTAGGTTGGGAAAACAAGCATTTTGCATGCCCTTTTGTGCTCTCAGGGTTTCACTGTAAGATTCATTCTTCATATAGTTTTATTGTTTTGACATTTTAATATTCGTAATAAATATTGATAAGAACTTAGGAATTTATTACTTGAGAATGTTTTGAATTATTTTTTCCTTCATTTATGTTTAGTAATTCCTCTAAATGGTATTGGGAATTTTGTGTATCCCAACAAGAGGTAGAAACTGTTTCTATAAATAGGCATGTGGGAAAATATTTGTTTTTAAATAATACACTTTATTACTCCAGTTTAAAAAAAGAAAAAAGAAACATTCATGTAAATGACGTGAGCCAGCACTCTAGTTCTATTTCCATGTTCTTATCTGATATTATAGCAAAGCATCAGGTTGAGCGTTGCTTTCTATTTAAAGGTCAACTCAGAAATGCATTTTTCCCTTGGTGTTATTTCTTGCAGGTTTTTGGCTCAATGCCAAAAAATAATTCAACTGTAAAAAACCTACACTTTATATTAGATGGAGGATTATAATAAGAACTTCACTGATTGTATATTTTATACAAAACATGAGAAGTCATTCTTCCGCTCTACTCTGCACTGATTAGGTCTCAGTTGGAGTATTGTGTCCAGTTCTGGGCACCACATTTCAAGAAACATGTAGAGAAATTGGAGAAGGTCCAGAGAAGAGCAACAAGAATGATTAAAGGTCTAGAGAACATGACCTATGAAGGAAGACTGAAAGAATTGGGCTTGTTTAGTTTGGGAAGGAGAAGACTGAGAAGGGGACATGATACCTGTTTTCAGGTATCTAAAAGGGTGTCACGAGGAGGGAGAAAAATTGTTCTCCTAGGCCTCTGAGGATAGGACAAAAAGCAATGGGTTTAAACTGCAGCAAGGGAAGTTTAGGTTGGACATTAGGAAAAACTTCCTAAGTGTCAGGGTAGTTAAACACTGGAATAAGTTGTCTAGGGAGTTTGTGGAATATCCATCTCTGAAGATATTTAAGATCAGGTTGGTTAGACATCCATCAGGCATGGTCTAGATCAGGGGTGGGCAATAATTTTTGCCCAAGGGCCACTTCAAAAATTTTTGAAGTAGCCCCAGGCCACCCCGGAAGGGTTGGGGCCTAAATGGGAAGGGGCGGGGCTACCCCACCCCCAGACCAATGGTCTGGTGGTGGGGGAGCCCCTTTGCCCCCCCTTCCCACTAGGCACACATGTCCTGGAAGAGGCTTGGCACGCTCCCCCCCCCCCAGGCCAATCAGGGCCTGGAAGCGCGGGAAGCCTCCCCCCTGCCCTGCAAGGAGCTTGTGGCGCTTTGAAGCTTGACGCAGCTCCCCCGCCCCCAGGCTCTGATTGGCCTGAGGGCGGGGGAGCAGCAGGGCCTCCGCAGGCCAGATCCACCTGCTTGGGGGGGGGCGGATCCAGCCCGCGGAGGCCCTTTTGCCCACCCCTGGTCGAGATGGTACTGGGTCCTGCTGTCAGGGCACGGGACTGGACTCGACCTCTCGAGGTACCTTTCAGTTCTAGTGTTCTATGTTTCTATGTCCGTTTTACTTCTGTAAGACAAGGTGGGTGGAATTTATTACTAGAATTAAGCATTTCCAAATGATTGAAACAGTATTCTTGGTAGAGACAGAAGGAAGGAAAGAGTCTGCTGCACTCTGTAATAAAAAAAAAATACTCTGTCTCCTCCTCAGTGCCTGCTACCTCCAAAGCCTAATATGTTATTGATTTGACTTCTTGACTACAATGTGAGTGTCTGAGTTGATTTTTCAAGCATATGCCTCCTTCAAAGTATTAACGGGGCAAAATTTTTTTTTTCTAGCTAAAACAAAGAAAAAAAGCACACCTTTCTATATATGTAACAACAAAAGATCCGAGTTTATTTTTTATCCTTTATGACTATTAATATAAAAAGCCTTCCCACCATTAGAATTATGCTCACAACTCAGATGTTCCGTTCCACCTGAGAAACTCCTAACAACAATAATAATAAAAAGGAAACTCATAATATCTAGAAAAAAGAAAAAACTCACCCAACTATATCAAGCAGTGGTTTTTGCCTTAAAAAGGGAAGCATGCTAAAGATTAATTTACATTTACTAGTGACTTTGCTTTTGCTATCATCTGGGCTAAGAGTCAGGAGTGGTGAACTATCACATGCTGTTCTAGAGTTTGCTCATTTCAATGTAGTCATTGCTTACAAGTTTGCCAAGTGACTAATGCATTAATTTTAAACTCTCTAGTGCATACTGAATGTACCCCAAACTTCAAATGCTCTTTAATTGTGATATATGATGTGCATTAGTCTCTTGCCAGATCTTGTTCACTTGTAAAAATATTTTTTTTTGTATTTTTAAAAATGAAGGCATATTTGTGCTTTTAAATTTGATAAAAATGGACATTTTTAGTGAAGGAAGACAAAATTATTACAAAGTTAATTTGTAAGACTGACTGATAAGTCCCTAAATGAGACTTGAAATACCATTCTTTTGGCACATGGTGTCATTCCCCACTCTGCTAGTCTGCTTTGTTTTTGTAAACAGCCAAGCTGCCAAAAATACAGTAATTTTCTGAGTGCTTCAAAAGTAGGACTCTGATAAATTTTAGTACCTTGAAAAAAAGCATAGAATGGTGTAGGAGGTATGATGACATGTATATGCACATTCTGTCACATGCATATGTGTTCCTGCAAAGCAAGATGTGGCTGAGAAGTGTTTTGGGGACTTTCTAAGCCCAGCATTCTTGATGCTTTCTTTCCCTTTGCTTTCCTGTTAGGCCTAAGTGTTGCATGGTTTGCAAACCAGTGCATAAGCATTACCCATGTACTTTAATATTTAGAAATATTGATTGAGATTTTCAAAGTCCAGGATACTTAACCACAATCTCCATTCATTTTATATTCCTTGAACCTCTTTGAAAATCAGAACCATTACATAGAAACAGCCATAAAGGTGAAAGGTAGTGCAATTTGTTTCTGTACTGTCAATACTCTGTTCCTTTAATTAAAAAAATAAACAAAAATTAAATGTTAGCAACATAAAAAAGTATAAGTAAAATTGAAATTAGCACTATCCTTTCTAAAAATTACCCCTCTGAATCTGAGCTGTAGACTTGGTAGTCTGCCAGAATGACAGACATCAAGCATTATAAACAAAAGGGAATGCAACTCGAAATTTAGAATAGAAAGTTTCTTTCAAATCTCTGCTTATGATTGTTGTGATCTCATTTTTTGGAAGCAGAAACTAAGAAAGACCAATTCTATAGACATGTATGCACTTGAGTAACTTCATGTATTGAACTGAGTGAGGATACTTACATATGTAAAGATGGTCATATATATATGTGTGTTTTCAGGATCAGGGCCTAAATCCATAGTTCATAACTTTCAGAATTTTAAGCAGGTGTAATTTTTGTAAAAATTACTGAGGGTTTTTTTTTTTAAATGTGGTACACCCATCATGCTGGATTTGTTTTTGCCACTTTAATGCTAAATAGAACTTAATAACCTTAATATAACTTAATCACAATTGCCTCGTATTCACAGCAAATTTAAGGAAACTTCCTTTTTTTTTTTTTTTTGGTAAAGGTTTGAAATACCGATTTTACATGTGAATTATGACTACGGTACAAGTCAGTAACCTTGTTTTTTGGTGAATGATTGCCATATAAAAGTTTTCCACATGGGAAGTGAGGATGTGAAGCTACTGTAAGTTTGCCATGTGATACAGTGTCATGTGAACAGCCACAGTGCAGTAAAAGTTGTGGAATGTAGCAGCTTTAATGTACTGCTGCATGGCAAGCTAATGCACAATAGATTCACATCCTGGATTGCTGGGCAGCAAATTGCCCTGTAGAGAAGTCGTAAGAAGAGCAGAAAAGAATTTTGCTTCCATTGCTCCCGTGTGTCTCAAGATGAAAATGTTATAATTAAAAAATAAAAGGTGCTCAAGAGTGGCAATATTTACTTGTTTGTAATGTATTTATTGTATAGCTATTTATCCTACACTCACTACTAGAAATTACTATTTTTAGAGTATTTGAGTACCAACAGTTTGCTTAGAAGACATAGAAGGAAAAGTGGTGCTTGCTCCAAGGAGCTTGCAGTCGGCTGCTGTACACAGTTTCACCCAAAGCAAATAGACTGGGTTTTTTTCCTCCCTTTTTTTTTTTAGAGCAATTATGACATTTCACAGCATGAAAATGGAAGAAATCAATAAAATCATTCGTGATCTTTGGCGAACCACCTACAGAGGGCAAGGTACATACATTATTCTTGTAGTTTCAGAATCTGTATCTGTCCCACTTTAAAATGTGAGCAGATTGTAGTAATAATAAAGGATTATGTGATTAACAATGATTTGGTATAACCAGAAGTAATTCATTCCCTTCCCATATTTTCCAAAATTTAGGCATCCTTCGAAAGAAAAAACTTGTGCCATTTAATTACACTTCTTTAGTTTTGAATAAATTAACCTGCCAGTGTCAGAGATTATTCTGTTGGCACTTCTAAATATGTTTTGAATAATTATATTGCCTGTAGTAGGACTCTTCTTTCCCAACTATGTTTTAACTATTGCACGTTATCACCTCATTGTCTCAATCTGTTGTTTTAAAACATGTTTTTTAATGAAATTGCATTTTCCCATATTAGATATTGAATATATAGAAATTCGTTCTGATGCAGATGAAAATGTTTCAGCATCTGATAAAAGGAGGAACTACAATTATAGAGTAGTAATGATAAAAGGAGGTACTGCTCTGGACATGCGAGGGAGATGCAGTGCTGGGCAAAAGGTATGTTACAGAATTTTATTGCACAAAAGGGACAAGAACTCTTTGGGAAGTTTAGATGATTGGGAAAATAGGCATATTCTGAATTTTTAGAAGTAAAAATAAGGGAAGGAAAAAATTGCCCCAAAATTAAAATGAGCGATGCAAAATATTTCTAGCTGCTACATGGCATAGATGCAATGAAAGGATATTTTATGAAATGATGTATAAAACACTTGCCCTTTGTAAAAGAAGCTGCGGCTACACTGCTTTTTTTTTTTTTTGCAGAAGAGGATATGCAAATCGCGCTCTCATTTGCATATCTTCCGGGTTTTTTTGTGGAAGAGGTTTTGCCAATAAAAAGCCCCATGTAGACAGGGCCATTTGTCAGAAAAAAAACCTTTTTTGCAAAATCTTGTAAACCTCTATTTTTGAGGAATAAGGGATCTTGCGAAAAAGGAGGTTTTTCCAACAAATGGCCCTGTCTATACTGGGCTTTTTATCGGCAAAACCTCTTCCACAAAAAGAATAGGAAGAAGATATACAAATGAGAGTGTGATTTGCATATCCTTTTCCGCAAAAAAACAGCAGTATAGCCGTAGCCTGAGAGTTGAACATCTTCATCTCTTCTTCTTAGTCATTTTCTTAGAACTAGTTCATCGGGGAATATGATGTCTGCATCTGTGATTACTGGAAAGTATCCTTTAGTAGAGTATATTCCTGCTACCGTTCCCATGGTGTGTTTATAATTTTCACTTGGTCAGACAGTTTCTTGAAAACCTAATCAGTCAGACTTAATAGCACAGTATCAGCCTGTGGAGTGATAATTCAAGTGTTTCAACTTTAGAAAAATAATCAGTGATTTGTTAGCACACAGAGGGGCCAGATTTATTGAGATGTGCACACAGATCTCAACCACCCATTGTCAAAAGATGTGGGAATGGGTCAAAATAATGTGATTGTCTAATTTGACTATTTTGTAAAGCATTCTTAGCTGCAGAATTAAGGTTCCTGGGATATACTTAACTCTGTTATTTCCTAAATTTTTAAGTGCTCAACTTTCCAACCTTAACGTTTTTAGCATAGCTTTTTTTTTAATTGTTTAATTTAAATTAGAATTGTTTTCATTTAGTTCTGTTTAATAGTGAATGAATTTGCTAATGGGCATTTGCAGACATCTGATATGTTGTGTTTTAACTCTAACACCTGTGTCTGCTGTTCTTGGAATTATAAATTGAACAGTTATGTAGTTCATTGCTTTCTAATTACATTCTGAAGAGTGGATTTGTATTTTCTTCTAGGTGCTTGCTTCCCTCATTATTCGTCTTGCTCTGGCAGAAACGTTCTGTCTCAACTGTGGCATTCTTGCATTGGATGAGCCTACTACCAATCTTGATCGAGAGAACATCGAGTCTCTTGCACATGCTCTGGTGGAGTAAGTTTGGGATGGATATCATCTGAGTTTTAATAGACTTGGGCAAGACTTGGATTCTTTGTTATAAATAGATTTGGTTTTACTGTGTGTTCAATGACATACATAGTTTTAAGGGAGAATGGAATCAGGTCCAGCATTTGCAGTAGTTTTGCTGCTTTCTAGAAATTATTTGTTTTTTAAACCCTGCCCAATGGCTTGCTAATTCTGTCATCTCTTACCATATTTTGGCAAGAAAATCTTTAAGTTCTTGCTTCTTTGTGGAAGAGAAGAGAAGCATTGTATCAGTTTTCTTTCATTTTGCACATAGCCAGGAATAGTTGCGTGAGAACATTTTTAAGGCAGGAGGTGCTGACATCCCTCCCCTTATCTCTCTTCTACACCCGCTTCCTAACTGAGGCCAGGAGCAAAGCCCTGGCGTGCACGGCCCGCAGCCGCTGAGCCTCCTGCACACAGGGCTGAAGAAGAGCTCTTTCCCCTCCACTCTGCATGCAGGGCCAGCAGCCAGGACTCCAAAAAAGGAGCCAGCAGTAGCGCCTCTAACATGCAGGGCTGGTAGCAGAGCCGGGTGTGTGGGGCAGCAGCTAGGACCCTGGATGCAGAGCCCCCGGAATGCAGGGAAACAGGGGCGGGCAGTAGAGCCCGCGGTCCGCAGGGCAGTTGCCAGGACCTCGGGTTTTCAGCCGGGAGGTGCCATAACACCCCCGCATTCCTAGTTCCCATGCCTGTGGCCAAAAAGTAACATGAATGTTAGCTGTTAGATTGACAGTTCATTCTCCTTGTCTTGGTGCATCCACATTAGGGCTACCATAGGACCAGGGAAGAGCTTTTTAGTAATGCGGTTAATATGGGTCACAGTTCTTTATTATTTTTATCTTTTCTAAGCATTCACTTTAAATCCATGATACTCAGAGCCAAAGAGTATGAACTATGAAGTGTATTGCTAACGGACAGATTCATTAGATGTCTGACAGAACCTGCATTTGTTTCCAATACATTCCTGTTTTGTCCAAGTAGTTAATCACATTTTCTTATATAAGAAAAATGATATTAAAAATCAAGATATAATAATTAGGATGATACCTTTTATTGAATATGATATTAATAAGAATAGTGCACTAATTATAGAATACTAGAACTGGAAGCGACCTTGAGAGATCAAGTCCAGTCCCCTGCCCTCATGGCAAGACCAAGCACCATTCTAGATCATCCCTGATAGATGTTGATCCAAACTGCTCTTAAATATCTCCAGTGATGGAGATTTCACAACCTCCCTAGGCAGTTTATTCCAGTGTTTAATCACCCTGACAGTGAGGAAGATTTCCTACTGTCCAACCTAAACCTCCCTTGCTGCAATTTAAGCCCATTGCTTCTTGTCCCATTTTCAGAGGCCAAGGGGAACAATTTTTCTCCCTCCTCCTTGTAATACCCTTTTAGATACTTGAAAACTGCTATCACATCCCCTCTGTCTTCTCTTTTCTAAACTAAACAAGCCCAATTCTTTCAGTCTTCCCTCGTAGCTCATGTTTTCTAGCCCTTAAATCATTTTTGTTGCTCTTCTCTGGATCTTCTCCAATTTTTCCACATCTTTCTTGAAATGTGGTGCCCAGAACTGAACACAGTACTCCAACTGAGGCCTTATCAGTGCAGAGTAGAGCAGAAGAATGACTTTTCGTGTCTTGCTCATAACACTCCTGTTAATGCATCCCAGAATCATGTTCAGTTTTTTTGCAACAGTGTGACACTGTTGACGCATATTTAGCTTGTGGTCCACTATGATTCCTACATCCCTTTCTGCAGTACTCCTTCCTAGACAATCACTTCCCTTTTTGTATGTGTGAAACTGATTGTTCCTTCCTAAGTGGAGTTTTAATGTTTTAGAGTTTTTTATTTTGTGTATTTGCAAGTTATGTAAAATTAGTATGCCGCTTCCATAAAAGTGTCCTAACCTTCAACTCCTTTATAGGATAATAAAAAACCGCTCACAACAACGCAACTTTCAGCTTCTTGTCATAACACATGATGAAGATTTTGTGGAGCTTTTGGGCCGTTCTGAATATGTGGAGAAATTCTACAGGATAAAGAAGAATATTGACCAGTGTTCTGAGATAGTGAAGTGCAGCGTCAGTTCCTTAGGTTCCTATGTTCACTAGCACTATCAAATAATTTTGTATTATAGGATAACTAGGTAACAATGCAAAATTAAGATACTGAATATGAAGAAATGAACTATATTTTCTGACTGAAAAAATTAACTTACTACTTAACTAGAATTTTAACATTATCAAACGATTGTACTGTTTAACTCTGCATCTTTAAAAATCTAAAAGATACACATTTCTGTGCTTGTTTTAAATACAAATACAAAACTTCAGAGGATTTTGAATTATTACCAAGGGCTTAGATAGCACTACAAATGTACTTGGTGTTTTGAAATATAAATAAAGGCATGTTCTTTGAGTATGTGTGAGCATGGATTCCACTGTAAGTGCATGTATGTCTCAGGGTCAGATCTTTTGAATAGCAGTGTTTGTTAGGGCTGTGTACATGTCCTGTGCCACATAAAGAGAAGAGTGTTCCACCATCCCTCAGTTCCTCCTATGATAGCAAGATTGAACCCAGCAGGTCTTCAGCCTTCTACTTTTCAGAGTTTCAGACCTGTCTTTTTTCACTTAAATTGCTGAAGAACATTTATCTTCATCCATATTCCATGTTTTCTTTGATTGGATGTCATACACACACATAGCCTTGAATAGCACGCGCACACAGACACAGGGCCTTGAATAGCACACACATACACAGAGCCTTGAATATCAGGGCAAGATTCTGTATGCCAATATGGTTGACTCTAAATTGAGTTCAAATCCTGCCCACTCTGTAACAGACTCATCCCCTTCAGTGATTGATAAAACCTATGAATTATCTGGAGATAGGAGTTTGGAGTCCAGGTAATTTTTCTTCAGAACCTGCATGTCAAGGATATTCAACTCAAGTTCTACGTGCTCAAGGAACCAATATGGGCTTACTTGAGTAGATGTCCACTTCAGACTCAAAGGAAATGTCAACTAAGGTAGAGCCAAAAGAACAAGCATCAGTCAGTGCTCCTCCAAGCAAACACTACATCCTAGGATCAGGCAGTGAAAGCAAGGAAACAAAGAGGACATAGCCAAAACCAGTGTCAACCCTCACAACTTTGGCACCAGTGTCCTCAGAGGCAACTAGCTCCAGAACTGATGTTGAGGCCACATTACTTTGTGGCACTGCCGTTTCAAGAGATTTACTTGTACTCATTCTCACTAGCTTACTCTTCAAGCATTGAGCAGGAATGTCTTTCCCCTGCCTTCAGAGAGCAACCCCAAGGACAGCACCACAAGTCCCTTGCTAACAACTCCATCCCAGGTGAGACAGATGGCTACACTGGCAACTAGCAATAAGCCAATCAGTACCCTATGCTATAACTTGCCTAACTGGGGATCATCATTGCATGTGCCCTGGAGCAGATTCCCCTTTCTCATATCCAGGAAGAGGCCTTACTGTCCAGGCCTCATCACCTGATAAGGCAGTGATGATAGCTCCTCCCCTGAGAACTGCTGACTTCAAAGCATTTTCCAGTTTGACATTGCAGAGACTCTACACATTGAAATAGTAATGTGAGAGAAGTTTTTAAGTTTTGACAGCTCCAGTCAGGATTTCCCTCCCTATGATGTATACTGGAGCCAACTAAGGTGCTTTGTCAGAATACATCCACTGTCCTCCAGTATCTAAACAGGTGGGAAAAAGTTACCAGGTGTTTCATAAGGGCTTTGAACACTTTTCCATCCACTAACTTCAGGATCTTCTGGTGTTCACAACCCACAAGAAAAATGCATGTCATAACAGGTTACACCTAATGACGACAACACAAAGAAATTAGATCTGCATGGGTATAAACCATACACTTCTGCCTGATTCCTGTTCTCTTTCTCACCTATGAGAGGATCACTCCCTTCCTGTTACAAATCTGACAGTTGAAGAGGGAGGAGTTGCAAGAAATCACAAGAGTCTCAAATGGTTGCTAGAATGTCACTGCAAGTGGCTATGGACACAGCCAGTACAATCACAGAATTGATGGCTATGGCCATCAAGTTGAGATGAACCTCTTAGTTGTTAGCAGCTGGGTTTCCCAAAGAGGTACAAATCACTTTGAAGACCTTCCCTTTAAGAGGTTGTAACTCTTTAGCCAAAGAATTGATGATGCTTTCCATTCTTTGAAGGTCTCAAGGAGTATGTTACTGCTGTTCAGCATTTGTATACCATCTCTGTCAGAAACCATCATAAAGGATATCCATCATGGCAAAGGATGCCATTTTACTTGCAAGGCTGGCCACCTGCTATTGCAAGGTTGACAACTTTCTGCCACAGAAAAAATCTGTTTTCCAGGAGACAGCTGTCCTTTCGCATTATTCACCTGATGCTCCTTACTGTGTCCTATGACATCGTTTAGTTTTTAGGAATTAGCATGCAATTTATAACTTTTTTCCTTCCTTTCCTCCTGGATTGGGCAGTTGGCAGCATAGCAATCCCATCCACCTGCATCTGACACACTTCTGCCTGCCATGCCCCTGAGGCAGTAGAAGAGTCAGGACAATCAATTCACTAAGCAGTTGCCGTATTTGGTTCTGGCCTTGGACTGCAGAAGCCCACTCCAAACAGTTCTTCTATATAGCTTCTCTCATCACTAATGCCCTCCACCTGTGAAATTTGGAGTCTGTCCAGTGTTGTTGCTTGAGACTGTAGATACTAAAGCCTCATTGTTGAGCCCAGGTCAACAGAAGAGTTCTTTCAAAATGGTCAAGAAGTCCAGCATCTAATTATTATAACATATAATATCAACTATCTTAATGATACTAGATGATTTACCCAGCATTTCTCAGGTCCTTAATTAATTTTTGTTTTTCTTCATTTAAAACATTGCTCTGGGGTGAGGCTGGCAATGAGGGGTTCAGTATGCAGGCTGCTCCAGGGAGAGAAGATTACCCAAGCCCCTTTCACTGCAGCAGCCTGGGGCCAGGCGAGAAGCACCTCTTCATGGCTGCTGCAGCTCCAACTGTTAGGGGAGGGGTGCATGTCCCCCAGCTAGGGCAGGTCCAGGCTCGTTTGCCCCCTACGCTCCCCAGCCACAAGGCGGAATGCAGCAAACTGCATTTTCTTCTTGCTCCCTGAGGAAGGGGAACAGCCAGCAATTTTGCACATGAATCCCAGCCCACCATCCCAAAAGGGTGCCTACAAGGTGGGAGGCTAGAAGCTGGGGCAGTCCCAGATTGGGAGGGGGCACCCCCTCCAGTCCCTTTCACCTGCCTGGTGATTCTATCAAACCCTTACCTTGGCTTAAGTTATGACTCTTAAAAAGTCACAGCTTCCCAGGATAAAGTCCCCCATCCTAGCCTGTGTTCCTTGTTCCTACATGCATAACTTACATTTGACCTTAGTGAAATGCATGTTGTTAGCTTGTACCTGTTTTACCAAGTGATCCAGACCATTCTGTATCCATGACTTCTCCTCTTCATTATTTATCAATCTTTGTATCAAACACAGACTTTATCAATAATGATTTTTTTCTTCCAGGTTATTGATACATTTTAAATAGCGTAGGGCCAAGAACGGAATCCCCTTGAACTCCACAAGGTTTATGATATTTCCCCATGTATGATTACATTTTGAGGTCTCTCCATTTGGCTCATTTGTAAAACATTAGTTTAATACTGATATTGAATTGTTCTAATTTCTTAATCAAAATATTATGCCATATCAAGTCAAAGGTTTTGCAGAAATCTAAGTATATTACATCAGCACTCTACTGTTATCACCCAAACTTGTCATCTCATCAAAAAAGATGTCCAGAGTTAGCATGACAAGACCTGTTTCTATAAACCTGTGTTGATTGACATCAATTGTTTTACCTGCCTTAAATTCTTTATTAATTGAATCTTATATTTGTCATTCATTGTTTTGCCCAGGATCATTGTCAGGCTGACAGACCTATAATTACTTACGTCCATTTACTTTTTAAAACTATTGGCCCATTAGCTTTGTTCCAATTTTCTGAAAATTTTCTGGTGTTCCAGACGTACTAAAACTCATTCATGGCCCAGAGAGCTCCTCTGCCATATCTTTTAAAACTCGAATTGAAGTTATCCAAACCTACCTATTTTAAAGTGTGTAACTTAACAGTTTTAACTTGTGGTCCACAATCTTCTTGTCTAACTAATAGCTTCTGTTTAGCAGCCTCCTGAGTTACTGTGGGAATGGAAAGTTTTTCTTCATCAATATCATCTGCTTTCCCCCCCAGTTACAGAACAGAAATATTTAACACTTCTTCCTTTTCTGCATTCTTTTTGATAATTCTGTCATTTTCAAATTGTAATGAACCAATTCCGTTTCTAAGATTCTTTTAGTTCTTTATATACATTATAAACTTCCTCATTATCCTTCACTTCTGCTGTCCACAGATTTCTCCTTGTGCCTTTTTGGTTTTTTTACCAATTTCTACAGTTCCTAGCTTCTAATTTATATCTATTGCTATCAACTTTCTGCTTTTTCCATTTGTTTCATATTGTTTGATTTGGGGGGTGGGCAGGAGCTAGCTGCTTTCATTTCCCTCTAAACCAGGTTGGTTTTATAATCAGTAAAGTCATCTTTATCAGTTGTGGTGGTGTGATTTTTTTGGGCATCTAGCTAAATGTTCTTAAACATTTCCCAATTATCATTCACATTACTCTATTTAAATGCTTTCTCCTAGGTGCTTTGGTCATAATTGTTTTCAGGTTTTGAGAAATTGGCTCTTTTAAAGCACCAAGTATATGTATTACTGGTTTAGGCTTTGTCTGGTTTGCACAATACATATGTCATTAAGTCATGATCACTTATACAGGGGTGGGGAACATAAGGCCCGGGAGCTGGATGCATCCCCCAGCTTGCCTTGATCTGGCCCCCAAGGCTCGGGGCTCCCTCTCCAGTAATGTGGAGTCTGCACTGGCACTCCAGCCCCCCTCTGGCCCCACTGTGGGGCTGGAGCACACAAAATCTGCTAGGCTGGGACCCTTAGGCTCTGGTGTGCTAGGGCAGAGGTGGCCAACCTGCTCTTCAGAAGTTAATATGTGGCTCCTTGCAAAGTTACCAAATCCGGGGCTGGAGCTACAGGTGCCAACTTTCCACTGGGCCAGAGGGTGCTCACTGTTCAACCTCCAGCTCTGCTCTAGGTGCTGTCTCCCACCACCCTTTCCCCCTAGGATCCTGCCACTTCCCACCCTCTCCACTGAGCCTGTCACACCCATGCTTCCCCCTCTGGTGTCTCCCACTGAGAGAGTGATCCCAGTGGGCAGGAGGAAAAGGAGAAGGTGACTGGTGGGGCTACCAGTGAGTGGGATGTGCTGAGAGTGGTGGTGGGGAAATGATCAGGGCTGGTGACATAGAATTGTTGTTCTTTGGCCATGTGCATTGGTAAATTCTGGCTCCTTCTCAGCTTTAGGTTGGCCACCCCTGTGCTAGGGGAACGTGGGGAGCGTCTGATTGTCTTTCTCCTTCTCAGTCAGGGGCCACGTCTTTGAGGGTTCTTACTTATGTGTAGCCCCTGACTGATTTTTCTGTGGAACAGCGGCCCCCAACCCTAAAAAGGTTCCCCACCCCTGACTTATACATAAGTAACCACGTATGCAGTGTTATTGTAGCGGTATTGGTCCCAGGCCAGGCAGCTGTCTAGTAAGCGCCATGCAGGTGCTTAGGGCTGCAGTGGGGAGAGATGGCTCTTTCCAAGCCCCAGACCTGCCACAGTACCTCTACACTAGCTCTGACCCACCCCAGAGCCAGCATTCAGCTGGAGCCCTCACCCCCCCACACACACACCCAATCCCTCTGTCCTAGTCCTAAGCCCCCTTCCACATCCTGAACTCCTCACCCCCCCCCATCCCCTTCCATGTGCAGGGCATCAATGTTGTTATGTGCGCACAACAATATTCATTCTGCACATGGACATGAGAAATTAGAGGGAACACAAGTGGGTGAAGTAATGTCGTTTTCTGGATCAACTTCTGTTGGTCAGAGACAAGTTTTAAGCAGTACAGAGTTCTTCCAATGTATGTAACTCAAAGGCTTGTTTCTCACCAATAGAAGTTGGTGCAATAAAAGATAATACCGTACTTACCTTGTGTTTCACATAAATAGCAACTCATTTTAATTCTTTGATTAATTCCTCTTTATCAGTCAGAATAAGGCTCTTTGCATAAGGAAATTGTCATCTATAATTTTTTAAAATGCCATGGGTATTTTCATACCAGCAGCATGAGACTGCCTGCATATGTCAATTTGAGGTCCCCTATGATAACACAGAGAGGCCTTCCTTACTGCCTCTCACTGTGGGTGAAATTCCATTGCCCAAATGTGTTAACTAGACACACCCAACTTAGCTGTGTCACTGGATGCCTGTGTCCGTCTACATTTGCAGTGACACAGAAACAGCTATTTATTTAACCATCCCTCAGTGAACATAGAGTACAAAGCACATAAAGCCCAGGGGAAAAAAACAGGAAAAGGACTAATTACATGGGTGCTGTTGACACCTTTAATTGTCCTTGCTAGCTATTAAGTTCCGTTCAGCCCTATTAAATCATCACTGCCATTTAATGGGCATTTGGAGTCCTCAGGTAGGTACTGTCAGTTTCTGAATTTACTGAATTTAGGACCCAAGTTTAAAATTTGCTTTAATATATTTCAATTAATATGTTTATGAAAATTATAAAATCACATTTCTAAAAAATCATCATTCCTCCCCCAGGGTTGCCATTGGGCATAGTTTAACAGTCCTACATAAATCCTTTATTATGCAGCAAAAATAGTGTGCTATGCACTTTTAGACAGATACAGAATCATAGAATTCTAGAACTGGAAGGGACCTTGAGAGGTCATCAAGTTCAGGCACCTGCCTTTTCTGCAGGACCAATCACCATAGATCATCCCTGACAGATGTCTATTCAACCTGCTCTTAAATATCTCCAGTGATGGACATTCCACAACCTCCCTAGGCAATTTATTCCAGTGTTTAACCATCCTGACAGCTAGGAAGTTTTCCTAGGCTACATCTAGACCACAATTTGCGTACCTTTTTCTGATTTTCTTTTTCAGAAGAGGCTTTTCCGAAATTTGGCCCATCTACACTGGGCCAAATTTCAGAAAAACCTTCTCTTTCAGAATAGCCCAAATTCCTCGTGAAACAAGGAATACAGGGGCTTCCAAAAGTGCGTGTCTGCTTTTCCGCAAAAAATGTTGGAACAGTAGATGCATTCCCTGGATGTGGCTGCGTTTTTTCTGGGATACCAGAGGTATCCTGGAAAAACTCCATAGTCTAGACATAGCCCTAATGTCCAACCTAAACATCCCTTGCTGCAATTTAAGCCCATTGCTTCTTGTCCTATCCTCAGAGGCCAAGGAGAACAATTTTTATCCCTCCTCCTTGTAATACCCTTTTAGATACTTGAAAACTGCTATCATGTCCACTCTCAGACTTCTCTTTTCTAAACTAAACAAGCCCAGTTCTTTCAGTCTTCCCTCATAGCTCATATTTTCTAGGCCTTTAATCATTTTTGTTGCTCTTCTCTGGACCTTCTCCAATTTTTCCACATCTTTCTTGAAATATGGTGCCCAGAACTGGACACAGTACTCCAACTGAGGCCTAATCAGTGCAGAGTAGAGCGGAAGAATGAATTTTTGTGTCTTGCTCATAACACTCCTGTTAATGCATCCCAGAATCATGTTTGGTTTTTTTGCAACAATGTGACACTGTTGACACATTTAGCTTGTGGTCCGCTATGACCCCTAGATCCCTTTCTGCCGTACTCCTTCCTAGACAATCACTTCCCACATTCTCTGTGTGTTGAAACTGACTGTTCCTTCCAAAGAGGAGTACTTTGCATTTGTCCTTATTAAACTTCATCCTATTTACCTCAGACCATTTCTCCAGTTTGTCCAGATCATTTTGAATTATGATCCTATCCTCCAAAGCCCTTGCAACCCCTCCCAGTTTGGTATCATCTGCAAGCTTAATAATCATACTCTCTATGGTAGAGTTTCTGAAAGTGTTCTGTGGAATCACTCTCAGAAACACAGTAACTGGCCGCCCTGCTTTCTTTATTACTGGTGCCACAGCCATGACCTCGCGGCTCCCATTGGCTCTGTTTTGTCCTTTACAGTCAAGGGGAGCCATGGGAAGCTCCGTGGCCAGGGAGCACTTTCAGAAACACTGCTCTATGGCATCATCTAAATCATTGATGAAGATATTGAACAGAACCAGTCCCAAAACAGACCCCTGCGGACACCACTTTTTATGCCCTTCCTGCATGAATGTGAACCATTAATAACTACTCTGGCTAGATAACCATTCTCAGAGTTACGCACCCACCTTAGTAGCCCCATCTAGATTGCATTTCCCTAGTTTATTGACAAGAAGGTCATGCAACACCATGTCAAATGCCTTACTAAAGTCTAGGTATACCATGTCCACCGCTTCTCCCTTATCCACAAGGATTGATAGCCTATCAAAGAAAGCTATCAGTTTGGTTTGACATGATTTGTTCTTTACAAATCCATGCTAGCTGTTACCTATCACCTTATTATCTTCCAAATGTTTGCAGAGGAACTCCTTAATTACTTGCTCCATTATCTTCCCTGGCATAGAAGTTAAACTGACTGGTCTATAGTTTCCTGGGTTGTTCTTATTTCCCTTTTTATAGATGGGCACTATATTTGCCCTTTTCCAGTCTTCTGGAATCTATCCCAACTTCCAAGACTTTTCAACAATGATAGGTAAAGGCCTCCTCTGTCAGCTCCTTGAGTATTCTAGGATGCATTTCCTCAGGCCCTGGTGACTTGAAGACATCTAACTTTTCTAAGTAATTTTTAACTTGTTCTTTTTTTTAACTTCTAAACCTATCCCATTTCCACTAGCATTCACTATGTTAGACATCCCATCACCATCAGACTTCTTGACAAAGAAGTTGTTAAGCACCTCTGCCATTTCTAAGTTTCCTGTTATTGTTTCTCCCTCTTCACTGAGCAATTGGCCTACCCCTGTCCTTGATCTTCCTCTTGCTTCTAATATATTTGTAGAATGTCATCTTGTTACTTTTTATGTCTCTAGCTAGACTGAGCTTGTTGTGTGTCTTCATCTTTCTAATCTTGCCCCTGCATACTTATGTTGTTTGCTTATATTCATCCTTTGTAATTTGACCTTGTTTCCACTTTTGATATGACTTCTTTTTTATTTTTAGGTCATATAAAATCTTGTTAAGCCAAGGTGGTCTCTTACCATACTTTCTATCTTTCCTACATAGCGGAATAGCTTGCCTTTGGGCCCTTAATAATGTCCTTTGAAAAACTGCCAACTCTCTTCAGTTGTTTTTCCTCTGAGTCTTGCTTCCCATGGGACCTTACCTACCAGCTGAGTTTACTAAAATCTGTCTTCCTGAAACCCATTGTCTCTATTTTGCTGTTCTTCCTTCTACCATTCCTTAGAATCATGAACGCTGTGATTTCATGATCACTTTCAGCCCAGCTGCCTTCCGCTTTCAAATTTTCAACCAGTTCCTCCCTATTTGTTAAAATCAAATCTAGAACAGCTCTCCCCTCAGTAGCTTTCTCAACCTCTGAAATAAAAATTGTCTCTAATGCAGTCCAAGAACTTATTGGATAATCTATGCCCTGCTGTGTTAGTTTCCCAACAGATGTCTAGATATTTGAAGTCCCCCATCACCACCAAATCCTGCGTTTTGGATGATTTTGTTTGT
Source organism: Pelochelys cantorii (assembly GCA_032595735.1). NCBI lineage: Eukaryota > Metazoa > Chordata > Testudines > Trionychidae > Pelochelys > Pelochelys cantorii. The sequence continues at coordinate 17,950,806 of CM064340.1, forward strand.
TGTTTAAAAAAAGCCTCATCCACCTTTTCTACCTGGATCTATAGTAGCCCCCAGCATGATATCACCCTTCTTTTTTACCCTTTTAGCCTAACCCAGAGACTCTCAACAAGTCTGTCTCCTATGCCCATCTCTACCTCAGTCCAAGAGTATTCACTTTTAATATATAAGGCAACACCTCCTCCCTTTTTTCCCTGCCTATCCTTCTTGAGCAAGCTGTACCTTTCTATACCAATATTCCAATTGTGTGTATTATCCTACCAAGTCTCGGTGACACCAGCAATGTCATAGTTATGTTTATTTATTAGCATGTCAAATTCTTCCTGTTTATTTCTCATACTCCTTGCATTTGTATACAGGCATCTAAGATACTGATTTGATTTTGCTCCCCCCATCCCCAGTTCTGCCTTGCTCCTCCTTCATCTCTACTATTATAGCCCATGATCCCTCCCATTTCTGACCATTTCCCAGGTCTCCATGATTTTCACTTACCTGTGGGCTTTTGTCACCTGATCCCGTCGAACCTAGTTTAAAGCCCTTCTCACTAGGTTAGCCAGTCTGTGTCCAAATACTCTCTTCCTCTTCTCAAAAGGTGATCTCTGCTTAGCAGTCCTTCTTGGAACAGCATCCTGTGGTCAAGGAAGCCAAAGTCCTCCTTGCAGCCAGGCATTCACCTCCAGGATGCACTTGTCTCTGCCTGGGCCCCTATCTTTGACAGGAAATATTAAAGAGAATATCACCTGTGCTCCAGACTCCTTCACCCATACTCCCAGAGCCCTGTAGTCACTCTTGATCTGCTCAAAGTCACACCTTGCAGTATCATTAGTGCCCACATGGATGAGTAGCATGGAGTAGTAGTCAGAGGGACAGATAATCCTCAACAGTGTCCCTCGTCACATCTCGGGCCCCTGGCAGGTAGCATACCTCCCAAGATATGCTAGGGTGACAGATGGGTGCCTCCGTCCCCCTCAGAAGAGAGTCTCCAACCACCACTACCCTACATTTCCTCCTTGCAGTGGTGGCTGCAAACCTCACAGCCTTGGGGGTACACGGTTTCTCCTCTTCTGCTTTAGGGGGTGATTCCTTATCTCCCATATCTAGAACATCATAATGGTTGTCCAGAATGAAGGTGGGAGGGTTGGGAGCAGGGGAGGAGCACTGCCTGCTGCCAGAAGTGACCAGCTGCCTGTGCCCCCAGGACAGAGCCATCTCCCCCACAAGTGGTGTGTCAACAGTCTCTTGTAATGGGATAGCTTCCTCAGCCTCAGCTGTCTCACCATGAATACAAGAAGCTTGCTCAAAAGAGATTTCAGTCTCTGTTATAGAATTCTAGAGTTAGGTAAGTTGGAAATTCTTCCTTTGCTCCCAAAAGTCTTGAAATAAAATAATGACTAAAGAAAAGGAAAAAACCTCAATGGTTCTTCTCGGAACAAATATTCAGTATAGGCTGTAACTTGAAAGTTCAGTGATTTGCGCACATAATTATAGCCACTCAAGTTTTTGTGTTCCCTAAAACTAAGAATTACATATTCAAATAAGGCAGTTACATGGCTAAAGTACTCCATTTGTGTGTGAGCAAAACCAACTTTGCAAAAACACAGCCATAACCTAAAACGTGGGTATATAAGTATAGATATTTTAAATATTTTGACCTTTTAAAATCTCCTCATCATTGTGTAAGAGTTTATTATTTAAACA